>JASDDO010000024.1:852840863-855240863 GCA_030015575.1 Agapanthus africanus
TTGTTTTTCTACTTCATTCTTATATTCCTGGAATTTTCCAAAGGCTTCGGACTTATGTTTCATTAAGAAGACATAACCGTACCTTGAAAAGTCATCCGTAAAAGTAATGAAGTAAGAATAACCGCTTCGCGCATGTGTAGACATTGGACCGCACACGTCGCTGTGTACGAGTCCCAAGAGCTCGCTCGCTCTTACTCCGTGTCCAGTAAACGGAGTCTTTGTCATCTTTCCTTTGAGACAGGATTGACAAGTGGCATACGATTGATATTCGAACGGATTCAAATATCCTTCTGTATGTAACTTCGTCAACCTTCTCTCATTGATGTGACCCGGTCTACAATGCCATAAGAAAGTCTGATTGATTTCCGGAGACTTTCTTTTGTGTGTATTCTGGACATTGAAAATCTGTGGTTGGTTTAATACGTATATACCATTGCTCAATGTACCTGACCCAATCAGAACTTGATTAAGGTGAATGTTTACAACATTGCTTACAAACGCAAATTCATAACCTTCTTTAGAAACCAAAGATACAGAAATGATATTACAAGTTGCGTTGGCTACAAAAAAGCAATTACGCAAAACCAAAACATGTCCATCTGACATTCCCAGGTGATAGTCCCCCACGGCTTTAGCATCCATGCTAGCTCCGTTCGCAACTCTGAGGGTCATGTCACCTGCCTTCAAAACCCTACGGTTTCTCAACGCCTGCAATGAATTACAGATATGAGATCCTGATCCGGTATCCAATACCCAGGAAGTAGAGTTTATTGAAAGACAGTTTTCAATAACATACACACCTGAAGCTGAAGCTGCAACCTGCTTCAATTCCTGTGTCCTGGCTTTCCAAGCCCTGCAATCATTCTTCCAGTGTCCTTTCTTATGACAATAGAAGCATTCTTCCTTATCCACAAGCTTCCCCGCTTTCTTTGTTGCTTTAGCTTTTCCCTTCGTATCCACTTTACTAACACCGCCTCTTGGTTTGGCGGGGGCTTTCTTCTTCTTTCCTTTGGCTTTCGCCTTGGACCTAGAAGAAGATGATCCTCCTACAAACAAAGTGGATGTTTCCCTATCTTTCTGTAGGGTGCCCTCTGCGCTCCTCAGTATGTTGAGGAGCTCTGAAAGTTCAACTTCTTTTTCTTGTAAGTTGAAGTTCAGTATGAACTGGGCGTAAGTGGAAGGAAGGGACTGGAGAACTAAGTCCGTATAGAGCTCACTCTCCAATGTGGTCCCTAGGTCCGCGAGCTCCTCAATGTAGCTGATCATCTTAAGCACGTGTTCTGCTACTGATGATCCGACGGCCATCCTTGCCGAAAATAACTTTTTCGACGCTTCGTATCTTGCGATACGAGATTGCTCTCCATACAGTTCTTTTGTATGAAGAAATATGGATTCCAAGTCCATATTCTCGTGCCTCCTCTGATGTTCATTGTCCATAGAGGCAAGTACGAGGCACTTGGCCTTCGCGCTATCAATCTCCCAAGTCTTACGGATTTCCTTATCCGCGACGCTGGAAGTGGGATCAGGGACAGGGGGAGCTTTGGTGGTAAGAAGATACCCCAGCTTGTCGTAAGTGATTGCCATCTTGACATTCCTGAGCCAATCTTTGTAGTTTGGCCCTGTCAGTATGTTTTTATTTAGAAGTAACTTAAGTCCAGTCATGTCGATTGGTCGCTGCAATTAGGAGAGAGAAGAAACACTCAGCTTGATGCTCTTGCAAGTTTAGAATGGTTTTTAGTTTGTCTAAACAGGATAGCTCCCACTGTTTCTCGAATCCCTCCTCAAACCAAAAAGGAAGAATTAGTCGGGATCAATCCCACCGCACAATACTTGCTTAACCGTTCAGCCAGGCCAGTGTCGGTACTTCGAGGGAGGTTTTCCAACGCTTTCGCGAAGTTTCTTAATTAAATAACCTCTTTTCCCTGGGGGCGTAGCCCCGCTGACACCTTTCTAGACACCTACTAGGTTTATAGCATTGATCGTTTGGTGAGAAATTTCCCGAGGAGTAGCATATACTCACAGTAGGATCGGGATCCAAATATCATCGCGTGACGAAACTGAAGGAATCCTACCAGAATCATCACTCCAAGTTGTATGCAAATCTAGCAAGTTTCAGTACTTATGAAACTCCCGATGTGGATTTTTGCCCCATGCTCTTATGACCTTGACTTTGGCCAAAATATCATAAGTCACATGTCAAGTTCTACCCGTCATTCTCCAGGTTAATTTGGATCCATCCGTACCTACCCTTGACTTTGGCCAAAATGGCAGTACGACTGTCCCAAACCAACGCATCTATCTATGCTACACATGAATACCCAATAGCTACCAATCACTATGCCTTGACTTTGGCCAACATACACAGCTTGAATACTATTAACTATTCATGTGAAACGACGGAGGGCTACGAATGGTTTTGGCAAAACCGTGAACGTAGTGAACTTGATATAATCGATGGAACGAGATAGCTTTTAAAAGGAGTGGCTCAAGCTCCGCATTTAAAAGTTAGTTTTGAAAAGAACCGAGTGGTTTTCCGAAAGTGTTCCAACGATTTTAACTTGGTTTATTTTCTTGCATTAGTTCTTTTAATGCGTGATATTCTTGCATTAGTTCTTTTAATGCGTCCCATCATTTAATCCTACCATTGCAGAAAACAACCAAAATATGACGTACGCTTATGCCATTCGCATTCGCTACGGGGCCCCGTCATTACCCGTTAGGTTACTTAACTAACGACAGAGCGGGGGCTGGGCTAGCGCGGCTGTAAAACATAAGCAACGCCTAAATAATATCATATATAGATATACTGCAATGATAGCCATTTCAGATCACAGATGAACACATTGGATATACTAGGAATCCGCAATTCGTACGAGCCTGTAACGAAAAGCAGATTACACGGTCGCGGTGAATAGCCAAAACCCCACCCAAGACCCCTACGGGTGCGGCAAACTACCCGCCAAGTACCCGAAGCGAAGCAACCTCCCTCAACTCCGTGAGTAGGCCACTCGGCACTTCGGCATACCCGGTAGTTTGTGCACCCCCTCCATGGGTCTATCCTAGGAGCAAAAACAGTAAAAAAAAATTATACAATGACAGCTACAACCCCGACCCGGTTGTGCGGCCATACAAATAATTATTACATCAATTTACAAATTTACATGAATTGAAAGAAAAGAAAACTCTCGTCTCACAACCCCCGGCTATTCACCCGCGACAATCCAATGAATTCATATACACATTCCAATAACATTACAGATCACAGATTTGTATAACCCCCACTAATCGACATATAGCGATTAGCAGACGTTCAATACAAATATTACATCACAGAAAAACCCGTCAGCTTAAGTCTTTTAGAAGTTCGATCAAAAATACGGATTTTCAGGACCCCAAAAATAAAATTTTCGTTCTGGAAAATCTGGGCAGAAAATATATATTCCAAAAATCCCAAAACAACCCCAGAAAAACACTGCACCAAACTTGGACCTCGGCCGAGTCAACTCGGCCGCGGATCCGCGGCGGGAGCGTGCTCCCGCCGCGTTTCCGCGGCGCTTTGACTCGATCGTTGGACCAAATTTGGTGGGTGGTCACAAAAAAGCCTGAGCCGATTTTTAAGATAAAATTTATCAATTTTTGAACAGAAACAAAATCGGCAGAAACTTATCATATCGGGTTCGTTTTGCGACTTTTTCTTTGATCGATCTTCTAGCTACTTTGCTAACATGTTAGATAGAGTTTAACCTGGCTCTGATACCACTGTAAGTCCATGCTACCTCTCCCGGTACTTTCGGGCATGCGGAATTTGATGAAAAACGATTTTCTTAGATGTGGTAACATGGACTTAAAAACCCGGATCTTTGTTAAACATCTAACTAACAACCTAACTACGAGTTGCTAACTACTCGGTTAGGGGGTTATACCTTTCTTTTTCTCGAACTCCTTCGTCTCCAAACTTCGATGGTCGTCCGAATCGGCTTCTCCCCGTCGTCTCCTTGCGCCGAAGATAGATGCACCTGAAAGCTTCAACCTTTGGCTCCTTCTTCGAACTTTGAAGAAACTAGTTCACTCGGTTTGCTAAACCTTGTGAACTAGAGTGAGTAGAGAAGAGTTTGTATGGGATTTTATCTATGGTTCTTGGTTCTCAACTCATGAGACAAGTGAACCATAGAGTCAAGAGAGAGAGAGCAAGAGGAGGAAGATGAGAGCTCAAGAACAAGAGAGAGAATGAGCATGAAAGAATGAGAGAAGACTTTTCTCATTTGGCTCTCATAATCCAAAACAATCATAACACCTCATATCAATCAAGTATTATGTGATGGTTTAAGCAACCATAACCATATCATTTCATGCACTCATTTTGCACAAAAGAGCAAGCAAGCAAAAGTCTTTGCCATGAAATGATAGCTATAGTTATCATGATGGTCAACTAGTCAAGCCTAGTCAATCAGTCAACAAAGTCAACAAGTCAACAAAGTCAATCCCTCAACAACCATGTCACCATAATACTTAATTAATATAATTGTTAATCACATATCATATTTTCATTAGGGTTGAGCAAAAAGTCAATAGTCAACGGTCAACGGTCAACAACCCTAATGAGAATCCTCTGCCTCTGTCTCTCCGTCAACTGTGCATACACACCCGCATCCGCGTTCCGAGGAACACGAATGCATACTGGATAAATCCAATCCTAAAAGGTACACTAGGATCTGGCTTAAACCAAAGCCCGCTAGTGTAAACTGTCCGGACACTGTACGTGCACAAGTGCACGGATGTGACCGAACCCTGTCGCAAAACCATGCGACCTCTACTCTTTTGCCTAAAGGCGAATAGCTTTCTGTGTGGGACTCTAAAGACTCGACACTACGCTGGCAGTGGGTTTAACCACAGACCGCAAGCGGCACTAGCTGTGCGTAACGGTCCCCAGGTAGATGCCGACAAGAAGACTGACGAGGCGAAACCCATCTGAACTTCTACTGAGCCTGAATGTGACATTCTCCGTACAGTCCGGTCTGTTCGTCTGATACATCGCATGGCGGGTCTAGGGGGCGGTAAACGTCAGTCCCCCAATAGCGGTACAAGTCGTGTCGGAGCGAAGCCCAAAACACCCTGAGATAACACTGGAAGCCTACCAGTATATCTCGTTTGCCCTGGCTAGGGACTACTCGTGTAATGGCTCTTCTAGACACAGCGCGATGTCAACCCCCAATACCGAGAGAGACGAATCCTGTCTAACCGTCACTGCCTCCAAGTGCTTCGGGACTGCACCCAACTACCACCTGTTTGCACGACTCCTTTGAGCCGTGGTAGGGTAGTAATCAAAGTACAGTGAGAACACACTCGAGGCGAAGTGACAGTGTCAAGTCAGCGGACTAAGCTGTACTCATGTCACCTGGGAACTGATAACTGACGATAGGCATAATACCAACTAGTCAGTTCCCGATGAGTCCTGTCCAGTGTACTCGTAACTCAACGAGCACCCGCATACTATTTCAAGTACGACGTACCGACGGCTGTGAGACAGACCGTCTCCCACACTGGGATGAGAAGCGCATGCGCTAGTCTACTCCGGAGTATCGATGCCCTGTCTCGATAGTCCTGCGACCAGGGACCTGCATAAGGATGTGCTTATAGATTACCCAGCCCCACTAGTGTGACTGCTATCACAACGCTGGTAATCAAGTAAAGATCCTAAGGGCTCCACTAATGTGTATAGGCGATATACTAAAATAAACACATGTACACATTGAAGTAGAAACAAACCAAGTAGCATACTACTATTTTGAGCAAGATTGTATATACAAGGTGAATATCCCAAGCTTCCATTAAGTAATATACAAACTAGTATGATACAGTAATGGCCTCTAGGGCATATACACTAACAGGGACAAGGGCGGGGTCGTGGGGGTGCGCGAAGGAGAGGCGGGAAAAGAGGAGGGGAAGAAGAAGAGGGAGATGAGAAAGTCGGGTCGAGTCTGGGAGTTCGGGTTGGGTCTGGGGGAGTTCGTGGGCTGGGCTTGGGGTGTAGGGGTTAGTTTAAAATTAGGAAATAAAGTTTAATGAATTAATTAAAAGTTTAGTAAATTAATATTAGAAAGTGTAGGAAATTATTTATAGGGAATATTCTAACAGAAAATTTTGGGAAAAATAAATACGGGAAATATGTTCAGAGAAGACTGGGTATTACAATAATGGACCACCTTTTAGTCATCTCCTCAACTCTAGGCGCAATGTGCATAAAATGTAGTTTGCTTAACCACACCTAAAGCTATTTTTTCCCCGGGATTCTCCCAAGGTTCATGGACTCTTCTACCGGAGAAGGGTAGATGGATATGATTTGATTAAATTTAAGATATTGTTGGATCAAAATGGGTGGTGGTGGTGGTGAGTGTATAAGGTGTTGCAGGGAATGTATCCAATTAGTAATTTGATAGTTGATCCTTTAAGCATTTCAACTATTCGCATGTAGAGTTATATGCATAGATCTTTGGACCAATTTCATGTAACAAGAATGAAAAGCAAAATATATAACAATAGTTGATGTGATAGTGAAAACTTAAAAGTGGTGTTGCTTACATAAAGCAGATGTTCTGACCTAGTCGGTCACTTAGGTATGAAAGAATTTAAGATTTCTAAGGCGAAGGTGATTAATCATACATTTCTGAAATATCTCAAATTATGTTTTCAATAATAATATCCTATTTTAAAATTCCAAGCTACGTTAGTAACTGTAAGTTATATTAAAGCTACAATGTTCAAGTATAGCAGGAATAAGCCACTATGTACAAGAATTGTAAGCAAGCCTCAATAAGAATAAGTCAACAACTTACTAAAATTATCAAGTAATAGTTTTTAAAAAATGTTATTAATATGAAGTATGGGAGGCAAATAACAAAAAATAAGAGATTAAAAGTGGAAGGAAGAAATAGTAGAAGCGGGAATACCAAGCAATAATCTTTATTAACAATATTGATCTTAAGGATAGGAGGTACTCGGTAGATAACCAAAAAAGGATTGAAAAATAAAGTAAGAAATAGTACAAGCTGGAATATAGATGCTTTTGAAGGGAGAAAGAGAGGAGCTATATTTCCCTCATGTTTATTACTAGGAACACGTTCGATTATGAGCTCTAATATCTAAACTCCCCCATACAACCCCCCCTCCGCCCACCCCCCAAAAAACAAAAAAAGAAAGAAAGAAAGAAAGAAAGAAAGAAAAAACCCGCCCGTCTAATACGATCCCACACCAAGATGTAGCGACAATTACATATAATGGCATTTATTTTTCTCCGATGAAAGTCTCCTCTCTTATGTTAATCAAGTGATGATTTTCCATTTCTTGTGATGCAACTGTGTCAGTTGATCAGCTGAAATCGGTACCGGTTCACATCTAGCCACATAATATTCAAGCATTTTTTTAGCATATTCATTTTTTCTCCAAAAATTGATGGAAGCGGCTTACTAAGTTTAACCGAAACTGTTGATGTATTTCGGTAATTCCTTGTAATGTATTCCATCTGTTGGTTAGCTAACCTTAGGTCCATTTCATAAATAATCCAATTCTTATCTTGTTTTTCCTCTTTTTCTAGGAACATTTTTAGAGTTTTCTCTATGCACGATGTGCTCTTTTACATATCAGCTATCTTTATAGGTTTCTTAGCAAAAATTATGGAGCCAACACCGCTTGAAATGATGTGAAATGCCTTGCAAGAATAAATTTTGCTTATAACTTCTTTTATATTGTGAGTTGTAGATGAGTCTATCTCGAACAGAATACATATTCAATTGGCAGATTATATCGATTGAATAGATTTATTGTTGGTATCCCCCACCTTCCACCCCGACCAGTTAATTCCAATGCTATTCCTGATCCATATTTCACGATTCCTTTTTTCCCTTTTGTTGTTTATGAACTTATATGTATTTCCATCAAAATAATCGGAGGGGCCTATATTGGTGTTTGCTGTTTTGCATTTTGGGTATCTATTAGTTGGATCTATGCAATTAAGTGGGTCACTGTATATCAAAAGTAGAATGCCTATGGAAATAGGGAAATTGTGTATTTTAGTTAACTTTTGAAAGATGTTTCACATGTTTATGTTAGTTGACATTGAAACGAAGATGACAATTTGCTGATTAAGGAGGCCAACAATAAAGTTATGCATGTTTGTTCATATGATAAACTTCTATATTAAGAAATACAATGGGCCATGGCATAATTCGAAAGTAGTTTAAAGGCCAGAACCAAGTTATATGTGCTCATTCTTAATATGCATCCCTATATTAAAAATTATAATGGCCCGTCCCAGACTTCCTATGCTGCTGCTCTTGTTATTTGGAGTTCTTAAATTATAATTTAGATAATACTGCAAATTCCTGTGAAGCATATACTAACAATTGTTTGAGTAGTAATTGTCGTATAATGTATATAATTCCATTGATCCTCAATTGGAGGGAATTGGTTTTCTTAGTTTGAGGCATGCACATATGCCTTGGAGTTTGTTTGAGACTGGCATAGATTTAGCAATGGACATTAATTACATTAATTCAGCTGCAGATAATCGATTAGTTGTTGGATAGTTTTGCTCATCCCACTATAGAGAACCTGTGTGTAATTAGGTGCACTGTATAGATAAACTTCCTACTTCTTTGAACTCTATTGTAACACATTACTGAAGCATGAGTGCATGACTTTATCAGTTGCTGTGACGATTGTGTTTAATTATGATATCGTTTATCCTTTCCCTAACAGTTTAATTTCACTAATTGAATTTGCTGTTTGTAGAAATTTGTGTTATTGTGCTATCAAAATCTATACTAGGTCTTTGGAATCGTCATTCATTGCTTTGCTAACGTAGTTTACCTATGATTTTCTAGGTCCACAAATTTAGACTCGTGGTCTCCGGAGCAGTTAAAGATGATGGCTTTTGGGGGAAATAACCGTGCGCAGGTTTTTTTCAAGCAACATGGATGGACTGATGGAGGCAAAATTGAGGCGAAATATACATCTAGAGCGGCTGAGTTGTACAGGCAAATACTTTCTAAAGAAGTTGCTAAAAGCTCGGCAGATGATATCATTTTACCTTCATCGCCTGTTGCTGCCTCTCAGTCACCACAAGCAGCCAATGGTCTTCCTGAGCTTAAGCTTCCGGAAGCTTGGAAGGAAAATTCAGTTGACAAGCATGAAACTCCAGCGGTTACTCGCTCGCCTAAAGCTCCTATTCATTCAGCAGTTACATCAAAGAAACCAATTGGCGTAAAGAAGGCTGGAACTAAATCTGGGGGGCTTGGTGTCCGAAAGCTTACTACCAAGGTTAACGACTCTACTTGGTATTTGAGGGGTGTTATATTACTAAATATAACTTCAAAATGCATATATTAATTTTGTTTGTGGTGTGTAAGGTTCGAGTGTTGATTCCTAAAAAATCCAAAAGAATTTGTGGAAGCTTTAATCTGCTTGTTTCCTTTCTTCTCTTATCAGGACCTTAGAGATGGGTCATGTGATTTGGATCCTATAAACGCCCTTCAATTCTCAATAATGTTTGATTAATTATCAGTTTTCAAGCACAAAGTAGCTTGGTAATGTTAACTATGCCGTCCATATTTGCAGCCAAGTGAGAATCTTTATGACCAGAAACCTGAAGAACCAGCACCAGTAGTTACATCTCTGGCCGGTTCCAGCACAACCCAAGGACCGACCTTTTCTTCTCGCTTTGAGTATGTAGAGAGCGTATCAGGTGCTGATACTGGTTCGGCAGGTGCCCAAGTGATTGGACATGTAGCGCCACCAAAATCATCAAGCTTCTTTGCTGACTTTGGAATGGATAGTGGGTTCCAGAAAAAACCAAACCTCACCCCGTCAAAAGTGCAGGTACGATTAAAAAAATTCGTATATCAAGTTTTTGTATTTGTGGATTTCATTACTTAACGAACTGGGCAACGGTTAAGTCCTCTTACCTTGCATGATGAATCTCAGTATAATTGCCAATGGAGCATAGTTCCTGCAATAAAACTTGTCTCTTCAGTGTGAGTGCTCTGGTTTAATAATTTGTGGGTCAACCAAAAAATAAGAAAAAAATACCGGTTAATTTTTATTGGTGAACTATTCAATACTGGTGGTGGTGGTTCTTGGTTGTTTTATATAGTTTTAAGATTTACTTTGGGTTTTTTTTCTCCTTCAAACTGATCTTTTGTCTACTCCATGCATAGCATATCCTTGTTACTTGTTATGGACCTATTTCCTTCACACTGATTTTTGTCTACTCTATGCTTAGCATTTCTTTGTTGCTTATTATGGACCTATAATCTTTATAATGCGGTATTTGAGGCTGTTGCCAGCATGTATGCTGTATGACGGTTGGAATAGTGACTTATTGTGCGCGCGCATTGATTATGAGTGTTTGTTCTTGTTAGTTTCCCATACATAGTAATTACTCTTACATGTTATCATCTCTGTTGATTGCCCATACGTGGTCTTCATACAGGCTTTGTGGTTGTTGTACTTGTAGTCCTTGTTGATACAGTTGCTCCTAAGCCTCCATATATTTTGTTGCTGTGGCTCGATTAGAGGAGCTGAGTAATCCATTTGGAACATACCTCTTCGATTCCTAGGATTTCACAAAAGGTTATGATTAATTAAAACCCCAAGTAATCTGTTCTGCAAATTAATATTTGATTCGAACATAAGTTACTCTGACTCATTATTTTCTTGTTAGATGCCCATATTTGTTCACTAGCCTCTACAAGCAGTCTTGAGTTTTCTTCTAACCAAAAATCTGGCATACAATTTTTGCTGCTATTGTACTTGTAGCTATGTTGCTGTTGTTTTTCCAGTCACCTTCATAAATTTTTCTATGTAACTTGATCATAGTTACTAGGGAACCTATTTGAAACGACGCTATTTGATTCCTTGGAAGTTGGAACTATGGATTTCATAAATTTTAATGAATAGTTGAAACGGTGATTCCCTGCTCTGCAAATTCATATTTAACTGTTGGTGTACACAACAAAAATATTGAATTTAACCAACATTTGGCAGTCTAGGTGACATGGAGACATTGTTTTCTGGGCTTAAAATATAAAGCAGTTCCTCTTCTATGCATTGAGCTGGTAAACCAAACAGTGTTTTAAAAAAAAATATTCGTAAATCTTTAATTCTGAGCCAAATTCTCAGGCGAGCTATATGAATTGATGGAGAATATATGTAGCTTAGGATAATATCAGGGCACATCCTAATGCACCATATGCACTAGGCATATCAATATCAGATTAATGGTTGATTCGATTATCGGGATATCTTTTCCATTGGGATGTGTCTGCTTTTCGTTCTCCACCAGTCCACCCTTTATATGCTTGGCATTTCCTCATCATGTATATTTTCTTTACCCGTGTACACTGGTAACCGTAGTTCTGATACACCTGCTCCCCCTTTTTAATATGTGATTAGTGTTGCTAAGATTAGGTGCAGTATTTCCTTTCACGAGATGTTGTAGAATCATCTAAAGCCCATAGACACACCAGTATTTGTTTTCCCGTCGTGAACATGTCAGTTTCTAAATTAATGGGGTTTTTCTTGTTTAGTCACAATGGTTATGCATTTTTATCAAAGCATGGAACTAGCAACAAAAGCATGACTTCCTTACGAACATGGCCATAAAATTTTATCAGATTACAATAGTTGAATCGGTTGGATCTCATGTACTTTGATTTGATGCCTTGGGAAAATTGAACCGTTTTTTACTGAAATTTAATGTAATGATGCAAAGCATGATATGCATATTGTCTAGTGCTCCATATCTACTATTATCGTATTTATTGTTTGAAAATTATATTGGCTTTACAGGCTTTTAAATTCAGAGAGAAGTAGGTAGATCAATTCTTTGGATGAATAGCATATGTTTCGCTAAGATAGTTTTGTCATTCATTTATGTAATTCAAAGTACAAAATTGTTGTAAGCTGCTCATTCTCTCCTTATTTATTGTTAAGTCTTAAGTGTTTGGTGGTAAAATAGTCAAGTACATTAGAAAGTTTTAATGGGATAGAGATTCTTAATGCATATCACCTGGGATTTTAGTTCAGAAAATATTGGGATGACAGTAAAATCAAATATATAAGTGCCATAGTGTGCCGAGTGTTTCGACAAAGGATCACCAAATTGAGTAGATGGACTGGGCATACATAGGAGGCAGTGAATCACTACTACAATTGTTTGATAAGATTCTTGACCACATTTTGAATAGGGAAAGTCCTTTCTCCACTTTGACTAGGATTATAATGTTTTTTTTCCGGGGCCAAATAACGTTTATTCTTGGGAGGTATAACAGAAGGCTTCTTGCTCATGCCATGTTGGGCACCTTGATCAACAAAGAATTATGCACATTTCTTTGTTATAACAATGATCCCTAATGAGAATGCAAAAGTATTGTATGAAGGTAAATCATCCTGCAAGCTTCAATGTTTGGAAGTTGCAGGTAGGGTAGCTGCATTCCAAGAAAAAGATAAGAGAAGATTATGGTTCAGACATGTGTCGCAGAGAATGGTGGGAGGGTGTACTAGTTAGTAGTAATAGGTTGTGCTTGAATGTGCTCTTAGGATGAATTATAGGCTAAAATGGGCCTAAAGTGGACCTGCAAGGATATGGCACGTTATATAATGTAGACTGCGGTGATTGCCCGTAATAGTGGAGAATAAGGATTCATATACGTTGCCCTTAAAGACTTGGAATTTTCCAGAAAAGGTAATCATTAGTTAACCCAGAAAACTATCCGGCAAGCCATGAAGAACTTTTCACTACCTGTAGTAAAATTACCTACTAGAAGCTTGCTCGTTCCTGATTTCCAAAATCAATATTACATGTATTTAGAAGCTAATCAACTGTCTTTTTATGTAGATTATACCCAGATGTACCTTTACAGATGAATTATTGCATTATGGGCATGCTTGTGAGTCAATCTTAATGGTGTTGTACTGTTACAGTTTTACTATAGACCATGGGGATAGTTGGATGCCAGGACACTGAATGCTATATTATGAGTTACCACAAATTTTAATAGGTAAACACTATTCATCTATAAAGGAATAAAGGCATGATCGTCGACTTGCTGCTTGCATTCAACCAATTAGGTTCATTCAAATTTTAAAGCTTTATCCTTGGCAGAAAATGGGCCCCATTGAGTAAATACAAAGAGATTCCAAGGAGAGGAGATAATGATGGTTGAAAAACTATTAGCAATATCCACACACAGATGTCAGGACACTGTACATCAAATATTACCTGATTGATTTTTATCTTGAGATTTAATCGGACTTGGTAAAAATCCTTACTATTCTATCTCATCTGCAAATTAGAGGAATGGACTCCTATGTTTTTTCCCCCTACCGCTTTCCATCTCTTTTTAGGTTGAAAATTACTTGCTTAGGTTGAATTTGATGAGAAAGGAATTTAGGTAAAACGGTTGTATGCACAGGTTTTAGACAGGTTGATTCAGTTGACTAGGGCAGTGAATTTGAGTTTAGTGTAATGTTCAAAAAGTCAATCTGAATTGTTTGGGGGCAGGGATAAAGGTTTTGAGTTGGTGAATATGCATGGGACTACTGCCTAACTGAATGAAAGCAGTGGAGTTGAGTTCTAAATAACTTGCTGTAATAACAAAATGATGGGCCCCATGATATTACCTCCAGCTGATATTCATTTTAGAATGTATGGCAACCAGAGAACATGGTAAGCCCCAATTTGTACTATATGCTTACCTATCTTTCTTTGATAGATTGCTAAACTGCTGAAAATTTCCAAAATTTGAGTATGGGTGTGTAATTGTACTCAAATTCGCAGCACTTCTGCTTTATATTTAGACTGTAGGCATATTATGTTGATAAAATTTTCCTATATCTGACGTCTGAAATAAATTCTAATTGTTGGTGAACGATGCATTTCCATACCTGTCCATTAAATCTCACGCCTGTCGTTTTCTGTTTAATGATTATCCTTTTTAAATATTTTGTTTTCTTAGATCCAGGAAGGTAATGAAGCCAGACAGAAATTTTCTAATGCAAAATCGATTTCCTCTGTTCAATTTTTCGGGGATCAGGTTAAGCCTGGGGATAGGGAGGCTCAAATCTTCCTGCAGAAATATTCGGTATGTCCTTGGAATATATCTTTGTTTGAACAGATATGAAATAATATTCCATACCTCATGCCAATGTTATCGTTCCTGACATTTTCGAATTATGTTTGCATGCATAGGGTTCAACATCCATATCTAGTGCCGATCTGTTCGGTAATGAAATGGATGATTCTCGTCTTGATTTAACCGCAGCTGACCTTATCAACAGAATCTCGTTCCAGGTATCTTTGCTAGTGTCTAAACCTCTGCAAGTATTGAGATGCTTTAGTATTAACATTTCCCGATAATTTGCTCACCTTTTTTATTTTGTTGGTTTCATGTAGGCATCACAAGATATGTCTTCTCTCAAGAATATTGCAGGGGAGACTGGGAAGAAGTTGACTTCGATAGCTAACAGTTTCATCAATGATTTGCAAGATAGGATCCTCTGATGGTGTGCAAGTATTTCCTCAAGGGATGCATATATTCTAAACTTTTATTAGAGGCACATTTGTTACTGCAGGATGTATTTGGGAATTACACAACATGTTGCATAATCTTGTGTATTTTGGCTATAATTAATATTTGTGAGTCTCCTCTCTATCGAAGTTCAGCTTGTATTATGGACCTGGAAAATTTTCTTAAAATATTGCATATTCAATTTTATTTTTTAAAAAATTTAATTCTTGTATTGCTTTCAGATCAAACATTTAGTGTGGTGATCGGAAACACCAGCTCTTGGGAGTGTTTCAAGAAGTCCAATTGCAGCTTTATCGTAAATTTGTTATCGCAATTGCTCGTGACGATATGCTCCATTGTAGGGTCACTTGCATTTTATTTCTTTGAAATGCGCTTGGGCATTCAAAACAACGGTAGTGAAAAACTTTTATTCTGAAGTTTGTGGTTGGTTTCATAAGTCTTGTTCCTTCATTTGCTCAATGTCGTAAATATTTGTTTTTTAACAACTTCAACGATCTGATGAATATACAAGAGGGTAATCAGCCAATTCGCAACCACATAAATCCTAAACAAAATTCCTATATGTTTTGACCATCGAATTAAATTAGTTGGAGAAGCAAAGACACTTGTTCTTTATGTTACACTTGATATGATGTATTCATCTTTGGCCATTTTTTTTCCTGCACATGCCAATGTAAGCTTTAATCTGATGTCTCTAAGATTAACGATTAAAACATTGGAAATCTCACAGTTCAGAATTTTTTATCTTCCTAACGTTAATATTCAGCATTTTTGGAAGAATTCTAGCCGTCCCTGTCATTTGATAAGGCTGGATAGCAAACTTGAACAGAGAACCACTGCGATCACCAAATCCCTGCACCAAGCTGCTGCTTGTTTCTCGATACAGTTAGAAGTATCGCCTGCCTTTTCTCTCGAACAAACATAAAAACACGAGAATTTTCATCCCTGCGGTCTAGAACTGCACCCAAAATGAATCCTGCATGCTCAGAGTTGGAGAATATGCAAAGCAAAATATGAGACGACACAAAGTGAGAACAAAGATTTTTAAGGATTCAAAAAGGGTATAGGAGAAAATCCAGTCTGCAAGTGTCTCAAACCACTGCTGTAGAACTCTATATCTGGGTGCAACACCAACTAGGACTGTGATGTTGCTGTGTATGCCATTTTCAAGAGAGGGATTATTCGCATGAACATAAGAAATGATAACTAAAATGGCCCACACTTTGAAAGGAAACCGGTCATTACATCATAACTCCACAAGAAGAGTTTAACCAACACCGTACTATATTTAGCAATCGGTTAGAATGTATGGTGCTCCAAAAGAAAAGCTGAAAACAAAAGGACGCTAACTGGAAAGATGCAATCCTGAAAAAAAAAGAGGTAAACTACCATTTCAAAGGAATCGATACCCTAAAAAAAAACTCTACGATTACAAGGACTAAAAGACACAGTATCATCTCTGCAAGGGGCAGTTGACAAAGAACAGTAAAGACTGAAAGAGAGGAACTCATAATTAGAAGCACAAATCCAGAGACATGATGAAACAACCCAATTATTTACATGTAATCTCCAAACAATCCACGCCTAACTGAACCAGGGCTGAGACTTTTGGAGGATTTCTTTGGTGCTTCTTTTGTCCTTTCATAATCCGAAGGATACGAATCTGATGGCATCATCGACCTCTTTTTACGAATGGGCTCAGTCATTGGATGACGAGGATGCCTCTTCATTGCAGAATTATCTTGAGGTGGGAGACAGCGCTTCAATGAATCCCTTCGTGAGACATCCATGCCTTTCATTAATCTTCTGAGATGCGGATCCATATGAGTACCGCAAGCATGCATTCTCGGCTCGACGTAATGTGCTCTTACCTTCTTATTGCCCTTTGTTCCTACATTGTCTTGCAGAGTCAGGTTGTCGTCATCCTCATCTTCTGTGTGTTTGCCCAACACAAAAATGCAAAAATATATATAAACACAAAATGCAATATTCAAATGCTTATACTATTATTAATATACTATCAAGGTGAGCTCACAGCTCAACGTTTCCTTAAAGAAAATATTCAGATATTTATAATATTAAGTATATAATCAATTATCACTCAGTTGAAATGAGAGGAACATAGTTATCCAGAGTATAACTACAAAGGATAGAATAAAAGCTAGAATTCGTTTGAGCTGCAGCTCTCTAAACAGGAATCTAGATTTCTTTACCAATCTTTTTCGATAGGGAAACCTTACCCATGGGCTCATCATGAAACACGTCTTTGAGATCGATCACATGATGGTCAGGGTTTGATCTTTTAAAGCGGTTAGTCACAGCATAATAGGGCCCTTTCTGATGACTGGAATCTTCATATATGTGGGAAGTTGTTGGAGTATTACAATCGGCAGCAAATTCGGAAGAAACAACAGGGCATGGGCCGGGTTGTTCTTTCTCTGGGGTTTCCATAGAATTGCTGCTGCAGCTGCCCTCTTCAGCAGTAGTTGAATCCAATACACTTGTTGGAGATCGGGTCTCCATTAAGGTGGAAAACCAAGGCGAAGTACCTTTTTTTATATAGAAGAGGATATACGCCATGTTCTTGAGCGCATCGTCTTCAGAAACTCTATCCACCTGAAATCAACGAAGACATAAGTTGCAAATATAGTAAATTCTATATTCACTAAAGATTGCATCATACCTGCCAAAGTTTGGAAGATACAGTACTTTTTTTCCAGGTTATATGCATACAAAAAGCTACTTTCAGCTTCTAATTCTAGTTTATGCAAAAATGAGCATGAGAAAGGAATTACTATAAAAGGCATTGAAATTGCCAAAGATTAGCCTATGTAGGCAATCATCAACAAGTGGGGTTGAATGAGTTCTTTTTTAACAATAAAGTGCTGAAATTCAATTGTTGTTACAAATAATTTATAAAATTCCATAAATATAATATTTTTATTTGTTTGGTGAATAAACCAATGATAGAATAAGTTTTCAAGTCACTCAAAATCAAGGAAATAGCTAATTCGATAAGTTAAAGATTAGTCTGGAGGATATTTACTCTGTTGTCGTTCATCTCATGCCATGTTGTTGAAGAGGAGCGAATGCAACTGTAGTAGTGTCCACATGAAGCAGATCCAATGTGAACTACGATTGCATACAACTCATATACAGTCTGATCCTGCAATGACAGTATCCAATAACCTCAACTTATTGACTGAAGTATATTCAAATTGACGAAAAAAACAAATGTGAAAATTAGCCACTCACTTCATCGCTTGGACAGCTAATGAAAGGCCTCACATCCAGCTCCAAGGGATACTCAACAAACTTATATATCTTGTTAACATGTTCACCATCGTTGATAAACCTTTTAAGATGAAGGGAAATGACTAGTGGAGCTTGGTCGATCTTGTTCTGCTTCAACTTAGACACTTGTGATTTGCATCCATCACATTCGGACATGCCTTCAAGCTTTTCCACATTAGTGTACGACGTGAGAGCATCTAGGAGAGTTTCTACTTCTGATATCTCCAAGCTAAGGCCAAACATGGTTTCATATGTTTTAGAACAATAATGACATTCACAGCATTGCACCTGGGATTGAACAGACATAATTTATTTTTAGTGAAATGGATATACGCAAAGAATAAGCTTGTTGTTAAATAATGTTTTTATATCAAAAGAAGCTGACCTGGCTTATAGAACGGCCTCCATAGACATATTCGATAAGGCTGGAGGTATTCATGGATGACGGCTGCTCTTTAAGATGTTTACGAGAACAGTCATCAAGCTTCTCATACAAGCAAGTGAGAAATTCATGGGCATCCTGTTGCTCCCTTAATATGAAATCCGATGATATCTCTGTTGATGATTGGGTTAAAGGATTGCAATAACTAATTGATATTTCATCAAGAAGTGCCAATAGTTTGTGACTAATGATCATGTAATTAGGGACCAATGCAGTACACATTTGTTTCTGATATCAAAATTAAATTATAGGTTACATTTCACTAAAGTACCATGAACTCTGACCGCTTTTCACATAAATATTATATGCTATATAAATTGCAAGTCGATATAATACCATGAACTTAGTGGTTTCCGGGTATATAGAATAACATTTCAGCGCTTCTCAATCGATATCATATGCTGTTCCAAGTGAAATAAAGGTGAAGGGGATTTAAAAATTAAACTCCCTATTCGTTTGAAAACCATTCATTTTATGATATTGACTAGCAATTTATGAAGTACACAATATCGAGGAAAGTGTTCCTAAACAACACTTTCCCCAAGCAATTCCTGAGCAACGAGAAACAAAAGAGAGGGTGGAAACAGCGGGCCCCACCTATGCGAGTGGGGCCCAAATCCCCTCTTTTGTTAGAAATTTTGCTCACATACCTAAACAAAAGGCTCAGACATCATGGTACTTCAATGAAATTTAACCTAAATTTTAACATCTTAATTGAGAATTATGGACTATGGTTACGCAAACAAGCCAGAATGGTTGAACTCAGTCTGCCCTACATTACCAACGACTAATATTAAAGAGATCATAATTTGACAAACAAAAAAAAATCTGCATCCTCACAAAGGATACTCTGTAAGTTTTTTGTGAACTCAAACGGAGGTACAGCGCCACCTGGATTGGTCGTGCACTCATCGATGAGCCTCTTTAGGGCACACATAAAGCAGACATCATCATCACTATCTACAGAATTACATATGAAACAAATACAATTAGAAACCATTGCCATAAAAATTTTAACTAAGGAATACAAAATTGAAGTATAAAACCATTTAAGGAAATTACCACAATATGTTTGATCAGGATAAGCCGTACGCAGCAGTTCAACCATCGGAACAGTATGCATGATGCATTGGAGATCTGAATTTAGATAACAGGTGCTCCCAACATTGCATAACCCCGCTCCCTAATGTTAAAAAACAAATAAACACTATTCAAAAAACATATACTAATTCTGATATCAAATAAAAAAAATCTAACTATATTCAAGGATTTCTCACCACTAGATCAGAGCTGCTGTCCGATAAAAGCAGTGGAGCATCAGAAATTTTGATGTCTTCTTCTCCTTGAGGGCCCTGAATTTGACAAATCAATTAAACATTCGGATGAAATCGATAATAATTAGAGTTTCAAAACACAAAATCCCAAAATCCATGGGGAAAAAATAGAAATTTACACTCGGCTTCGAAGCGTCTTCTTCTTCAGGACTCTGAATTCAAAATATCAAAGAAAAATTCAGGTGAATTCGATAATAACCAGGGTTTCAAAATACAAGATTTTCCTCAAAATCCATAAAAAAAAAAAACAGGACTTTACAGTCGCCTTCGAAATAAGATGATGAGATCATGCTGAGAATACGATCTAATCTCAAAATCGATCTCGAAGCTGAATTATGTTTACTAAGAGCACTAAAAAAGCAAAAAGGGGGGGGGAAATTTTCACTTACAGATTGAGGAGGAAAAGGAGGAGGAGAATAGGGCACGGTTTCCATGGTCGAAACCCTAGAGAATCGATCGAATTGGGGAAATTTGGAGGGGGGGAAGGTGAGAAATTTACGAAACCCTAAGCCTAGGATTTTGGGGGAATTTAGGGCTTGGGCGATATTTCTAGGAGAGAACGCGCCATCGCCTTGGATTTTGGCGAGATTTGGTTTGCGCTCTCGCGCTCATTTTTTTCACTTCGAAAATTTTTCGGATGATATTGGGGTCAGATCTACGGCTGAGATTCGATCCGAAGCCTCAGATCTGCCGTTGGTTTGATTGGCAGGTTGTTTTGGATATAGTTGAATTTTTAATTACAGAGACCTGCATGTTTTTTACAAAATTGTCCCTAAAAACTTGGCTAATTACTAAAAATCCTCAATATTTGATAATTACTATTTACTCCCAATACTTAAATAATTTCTAAAAGGCCCCCTACTTCCTATAAAGATTCTTCTTCTTTCATTTGTTCGGGTATCTAACGGAGGGACGTCGGGGCTAGGGTTTTAAAGCCCCAAACCCTTCTCTCATATCTAAAATCTCCAAGTTTGATCTTAAATCAAAATTAGGGTTAGAAATTTGCTCTATCAAGACTCAATTCATCATGTAAACATAATCTTCTTTCTCAGCCTTCTCTTCTAATGCAATAGTGGAATACGAATATAGTCAGATTCGCAGGTTAAAGATAAATCAAGAAACTAAATCAAAGAAAGAGAAGTCGAGTTAATTTGGGAAAGAGTTTTGAAACAGAAAAAAAAAATCCACTCTTGAATGAAATCAAGAGTAATTGAGGATGTATTGGGTCGCAACGTAGGCTACGTTCTTACTTTACGAAATTCATGAAACGACACCATTATATTTGGATGGAAATTTTAGATGGGGAGTAAAAGGTAACAACTTAGAGGTTTTGAGAAGTAAATAGTTATTATCAAGTATCGAGATAGTTTTTAGTGATTACGCAAGTACCGAATGAACGTTTGGTAAAAGACCCTTTAATGATATCTATTCCACTGGATTTAAGCATAGGTAGGAGAGAATTGGTTGTTTCAAATTATTTTCCTTTAAAGTGGAGGGGTGATCTGGACAACCTTAGGATTTAAAGTAAATTGGAGAAATTTTTTTTGGGTTAAAAAGTTACCTATCTTATGTCCTCACTCGAGTTTCAGTAACAACGGTAGAAATGGTAGAGATGATAGTTTTAGGGTAATGAATATAAAATAATTAGATTTTACAATCACATCTGTTTAATTGATAAGCGATTTGATATTATCTTCTTGCTTCCTCTTATTTAAAAAACATGATAAGAAATTGGCAAACAATTTAATCCTTGATTGTAATTCTTGGAATAAATAGATGTACGGCTTAATTAAAATTATTTTTATCTCAATATCACTATTTTATCAACAACTCTCATGATGTCTCAATTTAAAAATCTTCAATCCAATCATCAAGCATTATGGATGCCATGAGGAATTTTCGTAAAATCTAGTAACAAATTTTTTTCTTAAAAAATTTAATGGAAGAGTATAAGCAATAAAGCAAAAGAATCTAACCACATCAATTATATAACAATTAAAAAGCCGTTAAAGAAATTTTTATGCTATTGCTTCAAAATATCAGTTATTGAAATTATCCATCCATCAATGTGATACATATAAAGTTATATCAGAAAATATTTTTTAGAATATTCTTTTATCTAGCTTTGATTTCAGCCCATTTTTTTTAAATCTAGTCTCTATTTAATTCTTATTATATTTGGATCATGGAATTTTCTTATTGGCCCTCTACCAAATATTTATTACTCTTTTATCCCATATAGTTAGGCTTATATCTGACTAAAGCTCTTCTTTAAAATCTGTCTATTTTTCTCTCACTAATTAGGTTTTACTTGCAAAATATTAAAAAAATTCATGATTTTTATGTGCTATAACATAAAAAATATATAATTGAAAAACAGTTTTTTTAAAACTTAATAATTTTGCGATTTTCATTTGGTATCGTCAAATAAAAATAGAAAAACTAAAGTAAACAGAAATTTTTTAATATTTTTAAATAATTCGATCTTTTCTTGTGCTATATATAGTATGGAAAATATTAAAATCTTGAAGAAAACGGAATATTTAAGTTTTTTGAAATTTTTAGGATTTTCATGCATAGCGTGCATAATACTGAAAAAATAAAGATAACGAAACATTTTGATATTTTTGAAAATTTTGCGCTTTTCTTGTGCTCTAACATGTAAAATATAGAAAATAAAAGAAAACATAAAATATTGAAACTTTTGAAAATTTCATGATTTTTATGTTCTATTGCTAATAAATTTATTTGAAACAAAAGAAGTAAAGAGAATATCTTAATTTTTATGTTTTCTATATGCTATAACAAACAAAATATTGAAAAAGCCAAAAAGAAAAAATGGAAATTTTCAAATTTTCAATTTTTTTTAGATTTTCATGTGCTGCGGTAGTAAAATATTGAAAATTTGAAAGAAAATGGTTATTTTTTTGGATTCTTAAAATTTTATGATTTTCGCGTGTTGTCAGGACCGAATGAGCCTTAATCATTCGAACTGAATTTATTGTTATGTTAGGTTCTTAGTACGAATCAATGACATTTTCTTCCTTCACAAAAATTTTCGTCTTTTTATATATGGAAGTTCATCATTAATATGAGCAAGTAAAATATTGGAAAAAAGAAAAGAAAAGTATGAGATTTAAAATTCATATTATTTTGTATGCTATATAGCATGCGCAATAATAAAAAAAGGGGAAGAAATCATATTTTGATTTTGAAATTTTTAAAATTTTTGCGAATTTAATGAGTTATGTTATGCAAAGTATTAAAGAAGGGAAGAAAACAGAAAACTTTTAAGATATTGGTACCAACTTTTAAGATATTTGTTTCTGAAAATTTTACCTTTTTTTTTATGAAATCAACCCCTTTCGGGGATCAAACTTGTTATCTCTCACATTGGAGAACAAATTGGTACCGACTAAATTAGGTCCAATTAGTAAGCAAAAAGTTTTGTAAATAACAAGGAATTTTTTTTGCTGTTTTTGTTGTTATAATAAGCAAAAAGTTGAAAAACCAAAAAATTGGAATATTTGTAACTATTGCTATTTTCATGCTCCACATAGCAAACAAAATAATAAAAAATAATTTTTTTTGATATATTTAAGAATTTCATAATTTTCGTATACCATAGAAAGCAAATATTGAAAAGCAGAAGAATATGGATAATTTTTGGATTTTTGAAAATTTTATGATTTTTTTTGTGTTATAGCATGCAAAATATTTTTAAAATCGAAATTTTTAAAATTTTCATGAATTTTTTGTGCTGCAGCAGAAAAAATATTAAAAGACCGAAGAAAATAAAAAAGTTTGGGATATTTTAAAACTATGCAATTTTTATACGGTAGTGTGCAAAACAATTTGCTTCTGTTGCCCACTCTTTCCTACTCGACGCTGCCAAATTTCTCATATTCTTCGCCTGTTAATGTTAGCTCTTGATTGTCAATGCAATCATAATCCTCTTTCTAAACAATCTTTATCTTCTCCTTCTCATCTGAGCCGATCTAGGTCAAGAGATTTTTGTCGTTATCGATGACAGGGTTGAGGCATTCAAAGTCAACGTTCTTGTCTTCCTCGACGTTGACTTCTTCAAGCTCAAAATTGACAGCAAGTGCTTGTTTTGTATCAATCTGCAACGAAGTCAAAACCGCATCACTAACCTCTCCTCTCTAATAGGACACGCATTCTCTTTGATCGATGAGTAAGGGTTCTTCAAAATCCCACTCATCTTCACTATCGTATGCTTATTTATTGATAACGGGGAGTGTTACCCATTCTTCTTCATTGTCGTATTGCTGGCCACTCGATGTTGTGTTATGTTCTATAAATCAATTTTTGTACCGACAGTCTCAAGCAAAATGGCCACTCTTCCCATAAATATAGCATCCTCTATTTCGCTATCTCTCAACCTTGGTGTCTTCTCGGTCCTTGCTCTTTTATGCTCCTTTGGTTTATACTCGTGCTTTTCTGAATGTCTTTGATGTTCTTCTGCTTTGAATTGTCTTTATGGTTGGCTTCTTGAATTCCTTTCTCTGATATATCAATGAGAGATTCATCTTCATTCCTTGATGAAACACCAAATATTTGTTTGGCTAATGTTTTTTGAGTTACTACAAGCTTTCTAATTTGAGTAGGGTTGGTTAGCCGTGATAAACCTGTTGTATTCAGGTATTAAGCCGTGAATAATAATACTTCTCATCCTAGACATCAGATTGTTAAAATTTGGATCTAATTGAAACATTTCATGACAGAATGAATTTACTTTCATGGAGTATTCACTGATCGAATCTCTTCTTGATTGACCATCATTAGTTGATTTTCGTGATGCTAGATTCATGCGGATTTGTCATGAAGAATGTTGAATATGTATGTCATAGAGGTCATTATTGTATAGTACAGGATTGTATATTACATGTGGATACTTAGGATATATATATATATATATATATATATATATATATATATATATATATATATATATACACATGACAGTCTTACTCGATATTATAGTATGCTATCCGGTTTGTGTTTGCCTCAACATGCGTATATGTTCTATTTTTATTACATATCTCGGATACATTTTGGTAAAGCCCGTAGAATATTTGCTTGACTACTAAAGTTGTGATATCGATCATACTCGTGGGTTTGGATAGTCTATAAGCACATCCTTAAATTGTCCACAGCCGTTGGAGTTTCGAGACAGGACATCGATATTCCAAAGTAGACTGGTGTATACGTTTCTTATTCCCGTGAGGGATGGTGGTATATCCCATAGCCATTGGTGTACGGCACTAAAGATAGTATATATGTGCTCATTATGTTATGGGTTACACTGGAAAGACTCGCCAAGAACTTCTAGATGGTAATATACCTATCGTCATATAGCAGTTCTCTGGTGACATAGGTATAGGTTAGTCTTTAGACCTGATATCGTCATTAGTCTCAAGTGTGTTTCCATTGTACTTAGATTACCACCCTACCACGGTTTTAAAGAGTCGTGCAAAAAGGTTTTAGTTGGGTACAGTTCCGAAGCATTTGGGGGCAGTAAGCGATAGAAGGGATTCGTCTCTCCTGGTATAGGAAGTTGATATTGCACTGTGTTCGATTGGTCATTACCATAAGATCTTGGATAAGGCAAATGGGATTTATTGATAGTGAGATCAGTCGTTTCTCGGTATGGTTTTGAGCCACATCGACACGACTTATCAGGCTATTAGAGGTCTGACGTTTTCCACCCCTAAACCCGATATGCGATACTCCCAGACGAAAAGACCGGATTGTACGGATATTGTCACTTTCAGGCTCAGTAGGGATATAGACGAGTTTGCTTGTCGACCTTCCTTTCGTTCAATATCTGGATAGCCGTTACGCATAGCTAGTGTCGCCGACGTGCTTGTGGTTAAACCCACTGACAGCGTATTGTCGAGTCTTCAGAGCCCTACATATAGGGTTTTCCAGCTCAGGCGAAACGATGTAGTATACGTATTTTGATACGTACATAAATTCGATTAAATACGTGTTTTTGTACATGTACTTTTAATCGGACATTTTGTTAATACTAGCCGGTTTGAAAGATAGCCAGATTACCGCATTTGGATAAAATGTGAGCTATATATATATATATATATATATATATATATATATATCATTTTGGTATCTATTTTTTTCGTATTTGTATTTTAACAAAATACGGTATTTATACGAATACGAGTATTTGTATAAATACGTGTATTTGTGTCTTGATATAAATATGGGTATTTGTATCTTAATACAAATACGGATATTCGAATTTTATACGAATACGGGTGTATGTATTTGTAGCATATACTTGTATTAGTGTGTGTGTGTATGTGTGTGTGTACAATGGATGTGTCATTTCTTCTCTTCTTATTTCTTCTTAGATCATTTGAGAAGAGAGCAGGCTTGTGACTTACTCACACGAATCACAATCCCACTCTCATCTCAAAAGATAAGAGTGAGAGAAAAAGAAAGAGATGCTTTATTATTATTTTTTAAAGCCATGCTTAGCTTCTTCTTCCTCTATCTTCTCTAGTTTTTTCCAAGTTGAGAAAGGAAAAAGAAAAGAAGAGAAACACTAGAGATTAACCACTACCATATCTTAGTGATCAATTCTTAGCATGTTTTGTTCACTAGTTGCTTCACTTAGTTTTTTATTGTAAAGCTAGAGTCTTTACTAGGGTTTCTTTGGATGGATCATTTTTGACGAGAAAGACCGATTTCCAAGCTTGTTCCCGATAGACACAAGAACTTAAGAAGTGGAAAGAAAATGAAGAACACGATAACAAAGGCGACTAGAATTAACCGAGTAGTTAAAATCCTTCTTAGTTCGTTAGTTTAGTGTTTGGATTCGATTCTAAGTCGTAGTAGTTCGTTCTCTTGAAATTAAATTTTTTGTTTTGTATTCCGTCTTACCGTAAGTTAGTGGCACGAGCACGAGCGTTTACTTATATGGTATCAGAGCTATTAAAAAACTAGAACTAATATTATAGGATATTTACGTTTCGAAACTAAAAAATTTCCATTTTTCGAAACCATGAAAATAAAGTTTCTGTTCGAAAATTTTTTGGTCTCTAAAATTTTGTAAAACAATTGCAGAGGACTTGTCTTGAGACATAACAACTTCGGAAAAAATTCAAGGACCTAATTCAATAAAAAAAAACTACCCAAATCCTCCATTTTCCCGCTTTAGTCAGTTGGTTTTTTTTATTCTTGTCCCTGGTTTTTTCCAGGGGTTTATTCTCAAGCAAACTTGGTTTTTGGTTATGTTTGTTTTGGCCCAGATTTTATTTACTGTTGTTTTTACATTCGGGCAATACGGAAAGTTTTTAAATCGAAACTTTTGTATCGTTTATATCTTTGTATTTGTATATGTGTTTGTAAACGTCGTCTAGTTGCTATAGGTTGATTAGACGGATTTGCAAATACCTGCTCGTGCAGTTGTATTATATATTTTATGATGGTTTAGACGGATTTTCACGCACCGCTTTCCAAAACACAAGGAGCGAGAGCTACAAGCCCGTGACGTATTCATACTGCGAGCCACATATTCACAATATGAATACACCTAGCGTCTGATTAAGCAGAACAATGATAATAAGATATTAAATAATCACACCGAAACAATAATTCTAATATCCAACTCCAGTTAATACATTCAGATTCCAAAGGCAACATTACCCAACAACAGTTACTACAACAAATAAGATGTTCAAAAAAATTCTCTAAAGAAAGGGCACACTGAACTAATAATAACTGCCACTTGTTAGATGGCTAAAGAAATCACAGATTCTCCTCTTCGCACGGCTCAACTTCGTACGAGCCCTCGTCTACTAACCCAGTGTTTTCTGACAGATATTTCCAATAAGAAAACAAAAGAAAATATCCGTCAGCGAAGTTTCGTCCGGTATATTCCTTATAAAAAAATAATAATAAATAAAATGATAAGCAGATTATGTATAAACTGGTAATGAGTTACAATATATGTTTGAAGTAGTAAATATAGAGGTACGCACTTACATATAATAAACGACCAACATGAAGAACATGTAATAGGAATGCCCAGTCATTATAGGGTATATTATAGTATAAGAATTATGGTACATATAAACAAGCACAATATAAATTCAGAACTCGTGTTTATATATACTATCTTGAGGATACATGGCATGAAAAGAGTAAAGATGGTAATGTCTATAGTATGCGGATCTTCTATTTTAACATAAGCTAGAACATGACACCCAACTAAATAGTAAATCAATTGGATAACACATCATTAATTCCCAATATCCACCAGTATACATTTTGGTCATGACCATTTAAAACGTTAGTTAAGATAGGTGTTCAACCCCTTCTAGAGTGCATTGAGCACAGAAAAATAATAGTGTACCTGGGACGGTGCATAATAATAGAGTATTTGGGACAGTACATAATACTAGAATGCCTGGGACGGTATATACATGATGGGTCCGAAGGAGCTGAACTACTCATCTTTAACTACACCCAACACCTCCGGCAAACATTAGTTAAACGGTTTATAATTTAATTATAACTTAAATACATGACAGAATAATACATGAATACAGGAGTATAGAAATACATGAATACATGAATACATGAATCCGTGAATATGTGAAGTCAGGTCAACTGCAGGAGTATTCACAAACCTAAGGGTCTAAGATATAGCTCCAGAGGCAAGAAAACACGGGCCCACTCATAGAGCTGGTCATGGGACTTCTGAGAATATAGGTCAAGTCCTAGATACAATTCTAAGTCTCCAGATATATATAACAAGCATGTACTAATAGTCCGGTTTAAGACCAGAACTAAGTATAAGTTCGCATTCAGAAATCACCGGTTATGGTTTAAAAACCGGGAATCTTATACAAGGAATAATTTATAGTTCAGAGTGTTGTATAAATAACGAGACTGAGTTTGCCTTAACCAGGTTTCTAGTGAGAGAGTTATGGAAGTTTCTGTAACGCTGCGCAGAGCAGGCCAATGCAGATTTTAGAATTTTTTACAGTGAGGGTATTTTGCATTTTCGAATAGTTTAGATTCACATTATGGTTTCACTTATTAGATAAAAATTGAGCATCTATGAGTTATGAATGATTACCCATAAAAATCTCTGGGTTACGATAATCAAAGAGGGAGTTATGACTGTTTTATTACAGACATTCGGATAATTCCCGTTGCTGTTCAGATTAGACTTATATTTTTAAAACGTGTTTTAAGATAGTTTTTGTCAGTTTTCAATAAAATTGATCTAGGATAAATATGTGGCTAACATTCTGAAATTATTTCAGAAATCAAACTTTATTGCTTTCGAGTTCCTATGTTAGGAGTTTTGTATGGCATTTTAGTTCAGATCCAAAACACGTTCTGGTTTTACGGTCGTTACCGTTTTGTATGGATCGGAGTATAATGTTAATAAAGCATATAGTATTTATTTGGATAAAAGCAAAAGATCGCAATATTTTAGTATTATGAGAATACTTTAAAAAAAACACAGGACTACCATGTAAATTGATATAGGTTTATATCACTAAATGAAAACATTGAAGCAAAATTTAACTTGGATGTATACAATAAATGTGCATTTTTTACTACAGTACCAAGCAACTTACAAGATGCAACGTCTGATATTTATTCAAACCAAACTGGAATAAGCAGTCATGGGTTTGCTTCATTCCAACTGTCCAAGGCAAAATCCCAATCTAATCTTTGGAATCAAAATTTGTTATTTAAAAAGAATTAGAAAATGATGATATTTAATTTATAATACCCTAAACCAATATTTATGACCATAATTGTGTACTAAAAATAGTTCTTAAAAAAATAAAGGAACTGTAGCTTCAATGCTCATCATGTATCAAATAGTCTCAACATGTAGCAACAAATAATTTTATCCAAACAAACAAAATAAACAAACATGTAGCCAACAAATAATTTTATCTCCTAATCATGCCCTGGAATAACAGCTTAAGTATATTATCTAAACAAACATGTAACCGAAAAATAATTTTATCTCCTTTTTGACTTCCCTAAGAACTGCATGACTTAATATTAAAGCTTCTATATTGGTTGCAAAATTGATAGGAC
This sequence comes from Agapanthus africanus, assembly GCA_030015575.1. NCBI lineage: Eukaryota > Viridiplantae > Streptophyta > Magnoliopsida > Asparagales > Amaryllidaceae > Agapanthus > Agapanthus africanus. The sequence goes on from JASDDO010000024.1 coordinate 852,870,635, forward strand.
TAATTAAATAAGGTAAGAGCTAGTATTTCACAAAGACTGTGTTTTTGTGGATCCATAGTAATACATAAAATTCCGTTTCTCAAAGAAAATGAGTTACTACACTATTTTCACAGTTCTCTAATTAGAGTTCCATTTGTCACAAGGTCATTCTAGAAAACTGTTTAATTTTACCAATCAAAATATTTAAAACAAAATGGGAAGTGAGGAAAATCAATGATTTTCCTTAAAGGTTGGAATGAAGGTCATCTCGATTTGATCGAGACGGTGGCTATGACATTGGTGAGGTTCCTCACTCAAATTAAGGCTTTCTGCATGTTTTTATAATTCTTATTGCTTGATGTATTTGCAGTAGGGGAAAAGATGAGAGCATAGAAAAAGAGAATTTTCGGATTTGGGAGAGAAGACGACTAAACGAGATAAAATAAAATTAGGATTTTTTTTTCTAGTTTTATATAGCTACTTATACTTCGGTTAAAAAAATTTACTTTAACTTGAAAATCTAACCTAATTACCGTGAAATAGAACCACACGAAAGGAATAGCTTGGGTACATCGATTCAAGGCTGTTTCATGATCTTTTTTTTGTGGATATTATAATATATATCTTAGGTTTCCAGGTTGGTATAACTCGCACTTGGAATTTGAAAATAAAAACAAAGCGAAAAAATGAAAAATAAATATGATATTTGATGCCATGAGGTGTCAACCTGGCGACTTATAAAGTATTATGACATGTGATAACCAATATACTATTTATGTTCATGTAATGAAAACACAAATATATTCAATACTATTGCTTGTTTCAAAAGAGGAAGGATAAATAAAAAGGAAAATTAATAAAAGTTTACTTAGATTTAACGGCTGTTACACAGATAGTCGTGGTGAATAGCCCCTCATTGTAGAATTGGATGTATATTTGTTATTCGGGACGAGCGGCCGAATTGTAACCGTCGTTATCGCTTGTTGAATATTGTTTTATTAGAACACGGCCGAATATTGTTTCATGATCGTGGTGAATATTGTCTTATGGTGATGAGTTCGAGTCGCCTCGCTCTAGAATTGGTGGGCTATTCGTCGCACTTGTACGGGTTTAGGATATACTCACATTGGAGTGCTCAAGTTACCGGACTCTATGAAGTGTCGGGTGGCCTACCCGTGTCATTGAGTAATGGTTGTCTCACTTCTAGAATTGACGGGTAGCTTGCCGTACTTGTAGGGGTCTTTGTTTTAGGTGATGTTCGAGCTATCCACACGACCGGGGAACGTTGGTTTTCGTTTAAGGCTCAAACGAAATACGGGGCTCCTAATTTATCATCTATTCCATATTGTTTATTGCATGCCTGTGATGTTTATTACCTGTTTGTGATGATAATATATATAATTGTTGTATATGTTTTGCACCCCTGCTAGACCTGCCCATACACTGCCGTAAGTTAAGTAATCTTAAGGTGAAGTCCTTGGACCCCGTGGCAAATGCAGGTGGCATAAACGTACATTTTATTTTGGTTGTTTCTGTGATGCATAAGAATTTAATTGATGAGAACGCATTAATTCTAATTAATGCAAGAAAATAAACCTAAAAGATGTTGGAATCAAATTTCAAAACTACTCGGTTTTTCACAAAACCAAAAATTTCAAATTTGAGCTTGAACCACTAGTTTTGAAATTACTAGATTCCTTTAACGATATCAAGTTCATTATATTAAAAGTTTTTTCGCCAAAAACCAGCCCTAGCCCTCTGTCATTTCAGATAGGTAGCATTTAGTATTTATGCTATGTTTGTTGGCAAGCGTCAAGATATAGTGAACGGTAGCTGAGTGACATTTATCTATTGCATAAAGATGCGATTGATCGAGACAGTCACACAGTTTTGTTGGCAAGCGTCAAGGGTTTGTGCGGGTGGATTCGAGTTAATCTAAGATAATGACAGATGGAACTTGACTAGCGGCTTATGATTTGTTGACAAGCGTCAAGATCATAGGTCGTTAAGGGTAAAAAATCACATCAGAAGTTTCAAATATATAGAAAACCTGCTAGTGTTGCATACCTTCTGGAGTATGGTAACTAGAGTGGCTTCCATCTAGGTTATCACACGATAATAGTTTGGTCCCAATCCCACTGATAAGTAGGATTACTTTCAGGAGATTTTCACTTTACAACTAGCTAACCCATTAGGTGTTTAGAAAGGTGTTAACGAGGTTATGGCTCTGCGGAAAGGAGATTATTTGATTAGGTCCGTGCGAAAGCACGGGGAGACACCCTCAGAATACCAACAAATGTCTGGCTGAACGGTGTTGGGACTTTACCCGTGCGCGCAAACGTGTATAATTTGGAAATAGAATCGGTTTTGGAAATACAGCGCATGCGAGCTCGGTCTCGTTTAAAAATTTATAAACCGCAAGTGCACGGCGCGTTGTAGCGAGCCGGCAAGTACGGGTCGATCCGCAGGGAATCGTGTATTAGGTTTTCTTGTTTAAGGTTCAACAAATAAGGAATAGGTTTGGTTGTCACTAAAAAATAAAATACGAAAACAAGAAAAGAAAGAAAAGATGGTCGTTGATTTGGCTCGGATGGTTGAAATGTGGCGATTCCTTTGACGCTCCCTTGATCATGAGTTGTCCGTCCTTGTATCGATCTTGACGTGAAGCATGACTTTTAAAGACGGTTGCGAAGCACAAATCATCAAGTTATCGGTTTTCGACGCAAAACACGAAACGAGTCCATTTTGTTCACTTACCGTTTGTATGTCCAAACTTGAGATATCAACACTAAGCACAAGGGTTAGTAGGTATACCACAACATAAAAAACACAAATTAGTGAGTGAGATCAAATAGTTTTAGTGTTAAGTTTGCTAAGTGTTTGTGATAGTATAGGGTATATGAAACCAAGAGGTTTGTCAAGCCATTTGATCACAAAATACCATATCTAAACTTAGCAACCTTAACACCAAATTGATTCTAATCTTAGGCTTGCAAGATGGGGTTTTCGGAGAGAATATGGTATGTGACGAGGTTACCAAGTAACCATGAAATCAACATACCATATCAAACCATTCTAAGTTAGATTACTAAGTTTAGAATCACATTAAAACACATTAAATATTAACAAGAAGATGAGGAGGGCAAAACCATTCATCTCACATCCCCACCATAACTACAACCATAAAAGATGAGTTACACATAATGAAAGAAATGAAAACACAAAAGAAATAAAGAAACAAAGCAAAAGGCAATATTATTAACACTTGAATAAGTTGAGATACAAGATATTAGTTACTTGTTCAACCTCCATAATGAATCTCTCAAAAGAAAGCTCCAAGAGAGAAGAAGAAGAAGAAAACCAAGTTGAGCCCACACAACTCTCAAGCTAAACCAAAAAGACTAGAAATGGGTGTATATATATATATATATATATATATATGGCCTCTTTTGCTCAATATTTGTTCTGGTATTTATAGGCTAAACTCCAGAATAAATAAACAATATAGATGGACTGATATGATCCTAATAAATGACCGGAAGAAAAATGGGATATTTGGAGCTAGAGGACCCGGTGATGCCCGTTTTTTAGAGGGTTTCGCCGGTTTGGTTATGGGCAAATGGGCTCGTATTTATGTAGTGATCACGGGTGCACTCCATGATCTCTCTGGTGCAGTTTGATTTGTCTATAATAACCTGGTTTGCATTCAGGGATTTGGAGGGAAATTAAACTTTATATCACATCATAACTTTTTGCCCCACTTGTGCCACCACTTGCACAATTCATTATTTGTATGTGCCCACTTGTGCAAAGGGTAGCCCCACCATGGTCCAAGGATCAAAGAGAATGTGCACACTTGTATTGTGTTGGACCAAAATTGTGTACACATGATTATTTGCAAAAGAGCTCTTTGAATATCGGTCGGTTTTCTGTTCTGATTGCAGTGTCGGTTCCCAAACGTTATATCCGTGATTTTGAGTATGTTTCCAGTATTTTATCATGAATACTTGTAATCTGTATTTACTGAGTAGACACTGGTTAATAGTATCGATATACACAAAATAGATAATGAATGAGTGGTATTAAAATGCAGTTTTCTGTGATGAACAAATACCCCCAAACTTATCTTTTGCTCGTTCCGAGCAAAACAAAATCCTAATCTCACTTTCGCAGGGAACGCGATTACACTAAGCACGTGCAACAAGCCGTTAAACCTCTAGATGTCTCTAGTAGGAGAAGTGTTGTCTCCTGAGGGTTTTCAGCGGATTACACCCACAAAATACTGTCAAATTAGTGTCGTGCAGAAACTGTTGATTCTTATCTTAAGGTTAAGGATTAAAACTAGAAGTTCTATCATCCAAATTAGAAACATCAAATCCTATTTTTCACTACTCACAAATTATTTAACATAAATTAATACACGTCTTTACGTGTTTATGCGAATAGTGTCCATAAGTTTTTAAGAACTTGATTAGGATCATCATGTCATAAATACGGACCAGGATTGATTTCTAAAGGATCACACGAGTTTGAAAAGACTTAATATTTTCTTAAGTTTTGTTCTCAAGTTAGGTTTCAAGTCAGAATTTATATTATTTTTAACAGAGCACCAAGTCTTATTTTTGACTCCTACTTTTCACCTGTTGTTGTTTATACACACCTGAGTGATTGTGCAAAACGTCTTTATAAATATAACCTTCATATCTCCACGAAAAAACTGTTTTATAATCGAAAACTCGTCTCCACCAAGATTATTCTCTCATAAAGAACCATGAGGACTTTTAACTCGGAGAGAACACTTCCTTAGCTTGTTTTCTTAGGCAATTGGAAACATAGCGAGTTTTGGGTCAATGACTCCCAAACCAGATGGTTTTAGGGTATTAAGTGTGGAGATACCCCAAGGACTTAATTACCTAAGTTACCAAGGCCACAAAACAAAAGACTCATTTTGTTTCTGTTTAAAATATGCTAAAAGCAGTGAAAATGGAGATATTGCCAGCTTTTTCTTTTTAATCCCAAAGACGTGATCATATGGATAAGGTGTGTAATAACTCCAACAAGGTTCCAGATGTGTTATTTTTCAGACTTATAACTTCTATTAAAACCTCAATAATATCCTTGGTATCCACTTCACTTTGTGAACTATTCTTAATATTACTTAATTCAGAACAAACCTATTTGATCCTAAAGATATTTATCAATTTAAAAAAGGTTAAAGACATGTCAGACATTCATCTAATTCTCAAGAACTCATGACACATGTAAAGTGATATAAAAGACGTATATTAGCTACGGCTAAACTTAAAGGAGGGTTATCTTTCGGGTTTTCAATCTCTCGAAAAGGATTTAGTTATTTCTATTTTATAAATCGAACCGTCAGACTTCGAATCTAAATTCCCCCACTAGCTAACATGACGAAAAAGTTTTTATGTTTGTGAAGAATTTTTTTCAATTTTTATGGGTTTTTTAATATGTATGCAATGCAGAATATACATGATGCAGCAAAATAAACGCGGTGCTCACCCCCAAACCTGAGTTTTACGATGTCCTCATCGTTGCCCCTGTCTCCGGTAGCTAGACTTAGACATCAGAGTGAGAATTTTATTCAAAGAAAAAGAAAAAACCTAAGACTAATTATAGCATATACAACTAAAAATATTGGGTTAGTCCAGAAATTAATACCAGCCATTTAAAAATTTTGTCTATATAATGCAAGAGCTGGTAAAAGAATATGTATATAAAAAAGAAAAAGAAAAAGAAAATGTATATGTTAGATGTTAGTGAAGGGCATGGGTGTGTGAAAGTAGGGATCAGAAGACGTTGAAGGTGAAGATGAAGTTTTGAAGGGGTCAAAGAATTGTTGTCCGAATGAATTGAATTTTCAAGAAGCACGTGTTGAGTTTCGAAGTCAAGTTCGTTTAAAGACTGGGTTTGTCCGCAAAAAAATCAGAAAAGAAAAGGTTCATAGGATATTCCTAAATTGTTCCCGACTCAAACTCACCAAGAATATCAAGTTCATCAGTAAATATCTTCTTAAAACTAGACATGAAAGAATATTTTTCAAGGCTGCCTTCCTCCCTATAATCCTGCACAATTCTATTCTCATCGTTACAGCTCATTAACTCTCCTAAAACTAGTTTTCCTTCATCACATTCATATCTGGGTAGGTTCATGTCGTCTAAAAAAGTAGGTTCCCACATTAACGTTTCTTCGGAAACAATATCAACAGGTGATACAAAAATTGTGGTTTCCTGATCATTGATTTGCTCTAACAATTTATCCCAAGCATACCCGTCAAAATCACAAGCTTCCTCCTCTAAAATTGGAGTGCAAAAATCAACCGGTTTAAGAATTTCCTCTTCAAGTAGTACTTCGGTTAAATCAACCTCTAAATCGCAAGTGACAAGAGGTTCAGTTGGTACCTGAAGGCTAGTGTCAGACTGACTCAGAGGGTTTTCTTGTGTGTCCGGATAACACCCAGTCAATTCAATCGTATCATCATCTATGAAGTCATCAAAATTCGTTAGATCGTTTATCTCTCTTGGGCGACTTCCTAGATGACAGACATTGACATTATTTAGTTCCAATTGATCGTGTTCATACCCTAGAATCATCACAGCTACATGCTCTTCGATTCTAGCTAAATATTGAGCTTGAGCATGAAACAATTGCTCAGACTGCTATATGAACAGGGCTAGCGTCGTAGCTGTTTGATTCACGACCGCAGTCATCATTTCAATACCCTTCTCTAAAGTGGTCAACCTAGCATCCATCTCACTATCATTCCCTAATGATGGGTCAGTTGTTTCAGGAAGGGAGGGTTGTAATGGTGGTGATGCTAAAGTTGTTACCCTGTCGACCTCTTTCTCTAAATTTTCAATCATTTGGTCTATGTTTGAAGTGGGACTGGGTTCAAGAGTGTTAGGTGGGTGACCGATATCAAAATTCTTGGACGGTTGGTCACCCCCTAAGAAAGGACAGTTTTCATGAATGTGGGAAGAATTGTGGCAATTTGTACAAACGAACTGGGACTGAGTATAAATAAAAGAATAAGAATCGTGAAAAAACAAATCAAGCTGTGTATCACCCATATTAACAAGAATTCACAAAAATCACGAAAACAAAGAATATCACACCCCCAACAGTCTATGTTATGCTAAGTTAACTAGACCTGCTCAAGAACCTGATTGTCGAAGTAAAACTGTGTCGAGAAACAGACTCAAGATATATAGGTGCAGAGATAAGGGGAGGTTTTCCAACGCTTTCGTGAAGTTCCTTAATTAGAATAACCCTTTCTCATGAACACTTGTCTAGACACCCTGTGAACAATATACCGTTAAGCGGTGTTCTAAACACAGTTAACTTCTCCTAATGAGCGCGAAGTCCTTAAAGTTAAAGTTCTAGTTGATTTTAAAATTACTGGGGGTATGCAAGAATGCAGTTTTATGATTTGTGGGATATGGAGAAAGGTGATAAAATCCTTTACCGTATCTTGTTTGGTTTCGTGCCCTTAATATCCGTATTAAGATGCAAATGCTCAATTCAATCAAAGAATTCAAGAATTCAATCAATAAAGCAATTCTTTTTCGGTTTAAGTTTAAGCACTGCAACAAATACGGGTTAGCTCTCTGTGCAATTGGTGGCAAGTTTGTGCGAAAAATCCTGCAGAAGATAGAATATTGGAATGCGTCAGATTTGAGCGAAGGTGTTAGAAAATTACATATCAATGCGATTTTGGGTTTATAAACCCCTTTGAAGTGATTACGGGTATTTGAATGTTCGCTTGCGCGGGTCAAACTACCTGGATCTTTGGCACTATACTTCACTAACTTCTTACACTGGAATTTAAAGCTTGCTCCGCATGATCGCTGGTCGTAATTCCGTGAAAATCTGCAAATGTCGGAAAATACGATATTTAGTGCCAAAATCGATATATATGCTCTAATTTCTGCACACAAAATTATACAAATCAAACATTACTGAGTCGTAAGGGTCTCATAAAGGTATTTCTCCCTACAAGTCGTGAGGATCTCGTAGGTGTGTTTTCTCCTTAGGGATCGTGAGGATTCCTAAGTGTATGTTCCCCTGTAAGTCGTAAGGATCTCACAAAAGGGTTTTCTCCTTATAAGTCGAGAGGACTTACAAGGGTTGTTCACTGTATGGACATATCTCCAGTCATGGGTGGGACTTGGTTAGGGAAATGTTTATTCGCGCCCGTGGATCGTATACAAGGGTCAGTACTGAGCCACTTGTAGGGCCATATCGAAGGTTGTGGGGGGTTTGCTTAAGCACAGGTTTAGGTCTCTGTAACTTAAGACTTTCAAATCTTATGAGCCGTGAGGGTCCCATAAGAGAATTCTCCTTACGAGTCGTGAGGATCTCGCAAGTGTAATTTCTCCTTAGGAATCGTAAGGATCCCTAAGTGTGTTGCTTCCCTGTGAGTCGTAAGGATCTCACGCGGGTGGTTTCTCCTTACAAGGTCGAGAGGACCCTGTAAGTGTCTTTTAACGAGGCTGCGCCCTTTCGGGTTTTCACAAACACTCGCCGGTAGCCCTGCTGTTTTTACTCACGGAGCCTTTTCAGGTTTTCATCCGTGCCCATTTCGCTTATAGACATACCGTTTTTTTTTTATTTATTTTTTTTCTCTTTTTTTTTATCTCGGCAGCCTGAGGATGCTGCGGTAGTAGTTTAAAGACGTTTCGGTCATTTGCAAGTTTTAGGACATTGCGGTCCATTGTTAGTTTAAGGACGTCTCGGTCCGCTGTCGCCGTATTTGAAGCGAATCTCTAGTTTACCGACTTTTCGGTCTATGGGGCTTTCCCTATGAATGAGTATGATGCCCCCGGCGTATCCATCTTTCTCGGAGCGTGCGGTTGTGGCGGGCTCACCTTCCAGTTTTTGGAGATGACGAACTTGCCCTGTTGGTATTGGTCTTCAACCCAGTTTTTGAAAACGTAGCAGTTTTCGATCGGATGGCCCAATACTTGGTGGTAAGGGCAGTAATTAGGATTGTTGACATCATTCAGTTGTAGCTGTTGTTTCGGCTCCGGTAGAATGATAAGCTTGTTGCGCACCGCCACTTCGAACAGCCTCCTTGTTTCATCCTGGGGAAATGAGTAAGGACGTTTCAACCTCTCATAGAGGGGTTGCCGCTTGTTGTTTTGGCGAATAATCGGTCTAAGGCCACTCGATTGTTGTTGAGTGTTGGCGACAAAGGCCATTTTTTCTTTTCCTTTACCCTTTTTGTTCGCTCCGTTGTTTGTGCGTCCGAGATCCTCTCCGGATATCGTGCGATTGTGCGGCTGAACGTTCTCGCAACTCCTCAATCCTTCAGAGATGGACTTCTTGAAGAGAGGGCCAATGGCTACTTTTTCGTCGGAATCACTCCCGAAGGTAAGAACTCGTGATCCCCCGGGCTCATCCTTACGACAATTGCCGGCAATTCTTTTATGCTCATCCGTCGTATTCTTTCACTGTCTACGAGCTTCACGCTTTGTTCTGTTGACGTATTGCCTGTGGGCGACATACCCTTGCCACCAACACTTAAAGGAGTCGCAGTCTTCAGTAGGATGTGTGATCTTCTGATGATATAAGCAGAAGTTAGGATGCATCTCTACTCTACCAAGAGTATTTTCTTCAGAGGGTGGTAGCTTCATTCCCATTGATAGGGCTTTAGCGAACCTTTTCCTCGTCTTGAATTTGTTTTTATCCGCAGCGGATGTCTTTTGATTTGATGGGAGTGCCTGGGCTCTTTCGTCTAATCGCCGGCGTTTAGCTCCTTCTAGTATGGCCATTTCACGCTCTTGATTGGTTTTAACTTTCAGACGAATCTCATTCAGGAAGGTATCGATCACCTCGTCTGACGGCCATAGAAGTTCCGGTTTAGAATCCGCCTTCGTTTTCTCGGTGCAAGGAGCCTCTTTATCGTCTATCAATGAGTGAGAGATCACGTGACAAGTTGCCCCCGGTGCGTCCGTCTTCTTTGGAGTGTGCGGCTGTGGTGGGTTTACTTTCCACTTTTCAGACAGCGCAAACTTGCCTTGTAGGTATTGGTCTTCAATCCAGTTTTTGAAGACGTAGCAATCCTCAATCGGATGACCCAACACTCGGTGGTAGGGACAGTAATTGGGATCATTGACGTCGTTTGGCTGCAACGGGCGTCTTGGATCTGGCAGATTGATGAGCCTGTTGCGCAGTGCCAGCTCGAACAATCTTCTCATTTTATTTTGAGGAAACGAGTAGGGACGTCCTAGCTTCTCCTGGAGGGATACACGTGGACGCATATTGTTTTGACGGACAACCGGCTTCAAGTTGCTTGGCTGTTGTTGAGCATTGGCGACGACGATCGCTTTTCCTTTCCCTTTCTCAGTTCGAGAGTCCGGTTTTGGAGGAGACGGTCCATGGCCCATCTGGTCCATTTGGGCCAACTTGTCGATCAAGGCCTGGAAAGTAATTGGCCTGAAGAACATCATGAACTGCGAGATGGTCGCTTGCGGATCAAGAGTGCCCACAAACATGCCTACTGCAGGTGCTTCTTCGATGCGTTGTTCGCATTTCGACCATAGGTTCCGCCATCGTGTTGCGTATTGGACCTACGTTTCGCCTGGCCTTATTCTGGCATTAATCAGTGCTGTTATCGGGGTGCGTTCACTAGCACTCGCGAATCTTTGTGTAAACAACAACTCCATTTCAGCAAATGTCTTAATAGAGTCGTTTGGGAGCTCAGAGTACCACTCAAATGCCGTCTCCGACAAGCTACCGACGAACTGGCGAAGCAACAACTTATCATCACCGCCAGTATTGCCACAAAGAGCCCTGAACTGGGCAACATGTTGATGGGGATTGCCAGTCCCCTTATAGACATGGAATTTCGGTATTGTATAGCCCGGCGGGTACTTGATCTGATCATACCAGCTCGGATATGGTCGCCCTGTTCTGACAACTTGACCGGCTGCCTCAGTCGCCTGATGAACCCGTATCTGCTGAGCTATATATTCGTCCAAGTCAGCTTTGGAGATTGTCTCCTCCTTAGCTGTTGACAGAGCCGGTGGAGGATTTGACGTTTCTCCCCTGTCATCTTCAAGGACGATCTGAGGATCTTCAGCAGGAGGATCTTGCTGGATCATCATACCCACCATGTCCTGGAATAGAAGGGCCATTCGTTTTATATTGGCTGCTTGTTCCGCAGCCTCTTTATCCTTCTTTTCCAGTATTCTGCGAAGGAATTCAGCGTCAGTTTCTTGCTCCTGGCGTTGATCCGAGGACGCTTCGGGGTTTTTTTTTGGCCCAGTGAGTGCGGCCATTGCATTCATCATTTCTTGGAGCTTCTGCTGCTCCTCTTGAGCTTTAGTCACCGATCGTGTAAGCGGTCTATGACCTGTACATGTACGGCTGTCCTCTTTCCCGGATGCCATGTAGACGGTATGGACCACAATGCCCCCGGACTTAGGGCGTTTGGGCATCTGCCACAGGCGTGGGGATTTTCTCCGGCCTTCTTCTTTTGTGGGCCGTCGAAGTTGAGGGGTCCGTTGCCGCGGGCACCCAAGTAGTTGTCGTCCTTTGCTGTTTGACAGGACGGTTCTTTTCTTCCTGAGCCTTCACCCTCTTCTGCCGGCGAGAGTGATCTTGGTCGATTACTGAGTCCTGGACCCGTCGCCAGACCCTGTAAATCTTGGAGGACAGCCGTTGAGGGGGCTGCTCCGGCTTTGTTCCCGCAGCACTCTTCGCAGGTGGAGGAGATCTTTTCAGCATGGCAGTTGGGGAGTTCTTGCGTACCCTCCTTAACGGTTCAAAGCTGTTCCCAGTCGGAACAACAGCATTGACTTCCACCATTGGAGCCGGTGGAGTTAACCCAGAGGGGGAGTTGCCCCCGGCCTTCCTTACTCGGCGCCAGTGGCGACGTCGAGCGTGACGAGCTGTTGGGGCTGGCTCGGCGATAGGGATAGTTTCGTCTTGCCCCCTGTTCGGATGAGGCGCCGCTAGTGCCAGCCTCTTAAAGACTGATGTTGTCTTTTCAGTAGCGGTATCCAATCTGTCAAAAATAGACTTTCGAGCAGGAACGGGAGCCGGAATAGTCAGCCTTGAAAAGACCGACTCTTTAGCAGGAGAAGCCGTCTTGACGACTTCGGGAATAAAGATGGCTGTCTTCTTCGCGATGGCCACGTCAGGGGTTATGGGCTTCTTGGTAGGCCCATCAGAGTTCAGATTCAGCCTGGTAAAGACCGAGGCTGCCGGCTTGGCATTGGACGACCCGTTGAGAGGGGTCGTGATAATAGTGAGCCGATCGAAGACCGACTTCTTTTGCGTTTCCGGTACGGGCACTGGGATGTTAACGTTCACCGGCGGGAGCACGGTCCCGAAGAACAGACCAGTGGTAGCCTGAGTTACTTGTTCCACCGGCATAGCAAAGATGGAGGCCGCTCGAGGCCCGTAAGCCACACCTCCAGGTGAGGCGGAGCGCTGGTCGCAGTTGCACTTAGAGAAGTTTGAGCAGTTGGATGCCATTGATGCTTGATTTCTGCGCCAGGTAAAAGACCAAATCTTAGTAACTTGAAACCCAAAGGCAACCATTAACAAACCGCGATTCGTTCGCGAAGACGACACACGAAGTGTGGAGTGGAAAGAGGAAAAGGTCCCACCGGGCGTGCCAGAATCTGTTTCCCTCCGAACGGCGGCCGAGACAGGGGGCGTCTCGCCTGTGATTCGGGGTAGATGCTATTTGGTTTTATCCGTCCACCTTTCCGAAGATGCCAAGTTGATTTATGGCACCGTGTATCGGAGGTTTGGACGGATGCGGTCGATGTAGCAGACTTCGTCAGATTCCCCCTCGCTTGAGGGTTTTTTTTGATTGTGGGGACGCTCTTCCCTGCAGGCGCAAGCCCCTGCAGTTAATTACGCTACCGCATCGCGGTAACAACTTTCTCCTTCTCCAGAATATCACTTCGTGTCGTGTGTGTTTGTTTTGTTTGTGGTTGCCCGCGGATTGTATACGGAGACTAATTTATGTTGTCGCTCGTAGGACGTGGATTAGTCCAAATCCGTATTTTCTTAGATTTGGGTTTGGGGTTTTGGTTTAAGGATACGTTAGCCATATTTGAGGCTAATATCAACTTAAATGTTTGTTAAGGATACGTTAGTCTAATTTGAGACTAAGATCAACTTAACGGGATCGTTTGGATCCGACAAAAGAGCATTTGGGGGGCTCTATTGTTCTGGTTTAAGGACATAGTGGTCCATTGAACGTATGGCCGTCGGGACCCGTCACCTCTCTGACGACGTTGAAGGATTACAACGATAGGTGTCAGAGGAGTTCGGAGATGTACCCTTGAACCAAAGTTGATTGAAGGGATCTATAGTCCAATTTGGGACTAAAGTCTGTTTGAGGGTTTAAGGATACGTTAGCCATATTTGAGGCTAAGATCAACTTAAACGGGATCGTTTAGATCCGACAAAAGAGCATTTGGACTCTATTGTTCCAGTTTAGGGACATAGGGGTCTAACATTCCCATTTTGGGGACGGATATTAGTTTAAGGACACGTTAGCCATATTTGAGGCTAAGATTAACTTAAACGTTTGTTAAGGATACGTTAGCCTAATCCCCAGACTAAGATCAACTTAACAGGATCGTTTGGATCCGACAAGAGAGCAATTGGCTCTATTGTTCCAGTTTAGAGACATAGTGGCCCATTGCCAGTTTAGGGACATGGTGGTCCAATTAATGTATGGTCATCGGGACCCATCACCTCTCTGACGACGTTGAAGGATTACAACGACAGATGTCAGAGGAGTTCAGAGATGTACCCTTGAACCGGATGTAAATTGATTTAAGCGAGCAGCCGTGCTCAGTCAATTTAATTTGAGGACTTACGGCCATGATTAGGTTAAGTCCAGTTGAGAATGTTCAACAATTTATTTGCATTTGGCCTGCTAGGCCTTTGTTTGGGTTCTGCCCCCTTTTTAAATGATGCACAACATCTGTTTTGGTCTGACAGACCTTTGTTTGGGCTCTGCCCTTTTTAAAACAATGCATAGCATTTTATTAGGCCTGTTAGGCCCTTTTTTAATTGGACTCGGCCCTTCTTTTCAATAATGCAGTGCATTAATTATCTGACACTGGCCACGTGGCTTGTCAGGCGCTTTACGCTAATTAATGAGCGCAAGCGCATGTGGAGGTGACACGTGTCACGCTCTGGTGAGCGCAAGTGCAGTGCGCTGCGCCAATGCGCTGCGCTGTGGCGCTGCTGACACGTGGCGCGCTCTGGTGAGCGCATGCACAGTGCGCTGCGCCAGTGCGTTGCGCTGCTGACACGTGGCATGTTCTGGTGAGCGCAAGCGCAGTGCAGTGCGCCAATGCGCTACGCTGTTGCGCTGCTGACACGTGGCGCGTTCTGGTGAGTTGCGCCAATTTAAGAGAGCAGTGCTCTATTCTAAAAGCGCATAGCGCAAGCTATTATGGGGCTGACACGTGGCGTTCTTTGGTGGCTTGCGCCAACCCAGGAGCGCAACAGTATAGATTTACAAGTGCAAGACACTGTTTTAATATCTTGATCCAATTTTGGATTCAAGAAAAGAATCTTTTAAGATTCCAGAACCAATGGTTCATCAAAAGGCAATGCCTTTGTTCTTATTATATTTTTATAGAAGATCCTTGATCTTGTTCTTAGATCAATGATCTTTTTTAGAAGAAATTCTTCTTTTCAAAGGTTTACCTTTCTTTTTCTTTCTGAATTCTTCTCAAACTTTTTAAGAGTTCTGCGAATTCTCTCTGCTTTCTCTCCGTTTAGACTTGGAGTCTAGGGGCCTTTTTATAGTGCCATTTGATTTGTTAAATTAGTTAAAGAGATCTTTCTCTGAGTGATTTGGGGATTTTTCCCTACCGTTGGATCTTTGATCCAAGGGCATCTGTTTTACAGAAGGCAATCTTTTTGTTTTTAACAAGATTGAGAAAGATCTTTCCAGAATTTTTCTGTTTTGGTGCTGGCATTGGCGCAAATGCATCTGCGCTTGACACATGTCGCGCGGCGTAGCGCAACTGCGCTTGACACGTGTCGCGCGGCGCAGAGCGCAGCGCAACTGCGCTGACACGTGTCGCGCGGCGCAGAGCGCAGCGCAACTGCGCTGCCACATGTCGCGCGGCGCAGAGCAACTGGGCTGCCACGTGTCGCGCAGCGCAGAGCGCAAGTCAGCTGAAACGTTGCTTCTTTTATTATTATTATTATTATTTTTATTATTTTTATTTTAAATAGAGTCTTGCTCTGATTGGGAGAAACAGAAGCGTTGCTTCGTTTCCCGTCTTGGGATTTGAACAGAGCTTTGCTCTGAAAGGGAGATTTTCTCCCTTTTTATTCTTATTATTTATTTTTTCTTTTTATTGTTATTATTTTATAAGGAGCGGGTTTTGAGCCAAAATTTTGGCGGGAACAATTACCACTAGAATACTAACAATGCACTGGAGACACCGCAGAAGAAAAAATTCCAAAACACCTAGAGGGGCCCGGCGAAATCGGGTTTTTGTCAAATTTCGCCGGCCAAGTTGAAAGCTTTGGTGCTCAAATTTTGGGTGGATTCTCTAGGCTATATTAGTATTCTTCTGGTATACTTTGATTTTCAGTTTAATTACAAGGTGATAGTGTTCATATCAGAATTTTGCATTATTATATTCCCCATTCTTAATCATATTGCAAATAAATAGGTGCTTTTGATCCATGTCTGCTAAATAGTTGCAGATTACAGGTTCTCAGAACAATACAGTGAAATTCAGGAAAAGACGCTACAAATGTGAGACTACGACCAACAAATTGATGAATCTTTATGATGCCGCCTACAGTTTAAGGAACAAATGAAGATCAATGAACAATTCGATTGCACAAAGTACGAGGGCAGCACAAGATCCAAGACTTCAATGCGAAGCTAACGGTAAAAGTCCACAAATTCTGCACTGTTGGAAATATGGAAGAAAGTAGAAAAGAGTTTGAAGAATCAAGTGAAGAAAACAGAAGAAAAAGGCAACATTAAGCAACCCTGGAAAGATGAGACAGAGAGCCCCCAAGATAGCCGCGGATCCGCGGCCAAACACGGCATTCTGCCGCGGATCCGCGGCCGTGCTGTGCACGTGTTGGTGCACGTGTCGGTGGGTGTCGGTGCTTTGACCCGGCTTTCTTAGGGTAGTCTTGTAATTTCAGATGTGGATTAGATGTAAACCCTAGGGTTTACACTATCTATAAATTGGAAAGCCTACAGCCTCTTTTGGGGCATGCCTCTTTTTAATTCTAGATTAAATTTCAATTTCCTTGTAATCGTCAAGAGTGCATCAATAAAGTAAGATTTTTTTATCTGAATTTAATTCTCGCATTCTTATCTGTTCTTTTAATATCTGCTATTTTATTTTGTCTTTTATTATTTGCAACTTAGATAGTTTTTAAAATAAAACATAAAAATGAATTCATTTGTTAATACCCTAATGAGTGGGTAGTTCCTCACTTGTTAGGATTAGGTTTGGGGTAGGTTTGAGAGATGGAAATCTCTCACTCTTTTCTTGCCCGTATAATACTTTAAATTAGGACTCTATGTTAATCAAACACACACCGCTCACTACGACACCCTATCCTACGAGATAGTGGCGATTCCTTAGTTAGACCGATTGTGGTTGATTAACATAGAGCTTAGGGCTAAGAGTTAAAAAAGGACGGACAAGGATCAAAAGGAAGAAATTATGTTTCTTCCTAGTCGTGTTAATCCCCTTTGTTAATTATTACCCTAACACCTATGTTCTTAATTAGGGTAAAGGAAGCAGTGAGTAGAATTAACTTTCCAAACTAACCTAATCCTAACCCTAGCAAGGTTTTAATCCAAATTAAATTCAATCCTAGTTTTGATAAAATTCAAAACCTACCAAAAATAGGAATTAACTCGTTAGAACAATTAGAAAAGAACACGTTTTCCCTGTGGACCGACCCGTACTCAATCGGCTAGCTACCAAACGACACCGTTATTGATTGCGGTATTCTATTCTTTGATTTTAAAACGCACGCGCATAAGCATCGACTAATCAAATGGCGCCGTTGCCGGGGATAGCGGTAGTTATTTTCTTTTTGTAATTTCGGGTTAATTAAAATTAAAAAATCATAAAAAATGAAAAATATAAAAACATAAAAAATATCATCTTGTTATTTTTTGAAGGGTTTTTGTGTGAATTGCGCAGGAAAGGAAGACGGACAGATTCAGATCTGGAGCAAGCTCGGTGAACAAATCCAGAAACAGAAGATCTGAACAGACAGAGGAAAAACACAACAGAAAACAGGAAAATCTCAGAGGGTTGAACCAACTCTCCTACCGCGGAACCGCCGCAGTATCACGCTTTTGACCGTGGATCCGTGGCTCCTTGCTGACGTCAGTCTTTCAAATCCCTCTGTGAGTATTTCTTTTCCTCTCTTCTGCCCTCTATAGTCCACTGATAAATTTTCCTGCAGGGTTCTTTGTGCAAAACTTCTTCTCCCTCTCCAATAAATCGATTTTGTGCAGTATTCTTTGCGCCGCAAATAAAAGAAAAATTTTTGGCAAGTGTTTTAGATTTTTGTGTGTTTACTGCTTTGCATTTTTAAAACGGACTTTTAAGGGGCTATAACACCAATCCAGATTGGGTGGGGATTTCATTACCCTTCCTAGAACCCAAAAATCACAAAAAGCATATGCATCAACCCTCGAGTTAATTAAAAAATATTTAGACTCAGCCAATAAGGACTGTCGCGTTCATTAGGACAGAGAACGGTTGTGGGCAATCGGTCGTTTATCTAAACCTGACTTTGTGGTACCTAGGCTAGACAAGTGGGAAATGTAATTTTAAAAGGCCCGTCTCACGGTGATTCGTGAGCGGATCTCTCCTTTCTTTACTTGTGCTTACCCGGTCACAATTGATGGTGAAGAGGCGATTCGAGAGATATCTCACAACTTGTCCTTTGGACCAGTTAGGAGCAGTCTAGTTGACTTAGGAGACCCTAGCTCTAGGCTTGATTGTGCAGATTGTGATTGCTTGAAAGTGTGTCGTAGTTCCTTATAAAAAATATTTTGCAAAACTCCTTATAAAAAAAAAACCACAAAACAAAATTTTTACAAAAACTTGCCATTTTGTCGCTAGAAATATATTGCACCCAACTTGCACCCACATTCTCTCATTGACGTTTTCTTACCCCCACCTTCTACTTTTTTTTTACTACACTACACCTCGTTAGTGTATGTCCAGTTGGACTAGGGACACTAGCACCCGTTTAGTCCGTGTCTCGTTAGTGCCCACTGACGACGTGTTCGACTCCGAAGTCGAAATTCCCTCCACTTCTTTACCTTCATCTTCAAATTCATCATCTTCCAAGGAGATGTAGGGATTCAATCCTAACAACCCCTTACCTACTACGGGACTGATTCCACCTCAACTGGGTGCGAATAACCCACAACACCTTCCTGTTGAAGCGCCCCAACGAACCGCGCTCCAGGATCTTTTCTATCCAACCCGCACCGTACTTCCTACTTATCTTTCACTTCCACCGGCTAATGGGGATAACTTCGAAATTAAACCCCACTTCATCAATATGTTGCCCAAATTTCACGGGCTGGAATCTGAAGATGCCTACATCTTCATTAACAAATTCCAGAATGTTTGCGCAATGATGAAGACCACCCAACTTTCCGATGATGCTATAAGGCCACGTGTCATTCCATTCACTTTATTTGACCTAGCTGAAAAGTGGCTATATAGCACAGTATCGCACTCCATAAAAAGTTGGGAAGAGTTTGTTAAGGCTTTTCTTAAAACGTTTTACCCACAGCACAAGATCGCGAGAATTAGAAATGAAATTAATCAATTTTCCCAGCTTCCTTCCGAACCTTTTTGGAAGTGTTTCGAAAGATTTAAGGACCTTCTTGTTCAGTGCCTTCACCACGGTATCGAGAGATGGCAACTTTGCCAAACTTTATACGAAGGACTGAACCCAGCAACTAAGCAGTTGTTGGAAACCATTTGTCATGGTCACTTTCTTACAAAATCTGACGAAGAAGCTTGGAAATTTCTCGACGATCTTGCTGAACAAACGCTTCAGTAGGAAAGCACTAAACAAACGGCTTCGTCCACTTCATCTACTTCATCCGGTTCGTCTAGGGCAGGTGTTCACCAACTTGACATGTCAATTGCAATAAAAGCCGAAATGGCCGCAATTACACGTAAACTAGAAGAAATTGAGAGCAAATTCTCATCACCTTCTCCTGCCCCAGCTTTACCCCCACACACTATTTGCGCTTGTTGTTCGGATCCGTCCCATTTAACCGAAGAGTGTCCTTGCAATCTACCTGTTCAAGGACAAGATCAAGTCAATGCTGCCTTTTAGCAGAGACAAAGAAATGATCCATACTCTTCAACTTATAATCCTGGTTGGAGAAACCACCCCAATTTTGCTTGGAATCAAAATCAACAATTCCAAGGCAACAACAATTTTCAGAGGCCTCCTCCACAACAATAGGCCCCTCAACAAACTCAATATCAACAACCTTTCCAACCCCAACCGTACCAAAATCAAATGAACAATTTTGCACCAAACAACTCTTTTCCTCAAAATAATTTTGTTCAACCAAATAACGATAAGGTTTCCTCGCTAGAACGAAGTCTGGATGCGTTTTTAAAACAATCTACGCAATCCTCAGCCAACATCCAGTCTTTCATTCAGTCTTTGGTGCAACACACTGCATCATATGAGCAAAGCATCAAAACCATTGAAGCTCAAATTGCACAACTGAATGCTGCTCTAAGCGAGCGAGAGAAGGGGAAACTTCCATCTCAACCACTGCCAAATCCCGGTCACACATAAAATGCACATGTTGCTCATGAACAACAAAATCATAATGTGAGTGCCGTGACCACATTGAGATTTGGAAAGGTATTGCACAACAACGTTGGCAATAATGACACCCCGGCCGTCGCTTCTTCTTCTTCATCTTCTTCAGAGCCTGTTCTTCATTCTTCACAAGGCTCTACTTCTTCTACTAATTTGAACGGACCCACATCTCACTTCATGAAAACACCAACACTGGGATCCGTTCCAACTCCGCAATCTACTCCACAAATATTGGAATCAACAAAATTTCAAAATATTCCATTTCCAAACAGGTTGAGATCCAATAAACAAACTCCACAAATGGAGAAGATTGTGGAGTTATTTAAATAGGTTAGCATAAATATACCTCTCTTAGATGCAATCCAACAAGTCCCTTCTTACGCTAAAATCTTGAAGGACTTATGCACCAAGAAGAGGAAATCACAGGTACCCAAGAAAATTTTCTTGGCTAGTGTAGTAAGTGATGCTCTTACCCAACCTTTACCCCAAAAACGCAAGGACCCTGGCTGTCCTACAATTTCAATAACAATTGGGGATAAGAATATCAACCGTACTCTTTTAGATCTTGGTGCCAGTATTAATTTGCTTTCCTATTCAGTATATGAACAATTAGGCGTTGGAGAGCTGAAACCCATACATTGTACTCCCCAAATGGCCGACCGATCCATCACCCATCCCAGGGGTGAGTTAGAGGATGTGTTAATTAAAGTAGGGGACTTCATTTTCCCCATTGATTTTATTGTTATGGAACACAGCCTGCAGCTAACCCCCGGAGTCAAATTCCGATGATACTCGGTCGACCATTCCTTACAACTTCTAATGCGGTGATCAATTGTCGAAATGATTCGATGAACCTATCTTTTGGAAACATGACAATTGAACTCAATATTTTTAAGTTGGGGAATCAGCCCTCCGAGCCTAATGCTAATATACTTGATGTTTGCTTGATCCAAGAGATCACTCAGGAGGACTGTGAGTTCGAAATTTTTTTGTTCGATCACAACAATTTTGATGACAATAGCGCGTTCCTCCTTGAATCTGACACTGCTTTCACACCCGATAATGATTATGAGTGTTTCACCTTTTCAAACGATTTTGAAGAATCACCACCCGAGTTTGAGTCCTTTGAATTTTTAGATGAGTTAACTGAACCATCCGACTCAGTTGCTTACACTTGCTTCGAACTTCTATTGGAATCCTTCGAGTTTGAGACAGTTTCACCAATTTTAACTTCAATTGTTTCGCCTCCAAAACTCGAACTCAAGATATTGCCGTCTCACCTTAAATACGCTTACTTAGGTGAGAATGAGACCCTTCCTGTTATCATCTCGGCCTCTCTAGCCCCCGAGCAAGAGAAAGCCCTTTTAATGGTCTTATAAAATAATCGGCAAGGTTTTGGCTGGACTATGGCGGACGTCAAGGGGATTAGTCCCCTAATAGTTGAACATCATATTCATATGATGGATGATGCCAAGCCAGTAAGGGATCCACAGAGACGACTAAATCCTATAATGAATGAGGCTATTAAAAAGGAGATTGTAAAATGTCTTGATAGTGGTATCATTTACCCTATCTCTGATAGCCAGTGGGTTAGCCCCATTCACGCTGTCCCAAACAAATTGGGCATAACGGTCATAACTAATGAGGAGAATGAGTTAATACCTACTCGCACCCAAACTGGGTGGCGAGTTTGCATTGAATATAGAAAACTCAACGCCGCGACACGAAAAGACCACTTTCCATTACCTTTTATTGACCAAATGCTAGAACGATTGGCTGGGCATGAATTTTACTGCTTTTTGGATGGCTACTCCGGCTATAATAAAGTTCCCATCGCCGAAAAGGACCAAGACAAGACCACATTTACTTGTCCTTTCGGTACATTCGCTTACCGTCGCATGCCCTTTGGGTTATGCAATGCACCAGCTACTTTCCAGCAGTGTATGATGGGCATTTTTTCAGACATGGTGGAAAAATTCTTGGAGATTTTTATGGATGATTTCTCCATTTTCGGCGACTCCTTTGATGAGTGTTTGCTATATTTAGACGCAGTTCTTACCCGGTGTAGGGATAAGAACCTTACTTTAAATTGGGAGAAGTGTCGCTTTATGGTACGAGTAGGTATTGTCTTAGGACATATCATCTCGCAAAATGGCATTGAGGTAGATAAAATTAAGATTGAAGTCATTTCCAATCTTCCTCCTCCAAAAAGCGTCAAAGACATCCGAGCCTTCCTTGGCCATGCCGGTTTCTATAGACGGTTCATCAAGGATTTTAGCAAGATAGTTAGACCCTTGACTCTTTTGTTGGCCAAGGACACCACTTTTTATTTCGACTCAAGCTGTATGAAGGCGTTCGAGTCGTTGAAAAACTCACTTATTTCCGCTCCCATTCTTTCATCTCCTCACTGGACGCATCCATTTGAAATTATGTGCGATGCATCTGATTTCGCCATTGGTGCTGTCCTTGGACAACACATTAATAAGATTCCACATGTAATTTATTACGCTAGCCGAACCTTGAATGAGGCCCAATTAAATTACACAACAACTGAAAAAGAATTCTTAGCTGTTGTGTTTGCACTAGAAAAGTTCAGGCCCTATTTAATCGGCTCTCCAGTCATCGTTTACACTGACCACTCAGCTCTTTGCCATCTTTTTGCGAAGAAGGATGCTAAATCTCGGCTGATACGTTGGATCCTCTTACTACAAGAGTTTGACATTGTCATCAGAGACAAGAGAGGATGCGAAAACGTAGTCGCCGACCATCTTTCACACCTTCCTTCTTCGCCTGCACTTCAAATTCTTATTAACAACGTTTTTCTAGATGAGCAGCTTTTAACTGTGTCATGCGAACCTTGGTTCGCAGATATCGTAAATTATTTGGCCACCGGACTGATACCAAACGAATGGTCGAATCAGGACAGACTCAGATTTCTATCTCAGGTAAAACAATTTTACTGGGATGAACCGTATCTATTCAAATACTGTCCCGACCAAATTATTCGTCGGTGTGTCCCCGACAATGAGTTTAAGAGCGTGCTGTCATTCTGCCACGATCAAGCGTGTGGCGGACATTTTGGCCCCAAAAAGACAGCAGAAAAGATCTTGCAGTGTGGCTTCTACTGGTCACAACTTTTTAAAGACGCACATGAGTACTGCAAGACATGCTCCCGGTGCCAACACTTAGGCCGGATATCTCGGAGAAATGAAATGCCGCTCCCACCAATTTTGGTTGTTGAAATTTTTGATGTTTGGGGGATAGACTTTATGGGACCATTTCCCAACTCTTTTGGGAACATGTATATTTTACTCGCTGTTGACTATGTTTCAAAATGGGTCGAGACTGTGCCCAGCCGAACTAATGACAACAAGATTGTCGTTAGATTTCTCAAAGAAAATATTTTTTCTCGGTTTGGGCATCCTTACGCGATTATCAGTGATAATGGATCTCACTTTTGTAATAGGACTTTCGAGTCCTTAATGCGGAAATACTCCATTACTCACAAGCTGTCAACGTCCTATCATCCCCAAACTTGTGGGCAAGCCGAGATTTCGAATCGGCAGATTAAACAGATATTGGAGAAAACGGTTTCCAAAAACCGTAAAGATTGGTCATCAAAACTTATTGATGCACTTTGGGCATTTCGTACTGCCTATAAAACCGATCTTGGTATGTCTCTATACAGGCTTGTTTATGGAAAGGCTTGCCACCTTCCAGTTGAAATAGAGCATAAGGCATTTTGGGCAATAAAAGAGTTGAATATATCTCTAGGAGATGCGGGTAGCAATAGAAAGCTGCAGTTGAACGAATTGAATGAGCTTCGGGATGAAGCTTACGAGAATGCTGTAATCGTTAAAAACCGAACGAAGGTGTTCCACGATAAATACCTTATGCGCAAGACTTTCAAACCTGGTCAACAGGTTTTACTTTACGACACTCTGTTACATTTCCATCCCGGCAAGCTCAGATCTCGATGGAAAGGGCCATTTATGATACGCACCGTATATCTGCACGGTGCGGTCGATCTAGAAAATCCAGAGGACGGTTCACTGTTTAAAGTGAACGGACATGGACTTAAACCGTTCCTCACTGTGGACCCTTCGGAGGAGCTCCTGTTTTTGCAGGAGCCGATCTACATTGACTAATCTTCCTCCATTTACCCCTAAATTTTGATTATCTAGCCAAAACACTGTTTCAAACAAATTTGGGGGTATGTATCATTTGTAATTATATAAAAACAAAATAAAAATAAAAATAAAAAATTTTAAATTTTTTTTTGGGGTATTTTCAGTTTTAATAAAAAAAATAAAAAAATTATTAAAAAAAATATTTTTTTTATAAATAAATTCCTCTTTTTAAGAGGGGCTTTTTGCTAATAACCAACACACTCACCCCTATAAATAAAACTCGATCCCTCTGAGGTTTTCATAACCCTAATTTTTCACCTCTCTGAAAACCCTAGCCGCCGCAGCAGCCAGAAGAAGGAGATTGTCACATAGCGCCGCGGAACCGCCGCCCAAAGCCTCCTTCGGCCGCGGAACCGCCGCTCCTTGGTCTCTTCTCCCTCTGAATTTTTTCAGAGGAGGTTTGCATCATCTCTCCCTCTCTGTTAAATTTTTTTTAGATCTGTGAACTTTCTGAATGGCACCAACAATGCAATTAGAACGAGATTTTTCACAAATCTTTTCATACACAATTTACGGAAGTTATTTTGGTGAGGAGATCACACGGCGAGGGTGGAAATTTTTAATTTACAATCATCCTGATGCTTACGTTTTTCCAGATCTAGTCACTCGTTTTTACGAGTACATGGAGGAAGGCTGCCTAGTACAATACGGTTTTATTAAATTACTTTGGGGCGATAGGGAAATAATCATTGACAGGGATTTCATCCATGAAGTCACTTTAATTCCTAGATTACCTGTTCACGACCAACCCCTTCAATTTGAAGACTACATGCCCTTAATGGGTAATGACTGTTCGAGGGAACTTAGGAAGGGAATACATGCTAGAACCCTCTTCGCCAATGTATTAACCGTGTGCCGTTGGGCACAAAACAACATTTTTGGCAGTTCACATAATACCACATTTTTCACCCCATCTCTTCATATCGTGCACACCTTAATGACTAGGAACTCTAGATTTGACATGTGCACAGTTTTGCTTTATTCAATTGGTGCTGGCAAAAGGGCCGCAAATTACCCATGCCCTATGTTAGTGACACAACCGTGTCGCTATTTCCTCCCTGTGGAGGAATTTGAATTCTACATGTATGGAGGTATACCCATTAGCCCTCTTATCGAGGGCGTATCCATGTCCTATACCGCTTGACTGATGTATGGTCGCAAACAGAACCTGCCGAACATGTACCCGCCAGGACACTCAGCTCCAGCTCGACCGCGAGCGATGAAGAGCTAACCCCTGCTGCGCAAGCGTGCCTATTTCGAAGAAACAATAGGGGGATAGAAAGATTGATTAGAATGATGACGCAGTATGATCAGCGTCTAACACAAGTAGAGCAGGGGATAAGAACCCTGCTAGTTAGAGAAGAGCGTTCCCGTTCACGTTCAAGGGGACGGCGAGGGCCTGAGCAGTGAGGGCACTGCTTTTGGTAAGTTTGGGGGAGGAGGTGGTTTGTAAATAGTTATCATTGCATTGCATATTTTAATTTTTTGTACATATTTTTTCTTTTCTTTCTTTGCATGTTTAATTCTGCATTGCATCTTTATAAAAAATTATAAAAATTAAAAAATATAAAAAATGAAAAAAAATATAAAAGAAAAAGCAAATAAAAAATTTAAAAACTAAAAAGATAATTTTTTTCCAACTTGGCCATATTTGACTTATGTTTGACAAGACGGTTAACTAGCTAGGAAAAACTAGATGCTGAACTTAGGAAATTAAAAATCCTAAAAATAACCTTTCTTAAAGTTTAACGGTAGAAAATATATGTCCTTGTAGTTTATTTAGAAATAGGCAAATTTTGAATTCAGTTCTTGGGCTAAGTCAAAATAAGGGAAGAGTATTGAAATTTTTATTAAAGTGTAAGTCTGAAAAATAATTCCGAACCTTTAGTCTAAATTCTGAAAATATATACCCTACAACTCGCACATACACGCACCTTAAAACTTGGGATAGTAGAGAATACCTTGAAATGCTCTTGTCTAAAATCCTTAGTATATGAAGAAAAAAAATTAAAGTATAAGTGTGAAATAAGAGATTATAAAAAAAAATGAACACTGGTTTTGTAATTACTTAAGGCTGCGTAAAATAAAAAAAAAATATAGCGAGGGTGCTTTATCACCTAGTGCCTTAGACCAACTGGTTTGGGAGTCACTGCTAAAGCCTTAGGTATTACAAGACGAGGAATTACACCTAAATGCGCGAACACATTTTGTAATCGGTCATTAGTACCTCAAGAAGTATTAACGGTCGCATGAAGGATGTGTGAGCAATTTCATTTAAATTCACCAACTAAAAATACTTTGGATGATGGACATGAGTATGATAGTTTGAATTGAATTTCCAAGTGTAGGGGTGATACATACACACACGTAGGGGTATATGATTGGGGTTTGGTTGAGAGATAAGAATGAAAAATAGGACTTATATCTTCAGTAGAGATGATAAAAATTCCTAAGTTGAGTTGGAACCTTAGAAGGAAAATTCAAAAGATGCTAAAAGCTAAATAAATTTACAGAACATATACGATCTTAAGTTAAATGATAAGTGAGTGAAAAATACGGGTTGATGATTTCTGAGTTGAAGATAATAGAATTTCTTGCTAGAACACCGAATTGAAGAATGAAAGTTAATAGGCCAAATTGATCGGATTTTGTGGGTAGTATCTGCTGAAAACCCTCAGGAGACAACACTCCTCCTACTAGGGACACCTAGAGGTTTAACGGCTTGTTGCACGAGTTCAGTGCAATCGCGATTCCCTGCGAAAGTGAGGTTAGGTTTTTTTGAGAATAAATTGGTTTTGCTCGGGACGAGCAAAAGATAAGTTTGGGGGTATTTGTTCATATCAGAATTTTGCATTATTAAATTCCCCATTCTTAATCATATTGCAAATAAATAGGTGTTTTTGATCCATGTCTGCTAAATAGTTGCAGGTTACAGGTTCTCAGAACAATACAGTGAAATTCAGGAAAAGACGCTACAAATGTGAGATTATGACCAACAAATAGATGAAGCTTTATGATGCCGCCTACAGTTTAAGGAACAAATGAAGATCAATGAACAGTTCGATTGCACAAAGTACGAGGGAAGCACAAGATTCAAGATTTCAACGCGAAACTAACGGTAAAAGTCCATAAATTCTGCACTGTTGGAAATCTGGAAGAAAGTAGAAAAGAGTCTGAAGAATCAAGTGAAGAAAACAGAAGAAAAAGGCAACATTAAGCAACCCTGGAAAGATGAGACAGAGAGCCCCTGATTGATGTGAAAAAGTGTGTTTGTAGTTAAAGTAACCGCAATCAATAACGGTGTCGCGTGTAGGTAGACCGAGATGAGTACGGGTCGTCCTCAGGAAAACGTTGAATCTTTTACTCTTAGTTTAGATGTGTTGAAAAAGAGAGGAGAGATAAAGAATATTGTAGAATGGTTTCTAGATCTAAAGCAATAATACAAAATATAGATCTAGATTATTTATGGATGTAGTTAATATAAGAAGAGGCTTGTAGGGTTCGTTAGGATTTAGTAGTTATGGATGATTAATTAAAAATTATCCTTTTTATCCTTTAATAGATTTAAAACTAGAATGACAGTGATGCATGTAGATTAGGGTTTCTGGAGGGAAAAGGAATCCCACTCTTAACCCTTATCTCGACGCGGAACTCCGTTCATATCTAGCCTTTACCAAAACAATCATTAATCTAATCTCTAATCGCGGTCGAGACTAACAATGAATTGGTAGCGCGCCCGATTAGGATATTAATGATTGTTTTGATAAAGTTTATAAACTTTATAGGACGTAAAAAGAGTTTAGGTATTTTCATCATCCATTAACCTACCCTAATCCTACGAACCCTAACAAGCGGAGAATTACTCGCGCATGTTGGGAGAAAAAGAGATGGAGAGAAAATGCATAATTAAACTACGAAAAAATAGAATAAGAAAAAGAAAGCTACCTTTATTAATCAACAATATTCATTACACTTTGATTCCTTAGAAAATGATTACAAATACTAGTTGCTTCTCGATCTCTTCTAAGGAGGTAGATAAACCGTTGATGATCAGCCTGGATGCGTGAGCCATCTTGGACTTCGTGATCTCGTCGGCTTGATAATTTTTCCAAAGGGCTCTCGGTCCTTATTTATACTCCAAAATCCAGAACCCTAGCTTCCAAATTTGGAAGCCATCTGTTGAAATTCTACCAGAAAAATCCCATCTATTTAATCTTCAGATACGCGGCGGATCCGCGGTCAACGCGTAGATTTGACCGCGGATCCGCGGTCTTGTGTGTTGATCGTTGGATTTTGTCTTCTGGGCTTTTCTCCTTGTGACACGTGGAGATCTCTGGAACTTTTGGAAATTGGAAATCTTTTCTTTGCTTCTGCCAGAATTGATTTCTTAATTTGCTTTCTTAATTAGGCAGGTTTGCTCTTAACAACTTTGATTCCCTTGATTTTTAGCCCTGAAAAATTCTGCACAATCTCAACAAATAATATTAGTGGAGTTTTGTTTTATTGAGATATTAATTTCACCATTAAGATTTGGTCAATGGTATCTTTGCATACATTTTCCTACCAAATGTTAATTATAATATATCAACACATGAAAAATAGTATTTTTACAGATAAACCCTCATATGTATGATATATTATAATAAAGACCTTTTTAAATATAGAAATAGTAGGAAAAATGTAATAACAAATGTGTAGTTTTATCAACTGAACAAATACCCCCAAACTTATCTTTGATCATCCCGAGCAAACTAGTTTATTTAAGAGAAGGAGAAAAAAGAAAGGAGAAAACTAAGCACACTTTCGTAGGCAAACACGATTGCACTGAGCACGTGCAACAAGCCGTTAAACCTCTAGGTGTCTCTAGTAGGAGGAGTGTTGTCTCCTGAGGGTTTTCAGCGGATTACACCCACAAAATCCTATAATAAAAGAGAGATGGTGAAATTTACATATAAAGATAAGAACCATAAAAGAAATACTTTGAAAATAAGAGTTTCCGACTACACTGGCTTTTCAGTTGTCATGAGCTCTATCTTAATAGTCATGAAAAGATGTTAGAAATCACATCATCCCTCAATAAAATATCGTCTTATTCTTCATTCCTACCTTTCATCCAAACATTGATCATATAACCCTACGCGTGTGTAAAGAACATCCCTATACTTGGAGAATTCAATTCAAGCTATCATACTCTTGTCCATCTACCTCAGTACTTTTTAATTTGATGAATATTTAGATTTGCTCACACATTTTCATGCGACCGTTAATACTTCTTGAGGTACTAACCGACCGATTACTTATGTGCTTGCTGATTAGGTGATAGTATTTTCCTCGTCTTGCACCACCTAAGGCTTAGCAGTGACTCCCAGACCAGTTGGTCTAAGGCACTAGGTGATGAAGCACCCTCACTATATTTTTTTATTGCTGCCTTGACGATAACAAAACCAGTGTTCATTTTTCTTTTCACCTTTTTAATATTTTCTTCATTTATTATTTCCTTCATACTTTGGCTTTTAGACAAGAGCATTTCAAGGTATCCTCTACTACCCCGAGTTTCAAGACGTGTGTAAGTGCATATAGTAGGGTATCAATATTCAAATGTTTGGCTTCCAGAATAGAAACTATTTTTCAGACTTATTTTTTTTCCTCAGATTAGTGACTTCCTTCATCTTACTAACCCTTGGGACAACAGCTCATAACTACTTATTACTAGTTCGTTTAAGAAAACTTCTAATTTTCTTGGTTTTCTTAAACTATTCCTATCTTTTGGATGTAATTTTTCACTTTCTACTCTTTTGTTATAAATTTTTTTTGAATGCCCAGTGTCAAAGATA
The DNA here is from genome assembly GCA_030015575.1 of Agapanthus africanus. Taxonomy (NCBI): domain Eukaryota; kingdom Viridiplantae; phylum Streptophyta; class Magnoliopsida; order Asparagales; family Amaryllidaceae; genus Agapanthus; species Agapanthus africanus. The sequence continues at coordinate 852,900,516 of JASDDO010000024.1, forward strand.
ATTCAGTGAATACAAACCTCCCTCCCAAACCTGTTTTCAGCAGTGTCCTCACTGATGTAGCCTTTTGAGAGCATGGACCTGTATACCAGGGGAGAGATACAAGGGGTAAAATAATAGTTAAATGAAAACTACCCCCAAACTTGTTCTTTGGCACGCACAGATATTCAATTAAATCCATTTTCACTCACCTCTATTCTTAAAATGAGAAAATGTTACCAAAACATGGAGGTGAGGCGGAGGAAATTTAGTTTTGATAAAGCGGTTCCTGTAAAAACAGGAGCTCCTCCGCGGGGTCAGCAGAGAAATACGGTTTTAATCTATGCCCATTTACTTTAAAAATTGAACCGCTTTTCAAATTTTCAACTTCTACTGCCCCGTGCGGGTGTACATACCGCACCACAAAAGGTCCTTTCCAACGAGATTTAAGCTTACCCGGATGAAGATGGAGACGGGAATCGTAAAGAAGGACTTGTTGCCTCAATGTGAAGGTTTTTCTAAAAAGATTTTTATCGTGGAACACTTTAGTCCTGTTCTTTACTATCACCGCATTATCGTAAGTTTCATCGCGGAGTTCGCTTAGCTCATTCAATTGCAGCTTCCGATAGCTGCCTGCATGATCAAAATCAAAGTTAAGCTCTTTAATTGCCCACATAGCTTTATGTTCGATCTCGATAGGAAGGTGGCATGCCTTCCCAAACACTAGGCGGTATGGAGACATACCAAGATCGGTCTTATAAGCGGTGCGGAATGCCCAAAGAGTATCCGTCAATTTGGTTGACCAATCTTTATGGTTTTTAGAAACCGTCTTCTCCAAAATTTGTTTGATCTGCCTATTTGAGATCTCAGCCTGCCCGCTTGTTTGGGGATGATAGGGCGTAGAAAGCTTGTGAGTGATTGAATATTTTCGCATCAAGGCCTCGAAAGACCGATTACAGAAATGTGTCCCGTTGTCACTAATTATAGCGCGAGGGTGTCCGAATCGCGAAAAGATATTTTCTTTAAGGAACTTAATAACAACTTTGTTGTCATTAGTGCGACACGGTATAACTTCCACCCATTTCGAGACATAATCAACCACTAACAAGATATATAAATTCCCTAAGGAGTTGGGAAAATGGCCCCTAAAATCAATACTCCAAACATCGAATATTTCCACAACCAATATAGGTTGGAGCGGCATCTCGTTTCTTCGTGAAATCTGACCCAAATGCTGACATCGCGGACAAGTTTTGCAATGCTCATATGCATCTTTAAATAATGTTGGCCAATAAAAGCCACATTGCAAAACTTTCTCCGCCGTTTTTCGAGGACCAAAATGACCGCCGCATGCCTGATCATGACAAAATGATAACACGCTCTTGAATTCATCGTTAGGAACACACCTGCGAATGATTTGATCGGAACAATATTTAAACAGATAAGGTTCATCCCAGTAAAAGTATTTTACTTGGGATAGAAATTGAAGTTTGTCTTGTTTCGACCAATCGCTAGGAATAAGTCCCGTCGCAAGATAGTTCACGATATCCACGAACCAAGTTTCGTAGGATACAGTCAAGAGCTGTTCGTCAGGAAATGAGTCATTTATCGGCACGGTCAAAGTTGGCGAAGAAGTGATGCGTGAAAGATGGTCGGCTACAACGTTTTCACATCCACTCTTGTCTCGGATGACAAGATCAAATTCTTGTAACAATAGGATCCAACGTATTAGCCTGGCCTTCGCATCCTTCTTCGATAAAAGATGTCGTAGGGTAGAGTGATCTGTGTAAACTACAATAGGCGAGCCAATCAAATAGGGCCTGAATTTCTCTAATGCAAATACAACTGCTAAGAGTTCTTTCTCGGTAGTTGTGTAATTTATTTATGCATTATTCAAGGTCCTACTTGCATAGTAAATTACATGTAGCATCTTATCAATGTGCTGTCCTAAGACAGCACCAATAGCAAAATCTGATGCATCACACATAAGCTCGAACGGGTGGTTCCAATCCGGAGATGATAGAACGGGGGCTATAGTGAGTGATCCTTTAAGCGATTCAAAAGCAGCCTCACAATCCGAATCGAAGTTAAATGTAGTATCCTTGGCCAATAGAAGGGTTAAGGGTCTAGTAATTTTGCTAAAGTCCTTAATAAATCTCCTATAAAATCCTGCATGACCAAGGAAAGATCGTATATCTTTGACGCAATTGGGACGAGGGAGGTTATGAATGACATCTATTTTAGCTCTGTCAACCTCAATGCCTTTTCGTGAAATTATATGTCTAAGTACAATATCTTCTTGGACCATAAAATGACATTTTTCCCAATTCAAAGTCAAGTTCTTATCCTTACAGCGGGTAAGAACCGCGTCAAGATTACGAAGGCAGTCCTCAAAGGAGTCCCCAAAAATGGAGAAACCGTCCATAAAAATTTCCAGAAAATTCTCCACCATATCTGAAAATATCCCCATCATGCACCGCTGAAATGTAGCGGGAGCGTTGCATAACCCAAAGGGCATGCGTCTATAAGCAAAAGTTCCGAAAGGATAAGTAAATATGGTTTTATCTTGATTCTTTTCGGCGATGGGGACCTGGTTATAGCCAGAGTATCCGTCCAAGAAACAGTAGTATTCGTGTCCAGCTAATCGTTCTAATATCTGGTCAATGAAAGGTAGAGGGAAGTGATCTTTCCCCGTCGCGGCATTGAGTTTCCTGTAATCAATACATACGCGCCACCCAGTTTGGGTGCGTGTTTGGATTAACTCATTAGCCTCATTAGTGATGACCGTGATGCCAGACTTTTTAGGGACCACATGAATTGTACTTACCCATTGGCTATCAGATATAGGGTAAATTATTCCACTATCAAGACACTTGACGATTTCTTTCTTTACCGCCTGCTTCATAATGGGATTTAACCGTCTTTGTGGGTCTCGGGTTGGTTTGGTTTCATCCATCAAATGTATGTAATGTTCAACAATTAAGGGACTAATCCCTTTGATGTCGGCCATTGTCCAACCAAATGCTTGCCGATTTGATCTCAACACTGCCAAAAGCGCGTTCTCTTGCTCTAAGGCTAGAGAAGCGGATATAATCACTGGCAAAGTCTCATTCTCTCCTAAATATGCATATTTAAGATGAGAAGGTAGCGGTTTGAGATCAAGAATTGGCGGAGAGACAATAGAAGGTGGGGTAAGGGAATAATATTCGGACTCCCTAAGAGGTTCAAAATTTGCATAAGATATTGACTCGGAAAGTGCTGCTGACTTTTGCAACGAGTCAACGGGTTCAAACTCAAGGACGGACTCATTGAACATATCCTCACTATGAAGTGGTGCAAGATCAAACGATGTCTCATTAGTGTTGTCGAGATCATCAAAGCAAAGTTCCTCATCCATGCAGCTTTCGGGAGCTATCTCGTGGATGGAACAAACATCCAGCAAATGAGCAGAAGGTTCTGATGGCTGACTTCCTAGCTTGTAAATATTAAGCTCAATTGTCATTTTCCCGAAGGATAAGTTCATAGAACCGTTACGAAAATTAATTACAGCGTTAGAAGTTGCTAGGAAGGGTCGACCGAGTATCAACGGGATTTGATTGTGTAGATTTGCCACAGGTTGTGTATCTAAAACAATAAAGTCCACGGGAAATATGAATTCCCCGACTTTAATTAACACATCCTCCAGTTCACCCCGAGGTTTGGTGATCGATCAGTCTGCCATCTTGAGAGTACAATGGGCGGGTTTTAACTCTCCAATTCCTAACTGCTCGTATACTGAATAAGGAAGCAAGTTAACGCTAGCGCCAAGATCGAGTAAAGCACGATTAATATTTTTACCCCCAACAGAAATAGAGATTGTAGGACAGCCGGAGTCCTTACGTTTCTTTGGTATTTGTTGGGTAAAAGCTGTGCTAACATTACTCGTCATGAAAACCTTCTTAAGCACTTGAGTTTTTCTCTTCCTAGTGCACAAGTCTTTAAGGATTCTTGCATAAGATGGGACTTGTTGAATAGCATCTAGGAGAGGAATATTCACGCTAATTTGCTTAAACATTTCCACAATCTTCTCCATTTGCGGGTTAGGTCTGTTGGCTTTTAATCTGTTTGGAAATGGAGCTTGATCAATAAGTTTTGGGTCCAACGTTTGTGGAGAAGACTGTGGGGACGGATTCGATCCCAAAATTGGAGTGGGAATCGACTTAGATAGATTTGGCGAAATGTTCGAGCCTTGGGGAAAACGGAGAATAGGCTTGGATGAAGGTGGGAGACTAGACGAATTAGGGGAAGAAGAAGAAGCTTGGGTATCATTGGTGTCACTAACATCAAATTGCTCACCCACTCGGTTATTCAGCACTTTTCCCGATCTCAACGTAGTAACGACATTCACATTATGATTTTGTGAATAGCCAGGATTCTGTAGTGGTTGAGATGGGAGTTTCCCTTTCTCTCTCGCACTTATTGCGGCGTTCAACTGTACAAGTTGGTTTTCTATTGATTTAATACTCTCGCTGTGGGATGCAAAGTCTTTCTTTACGGTATCAATAGAAGACTTCATATTTGCCGACATTTGAATGGTATGTTTCATAAACATATCCAAAGTTTGTGCGAGTGAAGAGTTGTCAATACCGGCCACTTGTGGTGTAGAAGTGTTGGCCGGATTTTGAAAATTCTGTGACTGAAAGGGGAGCTGATTCTGTGGTTATGGTTGCTGTGGAGGAGGTCTTTGATAATTGCTTTGGAACTGATTTTGATTTTGGGGTTGGTTTTGGTTCCAAGCAAAGTTAGGATGATTCTTCCATCCTTGATTGTACGTGGAAGAATAAGGATCGTTTCTAGGTCGCTGCTGAAAAGCAGCATTAGTTGGAAACGATGCATTCATAGGACATTCTTCCGTTAAGTATGAAGGATCTGAACAGCAACCACAGACGGTCTTGGGAAGCGTGACTTGATTTAGGGAGAATGATGAGAACTTGTTCTCAATAGCGTCGAGTTTCTTCTGTATCGCTGCCATTTCGGCTTTTACTGCGATGGAAATATCGAGCTGATGAATACTTCCCTTAGAAGAAGGTGGTCTTACGCTTTCCCACTGCAAAGTGTGTTCAGCAAGGTCTTCTAGATATTTCCAAGCTTCACCGTCGTCTTTAGACATGAAATTGCATTGACAATTTGTTTCAAGTATCTGCTTTGTTGTTGGATTAATGCCCTCATATATAATTCGGCATAAATCCCATCTATTGATTCCATGATGAGGACATTGGACAAGCAGATCTTTGAAACGTTTAAAGCACTTCTAAAATGGTTTATTGGGAAGCTGGGTGAACTGGTTGATCTCGCTCCTAACACGGGCGGTCTTATGGTTTGGGTAAAACTTCTTAAGAAATGCTATTACGAATTCATCCCAATTAGTGATAGAGTGTGCGGCAGTATTATAAAGCCATTTTTCTGCTAAGTCGTATAGTGTGAATGGGAGAAGACGCAAGTGCATAGCATCCACAGTCAATTGTGAAGTACCCATCACTGCGCATACGTTTTCGAATTTGGTGATGAAAACGTATGCGTCTTCCGACTCAAGCCCATGAAATTTAGGCAACAGATTGATGTAGTGGGGTTTAATTTCAAAATTATCCCCGTTAGCTGGTGGAATAGATAGACAAGTAGGAAAGGGACCACGGATAGGATAGCATCTCTCTTGGAGAGAGATGCGCGGTGGATTCTGCGCACCTACGGGTGGCGGCAGCGTGGTGTTATAATCTGATGGAGTACCGTCCATCTCGGTTGATGTGGTGTGTGGTGAGGAAAAAGAAGATGAAGAAGCACCGACTTTGGAGTCGATAGCAGGAACGCGGAAAAGACGTGCACTAGGATCCCGTGTCCAGCCGAACATGCACTAAGCGGGTTTAGTGCAAGTGGCAGCGTGTGTGTGCTTTAAAATTGGTTTGTTTTGAAAAAAAGTGGGACTCAAGACAAATCACACACAAAAAAAAATGCACAAACAACCCTAGAACTAAGATTACCTAGGTCAGTCTCTAGACCGCTCCTAGACTTCCAAAGGACAAGCCGCAGGATCAATCCTCTACCTCCTCTTTACTACTCTTGTAGCCAGGTAAGTGCCAGGTAAGTGGGAGGCTCCCCACTACGAAAGTAGTGGTCCTAATTAAGTAACCACTTGCCTTAGACACACTTGCCTAGACACCACAAAAGTAATGCGGATAAGCGATAGATTACCCACGACCTTCCTTTGTCCTTATTGAGCGCGACAGTTCTTAGAGTCTGGTCTAGATATTTTTTAAATTAATGTAGGGTTGATGCAGATGCTCGGTTTGTGATTTTTGGGGCTTAGGAAGGGTGATGAAATCCCCACCTAATCTGGATTTTGTCTTTGCCCCTTAAAGTCCGTATTAAAATATGCAAAACAAAACCAATCACAAAACTTTGCAAAAAGATTTTTGAGCGGCGATATTTTGCAAAGAATCCTGCAGAAAATAGATTTTATTGGATTTGAGAGGAGAGAGGAAGAGGTTAGAATCTTACCAGAGAAGGCTGAAGCCCTAGATCACCTAAACGGCCGCGCTTCCACCGCCGATGTGCAGTTCCGGCCGCGGATCAGCCGCAGGGAAGAGGGATCACTTGATGAAATTTTTTCTGTGGCCTTCTGTGCTCCTCTGGATCTCTAAGAATGTCTCTGTCTCTCTGTTTCCTCAAGTCTGTGACTCCAGATCTCCTTGCAAAAATTCACACACAAATCGTTAAATATGCAATTTGCAGTTTTTTTTTAATTATGATATAGATTGAATAAGAATTCAACACAAATAGTAAGAATAAAAAATTAGGCACGTATCCCCGGCAACGGCGCCATTTGATTGATGTGAAAAAGTGTGTTTGTAGTTAAAGTAACCGCAATCAATAACGGTGTCGCGTGTAGCTAGACCGAGATGAGTACGGGTGGTCCTCAGGGAAATGTTGAATCTTTTACTCTTACTTTAGATGTGTTGAAAAAGAGAAGAGAGATAAAGAATATTGTAGAATGGTTTCTAGATCTACGTTAAGCACTAATACAAAATATAGATCTAGATTATTTATGGATGTAGTTAATATAAGAAGGGGCTTGTAGGGTTCGTTAGGATTTAGTAGTTATGGATGATTAATTAAAAATTACCCTTTTTATCCTTTAATAGATTTAAAACTAGAATGACAGTGATGCATGTAGATTAGGGTTTCTGGAGGGAAAAGGAATCCCACTCTTAACCCTTATCTCGACACGGAACTCCGTTCATATCTAGCCTTACCAAAACAATCATTAACCTAATCTCTAATCACGGTCGAGACTAACAATGAATTGGTAGCGCGCCCGATTAGGATGTTAATGATTGTTTTGATAAAGTTTATAAACTTTATAGGACGTAAAAAGAGTTTAGCTATTTTCATCATCCATTAACCTTCTCTAATCATACGAACCTTAACAAGCGGAGAATTACTCGCGCATGTTGGGAGAAAAAGAGATGGAGAGAAAATGCATAATTAAACTACGAAGAAATAGAATAAGAAAAAGAAAGCTACCTTTATTAATCAACAATATTCATTACACTTTGATTCCTTAGAAAATGATTACAAATACTAGTTGCTTCTCGATCTCTTCTAAGGAGGTAGATGAACCGTTGATGATCAGCCTGGATGCGTGAGCCGTCTTGAACTTCGTGATCTCGTCGGCTTGATAATTTTTCCAAGGGGCTTTCGGTCCTTATTTATACTCCAAAATCCAGAACCCTAGCTTCCAAATTTGGAATCCATCTGTTGAAATTCTACCAGAAAAATCCCATCTTTTTAATCTTCAGATACGCGGCGGATCCACGGTCAACGCGTAGGTTTGACCGCGGATCCGCGGTCTTGTGTGTTGATTGTTGGATTTTGTCTTCTGGGCTTTTCTCCTTGTGACACGTGGAGATCTCTGGAACTTTTGGAAATTGGAAATCTTTTCTTTGCTTCTGCCAGAATTGATTTCTTAATTTGCTTTCTTAATTAGGCTGGTTTGCTCTTAACAACTTTAATTCCCTTGATTTTTAGCCCTGAAAAATTCTGCACAATCTCAACAAATAATATTAGTGGAGTTTTGTTTTATTGAGATATTAATTTCACCATTAAGATTTGGTCAATGGTATCTTTGCATACATTTTCCTACCAAATGTTAATTATAATATATCAACACATGAAAAATAGTATTTTTACAGATAAACCCTCATATGTATGATATATTATAATAAAGACCATTTTTAATATAGAAATAGTAGGAAAAATGTAATAACAAATGTGCAGTTTTATCAACTGAACAGCCCCCAAGATGGCCACGGATCCGCGGCCAAACATGGCATTCTGCCGCGGATCCGCGGCCGTGCTGTGCACGTGTCGGTGCACGTGTCGATGCTTTGACCCGGCTTTCTTAGGGTAGTCTTGTAATTTCATATATGGATCAGATGTAAACCCTAGGGTTTCTCCTATCTATAAATAGGAAAGCCTACAGCCTCTTTTGGGGCATGCCTCTTTTTAATTCTAGATTTAATTTCAATTCCCTTGTAATCGTCAAGAGTGCATCAATAAAGTAAGATTTTTTTATCTAAATTTAATTCTCGCATTCTTATCTGTTCTTTTAATATCTGCTATTTTATTTTGTCTTTTATTATTTGCAACTTAGATAGTTTTTAAAATAAAACATAAAAATGAATTCATTTGTTAATACCCTAATGAGTAAGTAGTTCCTCACTTGTTAGGGTTAGGTTTGGGGTAGGTTTGAGAGATGGAAATCTCTCACTCCTTTCTTGCCCGTATAATACTTTAAATTAGGACTCTATGTTAATCAAATACACACCGCTCACTACGGCACCCTATCTCACGAGATAGCGGTGACTCCATAGTTAGACCGATTGTGGTTGATTAACATAGAGGTTAGGGCTAAGAGTTAAAAAAGGACGGACAAAGACCAAAAGGAAGAAACTATGTTTCTTCCTAGTCGTGCTAATCCCCTTTATTAATTATTACCCTAACACCTATGTTCTTAATTAGGGCAAAGAAAGCAGTGAGTAGAATTAACTTTCCAAACTAACCCAATCCTAACCCTAGCAAGGTTTTAATCCAAATTAAATTCAATCTTAGTTTTTATAAAATTCAAAACCTACCAAAAATATGAATTAACTCGTTAGAACAATTAGAAAAGAACACGTTTTCCCTGTGGACTGATCCGTACTCAATCGGCTAGCTACCAAGCAACACCGTTATTGATTGCGGTATTCTATTCTTTCATTTTAAAACGCACGCGCATAAGCATCGACCAATCAGATAGCAGGTTGCAATAATAGAGAGCAAAGTTAGAAAAATGTGTGTTTTGTTAGTTTTGGGAATTTTTTTAGTTAATAGTTAGTTTGTTAGTACGAACTAGAAATAACAATACCTAATGACTACCAACTTCTCGGTAACGGCGCCAAAAATTTGTTGGGACTTTACCCGCGCCCGCAAACGTGTATGTTTTGGAAATAGAATCGGTTTTGGAAATACTTCGCACGCGAGCTCGGTCTCGTTTTAAAATTTATAAACCGCAAGTGCATGGCACATTGTAGCGAGCCGGCAAGTACGGGTCGATCCATAGGGAATTGTGTATTAGGTTTTGTTTCTTAAAATTCAACAAATAAGGAATAGGTTTGATTGTCACTAAAAAATAAAATACGAAAAAAAGAAAAGAAAGAAAAGATGGTCATGGATTTGGTTCGGATGGTTGAAGTGAGGAGATTCTTTTGACGCTCTCTTGATCATGAGTTGTCCGTCCTTGTGTCGATCCCGACGTGAAACATGACTTGCAAGGCGGTTGCGAAGCACAAATCATCAAGTTATCGGTTTTCGACGCAAACACGAAACGAGTCCGTTTTGTTCACTTACCGTTTGTAATTATGAGTAATTTAAATACCAAACTGTATGACTCGTATATTGGGTAGGTATATTTTTCAGTGATGTGATTTGGTTCGTACTAGTGGATCTTTAGGCGATATGTTTCAGACACACGCATATATATTTGTTGGTGGTATCAGTTTGTACTAGACTTAGATCTGTACCCCAGTTCATGACATATGATGATAAGGATACCAGATGAGTAATGAGATAAATATGATATTTGACCCGTACCCAGATTTAGGATGCCGTACGATAGATTTACCGTACGAGATATAGTTATGATGTTAGATCCGTACTCTTGACTCGAGGATGTTATATATATATATATTGTATCGTATGTGATACTATTGAGGAGAGATCACCGACTACTAGGTATATATATAGATCGACTCAGACTTAGGTGGATTTTCTTACCCTTTTGACTGGGCTCGAGTCATACTAGTTTTCAAAAGTTGGTATCAGAGATACCAACTTTGTCACGACCCGAAAAGTACGGAACATGACCGACATAAATCTCCATAATACTGCATGACCAATGAATATATGAATGCATCTGATATCATGCAATAAATGCAATAGTTAAACTAGCACATGAAAGCGATATCATATTGCAACTATCAACTAGCAAGCTATGTCAATGAATAGTATTCTCTAAAGTGTACGTGACATGGCAATTACCGATAATGATGTGTGTGAGCCGGCAAGCAGGTGTACGTGGAACATACGTATCATCGGTAATGGTGTTGGTGTCCTGACAGCAGGGTTTCATAATAATTACAGATAACATATGTACAAGCATGCAATGCGATGAAACATCATGAATATACAGAAAGGGATGTAGTAACGACAACACTAAAAAATATACCTACCCAATATACGAGTCATACAGTTTGGTATTTAAATTAGTCACAATTCTCCACTTTTGAAAACTGGTATGACTCGAGCCTAGTCAAAAGGGTAAGAAAATCCACCTAAGTCTGAGTCGATCTATATATACCTAATAGTCGGTGATCTCGCCTCAATAGTATCACGTACGATACAATATATATATATATATATATATATATATATATATATATATATATATATATGACATCCTCGAGTCAATAGTGCGGATCTAACATCATAATTATATCTCGTACGGTAAATCTATCGTACGGCATCCCAAATCTGGGTACAGGTCAAATATCATATTTATTTCATTATTCATCTGGTATCCTTATCATCATATGTCATGAACTGGGGTACAGATCTAAGTCTAGTACAAATTGATAATATCAACAAATATACGTGCGTGTGTCTGAAATACATTGCCTAAAGATCCGCTATAATCTCCTGTCATATCTCATAGTACGAACCAAATCACATCACTGATCTCACGGGATCATGCCCAATCACATCGACTCATCTCCAAGTACCATATACTATCCTCAACATCTGTGTATACGTGTATGTATATATTTATATATATATAAGCACCAACATATCCACCTATACAAATATATATACATATGACGTATACACCCAAAACCATATCCCGTGTATGCATGTGTATATGTGTCAATCTTACTCTAGGGTTCGCGACTAAGAAACTAACTAAACCACTTTCCTCAAATCTCGCTAACACTAACCCATGATCTCCTAAAGCTTATTTTGCTAAGGTTCATATCTCGCCATAACACAAATATATATAACTATATCTCATCACATCATATTTTACGAAAATGCGGGGGTGCTATACGCCATCCACCCGACTTCCTCCGTAGATATATATCTACTCACCTTGCTCCTTGCTAGCCGGAGTCGATGTCGCCATGCGCTTGCTTATCGTCTCGAAGTCCTCGTGGGGGGGTACCTACATATCATAGCGTATCGTGCCACATTAATATCCAATTTAAAACCAAAACGACACACGTTTCTCACATAGGTCAAAACCTATGGTTTGCTCTCGCAAAAGGACCAAATAGCCCTCGACATCGGCGTACAAACGCCGATGATCGAGAAAAACCTAAACGTACCATTCGTGGTTTCATAACTCACAAAAGGTTATAAGGAATAGGGTGCAAATCATCAAAACCAATAAATTGATCAAATCGATTTATTACAAGAAACCTAGTAAGCATCAATTTGCCGTTTTAATTCGAAACTTGATGTTTTAACAAAACTAATGGCCATAATATTCACTAAATATCATAATTAGATCATACAAACCATTACTTAAATTTAATCTCATCAATTTCCATTAAACCCAAAATTCTAGTTTGCAAAATTATCCGATTTTAACAATTCCAAAGTAACAATGCACAAAACAACTACTAAACTAGGTTTTGCATGATCTAAGGTATTAAACTACAATTTATAATGTTAATAATGTCATGAAAACCCTAATTAGATTTTAATCTCAATTATTTAATCAATTTCTAAAAACCTAGTTTGCAAAATAGCATAATTATCACAATTTTAAAGTAAAAATTAGCAAACTAGTAACTTGATTAGGTTTTGCATTCCATTAACATGTTAATCTACCCGTAAAAACTATGAATAATTGATAAAAATTCTTACTTGATCACAAAGCCTAATCTTGAATTTTCCAATTTGAAATTGGAACCATTTAATTAGCTAATTAAATTGATTTAAAGTAGTTTATTAATAATTAAATATTTGGGTTAGGATTATACCTCCACAAATATGAGATCAACATGCAGCCTAGCCTCCAAAATGCTTACCACAAGGGTTAGCAAGTATACCACAACATCAAAAACACAAATTAGTGAGTGAGAGCAAATAGTTTTAGTGTTAAGTTTGCTAAGTGTCTGTGATAGTATAGGGTATATGAAACCAAGAGATTTGTCAAGTCATTTGATCACAAAATACCGTATCTAAACTAGCAATCTTAACACCAAATTGATTCTAAGTTTAGACTTGCAAGATGGGGTTTTTGGAGAGAATATGGTATGTGATGAGGTTACCAAGTAACCATGAAATCAACATACCATATCAAACCATTCCAAGTTAGAATACTAAGTTTAGAATCACATTAAAGCACATTAAACATTAACAAGAGTATGAGGAAGGCAAAACCATTCATCTCGCATTCTCACCATAATCACAACCATAAAATATTAGTTACACATAATGAAAGAAATAAAAACACAAAAGAAACAAAGAAATAAAGTAAAAGGCAATATTATTAACACTTGAATAAGTTGAGCTACAAGATATTGGTTACTTGTTCAATCTCTATAATGAATCACTCAAAAGAAAGCTCCAAGAGAAAAGAAGAAGAAGAAAACCAAGTTGAGCTCACACAACTTTCAAGCTAAACCAAAAAAACTAGAAATGGGTATATATATATATATATATATATATATATATATATATATATATATATATATATAGCCCTTTTTGCTCAATATCTGTTCTGATATTTATATGGCCCCTTTTGCTCAATATCGGTTCTGATATTTATAGGCTCAACTCTAGAATAAATAAACAATATAGATGGACTGATGTGACCCTAATAAATGATCAGAAGAAAAATGGGGATATTTGGAGCTAGGGGACCCGGTGATGCCGGTTTTTTAGAGGGTTTCGCCGGTTTGGTTGTGAGCAAATGGGCTCGTATTTGTGTAGTGATCATGAGTGCACTCCATGATCTCTCTGGTGAAGTTTGATTTGTCCATAATAACCTGGTTTTCATTCAGGGATTTGAAGGGAAATTAAACTTTATATCACATCACAACTTGCTTTCACACCCACTTGTGCCACCACTTGCACAATTCATTATTTGTATGTGCCCACTTGTGCAAAAGGTAGCCCCACCATGGTCCAAGGATCAAAGAGAATGTGCACACTTGTATTGTGTTGGACCAAAATTGTGTACACATAATTATTTGCAAAGAGCTCTTTGAATATCAGTCGGTTTTCTGTTCTGATTGCAGTGTCGGTTCCCAAACGTTATATCCGTGATTTTGAGTGTGTTTCCAGTATTTTATCACGAATACATGTAATCTGTATTTACCGAGCAGACACCGGTTAATAGTAACGATATACAAAAAATAGATAATGAATGAGTGGTATTAAAATGCAGATTTCTGTGATGAACAAATGCCCCCAAACTTATTTTTTGCTCGTCCCGAGCAAAACAAAATCCTAAACTCACTTTCGCAGGGAACGCGATTGCACTGAGCGCATGCAACAAGCTGTTAAACCTCTAGGTGTCCCTAGTAGTAGGAGTGTTGTCTCCTGAGGGTTTTCAGCGGATTACACCTACAAAATCCTGTCAAGTTAGTGTCGTGCGGAAACTGTTGATTCTTATCTTAAGCTTAAGGATCAAAGCTAGAAGTTCTATCATCCAAGTTAGAAACGTCAAACCCTATTTTTCACTCGTCACAAATTATTTAACATAAGTTAATACACGTCTTTACTTGTTTGTGTGAATAGTGTCCATAAGTTTTTAAGAACTTGATTAGGATCATCATGTCATAAATACGGACCAGGATAGACTTCTAAAGGATCACACGAGTTTGAAAAGACTTAATATTTTCTTAAGTTTTGTTCTCAAGTTAGGTTTCAAGTCAGAATTTATATTATTTTTAACAGAGCACCAAGTCTTATTTTTGACTCCTACCTTTCACCTGTAGTTGTTTATACACACCTGAGTGGTCATGCAAAACGTCTTTATAAATATAACCTTCACATCTCCACGAAAAAACTGTTTTATAATCGAAAACTTGTCTCCACCAAGATTATTCTCTCACAAAGAAGTATGGGGACTTTTAACTCGGAGAGAACACTTACTTAGCTTGTTTTATTTGGCGATTGGAAACTTAGCAAGTTTTGGGTCAATGACTCCCAAACCAGATGGTTTTAGGGCATTAGGTGTGGAGACACCCCAATGACTTAATTACCCAAGTTACCAAGGCCACAAAACAAAAGACTCATTTTGTTTGTGTTTAAAATATTCTGAAAGCAGTGAAAACGGAGATATTGCCAGCTTTTTCTTTTTAATCCCAAAGACGTGATGATGTGGATAAGATGTGTAATCACTCCAACAAGGTTTCAGATGGGTTATTTTTCAGACTTATAGCTTCTATTAAAATCTCAATAATATCCTTGATATTCACTTCACCTTGTAAACTATTCTTGATATTACTTAATTCAGAACAAACCTATTTGATCCTAAAGATATTTATCAATTTTAAAAAGGTTAAAGACATGTCAGACATTCATATAATTCTCAAGAACTCATGACTCGTGTAAAGTGATATAAAAGACGTATATTAGCTACGGCTAAACTCAAAGGAGGGTTATCTTTCAGGTTTTCAATCTCTCGAAAAAGATTTAGTTATTTCTATTTTATCAACCGAACCGTTAGATTTCGAGTCTAAGTTTCCCTGCTAGCTAATATGACGAAAAAGTTTTTTTGTTTTTGAAGAATTTTTTTCAATTTTTATGGGTTTTTTAATATATATGCAATGCAGAATATACATGATGTAGCAAAATAAACGCGGTGCTCACCCCCAAACCCGAGTTTTACGATGTCCTCATCGTTTCCCCCGTCTCTGGTAGCTAGACTCAGACAACAGGGTGAGAATTTTATTCAAAGAAAAAGAAAAAACCTAAGACTAATTACAGCATATACATATTAAAAGATTGGGTTAGTCCAGAAATTAATACCAGCCATTTAAAAATTTTGTCTATATAATGCAAGGGCTGGTAAAAGAATATGTATATAAAAAAGAAAAAGAAAAAGAAAATGTATATGTTAGATGTTAGTGAAGGGCATGGGTGTGTGAAAGTAGGGATCAGAAGATGTTGAAGGTGAAGATGAAGTTCTGAAGGGGTCAAAGAATTGTTGCCCGAATGAATTGAATTTTCAAGAAGCACGTGTTGAGTTTCGATGTCAAGTTCGTTTAAAAACTGGAGTTCGTCACAAAATTCAGAAAATGAAAGGTTCATAGGATATTCCCGAATTTATCCTAATTCAAACTCACCAAGAATATCAAGTTCATCTGCAAATATAT
Source organism: Agapanthus africanus (assembly GCA_030015575.1). NCBI lineage: Eukaryota > Viridiplantae > Streptophyta > Magnoliopsida > Asparagales > Amaryllidaceae > Agapanthus > Agapanthus africanus. The sequence continues at coordinate 852,916,451 of JASDDO010000024.1, forward strand.
TCTCAAAACTAGACATGAAAGAATATTTTTCAAGGCCGCCTTTCTCCCTATAATCCTGCACAATCCTATTCTCATCGTTACAGCTCATTAACTCTCCCAAAACTAGCTCTCCTTCATCACATTCATATCTCGGTAGGTTCATTTCATCTAAAAAAGTAGGTTCCCATACTAACGTTTCTTCTGAAACAATATCAACAGGTGATACAAAAATTGTGGGTTCCTGATCATTGATTTTCTCTAACAATTTATCCCAACCATACCCGTCAAAATCACAAGCTTCCTTCTCTAAAATTGGAGTGCAAAAATCAGTCGGTTCAAGAATTTCCTCTTCAAGTAGTACTTCTGTTAAACCAACCTCTAAATCTGTCACGCCCCACCTCCAATACAGAGAGTATTGTTCGCTCTGGCCGAAACTGCACGGTTTTGTCCTTCGGAGCGAACCGGACCCGACAGGGGCCACTTCCCAGGAGTTTACCATCTCAGGACTTCCCTGACTCGAGCACGCTTAACTATGGAGTTCTCAAACTCCTGTAGTGCCGGCTCACTTAAAAGGCGCCTCTGTATTGAAGAATGGTATCATTCCATTTATAGTATAGATCTGCCCTCTTTCGGAATGTATTCCGAAGAGTCCCCATTGTTCTACAGTGGGTCCCACGGACTCAAGAGGTGGCCCCCACGGATTCAAGAGGTGGCCCCCGCCCACTTAACATGACACTTGGCGTGGCACTTTGTTCCGTGTGGCACTTTGCTCCGTGAGCAAGAACCGGGTCCCGATATTCTCCCCACCTTTGAACAATGGTTCGTCCTCGAACCATAGACCTACTATTGAGGGACCAGCTCTGATACCATTCTGTCACGCCCCACCTCCAATACAGAGAGTATTGTCCGCTCTGGCCGAAACCGCACGGTTTTGTCCTTCGGAGTGAACCGGACCCGACTAGGGGCCACTTCCAAGGAGGTCACCCATCCCAGGACTTCCCTGGCCCGAGCAGCTTAACTACGGAGTTATCAAACTCCTGTAGTGCCGGTTCATTTAAAAGACGCCTCTGTATTGAAAGAGTGGTATCATTCCATTTGTAGTACAGATCTGCCCTATTTCGGAATGTATTCCGAAGAGTCCCCATTGTTCTACAGTGGGTGCCACGGACTCAAGAGGTGGCTCCCACGGATTCAAGAGGTGGCCCCCGCCCACTTAACACGACACTTGGTGTGCCACTTTGTTCCGTGTGGCACTTTGCTCCGTGAGCAAGAACCGGGGCCCGCCTTTTAAGTGAACCGGCACTACAGGAGCTTGAGAACTCCGTAGTTAAGCGTGCTCCAGCCAGGGAAGTTCCGGGATGGGTGACCTCCTGGGAAGTGGCCCCTGGTCGGGTCCGGTTCGCCCCGAAGGACAAAACCGTGCGGTTTCGGCCAGAGCGGACAGTACTCTCTGTATTTGGGGTGGGGCGTGACAGAATGGTATCAAAGTCGGTTCCTCAATATTAGGTCTGTGGTTCGAGGACGAACTATTGTTCAAAGGTGGGGAGAATGTCGGGACCCGGTTCTTACTCACGGAGCAAAGTGCCACATGGAACAAAGTTCCACGCTAAGTGTCGTGTTAAGTGGGCAGGGGCCACCTCTTGAATCCGTGGGGGCCACCTCTTGAGTCCGTGGGACCCACTGTAGAACAATGGGGAATTTTCGGAATACATTCCGAAAGGGGACAAATCTGTATTATAAATGGTATGATACCACTCTTCAATACAGATGCGCCTTTTAAGTGAGCCGGCACTACAGGAGCTTGAGAACTCCGTAGTTAAGCGTACTCGAGCCAGGGAAGTTTTGGGATGGGTGACCTCCCGGGAAGTGACCCTTGGTCGGATCCGGTTCGCCCGAAGGACAAAACCGTGCGGTTTCGGCCAGAGCGGACAATACTCTCTGTATTGGGGGTGGGCGTGACAAAATCACAAGTGACAAGAGCTTCAGTTGGTACCTGAAGGCTAGTGTCGGACTGACTCGGAAGGTTTTTTTGTGTGTCCTGATAACACCCAGTCAATTCAATCGTATAATCATTTATGAAATCATCAAAATTCGTTAGATCATTTATCTCCCTCGGGTGACTTTCTAGATGACAGACATTGACATTAGTTGGTTCCAATTGATCGTGTTCACTCTCTAGAATCCTCACAGCTATATGCTCTTCGATTCTTGCTAAAGATTGAGGTTGAGCATGAAACAATTGCTCAGACTGCTGTATGAACAGGGTTAGCGTCGCAGCTGTTTGATTCTCGACCGCAGTCATTACTTCAATACCTTTCTCTAAAACGGTCAACCCAGCATCCATCACACTATCATTCCCTAATGATGGGTCAGTTATTTCAGGAAGGGAGGGTTGTGACGGTGGTGATACTAAAGCTGTTACCCTGTCGACTTCTTTCTCTAAATTTTCAATCATTTGGTCTATATTTGAAGTAGGACTGGGTTCAAGAGTGTTAGGTGGGTGACCGATATCCAAATTATGGGATGGTTGGTCACCCTCTAAGAAAGGCAGTTTTCATGAATGTGGGAAGAATTGTGGTAATTTGTACAAACGAACTGAGACTGAGTATAAACAAAAGAATAAGAATCATGAAAAATCAAATCAAGCTGTGTATCACCCATATTAATAAGAATTCACAAAAATGACGAAAACAAAGAATATCACACCCTAGCAGTCTATGTTATGCTAAGTCAACTAGACCTGTTCAAAAACCTGATTGTCGAAATAAAACTGTGTCGAGAAACGAGCTCAAGATATACAGATCACTAAGCCAGATAAGTGCAGAGATAAGGGGAGGTTTTCCAACGCTTTCGCGAATTTCCTTAATTAGAATAACCCTTTCTCGTGAACACTTGCCCAGACACCCTGTGAACAATATACCGTTAATCGGTGTTCTAAACATAGTTAACTTCTCCTAATGAGTGCGAAGTCCTTAAAGTTAAAGATCTAGTTGGTTTTAAAATTACTGGGGGTATGCAAGAATGCAGTTTTGTGATTTGTGAGCTATGGAGAAAGGTGATGAAATGCTTTACCTTATCTTGTTTAGTTTCGTGCCCTTAATATCCGTATTAAGATGCAAATGCGCAATTCAATAAAAGAATTCAAGAATTCAATCAATAAAGCAATTCTTTTTCGATTTAAGTTTTAGCGCTGCAACAAATACGGGTTAGTTCTCTGTGCAATTGATGGCAAGTTTGTGCGAAGAATCCTGCAGAAGATAGAATATTGGAATGCGTAGGATTTGAGCGAAGGTGTTAGAAAATTACGTACCAATGCGATTTTGGGTTTAGAAACCCCTTTGAAGTGATTACGGGTATTTGAATGTTCGCTTGCGCGGGTCAAACTACCCGGATCTTTGGCACTATACTTCACTAACGTCTTGCACCGGAATTTGAAGCTTGCTCCGCACGATCGCTGGTCGTAATTCCGTGAAAATCTGCAAATGTCGAAAAATACGATATTTAGTGCCAAAAGCGATATATATGCTCCAATTTCTGCACACACAAAATTATACAAATCAAACAATACCACTAGAATACTAACAATGCACTGGAGACACCGTGGAAGAAAAAATTCCAAAACACCTAGAGGGGCCCGGCGAAATCGGGTTTTTGTCAAATTTTTCCAGCCAAGTTGAAAGCTTTGGTGCTCAAATTTTGGGTGGATTCTCTAGGCTATATTAGTATTCTTCTGGTATACTTTGATTTTTCAGTTTAATTACAAGGTGATAGCAGGTTGCAATAACAGAGAGCAAAGTTAGAAAATGTGTGTTTTATTAGTTTTGGGAATTTTTTAGTTAATAGTTAGTTTGTTAGTATGGACCAGAAATAAAAATACCTAATGACTACTAACTCCCCAGCAACAGCGCCAAAAACTTGTTGGGACTTTACCCGCGCGCAAATGTGTATGTTTTGGAAATAGAATCGATTTTGGAAACACTGCGCATGCGAGCTCGGCCTCATTTTAAAATTTATAAACCGCAAGTGCACGGCGCGTTGTAGCGAGCTGGTAAGTACGGGTCGATCCGCAGAGAATTGTATATTAGGTTTTGTTACTTAAGGTTCAACAAATAAGGAATAGATTTGGTTGTCACTAAAAAATAAAATACGAAAACAAGAAAAGAAAGAAAAGATGGCCGTGGATTTTGCTCGCATGGTTGAAATGTGGCGATTCCTTTGATGCTCCCTTGATCATGAGTTGTCCGTCCTTGTGTTGATCCCGACGTGAAGCATGACTTGTCAAGACGGTTGCGAAGCACAAATCATCAAGTTATCGGTTTTCGACGCAAAATACGAAACGAGTCTGTTTTGTTCACTTACCGTTTGTAAACTTGAGGTATCAACACTAAGCACAAAGGCTAGCAAGCATACCACAACATCAAAAACACAAATTAGTGAGTGAAAACAAATAGTTTTAGGGTTAAGTTTGCCAAGTGTTTGTGATAGTATAGAGTATATGAAACCAAGAGATTTGTCAAGCCACTTGATCAAAAAATACCGTATCTAAACTTAGCAACTTTAACACCAAATTGATTCTAACCTTAGACTTGCAAAATGGGGCTTTTGGAGAGAATATGGTATGTGATGATGTTACCAAGTAACCATGAAATCAACATACCATATCAAACCATTCCAAGTTAGAATACTAAGTTTAGAATCACATTAAAGCACATTAAGCATTAACAAGAGGATAAGGAAGGCAAAACCATTCATCTCACATCCCCACCATAACCATAACCATAAATGATTAGTTACACATAATGAAAGAAATGAAAACACCAAAGAAATAAAGAAACAAAGCAAAATGCAATATTATTAACACTTGAATAAGTTGAGGTGCAAGATATTGGTTACTTGTTCAATCTCCATAATGAAGCTCTCAAAATAAAGCTCCAAGAGGGAATAAGAAGAAGAAAACCAAGTTGAGCTCACACAACTCTCAAGCTAAACCAAAAAAACTAGAAATGGGTATATATATATATATATGGTCCCTTTTGCTCAATATCTATTCTGGTATTTATAGGCTCAACTCTAGAATAAATAAACAATATAGATAGACTGATGCGACCTTAATAAATGACCAGAAGAAAAATGGGGATATTTGGAGCTAGGGGACCCGGTGATGCCAGTTTTTAGAGGGTTTCGCAGGTTTGGTTGTGGGCAAATGGGCTCGTATTTTTGTAGTGATCACGAGTGCACTCCATGATCTCTCTGGTGCAGTTTGATTTGTCTATAATAACCTGGTTTGCATTCAGGGATTTGGAGGAAAATTAAACTTTATATCACATCACAACCTTTTGCTTTCACACCTACTTGTGCCACCACTTGCATAATTCATTATTTGTATGTGCCCATTTTTGCAAAAGGCAGCCCTACCATGGTCCAAGGATCAAAGAGAATGTGCACACTTGTATTGTGTTGGACCAAAATTGTGTACAAATGATTATTTGCAAAAGAGCTTTTTGAATATCGGTCGGTTTTCTGTTTTGATTGCAGTGTCGGTTCCCAAACGTTATATCCATGATTTTGAGTGTGTTTCCAATATTTTATCACGAATACCTGTAATCTGTATTTACTGAGCAGGCACTGGTTAATAGTACCGATATACACAAAATAGATAATGAATGAGTGGTATTAAAATGCAGTTTTCTGTGATGAACAAATGGTTAGCGAACTTATGTAGCGTACATGATCCCGACTAGTTCTCCTTTTAAGGTTGAAGGAGAATTCGAAGAAATGGTGTGCGCCATCCTGTTTAGATAAATTAATAACTAATCTAAACTTGCAAGAGCATACGCTGTGCGTTTCTTTTCTCTCTCCTAATTGCAGTTACCATGTCACACCTTTATTAAGATAATAAAATGTATGACTTGATCGACCCGAATTCTTATTTGGGGCCGGGAAACGTCGGTTCAGCTCTGACTTGTGACAAATGTCACGAGCATGAGAAAGGAAAAGAGGATTATATGAATTCTTTGGTGACCCCGGTAAAGAAAAAGTATACTATTGTGTCTCCTTCGGGTATTCTTGTTATTGAGAACTGTTTTTCGGTCAGTCTTACCTCCTGAGTACTAGATACTGGGTCATGATCTTATATCTGTAATTTATTACAGGGATTGAGAAAAAGTAGGATGGTTGGACTTGGTGATATGTCTCTCGGAGTAGGAAATAGAGCACAAGTTGATGCTGCAGCCGTTGGTGTATATCACCTAGTAATGCCAAGCGGCAGTACTATGATTTTGAACAACTGCTGCTATGTACCTTTCATGCATTGCAACATCAATCAGTTTCTTTACATGATAAAGATGGATATAATTTTGTTCTAGATAGAAATATCATGAACATTTACCTTAATAAGGTATTGGTTGCAAAAGGTATACTGTGTAATGATATCTATGTTCTAAATCAAAACACATTACTTAATGTACAAAACACACTACTTAATGTACAAAACACACTCAAGAGGAAGAGTTCAGATGCGAACGAAACCTACTTGTGGCATTATAGACTTGGTCATATCAATGAGAAAAGACTGGCCAAGTTATATAAGGATTGATATATGAATCCGTTCGAATTTTCATCCTATGAAACTTGTCAGTCTTGTCTCAAAAGTAAGATGACCAAATCTCCGTTCATCGGACACGGAGAAAGAATATAGAACTCTTAGCACTCATACACAGTAATGTTTGTGGTCCAATGTCTACACATATAAGGGGTGGGTTCTCCTACTTCATTACATTCACTGACGATCTCTCTAGATTCGGATATGTGTATCTTTTGAAACACAAATATGAAGATTTTGATAAATTCAAAAAATATAAGAACGAAGTAAAGAATCAGACTGGAAAAAGTATCAAGAACCTCCGATCTGATAGAGGAGGGGAGTACTTAAGCACGAAATATCTCGACTACTTAAAAAAGAATGGTATTCTCTCTCAGCTTACTTCTTCTTATACACCACAGCACAACAATGTATCGGAGCGGAGGAACCGTACCCTATTGGATATGACTCGCTCTATGACGAGTAGTGCTGAGTTATCTCTTTCATTTTAGGGATATGCACTTGAATCAGCTGCATATGTATTGAGTAGGACTCCTACCAAATCTGTACCTACCACTCCATATGAAATGTTGGAGGGGAAGGGACCACGCATTAATTTTATTAAGATATAGGGATGTAAGTAGAACTCGAACAAGTTCGAGACACGGTTAGTTTTGTGTAAGTTTGTGGGATATCCTAGACATTTGCAAGTATATATGTTATACCACACCGAGAAACAGAAGGTGTTTGTTGCCCGCTATACCGTCTTTTTAGAGAAAGAATTTCATACAAAAGAAATTAGTGGGAGCACGGTAGAACTGGAAGAAATTCCAGAAGGACAACCTATAACTAATGATTTGATAGAACCTTAAGATTCGATGGTACCCGAAAAACCCCGGCCATTTCGCCGATCTAATAGGATTTCTCATCCGCCCATAATATACTATGGTTTTCTCGTAGACGGGGATCGAGAGGATTGCATCTTGGAAGAAAATGATGCTGCTAGTTTCAAGCAGACCATTTCCAGTAAGGACTCTGTGAAATGGCTGGATGGTATGCGATCCGAAATGGAGTCCATGTACAAAAACAAAGTTTAGACTTTAGACATTGCACCGCCAGAGGTAAACCCCGTCGGCTGCAAATGGATCTTCAAGAAGAAAATTGGTGTAGATAGACAGGTGGAAACTATAAGGCTAGAATTGTTGGAAAAGGTTTTCGTCAAAAATCAGGTGTGGACTATGATGAAACATTTTCTCCTGTGGCTATGCTGAAATCCATTCGGATCTTACTTTCCATTGTTGCCTTCCATGACTATGAAATTTGGCAGATGGACATAAATACCGCTTTTCTAAGCGGCGTTTTAGAAGAGTGTGTCTATATGAATCAGCCAAAGGGCTTCGTAGATAGTGGGAGCAACAGGAAGGTGAGCAAGTTGCTTAAAACCATTTATGAATTAAAGAAGGCATCGTGGAGCTGGAATATCTGTTTTAATGAGACAGTCAAGAAATTTGACTTCATCAAAAATATAGATAAGCCTTGTATTTACAAGAAGATTGTAGGGAGAACAGTGGTATTTCTCGTATTGTACGTGGATGATATTCTCCTAATAGAAAATGATATTCCTATGCAACAGTCGGTCAAGCTGTTCTTGTCTCGGAAGTTTTCCATGATGGTCCTGGGTGATGCCTTCTACATTCTGAGGATCAAGATCTATTGGGATAGATCTAAGAGGATGTTGGGACTTTCACAATCTAGATATATTGACACTATACTAAAGAGGTATAGTATGGGAGATTCCAAGCGTGGTAATTTACCGGCTTGTCACGGAATGAACCTCTCCAAAAAGATGTCTCCCAAGACTGATGCGGAGAGGGCTCACATGAGTACTATACCCTACGCTTCGATAGTAGGATCTATAAGTATGCGGTATTATGTACCAGACCAGTTGTAGATTATGCACTTAGCATGTAATACCCTTTTTCAGTTATACCATATCGTTTTGATTATTTTATTTATTTTGTGATTATTTCCTGTTTTATTAGTTTTGGGTGCGGATAGTGTTTCGATATCTGTGCTTGGTATCCGACCCGACCTGCATGCTTGAAACTCGTCTTGGTTCTTGATTATGTTTTATCCCTGCTTGTGCTGAGGATCCGTGCTCGTGTATGTTCTGTTTACCTGTATCGTATATTTAATATCTGCATATTTTTTTAATAATACATTTATAGTCAAATAATATATTTTTAAAATACCTAGCATGGCCTGCATCATACCCCTGACCTTGTGGTTGCATCCGTACATCGTGTTCACGTCCTGTTTAGTGAAACGGGCTCGTTTGGATCGCTACGTGCATACTACTGTTCTCCGCCGAAAGACGCGACCGAGACGTTGGGACGTCAGGCCTGAATTTCGAGGGCAGATGCTATTTGGTTTTATCCGTCCACCTCTCCGAAAATGCCAAGTTGATTTATGGAACCACGTATCGAAGGTTTAGACGGATGCGGCCGTTGTAGCAGACTTCGTCAGATTCCCCCTCGTTAAGGGGTTTTTGATTGTGGGGACACTCTTCCCTGCAGGCGCAAGCCCCTGCAGTTAATTACGCTACCGCATCGCGGTAACCACTTTCTCCTTCTCCGGTTGGTCACTTCGTGTCGTGTTTGTTTGTTTTGTTTTTGGTTGCCCGTGGATCGTATACGGAGACTAATTTATGTTGTCGCCCGTAGGGTGGGGATTAGTCCAAATCCGTATTTTCCTGGATTTGGTTTTGGGTTGGGTTTAAGGATCGTTAATCTCATTTGAGACTAAGATCAACTTAAACGTTTGTTAAGGATACACTAGTCTAATTTTAGACTAAGATCTACCTAACAGGATCATTTAGATCCAACAAAAGAGTGTTTGGACTCTATTGTTTTAGTTTAAGAACATTGCGTTCCATTGTTAGTTTAAGGACATTACGGTCCAAGGTTAAGGACATCATAGTCCGTGGGTTTAAGGACCCCACAGTCCAAGGTTAAGGACATCATACTCCATGGTTTTAAGGATCCCACAGTCCGTAGAATGTCTGGTTGTCGGGACTCGTCACCTCTCTGAAGACGTTGAAGGATTACAACAAATATCAGAGGAGTGAAGAGATGTACCCTTGAACCAATATTGGTTGGGGGATATGTAGTTGGATTGATTTAAGAATCATTAATCTCGTTTGAGATTAAAATCAACTTAAATGTTTGTTAACGATACGTTAGTCTAATTTTAGACTAAGTTCTACTTAACAGGATCATTTAGATCCAAGAAAAGAGCATTTGGGTTATATTGTTTAGTTTAGGGACATTGTGGTCCATTACCAGTTTAAGGACATAGTGGTCCATTATTAGTTTAAGGACATCTCCGTCCAAGGTTAAGGACATCATAGTCCATGGGCTTAAGGACCCCACAGTCCGAGGTTAAGGACATCATAGTCCATGGGCTTAAGGAGCCCACAGTCCGTAGTTTAAAGACGTCGTAGTCTATAAAGTTTAAGGACATCATAGTCCATGAGTTTAAGGACCCCACAGTCCATGGAATGATTGGTTATCGGGACCCGTCACCTATCTGAAGACGTTGAAGGATTACAACGACAAATATCAAAGGAGTGAAGAGATGTACCCTTAAACCAAAGTTGATTGGGAAATCTGTAGTCCAATCTGGGACTAAGATCAATTAATTAGATTATGAGCACATGGGCTCAGTTAAATCTGAATTGAGGATTTATGGACAGCTTGGGCTAAGTCCAATTAAGTTTGAAATGTTGGACTTTTGTTGGGACCGTTGAACATTTGTCTGGGTTCAACCCCCCATTATTTAGCAATGCTAAACATGAGTCTGGACTCTGACCATGTCTTTATCTTTTATTGAGTGCTGAGCACTCATATGCCATATGAGATGATCAATCTTGGAAGACAAGGGTATATTTGAGGCTCAGTCAAGGGGGAGTCTTGCCTCTGGAAGACTTAGCCAACTTGGGCTAAGACTGGTTTTAAAATAGTGTTAAACACTAGAGGACATTTGGCGGTCACGTGTCCCCACATGATGTGCTTAGAATAGTGTTAAACACTAGGGATGAAGCACTTAAAATAGAGTTAAACACTAAAAGTGAGGCGGTCACGTGGGGTCACGTGAGGCGCCTGAGAATTGGGCTAGACTTCCTTTATTTTCTTCCCAGAATGTTCAAATAAGTGTTAAACACTTTTAATCTTCGAGGCCATCATGTGTGAGCACGTGATGGGCATCCATGCACTGGATTTAAAGGAATTTGTTAGGGGTCACGTGGGGACACGTGAGGGCGCCCAAAATTGATTCTGCTCTTGGATTTGTTCCCTTTTGTTTTGAAGGTCACGTGTGAGCACGTGAAGCATTGCCTCCAAGCTTTTTCTTTCTCATTTTGAGGCGTCCATTAAAGGGTCACGTGGGGGAACGTGAGCATGCCTTATTCATTCTTTTTTGTTCGTTGGGATAAAAGGTCACGTGTTATCACGTGATCATGTTGGATACTTGATCTTTACATGCATGGAGAGCTTTAAGTCTTTTATTTTAAGAATTAAATTCTTTTGTAGGGTTAAACCCTAATTCTGTTTAGAGGAATTAAATTCCTATGAATTTGGAAGAATTAAATTCTTATGTAGGGTTAAACCCTAGTTTCATTTGGAGGAATTAAATTTCTGTGAATTTGGAAGAATTAAATTCTTATGTAGGGTTAAACCCTAGTTTCATTAGGAGGAATTAAATTCCTATGAATTTGGGGGAATTAAATTCCTTAAACTTAAATTCTCCCTCTAAGTTTTGGATCCGCATGGCAGAATCTCCCCGATGAGAATTAAATTCTCAACTTGTGGGGAGATCTGCTTCTGCAGATCTTCAACTAAAGGAAGAACTAAGTTCTTATTCAGAAGAGTTAAACTCTTAATTTGAGAATTAAATTTTCTTTTGTTTTATGGAGCTCAGATATCTTTCTCCTTTTCTCACCTAGGATTTCTTTTCTCTTCTGAAGAAATCTTCTTTTCTCTCTTGAGAATTAAATTCTCCCCTCTTTTTTCTCTCTGTTGTTGTATTTCACTCAAAAAAATTCCAAGGATCCCCTCTCTTCTTTTCTTGGCTCCTATTTATAGGAGAAAGAAAAGAATCAATTTATTTAGTCAATCTTTCATTAAAAGATTTTGGTTGTTTTTGTAACCAACATGATCTTTTAGATCACTCGGTGAATTTTATTCACTATTGGATTTTCAATCCAGAAGATATTCTGTCTGTTATTCTTGGTGAATTTCAGGGAAATCTTTCCTTGTATAAAATCTTTCCATAAATTGGTGATTTTTAATCATCATTGGATTTTTAATCCAACGGTGTTCCATTTTACAGAGCACCATCTTTTTTGTTTGGAAAGATTTAAAGAAATATTTTTTCCAGTTAGGGTCTTTGATTTCCCTTAATTAGAATTTAATTCTATTAGTTCAGAAGGTTTAAGAGCCTATCACGTGTTGGCGCGTGATCCTACTGTTTGATCATTTAAATAGAATTTAATTCTATTAATTAAATAGCTTAGGAACCCATCACGTGTTGACACGTGACCCTCCCGATTAGACATTTTATCCAGAATTTAATTCTGCTGTTTTACAGAACGAAGGAATCATCACGTGTCAGCACGTGACCCTTGGTCACGTGTAGACACGTGATTCCCCATTAGGATATTTCCTTGCTGTTTTATTATGCCTTTTAATTCCTTCAGCGTTTTTTTTAAAGGCCCATCACGTATGGGCACGTGACTCCACTAATTGCTTGCTTGATTAGAATTTAATTCTATTTTAACAGAGTGCTTGGGAAATCATCACGTGTCAGCACGTGACCCTTGGTCACATGTGAGCACGTGATGCCCCATTGGGGTTTTTCCTGATATTTTATCGGGGAACAAATGCCCCCACAGCATTTTTCTCACGTGTTTGCACGTGAGTGCAACGCTGTCACCTTTGTGACCGTTGGATCTGTCTAGGGAACAAGGAAGATGAACCGTTCCCCATCACATCCTATAAATGCATGGGTCTCTTCAGAAGCGCCTCCACTTTTTCCATCTTCTTCCTTTCTCGTTTTTCCTCTGAGAATTTAATTCTCTTTCCCAGAGCTTAGTTCTCTGTTTCAAAAATTTTCAGAGTTTAACTCTGTCAACAAAAGATTTCCTTTTTCAGGTAAGAATCTTGAACAGCTGAGGAACTCCTTGTAGAAATTTTCTCTTGGATTTTAAATCCATACCAAGGGTTTTTCCCTTTAACAAGAACCCATCTTTCCAAGTTCTTTAAAAATTTCCAATCCTTAAATAATAAACTCATCTTGCTAAGGCTTTTCTGATCTCAGGGATCGATGGTGATACTTGTCTCTTTTATGGAATTTAATTCCATTCCAAAGAGTTTTTTAGCTCTGAAAATGTTTCCTGGGAATTTAATTCCTCTGTTCAAAAGGAATTTAATTCCTCTAAAGAACATAGTTCTTTAAAAGAAGACTTCTTGGGACTTTTTTAATCCTGAGTTGTTCTTACAGAAAAAATTTCAGTAGAGGTTCTACTTGATTTTCGCAGAGTCCAAGATGGGTTTCTCTTTGGGGGAATGTGTAGAGTTATTTTGAAATCCACTGTTCATTTATTGAGAATCTTCCTTTTGTTCTCATAATGATTACCCTGCCTCATCATTAGTGAGCCGCCGTCTTGATTTTGTGGGCCCATGTGTTTTGTAACCAATGGTCCCATAAAATAAGCCCTTTGTCGCTTTCTTCTACTGTCTTTATATATATATATACATTTATAAACATATATATACACGTGTTTGCTTCACTAACAATTTCCCCTTCTTTTATTTTAGGAATAATGGCTTCTCTTCCATACTTCCTTTTCACCTGCTCGGAGGCTGCCTTTCCTCAGTCACCGTCTGATGAAGAGGTAATGGCGATGAGTTCACGACCCTAATTGCACCAGCTTGCTTTTATGGGGGACCTGGTATAGGCATATCATTCGGGGCCGCCGCAGCTTCCTTAGCGAGATACCCACGGAGCCTACCTACCCGTTTTTGCCGATGGAGCGTCCACGAACTGCCTTTGCTGTGGAGATGTCGAATTGGACCCCTACGGGACGGTTTGAGCCATCAACAACTGGAATTCCAAACCACCCTATTCCGGCTATAGACATCTTAGGGCGTCGTATCTGCCAAGGTGAAGCCCAGCCCTGGGGACAGATTTACAAAATAGGGCTTACTCCTCGACATCCCATGGGCTAGCTTCTTTGGGTTCGTTACATTCTGTCTGTCCATCATGCATGACTGCAGAGGGTTGGGCTCTACCAGGCGGTGTACGCGTCTCTCTTCCATTATCATTCCCTTCACGTCTGGTGGGTTAAGGCTTTTCTAAATCAATGGAATCTTCCCACCAACACCTTCTTGCTAAGAGATCGTGAAGTTTCGATTTCTCTGGAAGAGTTCCGCGACATCTCAGGGTTGTCGATCAGGGGGACGCTCTATGAAGAACTGCTTCCTTCTGATGAATATGTTTTTGAAGTTGAGCCTGCTATGCTTGACGGCTTGTCGACTGAAAATGCCGTCCGCCACAAACACCCAAGTCTAATCAAGATTCTGGGCATTTTTGAGAAACTATTCACAGAGTCAGAGGAGCAGGGCGTCACTTTCAAAAGCTTTATCGTCTGCTTCCTTCGTGGAGACGTTCTATCAAAGACGGCTCCGAAGTTTGCGAGTATCAACGACCCCTTCGGGTTCGGTTTAAATAAGCTACCGGCTAAAGAAGAGGATTTGCCGCAGTTCTATATTCCAATCCTGTCGGTTGCACCTTTTGAGTCAATCGCAGCTCCTGACATAGATGAAGAGACTTTCTTCGTAGGTTTTATCAGCATCTGGCTCAACTGGTTCGCCATTCCCACGCGCCGTCGTTTCATGAGAGTCTCGGTCATTTACCCTGCTCATCGCATTTCCGAGGGGACGCGACTAGCTGTGGGCATTGCGGGGCTAGCGCATCTGTATCATGGGCTAAGCGTCGCAGCCAATACCTCAACCCCAGGCATGGATGTGGTAAATTTCTCTCTTCATTACTTTACGTCATGGATTGAGATGCATGTGCTAGGGGCATTTGCCGCGCATAAGAGACCCAGCTTTTATGATGCCTACACTTTTCCGCGGCTTATGAGGTTGGTGGATGCTTCTGCTCCTGATCCGACTCAGTCCGGAGCTATTCGTGTACTGATTAATCCCTATGCCAATACGGGCGGGATGGTATTCAACGATCGAGTCCTCTCTGCTCCTTCAGGACCGATTCAACAGCTTTGTGACTCGTCGAAAGAGGGAGCACCTTTCCTGAAGCCCAAAGAAGCCATACCGCTTTGCTTGGCAACTGGGATATTTGGTATTTCGTCAAAACGGTGCGGCCCTTTTTATGCGGTACAACCCACACCGCTTTGCTTGGCAACTGGGATATGACCAGGGTGTCCCCTTTGAGGCGTTTACAGTGGAGCCCAGCCCATCGTCGGAAGTTGTTCGTGACGCCGCTCATTACTCTATGCGGCTGAACACTGGCTCTCGCTTCATGATTCCTGAAGCTGACTACATTCCTCAATATGTGGGGGCTTTCACGAGCTGGTACCTCCACCGAGTCAGTCCCATTATTGCTGAGGAGAAGAGGATGCTCCTCGGATATAGGGCTCCTACTCCGATCCAGGCTATGAGAGTCCCGCCGAGACCACGGGCAGTGGTTCGCCCTCCCTTGAGAGATACTGGTGTCGTGATTATTCCTGAGGCGGCGGAAGTGGATCTAACTCTCACAGCTGGTATGCCGCCGCGCACTAGATCTCAATCAAAGGCCAATAAGGCGTCAGTAGCAGTATCATCTGTTGCGGCGTCAGCAATGGTGTCGTCGTCATCGGTAGCACCGCCGGGTGAGGATATTGAAGGCGAAGTGGGTCAACGATGCACCAAAGCACCAAGGGGAAGGAAGCGATCGTCTTCTGTTGTTAGTTCTGGGTCTAAGAGGCGAAGGAAGACGGCCACCAATCTGCTTGACTTTTTAGTAGAATCAGAGCCTATCCTTCAAGATGAACCACTAGCCATGTAAGAATCGGATGGTGGTTTACTTTTCCCGGGTTCATCTGCCGAGGAAGACGCACAACTGGCTGAGGCTATAAGATGCTCACAGGATGAATCGGAGAATGTAAGGATCCCGAAGAGGCTTTATCCTGCCGTCATCTTTTATGAAGATCCTCCATCGATACGGCGGATATTCATAGGTCCTCTGGAAGAGGGAGGCGAGAGAGCTCTTAAGCAGCCTATCTCGGCTGACGCTGAAGATGCGCTTTTGTTGTGGACCGGTGGCCACGAGTCTATCCTCGAACCCCGGTGAGCATACCTCTTCAGGAAGGAACTCCTACTTGAACAAGCCATACTAGAGGCTCCTTTGCGCATTGGTATACTCATATATCTTTTTGTAATATTTTGCACTGCTTATATATATATCCTTATCCTCGTGAAAACTTTGCAGGGACTTCGGCGACGGCAGAGGATCTGAGTTCGAGTCGCGCCTTGACTATGGACTCAACAAATATCCCCGATGAGACACTAGTAAGTGTGGAGGGGGTCGATACAACTGTTGTTCCTGCCCCGGAGCTCCCCTCGGTAACTCCCGTTCCCCAGGTGCTTGCTCCCCCGGAAGAGGCATCTTCATTGGCCGCGGATTTAATGGATCTTTCCGGGGATGGCCCGGAGACTATGGGACAGGTGATTGAGGCCACTGTCCTTCCATTGGAGCCTGCAGCGATGGCCACTGCTCCTCAACCGGAAGTTATTATACTGGCCTACATCCCCGATGATGTGCCTGGGGGCACGGAGGAGGCTGCCGAGGCTGCTATTCCTCCAGTCCAAAGTGGGAGGAGCATCGAAGGTATTCTTCTATCTTTTATTTTAATGATCTCTTCATTATCTGAACTTTTCCTGCCTTTTCAGAGCTACGAGGATTGGCAGCGTCTATCGTGGACTTGTCCCCTAGGAAGTCTTTTCAGCGTCTGCTAGAGATGGCCGCTCCGCAGGCGATATCTCCTCAACACATCGTCCTCTCTTCCGGGCAAGATTAGTGTCATTTGCCCTCTCCTCATGGCATTATTATTATTTCATATAATAACACTGATGTCTTCTACAGTTCTGGAAGCTGATGACGAAGTTGAGATTCTTGACGAGCCTGGGGAGCCTTCAAACCCTTCTTGCATGACCGTGGGTAAGTAAAGTTTCGATGTTGTTCCACCTGTTCTTTACTTGTGAGTCCCGCTGATTGTTTTCTACGAATCTTAACAGCTTTGCCAGTTCTTACCACGCTAGAATCTCGCATCGTGATGCCGCCCGGCCCCTATGCTCTACGTACTTAGGAACGGATGGCAAAGCTAAGCCTTCACTCCTTGTCAGCTCTGATTGAAGACCTTCGTGCTGGTAGTCTAATCACGGCCGAAGCATTTGCCGCTGAAGCCAACGGTTCTCTTCCTTTTCTTGCTACTTACCATAGTGAAACATTGGTGCAAGTCTGGGTTAAGTTCTGTCGTCAGGTGGAGGCTTGCTTGCATATTCTTGAATGTACACGCCTTCCTTCAGAGGTCGTGGCTGCAAAGGCGAGCTTACGGGGGCTGATTGAGCGGTGCGCTGCGAATATGCTATCATGCGAGAAGAGACTCAGCCGAAAGTTTTCGGAGAGGGAGCTGGCTTCTAAAGCGCTGAGGGAGCTTCAAGGTAATCTTACGGCTAAGACCACTCAAACATATGAACTTTGGCGGGTGCTTCAAGAAGCTATCAGGGAGGTGGTAGCCATTGATAAAGCCATCATTTTCACCCGCGAAATGGTCGAAGCCCATAAGGCTACCGAAAAGGAACTTGAAGGTCGGCTTGCCTCGTACCAGGCCCAACAGGCTCAAGCGGAGGCTCGTCTCTTGACGATAATAAATCATGAAGCTGAGGCCCAGCGGAAAAAGGATGAACTGGCAAATCTACTAAATCGTCCGCCGGCTTGAAAAATTGTATATTTTCCTTTTTATTCTTCTTTTGTACATACTCCTGAATGAGAGTATTTTTTTGATTCTTTCATAAATTGTACTTTATATTCATTTTGATTCATGAATAAAAGACATATTTTGCTTCATGATGGTGTGTCCCTTTTAGTAAATGCATCTTGTGGATAATCTATTTCGATTTCCTTATAGGACAGCGATGGCTTAGGAGTCAGGTTCAGATCTGCCTCCTAAGTCTTTCCAACTTTATGAGCCGTGAGGGTCTCATAAAGGTATTTCTCCTTACGAGTCGTGAGGATCTCGTAAGTGTAATTTCTCCTTAAGAATCGTTAGGATTCCTAAGTGCGTTTTCTCTTCAGAGTTATAAGGATCTCACAAGAGAATTTTCTTCCTTACAAGTCGAGAGAATTCGTAAGTGGTTATTTCTTTTCTTGTCGGAGAGTGTGGCCCGTAGAAAATCTATCTTGACCTCTCTGCGAAGCAACGATGGCTTGGGAGGCAGGGTTAGGATCTGCCTCCTAAGACTTTTCAACTTTATGAGCCGTGAGGGTCTCATAAAGATATTTCTCCTTATGAGTCGTGAGGATCTCGTAAGTGTAATTTCTCCTTAAGAATCGTGAGGTTTCCTAAGTGCGTTTTCTCTTGAGAGTCGTAAGGATCCCACAAAAGAGTTTTCTCCCTTACGAGTCGTGAGGACCCGTAAGTGATGTATGAGGTTGACATTATCCGCATTTCACGGAGTCAGGAGTTGCTCTGGCCATTTTCCACGGGGTCAAGATTGACTTTAGCGTGTTCTATGGGACTGGGATTTGCTCTGGATGCTTCCCACGGGGTCAGGATTGACATTAGCCATGTTCCGCAAGGACCAGGATCCGCTCTGGACGCTTCCCACGGGGTCAGGATTGATATAAGCCGTGTTCCACTGGACCAGGATTTGCTCTGGACGCTTCCTACGGGGTCAGGATTGACATAGCCGTGTTCTACAAGGACCAAGATCCGCTCTGGACGCTTCTCACGGGGTCAGGATTGACATAAGCCGTGTTCCACAAGACCAGGATTTGCTCTGGATGCTTCCCACGGGGTCAGGATTGACATAAGCCATGTTCTGTAAGGACCAGGATCCACTCTGGACGCTTCCCACGGGGTCAGGATTGACATAAGCCGTATTCCACAAGACTAGGATTTGCTCTGGACGCTTCCCACGGGGTCAGGATTGACATAGCCGTGTTCCGCAAGGACCAGGATCCGCTCTGGACTCTTCCTACGGGGTCAGGATTGACATAGCCGTGTTCCGCAAGGACCAGGATCCGCTCTTGACGCTTCCCACGGGTCAGGATTGACATAGCCGTGTTCCGCAAGGACCAGGATCTGCTCTGGACGCTTTCCACGGGGTCAGGATTGACATAAGCCGTGTTCCACGAAATCAGGGTTTGCTCTGGGTGCTTCCCACGGGGTCAGGATTGACATAGCCGTGTTCCGCAAGGACCGGGATCCGCTCTGGACGCTTCTTACGGGGTCAGGATTGACATAAGCCGTGTTCCATGAAACCAGGATTTGCTCTGGGTGCTTCCCACGGGGTCAGGATTGACATAGCCGTGTTCTGCAAGGACCAGGATCCGCTCTGGACGCTTCCCACGAGGTCAGGATTGACATAGCCATATTCCGCAAGGACCAGGATCCGCTCTGGACGTTTTCCACGGGGTCAGAATTGACATAGGCCGTGTTCCGCAAGGACCAGGATTTGCTCTGGACGTTTTCCACGGGGTCAGGATTGACATAGGCCGTGTTCCTAGAAACCAGGATTTGCTCTGGATGCTCCCCACGGGGTCTGGATTGACATAGCTGTGTTCGGCAAAGACCAGGATCTGCTCTGGATGCTTCCCACGGGGTCAGGATTGACATTAGCCATATTCCACGGAACCAGGAGGGGTTGACTTTATCCGCATTTCACGGAGTCTGGGGTTGACTCTCGGTTGTCTGTGCACCGCCGAGTCATGGAACTGGGAATTGCGGCGGTTCCGCTTTGCTGATGTTGCGTCTGTTGTAATGAAACGAATGTTGAGATGATCTCCAGGCTGTCTGTAAACCATCGAGATTTGGAACAGGGACTTTGCCATAGCTCCATGGTTGATTGTCGCGTTTGAACCGTGCTGGAATGAGGAGGAACGCTGTTGGTGATCTCTAGGCTGTAGATGCGGCCGTCGAGACTTTGAACAAAAGACTCTGCCGTGGCTCATTTTTGTTGACGTCGTATATTCCTGCAGAGACACTGATTTCTCTGCGGGTCGATGAGAATCGAGAAGCTCTCGTCAAGGATGCTGATTTCCCTGAATCGAGGAGGTTGCCAAGGACACTGATTTCCCTGGGGTTGAGACGAATCGAGGTATTCATGCAAAGACACTGATTTCTCTGCGGGTCGACGCGGATCGAGAAGTTCTCACATGAATGTCCTAACGTCATAGTTAACCTCTGCTCTTTACGATAGAGGTCCGTTAGGATCTGTGGGACTAGGGTTTTTCCTATCGTACCGTCGCGTTGGCTGATGTATCCCTCGATAGGCAATCTTGCTGTTCGAGTAGCCTTGCGATTGTCGTGTCTCTGATCCCTTCGTGGGTTGGACAAGACGTCTTCAAGAAATCTTCCTAAGCAGTTTGACCGTCGGAAGAGCAAGCGTTAGGAATTTTGCCATGCTGCTTTTTACTTGAGGTTAGGCTCAGTTTAGGGATCCCCGATGAGTCATAACCACTCCGCGCTGGTGTGGTATGATCTCCGATAGTCTTTCAGGTTTTATATGAGTTGCCGTCAAGACCCTGAAACTAGGAATTTGGCCTTTGCTTCATTTGCTGGCATTGCGTCTGTTGTATCGAGACGAATGTCGCGGTTGTCTCTAGGTTGTTGGTGAACCGTCGAGGTTTGGAACTAAGGATTTTGCCGTGGCTCCGTTGTTTGATTGTCGCGTTTGAATCCTGCTGGAGGAAGAACACTGTGGTGACATCTTGTCTGCTGTATTGAGATGAACGTCGAGGTAGTGATCACTCCATGCTGGTGTGGGATGATCTCCGATAGTCTTTCAGGTTTTATATGAGTTGCCGTCAAGACCCTGAAGTTAGGAATTTAGTCTTTGCTTCATTTGCTGGCATTGCGTCTGCTGTATCGAGACGAATGTCATGGTGATGATCACTCCATGCTGGTGTGGGATGATCTCCGATGGTCTTTCAGGTTTTATATGAGTTGCTGTCAAGACCCTGAAGCTAAGAATATTGCCTTTGCTTCATTGTTTTGGCGCGTCCGAATCCTGTTGGAGGAAGAACGCCGTGGTGACATCTCGTCTGCTGTAACGAGACGAATGCTGAGGTGGAGCTGAGATTTTGCCATCACTCCGCTTTGTTTCAACCGTGAGGTCTTTTCATTAACGTTGCATCTGCATCCTGCTGGAATGTGAAGGAACGCCGTTGTTGACATTACGTTTGGAATAACGAGACGAATGCTGAAGTAGAGCTGGAATTTTGCCGTCATTCCATTTTGCTGACGTTGCGTCTGCTGTAACGAGAAGAATGTCGAGCTTGTCTCTAGGTTATCTATGAACCATCGAGATTTGGAACTAGGGACTATGCCGTGGCTCCGTTTGGTGATGTTGCGTCTAAGTCCTACTGGAATGAGGAGGAACGCTGTTGTGGGTCTCCAGGCTGTAGATGCGGCCGTCGAGACTTGGCTCTTTTTCCGATGGAGCCTAGTGGGATGATATGGTTCCTTCTTTGTTTCCACCCCTGGATTGTATACAGGGATCGATGTGATCTCACCTGTAGGGCAAAAAGTTTCATTTCATATATTTTTATTTCCGCGATGCTCTATCATTTCAGCTTTTAAATCACGAAAGTCGCGATTGCCCAATCATTTCGGCAGTTTTTCGCGGTGCCCAATCATTTTGGCTGTTTTTCTTTTTACTCGCTACTTTTTATCGCGAGTTGCCCAATCATTTCGGCTGTTTTTCACGGTGCCCAATCATTTCGGCTATTTTTCTTTTTACTCGCTGCTTTTTATTGCGAGTTGCCCAATCATTTCGGCTGTTTTCGTATGCATACATTTTTACTTGCTGATTTCGTTGCAAATTGCTCTATCATTTCGGCTATTTCATATGCATTCGTGGCTCGCTGACTTTTCGCTGCGAGTTTGGGATTTGATACTGATTTAGGCATCAGCATCGCTACAACTGGGATATTGCCAGGAGCGAATCATCATTTGCCTTTGTCGATATCGAACAAAGGTGGCTTAGTAAACAGGGTTAAGATCCTGTTGACTAAGGCTTTTGACTTCATGAGCCGTATGGGTCTCATAAAAATATTTCTCCCTACAAGTCATGAGGATCTCGTAGGTGCGTTTTCTCCTTAAGAATCGTGAGGAGTCTTAAGTGTATGGTCTCTTATAAGTCGTAAGGATCTTACAAGAGTATTTTCTCCTTATAAGTCGAGATGACTTACAAGTGTCTTTTGCCATATGAGCATATCCCCAGTCTCTGGTGGGACTTTGTTAGGGAAATGCTTATTCGCACCCGTGGATTGTATACAAGGGTCAGTATTGAACCGCTTGTAAGGCAAGATTGGAGATTGTGATGGCTTAAGAATATGTTCAGATCCTTGTAGCTTAAGGCTTTTGAATCCTATGAGCCGTGAGGGTCTCAAAGGGGAATTCTCCTTACGAGTCGTGAGGATCTCGCAAGTGTAATTTCTCCTTAGGAATCGTGGGGATCCCTAAGTGTGTTGCTCCCTTGTGAGTCGTAAGGATCTCACGCGGGTATTTTCTCCTCATAAGGTCGAGAGGACCTTGCAAGTGTCTTTTAACGAGATTGCGCCCTTTCGGCTTTTCACAAAACTCGCCGGTAGTCCTGCTGTTTTTACTTACGGAGCCCTTTCGGGTTTTCATCCGTGCCCATTTTGCTTATGGACATACCTTTTTTTTGTGTCAGCCTTGGGATGCTGCGGTCCATAGTAGTTTATCGACGTTTCGGTCAACAGCCAGTATTAGGACATAGTGGTCCATCATTAGTTCAACGACGTTTCGGTCCATCGCAAGTTTTAGGGCATTGCGGTCCGCCGTTGCCGTATTTGAGGCGAATTTCTAGTTTACGGACTTTTCGGCCCATGGGGTTTTCTCTATGAGTGAGCACGATGCCCTCGGCATGTCCACCTTTTTAGGGGCGTGAGGTTGTGGCGGTTTCATCTTCCAGTTTTCGGATAATATGAACTTGCCTTGTTAGTATTGGTCCTCAATCCAGCCTTTGAAGACGAAGCAATCTTCGATTGGATGGCTTACTGCTTGGTGGTAAGGGCAGTAATTAGGATTGTTGACATCGTCTGGCTGCAACGGACGTTTTGGATCCGGCAGATTGATGAGTCTGTTGCGCACTGCCAGCTCAAACAGTCTCCTTGTTTTATCCTGAGGAAACGAGTAAGGACGTTCCAGTCTCTCCTCGAGGGATGGGCGTGGACGCACGTTATTTTGGTGAACAACCGGCCTTAAGTTGCTCGGCTGTTGTTGAGTATTGGCGACGAAAGTTGCTTTTCTTTTCCCTTTTTCATTTCGAGAGTCTGTCTTTGAAGGAGATGATCTATGACCCATCTGATCCATTTGGTCCAGCTTGTCGATCAAGGCCTGGAAAGTAGTTGGCTTGAAGAACATCATGAATTGCGAAATGGTCGCTTAAGGATCGAGAGTAACCATGAACATGCCTACCGCAGGCGCTTCTTCGATGCGCTGCTCGCATTTTGACCATAGATTCTGCCACCGTATCGCGTATTGGACCCAAGTTTCTCCCGGCTTCACCCTGGCATTGATCAATGCCGTGATTGGGGTACGTTCGCTGGCGCTCGCAAAACGTTGGGTGAATAACAACTCCATCTCCGTAAAAGTTTTGACGAAATCGTTGGGAAGCTCTGAATACCATTCAAACGCCGTTTCCGCCAAGCTGTCGACGAATTGGCGAAACAGTAGCTTATCATCCCCTCCAATGTTTCCGCAAAGAGCCCTGAACTGAGCGACATGTTGATGGGGATTGCCTGTCCCCTTGTATACATGGAATTTGGGAATCGTATATTCTGGTGGGTACTTTATTTGATCATACAACCCGGATAGGGCCGTCCAGTTCTGACAACTTGGCTAGCCGCGTCATTCGCTTGATGAGCTCATATTTGTTGAGCTATATAATCATCGAGCATGGCTTTAAAGATGGTCTCCTCCTTGGCTGCTGACAGAGCCGGCAGAGAATTTGATGTCTCTCCTCTATCATCTTCAATTATTACTGGAGGATTTTTGGCTGGAGGGTCCGGCTGGATCATCATGCCCACCATATCTTGGAATAGAAGGGCCATTTGTTTTATACTGGCCGCTTGTTCTGCTGCTTTTCTGTCCTTCTTTTCGAGAACTCTGCGGAGGAAGTCAACATCGGTTTCTTGTTCATGACGCTGCTCTGATGACGCCTCCGGGCTTTCTTTTGGCCCAGTGAGTGCTGCCATTTGCGTTAACATTTTCTGAATCTTCTATTGCTGCTCCTGGGATTTTGTCACGGATCGCGTAAGCGGTCGATGACCCGTAGAGATACGGCTATCCTCTTTCCCGGACGCCATATAAACAGTGTGGACCACCATGCCCCCAGACTTGGAGCGTTTAGGTTCAGCATCCTTGCGGTTCGCCGTGGTCACAGGGGCTTTCTCTAGCCTCCTTCTCTTGTGAGCGGTTGAAGTTGAGGGAGCCGTTGCAGCGGGCACCCAGACGGATGACATCTTCTGTGGCACCACGGGATGGCTCTCTTCTTGCCGAGCTTTAATCTTCTTTGGTCGGCGAGAGTAGTCCTGGTCAATCATCGATTCCTGGACCTGTCGCCAGACTTTGTAAATTTTGTAGGACAGCCGCTGAGGGGGATGCTCCGGCATCTTTTCTGTAGCATTCTCCACAGGTGGAGGAGATCTCTTCAGCACGGCAGTTGGAGAGTTTTTGCGAACCCTCCTTAGCGGTTCAAAGCTGTTCCCAGTTGGAACAGCAGCAACGATTTCCGCCATGGGAGCTGGCGGAATCATTCCAGAAGGGGAGCTTCCCCCAGCCTTCTTTACTCGGCGCCAGTGACGACGGCAAGTATGTCGTGCGGATGGAGTTGGTTCAGCTATAGGGGCGACTTCCTCATGCCCCCTGTGTTGGTCAGAAGTTGTCGTTGTCAGCCTATTGAAGACTAATGTTCGCTGAGTAGCAATGTCCAATCTGTCAAAGACAGACCTCTGGGCAAGGGAAACAGCTTTGAGGACTTCGCCTGGAGCGGGAGCCGGAACGGCCAGCCTTGTGAAGACTGACTTCTTGGCAGAAGAAGCCTCTCTGATAATTTCGTCCGCCTGAGCTGGGATGGCTATCCGCTTTGGGATGACTGCTTCAGGTATCGCGGGATTGTTGGCGTTCTGGCCCGGTCTGGTGAAAACTGAGGCATTGGATTTGGGCGACCCGTTGAGAGGGGCCGCGGCAGTGGTAAGTTGATCAAAGACCGACTTCTTTGGGGCTTCTTGTGACAACAGCGGGGCATTGAAGCTCATCGGTGGGATCATGGTCCCAAAGAACAGCCCAGTGGTAGCCTGAGTTACTTGCTCCACTGTCATGGCGAAGATGGAGGCCGCTTGGGGCCCATAGGTTACTCCTCCAGCAGGAACGGAGTGAGAGTTATTGCCGTTGTTGCAGTTGGAAGCCATTGATCTTTTGTTTTCTGCACGGAGCAATACACCAAATCTTTGTACCTCAAGTCCAGGGAAACCATAGCAAACCGCAATTCGTTCACGAACACGACACATGTAGTGTGGAGTGGAAAGAGGAAGAGGTCCCACCGGGCGTGCCGGAATCTGTTCTGCTCCGAAACGCAGGGACGCAACCGGGACGTTGGGACATCAGGCCTGAATTTCGAGGGCAGATGCTATTTGGTTTTATCTGTCCACCTCTCCGAAGATACCAAGTTGATTTATGTCACCATGTATCGAAGGTTTAGACGGATGCGGCAGTTGTAGTAAACTTCATCAGATTCCTCCTCGTTATGGGTTTTTTGATTTTGGGGACGCTCTTCCCTGCAGGCGCAAGCCCCTGCAGTTAATTACGCTACCGCATCGCGGTAACCACTTTCTCCTTCTCCGGATGGTCACTTCGTGTCATGTGTGTTTGTTTTGTTTTTGGTTGCCCGTGGATCGTATACGGAGACTAATTTATGTTGTCGCCTGTAGGGCGGGGATTAGTCCAAATCCGTATTTTCCTGGATTTGGTTTTGGGTTGGGTTTAAGGATTGTTAATCTCATTTGAGACTAAGATCAACTTAAACGTTTGTTAAGGATACGTTAGTCTAATTTTAGACCAAGATCTACTTAACAGGATCATTTAGATCCAACAAAAGAGCGTTTGGGCTCTATTGTTTTAGTTTAGGGACATTGCGGTCCATTGTTAGTTTAAGGACATTACGGTCCAAGGTTAAGGACATCATAGTCTGTGGTTTTAAGGACCCCACAGTCTAAGGTTAAGGACATCATAGTCCATGGTTTTAAGGACCCCACAGTCCGTGGAATGTCTAGTTGTCGGGACCTGTTACATCTCTGAAGACGTTGAAGGATTACAACAAATATCAGAGGAGTGAAGAGATGTACCCTTGAACCAATATTGGTTGGGGGATATGTAGTTGGATTGATTTAAGAATCATTAATCTCGTTTGAGATTAAAATCAACTTAAATGTTTGTTAGCGATACGTTAGTCTAATTTTAGACTAAGATCTACTTAACAGGATCATTTAGATCCAACAAAAGAGCATTTGGGTTCTCTTGTTTAGTTTAGGGACATTGCGGTCCATTACCAGTTTAAGGACATAGTGGTCCATTATTAGTTTAAGGATATCTCCGTCCAAGGTTAAGGACATCATAGTCCATGGGCTTAAGGACCCCACAGTTCGAGGTTAAGGACATCATAGTCTATGGGCTTAAGGACCCCACAGTCAGTAGTTTAAAGACGTCGTAGTCTATAAAGTTTAAGGACATCATAGTCCATGAGTTTAAGGACCCCACAGTCCATGGAATGATTGGTTATCGGGACCCGTCATCTCTCTGAAGACGTTGAAGGATTACAACGACAAATATCAAAGGAGTGAAGAGATGTACCCTTGAACCAAAGTTGATTGGGAAATCTGTAGTCCAATCTGGGACTAAGATCAATTAATTAGATTATGAGCATATGGGCTCAGTTAAATCTGAATTGAGGACTTATGGCCAACTTGGGCTAAGTCCAATTAAGTTTGAAATGTTGGACTTTTGTTGGGACTGTTGAACATTTGTCTGGGTTCAACCCCCCATTATTTAGCAATGCTAAACATGAGTCTGGACTCTGACCATGTCTTTATCTTTTATTGAGTGCTGAGCACTCATATGCCATATGAGATGATCAATCTTGGAAGATAAGGGTATATTTGAGGTTCAGTTAAGGGGGAGTCTTGCCTCTGGATGACTTAGCCAATTTGGGCTAAGACTTGTTTTAAAATAGTGTTAAACACTAGAGGACATCTGGCGGTCACGTGTCCCCACGTGATGTGCTTAGAATAGTGTTAAACACTAGGGATGAAGCACTTAAAATAGCGTTAAACACTAAAAGTGAGGTGGTCACGTGAGGCGCCTGAGAATTGGGCCAGACTTCCTTTATTTTCTTCCCAGAATGTTCAAATAAGTGTTAAACACTTTTAGTCTTTGAGGCCATCACGTGTGAGCACGTGATGGGCATCCATGCACTGGATTTAAAGGAATTTGTTAGGGGTCACGTGGGGACACGTGAGGGCGCCCAAAATTGATTCTGATCTTGGATTTGTTCCCTTTTGTTTTGAGGGTCACGTGTGAGCACGTGAGGCATTGCCTCCAAGCTTTTTCTTTCTCATTCTGAGGCGTCCATTAAAGGGTCACGTGGGGGCACGTGAGCATGCCTTATTCATTCCTTTTTGGTCGTTGGGATGAAAGGTCACGTGTTATCACGTGATCATATTGGATACTTGATCTTTACATGCATGGAGAGCTTTAAGTCTCTTATTTTAAGAATTAAATTCTTTTGTAGGGTTAAACCCTAATTCTGTTTAGAGGAATTAAATTCCTATGAATTTGGAATAATTAAATTCTTATGTAGGGTTAAACCTTAGTTTCATTTGGAGGAATTAAATTCCTGTGAATTTGGAAGAATTAAATTCTTATGTAGGGTTAAACCCTAGTTTCATTGGGAGGAATTAAATTCCTATGAATTTAGGGGAATTAAATTCCTTGAACTTAAATTCTCCCTCTAAGTTTTGGATCTGCATGGCAGAATCTTCCCGATGAGAATTAAATTCTCAATTTGTGGGAAGATCTGCTTCTGCAGATTTTCAACCAAAGGAAGAACTAAATTCTTATTCAGAAGAGTTAAACTCTTAATTTGAGAATTAAATTCTTTTTTGTTTTATGGAGCTCAGATATCTTTCCCTTTTTCTCACATAGGGTTTCTTTTCTCTTCTGAAGAAATCTTCTTTTTTCTCTTGAGAATTAAATTCTCCTATCTTTTCTCTCTCTGTTGTTGTATTTCTCTCAAAAAAATTCCAAGGATCCCCTCGGTTCTTTTCTTGGCTCCTATTTATAGGAGAAAGAAAAGAATCAATTTGTTTAGTCAATCTTTCATTAAAAGATTTTGGTTGTTTTTGTAACCAACATGATCTTTTAGATTACTCGGTGAATTTTATTCACTATTGGATTTTCAATCCAGAAGATATTCTGTCTGTTATTCTTGGTGAATTTCAGGGAAATCTTTCCTTGTATAAAATCTTTCCATAAATTGGTGATTTTTAATCATCATTGGATTTTTAATCCAACGGTGCTCCATTTTACAGAGCACCATCTTTTTTGTTTGGAAAGATTTAAAGAAATATTTTTTCCAGTCAGGGTCTTTGATTTCCCTTAATTAGAATTTAATTCTATTAGTTCAGAAGGTTTAAGAGCCTATCACGTGTTGGCGCGTGTTCCTACTGTTTGATCATTTAAATAGAATTTAATTCTATTAATTAAAGAGCTTAGGAACCCATCACGTGTTGACACATGACCCCCGATTAGACATTTTATCTAGAATTTAATTCTGCCTTTTTACAGAACTAAGGAATCATCACGTGTCAGCACGTGACCCTTGGTCACGTGTAGACACGTGATTCCCCATTGGGATCTTTCCTTGCTGTTTTATTATGCCTTTTAATTCCTTCAGTGTTTTTTTAAAGGCCCATCACGTGTGGGCATGTGACTCCACTAATTGCTTGCTTGATTAGAATTTAATTCTATTTTAACAGAGTGCCTGGGAAATCATCACGTGTCAGCACGTGACCCTTGGTCACGTGTGAGCACGTGATGCCCCATTGGGATTTTTCCTGATATTTTATCAGGGAACAACTACGTGTATCTGTTCTTGGGGGTATGCATTTTCTGTAACCAGACATCGCATTTGGTTTTGGTTGACACATATCTTATCCATATTTTCAAACCATAATTTTAGATCCATCCCGGGCATATTTTGGAGTATTTTGTATTAGCCAGAAAACTCAAATATAATCAATATTATATTCTAATATATATATATATATATATAAGTTTTATATTTTTTATAACTAAATATATTTTTCAAATATTTTCTAATCAATCACAACCCACCAATCCCTCTCTCCGTCTCTCAAATATATATATTCTTTTATATTTTTTATTTTTATTAAACCCTATATAAACTCAAACCCTATTCCCCACGTTGCCTATTTCAGCCCACGTCTTCTATCTCTCTTCTTCTTTCTTCGTTCCCGCCTTCTCCGCTTCCGAACCTAAACCATAACCCTATCCACGCCTAACCCTTGACCTCGCCTTCGCCTCTCCTCCTCGACCACTTCCGCCTCACCTCCCCACGACTCCTCCCATGCAACCCATCTCCCCGCACGAGAACTAGTCCCCATCCCCGTCCTCAACCGCGACAAACCCGACCCGTCGACGTCTCGCCTGCACCTCATCGTCGCCCTCGTCTCTCCTCGTCGGCCTCACCCGCTCACCACCGCATCAATCTTCTCCCCTCTCTCCTCCTTCCCGAGCTCGAATCCCTGCACAGAACCCTGACGAAGAACCCTCGCTGCAACCCGACCCTACGACCCCTAGCCTCGCCTGCACCGTCGCCAGAGCTCGCCTTGCCGTCGCCTCCATGCCCTCGCCACCACCTTTTCCCCCTCTCTCCTCTCTTCTTCTCTAAAACCCGAGCAAGAACCCTGCACATAACCCGATCCCCGACTTCAAGAACCTGATCCACTGCCATTGCCGGAAAACCCATGAATCGTCGTCACTACTCCTTCTCCTCTGTCCTAGATACCCCAAGCCACACCAGAGAACCCCAGAGCTCAGCCTCTTCTTCTTCTTTCTTCGCTTTCTTTTCTTGATTTCGTGTTTACCGATGATCGCCGGAGCTGTGCTCGTTGCCGACGATCCGGGCGACCCAGTAGATGTCCTCATCCAGCATGGTCACATTCTTGCATAGCTTGGTCCTGTTCTTCACATGCGTGTGTGCATTACGACGTTTACCCGATGTCGGACGTGACGTACACACCCCGTCATGAGATCTGATCAGGCAAGTTTATCTTGCTACATGCTATGCTATTATATTTACATCCATATGAATAAAAATATTACATGTATGTTGTATTGTGCATCCCGGTTACAGTTTATCATTTTTACGATATCCGTTCGTATCCGTACTGTTTATTACATATTTAGTTGCATGCCGGAACCTGATCATTTCATGTTACTGCTATATTCATATACCATGCTTGCTAGTGTTCATCATACGACTCATGGGCTCATAATATGATATCACTGATTATTACTTGTGCATTCGTGCTTTTACCGTGTTTCGATACTTGCTACAGTTTTACTTTGGGCATCCGCTTGATACATATGCACTACCTGACATACCATGAGACACTACTTGACTTGATACCTGATCGTGTTACTAATGCCGACAATCCTGACTTTTGTCCTGACGGACGTATCCTGTTGTCTGCATAGATAAACCTGTACCTGCTTGATCCTGTGTTGGCATTAGCTCCAGATTTATCAATACTTAAATTGAACACATAATTTAGGGGTAAGAGATAATCAATGATGAAATCTGACTTGTAATTCGACAGTTTGATACTTATACTGATCAGTTTTAAGGGCTAGGCTAGTTCCGGGATGCTGCTGCTGACATCATTCGCCTGTACTTGTTATCTGTTTAGTGCCTAGCGGCACATCTCTGATTCAGCCCGAGAGTCTGGACCGTGGTCCCGGGCACGCACGGGATATTATTGAGTTACATCGACGATTCTATTAAATTCATTTCAAATAACTTTAGAACAGATAACCCGGTAGTACAGTTTAGATTACTCACCGCACTTCATATACACATATACACCTCATTGTTGCATATCTATGTTTACTTGTTATATTCATGTTATCGTTTATATTCATGCCTGCATATCTCGTTGCATCCTGGTTATTTATTTATTGTTGATATTATGACGCACTGACGTCTGGGTTTTACATGGCCCAACTGACGTCTGGGTTTTACATGGCCCAGTTCCTCTATCTCTGTCGCAGGCTGACCAGGAGTATTTTAGCCGTCAAGCCGAGCAGTAAGGATCGTGTTTAGTGATAGTTAGTTTAACTTTCTTTCCGCAGTTTTATTTCTTGATGTGAGCCCGTATTGGGACGTATTTCCAGATGTTACTGTTTATTGGATTTTATCATTTCCGCACATCTATTTCTTGATTCTTTTATTCCGGTAGATGGACATGTACTAGTTAGTTTTATGTTTTACTGTTCTTGATATCTTATAGACAGCCGTAATGTGACCGTGGAAGGATATTTCCTAACCACAGGTAGCATGGTTGGCTCTGTTACGTACCAATCTTAACGCACTCTGAAAAGCGGGGCGTGACATAGCGTAGTAAGCCACTATTAGTCAAATCCAGGGGAGAAACATTGGATAGCTGTGAAGAACATTCTGAAGTATCTAAGAAGAACTAAGGATATGTTCTTAGTATACGGTAATGGAGACCTCCAGATAGAGTCTTTTACCGATTTAATCTTCCAAAGTAACAAGGATGACATCAAATCAGTCTTGGGTTATGTGTTTACCTTCAATGGAAGGGCGGTATGTTGGAAAAGTTCTAAACCGGACACCGTAGCAGACTCGACAATAGAGACTGAATACATTGCTGCCTGCAGTGCCTCAAAAGAGGCTGTCTGAATGAGAAAGTTCATTTATGAACTTGAGGCGGTTCTGTCTATTGTTAATCTAATACCATTGTATTGTGATAACAATGGGGCTATAGCGCTAGCGAAGGAACCACGGTCTCATTAGAAATTCAGACACATCTTGAGGCGGTATCACCTGATCAGGAAGATCATAGATTGCCGGGAGATCATAAATCGCCGGGAGATCGAGATCAGGAGAGTAGATACAAAGGACAACACGGCGGACCCACTCACAAAGACATTTCCTCAGACTCAACTTGAGCGGCTATTGGAGATGATTGGTCTTCGATACGCCAATACATGAGTTTAGTGC
The DNA here is from genome assembly GCA_030015575.1 of Agapanthus africanus. NCBI lineage: Eukaryota > Viridiplantae > Streptophyta > Magnoliopsida > Asparagales > Amaryllidaceae > Agapanthus > Agapanthus africanus. The sequence continues at coordinate 852,948,698 of JASDDO010000024.1, forward strand.
AAGTGGGAGATTGTTCGATATGTATGGCCTATATGCTATTATTGTATAGTACAGGATTGTATATTACATGTGGATACTTGAGATATATATATGTACAGGACAGTCTTGCTCGATATGATAGTATGCTATCTGGTTTGTTTTTGCCTCAACATATGTATATATTCTATTTTTATTACGCATCTCGAATACATGTTCGTAAAACCCGTAGGATCTTTGCTTGACCACTAGAGTTGTGATGGAGATCATACTCGTGAGGTCTGGGTAGTCTATAAGCACATCCTTAAATTGTCGCTAGTCGTTGGAGTTTCGAGACATGGCATCGATACTCCGGAGTAGACTAGTGTATACATTTCTTATTCTCGTGAGGGAAGGTGGCCTGTCCTACGGCCATTGGTGTACGGCACCAAAGATAGTATACATGTGCTCATTAGGTTATGAGTTACACTAGACGGACTCGCCGAGAACTTCTAAATGGTAATACCTATAGTCAAATAGCAGTTCTCTAGTGACATAGGTACATGTTAGTCTTTAAACCTGATATCGTCATTAGTGTCGGGTGTGTTCCCATTGTACTTAGATTACTATACTACCACGACTTTAAAGAGTCGTGAAAACTGTAAGTCAATATCGTACACCTCACGCATTGTCAATTTCCCATGTCTTACGGATCTCAATATCCGCGACACTGAAATCTGGACCTGGGACGGTGGGGGCTTTGGTAGTAAGAAAGTAGCCCAGCTTGTCATAGGTTATGGCCATCTGGAGATCTCTTAGCCAATCTTTATAGTTTGGCCCTGTCAATATGTTTTTATCTAGCAGTAACTTAAGCCCGGTCATTTTGGTATACTGCAATTAGGAGAGAGAGAAGAAATACTCAACATGATACTCTTGCAAGTTTAGATTGGTTATTAGTTTATTTAAACAGGATGGCTCTCACTGTTTCTCGAATCCTTCTTCAAACCATAAAAGAAGAATTAGTCAGGATTAATCTCACCCTACAATTCTTGCCTAACTTTTCGACCAGGCTAGTGTCGGTATTTCGAGGGAGGTTTTACAACGCTTTCGTGAAGTTCCTTAATTAAATAACCTTTTTTTCCTGGAGCCGTAGCCCCGCTAACACCGTTCTAGGCACCTACTTGGTTTATAGTATTGATTGTTTAGTAAAAAAATCTTCCGAGGAGTAGCGGATATGCACAGTAGGATCGGGATCCAAATATCATCGTGTGACAACTTTAAAGGAATTCTACCAAAATCATCAAACTCCAAATGGTATACAACACCGGCAAGTTTCATTTTCCTTTGAAATTCCCGATATGGATTTTTGCCCTAAGCTCTGATGGCCTTGATGAAGGCTAAAATATCATAAGTCGCAAGTCAAGTTCTACCCATCATTGTCCAGGTTAATTTGAACCCATCCGTACAAACTCTTGACGAAGGCCAAAATAGCTGTACGACTGTCCCAAATCAATACATTTATCTATACTACAGATGAATACCTAGCAGCTACCAATCATTATGCCTTGACGAAGGTCAAAATACATAGCTTGAATATTACCGAATACCCATTTGAAATGACGGAGGGCTACAGATGGTTTTGGCGAAACCGTGAACGTAATGAACTTGATATAGTCGAAGGCACCATAATAGCTTTTAAAAACGAGTGGTTTAGGCTACGCATTTAAAAGTTGTTTTTCAAGAAAACCGAGTGGTTTTGAAATTGTTCCAACGATTTAAATTTTGGTTTGTTTTCCTTGCATTAATCAATATTAATGCGGCCCCATCATTGCAGAAAAGAAACGAAAATACAATGTACGCTTATGCCATCTGCATTCGCCACAGGGCCTCGTCATGCACCGTTAGGTTACTTAACTAATGGCAGAACGGGGGCTGGACTAGCGTGGGTGCAAAACATAAGCAACGTTTATTATATATAATATATATATCCATTCATCTCATGCAAAAATAGGAATTCCAGATCACAGATCACAGCACAAATGAATATATTGGATATACTAGGAATTCCGTGTTTCGTTTTAGCCTATAACGAAAGACGGTTCCACGGTCATGATAAATAGCCAAACCCCACCTTAAATCCCTACGGGTGTGGCAAACTACCCGCCAAACTCCCGAAGTGAAGCAACCTTCCTCAATAAAATGAGTAGGCCACTCGGCACTTCAAAAACCCGGTAGTTTGTGCACCCCATCTTGGGTCTATTCTAAGTGCAAGAAAAAGTAAATGAAATAGTACAACGGTGGCTACAATCTCAACCCGGATGTGCCCCGCAAAAATAATATTACATCAATTTACAAATTACATGAATGAAAGAAAAGAAAACACTCTTCTCACATCCCCCGGCTATTCATCCACGACGATCCAATACTTCATAGACACAAACTATCAAGATACCAATATGTGCAACCCCCACTAATCGACATATAGCAATTAGCGGAAGTTTAGCAACATATGTACAAACTGAAACTTATAAACGATGTTAAAACCGTGACTTTGAAATATTTCATATTTCCCCAAAACAAAGATAACATAATATGCAATTTTGGGCAAAATCAAACAACACCTAAAACCCTAAATCCAAGATTCAAGAACACAAATTCCAAGACAAAACTCCTGAATAGAATTGGCGAGTCCGGGAGAAACAAGCATTTGCCGGCCAAAATTTTGAGTCAGTGTCTCGTTTTTCTCTGGTGTTCTAGTTACAACTAAAGGAGCACTCTGCAACTGTTTAAATAATTTTTAGAGCCTCTTTGAAAATCGAAAGAAACTTGGTTTTCGTTTCGACTGTTACGGAATTATTTCAGTTTTGTAATTTTAAATATCGTCTAACAATCTAGTTAAGGTCTGAGTAGGCTCTGATACCACTGTAAGTCGATGTCGCACACCCCACGCACTTGTGGAGAGGCATAATTTACAAAAAATGATTTTTCATACTATACAACACCAATTATAACTCCAGGATCTTTACGGAAATCTTAACTAGCTATACTACTTAGAGGTTTAACTACTTGGTAAGAGTTTTATACCTCTTTGATTCTAGTCCTTTGGGTCTTATTCTCCTACTCTCTTTGAGATCCTCGAAGATCGGATCACGCTTGAAACGTCGGCCTCCTCGCATCAAAGACGATCCCCCCGAGAGTATGTATTTCAAGCTCCAACCTTTAAACCGAGATAACTAAGATACCTAGTTTGCTAAGCTAGGTAACCTAGAAAATGTAGAGAATGATTGTAGATTAATTTGTCTTGATTACCGTATGTTTCTCAACTTATGAGAATGTTTAGGGTTTGAGCAAGAAGAAGAAAGCCTTGGAGAGATGAGAGAGTTGTGATAAGAATGATGGTGAAGAATGGCTAAGTGTTGATGACCATGAAGCAAATCATTTTCAACCATAATATCATATCCCACCATGCCTCAATAGCCATCCAAATGAGAATGAGTCACCTAAGTATCCATGCTTCAATCATGTCCTAGATAACACCTCATTTCTCCACCTCATTATCCATTTAAATAAACGGATTAAACACAAACGAGGTGTCTTCTTCAAGAAACAATCTTGTGAAATTACAAGAATACCCCTCACCGTATATACATACCCGTATTCGTATTCCGAAAAATACAAATACAAAGAGACGAAAATAATCCAATAATCTAATACTAGGATCCGGCTTAAACCAAAGCCCACTAGTATTATCAGTCCGAACAACATCCGTGCAACTAGTACACGTATATGATCGAAACCCTGCTGTAAAATAATACAACCTCTATATCGTTTCACCCGATGCGGGGAAACCTTCTGTGTGGGACTCTAAAGACTCGACAGTACGCTGGCAGTGGATTTAACCACAAGTCCTTCAGCGGTACTAGCTGCATGTAACGGCTACCCAGGCATCTGTCGATAAGAAGGCCGATGAGCAAATTCATCCGAACTCCTACCGAGCCTATCTGTGACAATCTCCGTATAGTCCGGTCTGTTCGTCTAAGAGTATCGCATATTGGGCGTAGGAGGCTGGTAAATGTTAGACCCCTAACATCGCAATAAGTCATCCGGGATAGAGCCCAATACATCCTGAGAAACTACTGGAGTACCAACCAGTAAATCTCACTTGTCCTGACCAGGGGCTTTGTATAATGAATTTCCGAAACAGCGCGATATCAACCCCCAATACCGGAAGAGACGAATCCTATCTAACCACTACTGCCTCCCAGTGCTTCGGTACTGCACCCAACCACTACTTGTTTGCACGACTCCTTTAAGACGTGGTAGGGTAATGATCTAAGTACAGTGAGAACACACTCGAGACGAATAGTGATGTCAAGTCAGCGAACTAATCTGTACTCATGTCACCCGGGAATTACTACCTGACGATAGGTATAATACCAACCAGCATTTCCTAATGAGTCCATCCAGTATAACTCATAACCCAATGAGCACCTGCATACTATCTCTGATACGACATACCAATGGCTATGGAACAGACCATCTTCCCTGTTGGGATGAGAAACGTATACGCTAGTCTACTCCGGAGTATCGATACCCTGTCTCGATAATCCTACAACTAGGGACCTATATAAGAATGTGCTTATAGACTATCCAGCCCCCACTAGTGTGATGCCATCACAACGCTGGTAGTCAAACAAAGATCCTAAGGGCTCACCAATATGTATTAGCGATATGCTAAAAGAAACATATACACATATTGAAGTAGAATCAAACCAAGTAGTATACTACCATTTTGAGCAAGACTGTTATTATATCTGTGTATATCCCAAGCTTCCAAAATGTAATATACAAATCAGTACTATACAATAATGGCCTCTAGGGCATATATCACTAAAACAAACATGTTTTAGTTGGGTACAGTCTGGAAGCACTTGGGGGCAGTGAGCGATAAAAGGGATTCGTCTCTCCTGGTATAGGGAGTTGATATCACGCTGTGTTCGATTGGTCATCATCATAAGACCTTGGCCAAGGCATATATGAGATATACTGATAGTGTGGTCAATAGTTCTCGGGATGGTTTTGAGCCACATCAACACGACTTATCAGGTTATTAGGGGTCTGAAGTTTTCCACCACTTAGACCCGATATGCGATACTCTTAGACGAAGAGACCAGATTGTACAGAGATTATCACTTTCATACTTAGTAGGGATACCGACGAGTTTGCTTGTCGACCTTTCTTTCGTTCAATACCTGGGCAGCCGTTATGTACAGCTAGTGTCGCCGACGTGCTTGTGCTTAAACCCACTGACAGCGTATTTTCGAGTTTTTAGAGTCCCACACAGAGCGTTTCCCAGCATAGGCAAAACGATATAGTGTATGTATTTTAATACATACTTAATTTCGATTAAATACGTGTTTTTGTACACGTACTTTTAATCGGACATTTTGTTAATACTATCCGGTTTGAATGATAACCAGATTATCATATTTGGATAAAATGTGAGCTAGAATTATATATATATATATATATATATATATATATATATATATCTTTTTGGTATTTGTATTTTGACAGAATACGGTATTTATATGAATACGGGTATTTGTGTCTTGATACGAATACGGGTATTTGTGTCTTGATATAAATACGGGTATTTGTATTTTATACGGATACAGTATTCGTATACGGGTGTATATATTTGTATTATATACTTGTATTAATATATCTCTGCGTGTGTGTACACAATTGATGTGGCATTTATTCTCTTCTTATCTCTTCTTAGATCATTTGAGAAGAGAGTGAGCTTGTGACTCACTCACATGAGTCATAATTCCACTCTCATCTCAAAAGATAAAAGTGAGAGAAAAAGAAATAGATGATTTATCATTATTTTTGAGAGCCATACTTCGCTTCTTTCTCCTCACTCTTCTCTAGTTTTTTTCAAATTGAGAAAGGAAAAAGAAAAAGAGAGAAACACTAGAGATTAATCACTACTACATCCCGATGATCAATTTTAGCAAGTTTTGTTCATTAGTTGCTTCATTTACCTTTTTATTGTGAAGCTAGAGTTTTTGTTAGGGTTCTTTCGGATGGATCATTTTCGACGAAGAAGATCACTTCCTATGCTTGTTTCCGGTGGACCTAAAAGCTTAAAAAGTGGAAAAAGATGAAGGACATAACTACAAATATAGCCAGTACTAACCGAGTAGTTAAAATCCTTCTTAATTCTCTAGTTTGGTATTTGGATTCGATTCTATATCATAGTAGTTCGTGCTCTTGAAATTAAAATTATCGTTTTGTATTCTGCCTTGGCTGCAAGTTAGCGGCATGAGCAAGAGCGCCTACTTACAAAGAAGAGTGATATGAAGGCATCTCATACCGTGTCTCTACATCTTCAATGTGCTCAAGGAGATTTTCTTCAACTGATATATTCAGTGCAAACATTGCTTTACTTGCCTATATCTTTCACTTCCTCAACATCTCGCTTGTCTCCTGAGGAGCTACAGTTTTGCTAACTCTAATGACCTCGCAGAGGTCTTGTCGTTGCTAGTAGGACTCGATGCAAATCTTCCAATAACTATAGTTATACATGCCCATTCAACTTCTTCATTGCTCCGGCTATCAAATTATCCATTGTGATGCGCTACTTCTGTTCAAGCCTCTCCACATAAGCCTGCTTCCCGACCATCATGCTTCACAGTTTCAGACTGCACACGAACTTAGCCCGCCACTGACAATGTTGCTAAGAATATCAAAACGTGACTAGTTGGTTCCCGACATCTGCTTTTGATACCAGTTGTTGAGAATGGGCAAATGGAATAAAAATAATATTTTATTAACAAACTGTTATCATTACAAAAGACTCTCACGCTATTATACAAAACAACACCCACACTCTTACATGCACACAACTCTTTATAACTCTCAGCGGCATCCACTACCTCTCTTATTACTTGTGCATTCCTCACTTGCTTTCTTACTTGCAAAAAGAGGGCTAACCCTCTATTTATAGACAGCCCATGAAAACTCTACATATTGGTTTCGCTGGTCTTTGTTCTAAAACATTCCATGAACTGGAAACATCATAGATTTATCTTTCTATATTATTAATTAATCTAGAAGCACTTCTAAATATTTCTTAGAAGCTTCTCTCATAACTTTTGATGGCACACGAGATTTATGTGGTTTTATCAAGAAACTTCCGGAGATTTTGGAAGCTAATATTGTTGATCTCCAACAGACTGGTTTGTGACGATTATTTATGATCAGCTGTTGGAGATTATTTTTGAGACCTGCTGATCTTTTGTTAAAGAAGGATAGGGAAAAAGAAAGAAAGAAAGAAAATGATAAATGAAGGAACCAGGTCTTTAATGTTTTGAGGAATTCAAATTCATTACATAATTTCTCCCATAAATTAATTAATGAACCACATACAACTTCAAGCAAAGCATGGCATCTAGCCTGACAACAAACTAACAAGCAACAACTGCATGCATATAATAGCTCTATATATAAATTATCTTTCAAACAACACAACACACTTTATTAATATATCATTTCTGCATGGATAATATTGGAACGAAGATCTTCTCATCAAGGGGCATAGCCTCCGTCTCCGCCTCCACCACCACATGTACCTTCACGGGCACCATACCCGCCACCATGCTCGCCACCAGAACCATACCCACCACCATGCTCGCCGGCAGCACCATAACCACCAGCACCACCCATCCCGCCACTACCTCCACCACCATGCTCTCCACCTGCGCCGTAGCCGCCTCCACCATAACCAATACCATGGTCTCCACCGGCGCCATAGCCACCATCACAACCAGTACCACTGCCGCCACCATAGCCGATGCCATGGTCCCCGCCAGCTCCGCACCCAGCACCCCCGCCAGTACAATCGCCGCCGTAGCCGATGCCATGGTCTCCATCTGCTCCATGATGAAAAGAGGGAATTTGATTTTGGAGTTCCGGTGAAGGGGATGTCTTTTTTGATGATTCTTAGAGGAGATCATTTTCTTGCAATATATAGGCATGTTCCTCTGCCCTACGCCCCCAAAACTGTCCAGGATTTTCTCAACAAAACCATCTCCACTCTCTCCATGATTTTCGCGCTTGACACGGTCGTGAACGAGAAATCTCTCATTTCTCTCCAACAACCGGGTTGGGTTTAAAGTATTGAGCCATAAGGACACATTCACTTACATCTCTCATTTGGCTGAAATGACCAAATACTTTTCGAGCACACTCCCACTATTCATGTGATGTGTCTCAAAATGTAATTATACATACTTCCACTATCCGTGCGATTTGTGCACTTTTCACTTTTTGTGAAAACCGAGTACAACTATTATCCATGATTATCTCCTTTCTTTATTCGACTTAGACATTTCTAAGTCCTATTAAACCAATATATTTGATGAACATTTCTGCTAGAATGCCCTTCGTCAATGGATCAACAATCATGTCACTAGTAGAAATAAGTTATTTTGACTTCTTCATTTTCTACTATATCACGAATAAAGTGATTTGTATTTCAGTATGTTTTCCTTTCGAACTATTTGCACCACCATAAATCAAGCCGATGGCTGCTTGATTATCATAGTAAATTTCAATTGGTCCATCCACCAAATTGAGATCGAAATTCTTTAGGAATCGTCTAATCCAGACTGTATGAGTAGTAGCCATACCACATGCTATGTATTCAACTTCTTATGTGTACTTTACTGCATATCTCTGTTTCTTACTACCCCAAGAAACAGATGCATCTCCAAAGATTAACAAATGTCCCGAAGTGGACTTCCTGTTATCTTTATCTCTTCCAAAATCAGTATCGGAGTAACCAAGAACCTCAAGCAAGTTTGCTTGATAAACTAACTTTTGATGAACAATACCTTTAAGATACTTCAAAATCCTCTTAATATCTTCTCAATGTGCTGGACCAAGATTACTTTGGTATCTATTAACTAGACTAACTGGATATGCCAAGTCTGCTCTAGTACACAATATTTCATATATCAAGCTTCCAACAGTTTGAGCATATGGTTTATTGAGCGGTTTCTGCCCTTCTCAGGGACATTGTTCTTTACACAACTTCTTATCCATAACCAATGGTATAGATGCCGGATTGCAATTCTGCATCCTAAATCTTTTAAGTATTATGTGCAGATACCTTTCTTGGTTCAAACTTAACATTCTAGACTTTTTATCCCTAAGGATTTGTATACCAAGAACATAGAATGTATCTCCCATGTCTTTCATCTCAAATTCACTACTAAGTGCTGATTTAATCTTATTCACCACTTCTATATTATTTCTAGCGAGCAAAATATCATCCACGTACAAGGATAATATTGAAAAACTAGTCCCGCTATTCAAGACATACACACAGTTATCCAATTTGTTTGCAACAAAACCAAGTTGGATAACAATATTGTGAAATTTAAGATATAATTGTTTAGATGACTGTTTTAAACCATATAAAGGCCTTTTCAATTGATATACCTTATTTTCCCGCCTTTCAACCTGAAATCCCTCAGATTGTCTCATATATATTACTTCCTTCAACTCTCCGTTGAGGAATACAGTCTTGACATCCATTTGGAAAAGTTCTAAGTCAAGATATGCAACAATCTCTAAGATTATTCTAATAGATGCAAACTTGGCCACCGGAGAGTGTTTACCGCCAAAAACAGAGATGAACCGTGATTGATCGTCTTACCTGAATTTGGGGGCAGATACTATTTGGACATATCCACCCATCTCTTCGAAAATACCAAGTTAATTTATGGCACCGTATATCGGAGATTTGGATAGATACGATCGATGTAGCGGATTTTATCAGATTCCCCCTCATTTGCAAGGGGTTTTTGATTGTGGGGACGCTCTTCTCTGCAGGCACAAGCTCCTGCAGTTAATTACATTATCGCGTTGCGATAACAACTTTCTCCTGCTTCGGTATTTCACTTCGTATCGTGTTATATTTGGTTAATTTTGGTTGCCCGTGGATTGTATACGGAGACTAGTTTATGTCGTCGCTCGTAGGACGCAGATTAGTCCAAATCCGTATACTTTAGATTTGGATTTGGATCAAGGATTTGCTTGATGGGGTCCACGTTGGTAGCTTGGTTTACCAACGGGAATGAATTTAGGACGCAGATCTTATATAAAGGAGGTCCATCAGTTCATGAGATATTTGGGTCCGATCTAAAGATCGTTAGCCATATTTGAGACTAAGATCAAGTTTGAAACAAATGAGCATATGAGCTAAATTATTTTAGTTTAAGAACACCATGGTCCAACATTCCTTATTTGGGACGAATATTAGTTTAAGGATGTTCACCGTCGAAAGAGCGGACCAAGACGTTAGGATGTCTAGCATGAATTTGGGGGCGAATACTATTTGGACATATCTATCCACCTCTTCGAAGATACCAAGTTGATTTATGACACCGTATATCAGAGGTTTGGATAAATGCGACCAATATAGTAGACTTTATCAGATTCTCCTTCGTTTGTGAGAGGGTTTTGATTATGGGGACGCTCTTCCTTGCAGGCGCAAACCTCTATAGTTAATTACGTTATTGCGTTGCAATAAACATTTTCTCCTGCTCCAGCAGTTCATTTTATATCGTGTGTTATTTTGTTTGTTAAGATTGCCCGTGGATTGTATATGGAGACTATTTTATGTTGTCTCCCATAGGGCACGGATTAGTCCAAATCCGTATATTTTAAATTTGGGTTTGGGTTTTGAACATAGGTTATATGTTCTTTTAGTTCAAAAATGTTTTGTTTGGTTTAATAATCGTTAATCTAGTTTGAGATTAAGATTAGTTTAAACATATGAGTATTTGGGCTCAATTTATTTTTTAAACTAAGTATACATTAGTCCTATTTGAGACTAAGATCAACTTAGCAATATTTTCAGGATCATCAAATTTTATTGCGATCCAACAACAGAGCATTTAGGCTCAGATGCTAGAAATTTCAGAGAGACTTTTAACTAATTTGGGTTTGGTCTGCTCAGTCTTTTATTCTTTCCTCTTTTTTTTTATTCAAAAATGTTAAGCACTTATTTGGGTTCTATTTTCTCGGCCCCTTTTTTTTATGCAGGAGTGCTAAGGATTTGTTTGGAGTTCTGGTGCTCACATGCGTAGCATATGAAGCACTCAGTCATGGGCACTGCCCAATAAGAGCTAAGCACTTTAGTCATTTTGACTGAATATGTATAGTGCTATGCACTTTTATATGGCGTCCACGTAGAGAGCACATGAGGCGTTGCCTTATTTATTTTGTTTAGGCGCCCACGTGTGTTTCACGTAAGGCGCTAGACGCTGCCCAATCAGTGCTAAGCACTCAGCTGTTTTGGCTGCATATAAAATGTTAAGCACTTTTACTCAGCTCTCACGTGTTTTTCACGTGAGACGTTGATCTTCTATTTTGAGTGCCAACGTGAGAAGCATGTAGGGCGCCGAGTCTTTTATTTGGGGGCGCCCACGTGTGAAGCACGTGAGGCGTTGAGTTTCTTTTCTTTTTTAGAGATTGAATCTTTGTTAATGGCATTTTGACCATTAATGATCACCAAGATCTTTGTTTTTGAGATCGAATTTTCTTTAAGAACTAAGTTCTTATTCTTTTTTTTATAAGGACTAAGTTCTTTTCGTAGGATTAAACTCTATATTTAGAAAAATTAAATTCCTAGAATATAGATTCTTTTTCTTTCTCTTTCTTTTTAACATAATTATTTTCCTCTAGATTTTGGGTTTGAAGAACAGAATCTTCTCGATGATGAGAATTGAATTCTCAACTTGTGGGGAGATTTGCTTTGCAAATCTTAAATTAGAGAAAAAACTAAGTTCTTATATGAATGATTAAACCCCTGTTTCCATTTATACTAGGCAAAAGAGATATTTTTTATCTCTTCTTTTTTTTACCCAGAGTTTGAAAGGATGAAGATCTTCTTCTTTTGAGAATTAAATTCTGTATTTTTCTTTTTGTGGAGAAACTTATGGGGTTAATCCTCTATCTGTCCTCTTTCCGAGACTTGAAGTCTCAGGTCCTTTGTATAGTAGAAGCAAATTGTTAATTAGTTTGAGAAAATCTCTCATTTGAGAGATACCAATTGATTTAATTGGTCTCAAAATTTATTCGGGGGATTTTATCCACCGTTGGATATTTGATCCAGTGGTTCTACAGAATATGTTTTCTTATTTTTAACAAGACTAGGGAAATATTTTCCATATATACAGAATTTTATTCTGTCAAACGGTGATTTCTAATCATCATTGGATTTTAATCCAAGAGCTCTCTGTTTTACAGAGAACAATATTTCTATGTTTAGAAACATTGGAGAAATATATTCCCAAAAATAGAATTTAATTCTATCATTGGATCATTGATCCAACCGAGAATATTTTTCTCATTTAGAAAGATTAGGGAGATGTTTTCTCCTAATAAAATTTAATTATATCATTTGATGATTTATCATCACTACTGGATGTTTGATCCAACGACTCTGTTTAACAGAGAATATCTCAATTTTTTTAGAGAAATAATTTTCATGTAGAATTTAATTCTACCTGTTTTAGTTTGGGCGCTGGCGCTTACGTGTTATGCACGTGGGCGCCCCTTAGGAATTAAATTCTTATTTATGACAGGCGCTCCTGTGCCTTGTGCATTGGCGCTCACGTGAACTTCACGTGCAGCGCTACTATAAGATTTAATCCTATAAGACCAGCACCGGCGCTGGCGCTCTCGTGGGGAGCACATGAGGCGCTGCCTCATTGGAATTTAACAGAGCTTAACTCTTTTTATTATGTTTAATTATTTGGGGAACAAATGCCCCCCACTATTGTTCTCACGTGGTTTATACGTGGTGCAACGATGTCATTTTTACCACCGTTGGATCATCTAGAAAGTTGAACCGTTCCCCTATATCTTATAAATAGGGCTTTTGGCCCTTGAGATGACTGCCGTCTCATCATCTTCTTCCTTGAGTCTTACTCTTCTTTTGAGAATTTAATTCTCATTCCAGAGCTTAGATCTTTGTCCTCAAAAACTCTTCTGAACACAGTATACTCTGCTAAATTTCTTGGTAAGGATTATGAACAAAACTTAGCTCTTTAACTCTTTTTGAGCATATTTATTTTCTTAGTTTTGGATTTTGAGTCCATTATCAGATTCGACAGAGCTTAGAACTTTTTTTGAATCGATCTCTTGAAGATCTAAAAAAAACCCTTTTTAAAATATAGATCGTGGATCTTGATGTCCACCTCCAATACTTGAGAATTTTTTATTCTCTTCTTTAGGGTTTTACCCTACCGTCAATCTTGATATTTGAGATTTCCTGGAATTTGATTCCATCATTCATCCCATGAGTTTTTCTAACAGGGGGCTATCTAGGATTTAATCCCACTATTTGGGGGAATTTAATTCCATTTTTTTGCAGAGCTTAGCTCTGATTTGGATCTTAAGAACTTTGGGGAATTTTATTCTCTTTACTGTTCATGGAGGTTCCCTTCCCATTTTTTTTTGAAATTTTGGGGTTTTAATCCCTTTTCTTCTTCTTTTCACAGATTTGAATCTGTTGTTTGTTTTAAAGAGCCCGCCTTTCCGGAAATATTGGAAGTTTTTTTTAACTTCACTGTTTAATGAGTATTATTCATTTAATGAGAATCCTTTTGGATTCTTACAATGGGCACATGTCTCACCATTGATGAGCCACCACTTTGATTTTTTGGGGCCCACTGTTTTTTAGACTTAGTGATTTTAGCATTTTGATTGCTAACCCTCTACTGGTTTTCTCTCAGGTATCATGGCTTTTGGTTCCTTTTTTCTCTATGTACATTTGGAGAGTGCTTTTGACAACGCCCCTACTGATCGTGAAGTCCTTGCTTTAATCCGGAACTACGATCCGGAATGAAAATCTTTTCATCCATAGGGAGCGTGGTACAGATACATTATCCGAGGTCGGCGCAGCTTTACTTGTGAGGCGCCATCAGGACTGATCCCCTTGATTCATTATGCTAACCCTCCGCCAGTTTCTTATGCTGTGGAAGAGGTCAATTGGACTGCGGGGGTCGTCTTCAACTTTCCATGGTATCGATACCAGTCCAGCCGCCAATGGCTTTAGATATTTTGGGGCGTCATATATGTCAAAGAGAGGCGCGTTCTTGGGGTCAGGTTTATACAATAGGAGCGATCTTTCGACATCTGGCCGGTTACCTTCTTTGGGCCTGCTACATATTATCAGCCAAGAAATCGTTGCTGCTGAAAATCGGGTTATACCCAGCGGTCTATGCATCTTTCTTCTATTACCATACTCCTCATGTGTGGTGGGTTAAGTCTTTCTTGGAACAGTGGAATATCCCGACCCACACATTTCTATTATCGGACCGGGAAGTATCGATTTCACTGGAAGAATTCACAGATATTTCTGGATTACCCGTTAGAGGGGAGCATTATGAGGAGATACTTCCTCCTAACGAGTATATCTTCGCCACCGAATTGGTAGTCATAGGCCTTAATCCGGAAAATGCTATCCAACATAAGTTCCCGAGTCTGATCAAAGTGTTGAATATTTATGAAAGCTTGTTTTTGGAGTCCGGGGGGCATGGGGTTAGCTTTATGGATTTCGTCGCCCGTTTTCTTTGTCCGGAGGTTTTATCGAAGAAGGCTGCAAAGTTTGCCAAGCTTGATGATCCGTTCGGGTTTGGATTGGACAAATTGCCGACTGCTGATGTGGAATTGAAGCGGTTCTTTATTCCGGATACCCCATCGTCTCTTTTGTAGAAATTGCTATTCTGGACATTGACGAGAAAACATTTTTCATGGGTTTCATTGGTTTGTGGCTGAGCTGGTTTGCACTCCCAATGCATCCTCGCTACATGAGACCGTCTGTTTCCTATCCGGCTCATCGTGTTGCGGCGGGGACGCGTATGGCTATTGGAGTTGCAGGATTGGCCCATTTGTATAATGGCCTAAGCATAGCAGCCGACACCACCCAGCCGGGTTTGAAGCCCGTAAATCTCCCTTTACATTATTTCACCTCATGGATCGAGATGCATGTGTTGGATGTCTTTGGTGTGCATAAGAGACATAAATTTTATGAAGGGTATAATTTTCCCCGTGTCATGCAATTGGTCGACGCTTCTTCTCCAGACCCAACACAGCGAGAGGCTCGGCGTTTGCTTCTGTGTCCGCGCATGGTTGGGAACAACATGACCTTTGTTGATAGGGTCCTGACTATTGGTAAAGAACCCTCGTCCAGTCGCTTCATGATGTCTTCAAGGATGGGGTTTCTGCTTTGAGGGCCCGGGAAATTGTGCATTTGTATTCCATCAAGCCGGGTTTCCTATTATTCAGGGAAAATGCCTCGGTGTTATTCATGAGGTATAACCTGCATCGTTTTGCTCAACAATCCAACTATAACCAAGGCGTTCCCCTCGAAGCATTTCTTGTCGATCCAGTTACTTCAGAGGAGATTGTCCGCAACGTGGTGCACCATTTTATGTGGCTGAATACAAGGTCTTATTTTCTGATTGATGAGCCGAGTCATATTTTGAAGGCCTCAAATGCCTATATAGCCTGGTATTAGCATGCGATGGGCACCGTTATCAAAGAAGAAAGGCGGATGCTCCTTGACCACAATAATTCTGTCCCGGCCAGTAACCCCGCGGTTCCACTGAAACGACGAGCAGTATCCTTCTTTCCTTGAGAGAGAGCGACGCGGTCGTAGTTCCGTGAGTCTTTCTAATGGTGTCGACGGCTAAGCTAGACCATATATGGGTGCTCTTGGCGGCGTGATGGCTGCAGCGTCTTCTGAGTCGGATATTGTCTCAGAAATCGGGACTCGCTGTCCCAAAATGCCTGTAAAGCGAAAGCTCTTATCGTCAGGTGTTATTTCCGGCTCTCAGAAGAAGAAGAAATCCCTGTTTTCAGCTGACTTTGTATTTGGTCAAGAACCTCATGCTCCCTATAGTGAAGGCTTGTCCGAATATGGCATCAACGACAATCGTTTTGAAGCTTCTACTAATAAGAACGCCGCGACTAACCATCAAGCTGCTATTAAGGCTTCTGAGTGCTTAGTCCGCGAGCAAGCAGCACTTGCTGCTCTTGCAGTGTCAGGTACATCTTATGTATACTCTTTCGTATATTTTAGAGTTTATTGTGCTTTATTGACACTCCTTTTTTAACAGGAATCTCTACTGAAGAGGCTCTTATGGCGTCCATCAGAACATTCGAGGAAGAGGTGAGGTTTCGTGCTTCTATGGGCTTTGGTATGATTTATTTTGTGGCGCACTTAAAATATTTTGGCTCATTTTGTCCACGCCCTGACTCCTTTTTTCTTCATTACAGGAACCACCGCAGCTAGTGTTGTTCCGAGTGCGGTGCCATCTTTAGGTAGTATTGCAGAGGATATTCTTCCCCTGATAGCCCTTACAAAACCTTCAGAGCTACCGGCTACCGTTGAGGCTACCTCTGGGCCACTACGGGAAGCGTCGCTAAAGTAGCCGATGACGGACATTGTAGCAGATTCGGAGGCTAAGTCTGATTCAGATGAAAACGTTCCTCTGTCTATGGTTCTGGAGAGATCTCTCCATATAGCTAAAGCCGAAAAGAAGCATCAGAAGCATGCAGCGAGGGAGCGTCAGGCTAGCTTGGCCATAGGTGTGGGTTTGAGTGAGATACGACTCTCTGATGTTCCCATGGCAGACATTCCTCTGCCTTGTCAACCTCTCTTAGGCAGATCACGCGTGCAGCTCGTGAAGAGGTCGAGCATTTACTTCAAGGTGAGACAGCGCACGATACTTTAACGAAACCTGGTAGGACTTATTTACTTCTCCAAGTTTCTTTCCATAGCAGTTTATTGGAATTATAACACACTTTTTCTTGAATGATACATCAAGGACAAGTTTAGGTGTCAGCGCTGTAGATGAGGTGCTAGCATCTGGGGATTCTGGGACGACAGGCCTTCATTTTGAGTCCGAGACTATTCCAGCTGCCACTTCCTATCCTTGTGGATACCCAATATCCATGGGTATGCCAGCATAAAGACATCCCTTATTGATTCGGGAGATGAAGGTGCATATGTTGAATCCGTCTTCCCAATAATGATGGAAGTCGAAGAAACTGTCGCAACTAGTGATTTTCTAGATACAACTATGGTTTTCACACCGTCAAGTATCTTCTGTGCTATTACTTTTGGATCCATAATCCTGCTAGACACATTCACTAACATCTCCTTTATTTCCAATATAGGCACGGTAAACTCTGGCAATCTGCTGATTGAAGAACCCTCGTCAGCTGGTACCATGACCGTTGCTGTTCATCCATCTCTTTTGCACCTCCTCGAGTTTTCTCAGGCTCAGTGATTGAAGGTAAAACTCTTTTATTTCCTAGCTTTAGCATTGATATTACCCCTTATATTAATTTCTTAACATATATTGTTGCAATCTTACATGAGTGCTTTTCAATCATTTGTGCTAAATGTTAGCCTCGCATTTCGCCTTCCAATTAGGATCCGTCCCTCCTTCTGGAGTTGGTTAGTATATCTTTCATTTCTTATTTCATCTTTCCACAAGTAACCGTTTTCTAATAGGCTTTTCCTTGTACTGACCACAGTCTTACGGCTCGAAAGAGAAGACAAAAAAACAGCTAAGCCCTCTATGCTCCCCAATTTGCCGCTTTCAACTATTGGTAGGTTAGATCTCATTCATTTTTTTTTATTTTCGATTGAAATCTGACACTTCTTTATATGTGTCTTATTCCGTAGCAGCTCCACTGGCTTTGGTTCCTTTCGAGTCTTACATTTCTATACTCGCAGGGCCTTTCACTAAATGCCAATCTTCCATAGGCGCAGCAAATAGCAGGAGCATGCTAAGAGAATATATCGAAGACCTTAATGTCGAGGCTCTCACTTCTTCTGCGGACTTCACGGATGAAGTCAACCCCATGCCGGCGCCTCTTGTGACTTTTCATAATGAAGATTTCATCAGCATCTAGGTTGATTATTGTAAGCGAATCGAGGCTTGTCTCCATGAGATCGAGCGAAAACATCTTACGCCTGAGGAATTATTCTTGAAGACTCAATTGGTCGCGTGGATCGAACAAAGTGCCGCTTCCATTCAATATTTCGAGCAGAAGCCGGTCCTGAAGCAGAAGGAGAATGAGACGGCTTTTAGCGAGTCAAACTAATTACGTGCTCAGGTAAAAGCAAATGATGCGTGGCTCCAAGTTATCATCGAAAATCTTCAATGATGCTTTTCTAAAGGAGTGGCGCTGAGGCGGGACCTTGACTTTACTGAGCGAGGAATGCGGGACTCTGAAGCTGCTAAGCAGGAAATTTCTAAGAAGCTTTCTTTGTACTTGCAATAACGGGTTCAATTCGAAGCAATGCTAACCGCAATAGTGGAGCGTGAAAAGGAGTTACGGCAAGAGAATGAGCGGTTCGCCGCTTTATTGAAAGCCCCGCCCTTTTAGAGGCTAGAATTGTATCTTTTTTATATATAAATTGTATCTTACAAACATTTTGATTCATGAATAAAGAATATACATTCTTTTATTTTGCATGAACTCTTTTGTGTTTAATGTCTTGATCTGGTGCGAAGTAGTTTATGTACTCATTTCGGAGTCTGTAGTTTATTCACTCATTTCGGAGTCTCTAGTTTACGTACTCATTTTGGAGTTTGTAGTTTATTCACTCATTTCAGAGTTTTTAGTTTACGTACTCATTTTGGAATTTGTAGTTTATTCACTCATTTCGGAGTCTTTAGTTTACGTACTCATTTCGGAGTATTTTTAGTTTACCTCCCTTGGCTTTACAGGAAAACTCGTCCTAACGATATATGTAGAAAACCCACATTCTTTTATGACAGTGGTCCGTTAGGTTTGTGGTACTAGGGTTTTAGTTCGTGGTACCATCGCATTAGCTGATGTATTTCTCGACATGCAGTCTTTAAGCCGCTGTTCGAGTAGCCCCGCGATTGTCGTGTCTCTGATCCCTTCTGAGGCTGGACAAGACGTCTTCAAGTATTCTTCTTAGGTTAGAGTATTTATATTACAGTCGGAAGAGCAAGCGTTAGGTATTTGCCGTGGCGCTTTTTACTTGAGATTAGACTCAATTTGGAGCCCCAATGAGTCATAACAGCACTCTTCTGGGGTGGGATGATCTCCAACGGTCTTTAGGCTTTGTATGTACTGTTGTCAAGACCCGAACTTAGGAATATGCCATCACTTCATTTTTGCTTTGATGATATCGCGCCGATTCTTTGCTGAAGTAGGGTGGACATCTGTAGGACCTCTATGCTATATGTATTGCAATTAAGTCCGGAGCTAGGAATATGCTATTGCTCCAATTTCATTTGATAGTTGCGTCCGCATCCTACTGAAATGAGGGGGAACGCCGGGATAGTCTCTAGGTTGTATATGTACCATCAAGATTTGGAGTTAGGATTTTGCCATTGCTCCATTTTTTCTTTGACGCTTGTGTCTTTCCTTTTTTTTTTGATGACGACGTTGCGTCCGCATCCTGCTGGAATGAGAAAGAACACTGGGATAGTCTCTAGGTTGTATATGTACCATCAAGACTTGGTTCTCCTTTTGACGAAGCGTGGTGGGAAAATATGGTTCCCTTTCTTTCATTTGTGCCCATGGATCGTATACAAGAGTCAATATGAACTTACTTGCAGGGCTAAAAAGTTTCATTTTCATTCATTTTTTTGTTTCTTTCCTCGATGTTCTATCTTTTCAGCTTTTATGTCGTGAAAGTCGCGATTGCCCAATCATTTCGGCTATTTATCGCGGTGCCCAATCATTTCGGCTATTTTTGTTTTTACCCACTGCTTTTTATTGCGAGTTGCCCTATCATTTTGGCTTCTTTTTTTTGAGTCGGGGATTTGAAATCTGATACCAATCTTAGCATTTGTATCGCTACCACTAGAATATTGCCAGGAGTGAATCATCATTTGCCGTGAGAGCACTTGAAATTTGATACCTATTTAGGCATCAATATCGCTACAACTGGGATATTGCCAGGAGCGAATCATCATTTGCCTTTGTTAGTTTAGACAAAAGTGTCTTAGCAAACATGGTTAGGATCCAGTCGACTAAGGATTTCTGGCTTTATGAGCCGTAAGGGTCTCATAAAGGTATTTCTCCTTACGAGTCAAGAGGATCTTTTAGGTGTATTTCTCCTTAGGAGTTGTGAGAATTCCTAAGTGTGTTTTTCTCTTATAAGTCGTAAGGATCTTACAAGAGTATTTTCTCCTTGTAAGTCGAAAGGACTTACAAGTGTCGCTCATTATATGGGGACATTTCTCGCCATTGATGGAATTTGGTGGGAGAATATTTATTTATGCCCGTAAATTGTATATAAGGGTCAATATTGGACCGCCTGTACGGCAACATTAGGAGAATATGACGGCTTAAGAACAGATTTAGATCCCTGTAACCTAAGGCTTTTGAATCCCATGAGCCGTGAGGGTCTTATAGGGGAAATTCTCCTTACGAGTCGTGAGGATCTCGCTAATGTAATTTCTCCTTAGGAATTATGGGGACTCCTAAGTGTGTTGCTCCTTTGTGAGTCGTAAGGATCTCACATAGGTATTTTCTTCTCGACAGGTCGAAAGGTCTCTGCAAGTGTATATGATGTATGGGCCTTCATAATTCGGCTCGAACTTTCCCCATTTTGTACGATTGGGGATCATTGGTCTTTTGACGACTAGCATAAGTGCGCATTGGCAGAATGTTATCGGCCAAATCAGTTTTTTGTATGATCGTATCATCCTTACCTTATAACCCTCCGGATTTTGCTGTGGTATAAGGCGAGTTTCGTCGAGGGCATCGAGCTCCTCAAGCCTAAGATGAACATTTTCTTTATCTGTCAGCTCGTATCGAACCGCTACTCGTAAAGAGGGGAGTTCTATTTCCAACGGGAGCACTGCTTCTGTGCCGAACACCAATGCGTATGGTGTTGTATTTATGGTCATCTTGAACATTGTTCGGTACACCCAGAGAGCTTCGTGCAACCTTTCGTGCCAGTCCCTTTTGTTTCTAGACACCATCTTTTTTATAATCTTTATCAAGGTCTTATCGAAAGCTTCAGCTAGACCGTTGGCCTGAGAATTATAGACTGAAGAGTAATCCAATCTATTTTATGCTGCTGTGCGAAGTGGCTTATTTTATGGCTTCTGTAACTTGGCCCATTATCCGAGATTATCCGTCGTGAAGTGCTGAGCCGATAGATGATATGGGTTCTGAAGAAGTGGAGGATATTCTCCGTCTTCACCTCCCTTAGTAGTACTGTTTCTGCCCATTTAGAGAAGTAGTCAGTTGTTGCTAATATGAACCGATGTCTTTTGATTGATACCGATTTGATAGGGCCAATTATATCGGTTCCTCACATTTTGAACGGCCAGCTAGCCACTGTCAGGTGTAGTAGATTTGGATGTTGATGGATAAGTCCACGTGAATTTGGCACGAGTGACACTGCTTCGCATATTCGAGACAGTCCTGGATCATCGTGGGCCAATAGTAACCCATTTTTTTTATCTTCAGCTTCATCTTTGGCCCAGCTTGATGAGAACCGCAGAGTCTGTCGTGAATTTCTTTGACGGCTTTCTTTGCTTCCTTTATCCCCAGGCATCTTAGTCACAGACAGTCGAACGGTCTCTTATATAGAGTATAATTGACGAGACAAAAGACAAAGCTCGTTTCATAAGCTGATATCTAGATAACGTATTTTCGGGCATTCGTTGGGACTTAAAGCAGTCTATGAAGACTTCCTTCCAGTCCTTGACCTTTTCTTCGTCCTCTATTAGAAGGGCTACTTGTTCGGTCGTTTCTTTTTCTTTGGATGGCTCTATCACGTCTTCCGAAGATATATCTGTTGGCACAAGAACCCTGTGGCTTTTCACAATGATTCTTACGTTATCGAGGTCTTCATTGGCCAGTTCCTTAGCCAATTTGGCCAATGCATCCGCCTTACCGTTTTCCGCACGCGGTATGATTTCCAGGGTATAGAAAGGGATTTGTGTCAGCAGTTGCTGCATTCTTTCATCATACTTTACCAGCTCTATCTTGCATGTCTGATAGTCGCCGTTTACTTGGCTAACGATCAGCTGGGAGTCTCTATATATGAGGAGGTCTTTGATTCTCATGTCGATAGTGATCTCAAGGCCTGCTATCAAAACTTCATACTCAGCTTCGTTGTTAGTCCTTGGCTCCGTTAAGGAGAGGGCAAAACGCAATATCTCTCCTTGTGGGGTCACGAAGACAAGGCCCACCCCAGCTTTGATTATAGAGGTGTTTTGCTTTCGCCGCTTCATGGAAGATATTCCATCGAGGTAGAGTTCTCATTAGGAATAATTTTCTTCTTTGATTGCATAGAATGCATGTTCGTCTGGCAACTCGCAATTTAAGGGGGAGTTAGCTGGTATTGGATGCTCTGTGAGAAAGTCGGCACTGGCCTGACCCTTCGTTGCTTTGAAAGGTCGATACGTTATCGAGAACTCCATCAGGAGGAAGGCCCATTTTGTAAGCCTTCCTGTCAGTATGGCCTTTAACATCAGATATTTGAGAGGATCCATTTTCTATATGAGGTGGACCTCATGTGCCAAGGCATAATATCTGAGCTTCGTTATTGCGAAGATCAGCACCAGGCAATGCTTTTCGATGGGGGAATAGTTGTTTTATGCCCCCAGAAGAACTCGACTTAAATAGTATAGAGCTCTCTCCTTTCCCTGATCGTTCTTTTATGCTCACAATGTGCCTAGAGAACAGGGCTGTTGTATATAGGATAATGGGTTTTCCCTTAACCGGAGCAGTCAATACCGGCAGATTTTGCAGGTATTGTTTGATTTCGTCCAATGCATTTTGGCACATTTGATCCCAGACGAACGAGGTCCCCTTCTTCATCAAATGACTGTAGGGATGGTATTTTCCAGAGAGGTTGGCTATGAACCGCCGGAGATACTTGAGCTTTCCTTGGAGAGACCGCAGTTGTTTGAGGGTTTTTGGCGTGGGCATTTCTATAACCGTCTTGATCTTTGAGAGATCGATTTCGATATCCTGGTGACGTATGATGAATCCTAGGAATTTGCCTGAGGAAACTCCAAACGTGCATTTTAGAGAATTCATCTTCAGATTATACTTCCGAAGACGTTAGAACACTATTTTTAGATGTTCCCAATACTCCTCATGAGATTTTCTCTTCACCACAAGGTTGTTGATGTAGCATTCGATGATCTCGTGTATAAGTTCATCGAAGATCTTTGTCATGGCCTTCTGGTTGGTAGCGCCAGCGTTCTTCACACTGAAGGGCATCGCTTTATAACAGAATATGCCCAATGGAGTCCGGAAGGCAGTATGCTTTTGGTCTTCTGGATGCGTTTTTATTTGGTTGTATTCTGAAGATCCATCCATGAAGGAGAAGACCTCATGGGTAGACGTGTTATCGATCATCAGCTTGGTAACGGGTACTGGGAAGTCATCCTTTGGGCAAGCTTTGTTGAGGTCCCGAAAGTCCATGCAGATGCGAACCGTCCCGTTTTTCTTCATTACTGGAACGATGTTAGCGATCTAGTCGGGATATTGAACTTCTCGGATGAAGCTGGAGTCAATTAGTTTCTTGACTTTAGCATTGATATTCATCTCGAGTTCGACCCGCATCCTTCTTGGTGCCTGTTTGATTGGTTTTATATCTGGCGATATGACCAGTTTATATACTGCCACTTTTGGATCTAGACCCGGCATTTCAGAGTAGTTCCAGACGAAGCAATTTTTATACTGCATGAGCACATCTTTTAATGTGGCCACATGTTTTTCAGATAGTAGCTCACTAACAAACGTTGGTCTCGGATCATTTTCCATTCCTAAGTCGATTTTCGTCCGCCATGGTGTGTATACCATCTTCCAGTTCTTTTGATGCTGGGGGAAACTCTGAAATCACCCTATCCTCGTCTTCATTTATGAAGCACCTGTAGAGGTCATTCATAATCTCGTGCCGTTCCTCTTTTGAGAGTGTTATCATATGGCTGGTACGAGTTCGCTTTCATTCTCGATGTTGAGTTGGTCCTATCCTGACGGTATAGGTCTTTTTTAGCTCATTCTTTTGCAGTGGGGTTACCCTCCAGCTGTCGGATAACGTAAACCTGCCTTGTCAATACTGGTCTTCTACCCAGTTTTAAAAGTGAAGCGGTCTTTAAGGGGGTGACCAATTACTCGGTGATAAGAGCAATAATCCGGATGACAGACCTCGTTTATTTGTTCGGGATGCCAAGACTCCGGAAGTGTCATCATTTGGTGCTTCATAACAAGGTTAACTATTTTCCTTGTCTTGTCTTGAGGGAAAGAGTATTCCCGACCCATCTTCTTTATAAAGAACGGGCTCCAATCGAGCTTTTCTTGATTGAACGGCGTTTTTAATCCGTTTTGTTGTCTTCGAACGTTGTTTGCATTCTTGGCCCTGGTTTTTCCTCCATTTCGGGATTTTCCCCTTTCGTGAGAACATATATTAGGCCGGAGATGAAGAGCATTACGGTCTACTTTCTCCGCAGATTGCCGGATGAGACGCTGCGTCCTGGCCTTTTCCTAAATGGCTATTTCAGGGCTGTGGTTTTTCCGGCCCGTTCGACAAGCTTCTTTTATTAGCTTGTCAATTTGTTCTTCCAGCGACGGAC
Source organism: Agapanthus africanus (assembly GCA_030015575.1). NCBI lineage: Eukaryota > Viridiplantae > Streptophyta > Magnoliopsida > Asparagales > Amaryllidaceae > Agapanthus > Agapanthus africanus. The sequence continues at coordinate 852,973,339 of JASDDO010000024.1, forward strand.
TCAACGTTTTTAGAACAGGAGCTTGCTCCGATTTGATGCCATGACTATTTGGAAGAGCGTTTTCAGCTTCACTTGAGCTGTTTACGATATAGCAACTATAGATCTGCTCCCATTTCTTGGAACGATTATATCTGAGCCCAGTTGTCTCCATCTTCCCGTTGGGCATCTTTCGCCGAGTCCTGGGAATATTCCAAATCTTTTTATAGAATTGGGCTTGTCGAACAGTTTGTTCGAGGGGTACACCTAAACATCTTAACAACTTTTTCAATCTCTTCGCGTAATATCTTGGCAGACGGATGGGTTGAAACCTGTCGAATGCAAAATCGGAACCATGCCAAGCTTCTTTTTCTATTTTGGTCTCCATAGATTGGTAGAAGAGGATTGCCTTTTCACCCCTTCGTCCATGAGGGATGCAGAAAGTTTGTAGCTCTTGTACGCTGTATGTATCGAGCGCATCAAGTTCCTTGTAATGCTGAGGCGGAGCCATTGTAATTTGTAGACTTTGATATGCTCTTGAATAAGTTTGCATTGATGGGCAGACGGAGAACACTACGTTGGCCTCGTACTCAGAGTCTCTGCCAAAGACCAAGATATGAGTAGATGGTCCGGGATTACTGTTTTCTTTTTGGGGTTACCCCGAGTTGACCCTTAGCATTTTGAGGGTCCTTATTTGAGAAGGAAGGCCCATGGCCCATCCGGTTCATTCGGGCCAGTTTATCTATCAAGGCCTAAAAGGTTGTGAGTTTGAAGAACATCATGAATTGGGACATAGTCGTTTGAGAATCAAGGGTCCTGATGAACATGCCCATGGCAGGAGACTTTTCAATGCGTTGTTCACACTTAGACCACAGGTTCCGCCACCGGATCGCGTATTGGACCCATGTTTCTCCTGGCTTTACCCTAGCATTAATTAATGCCGTGATCGGAGTGCATTCGCTCGCGCTGGCGAACCGCTGTGTGAACAGCAGTTCCATTTCTGCGAATGTTTTCACGGAGTTATTTGGGAGCTCCGAGCACCATTCGAAGGGTGTTTCTAACGGCTGCCAACGAACAGGCGAAGCAACACTTTGTCGTCGCCTCCAGTGTTGCCGCATAGAGCTCTGAATTGCACGACGTGTTGATGAGGGTTGCCTGTTCCTTTGTAGACATGGAACTTGGGGATCGTATATCCCGGCGGGTATTTGATTTGATCATACCAGCCTAGATACGGTCGTCCAGTTATGACAATTTGGCCGGCGGCTTCATTAGCTTGATGAGCTCTTATTTGTTGAGCAAGGTAATCATCAAGGGTGGCCTTGGAGATCGTTTCCTCCTTGGCCGCTGATGAGGACGGAGGAGGGTTTGTTGTTTCCCCTCTGTCATCCTTGATGATTATCAGCGGATCTTCGATCGGGGGTTCTGATTGGATCATCATTCCAACTATGTACTGGAACAAGAGAGCCATCTGCTTCATGTTAGCAGCTTGCTCAGCGGCTTCTTTATCTTTTCTCTCGAGCATCCTTCGCAGAAACTTTGTATCGATCTTCTTCTCTTGGCGCTGTTCGTCCGGACTTTCTTTTTGTCCAGTGAGTGCCGTCATTTTGTTTAGCATTTCTTAAAGCTTTTGTTGTTGCTCCTAAGACTTTGTTAGCGACCGAGTCTGCGGCTGACGAGTCATCGAAGCATGGCTCTCTTCTTTCCCATTGGTCATATAGATCGTATAGACGATAATACCCCTAGACTTAGGGCGTTTAGATCCATCTCTTTTGGAATTTGCCGCGGGCGGTAGAGTTTTCTCTAGCCTCGTTCTTTTATGAGAGATTGGAGTTGAAGGAGCCGTTGTGACAGGCACCTATTTAGGAGAAGTCCTCCGTTGTATGGTGGACGAGTGGTCTTTTTCTTATTGTACCTTCGATTTCTTTGGTTGACAAGGGTAGTTTTTATCAATCACAAAGTCTTGGACTTTTCGCCAGACCCTATGAATTTGCGAGGAGAGCCGCTGGTAAGGCCGCTCCGGCTTTGCCTGCACTGTAACTTTTGCAGGTGGGGCTGATTTCTTTAGGACCGTTGTTGGGGAATTTTTTCGCACCCTCTTATGCGGTTCAAAACTGTTCCCAGTTGGAACAGCGGTGCCGACCTCTACCGTAGGAGCTGGTGGGGTGAGTCCAGAGGGAGAGTTGCCCCCAGCTTCTCCCACTCGGTGCTAGTGGTGACATCGAGCGTGCCTTGTTGAAGGGACCGTCTCAGTTTTAAAAGCGACTTCATCATGCCTCCGGCTTTGCTAGGGGTTTCAACTGGCGTCAGCCTGTTGAAGACAGACGTCCTTGATGGAGTTTGAGGAGATCCGGCTAGCCTTTCGAAAATTGATCGTCTAATGGGGGAAGAACCTTTGACGGCTTCACTTGTAGCAGGAGTAGGGAGGGCTAGCCGTTCGTGGGTAGCCCCTTCAAGTATCACGAGATTCTTTACGGGCCCGTTTGAGTTCTTGCTCAGCTTGTTGAAGACTAAGACGCCAGAGTTTGATGGCTTGCCGATGTGGGCTGTCGTGGTTACCAGCCGATCAAAGACCGACCTTCTAGGAGCTTCTTCTTGTGGCGTTGAAGCACTGAAACTCATATGTGGGAGCATGGTCCCGAAGAACAGTCTGGTAGTGGCTTATGTGACTTGCCCCACTGGCATTGAGAAAATAGAGGCCGCGTTGGGCCTATTGGGATTCCTAGCGCCCTAGCCATCTACCGTGGCCGACCGCGGAACAAAAATTTTGGCGTTTAGAAAACTTGGCGCTAGAAACAACTACCTAGAATCGAATCCAAACATGAAACTAGTAATCTAAAGGAGTCAAACAAAGTGATAGAAGTGTTTATATCGAATGAACCATGTCCTTCGGTCTTCTACCATCATCCCAAGCTCCTTGAGGCGTCGTGGATTGGGTTTGGCCTCCGATCTCCCTCCATTGAAGATGATCCACCTGAGAATTTGTAGTTCGAGCTTCAACCTCATAACCAAGGTAACTAGGGTACGTAGTTCGCTAAATTAGATAGCCTAGAGGATGCAGAGTCTAATGATGGATTAATAAGTCTCATAACACCCTAAGTTTCTCAACACATGAGACTTTAAGGGTGAAGTTAGAAGAAGAAGTTTGAGGAGATGAGAGTGTTGTGAGCAACCATGAAAATGGCTAAGTCTTGTGAACTAAAGGAAATCAAGCCTCCACTAAAAATCTCACAACACAAAGCAAATGAAGCATCCCTCAATAGTGAATCACAAGTCACCCCATGAGGCACCAAGTGTGCCATGGTTCAATAAATGCAATAACACCCCATCCTCCACCTCATTAACCATTTATTCCTAAATGGTTATAAACAAAAATGAGGTGGCATTTTCTAGAAGCACCTTGTAATAAATTACAAGAATACCCCTTATCTGTATATACATATCCGTATCCGTATTCCGACAAAATACGAATACAAAAGAGACGAAAATAAACCAACAATATAATACTAGAATCCGGCTTAAACCAAAGCCCACTAGTATTATCCGTTCGAATCATGATATGTAACAACCCTAAATTTCCTATACAAGTTTTCACAAATATTTTTCAAAAATCCATAAAGGGGTATTTATTGCCTGAACACAAGACTTAAGTAATTAATTAGCAATTTAATTACAAGAAGGAGCTTATAGCTCATTGGTAATACCTTGGATTGCCGAACCAAGCCACCAGAGTTCAAATCCCATGCCCCATATTATTTTTTGTATTTATTTTATTTTAAATTTTATAGAAGCCCAACAGTCCACCTGAGATAACTCCCAAAATTCCTACTGAGCCTGAAAATCTGAAAGCACCAGTGTCTACCTCACGAGACTCCCCACCTACCCGACCACGAGTCGGCTGGCGGATCGGCCGACTCGGGCCGGCACAGCCGGCCGGACTCGGCCGGAAGGCCGAGTCGTCAACTGAAAAGTTCTGTCTTTTCACCTCCTTAACCCCCCTGTAAACTTCAAATTCCCAGATCGGTTCCAGAGAATTCAGAAAGCCCTATTTACTCCAATTTTTAATACATTTTATATATTTTTACATTTTTTTTCAATTAAACTAATCACCTACCCTAACCCTAGCCTAACTCTATAAATACCACCCTACCCTTTACCCACTCACTCACATTTCTGAGCCAACTCTCAAGAAAAATCCTTAGAACCCTAGTGTGCAATCGAAGTGAGCACGAGGCGAAGCTACGGCGAATTTCCCGGCGAACTTCCGACGATTGTCCTAGGAACTCCCGGCGACGACGCAACACATCGGTGATTCCACTACTTCCCTCTCACCCTCTTGTGTGTCCTAAAACCCGTAAGTCCTAATTTCTACCTATCTCTTCTACCTAAAAATACGGATTTACAAAACCCGACGGAATCGGAACAAATCCGATTTCCGATTCGGTTTCTTATAAAATTCCACTTCTCACTAATACAATCATACTTAAACTTCCTCATGTTGACTACTAAACACTAATCAAACAAATTGATCAAGTTTCATCACATGAAATGATGGCTATTTCAATTTATCGTATTTTTCACTTAAATACCACATTTTTCAATTCTACATTTAACTCCATTAAACTTGCTATACCTTTAAAGTAGATCATGAGGTAACGACCTACCTCCTCACTCACTCATATGCAACATAAGACGATACCATCGAAAACTTAGAATACGGAAAAACAAACATTTTCATTTAAATACCCTTTACTTAATAAAACCATTTCTAAAAGATTTAGTATTGATACACTTTTTAAATAAATACCACTTATTATGAAAATAGGATAAGTTGTGGACATTAGTCGTTTATCTAAACCTGACTTTGTGGTGTCTAGGCTAGGCAAGTGAGAAAGGTAACTTTAAAAGGCCCGTCTCACGGTGACTCGTGAGCGGATCCCTCCTTTCTTCACTTGTACTTACCTGACCACAATTGGCGGTGAAGAGGCGATTTGAGGCATCTCACAACTTGTCGTTTTGGACCAGTTAGGAATAGTCTAGTTGACTTAGGAGACCCTAAAATATAGAATACGGAAAATTTACATCTTTACAAATAAATACCATTTACTTCATAAAACCGTTTTCTAAAGGAATTAGTATTTTACAATCTTTGCATAGCGCCGCTACAACCCATTTTGGGGAACCCGTTCGGGATGGTGCGGATTATCGCACATTCTCGGGTTTAGTAGTGCGAGATTCAGACCTCCGCAAGAAGCATTCGTGTAACACTTTGAAATTCGTTTAGGTTTATTTCACGTTAGTTGGCATTGATGCGTGTTTTTCATAAAAACCCGTAAATCTTAATTTCCTTTTTAACTAGTCAAATTGAGATGAGATGTGTTTATATATATATAAATGGGGTTTATTAATTTTAAATTAATTAGGGTTCTTTTAACTAGAAATTATTTTCCTTAATTACTTTTCCTAATGAGGATTAGTGAACTTACTTGCACACTTATCTTATTTTGGCAACACATGTTTCCTTTCCCACCTCTTTCCAATTTAGCATTTCTTTTCAAAAAAAAAAAACAAAAGAAATTAGAGTTTGAGAGAAAAGAGAGTGGCATGGAGTGCATTAATGAGGTATGGTGAGCATTTATTGTGGCATTTTTCTCTCTCTTTCTTTTCTTTCTCCCTCTCTTGCTGAAATTTCCAGCAGCTCCAGCAGCAACATCTCATCATCTTATCTTTTTCTTTCATTTTTCTTGAATCCATACACAATCCTACACAAAAACCTCTCTTTCTTTCACTCAAAACCTTGGGAAAATGGTTCTTTTGGTGATATTTGGTGGCAAATCAGTGCAAGTAAGGGCAAGGGCTAGATTTTGAGTTCCCTTAGGATCTTTTGAAGGTATCAAACTCAACCATGTTACCCTATTTCATAACTTGTATGTTTGGTTGTTAAAAATCATAGTTTTGTGCATTTTTAAGTACTAATGAAGGGGGTTTAGTGAATTTTATGTTAAGTGATCATTTTTATAGCTTGCTTAGCTTATTGAAGTGTTGTTAGTGTGGTTTTAATCAAGGGTTTGCTTCAGGTTTCACAAAAATACCTTAATGTATCGATTTAGTGTCAAAATGGCATTTTTAACTAGTTTTTTGGTTCTGTGTAATCTGCTTGTACCCCGTTGGCTTCAGAATAAAATTGTATTTACTGGAGCATGTACACTAGGATTAAAGAACACACACGAAGCACGGGAGCTAAACTCCCTCCCTCGGCCGCCAGAAAATTCATTCTGGCCGCAAATTGCGGCCAGATGGGGGACCTGGGTGCTGGGATTTGTTCTGTAGGTGTCTGCTACTATTTGATGAATTATGGTATATGAAATTTTGTAAAATTATTCGTGTAGCAAAATATGGAGCTAATTACCCTATTTCTCGTATTTTTTTAAAACCTTCGCGACACGTGTGATACGTGTGTGGGTTTGGGGTTTTCTGCGTATCGCGACGTGTCGGGGTAGCTTCAGGCGCGTAATCACACGTTTTAGCGTATCGCGCACACACGCGTTTGGTTCGCGATGCGGGTTTCTAGTTTGGCTTTAATATCGCGTTTTTGTAGATTTGAGCTTATGTGTGATATTTTGTGGAATTCTAGGTTCGCAGGCGAGTACGAAGGACGCCGCGAAGAAGGGAAAGCAAGTGGTCGGCTATACTTAGCGCGAGACTATGGTGAGTAGATTTATCATTTACGGGGAAATTGCCCGCTTGGCGTTATGCGTCAGGGCTGATAGGACCTTGTAGCAGCATATTGCATTTACATACATTGACTGTTCATGGATACTATTTGTTGCATTCCGCATTCCCTGCTATAAGTATATGAACTTAGAATTGGTAAAAAAAACACCGCACTGTTACTAATGGTTCATGTTGCACGAGCATTAATCTGCATGTTACACACACACCGTTAGTAATTGCCATGACACTCACACTGTAGAATTGCCATGATTACTATACTGTAGCTCATCTCACATATGAATTGACATGATTATGTTATTTGTGCACGTACTCATTTGCATATCCATACTTATGCATGTTCAAACTGTACCTACCTAGATAAGTTGATTTTTGGTAAAAACTGGGGACCGCATGATACCTTTTAAAAATTGAATCTACTTAAAGAGCAGTTTCTCCATTTTACTTATAGTATGACTTCTGTTGCATATATTTCATCGCATGGATTTGCGCACTGGCTTTGTACTTCATGTGTTTTCTGGATTTGAGGACCGTGGGGTTATTTAAGAAAATATGCACTGTTTAAAAACCCGGTTCCTCTTGATATGATATTTCAGTGCGTCCACCATGCGTTTTCTCGGTTCTGAGACGTGTGACTTGTGAACTCGAATCAAGGAGTTGGATGAGGCCGATTGCGGGTACATGGTGGACCCGGTATGGTACCCCGGGGCGAGAACGGATCGCTGTGCAGTAGACGGTGAGCCTGGCAGTGGGACCACTACCTACCGGTGATTGGTTGGACCTGGCGGTTATTCGGAGGATACTGACCAGAGTCGATGGATGGATATGGGACGACTCGTACTGCTGGGGCCGAGGTCCGATTCTGCAGACGGAGCCCATGGGCTGATCCAGACTGACGGAGCCCGATATATGAGGATTTGCGTGTCGATGCTGGACACGAGTATTTCATGATATTTTGAGTGCTGATGTTGGGCATTCGCGATTCTCAGAGATTTACAGGATTTAAGGGCCGATGAGGATTTCGGCGCCTGAGTTTTATTAGGATTTGGGTGCATTGGTGGGCACCGATTACTTTTTCCATGTTGACATTCCGTGTAGATGTTATTTCATCCCATGCTCAGCATTCATTATTATGCATCTCATCCTGTAGTTATTTTACCTGACAGAGCACTTATGCATGATTATTGCACATACTGCTTATCGCATATAGATATTATCTGCTGGCTTATGATAGAGTAGCGCAGTACGTACATGCTCGCGATTACCTTTATATGTTATCCTCTATTCACGACTTGGCAATTCACCCCCGTTGTGCCATAGTTCTTGCAGGTTGCCCCTCAGAGTAGTCAAGGTAGGCTGTTTCCTTGTACCTTTTTGGCTACAGATACCACTGCAGTTGGTGCGTGAGCTGTCTTGCTGTTAGGTGGGTTGTGGTATCTGGTTATTTCCATTGTACACACTTTTGTATCTAGTATTCTCCATCTACTTATTATGTATTTGACTTAGAGACCAGTGAGAGGACGATGATGTATATTATTTGTATTCTGGTGTCGAGCTCGTGGGAGCCGACTTTACTTATGCAGTTTTATCATTCTGTGATGTTTTTCTCTTATTGCTCATTTCTTCGCTACGGCGTTGTATATTACTCTTGGTGTGTTTGTCTCCGCGATTGGGCGTGATTGCTCCCGTTTGGGATGCTTTATTTCATTATATATCATTTTATTCATATCTTGTTTTGTACCCGATTTCGGGGTTAGTTTTACAAAGGAAATGCTGCCAATTTTTTTTTTAAGATAATAACTTAAACTTTAAAGATTGTTATTAAACTACTCAAGGTTTTCCAAATGTTTTAAACAAATGTTTTCTGCACTCACTACTTTAATGGTTTTGATTTCTGGGTTTTCGGCTTGCTTAGTCGCGTTACGCCTATAGACGTTATGTGGTTAAGTGCCGGTCACGAGTCGAACTTCGGGTCGTGACAAAGTTGGTATCAGAGCGTAGGTTTTACCTTTCGGAGTGTAGGATGACCCTGGTGTGATGGAGTAGGTAGCTGAAGCAGAGTGACGTAGCGTGTGTATGTTCCGCGGCATACTCACGACATGGTACTCCGCCTAAGCGACTTTAGGACTTATTGATTTGGATTTCGTTCATGAGTATATACATTCTTGCGATTCGATTTCCGTATCCTTATCGAATCCTATTTTCTTTTCTGCCATTATGCCGCCAAAGACTACGAGGGCGCAGAGAGTCGCCGCGAGAGCCGAGATTAGAGCTGATTCGTCTGAGACGAGGACAGATCCGGGCGGTACACCCATTGCACCAGAGCAGACTGTTCCTCCTCCGACAGACCAGATTGCTATGCTAGGGGCCGGTATGCAGGAGATGCGCCAGGTGGTGGGATCCAGTATGCGGGAGATGCGCCAGATGATGGGGTCGCTAGTTGAGACACTTCGAGCGCAGCGACCAGCGGTAGTTCCACCCGTTGCAGGGACCGCGATGGTACCTACGGTACAGGCAGTTGTCCCTACAGCTACAGAGGTCATTACAGTATCGCTATCAGAGTTTATGAAGTTGAAGCCTCCGGTCTTCACAGGCGCCGATGCAGCTGAGGACCCACAGTCTTTCATTGATAGTATGGCTCGGATATGTCGTTTCCTCAGATGCTCAGATGCGCGATGGGTAGAGTTCGCGAGCTTTCGCCTGGAAGGTCTTGCGCAGAAATGGTGCGAATCGGTCGAGAAGGGTAGAGCAGCAGGTCTTCCTCCTATGACCTGGATAGAGTTCGTGACGGTGTTCCTTGCCCGCTTTCTTCCATAGAGTATCAGAGATGCTAGAGCACGCAGGTTCGAGTCCTTACGTCAGACTCCGGAGATGACAGTGGAAGAGTATGACGTACTGTTCACAGAGCTATCTATCTATGCCCCGTATTTAGTGGCTACTGAGGAGATGCGAGTCAAGAGGTTTGTTCGAGGCTTGCTTACCCCGTTATTTCTTGCGATCAGCGCACTGCATTATGAGACCTATGCAGCAGCTGTAGATGCAGCCTTGTTAGTTGAGGAGCGTCTTGCTGAGACTTCGGTAGTTCCAGAGCCGAAGAGAGTTCGTGTGGATACATCAGCACAGAGACGGCCATTTAGGCGCCGTGACAGACACCTTGCAGGTGGCAGAGATTTGGGACGAGGCCGGTTGTTCAGCTCCTATCCCCAGGAGGGTCAGCGGTCATCGTCAGGATGTTTTCGCTGTGGGAGTTCTTATCATCGTGTTCGAGATTGTCCTGAGACACACCAGAGGGATGCAACAGTACCGCATGTCACATCACCACCTTCACCACCCTAGAGGGCATTGCCTATTGTACCTACTGTTGCTCCGCGTCCGACTCAGGCACCGAGAGGTCGTGGTCACGGAAGATTTGTTCATAGAGGACGAGGTGGCAGAGGCAGGGCACAGCCAGTTGCTAGTAGAGGACACTCAGTCGCAGGTGGAGGACAGGCATGGGTTTTTTCTTTGACGCATCAGGACGCGCAGGCGTCCAATGCGGTGGTCTCAGGTATTCTTCCAGTATGTTCTGTCGACGCACACGTGTTGTTTGATCCGGGATCCACGCACTCGTACGTTTCCACACACTTCGTGCCGAGTTTGGGTAGAGAGTCCGGTTTGCTTGATCAGCCGCTTGTTGTGACCACCCCTGTGGGAGAGTCGTTTGTTGGTAGACACGTGTTCCGATCCTGTACAGTCCGTATTGGCGAGAGAGAGCTGCCTGTCGACTTGATCCTTCTTGAGATGTTGGACTTCGACGTTCTTTTGGGCATGGATTGGTTAGCCACGTGCTATGCATCTGTGGACTGCCGCGAGAAGACAGTTAGGTTTCTTTTTCCCGGCGAGTCGACTTTTGTTGTGCTGGGGGACCGTGGTGCCGCCCCTCACAGTTTGATTTCTTCTTTTCGCGCCGGACAGCTTTTGAGGAAGGGATGTCAGGGATTTCTCGCCTATGTTTGCGATACTAGAGCTACAGAGGTTCTGTTGGATCAGGTTCCGATTGTTAGCGAGTTCCCTGATGTGTTCCCTGACGAGCTTCCTGGGCTACCACCTGAGCGCGACATCTCTTTTTGTATTGATTTGATTCCCGGTACGGGGCCTATTTCTATACCGCCTTATCGGATGGCCCCGGCGGAATTTAGAGAGTTGAAGGGTCAGTTGCAAGATTTGCTGGATAAGGGACTTATTCGACCCAGTGTGTCTCCTTGGGGTGCTCCGGTCCTGTTTGTCAAGAAGAAGGACAGTAGTTTGCGTTTGTGTATCGACTACTGCCAGCTGAACAGGCTTACAGTGCGGAATAAGTATCCTTTGCCACACATCGACGACTTGTTCGACTAGCTTCAGGGGGCAGGGTACTTTTTAAGGATCGATTTACGATCAGGCTACCATCAGCTGCGGGTTCGACAGGAGGACATCCCGAAGACAGCCTTCCGCACGCGCTACGGCCATTATGAGTTTTTGGTGATGTCGTTCGGACTCACCAATGCGCCAGCAGCATTCATGGACTTGATGAACCGTATTTTCCGGCCATATCTTGATCTGTTCATCATTGTATTCATTGACGATATCTTGGTGTATTCCCGGAGTAGAGAGGAGCACGAGCAGCACTTGCGGATTACACTGCAGATCTTGAGGGAGCACCAGCTTTTCGCAAAATTCTCCAAGTGTGCCTTCTGGCTGGACAGCGTAGACTTCTTGGGTCACGTGATTACACGAGACGGTATATGTGTAGTCCCAAGGAAGATCGAGGCCGTTCAGCATTGGCCCAGACCCACATCAGTTACGGAGATTCGCAGCTTTCTAGGGCTGGCCGGTTACTACAGGCGATTTGTGCAGGACTTCTTCCGTATAGCTGCACCTTTGACCGGGTTGACCTGGAAGGGAGTTCCTTTCGATTGGATGGAGGAGTGTGACCACAGTTTTCAGCAGCTACGGACTCGACTGACTACGGCACCGGTGTTATCTTTGCCTTCAGGATCGGGCGGATTTGCAGTCTATTGTGATGCTTCTCGAGTGGAGCTAGGGTGCGTATTGATGCAGCATGACAGAGTGATCGCGTATACTTCACGGCAATTGAAGAAACATGAACAGAACTACCCCACTCACGATTTAGAGATGGCTGCAGTGGTCTTTGCACTTAAGATCTAGCAACATTACCTATACGGCGAGTCGTGCCAGATATTCACTGATCACAAGAGCTTAAAGTATATATTTCAGCAGCGAGACCTGAACCTTAGACAGCGCCGTTGGATGGAGTTAGTAAAGGACTACGATTGCGAGATCTTGTATCACCCGGGCAAGGCTAATGTAGTGGCGGATGCTTTGAGTAGGAGGCCCGGGGGTAGTCTATCTTGTTTGAACGCAGTGCAGAGGTAGTCGTTGGCAGATTGGCATATTTTATGCGACAGCCGAGTGCAGTTCGAGTTTACGCCGATCGGGGGACAGCTTGCGCATGTTCGTGCACGCCCAAAGTTGCTTGACCGTATACATGAGGCACAGTACAGTGATGACCGTTGTTCAGAGATTATGGCATAGATTGGACAGGGCAGATTTTCCGAGTTCGTGATCGATGATTAGGGGATACTGCAATTTAGGACTAGACTGTGCATACCAGATGCTGAGGGACTGCGGCATGAGATTCTTGAGGAGGCACATCCATCGGTATACAGTGTTCATCCAGGTTCCACCAAGATGTACCATGATATGAGAGATGTATACTGGTGGGACGGAATGAAGAGGGACGTCGCAGATTTCGTGTCGAGATGCCTGACTTATCAGCAAGTCAAGGCCGAGCACCAGAGGCCCGCGGGAGAGCTACAGCCGTTACCCATTCCGGAGTGGAAATGGGAACAGATTTCTATGGACTTCATTGTGGGTCTACCCAGGACTAGTCGAGGGTATGCCTCCATCTGGGTGATCGTGGATCGTTTGACGAAAGCGGCTCACTTCCTACCGGTGAAGACGACTTTCGGATTTGCTCAGTATGCCCAGATATACATCGATGAGATTGTACGACTGCACGGAGTTCCGACGTGTATCGTGTCCGACAGAGGCACCCAGTTTACCAGCCGACTATGGCAGAGGCTTCAGGAGGCTCTGGGCACCCACTTGAGTTTCAGCATAGCATTTCATCCGCAGACCGACGGACAGTCAGAGCGGACTATTCAGACTCTCGAGGACATGCTTCGAGCGTACGTATTAGACTTCAGAGGTAGCTGGGATCATCATTTACCCTTAGTAGAGTTCTTTTACAACAACAGCTACTAGGAGACCATTCATATGGCACTATTTGAGGCTCTTTATGGGAGGAGAAGCAGATCGCCCGACTGTTGGACAGAGCTCAGTGAGAGCAGTATCTTAGGGCCGCAGATTGTTGAGGAGACGACCGCGAAGATCCGGTTGATTCGCGATAGGATGAGGGCAGCCCAGAGTAGGCAGAGATCTTATGCGGACCGTCGGCGGCGCAGACTTGAGTTTTCTGTTGGTGATCATGTTTTCTTGAGGGTCTCCCCAATGAAAGTTATGATGAGGTTTGGGAAGAAGGGGAGGCTTAGTCCCAGGTACGTGGGCCCCTTCGAAATCCTCGAGCGTATTGGTGTAGTTGCGTATCGGTTAGCCCTTCCGCCCAGTTTCCCAGATGTGCACCCTGTATTTCACGTTTCGATACTCCACAAGTATCTTCATGATCCTTCACATGCAATTTAGCACCAGACGATCCAGTTGGAGGCGACCTTTCTTTTGTAGAGCAGCCGGTGGTCATCTTGGACCGACAAGTGAAGAAATTGAGATCGAAGAATATACCGTCTGTCAAGGTCCTTTGGCGTGGCCCGAGCAGCGAGGAGGTCACTTGGGAGACCGAGAGCGAGATGAGGAAGAAATATCCCCAACTCTTTGAAGGTACGTATAGTTAGATTTTTAAATTCGGGGACCGAATTTCTTTAAGGGGGGTAGATTGTAACATTTTGAAATTCCTTTAGGTTTATTTCGCGTTAGTTGGCATTGATGCGTGTTTTTCATAAAAACCCGTAAATCTTAATTTCCTTTTTAACTAGTCAAATTGAGATGAGATGTGTTTTTATATATATAAATGGGGTTTATTAATTTTAAATTAACAAGGGTTCTTTTAACTAGAAATTATTTTCCTTAATTACTTTTCCTAATGAGGATTAGTGAACTTGCTTGCACACTTATCTCATTTTGGCAACACATGTTTCCTTTCCCACCTCTTTCCAATTTAGCATTTCTTTTCAAAAGAAAAAACAAAAGAAATTAGAGTTTGAGAGAAAAGAGAGAGGCATGGAGTGCATTAATGAGGTATGATGAGCATTTATTGTGGCATTTTTCTCTCTCTTTCTTTTCTTTCTCCCTCTCTTGCTGAAATTTCCAGCAGCTCCAGCAGCAACATCTCATCATCTTATCTTTTTTCTTCCATTTATTTTGAATCCATACACAATCCTACACAAAAACCTCTCTTTCTTTCACTCAAAACCTTGGGAAAATGGTTCTTTTGGTGATTTTTGGTGGCAAATCAGTGCGAGTAAGGGCAAGGGCTGGATTTTGAGTTCCCTTAGGATCTTTTGAAAGTATCAAACTCAACCATGTTACCCTATTTCATAACTTGTATGTTTGGTTGTTAAAAATCATAGTTTTGTGCACTTTTATATACTAATGAAGGGGGTTTAGTGAAGTTTATGTTAAGTGATCATTTTTATAACTTGCTTAGCTTATTGATGTGTTGTTAGTGTGGTTTTAACCAAGGGTTTGCTTCAGGTTTCACAAAAATACCTTAATGTATCGATTTAGTGTCAAAATGGCATTTTTAACTAGGTTTTTGGTTCTGTGTAATATGCTTCTACTCCGTTGGCTTCAGAATAAAATTGTATTTACTGGAGCATGTACATTAGGATTAGAGAACACATACGAAGCACGGGAGCCAAACTCCCTCCCCCGGCCGCCAGAAAATTCATTCTGGCCGCAAATTGCGGCCAGATGGGGGACCTGGGTGCTGGGATTTGTTCGGTAGGTGTCTGCTACTATTTGATGAATTATGGTATATGCAATTTTGTAAAATTATTCCTGTAGCAAAATCTGGAGCCAATTACCCTATTTCTTGTATTTTTTAAAAACCTTCGCGACACGTGTGATACGTGTGTGGGTTTGGGGTTTTCTGCGTATCGCGACGTGTCGGGGTAGCTTCAGGCGCGTAATCACACGTTTTAGCGTATCGCATACACACGCTTTTGGTTCGCGACGCGGGTTTCTAGTTTGGCTTTAAAATCGCGTTTTTGTAGATTTGAGCTTATGCGTGATATTTTGTGGAATTCTAGGTTCGCAGGCGAGTACGAAGGACGCCGCAAAGAAGGGAAAGCAAGTCATCGGCTACACTTACCGCGAGACTACGGTGAGTAGATTTAACATCTACGGGGAAATCGCCCGCTTGGCGTTATGCGTCAGGGCTGATAGGACCTTATAGCAGCATATTGCATTTATATACATTGACTGTTCATGGATACTATTTGTTGCATTCCGCATTCCCTGCTATAAGTATATGAACTTAGAATTGGTAAAAAAAACACCGCACTGTTACTAACGGTTCATGTTGCACGAGCACTAATATGCATGCTACACACACACCGTTAGTAATTGCCATGACACTCACACTGTAGAATTGCCATGATTACTATACTGTAGCTTATCTCACATATGAATTGACATGATTATGTTATTTGTGCACGTACTCATTTGCATATCCATACTTATGCATGTTCAAACTGTACCTACCTAGATAAGTTGATTCTTGGTAAAAACTGGGGACTGCATGATACCTTTTAAAAACTAAATCTACTTAAAGAGCGGTTTCTCCCTTTTACTTATAGTACGACTTCTGTTGCATATATTACATCACATGGATTTGCGCACTGGCTTTGTACTTCATGTGTTTTCTGGATTTGAGGACCGTGGGGTTATTTAAGAAAATATGCACTATTTAAAAAACCCGGTTCCTCTTGATATGATATTTCAGTGCGTCCACCATGCGTTTTCTCGGTTCTGAGACGTGTGACTTGTGAACCCGAATCGAGGAGTTGGATGAGACCGATTGCGGGTATATGGTGGACCCGGTATGGTACCCCGGGACGAGAACGGATCGCTGTGCAGTAGACGGTGAGCCTGGCAGTGGGACCACTACCTACCGGTGATTGGTTGGACCTGGCGGTTATCCGGAGGATACTGACCAGAGTCGATGGATGGATATGGGACGACCCGTACTGCTGGGGCCGAGGGCCGATTCTGCAGATGGAGCCCGTGGGCTGATCCGGACTGACGGAGCCCGATATATGAGGATTTGCGTGTCGATGCTAGACACGAGTATTTCATGATATTTTGAGTGCCGATATTGTGCATTCGCGATTCTCAGAGATTTATAGGATTTGAGAGCCGATGAGGATTACGGCGCCTGAGTTTTATTGGGATTTGGGTGCATTGGTGGGCACCGATTATTTTTTCCACGTTGACATTCTGTGTAGATGTTATTTCATCCCATGCTCAGCATTCATTATTATGCATCTCATCCTGTAGTTATTTTACCTGACAGAGCACTTATGCATGATTATTGCACATACTACTTATTGCATATAGATATTATCTGCTGGCTTATGATAGAGTAGCGCAGTACGTGCATGCTCGCGATTACTTTTATATATTATCCTCTATTCACGAGTTGACAACTCACCCCCGTTGTGCCACAGTTCTTGCAGGTTGCCCCTCAGAGTAGTCGCGGCAGGTTGTTTCCTTGTACCTTTTTGGCTACAGATACTACTGCAGTTGGTGCGCGAGATGTCTTACTGTTAGGTGGGTTGTGGTATCTGGTTATTTCCATTGTACACACTTTTATATCTAGTATTCTCCATCTACTTTTTATTTATTTGACTTAGAGACCAGTGAGAGGACGATGATGTATATTATTTGTATTCTGGTGTCGAGCTCGTGGGAGCCGACTTTACTTATGCAGTTTTATCATTCTGTGATGTTTTTCTCTTATTGCTCATTTCTTCGCTACGGTGTTGTATATTACTCTTGGGGTGTTTGTCTCCGCGATTGGGCGTGATTGCTCCCGTTTGGGATGCTTTATTTCATTATATATCATTTTATTCATATCTTGTTTTGTACCTGATTACGGGGTTAGTTTTACAAAGGAAATGCTGCCAAATTTTTTTTAAGATAATAACTTAAACTTTAAAGATTGTTATTAAACTACTCAAGGTTTTCCAAATGTTCTAAACAAATGATTTCTGCACTCACTAATTTAATGGTTTTGATTTCTGGGTTTTCGGCTTGCTTAGTCCGTTACGCCTGTAGACGTTACGTGGTTAAGTGCCGGTCACTAGTCGAACTTCGGGTCGTGACAATTCGGTCTCGAAAGATTTAAAATACGACATCTTAAGAAAATGAGATTTTTAGAATATAAAATATTTATGAAAATTATTTTCATATAAATATATGTATACGTAATCTTAAAATATTTATTTTGAATTATTATAAATATTCCAACTCTTTTCAAAAATGTCACAAGAATCAATTTCACACTAAAATACCATGAATTCCATACAATACCATTATTACAAATAAACACCTTTTATTATAGAATTAGGATATTTTCACTAAAAATATCACAATATAAAATCTACATTCATTACAACTCTAAAAACGAATAATAAATACTTGGGGTGTGTTTTGAAAAGTATATAAAAGTATTTTTACATAAAACCTCCTCAAGTTCTTTAATTTACCCTAAGGACCCTAGTAAACATAGGTTTAAGTGAGACCAATCTCTTGAGCCTCAGGGAGCCGGAGAAGTGGGTGCTTGCCTATCTAACGTAGACAAATTAATAAAAACAATCAGGACTTCAATTTACTTTGCTAATTGTCTGACTCAGTTTTAGTCTCAGTATAATCTGACTTGAATATGATTCAAGTACAATCTACAATCTACAATCTACAGTTTACAATTTATAATCTACACGCTTCAATATTACAATTCAATATGAATCCATGAATCCAATTATCAATCTATACATCTTGACTGAACCGAACAATGGATATACATCCGTTTACATGATTCTCCAGATATTCCATTTACATGATTATACAGTTACATCCGTTTACTGATTTTATGGTTTTGGTCAGTCATCCAATTTTACTTCTATACAGTTTATAATGCAAGACAATACAATACAACAATATAATCAAAACACTACGGGGTTTAAGGGGTAGATTGGTACGGAAGGTATTAAAAGTGGCACGAGATGGTAAGATTAAGACACCTAACATGAATCCAGTTGCTGTTTTACCGTGACATTAACGGTTTCTTGAGTTCCTGATACCTTAGTCTCCTGGGCAAGTGAGACTCCTTTCGTATACACTGGCACCTTTCCGTACCAAGGTACAAACAACAGCGTTAACACTAAATACAACAATATAACAATATAATACAACTGTAAAAGCTACTCTCTCTCTTACTCTCTGTCTATTTTATTTCTCCTCGTATCTTTGGGACTTACCGAGCGACCTGTTCGCTGATGACATTCTCTTACTTTCTTCTTTGAATTTCGTCAGGTGATCCGGACATGTCAGAGATCGAGCCTACTGCTGAAGACTTGGATTAGTTTGCTGAAGACCCAGCGCTTTAGTTTTATTGTACACATTTCATTTCAGTACTTTACATTTCTGTTATGCTATTGTTTAGGCATCGCTTTTATTTCAGTTGTATTTGCTTTTCATGCATTGTACAAAAGAATGTTAATAAATAAAGTTGCTGTTCAGTTTATATAACTTGTTTCTTATATAAAAATACTTTTATATACTTTTCAAAACACACCCCAAGTATTTATTATTCGTCTTTAGAGTTGTAATGAATGCAGATTTTATATTGTGATATTTTTAGTGAAAATATCCTAATTCCATAATAAAAGGTGTTTATTTATAATATTGGTATTGTATGGAATTCATGGTTTTTTAGTGTGAAATTGATTCTTGTGACATTTTTGAAAAGAGTTGGAATATTTATAATAATTCAAAATAAATATTTTAAGGTTACATATACATATATTTATATGAAAATAATTTTAATAAATATTTTATATTCTAAAAATCTCATTTTCTTAAGATGTCGTATTTTAAATCTTTTGAGACCGAATGCTCCTTACGGAGGTCAGAATCTCGCACTACTAAGCTCGAGAATGTGCGATAATCCACACCGTCCCGAACGGGTTTCCCAAAATGGGTTGTAGCGGTGCTTCGCAAAGATTATAAAATACTAATTCCTTTAGAAAACGGTTTGGTGAAGTAAATGGTATTTATTTGTAAAGATGTAAATTTTCCGTATTCTATATTCTAGGGTCTCTTAAGTCAACTAGACTATTCCTAACTGGTCCAAAACGATAAGTTGTGAGATGCCTCAAATCGTCTCTTCACGGCCAATTGTGGCCAGGTAAGTACAAGTGAAGAAAGGAGGGATCCGCTCACGAGTCACCGTGAGACGGGCCTTTTAAAGTTATATTTCTCACTTTTCTAGCCTAGACATCACAAAGTCAGGTTTAGATAAACGAATGATGTCCACAACTTATCCTATTTTCATAATAAGTGGAATTTATTTCAAAAGTGTATCAATACTAAATCTTTTAGAAATGGTTTTATTAAGTAAAGGGTATTTAAATGAAAAAGTTTGTTTTCCCGTATTCTAAGTTTTCGATGGTATCGTGTTATGTTGCATATGAGTCTGTGAGGAGGTATATCGTTACTTCGTGATCTATTTTAAAGGTATAGCAAGTTTAATGAAGTTAAATGTAGAATTGAAAAATGTGGTATTTAAGTGAAAAATACGATAAATTGAAATAGCCATCATTTCATGTGATGAAATTTGATCAATTTGTTTGATTAGTATTTAGTAGTCAACATGAGAAAGTTTAAGTATGATTGTATTAGTGAGAAGTGGAATTTTATAAGAAATTGAATCGGAAATCGGATTTGTTCCGATTCCGTCGGGCTTTATAAATCCGTATTTTTAGATAGAAGAGATAGGTATAAATTGGGACTTACGGGTTTTAGAACACATAAGAGGATGAGAGGGAAGTAGTGGAATCACCGATGTGTTGCGTCGTCCCCGGGAGTTCCTAGGACGATCGCCGGGAAATTCGCCGTAGCTTCGTCTCGTGCTCACTTCGATTGAACATTAGGGTTCTAAGGATTTTTCTTGAGAGTTGGCTCAGAAATGGGAGTGAGAGGGTAGAGTGTAGGGTGGTATTTATAGGGTTAGGCTAGGGTTAGGATAGGTGAAGAGTTTAATTGAAAAAAAATGTAAAAATATATAAAATGTATTAAAAATTAGAGTAAATGGGGCTTTCTGAATTCTCTGGAACCGATCTGGGAATTTGAAGTATACAGGGGGGTTAAAGAGGTGAAACGACAGAACTTTTCAGCTGACGACTCGGCCGTCCGGCCGAGTCCGGCCGGCGGCGCCAGCCCGAGTCGGGCCGAGTCGGGGTTCGGGTAAGTGGGGAGTCTCGTGAGGTAGGCACTGGTGCTTTCAGATTTTCAGGTTTTGTAGGAATTTTGGGAGTTATCTCAGGTGGACTGTTGGGCTTCTATAAAATTTAAAATAAAATAAATACAAAAAATAATGTGGGGCATGCGATTTGAACTCTGGTGGCTTGGTTCAGCAATGCATGGTATTTCCAATGAGCTACAAGCTCCTTCTTGTAATTAAATTGCTAATTAATTACTTAAGTCTTGTGCTCAGGCAGTAAATACCCCTTTATGGATTTTTGAAATTTTTTTGTAAAAACTTGTATAGGAAATTTAGGGTTGTTACATTCTACCCTCCTTAAAAAAATTTCGTCCTTGAAATTTGTAAAAGGAAGGTGCAACAATTTCAAGGAAAGTTTGGTGTCTGGAGTACTTGATAGTGTATAAAAATAACAAAGTGATACAAGGGTGAAAAAGGCTTACTGGCGTTACCTTGACCTACAGTCTCGGCTTCTACGGCTTCTAATATGAATGTCTGTCGCCGTGGTACATTCCTTCTAACTGGAGGCACAATCTGCCTTTGGGGCCTGTTTCTCTTCTCTCTAGGCATGTCCCTTATTGCTTGTTGGAATTGGTGAGTAGACTGTGCAGGTGGTGGAGCAGGTAGTACAGGACGGGTTGCAGGAGCATGGATAGCTGGTCGCTGCGGGTAGTTGGTAGGTGTGTGAGCTGAGTTGTATCTATATGGACATGTCTCAATTTTTTGATTGGACGCGCCATAAACTAGGCACAGGCCTTTTGCGCGCCTACATTTCTTTATCAAATGTCCCTCCCTCTTGCAATAAAAGCAAAAATCGGGTCCTAGCTGATCCTTGGCTTCTTCCAGTCTTTTGAGTTCTACAGCTGGACTTGAAGAGGTCCCTCCTGCCATTTGAGTGGCAGGGCGTTTCACTCTTGCAGACTGAGATCCGCCCCTTGTCTTTATCACTGCCTCATAACCGCGGGCAGCTTCCAGAGCATCTTCATGAGTCAGAAATTTCCCTGTGGCTAGTGCAGCCTGAATTTCTGTATCCAAACTTTATTGAAATCGACGGGCTCTGATCTCATCCGTCGGTATCAGGTGCGCCACAAATCTGTTACTGTCTTGTGTTAGCTGTGTAGTATTAAATATTTGAAATACTGTGACATATCTTACCGACTGAGCATGGTGGATTCAGCATTATACTCATCTACTGAATTGTCCCACATTGAACCTTATTGTAGATGAATGAATTGCTGTTCCATGGCAAACCTGGCAGTCACAGGGAAGTACTTCGCGTCGAACTTATCGCGAAAAGTCTTCCATTCAATAGGCTGTACAAGACGACTTTCTTCCACCTTCCACCAGTTTCGTGCATTGTCCGTGAGTTGTAATTTTGCCACACGAACCTAAGCTATATCTGGCACTTGTGCTGCCGCCAGATCATCCTCGATACTCTGAGCCCATTCCTCAGCTTCCAGTGGGCTCCCCTTTCCTGAGAACTGTTTGGGATGTAAAGCTCTGAATTGCATCACCCCAGGTGCTTCAGCCTCGGGACGGTTCAAGAGCTGCTGCTGTCCCTCTAGGAGGCTGCGGATTGCCTCAAGTAGAACCGTTTGCTCGTTGAGTGGAGCAGGAACGGCAGATATGAGTGGTAGTGGTGGAGGTGTGTTGTTGACATTGGTGCTGGTGTTGTTTGGTGAATCCATAAGCTTGAATGAAAAATTTAGGTTAGGACAGATTCAAAGTATATGATTCAAGGAATACGAATTTGATAAGATTCAAGGAACATGAATTGTAAAGAATGTTTTAGTTGCTGGTTCTTGTGTTATATTGATTAGGTTGTTCTTGCAGAACAGAACTGCATGGTAGTGTTCCATACAGCTCGGACCTGCATGGGCCACCAACAAAACCTGTCACTCCCCACTTCCCAGTATACGGCGAAGGGGACGCGACTTGTCCGCTATGTATTTACTTTGGAGTAAATACGCTGAGTGTATCTAAGCAATATAAAAGTAATTACACAAGAGACAAGTTATATAAACTGAACAGCAACTTTATTTATTAACATTCTTTTGTACAATGCATGAAAAGCAAATACAACTGAAATAAAAGCGATGCCTAAATAATGGCATAACAGGAATGTAAAGTAATGAAAGGAAATGTGTACAATGAAACTAAAGCACTGGGTCTTCAGCAAACTGATCCAAGTCTTCAGCTGTAGGCTTGATCTCTGACGTGTCCGGATCACCTGACGACATTAAAAGAAGAAAGAAAGAGAATGTCGTCAGCGAACAGGTCGCTCGGTAAGTCCCAAAGATAAGAGGGGAAATAGAATAGACAGCGAGTAAGAGAGAGAGAGAGTAGCTTTTACAGTTGTATTATATTGTTATATTGTTTTACTTAGTATTAACGCTGTTGTATGTAGCTTGGTACGGAAGGATGCCAGTGTATACGAGAGGAGTCTCACTTGCCCCGGAGACTAAGATATCAGGAACTCAAGGAACCGTTTATCCCTCGGTACAACAGCAACTGGATTCATGTTAGGTGTCTTAATCTTACCATCTCGTGCCACTTTTAACACCTTCCGTACCAATCTACCCCTTAAACCCCGTAGTGTTTTGATTGTATTGTTGTATTGTGTTGTCTTGCATTGTAAACTGTATAGATGTATAATTGGACGACTGACCAAAACTATGATATCAGTAAACGGATGTAACTGTATAATCATGTAAATGGAATATCTGGAGAATCATGTAAATGGATGTATATCCATGGTTCGGTTCAGTCAAGTTGTATAGATTGATAATTGGATTCATGGATTCATATTGAATTGTAATATGGAAGCGTGTAGATTATAGATTGTAAACTGTAGATTGTAGATTGTACTTGAATGATATTCAAGTCAGATTATACTGAGACTCAATCTGAGTCAGAAAATTAGCAAAGTAAATTGAAGTCCTGATTGTTTTTATTAATTTGTCTATCTTAGATTGGTAAGCACCCACTTCTCCGGCTTCCTGAGATTCAAGAGATTGGTCTCGCTTAAACCTATGTTTACTAGGGTCCTTAGGGTAAATTAAAGAACTTGAGGGTTTTTATGTAAAAATACTTTTATATACTTTTCAAAACACATTCCAAGTATTTATTATTCGTCTTTAGAGTTGTAATGAATGCAGATTTTATATTGTGATATTTTTAGTGAAAATATCCTAATTCCATAATAAAAGGTGTTTATTTGTAATATTGGTATTGTATGGAATTCATGGTATTTTAGTGTGAAATTGATTCTTGTGACATTTTTGAAAAGAGTTGGAATATTTATAATAATTCAAAATAAATATTTTAAGGTTACATATACATATATTTATATGAAAATAATTTTAATAAATATTTTATATTCTAAAAATCTCATTTTCTTAAGATGTCGTATTTTAAATTTTTCGAGACCGAATACTTCTTGCGGAGGTCTGAATCTCGCACTACTAAGCCCGAAGATGTTCGATAATCCGTATCATCCCGAACGGGTTCCCCAAAATGGGTTGTAGCGGCGCTTCGCAAAGATTGTAAAATACTAATTCCTTTAGAAAACGGTTTTATGAAGTAAATGGTATTTATTTGTAAAGATATAAATTTTTCGTATTTTATGTTCTAGGGTCTCCTAAGTCAACTAGACTATTCCTAACTGGTCCAAAATGACAAGTTGTGAGATATCTCAAATCGTCTCTTCACCGCCAATTGTGGCCAGGTAAGTATAAGTGAAGAAAGGAGGGATCCGCTCACGAGTCACCATGAGACGGGCCTTTTAAAGTTACCTTTCTCACTTGCCTAGCCTAGACACCACAAAGTCAAGTTTAGATAAACGAACGATGTCCACAACTTATCCTATTTTCATAATAAGTGGTATTTATTTAAAAAGTGTATCAATACTAAATCTTTTAGAAATGGTTTTATTAAGTAAAGGGTATTTAAATGAAAATGTTTATTTTCCCGTATTCTAAGTTTTCGATGGTATCGTGTTATGTTGCATATGAGTGTGTAAGGAGGTAGGTCATTACTTCGTGTTCTACTTTAAAGGTATAGCAAGTTTAATGGAGTTAAATGTAGAATTGAAAAATGTGGTATTTAAGTGAAAAATACGATAAATTGAAATAGCCATCATTACATGTGATGAAACTTGATCAATTTGTTTGATTAGTGTTTAGTAGTCAACATGAGAAAGTTTAATTATGATTGTATTAGTGAGAAGTGGAATTTTATAAGAAACCGAATCGGAAATCGGATTTGTTCCGATTCCGTCGGGTTTTGTAAATCCGTATTTTTAGATAGAAGAGATAGGTATAAATTGGGACTTACGGGTTTTAGAACACAAAAGAGGATGAGAGGGAAGTAGTGGAATCACCGATGTGTTGCGTCGTCGCCGGGAGTTCCTAGCACGATCGTCGGAAGTTCGCCGGGAAATTCGTCGTTGCTTCGCCTCGTGCTCACTTCGATTGAACACTAGGGTTCTAAGGATTTTTCTTGAGAGTTGGCTTAGAAATATGAGTGAGAGGGTAGAGGGCAGGGTGGTATTTATAGGGTTAGGCTAGGGTTAGGGTAGGTGAAGAGTTTAATTGAAAAAAAATGTAAAAATATATAAAATGGATTAAAAATTAGAGTAAATGGGGCTTTCTGAATTCTCTGGAACAGATCTGGGAATTTGAAGTATACAGGGGGTTAAAGAGGTGAAAAGACAGAACTTTTCAGTTGACGACTCGGCCGTCCGGCAGAGTCCGGCCGGCGGCGCCGGCCCGAGTCGGCCGGTCCGCCGGCCGACTCGGCCGAGTCGGGCCGAGTCGGGGTTCGGGTAAGTGGGGAGTCTCGTGAGGTAGGCACTGGTGCTTTTAGATTTTCAGGTTCAGTAGGAATTTTGGGAGTTATCTCAGGTGGACTGTTGGGCTTCTATAAAATTTAAAATAAAATAAATACAAAAAGTAATGTGGGGCATGTGATTTGAACTCTGGTGGCTTGGTTCAGCAATGCATGGTATTTCCAATGAGCTACAAGCTCCTTCTTGTAATTAAATTGCTAATTAATTACTTAAGTCTTGTGCTCAGGCAATAAATACCCCTTTATGGATTTTTGAAATTTTTTTGTAAAAACTTGTATAGGAAATTTAGGGTTGTTACATTCTACCCTCCTTAAAAAAAATTCGTCCTTGAAATTTGTAAAAGGAAGGTGCAACAATTTCAAGGAAAGTTTGGTGTCTGGAGTACTTGATAGTCTATAAAAATAACAAAGTGATACAAGGGTGAAAAAGGCTTACTGGCATTACCTTGACCTACAGTCTCGGCTTCTACGGCTTCTAATGTGAATGTCTGTCGCCGTGGTACATTCCTTCTAGCTGGAGGCACAATCTGCCTTTGGGGCCTGTTTCTCTGCCCTCTAGGCATGTCCCTCATTGCTTGTTGGAATTGGTGAGTAGACTGTGCAGGTGGTGGAGCAGGTAGTGCAGGACGGGTTGCAGGAGCATGGATAGCTGGTTGCTGCGGGTAGTTGGTAGGTGTGTGAGCTGAGTTGTATCTATATGGACAGGTCTCAATTTTGTGATTGGACGCGCCACAAACTAGGCATAGGCCTTTTGCGCGCCTACATTTCTTTATCAAATGTCCCTCCCTCTTGCAATAAAAGCAAAAATCGGGTCTTAGCTGATCCTTGGCTTCTTCCAGTCTTCTGAGTTCTTGTAGGGTTCCTAGGCACACTAATGAAGTCTCACAAGTGATCAAACATGGCCAATTAAAATTTTACAAGTGCCTACAAACCCTAATACGGATCGTTAACTAGATAATGAGGCGATGCAATGCAAATAAACGATTTTTAACTAAAGGAAAGAAGCTACAACCTTTGTAGATCCGGTCCTCCACGTCCTAGGCTCCGTGATGAGGTCCCTCCGCTGTCCAAATCAAATCCATGACTCTAGCATCGGCTTCATCGGAGAAATGGGCGGGCTTGGTCGTCGGCTTCGATGCCGAAGATGATCTACGTCGAGGCATCACAAGATCAAGCTCCAACTTCACCAAGCCTTGAAAACTTGTGAAGGAAACACCCTATACTACTTGGCAAGAGGTAGAGGATGAAGAAATAGGAGGTGGGTTCACTTTAGAATTGGATTTCTCACTTGTTTTCATCACTTGCCATTGATGTAGCAAGCTTTTCTTCATGGAAGAAGAAGATGAAGAAGAAGAAGAAGATATATTAAGTGTTGAATAATTAGATAAATAAATAAATGAAAAAACAAAACCCTAATCATTAGTTTAACCATGGTTTAATTCTTTACACTTAACCAAGTAAGCATGTATCATCAAACATGATACAATCATGTGCAAAAATGTATATCACATATACAACTTGCACAATTCAAGTGAGAAAATCCATTTAAAGTGAACCAATACTAGTTAATGCAAAGTAATATATCAAATGTATAATTATGCATTAAATCATTAAATCAATACTTGATTTAACGATCCGGTCATATCGTATATAACCGACTAGTATCCTGTGTATCGGCTTATCGAATCAATCCTTGATTCGATATCTAGGTTATATCGCATATAACCATTCGATACATTCATCGTGAGAATGGAATACGGTATCACATACACGCATTATTCTCGGTCCTGCACGTATCTCATATGCGCTCCTATTTCGTTTCGCTTGAGCCAGGAAACCTCTGTGTAGGACTCTAAAGACTCGTCAATACGCCGGCAGCAGATGATGATCATATCAAGCATCCACAAGCCGCAAGCGGTCTGCTAAACATAACGGCCACCCGGGTATTGAGCGATCAGAAGAACGACGAGCAAGCCCGCTCACACTCCTGTGAATCCAACCAGTAACACTTACCGTACAGTCCGGTCTGTTCGTCTGATATGTCGCATATCTCGCCTAGGGGTGGTAAACGTCAGACCCCAATAGCTTGATAAGTCATGTCGACGTAGGGTCCATAACTTTCGTGAAACTACCGATAACTCTTACCAGTATATCACAGCAATCCTGGCTAGGGATTTCCTGTTATGGCCAGTCGTGCATTGCGCAACATCAACCCCCAATACCGGAAGAGACGAATCCCCTCCTATCGCTCATTGCCTCCATGTGAATCGGGACTGTACCCAAAAACCACCTGTTTGCACGACTCAGTAGAGCCGTGGGAGGGTGGAAATCAAAGCACAGTGGGAGACACACAAGACTCTATGACGATCTCGGGTCAACAGACTAAGCTGCACCAGTGTCACCAGAGAACTGCCATCTGACGTGAGGTATAATACCATCTGGGAGTTCTCGGCGAGTCCGTTCAGTGTACCCAGTCTCCACTGAGCACCCGCATACCATCTCTGATGTCAAACACCAATGGATATGGGATCATCCATCGCCCATCACATGGGTCGAGAAGATATACGCTAGTCTACTCTGGAATATCGATGCCCCGTCTCGATATTCCCACGACTAGGAACAATGAAGGATGTACTCATTGACTACCCAGGCCCCACTAGTATGATCTGCATCATAGTCCTGGAAGTCGAGTACACATCCTAAGGGCTTTATCAACATGTAATCAGAGAGACAGAAAGTATACATGTTAAGATAAAGAGCAACCAGATAGCGTACTATCATGTCGAGCAAGAAAGTCCTACCTATATATGTCCCAGCATCCACTACAATATACATCCAATGTACAGTAATGGCCTCTAGGGCATACATATAACTAACAATCTCCCACTTGCACTAGGGCCATCTGTAGCAGTGGTTGTAGTATCTAATACTCAACCATCCCCTAAAAGTCTCTCTTTGAGAAAAGGCCTTCGTAAGTGGATCCGCCGTGTTTTCCTCTGAGTCTACTCTCCCAACCTCGATCACCCTAGAGATCAATTATCTCCATGATCAGGTGATACTACCTCAGAATATGTCTGGGTCACTGATGGGACCAGGGTTCCTTGGCCAAAGCCATAGTTCCATTGTCATACAATGGTAGGAACCTAGTTCATCTTATGAACCAATATACACCCAAACTGCCTCTTTGGTAGTATCTTTAATAGCGATGTTACCAGCCTTTATCGTCTAGTTTGCCACGGTATCTAGCTTGGATCTTTTCCAACATACCGTCCCTTTACCGAGGGTAAAGACAATGCCTGTGACTGACATTCAGTCGTCCTTATCACTCTGGAACTTTTCCAGTGATTCTCCCCAGGATCGAGAAGGTATCACCTTTATCCTATTTGGAGAATCCATGTGATAATAGGAGATTGACCGATCGCAGTATAGGAAACTCTTTTCCTATCAAGAGTATGTTGTCTACGTACAATAAGAAGATGACCACCTTACTCTCTACTACCTTTTTGTATATACAAGGTTCGTCTACCATTTTGATGAAGTCAAACACTTTGACTATCACATCAAAACAGACGTTCCAACTCCGCGATGCCTGCTTCATTATGTAGAGCAACTTGCACATGTTTCCGCTGCTCCCACTGTTTACGAAGCCCTCTGGCTGTATACTTATAGACTTTCTATTCTAAATCAGTATTTAGAAAAGCAGTCATGACACCCAACCACCAGATTTCGCAGTCATGGTATGTATCAATGGTAAGTAGGATCTGGATGGACTTAAGTATAGTCCCTGGAAAAGGTTTCATCATTTTCCACTCTTGGTCGATGACGAAAACCTTTAACAAGTCTAGCTTTGAAAGTCTCAACTTTTCCATCTACACCAAGTAATCTTCTCAAGATATACTTGCTCCTGACGGGGATTTAACCCTTCAGATACCGCAACTAAAGTCCATACTTTGTTGGTGTACATGGATTCCATCTCAGATTGCTAAGCATCCAGCCATTCTTACAGAGTCCCTACTCTTGATGGCCTGCTCGAAACTAGTTGGGTCATCATCTCATGATGCAATCCTTACTCCCACTGTCATCGAGAAACCGAAGTATCTCTCAAGCAGGTGAGGAACCCTGCTAGATCGGCGGAGAGGGTGAGGTTCGTTGGATTCTATTGAATGCTTTGGTTCTACCAAATCATCAGCTTCAGTTTGTATAGCTGGAACATTTCCAGTTCTACATAACTGACCTTGCCTCGAGCTTGTCCGGATTTTGCATTTAGACATAGGCCGGATAACCCCAGATCTTAACTTACTTAAGAGATAGGCTCTTCCCATACCATATCTTATATGGAGTGGTAGGCACTGATTTGATTCGAACCTAATTCAATAGGCATGCAGCTTCTCAAGCGCATAACTCCTTAAAAGGAAATAGGTAACTCAGTAATACTCATCATAGAGCACACGATATCTAATATTGTGTGATTGCTCCGCCCCGATACACCGTTGTGCTGTGGTGTATTCAGAGGAGTAATACTGAGAGAGAATCTCATTTTCCTTTAGAATTGTCCAAGGATTCCATGCACAAGTATTCTCCTCCCTGATCTCATCATAGGACATAATACTTATACCCGTAATTTGGTTCTCTACTTCTAACTTATATTCTGTGAATATCTCAAAAGGTTCAGACTTGTGTTTCAACAGGAACATATGTCTGAATCTTGAGAGATTATCAGAGAATATAATGAAGTTTAAAGAACCAGTCCTGGCATGTGTAGACAGGAGACCTTACATACATCATCATGTATCAATCCCAAGAGTTCACTAACTCTTTCTTTGTTTCCAATAAACAGAGCTATGGTCATTTAATCTTTGTGACATGACTGACAAGTTTCACAAGATGTAAATTCAAACTGATTTAAATATGCATCTAAAATGTAACTTCAGCCAGTCGGGTCGCATTGATATGACCTAGTCTACAATACCTCAAGAATGATTCATTCATTTCTGAACTCTTCCTCTTGTGTGTGTTCTGTATACGAGGAACTGTAGTTTGATTTAGAACGTCAATGCTTTTAGATAACGTGCCTGAACCGATCAACTTTTGATATAGGAAATGTTCAAAACATTATCCATCAATACAAAATTTTATCAATTCTTTATTTATAAAGAGACTGATATGATTTTGTATATCAGGTTCGGTATCTAATAGCATTTGTTCAGAATCAATGTATTAGTAATACAGGGTGATAGTGACCAACAGACTTGGCTGCAACACTTGCCCCGTTTTCTGTCTCATGAAACTTATCACCCGTTCTCAGTTTTTCTACCCTTTTGTAGCCCTATGTAACAGATTACATATCTGGGATCCTGATCCGGTATCATATACCCAAGATGCAGAGGATACTGAGAAACAGTTCTTTGTAATGAACACACCCGAAGATGCATCATATGCACTTTCTTCGTTTGGGCGGCATGGGAATCCTGGTATTCCCCTAATTCCTGCTCTGTCTTATAACAATTATAAGTTGGAGCGGGACCAACGTTCCCCAGCTCAGTATAACAAGCGGGTTCGGTCAATACATCCATATTATTATCTTGATTAAGGCGTGATATGGTCGCTACCTGGAGAGAGAGAGAAGAAAACACTCAGCGTGCGCTCTTGCAAGAATAGATTGGTTATTATTTTATCTAATCAGGATGGCTCCCACTGTTTTTATCAAATCTTCCTTCAAACCCTAAAAGGAAAGACTAGCCGGGATTAATTGCACTATACAAGTTCACCAATCTTTCAGCCAGACCAGTGTCGGTACTTTGAGGGAGGTTCCCCGTGCTTTCGCACGGACCTAATTACAGTAAACCTCGTTTTCCCAGAGGCGTAACCCCGT
Organism: Agapanthus africanus; assembly: GCA_030015575.1. Classification (NCBI taxonomy): domain Eukaryota; kingdom Viridiplantae; phylum Streptophyta; class Magnoliopsida; order Asparagales; family Amaryllidaceae; genus Agapanthus; species Agapanthus africanus. Next base: position 853,004,361 of record JASDDO010000024.1, read on the forward strand.
TGACACCTTTCTAGACACCTACTTGATCGGCTAATTGTAAAGTGCAAAACTCTCCCAGGAGTAACAATTACTCGCAGTGGGTATCGGGATCCAACTATCACATAGAAGGTATGCAATCTCATTGCAAATTTCAACACTTGAAACTCCCGATAATGGTTTTTACCCCTAGCACCTATGACCTTGGCTAAGATCAACAAATCATAGGTACTAGTCAAGTTCTACCCGTCATTTCGTGATTAATTAGACCCACCCACATGACCCTTGGCTAAGGTCAACAAAGCCACATGACTGTCCTAACTAATCGCATCATATGCTGTGTAGGAAGACATCACTTAGCTACCGCACACTACGCCTCGGCTATGGTCGACAAACGTAGCACGAATACTAAGTACTCTACTTCCTAAAATGACGGAGGGTTGCGAATGGTTTTTATGAAAACCTTTAACGCTTTGAACTTGATCTCGTTGCGGAATCAAATGGTTTTTAAATGGAATGTTTTCGAGGCTTTTCTAGTTTTGCTAAAGGGGTCACTCCCGGTGAAGGGATCGTCGGCCCTTTCCTCGTCGAATGAGGTGCGGGATATATCATATATATCACTGTGCAAAGCGGAAACTATAGAAGCGATCAAAGACAAACCGAGGGTTGTAGTATCTGCCAGTTATTGCTAAAGGAGTCACTCCCGGTGAAGGGATCTCGGTCCTTTCCTCATCGAATAAGGTGCAGGATGTTCTATAATGAACACCGCGATGCAAAGCAAGAACTGTAGCTACCTGTTTTTATTTTGAAATTCGATTCCACAACATCAATTAGGTTTATTTTCTTTCATTAATCTCATTAATGAATATCCCATCATTTAAGTCCACCTAAACATCACAGATAAATATAACGTACGCTTATGCCATCCGCATTCGCCTCGATGTCCCGTCTGCACCGTTAGGTTAGGTAACTAACGGCAGAGCGGGGCAGGGCTAGCGCGGGTGTAAAACATAAGCAACGTTTATATAATATATCATATATACTATATATAATATCTGTCACAGAACATCACATGATCACATCACAGATAAATCACAGCAGAAGAAACATATGAAATATTGGATATATTAGGACGTCCGTGTTTTCAATACGAGCCAGTATAAAACACGGATTCCACGGTCGTGATGAATAGCCTATCCCACACCTCTAGACCCCTACGAGAGCGGCAAGCAACCCTACCAATTCTAGGGTTAGGAGACCCGGACTCGACTCCTCGAGATGGTCTCCCACTGTACCCTAGAACCCGGCTACTTGTGCTCCCCTCCTTGGGTCTATCCTAATGCGGAAAAGTAAATAATATACAAAAGGTGACATCTTCCGCAACCTGGAAGTGCCCCAATAAAAGAATATTACATACAAGTATTTACATGAATGAAAATGAAAAACACTCATCTCACATAAAAACCCCCCGGCTATTCAAACACGACGATCCAATATAACATATCCAGCAACACATAACATCACATGTCATCAACGTAAGTAAATATGCGCATCCCAATTGTCGTTGACATATAGCAACGAAACCGGCGATATCACATATTACACTTACGGTCACAGAAAAGAAAGTGTAAAACTACAACAGTTGGAATCCGCAGTCTTTTTAGACATCGCATGCCTAATCAAATGAATTCCTTAGACATCGCATGCCTAACAATTATAAACCCCGTATTTTAGTCTCATTATCGAAAACTCTTTTCAATATCAAGTCGGGCAATTCAACAGGATTCCCGACATCCTGATCGAATGTTCGTCGCAAACTTTAGTAGGCAGCCGCACCCCCGATGCCGTCGACGAAGTGCACCAAGGCGGAACACCGCTGCCGCGAGCACCCGAACGGATGCTTTCGGAGACGGGGTTCTCCTACAGTCACTTGGTCGGGGCTATGGGGTGTAGCAGTCTATTAAGTTTACCCGGCGAGCATCCGCGTATGCTACGTGATTGCGACGGACTTTTGATCACATCAAAATTCCGTGGCAACCGATCGAGTGAGACTAAACCGCTAGATTTATAACATTCATTCAGTTATCTCATAACTGCTTGTGAATTCCAATTGTTGTATCACATTCCGGATAAGATAGAAAATGTTAACCTATCCGATCGAACAATCGAACACCCAAGTTTTTCCGATCAACCGAATGAAATAAGTTCAAAGACATTCACTTCATGCCTCAGTACCAACGGTCCAGCCGTAGAAGGGTCAAGCCAACGCCTCACATGTGGCACGCCGTACTGCCCCAAACCCTAAGGTTCAAAGGGCAGTTCAAGACGGTAACATAATCGAGTTAAGGTTTGTTGTCTTCTAGAGGGACCATCGCGTTACCTGCACTACTCAGAACGTCCTTAAACCACGGAAAAATCCAACACTTGGAAATTTTCCGGCAGGGGAAAAGGTGGGTATTTATGTCCGGTCGAACTTTTTAACATATTCTAAAATTACCCGGAAAAACACACAGACAAAATTAGACAATCCGATCGATACACCGAGTCCCCAATACAACCAAGAAAATTCAACTCTTGAATAAATATTAAAAAATCCCAGAAAATCCAACATCATAAAATAAGAATTACTGTGCAAATTTTATTGGATGATGTGACCTTATGGCCGCGGAACCGCGGCAGAAGCCATGCTTTTGCCGCTGTTCCGCGGCGGTTTAGATGAGATAGGTTCTCGTTTTGCACCATAATTCTTAGGTCTTCCTGCTGAATTTTTAAGGAATTTTTAATCTGGAAAAATCCCAGTTTTTTCAAAAATGTCCAGAGAGCCGTTTAAAGTCGGGGTTTCGGGTCGATCGGACTTCTAACTCCGTCTACGCATCGCCTAAGGCTCTAGCTAGGCTCTGATACCACTGTAGGGTTCCTAGGCACACTAATGAAGTCTCACAAGTGATCAAACATGGCCAATTAAAATTTTACAAGTGCCTACAAACCCTAATACGGATCGTTAACTAGATAATGAGGCGATGCAATGCAAATAAACGAATTTTAACTAAAGGAAAGAAGCTACAACCTTTGTAGATCCGGTCCTCCACGTCCTAGGCTCCGTGATGAGGTCCCTCCGCTGTCCAAATCAAATCCATGACTCTAGCATCGGCTTCATCGGAGAAATGGGCGGGCTTGGTCGTCGGCTTCGATGCCGAAGATGATCTACGTCGAGGCATCACAAGATCAAGCTCCAACTTCACCAAGCCTTGAAAACTTGTGAAGGAAACACCCTATACTACTTGGCAAGAGGTAGAGGATGAAGAAATAGGAGGTGGGTTCACTTTAGAATTGGATTTCTCACTTGTTTTCATCACTTGCCATTGATGTAGCAAGCTTTTCTTCATGGAAGAAGAAGATGAAGAAGAAGAAGAAGATATATTAAGTGTTGAATAATTAGATAAATAAATAAATGAAAAAACAAAACCCTAATCATTAGTTTAACCATGGTTTAATTCTTTACACTTAACCAAGTAAGCATGTATCATCAAACATGATACAATCATGTGCACAAATGTATATCACATATACAACTTGCACAATTCAAGTGAGAAAATCCATTTAAAGTGAACCAATACTAGTTAATGCAAAGTAATATATCAAATGTATAATTATGCATTAAATCATTAAATCAATACTTGATTTAACGATCCGGTCATATCGTATATAACCGACTAGTATCCTGTGTATCGGCTTATCGAATCAATCCTTGATTCGATATCTAGGTTATATCGCATATAACCATTCGATACATTCATCGCGAGAATGGAATACGGTATCACATACACGCATTATTCTCGGTCCCGCACGTATCTCATATGCGCTCCTATTTCGTTTCGCTTGAGCCAGGAAACCTCTGTGTAGGACTCTAAAGACTCGTCAATACGCCGGCAGCAGATGATGATCATATCAAGCATCCACAAGCCGCAAGCGGTCTGCTAAACGTAACGGCCACCCGGATATTGAGCGATCAGAAGAACGACGAGCAAGCCCGCTCACACTCCTGTGAATCCAACCAGTAACACTTACCGTACAGTCCGGTTTGTTCGTCTGATATGTCGCATATCTCGCCTAGGGGTGGTAAACGTCAGACCCCAATAGCTTGATAAGTCATGTCGACGTAGGGTCCATAACTTTCGTGAAACTACCGATAACTCTTACCAGTATATCACAGCAACCCTGGCCAGGGATTTCCTGTTATGGCCAGTCGTGCATTGCGCAACATCAACCCCAATACCGGGATAGACGAATCCCCTCCTATCGCTCATTGCCTCCATGTGAATCGGGACTGTACCCAAAAACCACCTGTTTGCACGACTCAGTAGAGCCGTGGTAGGGTGGAAATCAAAGCACAGTGGGAGACACATAAGACTCTATGACGATCTCGGGTCAACAGACTAAGCTGCACCAGTGTCACCAGAGAACTGCCATCTGACGTGAGGTATAATACCATCTGGGAGTTCTCGGCGAGTCCGTTCAGTGTACCCAGTCTCCACTGAGCACCCGCATACCATCTCTGATGTCAAACACTAATGGATATGGGATCATCCATCGCCCATCACATGGGTCGAGAAGATATACGCTAGTCTACTCTGGAATATCGATGCCCCGTCTCGATATTCCCACGACTAGGAACAATGAAGGATGTACTCATTGACTACCCAGGCCCCACTAGTATGATCTGCATCATAGTCCTGGAAGTCGAGTACACATCCTAAGGGCTTTATCAACATGTAATCAGAGAGACAGAAAATATACATGTTAAGATAAAGAGCAACCAGATAGCGTACTATCATGTCGAGCAAGAAAGTCCTACCTATATATGTCCCAGCATCCACTACAATATACATCCAATGTACAGTCATGGCCTCTAGGGCATACATATAACTAACAGTTCTACAGCTGGCTTTGAAGAGGCCCCTCCTGCCATTTGAGTGGCAGGACGTTTCACTCTTGCAGACTGAGATCCGCCCCTTGTCTTTATCACTGCCTCATAACCGCGGGCAGCTTCCAGAGCATCTTCATGAGTCAGAAATTTCCCTGTGGCTAGTGTAGCCTGAATTTCTGTATCCAAACTTTATTGAAATCGACGGGCTCTGATCTCATCCGTCGGTATCAGGTGTGCCGCAAATCTGTTACTGTCTTGTGTTAGCTGTGTAGTATTAAATATTTGAAATACTGTGACATATCTTACCGACTGAGCATGGTGAGTTCTGCATCATACTCATCTACTGAATTGTCCCACATCGAACCTTATTGTAGATGAATGAACTGCTGTTCCATGGCAAACGTGGCAGTCACAGGGAAGTACTTCGCGTCAAACTTATCGCGAAAAGTCTTCCATTCAATAGGCTGTACAAGACGGCTTTCTTCCGCCTTCCACCAGTTTCTGCATTGTCCGTGAGTTGTAATTTTGCCACACGAACCCAAGCTATATCTGGCTTGTGCTGCTGCCAGATCATCCCTGATACTCTGAGCCCATTCCTCAGCTTCCAGTGGGCTCCCCTTTCCTGAGAACTGTTTGCGATGTAAAGCTCTGAATTGCATCACCCCAGGTGCTTCAGCCTCGGTACGGTTCAAGAGCTGCTGCTGTCCCTCTAGGAGGCTGCGGATTGCCTCAAGTAGAACTGTTTGTTCGTTGAGTGGAGCAGGAACGACAGATATGAGTGGTAGTGGTGGAGGTGTGTTGTTGACATTGGTGCTGGTGTTGTTTGGTGAATCCATAACCTTGAATGAAAAATTTAGGTTAGGACAGATTCAAAGTATATGATTCAAGGAATACGAATTTGATAAGATTCAAAGAACATGAATTGTAAAGAATGTTTTAGTTGCTGGTTCTTGTGTTATATTGCTTAGGTTGTTCTTGCAAAAAGAACTGCATGGTAGTGTTCCATACAGCTCGGACTTGCATGGGCCACCAACAAAACCTGTCATTCCCCGCTTCCCAGTATACGGCGAAGGGGACGCGACTTGTCCGCTACATATTTACTTTGGAGTAAATACGCTGAGTGTATCTAAGAAATATAAAATTAATTACACAAGAGACAAGTTATATAAACTGAACAGCAACTTTATTTATTAGCATTGTTTTGTACAATGCATGAAAAGCAAATACAACTGAAATAAAAGCGATGCCTAAATAAAGGCATAACAGGAATGTAAAGTAATGAAAGGAAATGTGTACAATGAAACTAAAGCGCTGGGTCTTCAGCAAACTGATCCAAGTCTTCAGCAGTAGGCTCGATCTCTGACGTGTCCGGATCACCTGACGACATTCAAAGAAGAAAGAAAGAGAATGTCGTCAGCGAACAGGTGGCTCGGTAAGTCCCAAAGATAAGAGGAGAAATAGAATAGATAGAGAGTAAGAGAGAGAGAGAGAGAGTATCTTTTACAGTTGTATTATATTGTTATATTGTTTTATTTAGTGTTAACGCTGTTGTTTGTAGCTTGGTACGGAAGGATGCCAGTGTATACGAGAGGAGTTTCACTTGCCCCGGAGACTAAGGTATCAGGAACTCAAGGAACCGTTTATCTCTCGGTACAACAGCAACTGGATTCATGTTAGGTGTCTTAATCTTACCATCTCGTGCCACTTTAACACCTTCCGTGCCAATCTACCCCTTAAACCCCGTAGTGTTTTGATTGTATTGTTGTATTGTATTGTCTTGCATTGTAAACTGTATAGATGTATAATTGGACGACTGACCAAAACCATGATATCAGTAAACGGATGTAACTGTATAATCATGTAAATGGAATATCTGGAGAATCATGTAAATGGATGTATATCCATGGTTCGGTTCAATCAAGTTGTATAGATTGATAATTGGATTCATGGATTCATGTTGAATTGTAATATCGAAGCGTGTAGATTATAGATTGTAAACTGTAGATTGTAGATTGTAGATTGTACTTGAATGATATTCAAGTCAGATTATACTGAGACTCAAACTGAGTCAGACAATTAGTAAAGTAAATTGAAGTCCTAATTGTTTTTATTAATTTGTCTACCTTAGATAGGCAAGCACCCACTTCTCCGGCTCCCTGAGATTCAAGAGATTGGTCTCGCTTAAACCTATGTTTACTAGGGTCCTTAGGATAAATTAAAGAACTTGAGGGGGTTTTTATGTAAAAATACTTTTATATACTTTTCAAAACACACCCTAAGTATTTATTATTCGTCTTTAGAGTTGTAATGAATGTAGATTTTATATTGTGATGTTTTTAGTGAAAATATTCTAATTCCATAATAAAAGGTGTTTATTTGTAATATTGGTATTGTATGGAATTCATGGTATTTTAGTGTGAAATTGATTCTTGTGACATTTTTGAAAAGAGTTGGAATATTTATAATAATTCAAAATAAATATTTTAGGGTTACATATACATATATTTATATGAAAATAATTTTAATAAATATTTTATATTCTAAAAATCTCATTTTCTTAAGATGTCATATTTTAAATCTTTTGAGACCGAATGCTCCTTGCGGTGGTCTGAATTTCGCACTACTAAGCCCGAGGATGTGCGATAATCCGCACCATCTCGAACGGGTTCCCCAAAATGGGTTGTAGCGGCGCTTTGCAAAGATTGTAAAATACTAATTCCTTTAGAAAACGGTTTTATGAAGTAAATGGTATTTATTTGTAAAGATGTAAATTTTCCGTATTCTATGTTCTAGGGTCTCCTAAGTCAACTAGATTATTCCTAACTGTTCCAAAACGACAAGTTGTGAGATGCCTCAAATCGCCTCTTCACCGCCAATTGTAGCCAGGTAAGTACAAGTGAAGAAAGGAGGGATCCTCTCACGAGTCACCGTGAGTCGGGCGTTTTAAAGTTACCTTTCTCACTTGCCTAGCCTAGACACCATAAAGTCAGGTTTAGATAAACGACTGATGGCCACAACTTATCCTATTTTCATAATAAGTGGTATTTATTTAAAAAGTGTATCAATACTAAATCTTTTAGAAATGGTTTTATTAAGTAAAGGGTATTTAAATGAAAATGTTTGTTTTCCCGTATTCTAAGTTTTCATTGGTATCGTGTTATGTTACATATGAGTGTGTGAGGAGGTAGGTCGTTACCTCGTGATTTACTTTAAAGGTATAGCAAGTTTAATGGAGTTAAATGTAGAATTGAAAAATGTGGTATTTAAGTGAAAAATACGATAAATTGAAATAGCCATCATTTCATGTGATGAAACTTGATCAATTTGTTTGATTAGTGTTTAGTAGTCAACATGAGAAAATTTAAGTATGATTGTATTAGTGAGAAGTGGAATTTTATAAGAAACCGAATCGAAAATCGGATTTGTTCCGATTCCGTCGGGTTTTGTAAATCCGTATTTTTAGATAGAAGAGATAGGTAGAAATTGGGACTTACGGGTTTTATGACATATAAGAGAGTGAGAGGAAAGTAGTGGAATCACCAATGTGTTGCGTCGTCGCCGGGAGTTCCTAGGAAGATCGCCGGAAGTTCGCCGGGAAATTCACCATAGCTTCGCCTCGTGCTCACTTCGATTGCACACTAGGGTTCTAAGGATTTTTCTTGAGAGTTGGCTCGGAAATGTGAGTGAGAGGGTTGAGGGTAGGGTGGTATTTATAGGGTTAGGCTAGGATTAGGGTAGGTGAAGAGTTTAATTGAAAAAAAATATAAAAATATATAAAATGTATTAAAAATTGGAGTAAATGGGGGCTTTCTGAATTCGCTGGAACCGATCTGGGAATTGAAGTATACAGGGGGTTAAGGAGGTGAAAAGACAGAACTTTTCAGTTGACGACTCGGCCGTCTGGCCGAGTCCGGCCGGCGGCGCCGGCCCGAGTCGGGCCGAGTCGGGGGTCGGGTAGGTGGGGAGTCTCATGAGGTAGGCACTGGTGCTTTCAGATTTTCAGGTTCAGTAGGAATTTTGGGAGTTATCTCAGGTGGACTGTTGGACTTCTATAAAATTTAAAATAAAATAAATACAAAAAATAATGTGGGGCATGGGATTTGAACTCTGGTGGCTGGGTTCAGCAATACAAGGTATTACCAATGAGCTACAAGCTCTTTTTTGTAATTAAATTTCTAATTAATTATTTAAGTTTTGTGCTCAGGAAATAAATACCCCTTTATGGATTTTTGAATTTTTTTTGTAAAAACTTGTATAGGAAATTTAGGGTTGTTACATTCTACCCTCTTTAAAAAAATTTCGTTCTCGAAATTTGTAAAAGGAAGGTGTAACAATTTCAATGTAAGTTCGGTGTCTGGAGTACTTGATAGTGTATAAAAATAATAAAGTGATATAAGGGTGAAAAAGGCTTACTGGTGTTAACTTGACCTCCAGTCTCGGCTTCTACGGCTTCTAATGTGAATGTCTGTCGCCGTGGTACATTTCTTCTAGCTGGAGGCACATTTTGCCTTTGGGGCCTGTTTCTCTGCCCTCTAGGCATGTCCCTTATTGCTTGTTGGAATTGGCGAGTAGGCTGTGCAGGTGGTGGAGCAGGTAGTGCAGGACGAGTTGCAGGAGCCTGGATAGCTGGCCGCTGTGGGTAGTTGGTAGGTGTGTGAGCTGAGTTGTATCTATATGGATAGATCTCAATTTTGTGATTGGACGCGCTACAAACTAGGCACAGGACTTTTGCGCGCCTACAGTTCTTTATCAAATGTCCCTCCCTCTTGCAATAAAAGCAAAAATCGGGTCTTAGCGGATCCTTGGCTTCTTCCAGTCTTCTGAGTTCAACAGTTGGCCTTGAAGAGGCCCCTCCTGCCATTTGAGTGGCAGGGCGTTTCACTCCTGCAGACTGAGGTCTGCCCCTTGCCTTTATCACTGCCTCATAACCGCAGACAGCTTCCAGAGCATCTTCATGAGTCAGAAATTTCCCTGTGGCTAGTGCAGCCTGAATTTCTGTGTCTAAACCTTATTGAAATCAACGGGCTCTGATCTCATCCGTCGGTATCAGGTGTGCCGCAAATCTGTTACGGTCTTGTGTTAACTGTGTATTATTAAATATTTGAAATACTGTGACATATTTTACCGACTGAGCATGGTGAATTCAGTATCATACTCATTTACTGACTTGTCCCACACCGAACCTTGTTGTAGATGAATGAACTGCTATTCCATGGCAAACCTGGCAGTCACAGGGAAGTACTTCGCGTCGAACTTATCGCGAAAAGTCTTCCATTCAATAGGCTGTACAATACGGCTTTCTTCCGCCTTCCATCAGTTTCGTGCATTGTCCGTGAGTTGTAATTTTGCCACACGAACCCAAGCTATATCTGGCACTTGTGCTGCTGCCAGATCATCCTCGATACTTTGAGCCTATTCCTCAGCTTCCAGTGGCCTCCCCTTTCCTGAGAACTGTTTGGGATGTAAAGCTCTGAATTGCTTCACCCTAGGTGCTTCAGCCTCGGGACGGTTCAAGAGCTGCTGCTGTCCCTCTAGGAGGCTGCGGATTGACTCAAGTAGAACCATTTGCTCGTTGAGTGGAGCAGGAACGGCAGATGTGAGTGGTAGTGGTGGAGATGTGTTGTTGACATTGGTGCTGGTGTTGTTTGGTGAATCCATTACCTTGAATGAAAAATTTAGGTTAGGACAGATTCAAAGTATATGATTCAAGGAATACGAATTTGATAAGATTCAAGAAACATGAATTGTAAAGTATGTTTTAGTTGCTGGTTCTTGTGTTATATTTCTTAGGTTGTTCATGCAGAACAGAACTGCATGGTAGTGTTCCATAAAGCTCGGACCTGCATGGGCCACCAATAAAACCTGTCACTCCCCGCTTCCCAGTATACGGCGAAGGGGACGCGACTGGTCTGCTACGTATTTACTCTGGAGTAAATACGCTGAGCGTATCTAAGCAATATAAAAGTAATTACACAAGAGACAAGTTATATAAACTGAACAACAACTTTATTTATTAACATTCTTTTATACAATGCATAAAAAGCAAATACAACTGAAATAAAAGCGATGCCTAAACAATGGCATAACAGGAATGTAAAGTACTGAAAGTAAATGTGTATAATTAAACTAAAGCGCTGGGTCTTCAGCAAACTGATCCAAGTCTTCAGCAGTAGGCTCGATCTCTGACGTGTCCGGATCACCTGACGACATTCAAAGAAGAAAGAAAGAGAATGTCGTCAGCGAATAGGTCGCTCGATAAGTTCCAAAGATAAGAGGAGAAATATAATAGACCGAGAGTAAGAGAGAGAGAGAGAGTAGCTTTTACAGTTGTATTATATTGTTTTATTGTTGTATTTAGTGTTAACACTATTGTTTGTAGCTTGGTATAGAAAGATGCCAGTGTATACGAGAGTAGTCTCACTTGCCCCGGAGACTAAGGTATCAGGAACTTAAGGAACCGTTTATACCACGGTACAACAGCAACTGGATTCATGTTAGGTGTCTTAATCTTATCATCTCATGCCACTTTTAACACCTTCCGTACCAATCTACCCCTTAAACCTCGTAGTATTTTGATTGTATTGTTGTATTGTGTTGTCTTGCATTGTAAACTGTATAGATGTATAATTGGACGATTGACTAAAACCATGATATCAGTAAATGGATGTAACTGTATAATCATGTAAATGGAATATCTGGAGAATCATGTTAACGGATGTATATCCATGGTTCGGTTCAGTCAAGTTGTAGAGATTGATAATTTGACTCATGGATTCATGTTGAATTGAAATATTGAAGTATGTAGATTATAGATTGTAAACTGTAGATTGTAAATTGTAGATTGTAGATTGTACTTGAATCATTTTCAAGTCAGATTATACTGAGACTCAAACTGAGTTAGACAATTAGCAAAGTAAATTGATGTCCTGATTGTTTTTATTAATTTGTCTACCTTACATAGGCAAGCACCTACTTCTCCGGCTCCTTGAGGCTCAAGAGGTTGGTCTCGCTTAAACCTATATTTACTAGGGTCCTTAGGGTAAATTAAAGAATTTGAGGGGGTTTTATGTAAAAATACTTTTATATACTTTTCAAAACACACCCCAAGTATTTATTATTCGTCTTTAGAGTTGTAATGAATGTAGATTTTATATTGTGATATTTTTAGTGAAAATATCTTAATTCTATAATAAAAGGTGTTTATTTGTAATATTGGTATTGTATGAAATTCATGGTATTTTAGTGTGAAATTGATTCTTGTGACATTTTTGAAAAGAGTTGAATATTTATAATAATTCAAAATAAATATTTTAAGGTTACATGTACATATATTTATATGAAAATAATTTTAATAAATATTTTATATTCTAAAAATCTCATTTTCTTAAGATGTCGTATTTTAAATCTTTCGAGACCGAATGCTCCTTGCGGAGGTTTGAATCTCGCACTACTAAGCCCGAGGATGTGCGATAATCCGCACCATCTCGAACGGGTTCCCCAAAATTGGTTGTAGCGGCGCTTTGCAAAGATTGTAAAATACTAATTCCTTTAGAAAACGGTTTTATGAAGTAAATGGTATTTATTTGTAAAGATGTAAATTTTCCGTATTCTATGTTCTAGGGTCTCCTAAGTCAACTATACTATTCCTAACTGGTCCAAAACGACAAGTTGTGAGATGCCTCAAATCTCCTCTTCACCGCCAATTGTGGCCAGGTAAGTTCAAGTGAAGAAAGGAGGGATCCGCTTACGAGTCACCAAGAGACGGGCCTTTTAAAGTTACCTTTCTCACTTGCCTAGCCTAGACACCACAAAGTCAGGTTTAGATAAACGAATGATGTCCATAACTTATCCTATTTTCATAATAAGTGGTATCTATTTAAAAAGTGTATCAATACTAAATCTTTTAGAAATGGTTTTATTAAGTAAAGGGTATTTAAATGAAAATGTTTGTTTTCCCGTATTCTAAGTTTTCGATGGTATCGTGTTATGTTGCATATGAGTGTGTGAGGAGGTAGGTCGTTACCTCATGATCTACTTTAAAGGTATAGCAAGTTTAATGGAGTTAAATGTAGAATTGAAAAATATGGTATTTAAGTGAAAAATACGATAAATTGAAATAACCATCATTTCATGTGATGAAACTTGATCAATTTGTTTGATTAGTGTTTAGTAGTCAACATGAGGAAGTTTAAGTATGATTATATTTGTGAGAAGTGGAATTTTATAAGAAACCGAATCGGAAATCGGATTTGTTCCGATTCCGTCGGGTTTTGTAAATCCGTATTTTTAGATAGAAGAGATAGGTAGAAATTAGGACTTACGGGTTTTAGGACACATAAGAGGGTGAGAGGGAAGTAGTGGAATCACCGATGTGTTGCGTCGTCGCCGGGAGTTCCTAGGACGACCGCCGGAAGTTTGCCGGGAAATTCGCCGTAGTTTCGCCTCGTGCTCACTTTGATTGCACACTAGGGTTCTAAAGATTTTTCTTGATAGTTTGCTTAGAAATGTGAGTGAGAGGGTAGAGGGTAGGGTGGTATTTATTGGGTTAGGCTAGGGTTAGGGTAGGTAAAGAGTTTAATTGAAAAAAAATGTAAAAATATATAAAATGTATTAAAAATTGGAGTAAATGGGGCTTTCTGAATTCTCTGGAACTGATCTGGGAATTTGAAGTATACATGGGGGTTAAGGAGGTGAAAAGACAGAACTTTTTAGCTGACGACTCGGCCGAGTCGAGGGTCGGGTAGGTGGGGAGTCTCGTGAGGTAGGCACTGGTGCTTTCAGATTTTCAGGTTCAGTAGGAATTTTGGGAGTTATCTCAGGTGGACTGTTGGGCTTCTATAAAATTTAAAATAAAATAAATACAAAAAATAATGTGGGGCATGGGATTTGAACTATGGTGGCTCGGTTCAGCAATGCAAGGTATTACCAATGAGCTACAAGCTCCTTCTTGTAATTAAATTGCTAATTAATTACTTAAGTCTTGTGCTCAGGTAATAAATATCCCTTTATACATTTTTGAAATTTTTTGTAAAAACTTGTATAGGAAATTTAGGGTTGTTACGTGATACGTGCACAAGTGCACGTATATGATCGAACCCTGCCGTAAAACCTTATGGCCTCTATATCGTTTCGCCCGAAGTAGGGAAACCCTCTGTGTGGGACTCTAAAGACTCGTCAATACGCTGGCAGTGGGTTTAACCATAAGCACGTCAGTAGCACTAGCTGTACGTAACGGCTACCCAGGTATTGAGTGAAAGGAAGGCTGGCGAGCAAACTCATCCGAACCCCTATCGAGCCTGTCCGTGACAATATCCGTACAGTCCGGTCCGTTTGTCTAAGGGTATTGCATATCGGGTCTGGGGGGAGGATAAAGTCAGACCCCTATTAACACGATATCTCGTGTCGGTATGAAGCCCATCACCAACTGAATAACTACTAATCCAAATTAGTAATTTTCGTCTACCTTAGACAAGGATTTCTGGTGATGGCCACCCGTGCAAAATGCGACATTAACCCCCAATACCGGGAGAGACGAATCCCCGACGATCCGCTCACTGCCACCATATGGCTCGGGACTGTTCCCAACTAAAATCTATTTGCATGACTCCTTTGAGCCATGGTAGGGTAGTAATCAAAGCACAGTGGGAACTCACAGGAGACAAATGACGATCTCAGGTCGACAGACTAACTTGTAGACATATCACCTGGAAACTGCTATCTGACAATAGGTATAATACCAACTCGTATGTTCCCGGCTAGTCCGTCCAGTGTACTCCTAACCCAATGAGCACCTGCATACTATCTTAGGTGACTAACTAACACCAATGGCCTGTGAGACCGGCCACCACCTCTCGTCGTGGTCTTGATAAGTACACACTAGTCTACTCAGGAGTATCAATGCCTAGTCTCGATACTCCCGCGACTACGGACATTTAAGGATGTGCTTATAGACCACCCAGCTCCTACGTATCTGATCGCCATATAATGCTGGTAGTCAAGATAGAATCCTATGGGCTCTATCAACATGTAATAATGATCTGTAATACCACATAATACATGTACATGATGATAAAGACAAACCAGATAGTATACTATAATTTTGAGTAAGACTGTTCTATCCGTATAGGTCCTCCCTCAATCATCATAATCACCTGCCTGCGATTACGATAATTACCTTTAGGGCATTATAGCCAACAGGGCCCATAGGTCACTCCTTCAGTTCGGATGGGGCGGGAGTTGCTGTTGCATGAGGTGCAGTTGAGAGCCATTGATTTTCTGCACAGGAGCAAGACACCAAGTTTTAGTATCTTGAATCTAAGGGCAACCATAGAAAACTGCGATTTTGTTCGCGAAACACGACACACGAGGTATAGAGTGGAAAGAGGAAAATGTTCCACCGGACGTGCCAGAATCTGTTCACCGCCGAAAGACCGGACCGAGACATTGAGACGTTTAGCCTGAATTTAGGGGTAGATGCTATTTGGACATATCCACCCACTCTCCGAAAATACCAAGTTGATTTATGGCACCATATATCGAAGGTTTGGATAGATGCGACCGATGCAACATACTTTATCAGATTCCCTTTCATTTGTGAGGGGTTTTTGATTATGGGGATGCTCTTCACTGCATGCGCAAGCCCCTGCAATTAATTACGTTATCGCATTGCGATAACCACTTTCTCCTGCTCCAGTAGTTCACTTCATGTTGTATGTTATTTTGTTTGTTAAGCTTGCCCGTGGATTGTATACGAAGACTATTTTATGTTGTCGCCCGTAGGGCGCGGATTAGTCCAAATTTGTATATTTTAGATTTGGGCTTAGGTTTTGAACTTAGGTTATATGTTCCTTTAGTTCAAAAATGTTTTGTTTGGTTTAAGAATCGTTAATCTAGTTTGAGATTAAGATCAGCTGAAACATATGAGCGTTTGGGCTCAATTTATTTTTTAAACTAAGGATACGTTAGTTCTATTTGAGACTAAGATCAACTTATCAATATTTTTAGGATCATCAAGTTTTATTACGATCCAACAATAGAGCATTTGGGCTCAGATGCAAGAAATTTCAGAGAGACTTTTAGCCAATTTGTGTTTGGCCTGCTCAGTCTTTTCTTCTTTCCTCCTTTTTTTATTCAAAAGTGCTAAGCATTTATTTGGGTTCTGTTTGCTCAGCCCTTTTTTTTATGCAGGAGTGCTAAGCACTTGTTTGGAGCTCTGGTGCTCACATGCGTAGCATGTGAAGCACTCAGTTATGGGCGCTGCCCAATAAGTGCTAAGCATTTTAGTTATTTTGACTGAATATGTATAATGCTAAGCAATTTTATATGGTGTCCATGTGGGGAGCACGTGAGGCACTGTCTTATTTATTTTGTTTGGCGCCCATGTGTGTTTCATGTGAGGCGCTAAGCGCTGCTCAATTAGTGCTAAGCACTCAACCGTTTTGGCTGTATATGAAATGCTAAGCACTTTTACTCGGCGCTCACGTGCCTTTCACGTAAGGCGCTGGCCTTCTATTTTAAGCGCCCACGTGAGAAGCACGTAGGGCGCCGAGTCCTTTGTTTGGGGGCGTCCATATGTGAAGTACGTGAGACGCTGACTCCTTTATGAGGCGTTGAGCTCCTTTTCTTTTTTAGAGATTGAATCTCTGTTAATAGCATTTTGACCATTAATGACCACCAAGATCTTTGCTTCTAGGATCAAATTTTCTTTAAGAAGTAAGTTCTTATTCTTTTTTAATAAGGACTAAGTTCTTTTCGTAGGGATAAGCCCTATATTTAGATAAATTAAATTCCTAGAATATAGGTTCTTTTCTTTCTCTTTTTTTTAATCATGTTCTTTTCCTCTAGATTTTGAGTTTGAAGAACAGAATCTCCCCAATGAGAATTGAATTCTCAACTTGTGGGGATATTTGCTTTGCAAATCTCAAATCAGAGGAAGAACTAAGTTCTTATATGAAGGGTTAAACCCTTGTTTTCGTTTATACTAGGCAAAAGAGATATTTTTGATCACTTCTTTTTTTTTTACCTAGAGTTTGAAAGGAGGGAGATCTTCTTCTTCTTTTGAAAATTAAATTCTTTGTTTTTCTTTTTGTGGAGAAACTTATCGGGTAAATCTTCTATCTGTCCTCTTCCCGAGACTTGAACTCTCAGGTTTTTTTATATAGTAGAGGCAAATTGTTAATTAGTTTGAGAAAATCTCTCATTTAAGAGATACCAATTGATTTAATTGATCTCAAAATTTTTTCGGGGAATTTTATCCACCGTTGGATTTTTGATCCAGTGATTTTCTGTTCTATAGAATATGTTTTCTTATTTTTAACAAGATTAGGAAAATATTTTCCATATATATAGAATTTTATCCTGTTAAACGGTGATTTCTAATCACCATTAGATTTTAATCTAAGGCCTCTCTGTTTTACAGAGAACGATCTTTCTTTGTTTAGAAAGATTGTGGAAATATATTCCCAAAAATAGAATTTAATTCTATCATTGGATCTTTGATCCAACCGAGAATATCATTCTCACTTAGAAAGATTATGGAGATATTTTCTCCTAATTGAATTTAATTTTGTTATTTGATGATTTATCATCACCACCGGATCTTTGATCCAACAGCTCTGTTTAATAGAAAATAGACCAATGTTTTTTAGAGAAATAATTCTCATGTAGAATTTAATTCTACCTGTTTTAGTTTGGGCGTCGGCGCTTACGTGTTATGCATGTGGGTGACACTTAAGAATTAAATTCTTATTTATGGCAGGCGCTCTTATGCCTTGCGCATTGGTGCTTACGTGAACTTCACGTGCGACGCCACTATAAGATTTAATCCTATACGACTGGCGCCGGTGCTCTCGTGGGGAGTACGTGAGGTACGCCTCATTGGAATTTAATACAGCTTAGCGTTTTTTATTATGTTTAATTATTAGGGGAACAAAGGATATTTCGTTCCATTATTTCCCATGTTTGGGGCGAATGTCTAGTTTAGGGACATCTCGGTTCAACATTCCCATTTTGGAGATGAATGTTAGTTTAAGGACATTTCGGTCCAACATTCCCATTTTGGGGATGAAGGAAGAGGAGTTATTGGTTATTGGGACCCGCCACCTCTCTGAAGATATTGAGAAATTAAAACGATATATATCAGAGGTGTGAAGAGATGCACTCTTGAACCAAATCCCGTATTTGAGGGAAAAAATCATGGCGGATCATCCAAGAATCATTTGTCTTGTTTGAGACTAAGATTAACTTAGAAAGTATAGGATGAAAATCGTTAGTCATGTATGGGACTAAGATCATCTTGGATATCACGAATATAAACTTAATTGATTTGGGCTAAAATTGGGTTTTTGTAATACCCAACAGTGCTAAGCACTCAGTTGCATATAACGCTCACTTGTATATCATGCGAAGCGCTATAATAGTGATAAGCACTAATTTTTCTCTGGTGCTCACGTGTGTTTCACGTGAGATGTTGAGCATATGACGCTCGCGTGTGTTTCATGTGAAATGCTTAGTTTTGGTTTCTTTTGAGTGCTCACATATGTTTCACGTGAGGCGCTAAGTTTTGGGCGCTCACGTATGTTTCACATGAGGCGCTAAGTTCTTTTGAGATTTAATCTCTGTTGATATTTTTAGAGAACTTAAATCTATGTTAATGGTATTTTGACCATTAACGATCACCAAGATCACTATTTTTAGGATCTTGGATTGGGTTCTTTTAAGAACTAAGTTCTTGATTTGAAAGAACTAAGTTACTGAAGTAGTATAAACTCCATCTTCTCCATATTCTTTTATCCATGTTCTCCTGTTCATGTTTTCAGAGAGGTTAAATCTCTGTTAATAGTGTTTTGACTATTAATGATCACCAAGATCACTATTTCGAAGATCTGGGATTAGGTTCTTTAAAAACTAAGTTCTTAATTTGAGAGAAATAAGTTCCTGGAGTATTATGGACTCCATCTTCTTTCTTTTCAACCTTGTTCTTCTCTTTAATTTTTGAATTTCAAGAACAAGATCTTCCTGATGAGAATTAAATTCTCAACTTGTATGAGACTTGTCTTGTGGATCTCAGACCCAAAGAAAAAACTAAGTTTTTTGAGAAGGATTAAATCCTTATATATGATATGAGAGGTTAAGGAGATATTTTGATCTCAATATTTTCTTTATTTAGGGTTTGAGGGGAGGAAGATCTATTTTCTTTATTGAGAACTAAATTCTCTGTTGTTTGTGGAACATTTTTGAGAGCCTTATGTATTTTTTATAGAATCTTGTGGGGGGTTTCCACCCTTTTTATATTGACCCCTCTTTTTTTTGATTAATCTCTTTACTCCTATTTATAGGAGAAGAGAAAAATAAATTTGTTGAGAAAATCTCTCAATGAGAGATCATGATTGATTTCATAATTTATCAAAATGATCTTTTAGATCAATCGGTGAATTTTATTTACTGTTAGATTTTTAATCTAAAGGCACTCTGTTTAACAGAGAAGATTTCTTATTTGTTTAACAAGATTAGGAAATATTTTCCTAAAATAGAATTTTATTCTATCATAGAATATCTTGTTAGTTTAACAAGATTAGAATTTTATTCTATTATATGAATATCCTGTAAGTTTAACAAGACTAAGAAGATATTTTCCTAACATAAAATTTTTGAATATCTTTTTAGTTTAACAAGATCAGGAAGATAGTTTCCTAACATAGAATTTTATTCTATCAGATGGTTTAATTGGTGATTTTATAATAACTGTTGGATCTTTGATCTAAGGGTCCTCTGTTTAACATAGAGGATCTTTCTAGTTTGAAAAAGATCTGAGAAATATTTCCTACATAGAATTTAATTCTAACATTGGATTTTTCATCGAACAGAGAATATCTTCCTTATTTAGAAAGATCAGGGGATATTTTCTCCTAATAGAATTTTAGTTCTGTCTTTTGATGATTTTTAATCACCATTGGATTTTTGATCCAAGAGCTCTGTATTTAATAGAGAATATTTGATCAGGGAGATATTTTTTCCCTAATAGAATTTAATTCTATAATTTGATAGTTTATTATCACCATTGGATACTTGATCCAAGGGCTCTCTATTTACAGAGAATATTCCAGATTTTAGGAAAATATTGCCCATATAGAATTTAATATTATTCTCTTTAATTTGGACGTTGACGCTCACGTGCTATGTTCGTGGACGCCGCATAAGAATTTAATTCTTTTATAAATAGTCACTCGCGTATTTTGCACGTCGACGCTCACGTATGTTCCATGTGAGACGCTACTATAGTATTTAATCCTAACAAGGGCTGGCACTGGTGCTCACGTGTTTAACACGTGAGGCGCTCATGTGTTTAACACGTGGGAACTAATATAGAATTTAATCCTATCTAAGACGGTACCTACATGCTTTGCATGTGGGTGCACGTGTTTAACTCGTGGGGGTTTTCCCTTTATTTTTATAAGGGAATAAAAAACTCTGAGCTAAAAATTTTTGGTGGGAACTGAGAGTAAGTCTCCTGATAATCTATATCTGCTTTTTGAGTAAAGCCTTTGGCAAATAATCGGGCCTTAAATGTATCAACAAACCCATCAGCTCGATATTCCTTCTTCGACACCTATTTGCATCCGATGGACTTCCTATTTTTTGGTACGTCACATAGCTCCAATACTTTGTTTCTCTCTATTGAGTCAAGCTATTTTTTCATCGCTTTCTGCCATTGATTTGATTCATGTATGTTTATCGCATTCTCATAATTCAGAGGATCGGCTTGCTCGTACATGTCAATATCTACCGAGAAATAAGATAGTTCACATGAATATTTTTTACCGCCAAAAACCGGTGAGACAAACTGTGTTGAACGTCTTGCCTGAATTTGGGGGCAGATGCATAAGTTTGATCCATACACCTCTCAGAAAACACTAAGTTGATTTATAAAGTCGTATATCGGAGGTTTGGATAAATGCGACTGATATAGCTGACTCTCAGATTCCCACTCAGGGTGAGAGGTTTATTGATTGTGGAGACATATTTTTTCTGCAAGTGTAAGTCCCTGCAGTTAATTACGTTATTGTGAATGATAACAAATTTCTGCACTCCAGGTTTTTAGCTTCATGCGTCGTGTTTTGTTTTTTGTTTTTTGGGCTACTCCTGGATTGTGTACGGAGATTAATTTTGTCGTCGCCCATAGGGCGCAGATTAGTCCAAATTCGTATATATTTTAGATTTGGGTCAAGCATTTACTTGAATGGCTCTATGTTGGTGTTTTGATTTCCCAATGGGGTGAATTTACATCTCATTTTTCACACTTGTGAGGTCTATGGGTTCATATGCTTACATAAGTCTTATCTAAGGATCGTTAGTCTCATTTGAGACTAAGATCAACTTAGATATTTTTGAGCATATGGGCTAAATGAAGCTTAAGCTTCAGGACTTAGCCGATTTAGGGCTAAGAATTGGGTCTATTTGACACCCAAACATGCTTGACACACAGAACTTGGAGTATGGCTCTCGGCTCGAATATCGGCTCACGGCTCAGGCGCATGCCTACATGTATATCACGTGGCGCACGGTGGCTTGGCACGGTTCGAGCGCACATGCATATCACGTATCGCTGGCGCAGCCCATCTTTCTTGGCGTTTAGTGCATGCACATATATTTCACGTAGCGCAGCCCAATCGTAAAGCTTAAGCTCTGGCGCAATTTTCTTGGTGCAAGCGCATGGCTTTGGCGCATGCTCACGCGCACATCACATGGTATGGTTAGGGCTTCAGAGATTAATCTTTGTCTTCTTCAAAGAAGGTTAACTTTTTAGAGAAAAGAATCTAACTTTATGAAGCTTAAGTTTCTGTTTAATGGTTTTTTGTCCATTAAAATCAACAAGATCAGATTTTTATGATCTTGGGTTTTGTTTTGGTCACAATATATATCTTTGATGACAAAATTTGGGTCTTTTGAAGCTTAAACTTCGGTTTGAAAGAGATCTTGATGATCATATGTTTTTTTGGTGGAGTTTTCCTCTAAATCTCAGATCTTGAGATCGAAAATCCTTCCATGAGAACTTAAGTTCCCGACAAGGAGAAGATTTGACTCAAGGATCTTCGATCTAGAGAAATAACTTAAGTTCTTGTTGAAGCTTAAGCTTCGTTTTAATAGAGATTAATCTCCTTATCTAGGGTTTTGAGTAAGGAGAAGAACTTGTAGAGGTTTAAGTCTCTTTTCTTCATCTTATGGGTAGTCTTCTCTCGTTTGAGATTAATCTCTCCTTCTCCTATTTATAGGAGAGAAGTTGTTAATCAGGTTGAGAGAATCTCTCATTAAGAGATCCCTAATTGATCTTAAGATCAACCGGTGGTTCTTAAGCATCGTTGGATCGTTGATCCAAAGAGATTTCTTGTTAACAAGAAAATATTTTTCTGTTTAAGAAAGATAAGGAAAATATTTTCCCAAATAAAGTTTAAGATCTGATTAAAGCATGCGCTTCAGCCGAACATGCGGCCTGCACCACGTGCTTTGCACGTGTTGGGCTTGGCAGCTTGCGCCACGTGCTTTACACGTGGTGCGCATGCATAGTCGGCTTGACACTTTCATCTCGATATTTTTTTGGTCAAGCTTAAGCTTTGAGTGTCAAATTTTGGCAGGAACAAATGCCTCTCCCCACTACATTGCCTACGTATATACACACGTGGGTTAAGTAGTGTAAACTTATGCAACGCTAGAGATTCGATAGCTTAGGAAACAGGTTTAGGTTCCTTTCACCTAAGGCTTCTCAACTTTTATGAGTCGTAAGGGTTTCATAAAAGTATTTTCTCCATATGGGTCGAGAGAATTTTGCAGGTGTATTTTTTCCTTAGGAATTTTGAGGATCCCTAAGTCTATTTCTCTTGTAAATCGTAAGGATCTTACAAGAGTGTTTTTTCCTTACGAGTCGAGAGGACACGTAAGTGGATTTTTCTCCTCATTAGTAACTTGGTTAGCCAATGAAGGATATTTAGGTGCAACCTCGTTGCGAATAACCCATGGATCATATACGATAGTCAATTTGGTAATAGTCCACGGGTCAATGGCTTAAAAGACAGGTTTAGATCCCTGTCACCTAATACTTTTCAATTTTTTGAGCCGTGAGGGTCTCATAAAAGCATTTTCTTCTTATGAGTTATAAGGATCTCACAGGAGTATTTTCTTCCTAGGAGTCATAGGGAATCCTAAGTGTCTTTTCCCCTGGTGAGTCGTAAGGATCCCACAAAGGTGTATCTTCTGTTTATTTTTTTCATGTGAATAAAAAACACTATTTTTTTTGAATTGCACTTCTTTGTACTAAAATGTCATGGCTTAGTTTATGTACTCGTCTTGGAGCATTCAACTTATTCTCCTTTTATAGATAAACTCGGCCTAATGTTAAACATACATAACCCCTGATAGTGTAGGAATCCGTTAAGTTTGTGGTATTAGGTGTAGTCCATCGCACCCTTGCGTTAGCTTATTTCTTCTTGGTTTGTGTTCCCTCATATCACTATTTGAGTAGCCATGCACTAGACATATCCTTCAATCCCTTCTGAGGCTGGATAAAACATCTCAAGTAATCTTCCTAGGCTGGTATATGCATGTTGCCGTTAGAGATTCAGCGTTAGGCGTCACCATGACGCTTTACCTTGAGGTCTGACTCTTTTTGAGTCCTAGAGAAGTCATAACTGCACCCTTATGAGGTAAGATGATATCTAATGGTCTTTAGGCATATATGCACTGCTATCAAGACCCGGAGCTAGGAATATGCCATTACTCCACTTGTTTCGGCTTTTTTGAGCTTTGCGGACGCCAAGTCTGTACTCTACGGAAGTAGAATGAACTTTCAAATAGTCTCTAGGCTGTATGTGTTGCCATCAAGACTTAGAGCTAGGAGAATGCCGTCACTCCACTTTTGTTTTGACCCTTTGGTCTTTACTGATGCTATGTCTGTACTCCGCTGGAATACGATGGGCCGTTGAATTGGTCTTTAGGCCGTATATATATTGTCATCGAGACTTGGAGCTAGGAGTTTGCCGTCACTTCGCCTTTGCTTTGGCTCCTTTGAGCTTTCATGACGTCGCGTCTATACCCTACTGGAGTAAGAGAGACGTCCAGATAGTCTCTAGGCTATATGTATTGCCGTTAAGACTTTATTCTTTGTTCAGCCGAATATGGCGGAACACATTGCTCCCTTTTCATTTGTTTGTACACGTGAATTGTATACAAGAGTCAGTATTGACCTACCTGTATGGCAGAAAAATTTCCTTTTTTATATATATCCATGATTGCTCTATCATTTCAACTTTTCTTATCGTGAATGTCATGATTGTCCAGTCATTTCGGTTATTTATTCGTGGTCGTCCAATCATTTCAGCTATTTTTATTTTTTATTCGCTGATCTTTATTGCGAGTTGCTCAATCATTTCGGCCTTTTCTTTTTCTTTTCTTTACTTCTTGGTTTAATGACTTAGGGGTCGATAGTTTGGAACCTGGGTCGACATCAACGTTGCTAACACTGAAACATGTATACCAGGAACAATTCATCATTTGCCTTTAGGAACTTGGGATTTGATACTTGATTTGGCAATCAGTATTGCTACAACTGGAATAGTGCCAGGAGCGAATCATCATTTGCCGTTGCCCGTTGGACAATGGGTAGCTTAAAAGACATGTTTAGATCCCTGTCATTTAAGGATTTTTCAATTTTCATGAGCCGTAAGGGTCTCACAAAGTTATTTTCTCTCTATGAGTCTAAAGGATCTCATAGGTGTGTTTTCTCCTTGGGAGTCATGAGGGCTCCTAAGTGGGTTTTCTCTTGTAAGTCGTAAGAATCTTACAAGAGTGTTTTCTCTTTGCAAGTCGAGAGGATCTCGCAAGTGTTGTTCACCAAGTTGGGAGGATTGCTCGCATCTGGTGGGACTTTATTTGAACATATATTTTGTGTGCCCGTGGATTGTATACAGGAGTCTGTATAAAACTATTTGTAGGGTAGTTTCTTTCTTTTCATGGGTTCATGCCCTTTCGGGTTTTCATAAGCTCGCGCATAGTCCTGTTGTTTTTACTCACGACGCCCTTTCTGGTTTTCATCCATGCCCTTTTTGCTTATGAGCGTACATTTTTTTATGCGAGTGTGCGCCTTCACGGGTTTTCAAAAACTCGCAGGCAGTCCTGCTGTTTTTACTCATGGAGCCTTTTCGGGTTTTCATCCGTGCCCTTTTTTTCTTATGGACTAACCCTTTTTTTGTTCCAGTTTAACGACATAGCTGTCGATTTGCTCCAATTGAACCGGCTTGTCAAGGAGCTCTTGATATGTATTTGGTTTGGCGAAAGACAGGAATGGATAAACTCGCGATCGCGGATCTAAGGTGCTTATGAACATTCCGACAGCCGGAGCTTCGACGATCGGTTGTTCACACTTCGATGCAATATTTCTCCACCGAATAACATATTGCACCAGTGTTTCATTTGATCTCCTCTCTTCATTGATCAGAGCGGAGATGGTGGTGCACTTGCTCCCACTGACGAACCTCTACGTGAAGAGCAGTTCCATATCAGCGAAGGTCTCTAAAGAGTCATTTGGGAGCTCAGATTACCATTTGAAGGCAGTGTCCGCCAGGCTGTTGATGAACTGCCGAAGGAGTAGCTTATCATCACCTCCAGTGTTACCGCACATTTCTTTAAACTGTGCGATATGCTGATGGGGATTCCCATTCCTTTGAAGACCTTGAACTTTGGGATCGTATATCCCAGAAGGTATTGCTTCTAGTTGTACCATACTGGATATGGACGACTGGTCTTGACCAACTTGGCGTTTTATTCGCCGACAGTAAGGAGTTTGACCTATTGAGCTATATACTCGGTGTGCTGAGCTTTCGAGATCGTTTCATTTTTTGAGGTTGAAGGGGCCTGCAGAGAGCTTGTGACACATCCCTTCTTATTATCAGGGACCACTTGCGGTTCTTCAGCCGGCGGTTATGACGACTGGACCATCATCCCAAACATCTTCTGCATGAGGAAGGCCATTTTGTTCATATTGGCGGCCATATCCGCTGCTTCTTTACTTTTCTTATCGAGAGCATGTTTTAAAGAGTCAACTTCAGATCCTCGTCTCTCAATATCTTCTTGTTCGTCTTCCGACGCGTCTTGGACGATGGGTTAACGAGTGCTGCTACTTGAGCAGCCATTTCTTGTCACTTCTATTGTCGTTGAGCTTGGGTCAAGGACCGAGTTTAGGGTCGATAACTTGTGAAAGCATTATTTTCACTTCCGTTGAGGTGTATCATCCGCACAATATGGACTATTTCAGCCTTCTGTGTGGAGCTCGCCTCTTGGGATTTACCTTAGGCGACGACGATCTACTATAGGTGACGGGGATCTTTATGGGCATTGCTTTTTAGGAAGGGCCACTTTGGACTTAGAAGCTGAGTCTTCGGCCTTTGACGGATTCCTGAGCTTCTTAGATTTTAGAGATGGGCTGCTGTTGATAGCAGAGCCACGAACTTCTTCCAGACTTTGTAAATCGTCGAGAAAAGTTTTGGTTTGAGCATTGGCCTTTTCTCATTTGATGCCCCTAAGGTGGTGGAGACTTCTTCAAAACGTCGGCAAGAGAATTCCGCCTAACCCTTCTGAGCAGTTTGAAACTATTTTTGGTTGAGAAAACTGCCTTGATAGTGGGCATTGGTGGAGTTAACCCTGATGGGGAGATGCCCCAAGCCTGTCTTTGCCGACGCCAGTAATGACGTCGAGCGCATCTTGAAGTAGGAACTTCTTCGGTTTTGGGAGCTTCATAGACATGCCCCTTGTGTGGCTTTAGAGCTCTAATGGGTGTCAATTGCTTGAAAATTGATGTCTTTAGCAGAGTAAGAGCTTGAGGTGCCAGTCTGTGGAAGACCAACTTTTTTGGATGTGAAACATCTTTTGGCGCTTAGGGAGCAGTATGAGCTGTAGGTGTTAGTCTCCTGATGAATAATTTCTTTGGAGCGGCCGGAATGGTTGAGGTGTCCGGAATTTCGAAGGCCAGCCTTTTGAAGACTGAGTTCTCTGGTATCGCGGGCTTCTTTGATGGGCTCATGAAGCTTGTGTTCAGCCTCTTAAGGACTAAGCATTTTGGTTTTGCAGGCTTCTCGGAAGGGCCTGCGGAGCTTGTTGTCAGCCTATTGAAGACTAACTTTTTTAAGACCTTCTCCTTTGGTGTTGTGGCACCAATGGTAAGGAGGAGTGGAGGCATTTGCCCGAATTGGAGCCCGTTCCATTCTTTCATGAGTTAGACTGTTGGGATGCCGATCAGTGGGGCCATAATGTGCCAAAAGAAGATCAGCTGAGGCATGGTGGTCTTGGAGTTGTTGTAGAATGCCATTAAAGTCTGCATAGGGGAGAAAGCAGGAGCTTCAGTCTTTCTCAGAATCCAAAAGCAACCATAAACATAATATACCACAATTTTGTTCACGAAAACATGACATACAAAGTGTGGAGTGGAAAGAGAAAAAATATCCCACCGAGCGTGCCAGAATCTGTTTACTGCCGAAAACCGGTTAGACGAACTGATGTCGAACGTCTTGCTTGAATTTAGGGGCAGATGCATAGGTTTGATCTATCCACTTCTCTGAAGACACTAAGTTGATTTATAACATCGTATATCGGAGGTTTGGATGAATGCGACTGATATAGCTAACTTTCAGATTCCCTCTCAGGGTGAGAGGTTTATTGATTGCGGGGACACATTATTCCTGCAGGCGCAAGCCCTTGCAGTTAATTACGTTATTGCGAATGGTAACAAATTTCTGCACTCCAGATTTTTAGCTTCATGTGTCGTGTTTTGGTTTTTGTTTATTTTGGGCTGCCTCTAGATTGTGTACGGAGACTAATTTTGTCGTCACCCGTAGGGTGCGGATTTATCCAAATTTTTATATATTTTAGATTTGGGTCAAGCATTTGCTTGACGGGGTCCACGTTGGTGTTTTGATTTGCCAACGGGGTGAACTTAGGTCACATTTCTCACACTTGTGAGGTCTATGGGTTCACATGCTTGCATAACCCTTATTTAAGGATCGTTAGTCTCATTTGAGACTAAAATTAACTTATATATTTTTGAGCATATGAGCTCAATGAAACTTAAGCTTTAGGACATAGCCGATTTGGGGCTAAGAATTTGGTCTGTTTGACACCCAAACATGCTTGACGCATAAAGCTTGGCGCATGGCTTACGGCTCGAATTTCGGCTCGCGGCTCATGCGCATGCCCACATGCATATCACATGGCGCACGGTGGAATCGGCTTGGTACGGCTCGAGTGCACATGCATATCACATGGTGTTGGCATGGCCTATCTTTCTTGGCGTTTTGCGCATGCACATGTATTTCACGTAGCACAGCCCAATCGTAAATCTTAAGCTCTGGTGCAAGCGCACGGCTTTGGCGCATGCTCACGTGCATATCACGTGGCGTGTCTAGGGTTTCAGAGATTAATCTCTGTCTTCTTCAAAGAAGGTTAACCTTCTAGAGAAAAGAATCTAAATTTTTGAAGCTTAAGCTTCTGTTTAATAGTTTTTTGGCCATTAAAATCAACAAGATCAGATTTTTATGATCTTGGGTTTTGTTTTGGTTACGGTATATATCTTTGGTGACAAAATTTGGTTCTTATGAAGCTTAAACCTCGGTTTGAAGGAGATCTTGATGATCATATGTTTCTTGGTGGAGGAAAACTTAAGTTTTCCATCAAATATCAGATCTTTAGATCGAAAATCCCTCGATGAGAACTTAAGTTCTCGACAAGGAGAAGATCTGACTCAAGGATCTTCGATCCAGATAAATAACTTAAGTTTTTGTTGAAACTTAAGCTTCATTTTAATGGAGATTGATCTCCTTACCTAGGGTTTTGAGTAAGGAGAAGAACTTGCAGAGGCTTAAGTCTCTTTTCTTCACCTTATGGGTAGTCTTCTCTCCTTTGAGATTAATCTCCCCTTCTCCTATTTATAGGAGAGAAGATTGTTAATTAGGTTGAGAGAATCTCTCGTTAAGAGACCTTTAATTGATTTTAAGATCAACCGGTGGTGCTTAAGCACCGTTGGAATATTGATCCAAAGAGATTTCTTATTAACAAGAAAATATTTTTCTGTTTAAGAAAGATAGAGAAAATATTTTCCCATATAGAGCTTAAGCTTTGATTGAAGCATGCGTTTCAGCCGAACATGCGGTTTGCGCCACGTGCTTTGCACGTGGTGCGCATGCACAACCGTCTTTACACTTTCACCTCGACGTTTTTTGGTAAAGCTTAAGTTTCGAGCATCAAATTTTGGTGGGAACAAATATAGATAGTACTTATCTATCTATGCAGGTGTTGATCTAGGTTTTTTGTTGCCACTAACGTTTGCAGATTGGACAGATTCAGTTGGTTGATTTTCCATGGGTATATTCTCATTTAAAAGTTTATCTTCCATAATTGGATGATTAACTTCATCCACTATATCCAGGTTATCTCTAGGAACATCATCTAAGTCTAGTAAATGCGGTACATCCTTTCGAATTTGTTCCCTTTCCTCTAGATTTTCTAGAAAAGTAGTATCTTTACTTTCAATGACCACTTTTTCTTCATGGAAGAACCTATATTTCTTGGATTTTTTAGAATAACTTATGAATCTACACTTCAAGATTTTGAGATCCAACTATCTCTAACCTGATATGGAATGAGAACATGTGTTACACAACCCCATTTTCTTAAATGACTCGAATAGGGTTTGTGTTCATTCCAAATCTCATATGGTGTTAACTCGACTGGTTTTGTAGGAATTTTATTCAAAACATAATTTGCAGTCAATATTTCTTCTCCCCTGAAATCCTTGGAGAGACCAGAATGAAACAACATACATCTTACCGCATTCATCAATAATCTATTTTTTCTTTCAACCACACCGTTTTGTTGTGGCGTATAATACGTAGTAGTTTGTCTCTTAATGCCGTGCTGAATACAATAGTCATCAAATTCTTTTGAATTGAATTCTCCACCCCTATTAGTTCTTAACACCTTAATGTACCTTCCAAGTTTACTTTCTACTTCTGTCTTATATCTTTTAAAATATTCAAATGCTTTTGATTTTCTGTTTAAAAGACATACAAAACTAAACCTGGAATAGTTATCTATGAAGGTTATAAAATATTCCTTGTTACTGAAAGTTCCTAGTGCCCTTTCCACTGCAACCGCGATCGATGCGGAATCGAAAATAATTTTTTTTTACAGTGAGCACTAGAAACTAATCTCTAGTGATCGTTCCAAACACTAAACCAGAAGCACAACATACTAGATTTAGGGATTACAATCTTTGTCACGTGTTCACCTAATCGTGGAAGACCCCTCTGAGCTCCTTGTAGGTCGTCGGGAACAAGCTTGACAGGCGACCGCCCTTGCCAAAAATGATCCACCCGAGGGAAACCGATCCCAGCTCCAACTTCGCTCCAAACCGAATTTCGAGGAAGCAACTGACACTCTAAGTTTACTAAAAATAGAGTGTGGGAGATGTAGGAATTTTATCATCATCATTTCTCTTTAAAACAAAGCTTAATAGAGCATCAAAGAAGGAGGAAGAAAAGGATGAGAGAGTCTCCACATAAAATGAGCCAGTGTTGTGTAAAATGAGAGTGAGAGAGTGGCTATTATTTTTCCAACCATACAATAATATGTCATAACATTTTAGCAATTTTAAAATGAGCCCATCTCTTTACACATAACACTCCACGTCATTCTTTGATTTTATTAAAAAGAAAATCAATAATGAGACGTCCTTCTTCTAGAAATATTCCGTGTAAATATAGAATACAACCCCGGTATATGTATTGAAATACATATACGCGTATCCATATAAAAATATGAATATCCAAGAGAGAGAAAATTAATAGTGAATATAATAGTAGAATGTATATCATAAATATGTATATTTATTAAATCAAAACATGATTTAATAATCCTGCTTAATCCTAAGCCGGTTAGTATTATCAACCTTCCGATTAAAATCCGTGTAGCAAGTACATGTATTTAATTGAACCCCTGCACGTATCAATATACGGCATATACATCATATCGTCTGAACCGGGAAAATCCTATGTGTGGGACTCTAAAGACTCGACAATATGCTGGCAGTGAGTTACTGGATAAATCCATAACGACAAGCACGTCTGCTACACTAGCTGTACATAACGGCTACCCAAGTATATGCCGAAAGGGAGGTCGACAATCAAGTCCGTCCGTACCCTACCGAGCCTGAAAATGACAATCTCTATACAGTCTGGCCTCCTCTTCTAAGAGTTTCGCATACCGGGTCTAAGGGGTGGATAACGTCAGACCCCTAATAACCCGATAAGTTGTGCCGAAGTCAGGCCCATCACCAACTGAGAAACTACTGAACTTCTATCAGTAAATCTCATCTACCGTGGCTACGGATTTATGGTGATGTCCGACCGAACACAGTGTGACATCGACTCCTAATATCAGGAGAGACGAATCTCTCACAATCGCTCACTACCTCCATATAGCTCAGGACTGTACCCAACTAAGATCTGTTTGCACGACTCTTTTGAACCGTGGTAAGTTATTAATCTAAGTACAGTGGGATCTCACATGAGACAAATGAGGATCTCAAGTCAAAAGACCAACCTGTACTCATGTTACTAGAGAATTGCTATCTAACGATAGGTATAATACCATATAGAAATCTCGGCGAGTCCGTCAGTGTACTCACCTCTAGTAAGCACTTATATACTATCTTAGGCGACAAAACACCAATGGATTGTGAGACCGACCACCGCCTCTCGTCGGGGTCTAGAAACGTATACATTAGTCTACTCCGGAATATTGATACCTAGTCATGATACTCTCTCGACTAGGGACATTTAAGGATGTGCTTATGGACTACCTAACTCTCACTTATATGATTGCCATCATAATGCTGCTAGTTAAGCAAGAATCCTATGGGCTTTATCATTATATATTAGCAACACGTAATAGCAAGTAAAACGTATACACATAATGATAAAGACAAAGCAGATAGCATATTATCATCTTGAGTAAGACTGTTCTATCTGTATATGTCCTCCTTCAATTATCATAATCACCTACCTGCAATTACAATAATTGCCTTGAGGGCGCTATATCCAACAGTTACCATGCGTCTTTACACTTAATGGTCCACAAATGTCAGAGTGAACTAATTCTAAAAGTTCACTTGCCCTTTGATCTCCCGGAAATGACTTTCTAGTTATTTTCCTGGTCAAGCAATGTTCACAGGGTAATATTCTTACTCCTGTCAGATTTGGTAACAAGTCCATCTTAATTATCTGATCTATCTTACTGTTAACAGGATATCCTAATCTCATATGCTAAAGATCAAAATCAGATAAAAGACCAAAGAATAATTAAGATCAAAATTCTTATTGCATGGATAAAGGTTTTATAACAGAGAGACAATAAATCATGTTCGGGTACAAACTTTCCCATAGCAAAAACTTTCTTATCTTTACCAATAGAAACCCTATTGTTGTAAAACCTAACTTCAAGACCCTTTTTCAGCAAGGCGGGAACAGAGATCAAATTATGTCTTATGCCAGGTGCATAAAAACACATCCTTGAGAACCATAATGCTATCCCCAAGGTCCAATCTGTATGAACCAATACCTTCTACGTCCAGATAGGTATTGTTCCCCATATAGATCATCTGTTCAACTTTTTTAAGCTCCTGGAACTTAGTGATCCCTTCTTTCATCTTTGCAATATGTCGGGTAGCTCTTGAGTCGATCCACCATCTAACAACATCGGTGGTTGCAGTATTGCACTCGATTACACTGATGGACTCTCGCTTGCCGAATCCTCTTTGTTCCGGGCATTTAGAATAGCCCTTATTTTTAGCCTGTGGACAGTTGATTTTGAAGTGGCTAAACTTCCTACAGATATAGTATGCTCCAAGAGGTCCTTTCTTACAGCGATTGTGCTGCTGGTTGATCCTTTGAAGGATGGCTTGGAGGATCCAATGTGATGACTCCTTTGTGCCCCTTGTGCATTCCGATACTGCACAACTTTTATTTCTTCCTGTTGCACAAGGTTCACATCTGGACCTCTCCTCTTAGCTAGTAGGTCTTGTTCCATTGCTAACTGGGCTGGTAAGTCAGTAACGCACTTAATGGTTCCATTCAACTTAAGGGTTATGGTTGCCATATCTAGTGAAGGTGGCAAACTATTTAAATAGTTGCCACTTGCAGTTTTTTCAGGAATTTATGATCCTATAGAAGCTAGGATTTTAGCCATGACAATCATTTTGTTCATATGTTCAGTGACATTATCACCTTCTTGCATGCAGCATGAATTAAATTTATGCATTAAGAGTTGTATGTTCATCTCAGAAGTGGTGTCATATTTTTCCTTAATTGCATGCCACATATCTTTTGCAGTATTATGGTTTTCAAAAACCTTAATAAGACTATCTTCCATGAACATAAGCATCAGGCTTTTAATCTTTTTATCATTTAGTTTCCATTGATCAAATTCTCTTTTCTAAATGTCTGTGGGATGATCATTAAGAGTTGGAGCAGCAACTTCAAGGTCAATATCTAGATTGTCATGAATTAATCCATATTTAATCTTCCTATACCATATGTCGTAGTTGGTACCATTAATACGTTTTATCTTTGCTAGTTCAGAAGAAATGAGTTTACCAGCTAGGCATGTCAAATAAGTACTGTATGACAGTTCAAAAAAGAAATGAATATGGGTTGTTGAAAAAAAATAATTGTGGCAAAGAATGAAAAAAATAAATATTAAGAAAAAATACTCAAACTATTAAACGATTTAAGTACAAAATTATTAAAGATTGAGGCTAAGATGGATAGGTGCAAAATAAAAATACTAGGAACTGATGGATGCTAAAAATAAAAAATGCAAACTAAAGAATTAATGGATACATTGAATGTTAAGATTAGAAGCGGGAACTAACGTGGACATAAGGTAAAAGATCTAAACAAGAATTGATTATAACATGAAACATGAACAAATTATAACATAAAGCATGATAGATCTAAGCATGCATTGATTGTAATATGAAGTGTGAATAGATTATAACATGAAGCATGGATAAATTATAACATGAATTTGAATCACTAAAAAATCTAAACAAGATACTAGCATAACAAATCTAAGTTTAAAATTGATTATAACAATCGCAATAATAGATAAAAACGAACTTGACAAATAAGCCGCTATCATAATAACACCACATCAAATAAATAAATCATGCAAATGTTAATTCTGCATAAGAATATAAGATCGATATAAAAAATTGAAAGATCCAAGCAAAAAAACTAATTGAGAATATTTGAGAAATCATGTCATGCTAACTGGAATTGTTGGATATAGTGCCTTCAAGGTAATTATTGTGATTGCAAGTAGGCAATTATGATAATTGAATGAGAACCTATACAGGTATAACAGTCTTACTCGAGATGATAGTATGCTATTTGGTAATGTCTTCATCATAGATGAAGCCTGTAGGATTGTTAGTTGACAACCAGTATTATGATGGCGATCATATATGTAAGAGCTGGGTTATCCATAAGCACATCCTTAAATGTCCCTAGTCGTGGGAGTATCGAGACTGGGCATCAATATTCCGGAGTAGACTAGTGTATACTATAGGGTGTTTTTCATCACTCCATTGAGATGCGAATACGTGTCGTTTGTCAGGCGTACTACATATTCCCCCTGCCTAGGGTAGGAGGAGTTTTATTGATTGCGGGGATCCGAATCTCCGGTAGCCACGGACTAAGCTGCCGTTAATTACCCCTCGCTTTTGAAGCAAAGGAACCTTCAATTGACGGTTCAACGGTCATGCGAACTCAATGTGCAGTGTGCGTGTGTTGTGTTTTGATGGGTCTTGGGTATATCGGGGGCCTCACAGAGTTTACGGGGATCCCGCTAACAGCACCCTTGCGGGATGGGGGGCAACGCCCTGTTAGAATTTTTTTTCTAACGGAGACAGTGCTGTGGAGTGTGTGTATATATAAAAAAAGGGAAATAGCGTCCAAAGGACGTGTGGGCACCAACGCCCTACGTGCTTGGCACACGAACGCTGGGCGCCGGCACACGAACGCTGGGCGCCAGCGCCTCACGTGCTTGGCACGCGGGCGTTGGGCACTAGCGGGAAAAGGGGCTTAGCCCCTATACTGGGAGTTGTACTTCCAATTGACTTTTGGAGTTAAACTCTTAAAAGAAAAGGACAAAAGGGCTTAGCCCTTGTACTGGGAGTTGTACTCTCGATTGACCTTTGGAGTTGAACTCCTAAAAGAAAGATTTTATTACTTTATATATATATATTTGTGGAGTTAAACTCCTAAGAGATTTTCGTAGATGTTGAAATGGGAACCCTTTCTTCTCTCTTGAGCCCTGGGTTTTCTCTTGAGGGATCCTTCCTAAAGTAGGATTCTTAGAGATGGATCTCCTTCTTCCTCCCCTTTGTTGGCTAGATCTTAGAGAAAAATGGGTGAGATTTAAAATTCTCTAATTTTAGAGATCTGATGGGAGATCTGAGCTCTTCTTTGTGGGTTTTTATAGTGAAAAACTATTTTTTTTTGGAAAAAAAGAGTTAAACTCTTGATTTAATTCAGAAAAGAGAAGAAGGTATAGAATCTTGAGGAAGAAGAAGGAGGCACAAAAACCCTAATTTTCTTGAGAGAGAGAAAAAGCCCTTGATTTTTTTCATCATGTTTGCCTCTATAGGCTACACACTTTACACATAGCCCTTTTGGGCTTTTCCATATGGCACTTTTTCCACCCCATGTTATGTGCTTATTTCTTTTTGCACATAAGCCATGGGGTTTACAAAATTTTGACTTTTTGCCCATTTTACATACATTTACTTCTAAAAAAAAGAAATACATTAAACTAATTTATGGCTTCATTCTTTTTGTCATGGGGCCGGTCCCTTTCATGCTCGGTCTTGACCTGGGCTTGGGCCCACTTAGCTTGGGGTTGACTTTGATTTTGATTTTGTCAATGTCAACCGGGTGTAATTTTTGACCCCAAAAAAGTGCCCCCATCAATAAATGCACACCACATGTGTGGGTTGTGTGCATGAAATTGATGGATTTTGTTCTATATGGAGCTTGATTTGGTTGGGTTCCCTTTTGACGACGTGGAGGTCGATGCTGCCCTTTTCGTGACGTGGACGGTCAGTGCTGCCCTCTTTGCGACGTGGACGGTCGATGCTACCATTTTGCGACTTGGACAGTCGGTGCTGCCAGTTTTGTGACGTGGACGGTCGATGCTGTCCTTTTTGCGAATTGGATGGTTGGTGCTGACATTTTAGCGACGTGGACGGTCAATGCTACTATTTTAGCGATGTGGACGGTCGATACTGCCCTTTTTGCGACTTGGACGGTCGGTACTACCATTTTTGTGACGTGGACGGTCGATGCTGCCCTTTTTGTGACTTGGACGGTCGGTGCTGCTATTTTAGCGACGTGGACGGTCGATGTAGCGACGTGGATGGTCAATACTTCTCTTTTTGTGCCTTGGACGGTCGGTGTTGCCATTTTAGTGACGTGCACGGTCGATACTGGCATTTTTGCGACTTGGACGGTTGGTGCTGCCATTTTTGCGACGTGGAAGGTCGCTGCTGCCTTTTTTACGATTTGGACGGTCGGTGCTGCCATTTTAGTGATGTGAACGGTCGATGCTACCATTTTAGCGACATGGACAGTCGATACTGCCCTTTTTGCGACGTGGATGGTCGATACTGCTCTTTTTGAGATTTGGACGGTCGGTGCTGCCATTTTAGCGATGTGGACGGTCGATACTGCCCTATTTTCTACTTGGACAGTCGGTGCTGCCATTTTTGCGACGTGGACGGTTGATACTGCCCTTTTTTCCATTTTAGCGACGTGGACGGTCGATACTGCCATTTTAGCGACGTGGTCGATTGATACTGCTCTTTTTGTGACTTGGACGGTCGGTGCTTGTTTGACTTGCTCTGCTCCTTGCGGTGTCAGGGATTGAAGTTGACTTACTCCGCTTCTTGCGGTGTCGGGGTTGTTATTTGATATGATTTGTTTTAGGGGTTCCTTACCCGTTCAGCGGGACTTTTGAGCTTAGAAGTGTTGCCGGGTGGGACGTTGATTTGATCTATTTGATTTTTTCCTTATTTGGCGAGACTTTGGAATTTGTTTAGTATCAGCATTGCTGTCCTGGAATAATGCCAGGAGCACCTCATCATTTACCTTGGGAGAACTTGGGATTTGGTTTTGGGTCGGCATCAGCACCGCTAACACTGAAGCGTAGTGCCAGAAGCGACTCATCATTTGTCGTTGTCCGTTGGGGAACGATGGCTTAAGAGATAGGTTTAGATCCCTATCACTTAAGGCTTTTCAATTTTATGAGCCGTAATGGTCTCATAAAAGTATTTTTTCCCCACGAGTCGAGAGGATCTCATAGGTGCATTTTCTCCTTAGGAGTTGTGAGGACCCTAAAGTGTGTTTTTCCCTTGTGAGGTGTTAGGATCCCACAAAAGTATTTTCTTACGAGTCGAAAGGATCTCGTAAGCTCTGTTCTCCTCATGTATCGTAAGGACACATGAGTGGGTCTTCCCAAATGGAATATAATTCCGACGGCGGAGACCGGCCGTGAGGTTTGTGATTGTTGTGGGATATAGGTGTGATTTAGCTTGTTTATGCCTATGGATTGTATACGGTTGTCCAGTTGAGGACTGGCCGTAGGGCTGGGAGAATTTAGGGGATTTGGATTTTGGTTGGCGTCTACATTGCTACACCGGAATATGGTACCAGGAGAGACTCATCATTCACCGTTTGGGAACTTAGGGTTAGAGTTTTGGTTGGCGTCTGCATAGTTGCACTGTAGTGCCAGGAGCGAATCATCGTTCGCCATTAGGGAGCGATGTCTTAGGAGATAGGTTTAGGTCCCTATCACCTAAGACTTTTCAATTTTATGAGCCGTAAGGGTCTCACAAAAGCGTTTTCTCCCTACGAGTCAAAAGGATCTCGCAGGTGTATTTCTCCCTAGGAATCGTGGGGATTCCTAAGTGTGTTGCTCCTTTGTGAGTCGTAAGGATCTCACACAGGGATTTTCTCCTCACAAAGTCGAGAGGACTTTGCGAGTGTATTTCATATCTTTTCACAAGTTTGCGCCCTTTCGGTTTTTCACAAACTCGCCGGCAATCCTCCTGGTTTTACTCACGGAGCCCTTTGGGTTTTCATCCATGCCTGTTTCGCTTGTGGACATATCATTTTTTTTATCATCGCCGGTGGGACTTTAAATATAGTTTCGCTGGTAGGACTTCGGAGAGATAGGGGTCATTTGCGCTCGTGAATTGTATACGGTTTTACAAGATATATGATCCAGACCGTAGGGCCGGTGTGCTCAATTCGTCTGCGACTTGGAGCATTCACGCGTAGTATTTCTTGAGATATCGGCCATTGATGGGTGGAATAGGCCTTTCTCCCTTGGCATTTGTCAGCTGGTAGGATCCTCCATTAAACACTTTCTCGATGACGTATGGTCCTTCCCAGTTTGGCTCGAATTTTCCCTTGGCATGTCGATTAGGGATGATCGGTCTTTTGAGGACCAACACCAATTCACCTTTCTTAAAAGCGTGGAGACGGGTCATCCTGTCTTAGGCCTATGACATTTGGGCTCGGTACAGCTCCAGATTTTGCTGTACTGTGAGCCTCTTTTCTTCGAGGACGTCGAGCTCTTCGAACCGAAGGAGGACGTTTTCCTCCTTCGTCAACTCGTGTTGGACGGCTATTCTTAGGCTTGGAACCTCGACTTCGAGCGGGAGGATTGCTTCCACTCCAAAGAGTAGTGAGTATGGAGCGGACCGAGTTGGTGCGTGGTATGATATGCCCACAACGCCTCGTGGAGCTTGAGATTCCAGTCTTTCTTGTTGGCTGAGGTATTTTTCCTCAGGAGCTTGCATAGAGTTTTATTGAAAGCTTTGGCTATCCCATTGGCTCTTAGATTATAGATGGTGGAATATCTCCAGTCTATCTTGTGCTGAGTAGTGAACCTGAGACTTTGAAGCTCCTGAAAGAAAGCCCGTTGTCAGATATGATTCTTCTCGGTGTATCGAAGCGGTATCGAATATTATGCCGGAAGAACGTCAGAATATCTTCTGTCTTGACATCTTTTAGCGGGACAGCTTCAGCCCACCTAGAGAAGTAGTCAGTTGCGGCCAATATGAACCGGCGGCCTTTAGATGACGGAGGATCAATTGGACCAATTATGTCGGTGCCCCAAACTTCAAAGGGCCACTGACGCCACTATAGGATGCAACGGA
Organism: Agapanthus africanus; assembly: GCA_030015575.1. NCBI lineage: Eukaryota > Viridiplantae > Streptophyta > Magnoliopsida > Asparagales > Amaryllidaceae > Agapanthus > Agapanthus africanus. The sequence continues at coordinate 853,043,582 of JASDDO010000024.1, forward strand.
CTGGGATGCTTGTGAATGAAGTCATCGTGAATTTGGCAGAGATGGCACTTTTTTGCATGCTCTTCGCAATCCCTTATCATGATAGGCCAGTAATATTCATGCCGTTTGATTTGAAGCCCATTTTGGGGCCGGATTGGTGAGCTCCGCAGACGCCTGAGTGAACTTCTTTCATGACTTTTTGGGCTTCGGCCGATGAAAGACATCTGAGCCAGAGTTGGTCATATGATCTGCGGTATAGCGTATTATTTACAAACATGTATCGAAGAGCTCTCTTCTTCAGCTGAATCCTCGCAGATTTTCCTTCAGGCAGCTTGTCGTATCGGAGGTACTCTATGAAGGGTTCTCTCCAATCAGGCTCATCTTAGATGATCAGAGCTTCTTCGGCAGAATTGTTCTCTTATTCTACGCTTCCTTCTTCACGCAAAGAGACCGAAAGTAGAAATTACCGGATTCTAACTGTTATCAGAATTTCATCCATATTGGGGTTAGCTAGCTCCTTGGTTAGGCGAGCGAGTACGTCAGCTTTTCCATTCAACGCCCTAGGAACTCTTATCATTTCAATGTGGGTGAACTGTTTCATAAGCTTCACCACCCGACTTCTATACCGAGATAATTCATGTTTGTATATCTTATAGTCGCCGCTTACTTGGTTGATGACAAGCTGGGAATCACCGTAGACTCGTAGCCGCAGGATTTCTATTTCTATGGCGAGCTCCAGACCAACTATCAGAGCCTCGTACTCAGCCTCGTTGTTTGTGCGAGGCTTGGTAAGAGTAAAAGAACGCCGTAGGGTTTCCATTGATGGCGTGATGAACACCAATCCTATCCCTGCTTTTATCTGTGGGACACTTGATTTGCTAGAGGTCCTAATTGATGAGGCCCCGTCGAAGTAGAGCTCCCAACATGACTCGTCCTTTTCGAGGTGGAGCACTTGTTCGTCGGGTAACTCACAATTGAGCAGTGACCTTTCTGATATGGGATAAGCAGCAGGGAAGTCGGCGAGGGCTTGCCCTTTTACTGCTTTCTGAGGAGTATAGATTATGTCAAATTCAAGCAGCATGATAACCTATCTTGTAGGGTTCCTAGGCACGCTAATGAGGTCTTACAAGTCATCAACCATGCCAATTTCAAATTTTATAAGTGCCGAGAAACCCTAATACGGATCGTTGACTAGATAATGAGGCGATGCAAGCAAGTAAACTACTTTATTGCTAAAGGAAAGTGACTACAACCTTTGTAGATCCGGTCCTCCACCTCCTAGGCTCCATGATGACGTCCCTCCGCTATCCATATCGGATCCCGGACTCTAGCATCGGCTTCATCGGAGAAATGGGCAGGCTAGGTCATCGACTTCGATGCCGAAGATGATCTACGTCGAGGCAACTCAAGATCAAACTTCAACTTCACCAAGTCATGAAACTTGTGAAGAAAACACCCTATACTACTTGGCAAGAGGTAGAGGATGAAGAAATAGGAAGTGGGTTCACTTTAGAATTGGATTTCTCACTCTTTTTCTCAAGTTGCCATTGATGGAGACAAGCTTTTCTTCCTGTTGAAGATGAAGAAGAAGAGGAAAGAATATGATGAGTATTATATAAAATAGAAAATAAAATGAATACTTATCATATACCAACCATGGTTAGGTGTAAAGAATGAACTATGGTTAGGTGGAATGGTTAGGGTTAAGCAAACAAACAAAATGGTCAAGCTTTCAACACTTCATGAAGCTTCATGAAAGAAACAAAACAAGCCACCATTCTATTTATCATGCAAAAATGAATAAATAAATAAATGAATAGATAAGTAATTCAAAACCCTAACCATTAACAAAACCATGGTTTAATTCTTTACACAAACCCAAGTAGCATGTATCATCAAATATGATACAATCAAGTGCACAAAAAATATATCATATATACAATGTGCACATCAAGTGAGAAAATCCATCTTAAGTGAACCAATACTAGTTAATGCAAGGTAATATATCAAATATATAATTATGCATTAAATCATTAAATCAACACTTGATTTAACGATCCGGTCATATCGCATATGACCGACTAATATCCAATGTATCGACTTATCGAATCAATCCTCGATTCGATAACCAGGTTATATCGCATACAACCATTCGATACATTCATCGTGAGAATAGAATACGGTATCACATACACGCATTATTCTCGGTCCCGCACATATCTCATATGCGCTCCTATTTCGTTTCGCTTGAGCCAGGAAACCTCTGTATAGGACTCTAAAGACTCGTCAATACGCCGGTAGCAGGTGATGATCATATCAAACACCCACAAGCCGCAAGCGGTCTGCTAAACGTAACGGCCACCCGGGTATTGAGCGATCAGAAGATCGACGAGCAAGCCCGCTCACACTCCTGTGAATCCAACCAGTAACACTTACCGTACAGTCCGGTCTCGTCGTCTGATATTGTTGGGGTAAAAATTTACACCCCGGTTGATCAAGTCAAAATCAAAGTCAATCCCAAGCCAAGTGGGCCCAAGCGCAGATCCAGTGGACCCATGCCCGGTTCGAGCCCGAACATGAAGCGGTCGGCCTTCCCCCATGCCGAGATAAAAATTTTGTAATAAATAATTTTGTTGCATTTATTTTATTTTATTTTATTGATAAATGTAAGAAAAATAGGCATAAAGCCAAATTTTTGTAAAGCCCATGGCTTATGTGCAAAAAGAAATGGCACATGAGCCATGGGATAGGCAAAATGCCATTTTGTGAAGCCTAAGAGGCTATGTGTAAAGTATATGGCCTATAAAGGCAAAGATAATGAAAAAAATCTAACAACTTTTTTCTCTCTCTCACAAAAATTTTCAGATCTGAGATATTTTCTCCTTCTTCAAGGTTCCAAAACCTTCCCTTTTTCTCTTGAATTAAATCAAGAGTTTTACTCTTCTTTTTATAAAACAAATCAGTTTTTCACCACAAAACCCATAAAGGGGAACTCAGATCTTCCATTAGATCTCAAAAAGAAGATATTTTTAGAAATCCCATATTCTCTTGATCTTCAAGATCCAGCCAACAGAAGAGGAAGAAGAAGAACCCCCTTCATTAACTCAAAGCATCTTAGGAGTTTAAACTCCTCCCTTTTTTTTTCCTCTTTTTAGAGAATTTCCGGGGCTAAAAGCCCCCTTTTCCTCGCCGGCACGCGAGCGCCCGAGCGCAAAGCGCCCACGTGCCGACACGTGGCGCGCTTGCGCTCCGGCGCCCAGCGCCCGAGCGCAAAGCGCCCACGTGCCGACACGTGGCGCGCTTGCGCTCCGGCGCCCTGCGCCCGAGCGCAAAGCGCCCACGTGCCGACACGTGGCGCGCTTGCGCTCCGGCGCCCTGCGCCCGAGCGCAAAGCGCCCACGTGCCGACACGTGGCGCGCTTGCGCTCCGGCGCCCTGCGCCCGAGCGCAAAGCGCCCACGTGCCGACACGTGGCGCGCTTGCGCTTCAGCACTCTGCGCTCGAGCGCAAAGCGCCCACGTGCCGACACGTGGCGCGCTTGCGCTCAAGCGCCTAGGCGCTGGCCCCACGCATCCTTTGGATGTCTTTTTCCCCCTTTATTTATATATACATGTATATATATACATATGTATACATATGTACACATACAGATACTCCACGACACTGTCCCTGTTAGAAACTCTGCGTGGCTCCCGATATATTTAAACCCCCCCTCCAAAACAAAACACACGTACACTGCACATTGAGTTCGCATGACCAGTTTAACCCGTTAATCGGAGGTTCCCTCGCCCCAAAGGCGGGGGGTAATTAACGGCAGCTTAGTCCGCGGCTGCCGGAGATTCGGATCCCCATGATCATTAAACCCCGGCCTACCCTAGGCAGGGGGAATCTATAGTACGCCTGACAAGCGCGCGTGTATTCCCATCTTAATGGGGTGACGAAAAACACCTTACAGATTCTGGCACGCCCAGTGGGACCAATCTCTCCTCCCATATTTCGGGTTAAACGTTCATGCGAACTCAATCAATATACATATCGATTGCCTATACTGAAATGATGTTCTTTTTTCCATGCAGTAATCAACCTTCGACGACAATGTCTCCCCAGACGAATTCAGCTTCCAACGTGACCCCGATTCCGTACGTGGTCAAGATCAACCCTCGTGTGGTTCTCCCCGCAAGCCTCAGTCAACAGTGGGAGGAACCGCCCCGCCAGTTTGGCTCCGTCATCATCTACCCTGCCGGTAGCGCTCATCTGGTGGAGATCCTGGCGGAACAGGTGGCCAAGCCGGTCTCACGGGGTAAAAGGCCGAATGTCGTGATCGCCAAGGCACTACAACCGAAACTTAAGATGGTATCTGAACGATTCTCTGGTGCTCCAGCGGGGGGCAAGAACTTCGGTACAAAGGGCAACATCAAATGTTGCGGACGAGCTCAGGCGAGGACTCCAACAAATGCACAATCGAGCGTATCTCTAAGTTCCTCCATCGCCCGGTCTGCGGCATCTTCCCAAAGAGCCGAAGTCTGCCAAGTGCTTAGAACAGAAAATTTAAGGCAGAAGCGGCTCAGGTATCGAGCCAACAAGAGGGCCAGGGCTTCGGCCAAATGGAATCGTGTGAAGTTCCAAGTGCAGGGTTTCCCCACGACGACGGCTGAGTCGGACGTAAGAATCAGCAATTCCTTCGAGCCTCTGAAGTGGGTTCAGAAAAATGCCATGGCCGCCAGAATCAAGAAGACGGCGGTCCGAACAGTGCCACAAAGAGACGTGTCCCGACCCCAACAGAAAACGTATGACACTGTCTCTTCAAGAGTCTATCAAGCACTCTGTGCCACACGAAAGCAGCAGGGTAAACCCAGAAAAGAAGCGCCAGCACCATTCAAGAACCTGGTTAGGCCAGCCGCCTTCAATCGACCGCCCGCTACCGAAACAGGAGGGTCAAGACAGCGATCCGTGAAATCAGCCGCCGATAATAAAAAGATGGCTGGATATGTCGTCCATACGGTCTATATGGCGGGCGGGCGTCCCATCGACAACCTTCGCAGCAAAAGTAAGGATGGGGCCACCACATCCCAAGTCCAATCTGGCTTGAATGTGGTTGCCGCTTCCCAGGAACAGTCGCCTCCGTTGGATGAAGAAAACCCTCTCGAGGAGGAAGATGGGCAGAAAGACCTCTCGGTCCATGCAGAGTCAAGCTCGGACAGCGAGGAAGAGCCGACTTTCCGCCCTAGGACCGCAGAGTAAAAGCTGCTTCAAGAGCTTCGAAAACAGCTCAGGAGCAAGGATAAAGAGATGGCCAAGCTCTATTCGAAAATTGACGACCTAACAAACGTTGTGATGCAGCTTACGGCTCAAATTGCTCGAGTGCCTCCCAATCAAGCACAAGCCGCTACTAATCAGCCGGGTGATGACAATCCGAGGCAGCCAATGCCTGTTCCTTCGGGTCCAAGACTGGTCGAGCCATATAAAAGCCGGCCACACTCCGCTTCTGGGGACGCCTTAGCCCCAGATAGCACTATCCCACTAACACAGGATCGGATAATGGATTTGGTCACCAGCAAGGTTAAAACATTGGTGGCTGAAGCTGAAGCTCAGAAAGAAATCGGCAGTAGTGGGCTGCCATATCCCGCACAGTACGATCTGATTGAGTTCCCAAGCGGCTACGCCATTCTTAAGTTCGGAAGATTTGATGGAACGGGGAGTGCAAATCAGCACGTCGCCCACTTCAAAGCATCGTGCGGAAATACAGGGGGCAATGACGCGCTCCTTCTTCGTCAGTTTGTCAACAGCCTGACCGGTGTCGCTTTCGACTGGTACGCGAGCATACCAGACGGGTCCATCATTACCTTTGCCCAAATGGAGTCTCTGTTCCGGCAAAGGTTCATGAGCGTCAGTGATAAAATCTCCATTGCCGACCTTGTGAGGACCAAGCCGGGGAAGAATGAAAGCAACACCGACTTTATCGCCCGATGGCGTAATCTCACAGTCAAGTGTGAACCGCCGCTGGAGCAGGACCAGTCCGTCAGTCTTCTTATTGGGAACCTTGGCAATTGGATGGTCCCATTCTTGTGTATAGCGGGCCTCAAGACATTTCAGGAGCTAACCAAGAAAGTCCAAATGCTGGAACGCTCGAAGCAAGAGTCCCCGCCGGATTCTCAGAGAGACAAAACTTGAAAAAGCAAGCGGGATGACAACCGTAGAAGCGGGAGTTCCAGCAGTACCAATGTCTTCAATGCCTCCGACAATGAAGAAAAGCGAAGGGCGGGCGAATCCAAAACCAACCGGTCTCGAAAGCCATTGCTGGGAGGAGATGGGCCTTCCCTAGAGGAGAAAAAGAACAAGATTTACTCTTTCAGAAGGGACAAGGCCCGCAAGATATTTAAAGATGCCTTGAACAACGGCCTACAATTGCCGGAGTCGAAAAGACCCCAAGAAGCAAAAATGACCGACAATCCTCTGTATTGCCCGTACCACCGAGTAGTGAGCCATGCGATCGAGGATTGCTATATCTTCAAAGACTGGGTCGAGAAACAGTACAAGGCTGGAGAGATCGAGCTGTCCAAAAGTGTGTTGGTGAACAATCAAGTTGCAACCACTAACTTTATACAGACAGAAGTTGAAGCCTTCTGGGAGCAGACAGCCGAACCCGTTGCCCCGAGAAATGAAACGGAATCATTGCGGCCTCCGTGGAGTACGCACATATCTAATAAGATGAAGAAGATGATAAAGCTACTTCGGAAAGAACCCAGGACGGAATGGGAAGGGCAGAAGAGGCCTACCAGTCCAGCATCCAATGCGGCTCCATCAGGCTCAAAATCCAAGAAGCTCAAGAAGAAGAAAAGTGCAGCTCGGCGCGAAAAAGAGTCTGCAGGGAGATTGGCGATTCAAAAATATATCGATTCCCTCGAAGAATATGAACAAAAGGAAAGAACATTGATTCAATTGAAGGAGTTCTTCCCTGTACAAGGGGATGAAATTCTGGAGGAGTTAGAAGAAGACTCCAATGAAGAGATCCCAGTAGTGACCTGCTACGCCATCCATCTGGGCAGCGACTCCGAGGATGAGCTCTGTTTTCCCGAAGAGGACGAGGAGCTCACCACAAAGGCCAATCAAATCCAGCTCAGAAGCGGCAGGGCTCTACCGCCAAATCAGGGCAACGCCCCAAAAGGGAAGGAAAAACAAGTCGCTAATGAAGAAGATGGCAGAGAACCGGCTGATGAAAACATAATCCTTCCTCGGTGGACTATAATGTCTTGGCACATCTCCGGAAGCTTCCGTCTCTCCTGAGCATCTACGACGCCTTGGTCCTATCTAAGGAGCTTAGAGATGTTCTCATTCACGCTCTACAAAACCTCGAGCGGTATCAGGCTCACTTTGCGGAAATTAATATGAAAGAAGCCCAGCACGCTCTGCATGCCGCCGCAGTCACATTTAAGGATGACGACTTGCTACTGGGAACGGCTGAGCATAATCGGCCGCTTTACGTGACCGGGTACAGCGACGGAGATCGAATTAATCGCATATTGATTGATCCAGGGTCCTCAGTGAACATCATGAACTTGCGAACTCTAAAGAGTTTGTCAATGGACGTCCGACACCTGTCAAGGAAAAGGATTGTCATTCAAGGCTTCAACCAAAATTGCCAGCAAGTTCTGGGGTCTATAGCTTTGCCAATCAAATTCGGGGATCTGCAAACTGAACCTAAGATATACGTGATCGACACCGACACGTCTTATAAGATTCTCTTGGGGCGGCCGTGGCTCCACGATTACGGCATCATTCCGTCAGCTCTCCATCAATGCATGAAGTATACTAAAAATAGCGAAGAAAGACGCATTGACGGAGACATCCAGCCGTTCGGTGTGCATGAAGTCCGATATGAAGATTCTCGGTACTTTATGAACCACCAAAATGCTAAGTCACAACTGACTGAGGATAGACCAGCCCCAAGACTCAAAAGCAAATCTGCGCCGGCTGTCACTTTCAAAAGCAAAAATACCCAAGTGCGCCCGCATTTCGGCAGCGACACTGATGAGTCCGACGCTGGAAGCCCATCCTTCCGTAAAACTCGCCCTCATTTCGGTAGCAATACGGATGAATCTGTTACTGAATCCCCATCTAGCAGTAAAGTCCGCCCTCATCTTGGCAGCGATACTGAAGAGTCAGAGGAAGAGGACCTGTCGTGCAACAGCGGTACAGATTGGACCCCCATGCAAAAAGCGAAACTACGAGAGACCCTCGAAATTGCAGAAGGGTCCGTAGCCGTCACAAGGGTGCCAGAGCAGATGTGCAAAGAGCACGATGCGTTGTCAGTCTCCACCGTGGACCAGCTGAAAACTTTCTACGTCCCCGGGATGAAAAATGGACAGAAAGGCATCCTGTTTTACGGGTCAAACCCCGTTGTGCATCCGGACGATCTTTCTGTCGCGTGCCTTCCCTATGAGAGAGGCATAAGAGCCATCCTCAATCCCAGATACTATGCGCCCGAGATGCGGGAATACTTTAAAAAGTGCGGATGCCGGTTATATCAAACGGAGTCCGAAGCAAAGTTTTACGAAGGGCTATGGCATCCACCCCAGGTCCGAGCACTCATCGATGGATGAATTCCAAACAGACGGGGAATAGGTTACATTCAACCTGATTCCAGAGCGTGCTACATGATCCATGTTGGTGAAGCTGGCGAAAGATCAAATGATGATGATGAGATAGCCGAGCCAGAAGAAGCTCCTCAAGAGCTTGAAGATGGCGGACAAGCAACCTTTGACGAGCTAACCGAGATTGACTTAGGAACGCCCAATAATCCAAGGCCGATCTACATCAGCTCGCTCTTGTCAGAGGAAATGAAAGCGCAGATAATTGTCTTGCTGCATGAGTTCGTCGACTGCTTCGTGTGGACATACAAAGAAATGCCTGGCCTTTCCCCTGAAGTGGCCGTACATAAGTTGGCTATATCTCTTGATGCTAAGCCAATCAAACAAGCTCCTCGAAGAATGAGAAGGGAACTAGAAGAAAAGGTCATCGAGGAAACTAAGAAGCTCATCGATGCCGGCTTCATCAGGGAAGAGAAATATACGGACTGGATCGCATGCATAGTCCCAGTGAAGAAGAAAAATGGGCAGATCCGAGTTTGTGTCGATTTCAGCGACCTCAACAAGGCATGTCCTAAAGACGACTTCCCGCTACCGGTCATGGAAATGATGGTCGATGACACCTCAAATTACGAGCTGTTCACCTTTATGGATGGCTCGTCTGGATATAATCAGATCAAGATGTCGCCTGAGGATGAGAAGCACACAGCATTTCGAACCCCGATCGGAATATATTGCTACAAGGTAATGCCATTTGGACTGAAGAACGCAGGTGCTACATATCAAAGGGCAATGACTAATATCTTTGATGACCTAATCCATAAAGTCGTCGAATGCTATGTTGATGATCTGGTCGTCAAGACTAAAGCCAAGGCCGATCATATCCAAGATCTTAGGACCGTTCTCACCAGACTGAGGGAATATGACCTAAAGATGAATCCTCTGAAATGCGCTTTTGGCGTGTCGTCGGGAAAATTCCTGGGCTTCATTGTCCGACATCGAGGGATCGAAGTTGACCCATCAAAGATAAAGGCCATCATGGAGATGCCCTCTCCGAAGAGTCTGACGCAGCTAAGATCTTTTCATGGCAAGCTCGCGTATATACGGAGGTTTATCTCAAATTTATCGGGAAGATGTAGGCCCTTCTCAAAGCTCATGAAGAAAGGAGCTCCTTTTATCTGGGATGCCGAATGTCAAGCAGCGTTCGAAAGCATCAAACAATACTTGTTGCACCCTCCAGTGTTGGCCGCTCCCATTCCAAATAAACTGCTGATTCTCTACACTGCCGCGCTAGATGAGTCACTCGGTGCACTCCTTGCCCAGAATAACGAGGAGGGAAAGGAACATGCCCTCTACTACCTTAGTCGAACTCTAGTCGGGACGGAACACAACTATTCCCCAATCGAAAAGCAATGCCTGGCTCTGATATTTGCTGTGAAGAAGCTGAGGCACTATCTGCTGGCTCACCGGGTTATGCTAATCTCTAAGGTCGACCCGCTCAAACACTTGATGACCAGAGCAAGCCTAGCCGGCAGAATGGCAAGATGGGCCGTCATGCTACTTGAGTTTGACATAGTATATACTCCTCAAAAAGCAGTAAAAGGTCAAGCTCTTGCAGACTTCCTCGCTGCTCATCCTATACCAGAGGGGTCACCACTGAATTGCGTATTGCCCGACAAACAAGTGCTGCACCTAGAGAATGACGAGCCATGTTGGGAGCTTTACTTCGATGGGGCCTCATCAATAAGAAGCTCCGGCCGATCAAGCATCCCGGAGGTAAAAGCGGGGATAGGATTGGTGTTCATCACGCCATCAATGAGAACCCTACGGCGTTCTTTCGCTCTCACCGAGCCTCGGACAAACAATGAAGCTGAGTATGAAGCCCTGATAGCTGGTTTGGAGCTCGCCATAGAAATGGAAATTCTTCGGCTACGGGTTTACGGTGACTCCCAGCTTGTTGTCAACCAAGTAAGCGGCGACTATAAGATATACAAACCCGAGTTAACTCGGTACAGAGGCCGAGTGGTGGAACTCATGAAACGGTTCACTCACATTGAACTAATGAGAATCCCCAGAGCGTTGAACGGAAAAGCCGACATACTCGCTCGCCTAGCCAAGGAGCTGGCTGATCCTGACATGGACGAAATTCTGATCACAGTTAGGAGCCGACAAATTCTACCCCCATTCTCTCTACGGGAAGAGGAAAGCGTGGAACAGAAGAGCAGTCCTACCGAAGAAGCTTCGATCATCCAAGACGAGCCCGATTGGAGAGAACCCTTCATAGAGTACCTCCGATACGACAAGCTGCCCGAAGAAAAATCTGCGAGGATTCAGCTGAAGAAAAGAGCTCTCCGATATGTATTTGTAAATGACACGTTATACCGCAGGTCATATGACCAACTTTGGCTCAGGTGTCTGTCACTGGCCGAAGCCCAAAAGGTCATGAAAGATGTTCACTCGGGCATTTGCGGTGCTCACCAATCTGGCCCCAAGATGCGACTTCAAATCAAAGGGCTTGGGTATTATTGGCCCACCATGATATGGGATTGCGGAGAGCATGCAAAGAAGTGTCAGATCTGCCAAATCCATGGTGATTTCATTCACAAGCATCCCAATCTGTTGCATCCTACGGTGGCGTCGTGGCCCTTCGAAGTCTGGGGCACCGACATTGTTGGCCCAATTGATCCTCCGTCATCCAAAGGCCACCGGTTCATACTGGCCGCGACTGACTACTTATCCAGATGGGCTGAAGTTGTCCCGTTGAAAGAAGTCAAGACAAAAGATATTCTGACATTCTTCCAGCATAATATTCTATACCGCTTCGGTACACCAAGAAGAATCATTTCTGACAACGGGCCTTCTTTCAAGAGCTTCAATGTCTCAAGGTTCGCTACTCAGCACAAGATAGACTGGAGATATTCCTCCATTTATAATCCAAGAGCCAACGGGCTAGCCGAAGCCTTCAATAAGACTCTATGCAAGCTCCTGAGGAAAAATGCTTCAGCCAACAAGAGAGACTGGAATCTCAAACTTCACGAGGCGTTGTGGGCATATCGTACCACGCACCATACTCCAACACAGTCCACTCCATACTCATTGCTCTTCGGAGTGGAGGCGGTCCTCCCCCTCGAAGTCGAAGTTCCAAGCTTAAGAATGGCCGTTCAGCATGAGTTGACGGAGGAGGAAAACGTGTTCCTCCGACTTGAAGAGCTCGATGCCCTCGAAGAAAAGAGGCTCGCGGTGCAGCAAAATCTGGAGCTATACCGAGCCCAAATGTCACGTGCCTATGACAAGGTAACCCGTCTCCGCGCTTTCAAGAAAGGTGAATTGGTGTTGGTCCTTAAAAGACCGATCATCCCCAATCGACACGCCAAGGGAAAATTCGAGCCAAACTGGGAAGGACCATACGTCATCGAGAAAGTGTTCAACGGAGGATCCTACCAACTAATAAGTGCCGAGGGAGAAAGGCCCATGCCACCCATCAATGGCCGATATCTCAAGAAATACTATATGTGAATGCTCCAAGTCGCAGGCGAATTGAGCACATCAGCCCTACGGTCTGGATCATACATCCTGCAAAACCGTATACAATCCACGGGCGTAAATGACCCCTATTTCTCCCAAATCTTGGCGGTGGGACTACTTTTAAAGTCCCACCAGCGGCAAAAAAAAAGGAAAGAAAAAAAAGAGAAAAAAGAAAAAAGAAAAAAAAGGTATGTCCATAAGCAAAATGGGTACGGATGAAAACCCGAAAGGGCTCCGTGAGTAAAAACAGCAGGACTACCGGCGAGTTTGTGAAAACCCGAAAGAGCGCAAACTCGTGAAAAGAGATGAAATACACTCGCAAAGTCCTCTCGACCTTGTGAGGAGAAAACCCTTGCGTGAGATCCTTACGACTCACAAAGGAGCAACACACTTAGGAATCCTCACGATTCCTAAGGAGAAAATACGCCTGCGGGATCCTTACGACTCGTAGGGAGAAAATGCTTTTATGGGACCCTCACGGCCCATAAAATTGAAAAGCCTTAGGTGATAGGGACCCAAACCTGTCTCCTAAGCCATCGTTCCCCAACGGGCAACGGCAAATGATGAGTCGCTCCTGGCATTTCGCTTCAGTGTTAGCGGTGCTGATGCCGACCAAAAACCCAAATCCCAAGTCCTCCTAAGGCAAATGATGAGTTGCTCCTGGCATTATTCCAGTGCAGCAATGCTGATGCCAAACAAGATCCAAATTCCAAGTCCCCAAACGGCGAATGATGAGTCGCTCCTGGTACCATATTCCAGTGTAGCGATGCAGACGCCAACCAAAATCCAATTTCTCAAAATTCTCTAGCCCTACGGTGGGTCCCCAAGTTGACCATCGTATACAATCCACGGGCTCAAATAATTCTCATTATACCCATGCCCCACTGTAATCACCAGTTACGCGGCTGGTCTCCGCTTTGGGAATGATGCTCCATTGATAAGACCCACTCATGTGTCCTCACGATATATGAGGAGAACAAACCTTTGTGGGATCCTTACGACTCATAAAGGAAAAACACACTTAGGAGTCCTCACGACTCCTAAGGAGAAAATACACCTGTGGGATCCTTACGACTCGTAGGGAGAAAATGCTTTTATGGGACCCTCACGGCCCATGAAATTGAAAAGCCTTAGGTGATAGGGATTTAAACCTGTCTCCTAAGCCATCGCTCCCCAATCCCTAAATGGAGAATGATGAGTCGCTCCTGGTACCGTATTCCAGTGCAGCGATGCAGACGCTAACCAAATTCCAAATCCCATACCCCAACGGCGAATGATGAGCCGCTCCTGGTACCATATTCCACTGCAGCGATGCAGACGCCGACAAAGTCCCGAAATTTTTCCGGCCCTACGGTCTGGATCATACATCCTGCAAAACCGTATACAATCCACGGGCGTAAAACAATCCCAACCTCTCCTAAGTCCTACCGGTGAGACCACATTCAAAGTCCCACCAAAAAAAAAAAAAACAATTCCAAAATCCTCCCGGGGCAAATGATGAGTTGCTCCTGGCATTGTTCCAGTGCAGCAATGCAGATACCAAACAAAAACCAAAATCCCAAAATCCTCTCAATGACAGATGATGATTCGCTCCTGGTACCATATTCCAGTATAGCGATGCTGATGTCAACCCAAATCAAAATCAACAAGTCAACTTCAACTCCGACACCGCAGAAAGCGGAGCAAGTCAGAATCCAATCTCGACACCGCAAGAAGCGGAGTAAGTCAAGTCTACCCCTGACACTGCAAGAAGCAGAGCAAGTCAAATCAAGAACCGATCGTCCACGTCGCTAAAAGAGCAGCACCGACCGTCCAAGTCGCAAAAAGGGCAGAACCGACCGTCCAAGTCGCAAAAAGGGCAGCATCGACCGTCCACGTCGCTAAAAGGGCAGCATCGACCGTCCAAGTCGCAAAAATGGCAGAACCGACCATCCATGTCGCTAAAAGGGCAGCACCGACCGTCCACGTCGCAAAAAGGGCAGAATCGACCGTCCACGTCGCTAAAAGGGCAGCATCGACCGTCCAAGTCGCAAAAAGGGCAGAACCGACCGTCCACGTCGCTAAAAGGGTAGCACCGACCGTCCACGTCGCAAAAAGGGCAGAACCGACCGTCCACGTCGCTAAAAGGGCAGCACCGACCGTCCACGTCGCTAAAAGGGCTGCATCGACCGTCCAAGTCGTAAAAAGGGCAGAACCGACCGTCCAAGTCGTAAAAAGGGCAGAACCGACCGTCCAAGTCGCAAAAAGGGCTGCATCGACCGTCCATGTCATAAAAAGGGCAGTGCCAGCTTCCCAAAAGGTGGGAACCGAATCAAGTCGCCTCCACGAGAAAGAAGATCCATCAATTTCATGCACACGACCCACATATGTGGTGTGCATTTATTGATGGGGACAATTTGTTGGGGTAAAAATTTACACCCCGATTGATCAAGTCAAAATCAAAGTCAATCCCAAGCCAAGTGGGCCCAAGCGCAGATCCAGTGGACCCATGCCCGGGTCGAGCCCGAACATGAAGCGGTCGGCCTTCCCCCATGCCGAGATAAAAATTTTGTAATAAATAATTTTGTTGCATTTCTTTTATTTTATTTTATGGATAAATGTAAGAAAAATAGGCATAAAGCTAAATTTTTGCAAAGCCCATGGCTTATGTGCAAAAAGAAATGGCACATGAGCCATGGGATAGGCAAAATGCCATTTTGTGAAGCCCAAGGGGCTATGTGTAAAGTGTATGGCCTATAAAGGCAAAGATAATGAAAAAAATCTAACAACTTTTTTCTTTCTCTCTCAAAATTTTTCAGATCTGAGATATTTTCTCCTTCTTCAAGGTTCCAAAACCTTCCTTTTTTCTCTTGAATTAAATCAAGAGTTTTACTCTTCTTTTTATAAAACAAATCAGTTTTCACCACAAAACCCATAAAGGGGAACTCAGATCTTCCATTAGATCTCAAAAAGAAGATATTTTTAGAAATCCCATATTCTCTTGATCTTCAAGATCCAGCCAACAGAAGAGGAAGAAGAAGAACCCCCTTCATTAACTCAAAGCATCTTAGGAGTTTAAACTCCTCCCTTTTTTTTTTCTCTTTTTAGAGAATTTCCGGGGCTAAAAGCCCCCTTTTCCTCGCCGGCGTGCTAGCGCTCGAGCGCAAAGCGCCCACGTGCCGACACATGGCGCGCTTGCGCTCCAGCGCCCTGCGCTCGATCGCAAAGCGCCCACGTGCCGACACGTGGCGCGCTTGCGCTCAAGCGCCCTGCGCCCGAGCGCAAAGCGCCCACGTGCCGACACGTGGCGCGCTTCCGCTCCAGCGCTCTGCGCCCGAGCGCAAAGCGCCCACGTGCCGACACGTGGCGCGCTTGCGCTCAAGCGCCTAGGCGCTGGCCCCACGCATCCTTTGGATGCCTTTTCCCCCCTTTATTTATATATACATGTATATATATACATATGTATACATATGTACACATACACATACTCCACGACATTGTCCCTGTTAGAAAAAAATTTCTAACGGGGCGCTACCCCGCACCCCGCAAGGGGGCTGCTAGCCCCCTTGACCCCCAGCCCGCTATCCGGGTAGCGGGACCCCCGTAAAACTCTGCGTGGCTCCCGATATATTTAAACCCCCCTCCAAAACAAAACACACGTACACTGCACATTGAGTTCGCATGACCAGTTTAACCCGTTAATCGGAGGTTCCCTCGCCCCAAAGGCGGGGGGTAATTAACGGCAGCTTAGTCCGTGGCTGCTTGAGATTCGGATCCCCATGATCATTAAACCCCGGCCTACCCTAGGCAGAGGGAATCTGTAGTACGCCTGACAAGCGCGCGCGTATTCCCATCTCAATGGGGTGACGAAAAACACCCTACAGATATGTCGCATATCTTGCCTAGGGGTGGTAAACGTCAGACCCCAATAGCTCGATAAGTCGTGTCGATATGAGGTCTATAACAGTTCGAGAAACTACTGGTAACACTTACCAGTAAATCTCAGCAACCCTGGCCAGGGATTTCCGGTTATAGCCAATTGAACACAGCGCAACATCAACTCCCTATACCGGGAGAGACGAATCCCCTCCTATCGCTCATTGCCTCCATGTGATTCGGGACTATACCCAAAAACCACCATTTTGCACGCCTTCTTGGACGTGGTAAGGTGGAAATCAAAGCACAGTAGGAATCACACAAGACTCTATGACGATCTCGGGTCAACAGACTACTCTGTACCAGTGTCACCAGAGAACTGCCATCTGACGTAAGGTATAATACCATCTAGGAGTTCTCGGCGAGTCCGTCCAGTGTACCCAGTCTCCACTGAGCACCCGTATATCATCTCCGATGTCAAACACTAATGGATATGGGATCATCCATCGCCCATCTGTATGGGTCGAGAAGGTATACGCTAGTCTACTCTGGTATATCGATGCCCTGTCTCGATACACCCACGACTAGGGACCTTGAAGAATGTACTTATGGACTGCCATGTCCCTACTAGTATGATCCGCATCATAGTCCAGGTAGTCAAGTACACATCCTAAGGGCTTTACCAACATGTAACAGAGAGACAATCAGTGTACACGTTAAGGTAAAGAGCAACCAGATAGCATACTATCATGTCGAGCAAGAAAGTCCTCCCTATATATGTCCAAGCATCCACTACAATATACATCCTATGTATAGTAATGGCCTCTAGGGCATACATATAACTAACACATCTTGCCATTCTACCAGCTAGGTTTGCTTTTGTCATTAAGTGTTTTAGCAGGTTGACCTTGGAGATCAGCATAACCCGATGAGCGAGAAGATAGTGTCTTAGCTTTTTCACAGCAAATATCATGGCCAGGCACTGCTATTCGATTGGGGAATATGTCACGCCCCACTTCCCGGCGTACAGACAAGGGGACGCGGCGGGTCACGCGACGTATTTACTCAGAAGTAAACACGCTAAGCGTAAATAAGCAATATAATGTACACGTGAAGACAACAGATGTAAATGAACAACAAATTTTATTTATTAAACATTTCTTTACAATACAACTGAAAATGTAAATACAAGAATGGAAAGCAATGCCTAAACAATGGTATGAACTGAAAGAAAAGTGAGTATAAGTGAAGCCTAGAGGTCGTGCTGCTTAGTGGTCTGCTCCAATTGCTCATGGCTGGTCTCGAACTCCTCAGAGTTGGGTCCTCCTGACAATATTCCAAAGAAAGAAGAGGTATAGGAATGTCGTCGGCGAACAATCACTCGGTAAGTCCCAAAGAGGGATAGAATTAGAATAGACAGATAAGAGAATGTAACTGGTATAATATATGATTGTTATGCTAACACAATTGTTTGTACCTTAGTACAGAATATGCCAGTGTATACGAGAGGAGTTCAACTAACACCATGGACTATGGTAACCCGTAGTATAAGGCTCCGTCGATAAAACCACGGAACAACGGCAATGGATGTATATTTACATCTTTTAATGATCATCTCGTGCCACTTTTAACACATTCCGTGCTAGTCTACCCCTTTAAAACCCCTTAATGTATTTTGTATTGATGTGTATTATTTTGTTTAATAGATGCAAGGCTTGCCGAAACCATGATATCAGTAGTTCATGTAAACGGAAAGGATATAAACGGATAGTCATCTAAACAAGTCAATGAATATCCATGGTTCGGTCAAATCAAGTTATATTGATATAGACGGAAATTTTGGTATACATAGATTCATGTTGTATTGCAGTTATATTTGAAATGTATTCAAGTATAGATTGTATTTGGATTGTTTTCAGATTAGACTGGGACTCAGATTGAGTCAGACTCTTTAAACAAAATTGAAGTCCTGAATTAGTTTTGATATTATCGGTAACTGCTACACATGGACGGCAGGATTTGTGTCTTTTTCCAAGACAATTACCGTGTTGATAACTCCATTTTTAGTTTGTCTACCTTAAATAGGCAAGCACCCAAATTCTCCGGCTCTCTGAGGCTCAAGAGAACTGGTCCCGCTTAAACTTATATTTACTAGGGTCCTTATTGTAATATAACTTGAGGGGGTTTTATGAAAAATAGTTTTGATATATTTTCAAAATACACCTCAAGTATTTAATCATCGTCTTTAGGGTTTTCATAGATATAATTTTTAAAAGTGATGAGATAGTCTAGTGGATGTAAACCTAACTTGAATAGTACATGGTATTTTCATGTAATTTGACTTGAATTGATTCTTGATGGTATTTTCATGAACTTTTGTGATTCTTTTCTTTGATTTAGAAAACATGGAATATATTATATATTTAAAATAAATATTTTGATAATATATATATATATATATATATTAAAAATAGAATTTCTGTATTAATAGAAATCACATTTTCTTAAAAATTGTAATAAAATTCCATCGAGATCGTATACTCCATGAGAAGGTCTGCATCTTGCCCTACTAGTCCGATGGATGTGGGATAATCTACACCAACCAAATCGGATTCCTCAAAATGGGTTGTAAGGATTTAATCATATTGAATTTGATTAAAACAATTAAAAGAAATACAGTTTTATTAGTTTAGGGTATTTTAATGTAAAATATTGTATTTTGTCCCACAAAAATTATTACAAAAGCCATCGTGCTATGTCAAGATGAGTGTTGTGATGAGATAGGTCATTACCTCATGAGTTTTCTAAAGGTAATATGAACAAAACGATAAAATAATGTTGTATGCAAACTTGATGGTATTTACCGTAAAAATGAATTGAAACTTGTTGTAAATATTATTTTATGTTTTTTTAAACAATATAAGAAGAGATGGTTAATTTGTTGTTTAAGAAAAGTTGAGCTTTTAAAGAAATAAGAATCGGAAGTCGGAATAACTCCGCTTCCGATGAGTTTTGAGAAGAGAGTGTTTTAGATTAGAAATGTAAGAGGGGAGAGGGGACTTACAGTTTGAGAATAGAAGGGGGAGGTAGAGGAAGATTTCGAAGGCATCATGGAGTCACGAAATGTCGCCGGAACTTTGACCCGAAATGTCGCCGGAACTTTGACCTTGGTTAACTCCACTTGTACAACTTTTGGACTTAGAAATTTTGAGAGTTTTGATACTAGATTTCAGAATAGAGAGGGCTAAAGTGTAGTGTGGTATTTATAGGATAGAATTATGGTTTAGGGTATGAATAGAGAATTAAAAATGTATTAGAACTTGGATTAAAGAGGTGAATTAACACTCTCTCTTAATGTGCAGAAAAATCAAGTAGAATAGGAGTAGCAGGGGAGGCCAAAGGGTGCTAGGGAAAGAGATTGGAGCATTTGCTACGGGGGGGCCTGTGGTGCCGGCCCCAAGCCCGATCTTGCTAGTCTAATGGTGGGGTCGGGGTGTGTGATTGCTGCCATGTGTCCTAATTGCTTCATATAGCTCAGTGCATATGTTTGATTTTTGAGACTTTTCATTTTACGTGTTTTGCACGTGTAAACTTTTGGGCTTCCAAAAAGTTTAAAAGAAAAATCAGCAAAAATACTATGTGGTTGAGGGGATTTGAATACAGAGGCTACGTCACAGCAGTGCAAGGCTTTACCAGTGAGCTACAAGCTATTTCTTGCTGTTCAAAAGCAATTTAAATTTATAACTTGTGCTCAGGCTAAGGTATTCCTTTCTGTACTTTACAAAAATTTTGTACAGAAAGTTTAGGGTTGTTATAGAATAGTTATTTTCCGCCCCGACTAACGTTCGACTGAGATAGCAGAGGGCATTCTCTTTTTCCTCCTCATTGTTCTGGGCGAGGAGTGCACCGAGTGACTCATCTAGCACAGCGGTATAGAGGATCAACGGTTTATTTGGAATGGGAGAAATAATCACTTGAGGGTGCAGCAGGTACAGTTTGACATTTTCGAAGGCTTCTTAATATTCGGCATCCCAGACGAAAGGAGCTTCTTTCTTCATGAGCTTCGAGAAGGGCCTTCATCATCCCGATAGGTTCGAGATGAACCTTCGTATGTAAGCAAACTTGCCTTGAAAGGATCTTAGATGCGTCAGATTCTTCGGAGGAGGCATCTCTATGATGGCCTTTATCTTCGATGGGTCAACTTCGTGCCCCCGATATCGGACTATGAAGCCCAAGAATTTTCCTGATGACATGCCAAAAGCGCACTTTAGAGGATTCATCTTCAGACCGTATTCCCTTAATCTAGTGAAAATGGTCCTGAGATCTTGGATGTGATCGGCATTGGCTTTAGTCTTGACGACCAAATCATCAACATAATATTCGACGACTTTATGGATTAGGTCAACAAAGATATTAGTCATTGCCTATTGATATATAGCACCTGCATTCTTTAATCCGAATGGCATCACCTTGTAGCAGTATATCCTGATCGGGGTTCAAAATTCTGTATGTTTCTCATCCTCGGGCGACATCTTGATTTGATTATACCCAGACGAGCCATCCATGAAAGTGAACAGCTCGTAATTTGAGGTACCGTCGACCATCATTTCCATGACCAGAAGCGGGAAATCGTCTTTAGGGAATGGCTTATTGAGATTCCTGAAATCGATGAAAAATCCTATATGCCCATTCTTCTTTTTCACTGGGACGATGCACGCGATCCAGTCCTCGTATTTCTCTTCCCTGATGAAGCCGGCATCGATGAGTTTCATGGTTTCCTCGATGACCTTTTCTTCCAGTTCCCTTCTCATTCTTCACGGAGCTTGTTTGACTGGCTTAGCATCAGGAGATATAGCAATCTTATGCATGGCCACTTCAGGGGAAAGGCCAGGCATTTCTTTATACATCCACGCGAAGCAGTCGGCGAACTCATGCAGCAGGGAGACTATCTGCTCTTTCATTTTCTTTGGAAAAAGAGAGCTGATGTAGGTCGGACTTGGATTATTGGGCGTTTCCAAATCAACCTCGATTAGCTCGTCGAAGGTTGCTTGTCCTCCATCTTTGAGCTCTCGAGGAGCTTCTTCTGGCTTGGCTATTCGTCGTGACCATTTGACTTTTCGCTGGCTTCACCAACATGGATCATGCAACATGCTTTGGCATCAGGTTGAATGAAACCTATGCCCCGTCTATCTGGGATTCGTCCGTCGATGAGTGCTCGGACTTGAGGCGGATGCCATAGCTCTTTGTAAAACATCATTTCGGAGTCCGTTTGATATAGCCGACACTCACACTTTTTAAAGTATTCCCGCAACTCGGGCGCATAATGTATGGGATTGAGGATGGCCCTTATGCCTCTTTCTTATGAAAGGCATGGTACAGACAAATCGTCCGGGTGCGCGACTGGATTTGACCCATTTAACAGGATGCCCTTCTGTCCACTTTTCCTTCTGAGAATGTAGAAAGTTTGCAGCTGGTTCACGGTAGAGACCGACAAAGCATCTAATTCCTTGCACATCTGTTCCGGCGCCCTTGTGATAGTTAGGGATCATTTTGTAATCTTGAAGGTTTCTCTTCGCTTCGCTTTTTGCATGAGGGCCTAATCCGCATAGCTGTTGGGAGGCGGGTCCTCTTCCTTCGACTCTTCCGTGTCGCTGCCACGATGAGGGCGGATTTTGCTGCTAGATGGGCCTCCAGTATCAGACTCGTCTGTATCGCTACTGAAACGAGGGCGAGTTTTACTGAAGGACGGACTTCCAGCGTCGGACTCACCACTGTCACTGCCGAAACGCGAGCGCACTTAAGGGTTTCTGCTTTTGAAAGTGACGACCGGCTCAGATTTGCTTTTGAGTCTCGAGGCCGCTCCATCCTCGGTCAGTTGTGGCTTAGCATTTTGGGGGTTCACAAAGTACCGAGAATCTTCATATCGAACTTCATGCACACCGAACGGCTGGATGTCTCCGTCAATGCGTCTGTCTTCTCCATTTTTGGTATACTTCATGCCTCGATGGAGAGTTGATGGAACGATGTCATAGTCGTGAAGCCACGGCCTTCCTAGGAGAATCTTATAGGACGTGTTGGCATCGATCACGTATATCTTGGCTTCAGTTTTTAGGTCCCCGAACCTGATCGGCAGAGCTATGGGTTTCAGAACTTGCTGACAATTTTGATTAAAGTCTTGAATGACAATCCTTTCCCTTGACAGGTGTCGGACGTCCATTGAAAAACTCTTTAGATTCCGCAAGTTCATGATGTTCACTGAGGACCCTGGATCAATCAATATGTGATTAATCCGGTCTCCGTTGCTGTACCCTGTCACGTAAAGCGATCGGTTGTGCTCGATTGTTCCTAGTAACAGGTCTTCATTTTTAAATGTGACCGCGGCTGTATGCAGAGTGTACTGGGCTTCTTTCATATCAATTTTCGCAAAGCGAGCCTTGTACTGCTCGGGGTTTTGTAGAGTATGAATGAGAACATCTCTAAGCTCCTTAGATAGGACCAAGGCATCGTAGATGCTCAGGAGAGACGGAAGCTTTCGGAGATGAGCCAAGACATTATAGTCCATCGAGGAAGGACTTGAATTTTCATGAGCCGGCTCTCGGCCATCTTCTTCATTAGCAACTTGTTTTTCCTTCCCTTTTGGGGTGTTGCCCTAATTTAGCGGTAGAGCCCTGCCGCTTCTGAGCTAGATTTGGTTGGCTTTTGTGGCGAGCTCCTCGTCCTCTTCGGGAAAACAGAGCTCCTCCTTAGAGTAGCTGCCAAGATGGATGGCGTAGCAGGTCACTATAGGGATCTCTTAATTGGAGTCTTCTTCTATCTCCTCCAGAATCTCAGCTACTTCTACAGGGAAGAACTCCTTCAGTTGAATTAGAGTTCTTTCTTTTTGTTCATAGTCTTCGAGAGAATCGATATATTTTTGAATGGTCAATCTTCCTGCAGACACTTTTTCGCGTCGAGCCACACTTTTCTTCTTCTTGAGCTTTTTGGATTTTGAGCCCGATTGAGCCAAATTGGTAGCTAGAATGGTGGGCTCCTTCTGCCCTTCCCATTCCGTTCTGGGATCTTTCTGAAGTAGTTTTAGCATCTTCTTCATCTTTTTAGACATGTGCATGCTCCATGGAGGCTGCGACGAGTCAGTTTTATTCTTCGAGGTAGCGGGTTCAGCTGTCTGCTCGCAGAAGGCTTCAGCTTGTGTCTGTATGAAGTTGGTGGTTGTAGCTTGATTGTTCACCAACACACTCTTAGACAACTCGATCTCCCCAGTCTTGTACCGCTTCTCGACCCAGTCAATAAAAATATAGCAATCCTCAATCGCATGGCTCACTACTCAGTGGTACAGGCAATATAGAGGGTTGTCAGTCATTTTTGCTTTGTGAGGACTTTTCGACTTTGGTAATTGTAGACCGTTGTTCAAGGCATCTTTGAATATCTTGCGGATCTTGTCTCTTCTGAAAGAGTAAACCTTGTTCTTTTTCTCCTCTAGGGAAGGCCCTTCTCCTCCCAGCGTTGGCTTTCGAGACCGGCTGTTTTTGGATTCGCCTGCCTTTCGCTTTTCTTCATTATCGAACGCATTGAATGTAGGGTTCCAAGGCACACTAACAAGGTTCTACAAGGCATCTACCATGCCCAAATCAAATTTTTTAGGTGCCGAACAACCCTATGCAAGATCGTTTACTAGAGATTAGGCGAAACTAAAAGCAAGCAAACTACTTTACTACTAAGTGAAAGGGATTACAACCTTTGTAGATCCGGTCCTTCACTTCTAAAGCTCTGTGTTGATGTCCCTTCGCTGCGATCATCGGGATCCCGGACTCTAGTGATGGTTTCTTCGGAGAAATGAGCGGGTTAGGTCGTTGACTTCGAGGCCGAAGATGATCTACGTCGAGGAGACTCAAACCCAAGCTCCATCTTCACTAGGTCAAGAACTTTGTGAAGAGAACACCCTAAACTAAATGGCAACTAGTAGAGGATGATGAAATAGGAAATGGGTTCACTTTAGATTTGGATTTCTCACTCTTAATCTTCACTTGAAAAATTCTAGAAAGCTTTTCTTCACTTGAAGAAGAGGAAGAAGAACGAAAAGGAATATGAATGAATTATTTTTTAAATGAATAATCAAGTGAAGTCTATCATGATGCAACCATGGGTGAGTTAACCTATGTAGAGACTAAACCATAGTTAATTATAATGGTTTAGTTAATGAATATCTTAAACAAGACAAAATGAGTGGACTTTGTCAAATTTGCTTCAAGCTTCATGAAGCTTCAAGCCATGACAAAAAGAATCCACCATTTTGAATAATTAAGATAAATAAAAACCTAAATTATAATTAACATGGTGTATGTCACACACCCACCCATATTTGCATGTATCATCAATCATGATACAAACTAGTGCACAAACATATATCACATATACAACTTGTGCACACCAAGTGAGAAAATCAATCTTAAGTGAATAAATACTAGTTAATGTAAAGTAATATATCAAATATATAATTATACATTAAATTATTAAATCAATACTTGATTTAATGATCCGGTCATATCGCATATAACCGACTAATATCAAGTGTATCAGTATATCGAATCAACATTTGATTCGGTAACCCGGCTATATCTCATATAACCGTCCGATGACACAAATCGCGAGAATAGAATACAGTATCACATACTGGTATTATTCTCAGTCCCGTACATATCTCATATGCGCTCCTATTTCGTTTCGCTTGAGCCAGGAAACCTCTGTGTGGGACTCTAAAGACTCGTCAATACGCCGGCAGTAGGTGGTGATCATATCACCCACAAGCCGCAAGCGGTCTGCTAAACGTAACGGCCACCCGGGTATTGAGCGATCAGAAGATCAACGAGCAAGCCTGCTCACACTCCTGTGAATCCAATCAGTAACACTTACCGCACAGTCCGGTCTGTTCGTCTGATATGTCGCATATCTTGCCTAGGGGTGGTAAACGTCAGACCCCAGTAGCTTGATAAGTCATGCCAATGTAAGGTCCATAACAAGCATGAAACTACTGATAACACTTACCAGTAAATCAGTGCAACCCTGGCCAGAGATTTCCAGTTATGGCCAGTCGAGCATAGCGCAACATCAACCCCCAATACCGGGAGAGACGAATCCCCTCCTATCGCTCATTGCCTCCATGTAAATCGGGACTGTACCCAAAAACCACCTGTTTGCACGACTCAGTAGAGCCGTGGTAGGGTGGAAATCAAAGCACAGTGGGAGACACACAAGACTCTATGACGATCTCGGGTCAACAGACTAAGCTGTACCAGTGTCACCAGAGAACTGCCATCTGACGTGAGGTTTAATACCATCTGGGAGTTCTCGGCGAGTCCGTTCAGTGTACCCAGTCTCCACCGAGCACCCGCATACCATCTCTGATGTCAAACACCAATGGATATGGGATCATCCATCACCCATCACATGGGTCGAGAAGATATACGCTAGTCTACTCTGGAATATCGATGCCCCGTCTCGATATTCCCATGACTAGGAACATTGAAGGATGTACTCATTGACTACCCAGGCCCCACTAGTATGATCTACATCATAGTCCTGGAAGTCGAGTACACATCCTAAGGGCTTTATCAACATGTAACAGAGAGACAATAAGTATACATGTTAAGATAAAGAGCAACCAGATAGCGTACTATCATGTCGAGCAAGAAAGTCCTACCTATATATGTCCTAGCATCCACTACAATATACATCTCATGTACAGTAATGGCCTCTAGGGTATACATATAACTAACAATCTCCCACTTGCACTAGGGCCATCTGTAGCAGTGGTTGCAGTATCTCATACTCAACCATCCCATAATCATCTCTCTCTCTGGGAAAAGGCCTTTGTGAGTGGATCCGCCGTGTTGTCCTCTGAGTCAACTCTCCTAACCTCGATCACCCTGGAGATCAACTATCTCCATGATCAGGTGATACTGCCTTGGAATATGTCTAGGTCACTGATGGGACCGTAGTTTCTGGGTCAAAGCCTCAACACCATTGTCATACAATGGTAGGAACCTCGTTCATCTCATGAACTAATATACACCCAAACTGCCTCTTTGGTAGTATCGTTGATAGCGATGTCACCAGCCTTTATCGTCTAGTTTGCCACGGTATCTAGCTTGGAACTCTTCCAACATACCGTCCCTCCACTGAGGGTAAAGACAATGCCTGCGACTGACATTCAGTTGACCTTACCACCCTGGAAGCTGTCCAGTGATTCTCCCTAGGATCGATTGATACCATCTCACTACAACTAGTGAGAATCCTAATATCCAATTAGATCCATCTCATAGATCCAAAACCCAGGATTCAAAAGGTATCACTTTGATCCTATATGGAGAATCCATGTGATAAGAGGAGAATGACCGAGCGTAGCATAGGAAACTCTTTTCCTATCAAGAGTATGTTGTCCACGTACAATACGAGGATGACCACCTTACTCTCTACTTCTTTTTTGTATATACAAGGTTCATCTACTATTTTGATGAAGTCAAACTCTTTGACTACTACATCAAAACAGACGTTCCAATTCCGCGATGCCTTCTTTATCCCATAAAACATCTTGCACACGTTTCCGCTGCTCCCACTGTTTACGAAGCCCTCTGGCTATGTTCTTATAGACGTTCTCTTCTAAATCAATATTTAGAAAAGCAGTCATGACACCCAACCACCAGATATCGCAGTTATGGTATGCAGCAGTGGCAAGTAGGATCCGGATGGACTTAAGTATAGTCACTGGAAAATGTTTCATCATTATCCATGCCTGGTCGATGACGAGAACCTTTAACAAGTCTAGCTTTGAAAGTCTCAACTTTTCCATCTACACCAAGTAATCTTCTCAAGATATACTTGCTCCTGATGGGGATTTAACCCTTTAGATATAGCAAACAAAGTCCATACTTTGTTGGTGTACGTGGATTCCATCTCAGATCATTAAGCATCCGTCCATTCTTACAGAGTCCCTACTCTTGATGGCCTGCTCGAAACTAGTTGGGTCATCATCTCATGATGCATTCCTCGCTCCCACTGTCATCGAGAAACCGAAGTATCTCTCAGGCGGATGAGGAACCTTACTAGATTGGCGGAGAGGCTGAGGTTCGTCGACGACTATTGAATCCTTTGGTTCCATCAAATCATCAGCTGTAGTTTGTATAGCTGGAACTTTTTCCAGTTCTACAGAACTGACCTTGCCTCGATCTTGTCCGGATTTTGCCTTCAGACATAGTCTGGACAATCCCCAAATCTTAACATACTTAAGATATGGGCTCTTCCCATTCCATATCACATATGAAGTGGTAGGCAACTGATTTGATTGGAAACCTATTCAATAGGTATGCAACTTCTCAAGTGCATAACCCCCAAAAGGAAACAGGTAACTCAGTAGTACTCATCATAGAGCGCACCATATCACATAGGGTGCAATTGCTCCACCCCGATACACCGTTGTGCTGTGGTGTATACGGAGGAGTAATGCTGAGAGAGAATCTCATTCTCCTTTAGAATAGTCCAAGAATTCCATGCACAAGTATTCTCCTCCCTGATCTTATCATAGGACATAATACTAATACCCGTTTTTGGTTCTTTACTTCTGACTTATATTCAGTGATTATCTCAAAAGTTTCGGACTTGTGTTTCAACAGGAACATATGTCTGAATCTAGAGAGATCATCAGTGAATATAATGAAGTACAAAGAACCAGTCCTGGCATATGTAGACTGGGGGCCTTCATAGATCACTATGTATCAGTCCCAAGAGTTCACTAACTCTTTCTCTGTTTCCAGTAAACGGAGCTATGGTCATCTTATCTTTGTGACATGACTGGCAAGTTTCATAAGATGTAAATTTAAACTGATTTAAATGTGCATCTAAATGTAACTTAGCTAGTCGGGTCACATTGATATGACCTAGTCTACAATGCCTCAAGAAGAATTCATTCATTTCTGAATTCTTCTTCTCGTGTGTGTTCTGTGTACTAAGAACTGTAGTTTGATTTATAACGTATATGCTTTTAGATAGCGTGCCTGAACCGATCAACTTTTGATATACGAAATGTTCAAAACATTATCCACCAATACAAAATTATATCCTTTCTTTACTAATAAAGAGACTGATATGATGTTGTATATCAGGTTCGGTATCTAATAACATTCATTCAGAATCAATGTATTCAGGTAATACAGGGTGATAGTGACCAACAGACTTGGCTGCAACAGTTGCACCGTTTTCTGTCTCATGAAACTTATCACCCGTTCTCAGTTCTCTACCTTTCTATAGCCCTATGTAACAGATTACATATCTGGGATCCTGATCCGGTATCAGATACCCAGAACACAGAGGATACTGAGAAACAGTTCTTTGTAATGAACACACCCGAAGGAGATGCATCTCATGCACTTTTTTCGTTTGGGCGGCATGGGAATCCTAGTATCCCCCTATTTCCTGCTCGGTCTTATAACAATTATAAGTTGGAGCGGGGCCAACGTTCCCCAGCTCAGTATAATAAGCGGGTTCGGTCAATACATTCATATTATTATCTTGATTAAGGAATGACATGGTCGCTACCTGGAGAGAGAGAGAAGAAAACACTCTGCGTGCGCTCTTGCAAGATTAGATTGGTTATATATTTTATCCAATCAGGATGGCTCCCACTGTTTTTATCAAATCCTCCTTCAAACCCTAAAAGGAAAGACTAGCCGGGATTAATTACACTCTACAAGTTCGCTAATCTTTCGGCCAGGCCAGTGCTGGTATTTTGAGGGAGGTTCCCCGTGCTTTCGCACGGACCTAATTAAAATAAACCTCGTTTTCTCAGGGGCGTAACTCCGTTGACACCTTTCTAGACACCTACTTGATCGGCTAATTGTAAAGTGCAAAACTCTCCCAGGAGTAACAATTACTCGTAGTGGGTATCAGGATCCAACTATCATATAGAAGGTATGCAATCTCATTGCAAATTTCAACACTTGAAACTCCCGATAATGGTTTTTACCCCTAGCACTTATGACCTTAACTATGGTCAACAAATCATAAGCACTAGTCAAGTTCTACCCGTCATTTCGTGATTAATTAAACCCACCCACATGACCCTTAACTAAGGGCAACAAAGTCACGCGACTGTCCTAACTAATCGCATCATATGCGGTGTAGGAAGACATCACTTAGCTACCGTACACTGTGCCTTAACTAAGGTCAACAAACACAGCATGAATACTAAGTACTCTACTTCTTAAAATGACGGAGGGTTGCGGATGGTTTTTAAGAAAACCTTTAACGCTTTGAACTTGATCTCGTTGCGGAATCAAATGGTTTTAAATGGAGTGTTTTGAGGCTTCTGCTAGTTTCGCTAAAGAGCTCACTCCCGGTGAAGGGATCTTGGCTCTTTCCTCGTTGAATGAGGTGCAGGATATTCACAATACCACTATGCAAAGCAAGAACTAGAAAAGCAATCAAAAGACAAACCGAAGGTCGTAGCATCTGCTAGTTATTTCTAAAGAGGTCACTCCCGGTAAAGGGATCTCGGCTCTTTCCTTATCGAATAAGGTGCTGGATGTTCTACAAGGAACACCGCTATACAAAGCAACAACTAGAGCTTCCTGATTTTTGAAATTCGATTCCAGAACATCATTTTAGGTTTATTTTCTTTCATTAATCTCATTAATGAATGTCCCATCATTTAAGTCCACCTAAACATCACAGATAAATACAACGTACACTTATGCCATCCGCATTCGCCTCGATATCCCGTCTGCACCGTTACGTTAGGTAACTAACGGCAGAGCGGGGCAGGGCTAGCGCGGGTGTAAAACATAAGCAACGTCTATATAATATATCATATATACTATATACAATATCTATCCGAACATATCACATGATCACATCACAGATAACGCAGCAGAAAACATCATATGAAATATTGGATATACTAGGACGTCCGTGTTTTATTTTGAGCCTGTATAAAACACGGATTCCACGGTCGTGATGAATAGCCAATCCCACACCCCTAGACCCCTATGAGAGCGGCAAGCAACCCTACCAATTCTAGAGTTAGGAGACCCGGACTCGACTCCTCGAGATGGTCTCCCATTAGACCCTAGAACCCGGTTACTTGTGCTCTCCTCCTTGGGTCTATCATAATGCGGAAAAGTAAATAATATACAATGGTGACATTATCCTCAACCCGGAAGTGCCCCAATAAAAGAATATTACATACAAGTTTTTACATGAATGAAAATGAAAAACACTCATCTCACATAAAAACCCCCGGCTATTCAAACACGACGATCCAATATAACATATCCAGCAAGACATAACATCACATGTCATCAACGTAAGTAAATATGCCCATCCCAATTGTCGTTGACATATAGCAACGAAACCGGCAATATCACATATTACACTTACGGTTGCAGAAAAGAAAGTGTAAAACTACAACAGTTGGAATCCGCAACCTCTTTAGACATCGCATGCCTAATCAAATGAATTCCTTAGACATCACATGCCTAACATTTATAAACCCCGCATTTTAGTCTCATTCTCGAAAACTCTTTTCAATAATCAAGTCGGGCAATTCAACAAGATTCCTGACATCCTGATCGAATGCTCGTCGCAAACTTTAGTAGACGGCCGCACCCCCGGATGCCGTCGACGAAGTGCACTAAGGCGGAACACCGCTGCCGCGAGCACCCGAACGGATGCTTTTGGCGACGGGGTTCTCCTACAGTCACTTGGTCGGGGGTGTGGGGCGTGGCTGTCTATTAAGTTTACCCGGCGAGTATCCGCGTACGCTACGTGATTGCGACGGACTTTTGATCATATCAAAATCCCGTGGCAACCGATCAAATGAGACTAAACTGCTATGTCTATATTATTCAAATTAGTTATCTCATAACTACTTGTGGATTCCAAATATTGTATCACATTCCAGATAAATAGACAATGTTAAACTTTCCGATCGAATAATCAAACACCCAATTTTTCCCAAATAGCTCAACACTTGAAATAAGTTTAAAAAATATCCATTTCATGCCACAGTACTAACGGTCCAGCCGTAGAAGGGTCAAGCCAACGCCTCACATGTGGCACGCCGTACTGCCCCAAACCCTAAGGTTCAAAAGGCAGTTCAAGACGGTCACATAATCGAGTTAAGGTTTGTTGTCTTCTAGAGGGTCCATCGCGTTACTTGCACGACTTTAGAACGTTCTTAAACTACGTAAAAATCTAACACTTGGAAATTTTCCGGCAGAGGAAAAAATGAGTTATTGATATCCGGTCGAACTTTTTAACACGTTCTAAATTACCCGGAAAAAATAAACAAAGTTAAATAATCCGATCGAATCATCAAGTCCCCAATACAACCCAGAAAACTCAACACTTGAGTATAATTAAAAGTACCCAGAAACATAAGGAAACACATACGGATGACACTGTACAAAAATGAACCCCTAACTCTACTGTTACGCCGCGGAACCGCCGCTAATGGCATGTCAATGCCGTGGTTCCGCAGCCTTTTAAGTGAGTTAGTGGTTCGTTTTTCACATATGTCCATAGAATTCCCTGCTGATTTTTTTGAGTATTTTTAATTAGGAAAAATCCACAGTTTTAAAAAATGTACAGAAAAGGGTATAGATTAGGGTTTCGGGGTTATATCGGATTTCTAACTTCGTCTACACATCACCTAAAGCTCTAGCTAGACTCTGATACCACTGTAGGGTTCCAAGGCACACTAACAAGGTTCTACAAGGCATCTACCATGCCCAAATCAAAAAATTTATGTGCCGAACAACCCTATGCAAGATCGTTTACTAGAGATTAGGCGAAACTAAAAGCAAGCAAACTACTTTACTACTAAGTGAAAGGGATTACAACCTTTGTAGATCCGGTCCTTCACTTCTAAAGCTCCGTGTTGACGTCCCTTCGCTGCGATCATCGGGATCCCGGACTCTAGCGATGGTTTCTTCGGAGAAATGAGCGGGCTAGGTCGTTGACTTCGAGGCCGAATATGATCTACGTCGAGGAGACTCAAACCCAAGCTCCATCTTTACTAGGTCAAGAACTTTGTGAAGAGAACACCTTAAACTAAATGGCAAGCAGTAGAGGATGATGAAATAGGAAATGGGTTCACTTTAGATTTGGATTTCTCACTCTTAATCTTCACTTGAAAAATTCTAGAAAGCTTTTCTTCAGTTGAAGAAGAAGAAGAAGAAGGAAAAAGAATATGAATGAATTATTTTTTAAATGAATAATCAAGTGAAGTCTATCATGATGCAACCATGGGTGAGTTAACCTATGTACAGACTAAACCATAGTTAATTATAATGGTTTGGTTAATGAATATCTTAAATAAGAAAAAATGAGTGGACTTTGTCAAACTTGCTTCAAGCTTCATGAAGCTTCAAGCCATGACAAAAAGAATCCACCATTTTGAATAATTAAGATAAATAAAAACATAAATTATAATTAACATGGTGTATGTCACCCACCCATCCATGTTTGCATGTATCATCAATCATGATACAAACTAGTGCACAAACATATATCACATATACAACTTGTGCACATCTAGTGAGAAAATCAATCTTAAGTGAACAAATACTAGTTAATGTAAAGTAATATATCAAATATATAATTATACAGTAAATTATTAAATCAATACTTGATTTAATGATCCAGTCATATCGCATATAACCGACTAATATCAAGTGTATCAATATATCGAATCAACATTTGATTCGGTAACCCGGCTATATCTCATATAACCGTCCGATGACACAAATAGCGAGAATAGAATATAGTATCACATACTGGTATTATTCTCGGTCCCGCACATATCTCATATGCGCTCCTATTTCGTTTCGCTTGAGCCAGGAAACCTCTGTGTAGGACTCTAAAGACTCGTCAATACGCCGACAGTAGGTGGTGATTAAAGACATTGGTATTGCTAACATTGAAGACATTGGTATTGCTAGAATTCCCACTTCCATGGTTGTCATCCCTCTTACTCTTCCAAGTCTTGTCTCTTTGAGAGTCTAGGGTAGACTCTTGCTTCAAGCGTCTAGCATTTGGACTTTCTTGGTCAGCTCCTGAAATGTCTTGAGGCCTGTTGTACATAAGAATGGGACCATCCAATTGCTGAGGTTCCCAATGAGAAGGCTGACAGACTGGTCCTGCTCTAACGGCGGTTCGCACATGACAGTGAGGTTGCGCCATCGGGTAATAAAGTCCGTGTTGCTTTCGTTTTCCCCCGGCTTGGTTCTCACGAGGTCAGCGATAGAGATTCTATCACTAACACTCATAAATCTTTGCCGAAACAGAGACTCCATTTGGGCGAAAGTAGTGACGGACCCGTCTGGCATGCTTGCGTACCAGTCGAAAGCGACACCAGTGAGGCTGTTGACAAACTGATAAAGAAGGAGCGCATCATTGCCCCCTGTATTTCTGCATGATGCTTTAAAGTGGACGATATGCTGATTTGTGTTTCCCATCCCGTCAAATCTTCCGAACTTAGGAATTACGTAGCCGCTGAAGAACTCAATCAGATCGTACTGTGTGGGATATGGCCGCCCACTGCTGCCAATTTCTTTATGAGCTTCGGCTTCGGCCACCAATGTTTTAATCTTGCTGGTGACCAAATCCATTATCTGATCTTGTGTTAGCGGGATAGTGCTATATGGGGCCAAGGCGTCCCCAGAAGCGGAATGTGGCCGGCTTTCGTGCGGCTCTCCCAATCTTGGACCCAAGGGGACATGCATCAGTTTCTTCGGGTTTTCATTACCTGGCTCATGAGTAGAGACATGTGCCTGATTGGAAGGCGCTCGGACTATTTGAGCCGTGAGCTGCATCCCAACATTCGTTTGGTCATCGATTTTGGAGTAAATCTTGGCCATTTCTTTATCTTTACTCTTGAGCTATTTTCGAAGCTTTTGAAGCAGCTCTTGCTCTGCGGTCCTGGGACAGAAAGTCGGCTCTTCTTCGCCGTCCGAGATTGATTCTATATGGACTGAGGGGTCCTTCTTCCTATCGGCCTCATCGAGGGGGTTTTCATCGTCCATCGGAGGCGGCTGATCTTAGGAAACGACAACCACATTCAAGCCAGATTGGGCTTGAGATGTGGTGGCTCCATCCCTGCTTTTGCTGCTCAAGTTATCGCTGGGCCGCGTGCCCTCCATATAGACCATATAGATAACAAATTCGACCGTCTTTTCATTATTGGCAGCGGATTTCATGGACCGCTATCGTGGCTCTTCTGTTTTGGTAACGAACAATCGATTAAAGATGGTTGGCCTGACTGGATTCTTGAGTAGTGCCGGCGCTTCTTTTCTGTATTTGCCCCGCTACTTTCGCACAGAGAGCCTGATAGACTCTTGAAGAGACAGTTGTAGGGTTACTTAGCAAGGAAGCAAGGTTTCGGGTGGCATCGTCCATGCCGTTTTCAAAAATTTGCCGTTCTAAACAACCCTAACCAAGAATCTTAACTAGAGTTTTAAACAAAACAACATGCGAACAACTTTGCAAACTAAGTGAATGCGGAATACAACCTTTGTAGACCGGTCCTTCACTTCAAATGCTCCGTGTAGATGTCTCTTCGCTGCGAGTAAGAATCTCCCGAACTTTTGAGAGGCTCCACAAGGTGAAAGATGCAACTTACTCGAAGTCTTCGAGGCCGAATATGATCTACGTCGAGGAGACTCAAGTTCATGCTACCTCTTCACTAAATTAGGGTTTAGTGAAGCAAACACCCTAAACTAAATGGCTAATAGTAGAGGATGATGAAGTAGGAAATGAGCTCTCTTTAGTTTTCTTTTTCTCACAATATTTTCTCACCATTTTCAAAAGCTAGAAAGCTTTTTATGAGGAAAAAGAAGCTCAAGTGAAGAATGAGAGAATGAACTCAAGTGTGGTGAGAAAATAAACCATGGGTGAGTTAGTGTCATACACTAACCCATGTAGAGAGTTTACTATGGTTAATATAATGGTTGGGTTAATAAATATCTACAAGTGAAACAAAAATGGTGTACTTGGTCAATGTTTCTACAAGCTTCTACAAGCTTGTAGCCATGCCAAATATCCATCCATTTTTGAATTACTTAGATAAATATAAACCCTACGTTATATCAAGCATGGTGTAAGTCTCATACACCCATGTATCATGTATCATCAAGCATGACACAAAACTTTGTACACTAATATATATCACATATATACTATGTGCACAATCATGTGAGAAAAGAAATCATACGTGAGCTAATATTAGTTAATGCACATTAATATATCAAATATATAATCATACATTAGATTATTAAACCAACATTTGATTTAATAATCCGGTTATATCTCATACAACCGACTAATATAAAATGAATCAACTTATCAAATCAACACTTGATCCGATAGCCCGGCTATATCTCATACAACCGTCCGATATCACATACCGCGAGAATAGAATACAGTATCACATACTCGTATTAATCTCGGTCCCGCACATATCACATATGTGCTCCTACTTCGTTTCGCATGAACCAGGAAACCTCTGTGTAGGACTCTAAAGACTTGTCAATACGCCGGCAATAGATGATCATATCAAACACCCATAAGCCGCAAGCGGTCAGCTAAACATAACGGCCACCCGGGTATTAAGCGATCAGAAGATGAACAAGCAAGCATGCTCATACTCTTGCGAATCCAATCAGTTACACTACCGTACAGTCCGGTCTCTTCATCTGATATGTCGCAAATCACAGCCTGGGGATGATAAAACGTCAGACCCCAATAGCCTGATAAGTCATTCCGATGCAAGGTCCTTAACGGTTCGAGAAACTACTGAGAACAATTACCAGTAGATCTCAGCAACCCTGGCCAGGGATTTCATGTTATGGCCAATCGAGCATAGCGCAACATCAACCCCCAATATCGGGAGAGACGAATCCCCTTTTATCGCTCATTTCCTCCATGTGACTCGGGACTATACCCAAAAACCACAGTTTTGCATGATCTCTTGACCGTGGTAAGGTGGAAATCAGAGCACAGTGGGAATCATACAAGACTCTATGACGATATCGGGTCGACAGACTAACCTGTATCAGTGTCACCAGAGAACTGCTATCTGACGATAGGTATAATACCATCTAGGAGTTCTCGGCGAGTCCGTTCAGTGTACCCAGTCTCCACTGAGCACCCGTGTACCTTCTCTGATGTCAAACACCAATGGATGTGGGGTCATCCATCGCCCATCATATGGGTCAAGAAGCGTATACGCTAGTCTACTCTGGAGTATCGATACCCTGTCTCGATACACCCTCGACTAGGAACAATTATAGAATATACTTGTGGACTACCCTGGCCCTACTAGTAGGATCTCCATCATAGTCCTAGTAGTCAAGTACACATCCTAAAGGCTTTATCAACATGTGAGAGCAAGACAGTATCACAATACAAATCTACATGTTGAGACAAAGAGCAACCAGATAGCATACTATCATGTCGAGCAAGAAAGTCCTCCCTATATATGACCAAGCATTCACTACAATATACATCACATGTACAGTAATGGCCTCTAGGGCATACATATAACTAACAATCTCCCACTTGCACTAAGGCTATCTGTTGCAGTATCCAATACTCAACAATATAGCAATGGTTTTAGTATCCCATACTTAACCATCCCAAAATCTCTCAAATAGTATTTGGGGAAGCAGGCCCTGGTGAGTGGATCCGTCGTGTTATCTTTCGTGGCAACTCTCCTGACCTCGATCCGTTGGAGATCAACCATCTCCCTGATCAGGTGATACTGTCTTCAGATTATGTCTGGAACGCTGATAGGACCTGCGTTCTTAGGCCAAAGCCACAACTCCATTATTGTCACAATAACAGTTATTGGACGCTCAATGGTAGGAACCTTGTTCATCTCATGAATAAGAAATGTCCAGACAGCTACTTTGGTAGTATCGTTGGTAGCAATGTATTTAGCCTTTATCGTCTAGTATGTCACGATATCTGGCTTGGAACTCTTCCAACATACCGTCCCTCCACTGAGGGTAAAAACAATGCATGTGACTGACTTTCAGTCTTCCTTATCACTCTGGAAGCTCGAACCAAGAACTTTCTTTTAGTGCTTCTCAAGTACTTAAGAATGTCCTCCACAGCTGTCCAGTGATTCTCCCAAGATCCGATTGATTCCTGATCACTACACCTAATAAGCCATCTACATCTAGTCTTTATTTGGGAAACTCCCAACATCCACTTAGATCTATCACCATAGATCATAATCCATAAGATGTAGTAGGTATCATCCAGATCTTCTATTGAGAATCTTTGTGATAAGAGGAACTTGACCGAGTGCAGCATAGGAAACCATTTCCTATCAAGAGTATGTCATCTACGTACATTACGTGTAAGGCAACCTCACTCTCTACAGCCTTCTTGTATATACAAGGTTCATCTACCATTTTGATGATATCAAACTCTTTGACTGCTACATCAAAACAGATGTTCCAACTCCGCGATGCACGCATTGATCCTGATGGACTTAAGCATATCTTTGAAAGTCTCAACTTTTCCATCTACACCAAGAATCTTCTCAAGATCCAATTTGCTCCCAATGGGTTTTACCTCTTCAGGTGCAATATTCAAAGTCATACTTTGTTGGTGTACATGGATTCCATCTTTGATCGCATAACATCCAGTCTTTCCATAGAGTCGCCACTAGTGATGGCTTGCTTGAACCTAGTTGGGCCATCATCAACCATAATGCAATCCCCACTCCCACTGTCACCGAGAAGACCGTATTATCTCTCAAGTGGATGAGGAACCCTACCAGATTCGCGGAGAGACTGAGGTTCGTTGGAGACTATTGAATTCTTTAGTTTCACCAAATTATCAGCTGTTAGTTTATCTAGATGGAACTCCTTCCAGTTCCACCTCATGACCACAAATTTCTTCACAAGATATTCCTTTTCTCAAAAGGTGGCATACTGAGAAACAAAACACCTTTTGCACCTCAGAGTGGTAGAAGATATTCCCTCGCAAATGTTTGGGATATCTTAACAAACTTATACAGAACTGACATTGCCTCGAGTTTGTCCGGATCTTGCTTTTCAACATAGCCGGACAACCCCATATCTTAACTTGTTTAAGACGTGGTCTCTTCCTATTCTATATCTCATATGGAGTGGTAGGCACTGATTTGGATGGAATCTCATTCAATAGGTATGCATCTTCTCAAGCACATAACTCCAAAAAGAAAACATGTAACTCAGCAGTACTCATCATAGAGCGCACCATATCTCATAGGGTGCAATACCTCCGCCCCGATACACCGTTGTGCGGTGGTGTATACGAAGGAGTAAGCTGAGAGAGAATCATATTCTCCTTTAAATAATCCAGGAACTTCATGCCCAAGTATTCTCCTCCTCGATCACATCGAAGGGCTTTAATACTTCTACCCATCTGGTTCTCAACTTCAAGGTTATATTCCTTTAATTTCTTAAATGTTTCAGACTTGTGTTTCAACAGGAACATATGTCCGAATCCTGGGAGAAGATCAGTGAATATAATGAAGTATGAAGAACCAATCTTGGCATTTGTAGACATAGGACCGTATACATCATCATGTATCCGTCCCAAGAGTTCAGTAACTCTTTCTCTGTTTACAGTAAACGGAGTATTGGTCATTTTACTTTTGAGACAAGACTGGCAAGTATTATAAGATGAAAATTCGAACAGATTCTTATATTCATCTTTATGTAACTTAGTCGGTCGTGTCGCATTGATATGACCTAGTCTACAATACCACAATAAGGATTCGTTCATTTCCGAACTACTTCTCTTGTGTGTGTTCTATATAATTTGAACTGTAGTTTGATTTAGAAAGTATATGCTATTATATAACGTGCCTGATCGAATCAATTCTTGATTCAGGAAAATGTTCACAACATTATCCTCCAATACAGAATTATATCCTTCTTTAACTTAATAAAGAAATTGATGTAATGATGTATATCAGGTTCGGTATTTAATAATATTCGTTCAGAATCAATATATTAATACAAGGTGATATTTGCCAACTAACTTGGCTGCAACACTTGCATCATTCTCTACACTTAGAGATATATCATCCATTCCCAGTTCTCTACCTTTCTGTAGCCCATGTAACATATTACATATGCGGTATCCTGATCCGGTATCACATACCAGGACGTAGAGAATACTGAGAAACATTTCTCGGTAATGAACACACCCGAAGAAAATGCATCAACATGCACTTTCTTCGATTGGGTAGCATGGGGATACGGATATTCCCCTATTTCCTGCTCGGACTTATAACAATTATATGATAGAGCGGAACCAACGTTCCCTAGCACAGTATAATAAAGAGGTCCGGTCAATGCATACATATTATTATCTTGATTAAGGCGTGACATTGTCGCTACTAGGAGAGAGAGAGAAGAAAACACTCTGCGTGCGCTATTTCAAGATCAGATTGGTTATTATTTTATCTAATCAGGATGGCTCCCATTGGTTTTATCAAATCTTCCTTCAAACCCTAAAAGGTAAGACTAGCCGAGATTAATTACACCCTACAAGTTCGCCAATCTTTTGGCCAGGCCAGTATCGGTACTTTGAGGGAGGTTCCCCGTGCTTTCGTACGGACCTAATTAAAATAAACCTCGTTTTCCCAGGGGCGTAATCTCGTCAACACCTTTCTAGACACCTACTTGATCGTCTAATAGTAATGTGTAAAACTCTTCCAGGAGTAACTCTTACCCGCAGTGGGTATCGGGATCCAACTATCTCATAAAAGGTATGCAATCTCATTGAAAATTTCAACACTTGAAATTCCTGATAATACTTTTGCCCCAAGCGATCTATGACCTTGACAAGGTCAACAAACCATAGACCGCAAGTCAAGTTCAACCCTTCATTTCCTGATTGAATTAAACCCACCCGCACGACCCTTGACAGGGTCAACAAGGCCGCACGACTACCCTAATCCAATCGCATCATATGCTAGCAGATAAGCACTAATCAGCTACCGCACACTACGCCTTGACAAGGTCAACAAACGCAGCACGAATACTAAATACCACTTATCTGAAATGACGGAGGGTTACGATAGGTTTTTATGAAAACCTTTTGCGTTATGAACTTGATATCGTTGTAGAATCGAGTGATTTTGAAAAGGAGTGTCTTTGGGGGTTTTACTAGTTTTGCTAAAGAGTTCACTCTTAGTGAACGGATCTCGGCTCTTTCCTTATTGAATAAGGTGTAGGATATTTCATAAATACCACTATGCAAAGCAAAAACTATAGAAGCAATCAAAAGACAAACCGAGTGGGTTGTAGCATCTGCCAGTTTCGCTAAAGAGGACACTCCTGGTGAAGGGATCTCGGCTCTTTCCTTATCGAATAGGGTGCTGGATACTCTATAAAGAATACCACTATGCAAAGCAAGAACTAGAGCTACTAGTTTTTAAACAAGTTTCTACAATATCGTTAGGTTTCCTTTTCTTTTATTTCATCAATCTCATTAATGAAGTCCCATTAATTATGCTTCCCAAGCATCTCATATGAAACGAAAGCAGCAATATTAATTATATCTCATATATATAATATATGCATTCGTCTCAGAATATATCAAGTGATCACATCACAAAATATCAGCAGCAGGAGAATCATATATGAAATATTGGATATACTAGGAATTCTGTGTTTTATTTAAGCCAATAAAAATGCGGATTCCACGGCCGCGATGAATAGCCAAACCCACATCCCTAGACCCCTACGAGAGTGGCAAGTAACCCTACCAATTCTAGAGTTAGGAGACCCAGTCTCGACTCCTCAAGATGGTCTCCCACTGGACCCTAGAACCCGGTTACTTGTGCTCCCCTCCTTGGGTCTATCCTAATGCGGAAAAGTAAATAATATACATCAATGGTGACATCATCCTCAACTCGGAAGTGCCCCAATAAAAGAATATTACATGTACTTTTACATGAATGAAAATGAAAAACTCTCATCTCACATAAAAACCCCCGGCTATTCAAAATAACACATAATATCACATGTCATCAACGTAAGTAAATATGCGTATCCTAATTGTCGTTGACATATAGCACCGAAACCGGTGATACAACACATATTACACTTATGGCCGAAGAAAAGAAAGTG
The DNA here is from genome assembly GCA_030015575.1 of Agapanthus africanus. Classification (NCBI taxonomy): domain Eukaryota; kingdom Viridiplantae; phylum Streptophyta; class Magnoliopsida; order Asparagales; family Amaryllidaceae; genus Agapanthus; species Agapanthus africanus. Next base: position 853,084,712 of record JASDDO010000024.1, read on the forward strand.
AAAAACTACAACCGTTGGAATCCGCAACCACCTTAGATATCATAAACCCAATGTATCACATACATTGGATTTCATGCCTAGCCAAATGAATTCCTTAGACATCACATGCCTAACAATTATAAACCCCGCATTTTAGTCTCGATATTGAAAACACTTTCCAATAACATGTCGGGTAATTCAACAAGATTCCCGATAACCTGATCGAATGCTCGTCGGAAACTTTAGTAGATGGCCGCACCCCCGATGCCGTCGACGAAGTGCACTAAGCTGGAACACCGCGGCCGCGAGCACCCAAATGGGTGCTTTTGGCGACGGGGTTCTCCTACAGTCACTTGGTCGGGGCTATGGGGTGTGGCTATCTAGTAAGCTTACCCGGTGAGTATCCGCGTACACTACTTAATTGCGACAGACTTTTGATCCACATCAAAATTCCGTGGCAACCGATCAAATGAGACTAAACTGCCAGATTTATAAAATTCAAACTAGTTATCATATAACTAATTGTGGATTCTAAATATTGTATCATAATCAAAGATAGCTAGATGAAGTTAAACTTTTCGATTGAATAAGCAAGAACCCAAAATTTCCTAACAAGCTCAACGCTTGAGCGGAGTTCAAAAAGTACCCAGAACATGCCATAGCTCTTATGAACCATCCGTAGAAGGGTCGACCCATGCCTCACTCATGTCACCACGGAACTGCGGCAAACCCTAGGGTATTACCGCGGTTTCACTATCCAAAAAGTCGAGTTTGGGTATCGTTCTTCTAGAGGGTCCACAGAATCGCTTGCATGATATTCTGAAAATTTTAAATTCGGAAAAAATCCATGAAAGACGGAGACGCGATAAATGCCTCACCTGAATTTCGGGACAGATGCTAATTGGTACTATTCGTCCACCTCTCCGAAGATGCCAAGTTGATTTATGGCACCATGTATCGAAGGTTTATACGAATGCGGCCGATGTAGCAGACTTCGTTAGATTCCCCCTCGTTTGAGGGGTTTTGATTGTGGGGACGCTCTTTCCTGCAGGCGCAAGCCCCTGCAGTTAATTACGCTACCACATCGCGATAACAACTTTCTCCTTCTCCAGATGGTCACTTCGTGTTGTGGGTGTTTGTTTTGTTTTTGGTTGCCCGTGGATTGTATACGGAGACTAATTTATGTTGTCGCCTGTAGGGCGTGGATTAGTCTAAATCCATATCTTCTTAGATTTGGGTTTGGGGGTTGGGTTTAAGGATACGTTAGCCTTATTTGAGACTAAGATCAACTTAAACGTTTGTTAAGGATATGTTAGTCTAATTTTAGACTAAGATCAACTTAACGGGATCGTTTAGATCCAACAAAAGGGCATTTGGACTCTATTGTTTAGTTTAGGGACATTGCGGTCCATTGTTAGTTTAAGGACATTATAGTCCGTAAGTTTAAAGACCTCACAGTCAAGGTTAAGGACATCATAGTCCGTGAGTTTAAAGGCCTCACAGTCAAGGTTAAGGACATCGTATTCCGTGAGTTTAAAGACCTCACAGTCAAGGTTAAGGATATCGTAGTCCGTGAGTTTAAAGACCTCACAGTCAAGGTTAAGGACATCGTAGTCCATGAGTTTAAAGAACTTACAGTCAAGGTTAAGGACATCGTAGTTCGTGAGTTTAAAGACCTCACAGTTCATAGAGTGTTTGGTTGTCGGGACCCGTCACCTTTCTGAAGACGTTGAAGGATTACAACGACAGATATCAGAGGAGTAAAGAGATGTACCCACGAACCGGTGTGAGTTGGTTGAAAGATCTGTAGTCTAATTTGGGACTAAGATCTGTTGAAATATTCATGAGCAGATGGGTTCAATTAATATGAGTTGAGGACTTATGGCCAATCTTCGGCTAAGTCCAATAAATGTTTAACATTTTACTTAGGGCTGTTGAGCTTTTATTTGGGCTTGGCCCTTCTGACAATATTTTTGTCTTTTATTGAATGCTGAGCATTCACCAGAGCTCTGGGCTTATTAAAGAACAATTTATGTTCTGTCAGCGCAACATGTGGCGCGTTAGGCGCTTTGCGCCAGTTAAAGAGCGCAATGCGCTTCTGCCGAGGAGCGCACATGTGAGGGACACATGTCGCACTCAGCGCTTGGCGCCAGATGATGAGCGCATGATGCCAATTTATGAGCGTTGAGCGCTAATTTAGTGGCGCACACGTGAGTGACACGTGGTGCGCTTGGCGCTGAGCGCCAGCCCATGAGCGCAGTGCGCTATTTCAGAAGCGCAAAGCGCAAGTTGTTAATTGGCTCATACGTGGTTGACATGTGGCGCATTTGGTGCTGAGCGCCGATCCAGGGAGCGCAGAAGCGCAGTTCAACAGTGCAAGGCACATTTCAAGAGCGCAAAGCGCATTTGATCAATTTTATGATCTGGAAAACAAGTTTATGTTCTTTTAAAATAGATTTTGTCTCAAGATTTAAGAACAACAGTTCTTATTTTGCAGGAGATACTTCAATCTCTTGTATTAATGAAAGGCTTTGCCTTTATAGATCCATGATCCTTAAGAAAATTTAATAATTCTCTCCCCCTTTATAATGAGATGTTCATGATCTCAGAAAGACAATTTGTCATATAGATCTATGATATGTGAAAGAAGTAAGTACTTCTTTGTTTTTATGACGATATCTTTTGATCTTTTTATAAAAGACCTTGGTCTTTGTTGATCTATGATCTTTTAAGAAGATAATTCTTCTTTTTAATTATGAGATAATTTCATCTCTTTGTTCATCACCATTCTTTTTACCTTGAAGAAAAAATCTTCTTTTGCTGAGAGCTATACTTCTCTTCCTTTGATTTTTCAAAGTTTATAGGGGGGAGGTTTCTCTATATCAGACTTGAAGTCTTGGGGCCTTTATATAGGGCAAACTGATTTGTTGAATCAGTTAAAGAGATCTTTCTCTGATTGATTTGGGGATGTTTCCCCACCATTGGATTTTTGATCCTAGAGCTTCTGTTTTACAGAAGGCGATCTTCTTGTTTTTAACAAGATTGAAAAAAATCCTTCCATAACAGAATTTAATTCTGATTAATTAATAATTTATCATTACTATTAGATCTTTTGATCTAACGGTGGGGAGTTTTTTAATTCCAGCGCTAGCGCACCCGTGCTTTGCACGTGGTGCGCTGCTCAGAGCACAGCGCACTTTGCGCTAGCGCACCCGTGTTTGACACGTGGTGCGCTGCTCAGAGCGCAGCGCGTCCTGCGCTAGCGCACTCGTGTTTGCACACATGGTGCGCTGCCTAGGGCGCAGCGCACTTAGCGCTGCATCTGAAGCGTTGCTTCAATTTTTTGAAATTCGAATTTCAAACAGAGCTTTGCTCTGATTGGGGGAAACAAATACCCCCCACCGTTGCGCTCACGTGGCCCACATGTGAGTGCAGCGGTGGCAGCATCTGTGCCCTTGGATCAACTCAGAAGTTGAAAAAGGCATTTCAATGCCTATAAATAGGATCTTTGGTCCTTTGGATGATTCTGTTCATCTTCTTCTTGTTTTCTGAGAGTTTTATTCTCCCACAGAGCATAGCTCTTCATTTAAAGAAATTTCAAGAGTCAAAACTCTGCCAAAATTTTAGGTAAATTTTTTTTAGATAATCTATGGTTTTACCCATTAACAGAGCCTTGCTCTCCATAGATCTTTGATCTAAAGAAAACAATTTTAGGGTTTCATTAACAGAGCTTTGCTCTCCTGAACCCATAGATCTAAAGAGATCTTTTCTTGGGGTTTCTTAGTCCATGAACAGAGCTTTTCTCTTTTGATAACATGTAGATTTTTTAATCTCTTACGAAGAACTCTTAAGAGTTTGTTCATGGATCTTGCAGATTCCAGAATTTTTTAATTCATAAAAATTGATTTCAAAATTTTTTTTCTTTCTGATGGATTATTCCATCATTTTTTTCCAAAGCAAGGCTCTTGAGAAATTTTTATTCCTTCATGATCAGAGTTTGACAAGTGTCACTCTGTCATAGAGCATTACTCTCAAAGGGAGATTTACTCCTCTGACCGAGAGATCTCTCATTTAATGAGAATTTCTTTTGAGGATTTCCTCACTTGATTAACAGTATCATCAAATGATGAGGCTATTTTATTAGTTGATGAATTGTCATCTAGATTTTGTGGGGCCCCCTTTGGTCCCCTGTCCACTGCATTGCAGTGTGGTACAAATTCTAAAGTGCTAAGTGTCAGAATTTAAATTATAGTACTGACAATTGACTTTTGTCCCTTTTTGCGCAGGCGACATGTCTTTCGACACTTCCTTTCCGTTCATTCGCTCCGAAAGTGGATTTTCTGAAGCGCCCGTAGACCGGGAGGTTATTGCGTTGATCAGGGACCATGACCCGGAATACAAGAATCTTCACCTATGGGGTAGATGGTATGATCAGATTATCAGAGGCCGCCGGAGCTTTTCTTGTGCGACGCCTTGGGAGCCTATCTCGGCGATCCCGTATGCAGATGCACCCCCGGTGAACTATGTCATGGAGGTGGTTAATTGGACTTCGGAGGGTCTCCTTCAGCCTTCGATTGCCGTAGTACGCGTGCAGCCACCGGTGGCTTTGGACACCCTAGGGCGGCGCATATGTCAGGGCGATTTGCGCCCTTGGGGACAGCCCTACAACATTGGGCTAACTCCCTGTCATTCGGTCGGGTACTTGCAGTGGGCCCGGTATATCTTATTGGCAAAGAAATCACAGCTACTAAAGCTTGGCTTATACCCTGTGGTCTACGTTTCCTTGTTCCAGTATTCTGCACCTCCCACATGGTGGATTAAGGTGTTTTTGGAGCAGTGGAACATCCCGAACAATACCTTCCTCCTATTGGATAGAGAGGTCTCCATTTCCTTGGAAGAATTTGCCGAGGTTTCTGGTTTACCAGTTAGGGGGGAGCACTACGAGGAGCTGCTTCCTCCGGATGAATATGTTTTTTCCACCAAGCCAGTGGTGATGGGCCTTACCCCAGAGAACGTCATTCAGCACCATTTTCCAAGTCTGATAAAGGTGTTGAACATGTATGAGAGCCTCTTTCTTGAATCCGGAGGCCGGGGACTTAGCTTTGCGGACTTCATTGCTCGTTTTCTTCATCCAGAAATTTTGTCGCGACGAGGCGAAAAGTTTGCTAAATTTGATGATCCTTTCGGCTTTGGCTTGGACCGTTGGCCAATACTGGAAGCTGATCAAAAGGGTTTCTTTCTTCCTGACGTCGCGATCGTCCCCTTGTCAGAAATCGCCGCTCCGGGCATTGATGAGGAAGTGTTTTTTCTCGGGTTTCTCAGTTTATGGTTAAGCTGGTTCGTGCTTCCTATGCATCCTCGTTACATGAGTCCTTCTGTCTTCTACCCCGCGCATCGCATGGTTGCTGGAATACAAGTGGCCATCGGGATCGCCGAGTTAGCCCACCTATATCATGGCCTCAGCTTAGCAGCGGATACCACTGAACCAGGGGTGTATCCTTCCAACTTCCCAATGCATTACTTCACTTCATGGATGGAGCTGCACGTGCTTGGGGTCTTTGGCATCCACAAAAGACCTTCTTTTTACGACAGATGCAAGTTTCCTCAGATAATGCGGCTGGTTGATGCCTCCATCATGAGTCTGTCACCGCGGGAAGCTAGGGGCTTGCTTTTTCGTCCGTGCTCGGTTGGAGATGGTATGTCCTTCACAGACAAAGTCTTGACCATCGGCCAGGAAACTTCAAAAGAGGTGCTGCCATTGCAAGACATCTTTAAAGACGGGGCCTCCGTGTTGAAAGCCCGGGAGATTCTTCATTTGTACTCCATCAGGCCGGGCTTTCTTGTATTCAGGCAAAATGATGCGGCATTATTCATGAGGTACAATCCGCATCATTTCGCCCAGCAGCTGAGTTACAATCAGGGCGTCCCACTTGAGGCCTTTTTGGTAGAACCTGCTGCTACCGAAGAGGGAATGCGGAGTGCGCTGCATCATTTTATGCGCCTGAACACAGGGTCTCACTTCTTTATCAGCGAACCGAGTTGTGTCCCGAAGGCCCTTAATGTACACGTGGCCTGGTACCAACATTCGATGGGCGCCGTTATTAGGGAGGAGAAGCGACTGCTGCTCGACCGCAAAGGTGCACCTCCTGCTAGTGATCGAAATGTCCCTTTGAAGCGACGGACCATTGTCCCCTCTCCGCTAAGGGAAGCTGTCATGATTGAAGTCCCGCACGACATGGCTGAGCTACCGGTGCCCTGTGCTCCCATGGAGACAGTGAATGTACTACCGGTGCCCCGTGCTCCTGTGGAGACGGTGAATGTAGCTTCCCCTGAGTCTGGCGTGGGTTCAAATATCGGGACTCGTTGTCCTAAAGTGCCCACCAAGCGTAAGCTAGTGTTGGCTGCAACCGGAGCTCGCTCACAGAAGAGGTAGAAAAAGTCGATCCTTTCCGTCGACGTTGTACTTAGCCAGGAGCCTCACGCTCCTTACGACGAGGGTTTGAACGAGTATGGGACAAACGAGGGCTTATTCATGCCGCCAGATGATACAGATCTGGCGGCTGCCATTGCAGCTTCTGAGCAATTGGCAAGCCACGAAGTGGGACTGGCTATCCTCGCGCGATCATGTAACCATTAACTATATCTTTCATCATTGCATCATATTTCTATTATCATGCTTTGACTGACACTTTTCCTTCTTTAACAGGCATTTCCACCGAAGAAGCTCTTGCGGCTTCTCTCAAGACTTTTGAGGAAGAGGAAAGAATTCGAGCATCCTTAGACATCGGTACATTTCGGTTCACCGTGTCCCCGCTCCCGTTTCTTATGGGTAATCTGACCCCTCTTTTTCTTCTTATCACAGGAACTACCTCTACTCATCTTATTCCGAGCATGGCACCGACTTCATAGGGCGGTGCGGAGACGCTTCCTGGGCCGGCTATCTCAGTTCCGCCGGTACTGTCGAAAGAAGTTTCACTTAAGCAACCGATGACGGATGCCATAACGGCTCCAGAGGTAAATATTAGCGCAGACGAGGGTGTCCTGTTGAAGGAGGCCTTTAGAAGGTTTGCCCTCACGGCCCGGGCTGAGAGGAAGCGTAGGATGCACGCGGTAAGGGAGCGTACCTCCGCCTTGGATGCGGGTGCGGGTTCAAGCGCTGTTACTCCTGCCCCTACTCCTTTAGAAGATGCTACGGCTGCCTTGTCCACCGCCCACAGACAGGCAACACGTGCGGCTCGGGAAGCAATCGGAAGACCAACTCAAGGTAACGTGACATTGGGCTCTTTTGTCAAAGTTTTAACTTTCAGGTTCTCATATATCCTATCTTGCAGGGCCGATTCTTGTCGAAGAAGTGGCGACAACCACTGAGCCTGGGGTAGCAGTAGAGGAGATAGCCACGATCGCCGAACCCGAGATAGCGGTAGGCGAGATGGCTACAATCGCCGAGCTCGAGGTAGCGGTGGGTGAGATGGCTACAGCCGCCAAGCCCGAGATAGCCACTCTTTCTCAAGAGTCGGGCACTGCTCCAATCGTCGCTCTTTCCCCTTGCTGCTCTATGCCGCTGCCGGGCGCTGCGAGTGTCATGACGATTCTCGTGGAATCGGGGGATGAGGCTACGGGTGGCGAGACCGTTCCGATGGAGGAGGGTGGAGCATTCGCTGCATCCAGTGACACTCTTGTCGCGGTCTCGACCGGCGACTCACTAGGTAGATTTTGGGTCATCGCTTTCCCTTTTATTCTGCAATCCCTTTTTAATTTCTCTTTGACAGCATTTCTCTTATTTCTAATGTAGGTGTGATGAGCGTTGGGCTTGTGCCTCCCGAGGAAGCATCTTCAGTTGCTGCTTTAATAGTGACCGCTCCTCTACCTTCTTTCGTACCATCTCAAATGCTGGAAGGTGCGGGTTTGTGACCCATCAGTTTTATTTCTAGGCTGTATAATTTATGTACTGACATTGTATTACTGCGTCCTTGCAGGAGTCCTTTTTGATCACCTGTATCAGGTGCTACACCCACACTTCTCTTTCCAATCAGAGATTGCCTCATCTGGTGGCGCTGGTGAGTATAGGCTTCAGCTAATGTCTCTTCTTTTACGGGCAGCCAAATCGTTTCTAATTATTCTTTGTTTTGATTGTAGCACTACAGATCGAAGGAGGAGACGACAGAACAGTTGCGCCACTGGTACTCCCGGCCTTGCCACCTGCTGCAGCCGATATAGTAAACTCGATTGTTCATGAACCTCCTCTATTTCTTGAACCGTCATTTGACTGTGATTTTTTTTGCAGCGGTGATATCGACTTCAGCTCCATTTGAGTCTCAAATCATAATGCCTGCAGGCCCTTTTTCTCGACGTTCATCTTCTAAAGGCGCTGTGAATAGTCTGCGCATGTTGAGCGATTACATTGAGGAGCTTGACGTGGAGACTCCTACATTCGCAGCGGATTTTGCCGCGGAGGTTAAACCTATGCCGGCGACGCTCGTGAACTTTCATAGTGAGGGCGTCGTTGAGTCTTGGGTTAATCACTGCGGGAAGATTGAGGCCTGCCTGCATGAGCTTAAGCTTATGCGTCCTGCCCCTGAGATTCAGGCTTTGAACTCCTAGTGGGCTGCATGGGTCGAGCAGAGTGTGTCCTTCCTCCGCCATTTCGAACAAGAAGCGAACTTAAGGCGGAAGGAACGCGAGGAGGCTTCGGGTGAATCTGCCCGGCTGCGCGCCCAAGTTAAAGTGAACGCCACGCAACTGAGAGCTATTTTTGACACCTTGCAGCAATGTATCTTGGACGGGCTTGTATTGAGGTGGAAGCTCGACTCTATTGAGCAGGTTACGTAGAGTCGCGAAGCTGCCCAACGGGAAATCGATCATAAGATTTCATCATGCTTGCAGCAAAGGGCTCGAATTGAAGCGGAGCTGGCCGTGGCAGCCGATCACGAGAAGGCACTGAAAGGAGTGCAAGAGCAGCTTGCGGACTTATTGAAAACGCTTCCTTCTCAGTAGTTTTTTTGCTTGTAATCTTTGAATAACATGTATCCATTTTTTGTTCTTTCATATGATTCAACTTGTACTCCATTGAATTCATGAATAAAAGATACATATATATTTTTTGTTTTATCATTGCTTTCTTCTCTTTTCTTTGTTGCCAGCATGTTATCTTAGTAAGCGTAGCCTGTAGATGATAGAGAGCATTCCGTCTTGAACTCTTCAAGAGGTAGTGATGGCTTAGAAAGCAGGTTCAGATCTGCTACCTAAGACTTTTCAATTTCATGAGCCGTGAGGGTCTCATAAAGACTTTTCTCCCTACGAGTCGAGAGGATCTTGTAGGTGTATTTTCTCCTTAGGAATCATGAGGATTCCTATGTGCGTTTTCCCTTATAAGTCGTAAGGATCTTACAACAGAGTTTTCTTCCTTACGAGTCGAGAGGACTCGTAAGTGTTTAATGAGATTGACATTATCCGCATTTCACGGCGTCAGAAGTTGCTCCGGGCTTTTCCCACGGGGTCAAGGTTAACTTTGTCCGTGTTCCACGGAGTCGTTGGATGACGTATTTCTAAGGCGGGGTCATGTAGATGATGTGTTTCCGTGACGGGGTCATGTGGATGATGTGTTTCCGCGACGGGGTCATGTGGATGACGTATTTCCGCGACGGGGTTATATGGATGACGTGTTTCCGCGACGGGGTCATGTGGATGACGTATTTCCGAGACGGGGTCATGTGGATGACGTATTTCCGAGACGGGGTCATGTGGATGACGTGTTTCCGCGACGGGGTCATGTGGATGACGTGTTTCCGAGACGGGGTCATGTGGATGACGTGTTTTCGCGACGGGGTCATGTGGATGACGTGTTTCCGTGACGGGGTCATATGGATGACGTGTTTCCAAGACGGGGTCATGTGGATGACGTGTTTCCGCGATGGGTCATATGGATGACGTATTTCCGCGACGGGGTCATATGGATGACGTATTTCCTGTTGTAATGAGACGAATATCGAAGTGGTCTCCAGGTTGTCTGGGAACCATCGAGATTTGGAGTAGGGGTTTTGCCGTAGCTCCAGGGTTGATTGCAGCGTCTGAATCCTGTTGGAATAGGGAGGAACGCTGTTGATGATCTCTAGGCTATCCCTGAACAGTGGAGATTTGGCTTCGTTTTCTAACGGAGCCTGGGGAGGGAAGGTGTGATTCCTTCTTTGTTTGCACCCCCGGATTGTATACAGGGATTGATGTGATATCACCTATAGGGCATAAATTTTATTTTTCTTTATTTCTTTCTGCGATGCTCTATCATTTCAGCTTTTATATCGCGAAGGTCGCGATTGCCCAATCATTTCGGCTATTTTTCGCGGCGCCCAATCATTTCGGCTATTTATTTTATTTTTACTCGCTGCTTTTTATTGCGAGTTGCCCAATCATTTTGGCTATTTTTCATGCATACATTTTTACTTGCTGATTTTGTTGCAAGTTGCCCCATCATTTCGGCTATTTCGTATGCATGTGTAGCTCGCTAGCTTCTTTGCTGCAAGCTTGGAGTTAGACACCGATTTCGGCATCAGCACCGCTATAACTGGAATATTGCCAAGAGCGAATCATCATTTGTCTCTGTCGATGTCGAACAAAGGTGGCTTAGCGAACAGGGTTAGGATCCTGTCGATTAAGGCTTTTGACATCATGAGCCGTAAGGGTCTCATAAAGATTTTTCTCCCTACGAGTCGTGAGGATCTCGTAGGTGCATTTTCTCCTTAGGAATCGTGAGGACTCCTAAGTGTATGGCTTCTCGTAAGTCGTAAGGATCTTACAAGAGTATTTTCTCCTTTTAAGTCGAGAGGACTTACAAGGGATGTTCATTGTGTAAACAAATCTCTAGTCACGGATGGGGCTTTGTTAGGGAAATGTTTATTCGCGCCTGTATATTGTATACAAGGGTCGGCATTGAGCCGCTTGTAGGGCAAAATTGGAGGTTGCGGTGGCCGCTTAAGAACAGGTTCAGATCCCTGTAGCTTAAGAATTTTGAATCTTATGAGCCGTGAGAGTCCCATAAGAGGGTTCTCCTTACGAGTCGTGAGGATCTCGCAAGTGTAATTTATCCTTTAGAGTCGTGGGGATCCCTAAGTGTGTTGCTCCCTTTTGAGTCGTAAGGATCTCACGCAGGTGGTTTCTCCTCACAAGGTCGAGAGGACCTTGCAAGTGTCTTTTAACGAGATTGCGCTCTTTCGGGTTTTCACAAAACTCGCCGGTAGCCCTGCTGTTTTTACTCACGGAGCCCTCTCGGGTTTTCATCCGTGCCCTTTTCGCTTATGGACATACCGTTTTTTCTTTTTCTTTCTTCTTCTTTTTTTATTCTTTTCTCTTTTTTTTGTGTTAGCCTTGGGATGCTGTAGTCTACAGTAGTTTATCGACGTCTTGGTCAACAGCTAGTTTTAAGACATAGTGGTCCATCGTTGGTTTAAGGACGTTTCGGTCCTTTGTTAGTTTAAGGACGTTTCGGTCCGTTGTTGGCTACTACTTATAGAGTTTGGGCTTAGGAAGATAGCAAGCGGACATAGTCGTCGTCATCTATCATTGACCTAGGCCGTGACTCGTCAGGCGTATACTTTTTCAGGAAGCGACCATTTATTGGCCTGAAGGGCCTTTCGCCATGCATGTCCATGAGTAGATAGGCCCCACCCTGGTAGACCTTGTCTATGATATACGGGCTTTCATAGTTCTGCTCGAATTTTCCCCGTTTGGCATGATTGGGGATCATAGGTCTTTTGACCACTAGCACGAGTTTTCCTTGGCGGAATGTCCTCGGCCCAGTCAATTTTTCGTATGAGTGCGTCATCTTTGCTTTATAAGCCTCCAGATTTTGTTGCGCTATGAGCCGGGTTTCATCAAGGGTGTCGAGCTCTTTAAGGCGAAGGTGAGCATTCTCTTCATCCGTTAGCTCATAGTGACTTGCCACTCGTAGAGAGGGTAGCTCTATCTCGAGGGGGAGTACCGCCTCCGTACCAAATACCAATGCATACGGCGTTGTGTTAGTGGCCGTTTTGAACGTAGTTCGATACGTCCAGAGAGCTTCATGCAGTCGTTCATGCCGGTCCTTCTTATTTCGCGACATCGTCTTCTTTACGATCTTTGTTAAAGTCTTGTTAAAAGCCTCAGCTAGACCGTTAGCTCGGAGATTATAGACTGAAAGGTATCTCCAGTCTATGTTATGATGTTGTGCGAAGCGGCTGATCTTGTGGCTTCTATAGGCTGGCCCGTTATCGGAGATAATCCATCGTGGAGTTCCAAACCGATAAATGACGTGCGTCTTGAAGAAATGGAGGATATTCTCTGTCTTCACATCCCTTAGCGGTACTTCTTCTGACCATTTGGAGAAGTAATCGGTTTTCGCAAAATGAATCGATGTCCTCTGGACGATGCTGGTTCGATGGGGCCGATTATGTCAGTCCCCTACATTTCGAATGGCCAGCTAGCCACTGTTGGATGTAGTGGAAGTCTTCGTGAATCTGGCACGCGTGGCACTGCTTCGCGTATTCGAGGCAGTCTTGGATCATCGTGGGCCAATAATAACCCATCCGTTTGATCATCAGCTTCATCTTCGGCCCGGCTTGGTGAGAACCGCAGAGTCCGTCATGAGTTTCTTGGACGATTCTCTTTTCCTCTTCAGGTCCCAGGCATCTTAGCCATAGAGAATCAAATGACCTTTTATACAGAGTATCATTGATGAAAACGAAAGACAGAGCTCGTTTCATAAGCTGATGTCTTGAGGACGCATCTTCAGGTGTTCGACGGGATTTGAAGTAGTCTATAAAGACTTCCCTCCAATCTTTAGCCTTTTCCTGGTCTTTTATTTGTAAATTCGTTTGCTCGGTCGCTCCATTTTCTTCGGACGACTCCGGAGATATTTCTGCCGGTGCGAGAACCCGACGGCTTTGCACAACGATCCTCACGTCATCGAGGTTTTCGTCATCCAGTTCTTTTGCGAGCTTGGCTAATGCATCCGCTTTGCTATTTTCCGCACGCGGTATGCTTTCCAAGGTGTAGGAAGGAATTTAAGTCAGCAGTCGCTGTACTCTCTCTCCGTATTTCACCAACTCAGGCTTGCACGTCTGATAGTCGCCGTTTACTTGACTAACGACCAGTTGGGAGTCTCCGTATATGAGAAGGTTTTCAATTCCCATGTCGATGGCGATCTCGAGATCTGCTATCAAAGATTCATACTCGGCTTCATTGTTCGTCCTCGGCTCTGTTAAGAAGAAGGCAAAGCGCATTATCCCTCCTTGTGGAGTCACGAAGATGAGGCCTACCCCGGATTTGATTATAGGGATGCTTTGGTTGCGCTTCTTCATAGAAGATACTCCATCGAAGTAAAGTTTCCATTGGGTATCATTCTCTCTTCTCTCCCCGTTGATTGTGTCAGACGCGTGTTCGTCAGGCAGTTCGCAGTTCAAGGGAGATCGGCGGGTATCGGATGCTCAGCGAGGAAGTCGGCGATGGTTTGGCCTTTCACTGCCTTAAGAGGCCGATAAGTTATCGAGAACTCCATTAAGAGCTGGGCCCATTTAGCAAGCCGCCCTGTTAGTATAGCCTTCGACATCAAATACTTGAGAGGATCCACTTTTGATATGAGATGGACCTCATGTGCCAACGTATAATGTCTGAGCTTCATTATCGCGAAGATCAACGCTAGGCAGTGTTTTTCAATGGGAGAGTAATTGCTTTCTCCCCTCAGGAGAACTCGACTCAGATAATAGAGGGCTCTCTCTTTCCTTTGGTCATTCTCTTGTGCCCATAATGCGCCTAGCGAACCTTCGAGGGCTGTTGTATACAGGACGAGAGGTTTTCCTTTAACAGGAGCGGCCAGCACTGGCTGATTCTGCAGGTATTGCTTGATTTCATTTAGTGGGCTTTGGCATTTGTGATCCCAGATGAACGGAGTTCCCTTCTTCATTAGTTGACTGTAAGGACGGCACTTGCCGGAGAGATTGGCTATAAATCGCCGGATATAAGCGAGCTTTCCTTGGAGAGACCACAGCTGTTTGAGAGTTCTTGGCGGAGGCATTTCCATAATCGCCTTGATCTTTGACGGATCTATCTCGATGCCTCGGTGTCGGACTATAAATCCTAGAAATTTGCCTGAGTAAACCCCGAACGCACATTTGAGTGGGTTCATTTTCAAGTTGTATTACCGGAGGCGTTGAAATACGATATTCAGATGCTCTAGATGTTCCTCGTATGATTTGCTTTTAACTACGAGGTCGTCGATATAACATTCGACAATTTCATGTATGAGGTCATCGAAGATCTTCGTCATGGCCCTGTGATAGGTGGCACCAGCGTTCTTTAGACCGAAAGGCATCACCTTGTAGCAGAATATACCCAAAGGGGTCCGGAAAGCGGTGTGCTTCTGGTCCTCGAGATGCATTTTTATCTGATTATATCCTAATGATCCTTCCATGAAGGAGAAGATTTCGTGAGTGGATGTGTTATCTATCATCAGCTCAGTGACTGGTACTGGAAATTCGTCCTTTGGGCAGGCTTTATTGAAATCCCGAAAGTCCACATATATGCGCACCGTCCTATTTTTCTTCATCACCGGGACGATGTTGGCGATCCAGTCAGGATACTGAACCTCTTGGATGAAGCCAGAGTCGATTAGCTTCTTGACCTCGGCGTTGATGCTCATTTCAAGCTCGAGCCGCATTCTCCTCGGTGCTTGTTTAATTGGCTTGACGTCCAGGGATATTGCCAATTTATGGACAGCAATCTCTGGATCTAGTCCTGGCATCTCAGAATAGTTCCATGCGAAGCAATCTTTATGCTGCATAAGCACGTCCTTTAGTGTAGCCACCATTTCTTCAGACAGCAGCTCACTGACGAATGTCGGTCGCGGGTCACTTGCCGTCCCTAAATAAATTTTCTTAAGGTTATCTGCAGTGGTATGTATTCCATCTTCCAGCTCTTTTGGTGCCGGTGGAAATTTTGAGATTACCTCATCATCATCGTTTTCGAAGCACCAGGGGAGTTCATCCATATTCTCGGGCTCTTCTTCTGACAACATTATCATATGATAAGTACGAGATCGCTTCCAAGACCGATGTTGATCTGGTTCTACTCTCTCGGCTTTGGGTTCATGCTTCTGCGGCGGGGTTACCCTCCAGCTGCTGGATAGAGCGAACCCGCCTTGCTGATACTGGTCTTCTACCCAGTCTTTAAATGTGAAGCGGTCTTCGAGAGGATGTTCTATTGCCCTGTGATAGCAGCAAAAGTCCGGGTGAGAGACTTCGCCTGCTTGCTCGGGGTGCTTGGACTCCGGGAGTGTCATCATCTGATGTTTTATGACAAGATCGAATATCTTCCTTGTCTTGTCTTGGGGAAAAGAATATGCTCGACCCATTTTTTTTATAAGAGACGAATCTGGACTGCTCGATTCCTGATCACGTGGCTTCTTGGACCCGCTTTGTCACTGTCGAACGCCTTTCCCGTTCTTTGGTTTGTTTCTGCCTCTACGTCGGGTCTTTTGTACAATGGGTTGACAAGGAGGAGCATTTTCATTTTTCACAGCCTGTTGAAGGAGGCCTTGCGTCCTGGTTTTCTCGTAGATGGCCATTTCGCGATTATGGTCGTCTCAAACCTTTTGACCTGCTTCCCTTATAAGCCTGTCCATTTGTTCTTCAAACGACGGACTGGGCATTTTCATGGCGGGAGCTCTTTCTGGTTCAGGGCTAGCATCTTCCCACAGAGCATCTCCTTCTTCGTCAAAGTCATGTATGACGTAGCAGTCGCGGAGTAGCTCCCGTTTCTTGGATTGAACATACCCAAGCCCGGTCGTTTCCATTCTCCCATTGGGCAACTTTCGTTGAGTTTCGGGAATGTTCCAGATCCTGTTATAGAACCGTTCTTGTCACGTAGTTTGCTTAAGGGGTACATCTTGGCGTTTCAAGAGTCTCTTTAGTCCGTTCATGTAATATCTGGGCAAACAGATGGGCTGGAGCCTGTCAAGTGTAGAATTCGCGCCATGCCAAATTTCTTTCTCCACTTTGGTTTCCATGGATCGATAGAATAGGATCGCCTTTTCACCTTTTTGAATGGGAGGAATGTAGAATGTCTGCAGTTCTTCCACATTGTAGGTATCAAGCACGTCTAGTTCTTTATGATGCTTGGGCGGAACCATGGAAACTTGCAAACTTTGATCTTCATTAGCGAAGGTTTGTATTGATGTCCGAGCAGAGAATACGGCATTGACCTCATCTTCCGAGTCACTGCCGAAGATCAACATAGGAGCGGACGGTCCCGGCTTGTTGCACTGGGGCGGACCTGAATAAACTATTTCTTCCTCCTCCTCAGTATCACTCTCGAAGACTGGAATAGTGGTGATAGCTTTGTTCTTGTCCTCCGATTTGCGACATCTTTCTGTGACTTCGAAATCTGGCAGGAAGTATTTTGCGTCTTCGTACTTTCGGACTTCGTTCACGGAGAATGGGTTCCGCTCTCCTGTTACGGTATACTCGAGACCATCCTTGAAATACTTCATACATTGATGTTGTGAAGAAGGGATGATGTTGTACTCGTGTAACCAGGGCCGGCCGAGCAAAGCATTATAGCATGTCTTGGCGTCAATGACGTGAAACTTAATGTCCGTGATAAGCAGCCCAAAACGTAGTGTCAATATTACCGACCTAAACGTCCGTGATGACTGGGAGTCAAATCCGGAGATGGTGATTTTATCGCGAGCGAGGTGTTGAACGCTCATGCAGATTTCCTTTAGCACCCTTACGTTAAGGAGATTGACGAAGGACCCATTGTCGACCAGGATTTTACCTATCTTGACGTCATGACAGTATCCGGAGACATATAGTGGACGGTTGTGCTCGCATGTCCCAAGGAGGAGATCTTCATCGCCGAAGGTGATATCGGCTGTGTGTACTTCTTCCAGCTCATCCTTCATCTTTTCTTCGGCGAGGAAAGCTTGGAATTTCTCGGGCTCTTATAATGCCTTGATCAAAGAATCTCTTGCTTCTTTGGATAACAGAAGGGCGTCGAGAATGCTTAACTGCAAAGGTAGCTTTCTCAAGTGTGCCAGAACGTTGTAGTCCACCTTACTTTTCTTTGGCGGGTCCTTGACTGTCAACTTTTCGACGGCTTGGTCATCAAGGATGATATCCTTAGGGACCTTTTCTTTTCCCTTATCTTTTCTATTTGACTCACTGGTCAAGGGCCCAAGATTCTTTTTGGGCAGCGTACGATTGCGCAGCTGAATATTTTCACAGGTCTTCGGTTCTTCCTCTTTCCCAAGGTGGACTCTTTAAAGAGAGGGCCAAGAGTCATTTCTTCGTCAGATTCGCTCCCGAAGGTGAGAACTTGCGATCCCCCGGCGTTGACCATATGACAGTTGCCGGTAGTTCTTTTACGCTCCTCGGTCGTACTTATTTGCTCCCGACGAGTTTTGCGTTTCATCCGCTTGAAATGTTGCCGGTGAGCAACATATCCCTACCACTATCTTTTAAAAGCGTTGCACTCTTCGGTGGGGTGCGCAATCTTTTGATGATTTAAGCAGTAGCTAGGATGTGTTTCCGGTTCACCAAGAATATTTCCTTCGGAGGGTGGCAGCTTCATTCCCATCGATATGGCTTTAGCGAACCTTTTCCTCGTCTTGAATCTGTTTTTATTTGCGACGGATGTACTTTGATCTGGTGGGAGTGTTTCAACTCTTTCGTCCAGTCGCCGGCGTTTGGCTTTTTCAAATATGGCCATTTCACGCTCTCGAGTGGGTTTGCTTTTAAGAAGAGCTTCGTTCAGGAATGCATCAATCATTTCGTCTGATGGTCCTGGAAATTCAGGCTCAGGATCTTCCCCCAGTTTCTCTGTGTAAGGAGCTTCTTCATCGTCTATCGACAGTGGGAGATCACATGGCAGCTTGCTACATAATCTTCAGATTCATCGGACGAGTCTTCTCCATTGTTATCATCTCTGTCCTCAAGTACGTGGCTGAGAAATTCTTGGAGTGTGACTGGAGTCCGCGCTTTTTGATTATATTCTTCCAACGCGTCAATCTGTTTTTGCAAGTCCGTGCGCTTGTCACCAGGCTTCACAGGCTTTTTGGTCTTCTTCTTCTTCTTTGAAGACTTTGACGGCTGGGTGTGAATGCTTTGGCTATCACCACCAATTTTTGGAGTTGGGCGCGGCTTCAGCATCCCCTCGATGATCTCAGGTTCCAGTGGATTCTTCCACCTAATTGCCGGACATGTGTGGAGATCCTTCAGCATTCTTTTAGTTTTGGCTGAAAGAGCGACCTCCTATAGAGCTTCTTCTACGAAAGAACACGATGCCCCCGGTGTATCCGTCTTCTTGAGAGCGTGCGGCTGAGGCGGGTTCACCTTCCAATTCTCAGATAATACGAGTTTGCCCTGTTGGTACTGATCTTCTATCCAGCTTTTCAAGATGTAACAATCTTTGATCGGATGGCCCAACATTCGGTGATAAGGGCAATAGTTAGGATTGCTAATGTCGCCTGGTTGCGCTGGGCGTCTTTGTAAGTGCACGGCGGCGCCCCGGCCGTCGATCCGACGGCCAAACGCGGAAACGGTGATAAACTTTGATTTTTGCGGACTTAGCAAAACCGGCACCACCGCGCACTAAACCCCGGATCGTGCCATTAAACTAGTCTAAGCTTTCTAGAGATGGGGTAGAGAAGTATACCATACGATCCTAGTCCTCCGGTCTTCATCTCCACTCCGATCTCCTCGCGGGATCTCCGTCCGTCTCCTCCTCGTCGGAAAGGGCACCACGAAGCCGGGTACTTTTACGGGCTCCCACCTCAATACCGAGGCAACTCGGGCGCGAAGCTGGCGAATCGACGCGTCCAAGACTTGCTGTAGGAATATAGTGTAGAGTGTATGTCTCACTTTGGGGTTTGTTGCCATTTGTGGATGATGGAGGAAACAAGACAAGAAAATTGGTGCTTGCATTTTTCTTAACATGAAATGAGATCAAGAAAATGAAACACTCTCAAGGATGAAGATGAAACTCTCTTCTTCTCTTTTCTTTCTCTCTTTCTTTTTCTCAACCATGAAACAAACTCTCTCTTCAAGTCAAGTATAAAAATGGTGGAGCAAAAACAATATGATAGCAAGAGGGAGGTGAGTGTAGGAAGCAAAAAGTGGTGACCACATCCTAAAACATAATCATCACTAAATCAACATCAAACCTCACTTCATTTCTAATCTCATCAAATCACATAAAAGCATGAAAAGCAAAGATGCTTATCATATCAACCCTTATGCAAAAAAGGTCCTCCACAAAGTGTAATTTGCAAAACTGCAAATTACCCCCTTCATCGGAAAAGTCCGGCCGGGAAAGAACAAAGGAAAAACCGGCCGGAACGGAAAGCAAACTGGCAACTCCAGAAAACTGGTCCCGTAATAAATTACAGGAAAACCCCCATACTGTGCATACACACCCGCATCTGTATTCCGTCCGGATACAAATGCAATGAGACAAAAATCTATACTGTACTATACTAGGATCCGGCTTAAACCAAAGCCGGCTAGTAAAAACTGTCCGATCCTGATCCGTGCAATACCGCACGTATCTGATCGAACCTTGCCATATATCCATACGGCCACTAGTACAAAGCTGTCCGATCCTGATCCGTGCAATACCGCACGTATCTGATCGGACCCTGCCATATCTCCATACGGCCTCTACAGCGTTTCGCCCGAAAGTTGAGTAACTGTAAGTGTGGTGGACTCTAAAGACTCGTCAATACTATGGTTGTGGATTTAACCACTAGCACGTCAGAGGTATAAGCCAATACGTGACGGGCCACCAGCTATTGACTAAAAAGGGACGTCGATGAGTGAACTCATCCTGACACCCTACTGAGCCTGTCAGTGACAATATCCGTGCAGTCCGGTCCGTTCGTCTATGAGTATCGCATGGCGGGCCTAGGGGGTTGGTAAAAGTCAGACCCCCAAAAGCGGTACAAGTCGTGTCGGAGTGAAGCCCAGAACACCCTGAGATACTACTGGAATACCTACCAGTAAATCTCCTTGCCTTGGCCAAGGACTTTGTGTAATGGCTCTCCTAGACACAGCACGACCTCACCCCCAATACCGGGAGAGACGAACCCCTGAAGATACGCTCACTGCCTCCATGTGGCTCGGGACTGTACCCAACTAAAACCTGTTTGCACGACTCCTTTGAGCCGTGGTAGGGTAGTAATCAAAGTACAGTGGGAACTCACACGAGACAAATGACGATCCTCAGGTCGATGAACTAACCTGCACACATGTCACCAGGGAACTGCCATCTGACGTCTGGTATATGACCAACTAGCATGTTCCCGGCGAGTCCTGTCCGGTGTACTCATAACCCAATGAGCACCTGTATACATCTTAGGTGATCCAACTGACACCAGTGGCTTGTGAGACCGGCCACCGCCCCTCGTCAGGGTCTCGACTGTATACACTAGTCTACTAATGGAGTATCGATGCCCGGTCTCGAAACTCCTACGACTAGGGACCTTTTAAGGATATGCTTGTAGACCCCAGCTCCCACTTATATGATCGCCCTCATACTGCTGGTGGTCAAGCAAGAATCCTAGGGGCTCTATCAACGTGTAATAGCGACGTGTCAGGTCACCTAAAACAGTACACGATGATAGAGGTAAACCAGATAGCATACTATCATCTCGAGTAAGACTGTCCTACCGGGATAGGTCCTCCCTCAATCATTACAATCACGTACCTGTGACCTAATAATTGACTCTGAGGGCACTATCTCCAACAATCTCCCACTTGCACTCAAGGCTAATTATTGCGATGTCGCATACTCACAGCCCGTATGATACCGAACATCCAACTCCTCTACTAGTCAGTCTCACAAAGCTTGTTTGCGGAACTATTGCGTTCGAGGAATAGCCTCAGTGAGTGGATCCGCTCTGGTGTTTCTTTCCATGTCTCTCTATATCTCATGTTCGCGAAGAAAGCCATCTCCCGAAAAGAGCAATACCTGTCTCAGAATATGTCTGGATGTCTGATGGGACATAGCTCATAAATGAACTCCAAATCCAAACTTCTTAGACTGTATCGTCAACTGAACTTAATCAGTATCCTGCGCGCCATGCCTCCCTCAGTATTGCCTTGGACCACCTGTCCAAAATACTGCCCCTCATCAGAAGGAGAACTATAACTCTGACAACCTCCTTGTCGTCCATGTCACCTTAGAAGCCTGGAATGATAACTGTCTCCTGAATAAGGCTGTCGTTATCATATCCCTAGAACATCCACTTATGTTCTAAAACTGCTTCCGACTGTTTCTCCAGGATTGGATTAATGTCAACTTATTGCATCTAGTGCAAGAACAACATCTGGTGTGGTACTTGACATCTCACGATTGACTCAATTGCCTGAGCAAGTGATCTGCCAATCATGCCCGTCCCTCTCCCCTATAGTCTGTAAGACACCTTTGGAGAGGGTGACTCCATTACCTGCAGGTACACAACCGTGCCAGGAGTCGTCCATTCTAAATGCTCTTAGAATGCTGTCAAAGTACCCAGATTGGGAAACCACCCAAATCTAGATCTAAAAACCATAGATCTAGTAACCAGTATGTCTGATATAATGTCCAAGTCCCTTGTGGAGAAACCACTGTGTGACGACCAAAGTATAACCGATCGTAGTATAGGAATATCACTTCCTACTACCTTCTCAACAGATCCATCCCCTATTCTGATGACGTCAAACCTAGAGTGTCACATCAGAAACAGATGATCTATCTCCGCTTTATCTGCTTTAGTCTATGAATAGACATAAGCTACCTGTCCACCAATGCTTCCGCTGCTCCCACTGACTACGACAACCCTCTGGCAGAGTCATATACACGTACACTTCTAAAGCTAGTTTAGAACGACGCTATACTCATCCTCCCGCCGGGTCTCGCAACCTGGAACAACAGCAATGGCAATTGTGAGAAAACAAGAACTTCCCTGTCACCGTCCTTGAGGCTACCGGAGTACCTCTCGGGTGCCTGAAGTTACCCACCTTATCTGCGGAGTGGCCAATGGAATGTCAATCCAGATTGAATCTTTAGGTTCCTTGTCAAATCTTCAGTAATCGTTTGTGGTTCTGGAATCACTTCCAGTTCTACCATACTCCCACTACTGTTTTCTGAAAAAATCCATTTTTATTAAAACTGTGGCGAGTCTAGAACAATATTGCTATTGTTCATCCAGATGGTAGAAAATTAACCCGCGTCATAGCCTGGGTCAACCCACAAACAGCCATTACAGAAACGTGCCTTGAGTTGTCCAGTGTCTGGTTTTAATCATAAACCGGACAACTCCCCGTACCTTAACACCGTTAAGATATGAACTGTTCTATATCCAATATAGAAACAGAGGCACTGATTTAATTGAACCAGATTCAAATCATGCAGCTGTCTCCAGTGCATGTTAACTAAATGGAAGGAGGCCGATCAGCGTTACTCAACTTAGGAATGCTTCCAATTATGAGCAACCCGAAAGAGAAGCAAGTTCTCTTTATTATTACTATCAACTGAATACCATTCATAAGTATCTACATCTTCGATCACTTTGAAGAATCCCGATACTTGCTACACCTGGTTCTCTACTCTATTCAAATACCTATAACTCCTCAAAACTTAGACCCTGTGTTTCAACGAAACACATGTCTAAGAACTAGAGAAGTTAAAAGTAAACAGAATATAGTATGAGGACCAACCCCTCTGTCCTAATGGACACTGGAAAACATACAATACTCTGTATAAGTCCACTGAGTCTAATAACTCTTTCACTGTGTGTCGTAGGTTGAAAACTGTACTTATGGTTAAGAAGAATTACACCGCTGTTTAATGCTCCTTACCTAACCATCCACTGATATAGGTAAATGTCGTAGACATAATTTCAGAAAGGTATATCTCACTCTATGAAAATAGACGTTCAGATATATCAATTTGAAATTGGTGCATAACAGCGGATATTCAAAACCAAATATTTGCCGACCGGCAAACAGCCCAGGTGATTTCCTCAAATATCACCGATTACAACGAATCCCGACATAATGAGGATGATCACCCAATTCCCAATAACTTACTCCCACTCATCATCTGTAAAACCATACAGATGTGAGAATCATACCTGGTAAATACATACCCTGGAGCAAGTGTCTAATCGGGAAATCAGTTTTCTTTTAACAGTACACAGTGAGACTGAAACATTGAAATATTTCGATGGGGTATCCTGGTATTCCTAGTAATGCCTCTTCCAGATTCACGACTGTAACCGTATAGTTCTTTGCCACCTCTCCATATCCCTTCATATGTCTTTAGTCTTTACCTTCTGTACACCCCTTTAGGCCAAATGGTTTTCTTCCTTCCCTACCGTTCGGCACCAGCCTATGGTTTGGAAGAAGACTATCCAATAAGCATAATGGGTGTACTGTCCCAATCCTAGGAACACTCGCAACGCGAGAGAAGGTGAAGATAAAAGACACCTGAATGTACTTTATTCCTATGTCTCCTGGACCAGAATCCATCCCCGAACTGGAACAAGTTCCTTTCGAGTTCGTATATAACCATACGATGGAGTATCCAATAAACTGTGGATCTTCGTAGTGATACGGAGTGTCCTGGAGAAATACAAAGGTGATTTAGGATTGGCGAAGAAATACTTGGTTTGGTCGTGAATATCAGTCGCAATTTACTATGCCCTCTTACTAATCCCTTGCTTTGTCTTAATCTTAATACCGTCTGCACACCGTTTAGGCTAATTGGTTTTCTTCATTCCCTACCGGTCGGCACCAGCCTATGGTTTGGAAGAAGACTGTCCAATTTGCGTAATAGGTGTACTACTCCTAAACCAAGGAGTACTCGTAACCTGAGAGAGGGTAAAAGGAAAAGACAACTGAATAATCCTATCCGTTTTCTCCAGAACCGGAAACCATCCTCGAATAAATTCTTTCGAGTTCGTATATAACCATACGATGGTTTTGTCCAATGGAAGTGGACGTTCGTAGTAATACGGGGTGTCCTGGAGAAAAGGGTAAAAGTAGGAGTGGCAATGAGGTCTGCAACTCTGACAATCCAAAAGCCAGTGTTAAGTAGGTTCGGTCAACTTGGTCACTGAGTCATAGTCTTAGGGTCGGGTCAATGGTCGCTGCCAAAGAGAGAGAGAAAAGAAACACTCAGCGTGCACTCTAACCTAGATCAGAATGGTCACCAATTTATCTAATCTGGAATCCTCCCACTGTACCTCAAATTCTCCTCCAAACCTGAAAGAAGAATTAGTCGGGGTCACCCGAGGAGTAAACCAACTCATCAGTGGGAATCGGGATCCAACTATCATTGCATGATAACGTGACGGAATCCGCTCACGGTATCACACTCCAGAAGGTATGCGCATATCTGGCAAGTTTCAGTACTTTTGAAACTCCCGATGTGATTTTTGCCCCATGCTCTTATGACCTTGACTTTGGCCAACAAATCATAAGTCACATGTCAAGTTCTACCCGTCATTCTCCAGGTTGATTCGAATCCACCCGCACAAGCCCTTGACTTTGGCCAACAAGGCTATACGACTGTCCCAAACCAACGCATCTATCTATGCTGCATATGAATAACCAACAGCTACCAAACACTGTGCCTTGACTTTGGCCAACAAACACAGCTTGAATACTATTGACTACCCATATGAAACGACGGAGGGCTACGAATGGTTTCTGGCGAAAACCTTTAACGTAGTGAACTTGATATCGTTGAAGGAACTGATAGCTTTTTGAAAATATAGTGACGAAAACCTTCGCTAAAGAGGTCACTCCCGGTGAAGGGATCTCGGCTCTTTCCCCGTAGAATGGGGTGCAGGATATTCCAACTGAATACCGCGATGCAAAGCAAAAGTAATCGGCTATAGTGAAGTTAATGCCCTGACGCAAACTTCTGTCCAAGGGGTCACTCCCGGTGAAGGGATCTCGGCCCTTGCCTCGTCGACTGAGGAGCAGGATATTCCAAATGAATACCACGATGCAAAACAAAAGTGAACGTCCTTGCAATAACAGCCTTTTGAAAAAGTGTTCCAACAACATCAGATTAGGTTTGTTTTTAACTTGCATTGATCCGAATCAATGCAGTCCCATCAATCGATCACACCACAAAGAACGAAAATATACTGACGTACGTATATGCCATCCGCATTCGCCACTGGGTCCCGTCATCACCCGTTAGGTTAGCTTACTAACGGCAGAGCGGGGACTGGACTAGCGCGGATGAAAAACATATACAACATCTACTAATATATATACCAATATATTATATTTCGCTCAAGGCGTGAATAAAATGCAACATCACAGAACAATACAGATATCTGGGATCCCCGGGTTTCACAGAGCCACTACTGAAACCCGACGTTCCCCTGGTCGTGTGGATAGCCTGTGCAATGAAATCCTAGACCCCTACGGGCGCGGCAAGTTACCCGTCAAAACCTGAAGCGAGGTAGCCCCCTTCATCACCGTGAATGGACCACCCAGCACTTCACGGAATCCGGTAACTTGGGCACCCCTCCTGGGTCAACCTGTACCCCCTACGAGTGCGGCGAATAGCCCGCCAATCCTAGAGTGAAGCCCCCTCCGTCTCAATGCCATGAGATACGGGCTTGTTGCCCTCCAGAACCCGGCTATCCGTGCACCCCTCCGCGGGGCAATCCTAGTACAGAAAGTAAAATATACATACAACGGGTACATCGACCGCAACCAGGTCGTGCCCCAAAATAATAATACAAACAGGCAGTGACGGCAGTCCACATGTCGGACGCTCGCCCCGCAATATCAAATGTACATAATACAACAAAACTGTACTAGCATTGCATCCAGGCTATCCCCACCGACCGATCCGCAACATCACAGCAAATACATAGAACATCAACGTGAAAGTCACGTTCGCAAATCCGTCTAACCGGGCTATAGCAGTTAGACCGGATTTACCGATCGAGTGACATTCACGGTCGCAGATATAATGTAAATACTGTGAAAAATGTGTTTAAAATTTTCCGATTGATCAAACAATTAACAAGTGGGCCCCCAATCAAAACTGTAGCACTCACAGAAATCCTGGGCCCAATTTTAATATCCCAAAACCCATATTTTAAGTCCAGAAGGCCTCTGTAAAAAATTGGTGAAGTGATGTGAATAGTGCGCGGCGGAAGGGCCGCACAAACGGGGTTTTCGCGGCGGTTCCGCGCTCCAACTGTGGAGTTACTTCGTCAAATTTTTACAGAACTCTTAGATTTTCCAGTACATCAATATTTTATAACCTGAAAAATTTTTAGAGACCAAAAATTTTCAACAGAAACTGATGCGAACTAAAATGCAGTTTTGGAACTTTTTGATCGATCGGAAATGCAAACACATTACACAAAGCTAGACTAAGTTAATGGCGAGGCTCTGATACCACTGTAAGTGCACGGCGGCGCCCCGGCCGTCGATCCGACGGCCAAACGCGGAAACGGTGATAAACTTTGATTTTTGCGGACTTAGCAAAACCGGCACCACCGCGCACTAAACCCCGGATCGTGCCATTAAACTAGTCTAAGCTATCTAGAGATGGGGTAGAGAAGTATACCATACGATCCTAGTCCTCCGGTCTTCATCTCCACTCCGATCTCCTCGCGGGATCTCCGTCCGTCTCCTCCTCGTCGGAAAGGGCACCACGAAGCCGGGTACTTTTACGGGCTCCCACCTCAATACCGAGGCAACTCGGGCGCGAAGCTGGCGAATCGACGCGTCCAAGACTTGCTGTAGGAATATAGTGTAGAGTGTATGTCTCACTTTGGGGTTTGTTGCCATTTGTGGATGATGGAGGAAACAAGACAAGAAAAATGGTGCTTGCATTTTTCTTAACATGAAATGAGATCAAGAAAATGAAACACTCTCAAGGATGAAGATGAAACTCTCTTCTTCTCTTTTCTTTCTCTCTTTCTTTTTCTCAACCATGAAACAAACTCTCTCTTCAAGTCAAGTATAAAAATGGTGGAGCAAAAACAATATGATAGCAAGAGGGAGGTGAGTGTAGGAAGCAAAAAGTGGTGACCACATCCTAAAACATAATCATCACTAAATCAACATCAAACCTCACTTCATTTCTAATCTCATCAAATCACATAAAAGCATGAAAAGCAAAGATGCTTATCATATCAACCCTTATGCAAAAAAGGTCCTCCACAAAGTGTAATTTGCAAAACTGCAAATTACCCCCTTCATCGGAAAAGTCCGGCCGGGAAAGAACAAAGGAAAAACCGGCCGGAACGGAAAGCAAACTGGCAACTCCAGAAAACTGGTCCCGTAATAAATTACAGGAAAACCCCCATACTGTGCATACACACCCGCATCTGTATTCCGTCCGGATACAAATGCAATGAGACAAAAATCTATACTGTACTATACTAGGATCCGGCTTAAACCAAAGCCGGCTAGTAAAAACTGTCCGATCCTGATCCGTGCAATACCGCACGTATCTGATCGAACCTTGCCATATATCCATACGGCCACTAGTACAAAGCTGTCCGATCCTGATCCGTGCAATACCGCACGTATCTGATCGGACCCTGCCATATCTCCATACGGCCTCTACAGCGTTTCGCCCGAAAGTTGAGTAACTGTAAGTGTGGTGGACTCTAAAGACTCGTCAATACTATGGTTGTGGATTTAACCACTAGCACGTCAGAGGTATAAGCCAATACGTGACGGGCCACCAGCTATTGACTAAAAAGGGACGTCGATGAGTGAACTCATCCTGACACCCTACTGAGCCTGTCAGTGACAATATCCGTGCAGTCCGGTCCGTTCGTCTATGAGTATCGCATGGCGGGCCTAGGGGGTTGGTAAAAGTCAGACCCCCAAAAGCGGTACAAGTCGTATCGGAGTGAAGCCCAGAACACCCTGAGATACTACTGGAATACCTACCAGTAAATCTCCTTGCCTTGGCCAAGGACTTTGTGTAATGGCTCTCCTAGACACAGCACGACCTCACCCCCAATACCGGGAGAGACGAACCCCTGAAGATACGCTCACTGCCTCCATGTGGCTCGGGACTGTACCCAACTAAAACCTGTTTGCACGACTCCTTTGAGCCGTGGTAGGGTAGTAATCAAAGTACAGTGGGAACTCACACGAGACAAATGACGATCCTCAGGTCGATGAACTAACCTGCACACATGTCACCAGGGAACTGCCATCTGACGTCTGGTATATGACCAACTAGCATGTTCCCGGCGAGTCCTGTCCGGTGTACTCATAACCCAATGAGCACCTGTATACATCTTAGGTGATCCAACTGACATCAGTGGCTTGTGAGACCGGCCACCGCCCCTCGTCAGGGTCTCGACTGTATACACTAGTCTACTAATGGAGTATCGATGCCCGGTCTCGAAACTCCTACGACTAGGGACCTTTTAAGGATATGCTTGTAGACCCCAGCTCCCACTTATATGATCGCCCTCATACTGCTGGTGGTCAAGCAAGAATCCTAGGGGCTCTATCAACGTGTAATAGCGACGTGTCAGGTCACCTAAAACAGTACACGATGATAGAGGTAAACCAGATAGCATACTATCATCTCGAGTAAGACTGTCCTACCGGGATAGGTCCTCCCTCAATCATTACAATCACGTACCTGTGACCTAATAATTGACTCTGAGGGCACTATCTCCAACAGTCTTGGCTCCGGCAGAGTGATGAGCCTGTTGCGCAGTGCTAGTTCGAATAATCTCTTCGTCTTGTCCCGAGGGAACGAGTAAGGGCGTCTCATTTTATCTCCAAGAGAGCGATTTCTATCATTTTGGCGATCAACTGGTCTTAGACCACTGGGCTACTGTTGAGCATTGGCGACGACGGTCGCTTTCCCCTTTCCCTTCTCGTTCCGAGGCTCTGCTTTCGAGGAAGATGGTATATGACCCATCTGGTCCATTTGGGCCAGCTTGTCAATCAAGGCCTGGAAAGTAGTCGGCTTGAAAAACATCATGAACTGGGAGATGGTCGCCTGCGGATCAAGAGTGCCCACGAACATGCCTACCGCCGGCGCTTCTTCGATGCGCTATTCGCATTTCGACCACAGATTCCGCCATCGTATTGCGTATTGAACCCATGTCTCGCCTGGCTTTATCCTAGCGTTAATCAATGCTATGATTGGGGTGCGCTCGTTAGCGCTTGCGAATCTTTGCGTAAATAACATCTCCATCTCCGCAAATATCTTGACAGAGTCATTCGGGAGTTCAGAGTACCACTCGAATGCCGTTTCCGACAAGCTGCCGATGAATTGGCGAAGTATCAATTTATCATCACCTCCGGTGTTGCCACATAGAGCCCTGAACTGGGCGACATGCTGGTGGGGATTGCCCGTCCCTTTGTATCATGAAATTTAGGGATCGTATATCCCGGCGGGCACTTTATTTGGTTATACCAGCCTAGATATGGTCCCTCAGTTTTAACAACTTGGCTGGCTACTTCATTCTCCTGGTGAACTCGTATTTACCGAGCAATGTAGTCATCCAGAGCGGCCTTGGAAATGGTTTCCTCTTTGGCTGCTGAAAGAGCCGGAGGAGGGTTCGATGTCTCTACTCTGTCGTCTTCAATGATGATCAGAGGGTCTTCAGCTGGAGGTTCCGGCTGTAACATCATCCCAGCCATGTCTTGGAACAAGAGTGCCATTCGTTTTATATTGGCTGCCTGTTCCGCAGCCTCTTTTTCTTTCCTCTCGAGCATTCTTCGGAGGAACTCGGTGTCAGGTTCTTGTTCCCGACGCTGCTCCGAGGTCTCTGGATTTTCTTTTGGCCCAGTGAGTGCGGCCATTGCAGTCAGCATCTCCTGAAGCTTCTGCTGTTGTTGTTCCTGAGCCTTCGTTATTGACTGGGTAAGCGGTCGATGTCCCATAGAAGCATGGCTTTCCTTTTTTCCGGAAGCCATGTAAACAGTATGCACCATCATACCCCCGGGCTTGGGGCATTTAGATTCAGCGCTTTTATGGTTTGCCCCGTTCACAGGGGCTTTCTCTGGCCTCCTTCTCTTTTGAGCGGTTGACGTTGAGGGAGCCGTTGCAGTGGGCACCCAGACGGATGACATCTTCTGTGGTACCTCAAGATAGCTCTTTTCTTGCCGAGCTTTGAGCTTTTTTGGTCGGAGAGAGTAGTCCTGTTCAATCACCGATTCCTGGACCCATCGCCAGACTTTGTAAATTTTGGAAGAAAGCCGCTGAGGGGGTTGTTATGGTTTCGCCTTCGGTGCATTCTCCACGGGTGGAGGAGATCTCTTCAGCACTGCAGTAGGAGAGTTTCTGCGCACCTTGTTAAGCAATTCAAAGCTGTTCCCGGTTGGAACAGCAGCATCGATCTCCACCGTTGGGGCTGGTAGAGTAAATCCAGACGGAGAGCTGCCCCCAGCCTTCCTTACTCGGCACCAGTGATGACGGCGAGCATGTCGCGCAGATAGTGTTGGTTCGGTTATGGGGATGGCTTTGTCATCCCCCCTGTTCTGATGAGGCGCTGCTGGTACCAGCCTCTTGAAGGCCGACGTCCGTTGAGCAGCAGTATCCAATCTGTCAAAGACAGACCTTTGAGCAGGAACGGCAGCCGGAGTGGCCAGCCTCGTAAAGACTGATCCTTTGACGGGAGAAGCTTCTTTAGTGACCTCGAGAGCAGGAATGGCTATCCGCTTTGGGATGACCGCTTCAGGTATCGTGGGCTTCTTGACGGGCCTATTGGAATTCAGGCTCAGCCTATTGAAGACTGATACTGTCGGCTTGGTATTGGATGACCTGTTGACAAGGGTCGTGGTGGTAGTGATCTGATCAAAGACCGACTTCTTTTGCGCTTCTTGCGGCAGCGGGATGTTAACGCTCACTGGTAGGAGCATGGTCTCGAAGAACAACCCGGTGGTAGCCTGCGTCACCTGCTCTACCGGCATTGTGAATAGGGAGGCCGCCTGGGGCCCATAAGTTACACCTCCAGATGAGGTGGAACGGAAGTTGCAGTTGCAGCTGGAACATTTCGTGCAAGTAAATGCCATTGATCTTTCGTTTTCTGCACGGAGCAAGACACCAAATCTTAGTACCTCGAACCCAACGGCAACCATATCAAACCACGATTCGCTCGCGAACACGACACACGAAGTGTGGAGTGGAAAAAGGAAAAGGTCCCACCAGGCATGCCAGAATCTGTTCCCCGCCGAAAGACGGAGACGAGATAAACGTCTCACCAGAATTTCGGGGCAGATGCTAATTGGTGCTATCCATCCACCTCTCCGAAGATACCAAGTTGATTTATGGCACCATGTATCGAAGGTTTAAACGGATGCGGACGATGTAGCAGACTTCGTCAGATTCCCCCTCGTTTGAGGAGTTTTTGATTGTGGGGACGCTCTTCCCTGCAGGCGCAAGCCCCTGCAGTTAATTACACTACCGCATCACGGTAATAACTTTCTCCTTCTCCAGATGGTTACTTCGTGTTGTGGGTGTTTGTTCTGTTTTTGGTTGCCCGTGGATTGTATACGGAGACTAATTTATGTTGTTGCCCGTAGGGCGTGGATTAGTCCAAACCTGTATCTTCTTAGATTTGGGTTTGGGGGTTGGGTTTAAGGTTATGTTAGCCTCATTTGAGACTAACATAACTTAAAGGATACGTAAGTCTAATTTTAGACTAAGATCAACTTAACAGGATCGTTTAGATCCAACAAAAGAGCATTTGGACTCTATTGTTTAGTTTAGGGACATTGCGGTCGATTAGTTTAAGGACATTACGGTCCATTGTTAGTTTAAGGACATCATAGTCTGTGATTTTAAAGACCTCATAGTCAAGGTTAAGGACATCGTAGTCCGTGAGTTTAAAGACCTCACAGTCAAGGTTAAGGACATCGTAGTCCATGAGTTTAAAGACCTCACAGTCTATAGAGTGTTTGGTTGTCGGGACTCGTCACCTCTCTGAAGACGTTGAAGGATTACAATGACAGATATCAGAGGATTAAAGAGATGTACCCTCGAACCGGTGTGAGTTGGTTGAAAGATTTGTAGTCCAATTTGGGACTAAGATCTGTTGAAATATTCATGAGCAGATGGGCTCAATTAATATGAGTTGAGGACTTATGGCCAATCTTGGGCTAAGTCCAATAAATGTTTAACATTTTACTTAGGGCCGTTGTGCTTTTATTTAGGCTTGGCCCTTCTGACAATATTTTTGTCTTTTATTGAATGCTGAGCATTCCTCAGAGCTCTGGGCTTATTAAAGAACAATTTATGTTCTATCAGCGCAATACATGACGCGCTAGGCGCTTTGCGCGAGTTAAAGGGCGCAATGCGCTTCTGCCGAGTAGCGCACATGTGAGGGACACGTGTCGCACTCAGCGCTAGGCGCCAGATGATGAGCGCATGATGCCAATTTATGAGCATTGAGCACTAATTTAGGGGTGCACACGTGAGTGACACGTGGTGTGCTTGGCGCTGAGCGCCAGCCCATGAGCGCAGTGCGCTATTTCAGAAATGCAGAGCGCAAGTTGTTAATTGGCGCATACGTGGTTGACACGTTGCGCATTTAGCGCCGAGCGCCGATCCAGGGAGCGCAGAAGCGCAATTCAAGAGAACAAGGCGTATTTCAAGAGTGCAAAGCGCATTTTGATCAATTTTATGATCTGGAAAACAAGTTTATTTTCTTTTAAAAGAGACTTTGTCTCAAAATTTAAGAACAATAGTTCTTATTTTGCAGGAGATACTTCAATATCTTGTATTAATGAAAGGCTTTGCCTTTATAAATCCATGATCCTTAAGAAAATTTAATAATTCTCTCTCCTTTATAATAAGATGTTCATGATCTCAGAAAGACAATTTGTCTTATAGATTTATGATCTGTGAAAGAAGTAAGTACTTCTTTGTTTTTATGATGAGATCTTTTGATCTTTTTATAAAAGACCTTGGTCTTTGTAGGTCTATGGTCTTTTAAGAAGACAATTCTACTTTTTAATTATGAGATGATTTCATCTCTTTGTTCATCACCATTCTTTTTACCTTGAAGAAAAAATCTTCTTTTGCTGGGAGCTATGCGTCTCTTCCTTTGAATTTTTCAAAGTTTAGGGGGGGAGGGGTTCTCTATATCAGACTTGAAGTTTTGGGGCCTTTATATAAGGCAAGCTGATTTGTTGAATCAGCTAAAGAGATCTTTCTCTGATTGATTTGTGGATGTTTCCCCATCATTGGATCTTTGATCCTAGGGCTTTTGTTTTACAGAAGGCGATCTTCTTGTTTTTAACAAGATTGAATTTTTTTTCCATAACAGAATTTAATTCTGATTAATTAATGATATATCATTACTATTAGATCCTTTGATCTAACGGTGGGGAGTTTTTTAATTCCAGCGCTAAGCACGGGTGCGCTGCTCAGAGCGCAGCGCACTTTGCGCTAGCGCACCTGTGTTTGACACGTGGTGCACTGCTCAAAACGCAGCGCGCCCTGCGCTAGCGTACCCATATTTGACACGTGGCGCACAGCGCGCCTAGCGCTAGCACACACATGGTGTGCTGCCTAGGGCACAGCGCACTTGGCGCTGCATCTGAAGAGTTGCTTCAATTTTTTGAAATTCGAATTTCAAACAGAGCTTTGATCTGATTGGGGGAAACAATCCAACACTTGGAAAATTTCCAGCGGGGAAAAATTGGGTTATTGTTATCCTTTCGAACTTTTTAACATCGTCTAAATAACCCGAATACAAGTTAGGGTTGCGATTATGAAACACTCCGAGTTGCCTTTGCAGAAAGTTAACATCATATGCAAATTTGGCAAAAACAAACAACATCTAAAACACCAAAATCCAGAGACTGGAACACAGTGCAAATTTGAAGCCAAAATCCTCAAATAGGGCCGGCCTCCTCGGATATTTTGGTCATGTGCTCGGCCAAAATCTGGCCAAGTTGCCACAAATTTGTTCTCTGTTCATGTCATATCACATACAACATTCTTCAGTTGTTTAAAAAAATTTTAGAGGCCATTAAAAAATCGACAGAAACCAGTTTCTAGTGTTTCAAGTTTCGGAGCAGTAATCTAACAAATATCGTTTAAATCTTTAGCTTGGCTCTGATACCACTGTAGGGTTACTTAGCAAGGCAGCAAGGTTTCGGGTGGCATCGTCCATACCGTTTTCAAAATTTTGCCACTCTAAACAACCCTAACCAAGAATCTTAACTAGAGTTTTAAACAAAACAACATGCAAACAACTTTGCAAACTAAGTGAATGCGGAATACAACCCTTGTAGACCGATCCTTCACTTCAAATGCTCTGTGTAGAAGTCCCTTTGCTGTGAGTAAGAATCTCCCGAACTCTTGAGAGGCTCCACAAGGTGAAAGATGCAAACTTGCTCGAAATCTTCGAGGCCGAAGATGATCTACGTTGAGGAGACTCAAGCTAATGCTACCTTTTCACTAAATTAGGGTTTAGTGAAGCAAACACCCTAAACGAAATGGCTAATAGTAGAGGATGATGATGTAGGAAATGGGCTCTCTTTAGTTTTCTTTTTCTCACAATATTTTCTCACCATTTTCAAAAGCTAGAAAGCTTTTCATGAGGAAGAAGAAGCTCAAGTGAAGAATGAGAGAATGAACTCAAGTGTGGTGAGAAAATGAACCATGGGTAAGTTAGTGTCATACACTAACCCATGTAGAGAGTTTACCATGGTTAGTATAATGGTTGGGTTAATAAATATCTACAAGTGAAACAAAAATGGTGGACTTGGTCAATGTTTCGACAAGCTTGTAGCCAAGCCAAATATCCATCCATTTTTGAATTACTTAGATAAATGTAAACCCTACGTTATATCAAGCATATCATACACCCATGTATTATGTATCATCAAGCATAACACAAAACTATGTACACTAATATATATACTATGTGCATAATCAAGTGAGAAAAGAAATCATAAGTGAGCTAATATTAGTTAATGCACATTAATATATTAAATATACAATTATACATTAGATTATTAAACCAACACTTGATTTAATAATCCAGCTATATCTCATACAACCGACTAATATCAAATGAATTAACTTATCGAATCAACACTTGATCCGATAATCCGGCTATATCTCATACAACCGTCCGATATCACATATCGCGAGAATAGAATACGGTATCACATACTCGTATTAATCTCGGTCCCGCACATATTAAATATGTGCTTCTACTTCGTTTTGCATGAACCAGGAAACCTCTGTGTAGGACTCTAAAGACTCGTCAATACGCCTGCAGTAGGTGATGATCATATCAAACACCCACAAGCCGCAAGCGGTCTACTTAACGTAACAGCCACCCGGGTATTGAGCGATCAGAAGATCAACAAGCAAGCCTGCTCATACACCTGCAAATCCAATCAGTAACACTACCGTACAGTCCGGTCTCTATGTCTGATATGTCGCATATCACAGCGTGGGGGTGTTAAAACGTCAGACCCCAATAGCCTGATAAGTCATGCCGATGCAAGGTCCATAACGGTCGAGAAACTACTGATAAAACTTATCAGTAGATCTCAGCAACCCTAGACAGGGATTTCATGTTATGGCCAATCGAGCATAGCGCAACATCAACCCCCAATACCGGGAGAGACGAATCCCCTCATATCGCTTATTACCTCCATGTGACTCGGGACTGTACCTAAAAACCACCGTTTCGCACAATCTCTAGACTGTGGCATGGTTGAAACCAAAGCACAGTGGGAATCACACAAGACTCTATTACGATCTGGGGTCGACAGACTAACCTGTACCAGTGTCACCAGAGAACTGCTATTTGATGATAGGTATAATACCATCTAGGAGTTCTTGGCGAGTCCGTTCAGTGTACCCAGTCTCCACTGAGCCCCCGTGTACCTTCTCTGATGTCAAACACCAATAGATGTGGGGTCATCCATCGCCCATCATATGGGTCAAGAAAAGTATACGCTAGTCTACTCTGGAGTATCGATGCCCTGTCTCGATACACCCTCGACTAGGAACAATTATAGGATGTACTTGTGGACTACCCTGGCGCCACTAGTATGATCTCCATCATAGTCCTAGTAGTCAAGTACACATCCTAAGGGCTTTATCAACATGTGAGAGCAAGTTAGTATCACAATACAAATCTACATGTTAATACAAAGAGCAACCAGATAGCATACTATCATGTCGAGCAAGAAAGTTCTCCCTATATATGTCCAAGCATCAACTACAATATACATCACATGTACAGTAATGGCCTCTAGGGCATACATATAACTAACAATAGTGTCATGCTTTCTCTATTGGGGCTGGGACACGTCTCTTTGTAGCATCATTCGGACTGCTGTCTGTTAGTTATATGTATGCCCTAGAGGCCATTACTATACATAGGATGTATATTGTAGTGGATGCTTGGACATATATAGGGAGGACTTTCTTGCTCGACATGATAGTATGCTATCTGGTTGATCTTTACCTTAACGTGTACACTGATTGTCTCTCTGTTACATGTTGGTAAAGCCCTTAGGATATGTACTTGACTACCTGGACTATGATGCGGATCATACTAGTGGGGACATGGTAGTCCATAAGTACATCCTTCAAGGTCCCTAGTCGTGGGTGTATCGAGACGGGGCATCGATATACCAGAGTAGACTAGCGTACACCTTCTCGACCCATACAGATGGGCGATGGATGATCCCATATCCATTGGTGTTTGACATCAGAGATGATATACGGGTGCTCAGTGGAGACTGGGTACACTGGACGGACTCGCCGAGAACTCCCAGATGGTATTATACCTTACGTCAGATGGCAGTTCTCTGGTGACACTGGTACAGGTTAGTCTGTAGACCCGAGATCGTCATAGATTCTTTTGTGATTCCCACTGTGCTTTGATTTCCACCTTACCACGTCCAAGAGGGCTTGCAAAACGGTGGCTTTTGGGTACAGTCCCGAATCACATGGAGGCAATGAGCGATAGGAGGGGATTCGTCTCTCCCGGTATAGGAGTTGATGTTGCGCCGTGTTCGATTGGCTATAACCGAAAATCCCTTGCCAGGGTTGCTGAGATTTACTGGTAAGTGTTACCTGTAGTTTCTCGAACTGTTATAGACCTCATATCGACATGACTTATCGAGCTATTGGGGTCTGACGTATACCACCCCTAGGCGAGATATGCGACATATCAGACGACGAGACCGGACTGTACGGTAAGTGTTACTGGTTGGATTCACAGGAGTATGAGCGGGCTTGCTCGTCGATCTTCTGATCGCTCAATACCCGGGTGGCCGTTACGTTTAGCAGACCGCTTGCGGCTTGTGGATGTTTGATATGATCATCACCTACTGCCGGCGTATTGACGAGTCTTTAGAGTCCTACACAGAGGTTTCCTGGCTCAAGCGAAACGAAATAGGAGCGCATATGAGATATATGCGGGACCGAGAATAATGCGTGTATGTGATACCGTATTCTATTCTCGCGATGAATGTATCGCATGGTTGTATGTGATATAACCTAGTTATCGATTCGAGGATTGATTCGATAAGCCGATACATTGGATATTAGTCGGTCACATGCGATATGACCGGATCGTTAAATCAAGTGTTGATTTAATGATTTAATGTATAATTATATATTTGATATATTACTTTACATTAACTAGTATTTGTTCACTTAAAATGGTTTTTCTCACTTGATGTGCACATTGTATATGTGATATATTTTGTACACTTGATTGTATCATGTTTGATGATAGATGAATGTTTGGGTGTATGTTTAGATTAAACCATGGTTATGTAATGGTTAGGGTTTTGATTTTATTTATTTATTCATTTATTTATTCATTTTGGCAAAAGGAAAAATGGTGGCTAATTTTGTTTCTTTGTTGAAGCTTCATGAAGCTTTGAAAAAGTCTACCATTTTTGTTTCATGCCTAACCTAACCATTCACCTAACCCTAGTTTAATCTCTACACTTAACCATGGTTGCTATATGATAAGTATGTTTTTTATTTTCTATTTTGGATAATACTTATCACATTATCTTCTTCTTCTTCTTCTTCTTCAAGATATAGAAGCTTGCTACCAACAATGATGTCTTGACAAAAAGAGTGAGAAATCCAATTCTAAAGTGAACCCACTTCCTATTTCTTCATCCTCTACCACTTGCCAAGTAGTATAGGATGTTTTCTTCATAAGTTTCATGGCTTGGTGAAGTTGGAGCTTGATCTTGTGTTGCCTCGATGTAGATCATCTTCGGCATCGAAGTCGACGACCTAGCCCGTCCATTTCTCCAATGAAGCCGATGCTAGAGCCCGAGATCCGATGATCGCAGCAAGGGGACTTCATCACGGAGCTATGGAGGTGGAGGACCGGATCTACAAAGGTTGTATTTCCGTTCAACTCTTAGTTAAGTTGTTAACTAGTTGCTTGTTTCGCCTAAATTCTAGTTAACGATCCGTATTAGGGTTTGTAGGCACAAGAAAAATTTTGTATTTGGCATGGTTGATGCCTTGTGAGACCTCATTAGTGTGCCAAGGAACCCTACAGTTGTATCAGAGCCTAGCTAGAGCCTTAGGCGATGCGTAGACGGTGTTAGAAACCCGATCGAACCCGAAACCCTAATTTTTCACCCTCTCTGGACATTTTTACAAAACTGGGTTTTTTCCGGATTAAAAATTCTTTAAAAATTCAGCAGGAAATTCTAAGAATTACGGTGCAAAAATAACCAAAAGATATGATTAAAGCGCGGCGGAACCGCGGCAGAAGCATGGCTTCTGCGGCGGTTCCGCGGTCAAAATATCTCTTCTTGAAACACTGTTTGCACAGTAATGTATTATTTTGTTTGCTGTATTTTTTGGGAATTTTTAATATTTATTCAAGAGTTGGATATTCTGGGTTGTATTGGGAGTTCGTAGATTCGATCGAATTGTCTAATCTTGTCTATGTGTTTTCCGGATAATTATTGAATATGTTAAAAAAGTTCGACCGGATATAAATACCCACCTTTTCCCCTGTCGGGAAATTTCCAAGTGTTGGATCTTTCCGTAGTTTAACGACGTTCTAAGTAGTGCAAGTAACGCGATGGTCCCTCTAGAAGACAACAAACCTTAACTCGATTATGTGACCGTCTTGAACTGCCCTTTGAACCTTCGGGTTTGGGGCAGTACGGTGTGCCACATGTGAGGCGTTGGCTTGACCCTTCTACGGCTGGACCGTTGGTACTGAGGCATGAACTGGATGTTTTTAAACTTGTTTCATGTGTTGAGCTGTTTCAGGAAAACTTGGATGTTTGACTGTTCGATCGGAAAGTTTAACATTTTCTGTTTATCTGGAATGTGATACAATACTTGGAATCCACAAGTAGTTATGAGATAACTGATATGAATGTTATAAACATAGCACTTTAGTCTCACTTGATCGGTTGCCACGGAATTTTGATGCGATCAAAAGTCCGTCTTAATCACGTAGCGTACGCGGATACTCGCCGGGTAAACTTAATAGACAACCTCACTCCATAGCCCCGACTAAGTGACTGTAGGAGAACCCCGTCGCCGAAAGCATCCGTTCGGGTGTTGCGGCAGCGGTGTTCCGCCTTGGTGCACTTCGTCGACGGTATCGGGGGTGCGGCCATCTACTAAAGTTTGCGACGAGTATTCGATCAGGATGTCGGGAATCTTGTTGAATTGCCCGACTTGATATTGAAAAGTGTTTTCGATTTTGAGACTAAAATGCGGGGTTTATAATTGTTAGGCATGCGATGTCTAAGGAATTCATTTGATTAGGCATGCGATGTCTATGCTGGTTGCGGATTCCAACTGTTGTAGTTTTACACTTTCTTTTCTGTGACCGTAAGTGTAATATGTGATATCGCCGGTTTCGTTGCTATATGTCAACGACAATTGGGATGCGCATATTTACTTACGTTGATGACATGTGATGTTATGTGTTGCTAGATATGTTATATTGGATCGTCGTGTCTGAATAGCCGGGGGGTTTTATGTGAGATGAGTGTTTTTCATTTTCTTTCATGTAAAAACTTGTATGTAATATTCTTTTATTGGGGCACTTCCAGGTTGCGGAAGATGCCACCCTCTGTATATTATTTACTTTTCCGCACTAGGATAGACCCAAGGAGGGGAGCACAAGTAACCGGGTTCTGGAGTCCAGTGGGAGACCAACTCGAGGAGTCGAGTCCGGGTCTCCTAACTCTAGAATTGGTAGGGTTGCTTGCCGCTCTCGTAGGGGTCTAGGGGTGTAGGTTTGGCTATTCATCGCGA
Source organism: Agapanthus africanus (assembly GCA_030015575.1). Taxonomy (NCBI): domain Eukaryota; kingdom Viridiplantae; phylum Streptophyta; class Magnoliopsida; order Asparagales; family Amaryllidaceae; genus Agapanthus; species Agapanthus africanus. The sequence continues at coordinate 853,124,966 of JASDDO010000024.1, forward strand.
CCGTGGAATCCGTGTTTTATACTGGCTCGTATTGAAAACACGGACGTTCTAGTATATCCAATATTTCATATGATTTTTCTGCTGCGATATCTGTGATGTGATCATGTGATATGTTCTGTGATAGATACAGTATATAGTATATATGATATATTATATAGACGTTACTTATGTTTTACACCCGCGCTAGCCCTGCCCCGCTCTGCCGTTAGTTACCTAACCTAACGGTGCACGAGGGGACTTCGAGGCGAATGCGGATGGCATAAGTGTACGTCGTATTTATCTGTGATGTTTAGGTATTTAAATGATGGGACTTCATTAATGAGATTAATGAAATAAAAGAAACCTAAAGATGTTGTAGAATTGAATTTCAAAATAAAACAGGTAGCTACAGTTCTTGCTTTGCACAGCGATATATATGATATATCCTGCACCTTATTCGATAAGGAAAGGACCGAGATCCCTTCACCGGGAGTGACTCCTTTAGCAATAACTGGAAAATGCTACACACTCGGTTTTTCTTTTGATTGCTTTTAAGAGTTTTTACTTTGCACAGTGATATATATGATATATCCCGCACCTCATTCGACGAGGAAAGGGCCGACGATCCCTTCACCGGGAGTGACCCCTTTAGCAAAACTAGAAAAGCCTAAAAAACACTCCATTTCAAAAACATTTGATTCTACAACGATATCAAGTTCATTACGCAATAGGTTTTCAGAAAAACCTGTCGTAGCCCTCCGTCATTTCAGATAAGTCCTGTTTAGTATTCGTGCTGCGTTTGTTGACCTTGTCAAGGCGCAGTGTGCGGTAGCTAACCAGTATATATCTGCTTATGCATATGATGCAGATTGGGTTAGGGTAGTCGTGCGACCTTGTTGGCCTTTGTCAAGGGTCGTGCGGGTGGGTTTAATTCAATCAGGAAATGACGGGTTGAACTTGACTAGCATCCTATGGTTTGTTGGCCTTTGTCAAGGTCATAGGAGGTTAGGGGCAAAATATTATCGGGAATTTCAAGTGTTGAAATTTGCAATGAGATTGCATACCTTCTATGAGATAGTTGGATCCCGATACCCGCTGCGAGTAAGAATTACTTCTGAGAGAGTTTTACACATTACAATTAGCCGATCAAGTAGGTGTCTAGAAAGGTGTCAACGGGGTTACGCCTCTGGGAAAACGAGGTTTACATTAATTAGGTTCGTGCGAAAGCACGGGGGACCTCCTTCAAAGTACCGACACTGGCCTGGCTGAAAGATTGGCGAACCTGTAGTGTGTAATTAATCCCGGCTAGTCTTTCCTTTTAGGGTTTGAAGGAAGATTTGATAAAAACAGTGGGAGCCATCCTGATTAGATAAAATAATAACCAATCTGATCTTGCAAGAGCATACGCTGAGTGTTTTCTTCTCTCTCTCTCCAGGTAGCGACCATATCACGCCTTAATCAAGATAATAATACGGATTATTGACCGAACCCGCTTGTTATACTGAGCTGGGGAACGTTAGTCCCGCTCCAACTTATAATTGTTATAACACAGAGCAGGAAATTGGGGATTGCCAGAATTCCCGTGCCGCCCAAACGAAGAGAGTGCATGCCGATGCATCATCTTCGGGTGTTTTCATTACAAAGAACTGTTTCTCAGTATCCTCCGCATCCTGGGTATATGATACCGGATCAGGATCCCAGATATGTAATCTGTTACATAGGGCTACAAAAAGGTAGAAAAACTGAGAACGGGTGATAAGTTTCATGAGACAGAAAACGGGGCAAGTGTTGCAGCCAAGTCTGTTGGTCACTGTCACCCTGTATTACCAATACATTGATTCTGAACAAATGCTATTAGATACTGAACCTGATATACAAAATCATATCAGTCTCTTTATTAGTAAAGAAATGATAAAATTTTGTATTGTTGGATAATGTTTTGAACATTTCCTATATCAAAAGTTGATCGGATCAGGCACGTTATCTAAAAGCATTGATGTTCTAAATCAAACTACAGTTCTTAGTGTACAGAACACAAACAAGATGAAGAGTTCAGAACTGAACGAATCCTTCTTGAGGCATTGTAGACTAGGTCATATCAATGCGACCCGACTGGCTGAAGTTACATTTTAGATGCATATTTAAATCAGTTTGAATTTACATCTTGTGAAACTTGCCAGTCATATCACAAAGATTAGATAACCATAGCCCTGTTTATTAGAAACAGAGAAATAGTTAGTGAACTTTTGGGATTAATATATGCTGATGTATAAAGGTCCCCTGTCTACACATGCCAAGACCGGTTCTTTGTACTTCATTACATTCTCTGATAATCTCTCGAGATTCAGACCTATGTTCCTGTTGAAACACAAGTCCGAACCTTTTGAGATATTCACAGAATATAAGTTGGAAGTAGAGAACCAAAACGGGTATAAGTATTATGTCCTATGATGAGATCAAGGAGGAGAATACTTAAGCACGGAATTCCTGGATGATTCAAAAGGAGAATGAGATTCTCTCTCAGCATTACTCCTCCGTATACACCATAGCACGATGGTATATCGGGGCGGAGCAATCACACCCTATATGATAAGGTGCGCTCTATGATGAATACTACTGAGTTACCTTTTTCCTTTTGGGGGTTATGCACATGAGAAGCTGCATACCTATTGAATTAGGTTCGAATCAAATCAGTGCCTACCACTTCATATGTGATATGGAAAGGGAAGAGCCCATTTCTTAAGTTAGTTAAGATTTGGGGTTGTCCGGCCTATGTCTAAAAGCAGAATCTGGACAAGCTCGAGGCAAGGTCCGTAATGTAGAACTGGAAAGGTTCCAGCTATACAAACTACAACAGATGATTTGATAAAACCAAAGGATTCAATAGTTACCAACGAACCTCAGCCTCTCCGCCAATCTAGTAAGGTTCCTCACCCACCTGAGAGATACTTCGGTTTCTCTATGACAGTGGGAGCGAGGATTGCATCATGAGATGATGACCCAACTAGTTTCGAGCTGGCCATCAGGAGTAAGACTCTATAAGAATGGCTGGATGCTTAGCGATCTGAGATGGAATCCTTATACACCAACAAAGTATGGACTTTGGTTGCTATATCTGAAGGGTTAAATACCCATCAGGAGCAAGTATATCTTGAGAAGATTACTTGGTGTAGATGGAAAAGTTGAGACTTTCAAAGCTAGACTTGTTAAAGGTTTTCGTCATCGACCAGGCGTGGATAATGATGAAACCTTTTCCAGTGCCTATGCTTAAGTCCATCCGGATCCTACTTGCCACGGCTACATACCATGACTACGATATCTGGCGGTTGGGTGTCATGACTGCTTTTCTAAAATGATGTTTTAGAAGAGAACGTCTGTAAGTACACAGCCAGAGGGCTTCGTAGACAGTGGGAGCAGCGGAAACGTGTACAAGATGCTTTATAAGATAAAGCAGGCATCGCGGAGTTGGAACGTCTGTTTTGATGAAGTAGTCAAAGAGTTTGACATCATCAAAATGGTAGATGAACCTTGTATAAACAAAAAGGTAGTAGGGAGTATGGTGACGATCCTCGTAGAGTACGCGGATAACATACTCTTGATAGGGAAGGAGTTTCCTATGCTACGCTCGATCAATCTCCGCTTATCACAATGATTCTCCATATAGGATCAAAGTGATACCTCCTAAATCCTGGATTTTGGATTTATGAGATAGATCTAATTGGATGTTAGGAGACTCACTAGTTGTAGTGAGATGGTATCAGTTGATCCTGGGGAGAATCACTGGAAAGGTTCCAGGGTGATAAGGACGACTGAATGTCAGTCACAGGCATTGTCTTTACCCTTAGTAAAGGGACGGTATGTTGGAAGAGTTCCAAGCTAAATACCGTGGCATACTAGACGATAAAGGCAGGATACATCGCTACTTAAGATGCTACCAAAGAGGCAGTCTGGATGTATATTTGTTCATGAGATGAACTTAGTTCCTCCTATTGTGTGACAATGGAGTTGTGGCTTATGCCAAGGAACGTCCGTCCCATCAGTGATCCAGACATATTCTGAGGCAGCATCACCTGATCATGGAGATGATTGATCTCCAAGGAGATCGAGGTTAGGAGAGTAGACTCAGATGACAACACAGCGGATCCACTCACAAAGGCCTTTTCCCAGAGAGAGACTTTTATGGGATGGTTGAGTATGAGATACTACAACCACTGCTATCAGATGGCCCTAGTGCAAGTGGGAGATTGTTAGTTATATGTATGCCCTAGAGGCCATTACTATACATAGGATGTATATTGTAGTGGATGCTTGGACATATATAGGGAGGACTTTCTTGCTCGACATGATAGTATGCTATCTGGTTGATCTTTACCTTAACGTGTACACTGATTGTCTCTCTGTTACATGTTGGTAAAGCCCTTAGGATATGTACTTGACTACCTGGACTATGATGCGGATCATACTAGTGGGGACATGGTAGTCCATAAGTACATCCTTCAAGGTCCCTAGTCGTGGGTGTATCGAGACGGGGCATCGATATACCAGAGTAGACTAGCGTATACCTTCTCGACCCATACAGATGGGCGATGGATGATCCCATATCCATTGGTGTTTGACATCAGAGATGATATACGGGTGCTCAGTGGAGACTGAGTACACTGGACGGACTCGCCAAGAACTCCCAGATGGTATTATACCTTACGTCAGATGGCAGTTCTCTGGTGACACTGGTACAGGTTAGTCTGTAGACCCGAGATCGTCATAGAGTCTTGTGTGATTCCCACTGTGCTTTGATTTCCACCTTACCACATCCAAGAGGGCATGCAAAACGGTGGCTTTTGGGTACAGTCCAGAATCACATGGAGGCAATGAGCGATAGGAGGGGATTCGTCTCTCCCGGTATAGGAGTTGATGTTGCGCCGTGTTCGATTGGCTATAACCGGAAATCCCTGGCCAGGGTTGCTGAGATTTACTGGTAAGTGTTACCTGTAGTTTCTCGAACTGTTATAGACCTCATATCGACACGGCTTATCGAGCTATTGGGGTCTGACCTATACCACCCCTAGGCGAGATATGCGACATATCAGACGACGAGACTGGACTGTTGTCACGACCCGAAAGTACAGAATATGACCGGCACTTAGATTACGAAACGTCTAGAGACGCAACGTAACCTAAGTAAGCCGAAGCCCAGAAATCTAAACCATGAAAAAGAAGAAGAAGCAGTAAAAGAAAACATGAAGGAGCAAGTTTAAAACATCAGCAAATTTTCTCAAAAATTTCGGCAGAGCCTCCTCTATAAAAACTGGCCCCCAAACGGGTACAACAGTATAATATACATAAACAATAAAAAGCATCCCCAAACGGGTGCTAGCATCAACGCCAACAGGCGGAAACAACCACAACAAGCACAATAATATACAACGCCAAAAGGCGAGGCTCAAAACTCAAAAGAAAACAAAACCACCAGATCAGAATAATACATGCGCGACTCTAAGGTCGAAATAAAAGACTGGTCCAATAAACTTATCAATTAATACAAGTATGGTTGATGGAGATTACTAGATACAACGAATGAATAAAATACAATGGTGGTTCAGATACAAGTGAACCAACCTACCGTGCAAATCACCCTGAAATAAAAGATGTGCCAGCAAGCTGCCCGGGAAACCTGTACATCGAACCTGTAATAAAATTTGGCACAACGGGGGTGAGTTGCCAACTCGTGAGTAGAAGACATCTACGAAAAGAAATCGAATGCACGACGCTATCCTAGGTCATAATAATACACTACTAAGTCTCAAACCTCAAGTAATAGCAGGGTAATAATACGTGTAAGTGCAGATACTCCGTGCTCGTGTCAGTGCCTCATATAGTACTATGTCATATGAATGGATATGCATGCACCATGAATGTAAAATAAGCAATCCTGAAATCCAGGTATATCTGTATAAGAAATCTTTGGCTGTTATCATAGTAAAATGTGTATAAGAATCTGAAATCTCAACAATGAAATCCATGGAAATCCGTGTCAAGCATCGACACAAATATGTAAATCTCAAGTCTCATAGTCTCAATACCTCGGGCTCCGTCAGTCCGGATCGGCCCATATCATCAAATCTCACGACAACGGTCGGTATCCTCCGGATATCCGCCGCGCCAGACATCACCGGTAGGTAGCCTTCCCCTGCCAGGCTCATCGTCTACAACTCGATCTTCTTGCCCCGGGGTACCATACCGGGCCCACCATGTACCCGAGACGGTTCATCCACTCCTCGAATCGGGTCTCGAAATCCATCAGAAAACATGAAATCTCATGGTGGACGACACATACATCACGAGAAAACCGCATCTTATTTTGAAAAGAGAAGAGGAGAGAGAGAGAAGTTTTTATATATTTTTACGGTTTTCTCCAAAAATCCAGAAATCTCATAGAAATCCAAATCTCAAAATCATGAGTAAGTATATGATAAGTGTCGGCATATGCCCATAATACTGCGCGATAACATGAAAATATGAATGCATGAATGTCTAAGTAATAACTATCATGTCTTATACTAACATAAGAGAGAAATCACAATATTTTGTCGGTTTAGTGGTTAACTGATTCTATCAATAAAAGATAATATGATCTAAAGTGTACGTGACAATGCAATTACCGATGATGATGTGTGTGAGCCGGCAAATAAGTGTGCGTGGAATATGCGCATCATCGGTAATGGTGCTGGTGTCCTAACAGGTAAGGTTTATACTGATTATAGCAACATATGTAAGAACATGCACCATGATGATTACAGTATGAATGTAATACAGGTGTGCATTATCCACTCCTCCGCGATATACGAGTACAACTACCACTATGTGAGTCGAACCTAAACTAGTGTCCATCTAATATCCTAAGGAACTAACCTAAGAAACTAGTCAATAAGAAACAAGCATCTACCTAAGGTCTGAACCAATATCTCTAATAGTCGGCGATCCCGCCTCAATAGCGTCACGTACGTAGTACGGCTTCCTCGAATCAAGAGTGCGGATCAATCATCATATCTAAGCCTCGTACGGTAAAATCCATCGTACGGCATCCCAATATCGGGGTACGGGTCAAGTATCTCCTAGGTGTCTCATTATTCGTAATGTGTCATCATCAACACATCTCATGATCAAGGTGTTAAACTATAATCGCATACATAAATCATATATCATTTCCATCATGGAATAATCATTAGTTTATCCTCAGAAATATCATGTCACATGTATCATATTGTGATTAAGTCATACCGATATCTTATCGTCGTCAAGTCACAAGCTACAGCCCAGGTACTATTTTAGCGTCCCATGTACCTCAATATCACCACCACCCTTCATAATTTATATATTCATGTTCATTATCTCATTCTCTAATGATCCGCTAACACTTTAATACGACTGTATAGTCAAGAATCACGGCATCAAGCCCAGTTATACTGTTTCATCATACCTCAGATATCATATCACATCAATGAATCCCATATACGTGTTGTATATATATATACACCTATACCTAGTTTTATATATACACACACATATACGTATACTCCATGTCGAGTTTCAATGTGTGCGTGTGTGTTTCTACCTGAAACCTAAGAACTTTTCCAAGGTACTCATCCCCTGATAAGGTTTTCCTAAATCAGTCTAGTTCAGCCTAGGGTTATTACTAGGGTCCTACGCGTTAAGTATCTAGGGTCACATCTGGTTTCCTACTGACAATAAATACTATTCCTATTCTACGTTGCGGGGGTGCTAAACGCCATCCACCCGACTTCCCCCCGTAGATATGCATCTACTCACCTGGTCCATGTCTGCCGACGACGGTGTCGCCATCCTCCTCTTCATCGCCCGCAGTCCACTTGAAGGGTACCTAAACGCAAACATATAAATAGCATCGTAAACCGAATCACATACAAAAGTCAAACGATACAAGGAACAAGCATAGGTTAAAACCTATGTCCCGTCCACGCAAAAGAACCAAATATCGCTCGATATCGGCGTACAGACTCCGATGGATCGAGATAAACATCAACAGATAACTCGTAGTTTTAAAACACATTACTTATATTGTAAAACATGATCAAATTCATCGAAACACCAAAATCGATCAAATCGTCCGTTTCCGAAAAACCCGAAAATGCCAATTTACCGTTTTTCATCAAAACTTGACATTTAAATGAAACCAAAGGTCATAAAACTCATTAAATAGTATAACTAGACTATACAAACTATTACTATATTTTTATTACACATATTTATAGTAATTTGAAATTTCTAGTTTGCACCCTTTAACAATTTTCAATATTTTCCAAGCAAAATACCACAATTCCACCTCAAAACATGATTTTGCATAAATTAATGACTTAAACCATAATTTATGATGATAATGATATAATGAAACCATAATTATATTTTTAATCTCATTTATATAGGAATTTCTAAAATCTAGTTTACAAAATTAGCAATTTTTTTATCACAATTTATCAATTATCCATTGAAACTAGCAATCAAACTAAGTTTTTCTTTCCATTAAAATGCTAACATTTCCACTAAAACTATAATCCAATGATAACAACCCAAATTAGAATTTTATATTAACCACAAACACATTTTGCAAAATCCTAGTTAACTAAATTCCTAATTTAAAACAATTTTAAATGAAAATTTTACAATTCAACAACCATGCAATATTTTCCAATTCTAAAAGTGTTAAACTAACTATTATAACCCTAAATAATTAACAAAAATCATAACTTGAATTTACAAACCCTAACTTGAATTTTAAAAAAAAACATAGAATTAATTCATTAAATCTAATTAAGCTTAAATGAACATCTAAAACAATAAATCAAAAGAAAGAAATTATACCTCCCAAAATATGAAATCCAAACAAGAAATGAGCCTCCAAAATGCATGCCTTCCATCTCCAAATTTCATATAAAAATGAGCAAGGAATAAAGAGTATGAAATAAATAGGATTTTGTGGAATTTTAATGGAATTTTTGATGTATTTTTAATGAATTTTGAATAAAAATGAGGTGGTAAAAGGGGGGGCTGCCATGGGGGGTTTGTGGCCGGCCCTAGAGAGGTGAGGGAGAGAAAGAAGAGAGTGGAAAAAGTGTGTAGAAGTTTCAAGAGAAAGAACAACACTTAAGTCTTTTCATGGTTTATTTAATTATTTATTTATTTATTTACTGTAGCAACTCAAGAAAGCTCTAGAAAATAGGAAAAATTTGCAAATAAATTTTGCATGATACACACTAATTTCTAATATGCCATGGTTCATTTTTACAAATTAAAACCATTTAAATTTGTAATTTACACTAATTTAGTGTAAAAATAAAGCTTATGTTAATATTTAAAATAATTAATTTAGGAAAAATATTTTATTAAACTAAAAATTTATAAGTGGCTAAATAAACACCATTTACTAGTAATTTCATAATTAAAATAGATATATTAAAAATTATAATGAAAACAATCACGGTTTGGTTTTACGAAAAATACATTTTACTTTACCGAAAATCCTAAAATTCACTTAAACACTTTTATTCATTTAATTATTTATTTAATCATTTTTAACACGTTACAATCTTCCCCCCTTTTAGAAATTCGGTCCCCGAATTTAAATTAAAACTCCCCCTCCAAATACTAAAACGTTTAGCAAAACATTCAAATCGTCGGGGCTCCGAAATCATCAATATATAACAAAAATCAACTCCGTCAAGCATAACGCAATCATCGGAGTTAAGGCGAGAATAAAATATCAAAACTCAATATGAAAACCATCATAATATACATCAATCTATAACTTATATATAGTTCGCATCCTTGTAAAATCGCCGAATCATCATAATAAAGAAGCATACAAAAACCCCTCTCGAAAATTGCCGTGCAATGCACGTGTCACGGCATAAGTAACGGACGTTTAATTTAAAAAAAAATAACTATATATATATATATATATCGTTTATTTAACATAAACGTCCCGCCTGGTTACTAAATCAATAATAATAATTAGGAAAACATACTGCTCAAACTAAAATCAATCCCCAATCACATCAATAAAATGTCATGTGCGTCCGGTGCGCACTGAAATCGAAACCAATTACAGATACTATGAATACCCACAAAAAAAAACTAAGTGCAACAGGTGTGCACCAAAAACATCTGTCAAGTGCAACGGGCGTGCACGACACAATATCAGGTGCATCTAATCTGCACAAAACCCCGATTTAGTGCATCTGGTGTGCACAAAATCGCATCAAGTGCGCCAAGTATGCGCGAGAATCCTAATCAGGTGCACATGGTGTATGAAAACATACATTGAATATCAAAATCGAAATCACAGTACAAAAATGCATGAAAACTAGGTCGAAACATATGTAAAAATCATGTGTAACCCCTATGCACGAAATCAATCAAAAATCCCAAAATATATATAAAACCAAATCAAGTGTACTGGGTGTGTACTAAACAACGTCAATACAACTGATATATGAAACACAAATAGAATGAAGGTACACACATGAAATACCAATCGTAGAACAAAATCCTCAAAATACAAAAATCCAATCAATGAAAATATGAAATTCAAATCACTAATTCACAATTGTAAACACTATCGTCAATGTGCGCCTCTTTCCTCTGATGTCGACTGCTTCGAACTCGTTCTTTCATAGGTGTGCTGACTGCGCAACCAACGGCAATACTCATGTCTAGAGTCTCCCACATAGTCGATCCCTTCACTTGATACCCGGACTACATTAAACTTTTTGATCGATCCATCAAAATCCCATAATTCCCCGAGAGCTCAACACTCAAGTACAGTTTAAAAATATCCGGTACATACCCCAGCATCGATGATCCAGCCGTAGAAGGGCAAACCCAAGCCTCACTAATGGCACCGCGGAACTGCCGTAAACCCTAAGGTTCAAGGGCGTTCTCGTGGTCATTATGTCGAGTTAGGGTTTCATTCTTCTAGAGGGTCCATCGAAATACCTGCATGTTCTTCCGAATACCTTAAACTTGGGAAAATGGTTTTCTGATAATCGTTCGAACCCTTTAACTTCATCCGGACGGCATGTGAATACCCTTCGTCCGCACGCTAAGCAATGCTTCAATCCTCAAGAATAACCAATACTCTAATGGTTATCGCATTCGAGCCGCAGCTCCCTCTGCCCGTGCGCCCGTGGTAACAGAACCACCCTCCGACATCGACGAAGATAGATCAAAGGAACGAATGAAATACGGTGCAAACAAATGTACATCCTAAGGCTCCTTAAGCAGAGTAGCGCATCGTAAGTATGCCGCGGACCATACCCACGGTACGTTACTCTACCTAAATCGCCTACTCCATCAACCAAGGGTCACCTAGACTTATACAGGGTTAAACCTAGCGTTCTGATACCAACTTTGTCACGACCCGAAAGTACGGAATGTGACCGGCACTTAGATTACGAAACGTTTAGAGGCGCAACGTAACCTAAGTAAGCCGAAGCCCAGAAATCTAAACCATGAAAAAGAAGAAGAAGCAGTAAAAGAAAACATGAAGGAGCAAGTTTAAAACATCAGCAAATTTTCTCAAAAATTTCGGCAGAGCCTCCTCTATAAAAACTGGCCCCCAAACGGGTACAACAGTATAATATACATAAACAATAAAAAGCATCCCCAAACGGGTGCTAGCATCAACGCCAACAGGCGGAAACAACCACAACAAGCACAATAATATACAACGCCAAAAGGCGAGGCTCAAAACTCAAAAGAAAACAAAACCACCAGATCAGAATAATACATGCGCGACTCTAAGGTCGAAATAAAAGACTGGTCCAATAAACTTATCAATTAATACAAGTATGGTTGATAGAGATTACTAGATACAAGGAATGAATAAAATACAATGGTGGTTCAGATACAAGTGAACCAACCTACCGTGCAAATCACCCTGAAATAAAAGATGTGCCAGCAAGCTGCCCGGGAAACCTGTACATCGAACCTGTAATAAAATTTGGCACAACGGGGGTGAGTTGCCAACTCGTGAGTAGAAAACATCTACGAAAAGAAATCGAATGCACGACGCTATCCTAGGTCATAATAATACACTACTAAGTCTCAAACCTCAAGTAATAGCAGGGTAATAATACGTGTAAGTGCAGATACTCCGTGCTCGTGTCAGTGCCTCATATAGTACTATGTCATATGAATGGATATGCATGCACCATGAATGTAAAATAAGCAATCCTGAAATCCAGGTATATCTGTATAAGAAATCTTTGGCTGTTATCATAGTAAAATGTGTATAAGAATCTGAAATCTCAACAATGAAATCCATGAAAATCCGTGTCAAGCATCGACACAAATATGTAAATCTCAAGTCTCATAGTCTCAATACCTCGGGCTCCGTCAGTCCGGATCGGCCCATATCATCAAATCTCACGACAACGGTCGGTATCCTCCGGATATCCGCCGAGCCAGACATCACCGGTAGGTAGCCTTCCCCTGCCAGGCTCATCGTCTACAACTCGATCTTCTTGTCCCGGGGTACCATACCGGGCCCACCATGTACCCGAGACGGTTCATCCACTCCTCGAATCGGGTCTCGAAATCCATCAGAAAACATGAAATCTCATGGTGGACGACACATACATCATGAGAAAACCGCATCTTATTTTGAAAAGAGAAGAGGAGAGAGAGAGAAGTTTTTATATATTTTTGCGGTTTTCCCCAAAAATCCAGAAATCTCATAGAAATCCAAATCTCAAAATCATGAGTAAGTATATGATAAGTGTCGGCATATGCCCATAATACTGCGCGATAACATGAAAATATGAATGCATGAATGTCTAAGTAATAACTATCATGTCTTATACTAACATAAGAGAGAAATCACAATATTTTGTCGGTTTAGTGGTTAACTGATTCTATCAATAAAAGATAATATGATCTAAAGTGTACGTGACAATGCAATTACCGATGATGATGTGTGTGAGCCGGCAAATAAGTGTGCGTGGAATATGCGCATCATCGGTAATGGTGCTGGTGTCCTAACAGGTAAGGTTTATACTGATTATAGCAACATATGTAAGAACATGCACCATGATGATTACAGTATGAATGTAATACAGGTGTGCATTATCCACTCCTCCGCGATATACGAGTACAACTACCACTATGTGAGTCGAACCTAAACTAGTGTCCATCTAATATCCTAAGGAACTAACCTAAGAAACTAGTCAATAAGAAACAAGCATCTACCTAAGGTCTGAACCAATATCTCTAATAGTCGGCGATCCCGCCTCAATAGCGTCACGTACGTAGTACGGCTTCCTCGAATCAAGAGTGCGGATCAATCATCATATCTAAGCCTCGTACGGTAAAATCCATCGTACGGCATCCCAATATCGGGGTACGGGTCAAGTATCTCCTAGGTGTCTCATTATTCGTAATGTGTCATCATCAACACATCTCATGATCAAGGTGCTAAACTATAATCGCATACATAAATCATATATCATTGCCATCATGGAATAATCATTAGTTTATCCTCAGAAATATCATGTCACATGTATCATATTGTGATTAAGTCATACCGATATCTTATCGTCATCAAGTCACAAGCTACAGCCCAGGTACTATTTTAGAGTCCCATGTACCTCAATATCACCACCACCCTTCATAATTTATATATTCATGTTCATTATCTCATTCTCTAATGATCCGCTAACACTTTAATACGACTGTATAGTCAAGAATCACGGCATCAAGCCCAGTTATACTGTTTCATCATACCTCAGATATCATATCATATCAATGAATCCCATATACGTGTTGTATATATATATACACCTATACCTAGTTTTATATATATACACACATATACGTATACTCCATGTCGAGTTTCAGTGTGTGCGTGTGTGTTTCTACCCGAAACCTAAGAACTTTTCCAAGGTACTCATCCCCTGATAAGGTTTTCCTAAATCAGTCTAGTTCAGCCTAGGGTTATTACTAGGGTCCTACGCGTTAAGTATCTAGGGTCACATCTGGTTTCCTACTGACAATAAATACTATTCCTATTCTACGTTGCGGGGGTGCTAAACGCCATCCACCCGACTTCCTCCCGTAGATATGCATCTACTCACCTGGTCCATGTCTGCCGATGACGGTGTCGCCATCCTCCTCTTCATCGTCCGCAGTCCACTTGAAGGGTACCTAAACGCAAATATATAAATAGCATCGTAAACCGAATCACATACAAAAGTCAAACAATACAAGGAACAAGCATAGGTTAAAACCTATGTCCCGTCTACGCAAAAGAACCAAATATCGCTCGATATCGGCGTACAAACTCCGATGGATCGAGATAAACATCAACAGATAACTCGTAGTTTTAAAACACATTACTTATATTGTAAAACATGATCAAATTCATCGAAACACCAAAATCGATCAAATCGTCCGTTTTCGAAAAACCCGAAAATGCCAATTTACCGTTTTTCATCAAAACTTGACATTTAAATGAAACAAAGGTCATAAAACTCATTAAATAGCATAACTAGACTATACAAACTATTACTATATTTTTATTACACATATTTGTAGTAATTTGAAATTTCTAGTTTGCACCCTTTAACAATTTTCAACATTTTCCAAGAAAAATACCACAATTCCACCTCAAAACATGATTTTGCATAAATTAATGACTTAAACCATAATTTATGATGATAATGATATAATGAAACCATAATTATATTTTTATTCTCATTTATATAGGAATTTCTAAAATCTAGTTTACAAAATTAGCAATTTTTTTATCACAATTTATCAATTATCCATTGAAACTAGCAATCAAACTAAGTTTTTCTTTCCATTAACATGCTAACATTTCCACTAAAACTATAATCCAATGATAACAACCCAAATTAGAATTTTATATTAACCACAAACACATTTTGCAAAAACCTAGTTAACTAAATTCCTAATTTAAAACAATTTTAAATGAAAATTTTACAATTCAACAACCATGCAATATTTTCCAATTCTAAAAGTGTTAAACTAACTATTATAACCCTAAATAATTAACAAAAATCATAACTTGAATTTACAAACCCTAACTTGAATTTAAAAAAAAACATAGAATTAATTCATTAAATCTAATTAAGCTTAAATGAACATCTAAAACAATAAATCAAAAGAAAGAAATTATACCTCCCAAAATATGAAATCCAAACAAGAAATGAGCCTCCAAAATGCATGCCTTCCATCTCCAAATTTCATATAAAAATGAGCAAGGAATAAAGAGTATGAAATAAATAGGATTTTGTGGAATTTTAATGGAATTTTTGATGTATTTTTAATGAATTTTGAATAAAAATGAGGTGGTAAAAGGGGGGGCTGCCATGGGGGGTTTGTGGCCGGCCCTAGAGAGGTGAGGGAGAGAAAGAAGAGAGTGGGAAAAGTGTGTAGAATTTTCAAGAGAAAGAACAACACTTAAGTCTTTTCATGGTTTATTTAATTATTTATTTATTTATTTACTATAGCAACTCAAGAAAGCTCTAGAAAATAGGAAAAATTTGCAAATAAATTTTGCATGATACACACTAATTTCTAATATGCCATGGTTCATTTTTACAAATTAAAACCATTTAAATTTGTAATTTACACTAATTTAGTGTAAAAATAAAGCTTATGTTAATATTTAAAATAATTAATTTAGGAAAAATATTTTATTAAACTAAAAATTTATAAGTGGCTAAATAAACACCATTTACTAGTAATTTCATAATTAAAATAGATATATTAAAAATTATAATGAAAACAATCACGGTTTGGTTTTACGAAAAATACATTTTACTTTACCGAAAATCCTAAAATTCACTTAAACACTTTTATTCATTTAATTATTTATTTAATCATTTTTAACACGTTACAACTGTACGGTAAGTGTTACTGGTTGGATTCACAGGAGTATGAGCGGGCTTGCTCGTCGATCTTCTGATCGCTCAATACCCGGGTGGCCGTTACGTTTAGCAGACCGCTTGCGGCTTGTGGGTGTTTGATATGATCATCACCTACTGCCGGCGTATTGACGAGTCTTTAGAGTCCTACACAGAGGTTTCCTGGCTCAAGCGAAACGAAATAGGAGCGCATATGAGATATATGCGGGACCGAGAATAATGCGTGTATGTGATACCATATTCTATTCTCGCGATGAATGTATCGCATGGTTGTATGTGATATAACCTAGTTATCGAATCAAGGATTGATTCGATAAGCCGATACATTGGATATTAGTCGGTCACATGCGATATGACCGGATCGTTAAATCAAGTGTTGATTTAATGATTTAATGTATAATTATATATTTGATATATTACTTTACATTAACTAGTATTTGTTCACTTAAAATGGTTTTTCTCACTTGATGTGCACATTGTATATGTGATATATTTTGTACACTTGATTGTATCATGTTTGATGATACATGAATGTTTGGGTGTATGTTTAGATTAAACCATGGTTATGTAATGGTTAGGGTTTTGATTTTATTTATTTATTCATTTATTTATTCATTTTGGCAAAAGGAAAAATGGTGGCTAATTTTGTTTCTTTGTTGAAGCTTCATGAAGCTTTGAAAAAGTCTACCATTTTTGTTTCATGCCTAACCTAACCATTCACCTAACCCTAGTTTAATCTCTACACTTAACCATGGTTGCTATATGATAAGTATGTTTTTTATTTTCTATTTTGGATAATACTTATCATATTATCTTCTTCTTCTTCTTCTTCAAGATATAGAAGCTTGCTACCAACAATGGTGCCTTGACAAAAAGAGTGAGAAATCCAATTCTAAAGTGAACCCACTTCCTATTTCTTCATCCTCTACCACTTGCCAAGTAGTATAGGATGTTTTCTTCACAAGTTTCATGGCTTGGTGAAGTTGGAGCTTGATCTTGTGTTGCCTCGACGTAGATCATCTTCGCCATCGAAGTCGACGACCTAGCCCGTCCATTTCTCCAATGAAGCCGATGCTAGAGCCCGAGATCCGATGATCGCAGCAAGGGGACTTCATCACGGAGCTATGGAGGTGGAGGACCGGATCTACAAAGGTTGTATTTCCGTTCAACTCTTAGTTAAGTTGTTAACTAGTTGCTTGTTTCGCCTAAATTCTAGTTAACGATCTGTATTAGGGTTTGTAGGCACAAGAAAAATTTTGTATTTGGCATGGTTGATGGCTTGTGAGACCTCATTAGTGTGCCAAGGAACCCTACACTGTCTTCTTGATTCTGGCGGTCATGGCGTTTTTCTGAACCCACTTCAGAGGTTTGAAGGAATTGCTGACTTTTACGGCCGACTCAACTGTCGTCGCGGGGTGACCCTGCTCTGGGAACCTCACTAGATTCTACTTGGCCGGAGTCCTGGCCCTCTTGTTGGCTCTATATCTGAGCCGCTTCTGCCTTAACTTTTCTGATTTGAGCACTTTGCAGGCTTCGGCTCTTCGGGGAGCCGCCGTAGGCCAAGTAATGGAGAGCTTTGGAGATATGCCTGATTGTGCAATTGTTAGAGGCGCCGCCTATGCTTGTTCACGACGTTCGATGATGCCATTTGTTCCGGTAGTTTTTCCTTTTGCCGGAGCACCAGAGAGTCGTTTAGACACTGTTTTACGTTTGGGCTATGGTGCCTTAGCGATCACAACATTCGATCTCTTGCCCCTTGAGACCGGTTTGATCACCTGGTTTGCCGGGATTTTTGCCAGATTAGCGCTTCTGGCAGGGTAAATGATGACGGAACCAAACTGGCAGGGTGACTCCTCTCATTACTGGCTGAGACTTGCAGGGAGAACCACTCGGGCATTGATCTTGACCACGTACTGGATCGGGGTCGCGTCGGAAGTTGAATTCATTTTAGAAGATATCTTCGTTGAAAGCTGATTGTTGCACAGAAAAAACATTATTTCAGTATAAACATCGGTATATATGTTAAATGAGTTCGCATGAATGCTTGACCCGAGGTATGGGAGGAGAGTGTAACAACTCTGTTTTAATGTACAGAAAATTTGTTTAAAAGTTAATATACAAATGGAGTATTTGCAATCCTGTGTATGCTATAAGTATTTAATTTGCTTTAGAACAGCAAGAAAACACTTATAGATTATTGGTTAAGCCTTGCACTGCAGTGACACAGCCCCTGTGTTCAAATCCCCTTAGCCACATATTTTTTTAATGGTTTTTCTTTAAAACTTTTAGAAGCTCAAAAGTTTACACGTGCAAAACATGTAAAAGTGAAAATTCTTAAAAAACAAACATGTGCACTGAGCTATATGAAGCGACTAGGACATGTGGCCAAGATCCAAAGCTCCACTCCTCGGATTGGACCGGCAAGATTCGTCCCCAGACCGGCACCGCCGGGCCCCCCGTCTGTAATGCCTTTAATTTTTGCCCTAGCAACCCTTGGCCTCCCCCACTACTCTCATTATGTTGATTACTCTGCAATTATCTAGAGAGTGTAATTTCACTCTTTAATTCTAATTTTAATGTATTTTTAATTCTTTCTTCACTCACAAAACCCTAATTCTATCCTATAAATTCCCCTACACTTTGGCCCTCCTCATTCTGAAATCCATTGCCAAAACACTCTAAAATTCCTAAGTCCAAAAGTTGTACTAGTGGAGTTAGCCAAGGTCAAAATTCCGGCAACATTTCGGGAAGAATCCGACGACACCGCGACTCCCCGACACCTTCAAAAGTTCCTTCTACCTCCCCCATTTCCTTTCAATCAGTAAGTCCTCTCTTCCCTCCTCTCATTCTAATCTAAAACTCTCTCATTTCAAAACTCGTCGGAAGCGGAGTTATTCCGACTTCCGATTCTCTTTTCTTTAAAAACCCAAATTTTCTTAATAACAAACCTACCGATTCTTCATATATTGTTTAAAAATCATAACAAACACTTTAGAATAAGTTTCATCTCAAAATAATATGTTATGCAACTTTTATCGCATTTTTACAAACTTTACATTCTACATAATTCATCATATTTCCTTGTATTACGTTTAGAAAACTCACGAGGTAATGACCTACCTCATCACAACATTCATTCTTGAC
Source organism: Agapanthus africanus (assembly GCA_030015575.1). Lineage (NCBI taxonomy): Eukaryota > Viridiplantae > Streptophyta > Magnoliopsida > Asparagales > Amaryllidaceae > Agapanthus > Agapanthus africanus. The sequence continues at coordinate 853,144,069 of JASDDO010000024.1, forward strand.
ATAGCACGATGGCTTTTGGAATTTTAGTTTGTGGGATAATTACAAGTTTACAATAAAATACCCTAAACTATTACAAACCGTATTCTTTAAATTGTCTTATTTAAATTCCATACGATTAAGTCCTTATAACCCATTTTGGGAAATCCGACTTGGTTGGTGTGGGTTATCGCACATCCATCGGATTAGTAGGACGAGATGCAGACCTCCTCACGGAGCATACGATCTCGGTGGAGTTTGTATTACAATTTTAAGAAAAACGTGATTTCTACTTAATAAATAAATTCTATTTTTTAATATATATATATATATATATTATCAAAATATCCACTTTAAATATATTATATATTCCATGTTTTCTAAATCAAAAGAAAAGAGTCACAAAAGATCATGAAAATACCATCACATTCAATACAAGTCAAATTACAAGAAAATACCATATACTATTCAAATTTAGGTCTATATCCACTAGAATATTTCATTTTATACAAATTACAACTATGAAAACCATAAACACGATAAGTAAATACTTGAGGTATATTTTGAAAATATATCAAAACTATTTTTAATAAAACCCTCTCAAGTTATATTAATTTACAATAAGGACTCTAGTAAATATAGGTTTAAGCGGGACCAGTTCTCTTGAGCCTCAGGGAGCCGGAGAATATGGGTGCTTGCCTATCTAGGATAGACAACCTAAAAATGGTGTTATCAATACGGTAATTATCTTGGAAAAAGACACAAATCCTGCCGTCCATGTGCATCAGTTACCGATAACATCAAAACTAATTTAGGACTTCAATTCGGTTTAAGTGTCTGACTCAGGTAGAGTCTCAGTCTAATCTGAAATCAATCAATTTATTCTTGAATATGATTCAAGTATAACTCCAATTCAACATGAACATGATTTGACCGAACCATGGATATACATTTGACTGGTCTACATGACTATCCGTCTATATCCTTTCCTTTTACATGAACTACTGATATGATGGTTTCGGCAAGTCTTACATCTATTAAACAAAACAATACAATCAATGCAAAAGATATTACGGGGTTTTAAAGAGGTAGACTGGTATGGAATGTGTTAGAAGTGGCACGAGATGGTCACTTTAATATACCTAACCTGAATATCCATTGCTGTTGTTCCGTGACTTAACGGTTCCTTGTGCTCTGTATACCTTAGTCCATGGAATAGTTAAACTCCTCTCGTATACACTGGCATATTCTGTACCAAGCTACAAACAACTGCGTTAACATAACAAACTCATAATACATCAGTTATATTCTCATATCTGTCTATTCATCTGTCTATTCTATTCCTACTTTTCTTTGGGACTTACCGAGCGATTGTTCGCTGACGACATTCCTTCTCTCTTCTTTCTTTGGAATGTTACCAGGTAGATCCGACTCACTGGAGATAGAGCCCAGTTCAGAGGACTTTGATTAGTTCAGCGAGGACCCCGAGCTCTAGACTCTTGTATATACTTTACTTTCATGTTCATGCCATTGTTTAGGCATTGCTTTCATCATTGTATTTACTTTTCAGTTGTATTGTAAAGAAATGTTTAATAAATAAAAGTTGTTGTTCATTTACATTTCATGTCTTCTTATATATATTTACATTATAGTGCTTAGCTACGCTTAGTGTGTTTACTTCTGAGTAAATATGTAGCGGGCTTCGTCGCGTCTCATTACTCGTACACTGGGAAGCGGGGCGTGACAAGTTTTGTTGGCGGCCCATGCATGTCAGTTCTGTATGGACATGCAAGTCAATTTTGCATGAAGTCCTAAGCAATATAACAAAAGAATCAGAAACTAAAAATATTCTTTACATTTCATATTTCTTGAATCTTACAATTTCATATTCTTTTAATCTATCCTAACCCTATTTTTTCTTTCAAGGTTATGGATTCTCCAAACAATACCAGCACAAACATCGATAACACACCACCTCCTCCTCTTCCACTTAAGCCTAGAGTTGTAGCTCCGATCAACGAGCAAACGGTATTACTTGAGGCAATCCGAAGCCTTCTGGAACGACAGTAGCAGCAGGCTGCTATCTTATTGAACCGCCCAGAAGCGGAAGCACCCGGAGTGAAGCAATTCCGGGCATTGTACCTAAAGCAATTTTCTGGGAAAGAGAGCCCTTTGGAAGTTGAAGAATGAGCTCAGAGCATTGAGGACGATCTGGTTGCAGCACAAGTGCCAGTGATCGCTTGGGTACGGATTGCAAAGGTGCAACTCACCGACAACGCTCGAGTATGGTGGAAGGCGGAAGAAAGACGTCTTGCCCATCCTATCAAATGGAAAACTTTTCGCGACATGTTCGAAGCGAAGTATTTTCCCAAGACTGCCCGATTCGACATGGAGCAACAATTTATCCACTAACAACAAGGCTCTATGTAGAGCAAATCGGTGGATGAATATGATGCTGAGTTCACTATGTTGAGCAGGTAAAGATATGTCTCAAATATTCGATTTTCTAATATCACATACTACACAACTAACACAAGACCATAACAGGTTCACATCACACCTCATTCCGACTGCTGAGATCAGGTCTAAACGATTTCAGCAAGGGTTAGATCCGAAGATCCAAGCTGCCTTAGCTACAGGGGATTTTCTAACCCACGAATTGGCTCTAAAAGCTGACCGTCGATATGAAGCAGTAGTAAAGATGAAGGGCAGACCCCAATCTGCCGGAGTGAAGCACCCTTCCACTCAGATGGTAGGAGGAGCCTCTTCAAGGCCACTTTTTGTACTCAGGAGACCGGGAGTACCATTCAACCGGCCCAGTCCAGCTTTTTGCACCTACTGCAGGAGTGATGGACACCTGGCGAAGGATTATAGGCATGCTAATCGCCTTTGCTTAGTCTGTGGCTCATCCACACATGATATTGGGTCTTGTCCTCGTAGACTCAATCTAAATGCTGCACCCAGACCAGTAATTACCTATCCGCAGCGGCCAGCTATCCAGGCACCTGCTCACGACTCGCTCTCCCAGCTCCACCTCCTCATGGACCGATTGCACCTCTTCCTCGTCAGTTCCACCAAGTACAAAGGAACTTACCTCAAGTACAGAGGAATGGACAGAGGAATGCTCCTATAGCAAGGAGGAATGTACCGAGACGACATGCTTTCACAATGACTGTGGAAGAAGCTGAAGCCACTGGCCAAGTCATCACTGGTAACTCTTTCTTTTCAAGCTTTCTTTCCATCTTTTTACATACCCATATATCTTTTATACCTAAAACATATCCCACATAACTTAGGTACGATCTTAGTAGCCTCACTTCCTGCACTAGCACTCTTCGATACTGGAGCATCTCATTGCTTTATGTCGCAACGGTTCATCCGAACTCATGCGATTCCAGTCAAACCACTTGTATCCAGCTGGAATATCACTTCAAGGAACGGCGTTTTAAAGGCAATAATGCGATACGACTTGTGTCCAGTGGTCGTCTGCAGCAGAGAATTCTATGCTGACTTCAAGGTGCTGGATATACCGAATTTCAATGTCATTTTGGGTATGGATTGGCTTGTAACATTCTATGCTACCATTGACTGTCGTCAAAGGAGGTTAGTGTTCGAGATTCCAGAACATTCGGTCTTTTATTTTAAAAGTGGAGACGGTACCCTGGAGCTAAGCACATACAAAGTAAAACCGAAGAAAGCAGTGATTGCAACTTTACAGGCGGGAGAAGATAAGCCAGTGGTAGTTCGAGAGTTCGACGATGTATTTCCTGAAGACATATTGGGTTTACCTCCCGATCGAGCTCTTAAATTCAGTATTGATTTAGTACCTGGAGCACAACCGGTGATCAAAGATCCATACCGCTTGAGTCCCGAAGGTTTGAAAGAGATTCGAACTCAGTTGGACGAATTATTAAAGAAAGGATGGATTCGTCCCAGCACTTCAAGTTGGGAATCGCCAGTTCTTCTTGTGAAGAAAAAGGAAGGTTCATATCGAATGCGCATTGATTATAGACTTCTGAACAAAGTAACTATAAAGAACAAGTATCCACTTCCACGCATCAACGATCTGTTCGATCAGCTAAGTGGGTCTTGCATTTTCTCCAAGTTAGATTTCCTTCGGGATATCATCAGGTGAAGGTCAAAGAGTCTGATATTCCGAAGAAGACATTCAGGACTCGCTATGGTCATTATGAGTTTCTTGTGATGCCATTTGGAGTGACCAATACACCAGCTATATTCATGAACCTAATGAATCAAGTTTTCCGAGAGTACCTAAACATGTTTATTTCCATCTTCGTTAATGACATCCTGGTGTATTCTAAGAGTCAGAAAGAACATTCCGAGCATCTACGAATTGTCCTGAAGACATTACGACAGCATCAACTCTATGCCAAGTACAACAAGTGCGAGTTTTGGCTAGATCAAGTCGGTTTTCTTGGACATATTGTATCAGGCGATGGAATCTCTGTAGATCCAGCTAAGATATCAGCAGTAAGCAAATGGCTGACACCGAAGTCAGTAAAGGACATTCGAAGTTTCTTGTGTTTAGCAAGATATTACAGAAGATTCATTGAAGTATTCTTGAAGGTTGCAACACCCCTGACCAAGCTCACACGTAAAGATGAAGAATTCGTGTGGTCAGAAGCATGTGAACAAGCTTTCGTAGAGCTTATGTCAAGATTGACATCAGCGCCTATTCTCGTGATACCGGACAATCTGGAGGTTTCGTACTGCATTGCGATGCATCCGATAAGGGATTAGGATGTGTTCTGCATCAGCACGGTAAAGTTGTAGCTTATGCATAAAGACAGCTAAAAGTTCATGAGCGCAACTATCCGACGCATGATTTGGACTCGGCAGCCGTTATCTTTGCTCTTAAGATTTGGCGCCATTATCTCCTTGGAGAACGGGTGGACATATACACAGAAAGAGTTGAGTATGCGGCAGAGAAGATGGTTAGAACTCATGGCAGACTTCGACATCAACCTTCAATATAATCCAGGAAAGGTGAATGTAGTACCTGATGCACTTAGTCGTCAATGTCTATCAATGAATCTCACCGCACAGTGGAAGCTTCAACAAGATTTGTATCAGATGGAGATAGAAGTGGTCATGCCAGGTAACGCTTCAAGTTTGATGAACTTACAAGTTCAGTATATTATTGTTAATCAGATCAAAGCAGCCCAAGCAAGTGATGCCAAGTTGCAAAAGATCAGAGAACAAGTAGAAAGTGGACTTAGAACAGACTTCATTATCCATGAAGACGGATCTTTAAGATACAGCAGTAGATTGTGTGTACCACAAAGTTCTGTTCGGAAAGAATTGATGAAAGAAGCTCATAGCTCTCCCTATTCAGTACACCCTGGTGGTATAAAGATGTACAAAGATCTGCGGCAACATTACTGGTGGAATAGAATGAAGCGTGAAGTAGCCATAAGCGTTGCTAAATGTTTGGTGTGTCGGCAAGTGGAAGCTGAACATCACAGGACTGCTGGTTTACTTCAACCGTTATCTATTCCAGAATGGAAGTGGCAACACATCACCATGGACTTCGTGACTGCTCTTCCTCGCAGCACGAAATGTAACGATGTAGTATGGGTTATTGTGGATTGACTCACAAAGTCGGCTCACTTTATTCCCTTTCGAGTTGGCCAATCAACCGAGACATTAGCAAAGAAGTACATGGAGGTAAGTTTGAATCTAAGTAAGATTTAACTCTTCAATAAGTACTATTACTGATACCAATGAACTCATGCAGGAAATCGTGAGATTACATGGAGTACCGGTTTGCATTGTCTCCGATCGTGACACCAGATTTCGATCGCAATTTTGCCAGAGTCTGCAAGCTAGCTTGGGAACAAGTCTAAACTTTAGCACAGCTTACCATCCACAAATAGATGGACAGTCTGAGCGAACGATTAAAATACTTAAAGATATGCTAAGAGCGTGTATGTTAGACTTCGGAGGATCGTGGGAAGACCACCTACATCTTGTGGAGTTTTCATACAACAACAGCTACCAAGCAAGTATTGGAATGGCACGCTTTGCAGCTCTATATAGAAGGAAGTGTCGATCACCATTAAGTTGGGACGACATCGGAAATAGAAAACTCCTTGGACCTGAGATGATATTAGCAACAGTGGATGTGATTCGCACTATCAGGGAAAGAATGTGCATAGCTTAAGAACGACAGAAGAACTGGGCTGATGCAAAGAGCCATCACTTAGAGTTCCAATCGGGAGATCATGTCTTTTTAAATATCTCACCAAACCGTGGAGTAATTCACTTTGGAAGGTGGGGTAAGCTAAGTCCGAAGTAAATTGGACTGTTCGACATACTCGAATGAGTCGGAGAAGTGACTTATCTCTTGGCACTTCCACCCTCATTGGAAGGAGTGCACAATGTGTTCCATATATCCCAACTCAGAAGGTATGTAATTGACCCCAGTCATATTCTTGATCACTCTGAGCTCACTGTACAGACGGATCTATCTTGTGAGCAATAACCCGTTGAAATTCTGGACAGAAAGGTGAAGTCACTTCGAAATAAGGAAGTAAACTTGGTCCGGGTGATGTGGAGAAAAGACACACCATGAAAATCAACGTGGGAAAGAGAAGACGATATGCGTGCAAGATACTCTCACTTGTTTGTAAATTAGTTCTTAATAATTGTAAATTTCTAGGACGAAATTTTTTGTAAGGAGGTTAGAATGTAATGACTCTGTTTTAATGTACAAATTTTTTTTTTAAAAGTAAATATATAAATGGAGTATTTGCAATCCTTTGTATGCTATAAATATTTAATTTGCTTTTGAACAGCAAGAAAACACTTGTAGCTCATTGGTAAAGCCTTGCACTGCTGTGTCGTAGCCCCTGTGTTCAAATCCCCTCAGCCATATATTTTTTAATGATTTTTCTTTAAAACTTTTAGAAGCTCAAAAGTTTACACATGCAAAACACGTAAAAGTGAAAAGTCTCATAAAACAAACATGTGCACTGAGCTATATGAAGAGACTAGGATACGTGGCCAAGATCCAGAACCCCACCCCTCGGATTGGACCGGCGAGATTCGCCCCCAGACCGGCACCGCCGCGCCTCCTGTCTGTAATGCCTCCAATTTTTGCCCTAGCACCCCTTGGGCTCCCCTACTACTCCCATTATGTTTGATTACTTTGCAATTATCCAGAGAGTGTAATTTCACTCTTTAATTCTAATTTTAAAGAATTTTTAATTCTCTCTTCACTCACAAAATCTTAATTCTATCCTATAAATACCCCCTACACTTTGGCCCTCCTCATTCTGAAATCCATTGCCAAAACTCTCTAAAATTCCTAAGTCCAAAAGTTGTACAAGTGGAGTTAGCCAAGGTCAAAGTTCCGGCGATATTTCGGGAAGAATCCTGCGAGACCGTGACTCCCCGACACCTTCAAAAGTTCCCTCTACCTCTCCCCTTTCCTTTCAATCAGTAAGTCCTCACTTCCTTCTTCTCATTCTAATATAAAACTCTCTCATTTTAAAACTCGTCGGAAGCGGAGTTATTCCGACTTCCGATTCTCTTTTCTTTAAAAACCCAAATTTTCTTAATAACAAACCTACCAATTCTTCATATATTGTTTAACAATCATAACCAAACACTTTAGAACAAGTTTTATCTCAAAATATTATGTTATGCAACTTTTATCGTATTTTTACGTTTCAATACCACAAACTTTACATTCTACATATTTCATCATATTTCTTTGTATTACCTTTAGAAAACTCATGAGGTAATGACCTACCTCATCACAACACTCATTCTTGACATAGCACGATGACTTCTGGAATTTTAGTTTGTAGGATAATTACAAGTTTACAATAAAATACCCTAAACTATTACAAACCGTATTCTTTAAATTGTCTTATTTAAATTCCATACGATTAAGTCCTTACAACCCATTTTGGGGAATCCGACTTAGTTGGTGTGGGTTATCGCACATCCATCGGACTAGTAGGACGAGATGCAGACCTCCTCACGGAGCATACGATCTCGATGGATTTTGTATTACAATTTTAAGAAAAACGTGATTTCTACTTAATAAATAAATTCTATTTTTTAATAAATATATATAAATATATATATATTATCAAAATATCCACTTTAAATATATTATATATTCCATGTTTTCTAAATCAAAAGAAAAGAGTCACAAAAGATCATGAAAATACCATCACATTCAATTCAAGTCAAATTACAAGAAAATACCATATACTATTCAAAGTTAGGTCTATATCCACCAGAATATTTCATTTTATAAAAATTACGACTATGAAAACCATAAACACGATCAGTAAATACTTGAGGTATATTTTGAAAATATATCAAAACTATTTTTCATAAAACCCCCTCAAGTTATATTAATTTACAATAAGGACCCTAGTAAATATAGGTTTAAGCGGGACCAGTTCTCTTGAGCCTCAGGGAGCCGGAGAATATGGGTGCTTACCTATCTAGGATAGACAACCTAAAAATGGTGTTATCAATACGGTAATTATCTTGGAAAAAGACACAAATCCTGCCGTCCATGTGCAGCAGTTACCGATAACATCAAAACTAATTCAGGACTTCAATTCTGTTTAAGTGTCTGACTCAGGCAGAGTCTCGGTCTAATCTGAAATCAATCAATATATCCTTGAATATGATTCAAGTATAACTTTAATTCAACATGAACATGATTTGACCGAACCATGGATATACATTTGACTGGTCTACATGATTATTCGTCTATATCTTTTCCTTTTACATGAACTACCGATATCATGGTTTCGGCAAGTCTTACATCTATTAAACAAAATAATACAATCAATGCAAAAGATATTACGGGGTTTTAAAGGGGTAGACTGGTACGGAATGTGTTAGAAGTGGCACGAGATGGTCACTTTAATTCACCTAACCTGAATCCATTTCTGTTGTTCCGTAGCTTAACAGTTCCTTGTGCTCCGTATACCTTAGTCCACGGAATAGTTGGACTCCTCTCGTATACACTGGCATATTCTGTACTAAACTACAAACAACTGTGTTAATATAACAAACTCACAATACACCAGTTATATTCTCATATCTGTCTATTCATCTGTCTATTCTATTCCTACTTTTCTTTAGGACTTACCGAGCGTTTGTTCGCTGCCTAGGATAGGCGGGGTTTTATTGATTGTGGGGATCCGAATCTCCGGCAACTATAGACTAAGCCTCCGTTAATTACCCCTCGCCTTTGAAGCGAAGGAACCTTCGATTGACGGTTCAAACTTTCCGCACTCGTAGGATTGGCGGGTAACTTACCGTACTCGCAGGGTCTAGGTTCTTCACTGCACCGACTATCCACACGACCAAGAAAGTCGCTTCTCATTTACGGCTCAAATGAAATGCGGGGCTTCTAGTTTATCTGCTGTTCCATATTGTTATTCTCATACTTGTGATGATTTTTATCTGCCTGTGATGACCATTATCTGCCTGCGATGTTGATATATATATATATTATATATATTTAGTAGATGCTTCTATATGTTTTGCATCCGCGTTAGTCCTGCCCCTGCTTTGTCGTTAGTTGAGTATCCTAATGGTGCATGATGGGGTCCTGTGGCGAATGTAGATGGCATATAAATAGCATGCTATTTTGGTTATTTCTTTTGTGGCTTGGAAACTTAAAATGATGGGAACGCATTATCGATATAATGCAAGAAAAATAAACCTAAATGATGTTGTTGGAACTAATTTTAAAATTACTCAGTTTTCTTCAAAACTCATAGTCGTATTCCTTTAGTTTGCATAGAGGTATTCGGTTAGGAATGTCCCGCTTCTCATTCTATGAAGGAAGAGCCTTGATCCCTTTACTGGGAGTTCGCTCTTAAACAAAGGTTTATGTTACTAGTTTTAAAAAGCGGAGCTTAAACCACTCCATTTCAAAGCCACTCGAGTTCCTTAAACGATATCAAGTTCATTACGTTAAAGGTTTTTTGCCAAAAACCAGTCGTAGCCCTCCGCCATTTCAGAAAGGTAGCGCCTAGTATTCATGTTATGTTTGTTGGCATCCATCAAGGCATAGTGTGCAGTAGGTATGTGTTACTTTTCTGCAGCATAGAGATGCATTAGTCTAGGACAGTCGTACAACCTTGTTCGCATCCGTCAATGGTGAATACGAGTGGGTCTAAATTAATCAGGACAATGACGGGTGGAACTTGACTTTCAACTTATGATTTGTTAGCATCCGTCAAGGTCATAAGTTGCTTGAGGCAAAAATCATATCGAGAGTTTCAAACACATGGGAAACTTGCTAAGTTTGCGCATACCTTCTGGAGTGTGGTAATTTTGGTTGGCTTCCATCAAAATTATCATACAATGATAGTTGGGTCCCGATTCCCACTGATGAGTATGTATTACTCCTCGGGAGATTTTCACTTCACAATTAGCTAACCTATTAGTCGTCTAGAAAGTGTTAACGAGGTCACGCGTCTGCGGAAACGAGGTTATTAATTAGGTCCGTGCGAAAACACGGGGGACCTCCCTCGGAGTACCAACACTGGACTAGCTGAACGGTTAGCGAACTTCTAAAGTGTATATGATCCCAACTAGTTCTCTTTTTAGGGTTTGAAGGAGAATTTATGGAAACAGTGAGAGCCATCCTGATTAGATAAAGTGATAACCAATCTAATCTTAATAGAGTGCACGCTGAGTATTTCTTTTCTCTCTCTCTCTCTCTGGTACAACGACCCATGACTTGCCTTAAAAACTCATGAACCAAGTTAACCGAACCTTCTTACACCCGTTTTGGGTTGTCTTGATTCGCGACAAAGTCGCATATATCCCTGCAACTCCTACTTTCCCCTTTACATTTCTTCAGAACACGCCATATCCCTACGATGATCCATATTGCTTGGAACGACCATCTTATAGTTACATAAGAACTCGAAGAAGTTATTTCAGTCGAGAATGGTCACAGGTTCTGGAGAAATTGAACAGGATTATTCGGTTGTCTCTTCCCTTTACCTTCTCTTAGATTGCGAGAGTTCTTTGTATTAGGATAGTACACCTATTACGCTTATTGGATAGCCTTCTTCCAAATCTTAGGCTGGTGCCGATAGGTAGGGAAAGAAGAAAATCAATTAGCCTAAGTGCGGTGTATAGAAGGTAAGATGTAGAGACATATAAAGGGATTGAAGTGAGGGCAAAAGAAATTGCGAGTACTGTCATGAATCTGGATAACTAAAAATGCATTATTAGAAATACCTGACCACCCACTATGAAACATTTTCATGTTTCAGATTTTCTGTGCACTTGTAAAAGAGAACTGTTTTCCCAATCAATTCTGACTCTAGGGTATGTATTTACCAGATTTAGATCTCACATCTGTACGGTGTTACAGATGATGAGCAGGAGTAGAATATTGGAAAATGGGCGATTTGATCTTCAATATCGGAATTCGTTGCAATTAGTGATATTGGATTAAATCGCCTGGCTTTGCTTAATGGCAAATTTTTGGGTCTCGAATAACCGTTGTTATGCACCAAATTTTAAAATGAAATATCCGTACCTTTATTTTATAAAGTGAGATATACATTTTGAAAACTGTATTATAAACATTTACCTTTATCAGTTGAGGATAAGATAAAGTACATTGAATAACGGTCTAAGACATTCTTAACCAAGATACAGTTTTCAATTTACAAAACACAGAATTTGGGTTAGTATACTCTTGGGACCTATACATGAACATGTATGTTGTCCGGTGTCCTTCGGGATAAGGGGTTAGTACTCTTACTTCATTCAGGATTACCTATGAGTTCTCTGGTTTTATACATGCATTTGTTTTAATGCAAGGCCAAAGATTTTGAGAAGTTTATAGGTATAAGAATAAAGTAGAGAACCATACGTTGGAAGTATCAGGATTCTTCGAGGTGATCCAAGATGTAGATATTTATGCTAGGTATTCCATCATAGTAATATTAAGAACTTGATTATCTCACAGGTTACTCATCCGTGGGTGTGCTCCATGATGAGTAATGTTGTATTGACCTTTTTCCATTAGGTGATATGCACTGAAAACAACTGCATGACATTTGGATCTGGTACCATCTAAATTAGTGCCTTTATTCTATATGGACATAGAATGGCTATATATCTTGAGATTGTTAAGATATGGAGTTATCCATTTTCTATTTACAAGCAGAATCCATACAAACTAAAGGCACGCTTCGGTAATAGCGATTTGTTGATTATCCCAAGCATTCGCTAGGATTTTGTTTTCTACCATTTTCAAGAACAATAGTTACATTGTTCTTGACTCACCATTTTTTATAAAAGGAATCTTTTGGTGAAAGAAGCTAGTGGGAGTATGGTAGAATTGGAAGTGATTCTAGAACCACAAACGATTACCGAAAATTTAGTGGAACCTAAGAATTCAATTGGACTTGACAAACCATTAGCCACTCCGCAGATTTTAATAAGTGACCTCAGACACCTGAGAGATACTTCGGTTTTTCTCATAAACGGTGACAGGGAGGTTAGTATCATAGTGATGATGGTCCTACTGGTTGTTAGCAGGAAGTAGTAACTTCCAGGTGACCAGATGCTTCATATCTAAGATGGACTCTATGCACTTTAGCAAATCATGGATTTTAGACTTTGTTGGGTGCTCCTGAAGGGGTAAAACCCATTAGGAGCAAGTAGATCTTTCGAGATCTGTGCAAGTGGAAAGGTACTAACTTAATAAGGCTAGACTTTTTGTAAAGAGTTTCATCAAATATCCGTTGTGGATTGTGATAAGACTTTCACTTCAGTATCTATGCTAAAATCCATACGGATATGACTTGGCACTGCTGTTCCCCCTACTTATTATCAGCAGGTCATAGGAAGTGGTAACTTTCAGGTGACCCGATACTTCATATCCAAGATGGACTCCACGCAATTCAGCAAATTATGGATTTTAGACTTTGCTGGGTGCTCCTGAAGGGGTGAAACCCATTAAGAGCAAGTAGAACTTTTGGGATCCGTGCATGTGGAAAGATACTAACCTAATAAGGCTAGGCTTATTGTAAAGAGTTTTCATTAAATACCCATATTGGATTGTGATGTGACTTTTACTTCAGTATCTATGCTGGAGTCCATATGGATATGATTTGGCGCTGATGCAGTTCATGGTTATGATATCTGGCGGGTGAATGACTATAACGTCTTTCCAAATGGGAATTTGGAAGTGCACGTGCATTTGACTCTACCAGAGGCTTATCGTAGTCAGTGGGAGCAGCATAAGTTGTGCAAGTTGCTTATGTCTATTCGTAGACTGAAGCAAGGATAGTGGAGACGGATCATCTGTTTTGATGTGATAGTCAAGATGATTGACTTCATCAAAACAATAGATGAATCTAGTAAGAAGGATGTAGGAAGTACTGTCCTGGGATTTGGATGACATACTCCAAATAGGTAGTGATCTTCCAATACTACAATTGGTCAAACTTTTGTTGTCACATCTTATACCAATACTTACTACCCATTTCTATAGTGTTTTCTCCATGTTGGATATGGATAATATATCAGGAATTCTGCTGACTAGATCTAGATTTGGGAAGTTCCCCAATCAGGTATTTAGAAAGCATTCTAAAAGTATTTTAGAATGAATGACTCCTGGCGTGGTGGTGTACCCACAGGTGATGGAGTCACCCTCTCTATAGAGATGTCTTCTAGACTGATGAGGAGAGGGACTGGCATGAATGACATATCGTTTATTTAGGCAATTGAGTCAATTATGCAATGTCTTGTACAAAACCAGATAGATAATTCTGGTTTTAGATCTAGATTTGGGATGTTTCACAATCGGGTACTTAGACAGCATTCTAAAAGTATTGTAGAATGAACGACTCCTTTCATGGCGGTGTACCCGCAGGTGATGGAGTCACCATCTCTAAAAAGGATTTCTTCTAGACCGATGAGCAGAAGGACTGACATGAATGACATATCATTTTCTTAGGCAATTGAGTCAATCATGCATTGTCATATACAAAACCAGATGTTGCTTATACACTTGCTATAGCAAGCAGATATTAATCCGTTCTTAGAGAAACATTAGGAAGCAGTAAAGAACATAAGAGGATGTTCTTGGTATAAAATAATGGCAGCCTTCTCTGGGAGGCAGTTATCGGTTCAGGCTTCCAAGGTGACCTGGTTGACAGAGATGCTGTCAGAGTTTTGAGTTTAGTCTCTTCTAAGGATTAATATATTGGATAGTATTCCAATAGAGATACTGAGGTAATCATGGTGCAGGATACCGGGTATAACTCAACAGAGGATACAGCCTAAGAAGTTTGTTGGACAGAATTGTTCATTTATGAACTTGGTCCCATTATGTATCTAGACAAATTCTTGAGGCGGGGTATCGCTCAGTTTGGGAGACCGTTGATCTCCGCATTGTTGAGATATAGAGAGATGAAGTTGGAACATTGCAGCGGATCGACTCACTGAGGCTATTTCTCGAGCACTTTAAATTTCACAAATATAGATTGCGAAACTGATTAGTAGAGAAGTTAGGTATCCGGTAGCACACGAGCTGTGGGTATACGATACCGCAATAATTGGCCTTAAGTGCAAGTGGGAGATTGTTGGATATAGTGCCCTCAAGAAAATTATTGTGATTGCAAATAGGCAATTATGATAATTGAACGAGAACCTATACAGGTATAACGGTCTTACTCGAGATGATAGTATACTATTTAGTTTGTCTTCATCATAGATGAAGCCCATAGGATCGTTGCTTAAAAACCAGCATTATGATGGCGATCATATATGTGGGAGTTGGGTTGTTCATAAGCACATCCCAAATGTCCCTAGTCGTGGGAGTATCGAAACTGGGCATCGATATTCCGGAGTAGACTAGTGTATACGTTTCTAAACCCCGATGAGGGGCGGTAGCCAGTCTCGCAAGCTATTGGTGTTGTGTCACCTAAGATAGTATACAGGTGGTTACTGGAGGTGAGTACACCGGACGGACTCGCCGAGAACTTCTAGATGATATTATATCTATCGTCAGATGGAAGTTCTCAGGTGGCATGAGTACAACTTAGTCCTTTGACATGAAATCGTCATTTGTTTCGTGTGAGTTCTTACTGTACTTTGATTACTACCCTACCACGGCTCAAAGGAGTCATGCAAACAGGTTTTAGTTGGGTACAGTTCCGAGCCACATGGAGGCAGTGGTCGATTATCAGGGATTCGTCTCTCCTGGTATTAGGAGTCCATGTCGCGCTATATTCAGTTGGCTATCATCAGAAATCTGTGGCCACGATGGATGAGATTTACAGATAGTTGATCAGTAGTAACTCTGTTGGTGATGAGCTTGACTCTGGTTAGTAGGGGTTTGAGGTTATCGACCCCCTAGATCCGATATGCGATACTCTTTGATAAAGAGACCGGATTGTACGGAGATTGTCATATTCAGGCTTAGTAGGGTAAGGACGCATTTGATTTTCGACCCCCCTTTCGGCAAGTACCTGGGTAGCCGTTACGTACAGCTAGTGCCACTGACGTGCTTGTGATTAAATCCACTGTCGGCGTATTGTCAAGTTTTTAGAGTCCCACACAGAGAGTTTTCCGATTCAGGCGATAGAACTAGGAGCCGTACATTGGTACGAGTAGGGGTCCGATTACATACTGTCGGGGCCAAAATTTACACCCCGATTGACCAAGTCAGAATCAAAGTCAACCCAAGCCAAACGGGCCTAAACCCAGGCCAAGTAGGCTTATGCCCAAGTCAAGCCTGAACATGATGCGGCTGGCCTCCCGCATGCCAAGAAGAAAATTATGTAATAAATAAGTTTGATATAATTTTCATGCATGAATGTAAAATAAATGGGCAAAAATCCAAATTTTTGTAAAGCCCATGGCTCACGTGCAAAAAGAAATAAGCACATGAGGCATGCGATAGGCAAAATGCCATTTTGTAAAGCCAAAGGGGTTATATGTAAATTTATAAGCCTATAAAAGACAACATGATGATGAAATGAAAAAAAGAAGAATTCATTCCCCTCAAAAGCTAGGGTTTCTGTGTCTTCTTCTCCATTCTCAAGATTCTAAATCTTCTTTTCTTTTTTGAATTAAATCAAGAGTTTAACTCTTCTTTTTCTAAAAATAGACCGTTTTTCACCATAAAGCCCTTGAAGAGGAACTCAGATCCCCCATCAAATTCCCAGAAGGGGTGATCTTTAAGTCTCACCCCTCTTTTCCTCCAAGATCCAGCCAAAAGAGAGGAGGAAGAAAAAGACCCACCTCCAAAAATCCCATTTTGGGAAAGATCTAAGGCGCAAGATATAAACCAGGGCTCAAGGAAAAAGAAAGGGGTTCCCTTTCATCATCTCCGAAAATCTCTTTGGAGTTTGACTCCATAAATATATATATATATATATATATATATATATATATAAAATAAATCTTTCTTTTAGGAGTTCAACTCCAAAAGTCAATCGGGAGTACAACTCTTAGTGCAGGGGCTAAGCCCCTCTGTCTTTTTTTAGGAGTTTAACTCCAAAAGTCAATTGGAAGTATAACTCAAAGAATAGGGGCTAAGCTCCTTTTTCCCTCTGGCGCCCAGCGCCCGCGTGCTAAGCACGTGGGGCACCGGCGCCAAATACGTGAGGTGTTGGCGCCCAGCGCCCGCGTGCTGGACACGTGAGGCGCTAGCACCCACGCGCTGGAACCCATACATGCGGGACCCCCGTAAACTCTGCGAGGCCCCCGATATACCCAAGACCTTTCAAATCACAATACACGCACACTGCATATTGAGTTCGCATGACCAGTTTGACCCGTCAATCGGAGGTTTCTTCGCTCTAAAGGCGAGGGGTAATTAACGGTAGCTTAGTCTGCGGCTGCTGGAGATTCGGATCCCCACGATCAATAAACCCCTGCCTATCCTAGGCAGGGGGAATCTATAGTATGCCTGACAAGCGACATGTATTTCCTATCTCAATGGGGTGACGAAAAACACCCTACACAGACGTGTACGGGATACATAGACTTTAATCGAACGGTTGATAATATTAGGCGGTTTAGGATTAAACCGGATTATTAAATCAGGTTTTTATTTAATAATTTATATATGTATTTTGATACATATATTTTAGTATTATTGCTCACTATTCATTTTCTCTCTTTGGTGCTTTCCGTATTTTTATACGGATACGCGTATATGTAGCGATACATATACCGGGTGAAGTATTCTGTATTTATACGGGAATGCTTCTAGAAGGACACCTCATATTTAATTTTCTATTTAGAAAAATAAAAGGAAATGAGGTGTAAAGTGGGGTGTAATGAAGTATGGTTCTTTGCATGTTGATGAGTATGGCTTGGGCATTTATTGATCATTTATTGGGTTGACTATTGAACCATGGTTGATTTTTTGTAGCCATTCTTTCTACAATTGCATTGGATGATGATTATTTCATTCTAGGCTTGATGCTTCATGAGAGTGAGACTTAGCCATTCCTCACTTCCTTCTCCTTCTTCTTCTTGCACTTTCTTGAGCATGGTCAAGAGAGAGAAAGTTTGGTGAAAAATTCCTACATTACCCACCATCCATCCCTAGCAAGTTTGGATCGTCGGTCGGAGACTCTTCCGGTTTCCCTCAGGTGGATCTTCTTCCGCGAGGGTGGTCGACTTTCAAGCGTGATCCCGGCGGCTACGAGCTTGGAGGGGTCTTCCATAATTGGGTGGACATGCTATGGTGTATACTGAGGAGTAAGCAGAGAGAGAATACTATTCTCTTTTAGGTAATTAATGAATTCCATGCTCAAGTATTCACCCCCTCGATCAGATCGCAAGACCTTAATACTCTTGCCTATCTAGTTCTCTACTTCGTTCTTATATTCTTTGAATTTCTCAAAAGGTTCAGATTTGTGTTTCAAAAGAAACACATATCCGAATCTAAAGAGATCATCAATGAATATAATGAAATACGAGAACCCACCCCTTGCATGTGTAGACATTGAACCACATACATCACCGTGTATGAGTCCCAAGAGCTCTGTTGCTCTCTTTCCATGTCCCGTAAACGGTGTTTTGGTCATCTTTCCTTTGAGACAAGACTAACAAGTTTTATAAGATGAAAATTCGAACGTATTCAAATATCCATCCTTATGTAACTTACCCAGTCTTTTCTCATTGACATGACCAAGTCTACAATGCCATAAGTAGGTTTCATTCATGTCTGAACTCTTCCTCTTGTGTGTGTTTTGTATATTAAAAACTGTATTCTGATTAAAAACATAGATACCATTACAAAGTGTACCCTCTGCAACCAATACCCGATTGAGGTAAATGTTTATGATATTTCTATCTAGAACAAAGTTATATCCATCTTTATCTAGTAAAGAAACTGATATAATATTGCAAAGTATGGAAGGTACATAGTAGCAGTTGTTCAAAATCATAATATTGCCGATTGGCAATACCATGTGATATTCGCCTACGGCAATACTATCAACTTGTGCTCTGTTCCCTACTCTGAGAGATATATCACCAGGTTCAACCATCCTACTTTTTTTCAGTCTTTGTAATAAATTACAGATATGACATCTCGATCCGGTATCTAGCACCCAAGAGGTAGGTCTGGCCGAAAAACAATACAATTTTCTATTACAAATATATCAAAAGTAGATGCATAAGAATGCTTCTCCTTCAAAGGGGTCAAGTAGGAATCCTCGCATTCCTCCTTCCCTTGTTTATACTCGTGACAGTTGTCACAAGTTAGAGCCGAACCTGTTGGTGTATATGCCCTAGAGGCCATTACTGTATCATACTAGTATGTATATTACTTGATGGAAGCTTGGGATATTCACAGTTGTACAGACAATCTTGCTCAATATAGTAGTATGCTACTTGGTTTGCCTCTGCTTTAATGTGTACATGTGTGTTTATTTATTATATCACCTATACGCATTAGTAGAGCCCTTAGGATCTTTGCTTGATTACCGGCGTTGTGATGGCGATCACACTCGTGGGGGCTGGGTAATCTACAAGCACATCCTTATACACGTCCCTAGTCGTGGGAGTACCGAGATAGGGCATCGATACTCCGGAGTAGACTAGCGTATGCGCTTCTCATCCCAGCACGGGAGACGGTCTGTCCCACAGCCGTCGGTACGTCGTACTTGAGATAGTATGCGGGTGCTCGTTAGGTTACGAGTACACTGGACAGGACTCGTCGGGAACTGATGGTTGGTATTATACCTATCGTCAGTTATCAGTTCCCAGGTGACATGAGTACAGCATAGTCCGCTGACTTGACACTGTCACTTCGCCTCGAGTGTGTTCCCACTGTTCTTTGATTACTACCCTACCACGGCTCTACTGAGTCGTGCAAACAGGTAGTAGTTGGGAGCAGTCCCGGAGCACTTGGAGGCAGTGACGGTTAGACAGGATTCGTCTCTCCCGGTATTGGGGGTTGACATCGCGCTGTGTCTAGGAGAGCCATTACACGAGTAGTCCCTGGCCAGGGCAAGCGAGATATACTGGTAGGTTCCAGTGTTATCTCAGGGTGTTCTGGGCTTCACTCCGACACGACTTGTACCGCTATTAGGGGTCTGACGCTTGCCGCCCCCCTAGGCCCGACATGCGATGTATCAGACGAACAGACCGGACTGTACGGAGATTGTCACATGCAGACTCAGTAGGAGTTCGTATGGGTTTACCTCATCGGCCTTCTTATCGACATCTACCTGGGGACCGTTACGTACAGCTAGTGCCGCTTGCGGTCTGTGGTTAAACCCACTGCCAGCGTAGTGTCGAGTCTTTAGAGTCCCACACAGAGAGTTTCCCTGCACTGAGCGAAACGTGTAGAGGCCGTATGGTTTTACGGCAGGGCTGCGATCACTTACGTACACTTGTGTGCGTATGATGTTCGGGCAGGCAGTACTAGTGGGCTTTGGTTTAAGCCAGATCCTAGTATTGCACGGATGGATCTGTTTTGTCTTCTGCGCATCCGCATTCTACGGAATACGGATGCAGGTGTGTATGCACAGTTTTCTGGAGCGATGAAGGAGGAGGTGCCTCATTAGGGTTTTGGCAGTTGGTTCGGCCAAAACCACTATGTGGCAGGCTCATTAGGGTTTTGACAGTTGAT
The DNA here is from genome assembly GCA_030015575.1 of Agapanthus africanus. Classification (NCBI taxonomy): domain Eukaryota; kingdom Viridiplantae; phylum Streptophyta; class Magnoliopsida; order Asparagales; family Amaryllidaceae; genus Agapanthus; species Agapanthus africanus. The sequence continues at coordinate 853,164,185 of JASDDO010000024.1, forward strand.
TCGGTCAAAACCATTTTGAGGCGGACTCATTAGGGTTTCGACAGTTCGTTTGGTCAAAACCATAAATGAGCCGGGGACATTATTTACTAATCCTTTCATTGATAATTTTGTTATGGCTAATTACATTGACCATTTGACCATCTTGACTTTGTTGACCTTTTGACCAAAGTTGACTTGGACCTTCTTAGAAGATCTAAAGTATTCTTTGGTTTTCTTTTTATTAAGTTATGATAATGGTCATGTCATTTGTAGCCATCACCTTTATCTTGATTGGATTTGTAATGATAATGTTTTGTGCATTATTGCAACCATGGTTAGCTTTTCTCTTGGTTAAGCTTTTCATTTGCTCATTCTTATTCTCTCTCTTGAAAAGAGAAGCTCCATGGTTGCTAGAAAATCTCCTTCTTCTTCGTCCTCTTGATTTCTCCTTTGATCTCATGTGTTGAGAGAAAAAGGATTCTACTTGACAAACACATCCATACATCCTCTCTACACAACCTAGGGCTTCTAGATTAGCAATCTCCTTGCCCTAGTTACCTCGGCTCGAGGTGGAGCTCGGTGTACATCTCTCGGGTGGATCGTCTTCGACTCAAGGAGGCCGCGGAGGTGACCGAAGTCCGGATCAACCATTGAGCAAGCAATGAAAAGAACAACAAGAAGAGAAGAACATCAAAAAAGAACAACAACAAGAAGTGAAGGAGTTCAAGTTGAGGTATAACCACTTTGCCGAGTAGTTAATTCTTCTTTGCAAGTATGCTAGTTTAGTTTAGCAAAGATCCGGCTTTTACGGTCCATGTTACAAAGTTAAGAAAAATTTTGATTTACCGTTTCCGCAATCCCGAAAGTACCGGGAGAGGTAACGTGGACCTAACAGTGGTATCAGAGCCTAACTAAACATAAACTAGCTTGGTAGTAAAGTGCATCGAAGTTCGAAACGGAAAAATTGAAAAAACCAAGTTGTAAAAATCTGAGTTTCTGTTAAAACTTTTTCTGGTCAAAACAAAATTTGTTATATCCCAAAAATCATCTCAGGGTTTTTATAAGAAAACCACCAAAAACGATGCAGCGACTCAACCAAAGCGCCGCGCTTCCGCGGCAAGAGCTTGCTCTTGCCGCGGAACTGCGGCCAACTTGGTGAGTTACTGCATCGATTTTGGTGCAGTGTGTTTCTGACATGGTTTTAGGATTTTTCAGATATATTATATGTGCCCAGATTTTCCAGAATAGAAATTTGTTTTTGGGGGCCTATAATTCCGTATTTTTCCGAACTTCAATATACTTTGACTATAAAGGTTATATCTGTGATGTTCTTATGTATTGAACGTCGGCTAATCGCTATATGTCGATTAGTTGGGGTTATACATATCTGTGATCTGTGATTGTTCTTGATGGTTTGTGTATATGAATGTGTTGGACTGTCGCGGGTGAATAGCCGGGGTGGATGTGAGATGAGCTTTTGTTTTTCTTTCATTCATTGTAAATGTAAATTGATGTAATATTATTATTTGTTTGGCCGCACAACAGGGTCGGGGTTGTAGCCGTCATTGTATAATTCTTTTTACTGTTTTTGCTCCTAGGATAGACCCATGGAGGGGGTGCACAAACTGCCGAGTACTTGGCGGGTAGTTTGCCGCACCCGTAGGGGTCTTGGGTGGGGTATTTGGCTATTCACCGCGACCGTGTTATCCGCTTTTTCGTTCCAGGCTCGAAAGGATTGCGGATTGCTAGTATATCCAATGTATTCATCTGTGATCTGTAATGTCTATCATTGCTTTACTATTTAGGCGTTGCTTATGTTTTACAGCCGCGCTAGCCCAGCCCCCGCTCTGTCGTTAGTTAAGTAACCTAACGAGTGATGACGGGACCCCGTGGCGAATGCGAATGGCATAAGCGTACGTCATATTTTGGTTGTTTTCTGCAATGGTAGGATTAAATGATGGGACGCATTAAAAGAACTAATGCAAGAATATCACGCATTAAAAGAACTAATGCAAGAAAATAAACCTAAAAGACGTTGTTGGAACAATTTTTCAAAAAGCCGTTATTACAAGGACGTTCATTTTTGTTTTGCATCGCGGTATTCGGTTGTGAATGCCCAGCACCTCAGTCGACGAGGCAAGGGCCGAGATCCCTTCACCGGGAGTGACCCCTTGGACAAAAGTTTGCGTCAGGGTAATAACTTCACTATAGTCGATTATTCTTGCTTTGCATCGAGGTATTCAGTTTGGAATATCCTGCACCTCATTCGACGAGGAAAGAGCCGAGATCCCTTCGCAGGGAGTGACCTCTTTAGCAAAAGTTTTCGCCACTATATTTTCAAAAAGATTATCAGGTTCCTTCAACGATATCAAGTTCATTACGTTAACGGGTTTTTCGCCAAAAACCCAGCCGTAGCCCTCCGTCGTTTCGGATAATTAATACTTAGTATTCGTGCTGCGTTTGTTGATTATTCGTCAAGACACAGTGAACGGTAGCTGAGTAATAATTCTCTGTTGCACTGATAGATGCGATTGGTTAGGACGGTCGCATGATTTTGTTGATTATTCGTCAAGGGTCATGCGGGCGGGTCTAATGCAATCCTGGATAACGACGGGTTGAACTTGACTAGGACCTTTTGATTTGTTGATTATTCGTCAAGGTCACTTGGGTCCTAGGGGCAAAAACCACATCGGGAGTTTCAAAAGAACTGAAACTTGCAGATTTAGCATACCTTCTGGAGTGTGGTGACTAGAGTGGATTCCATCTAGGTTATCACACAATGACAGTTGGATCCCGATCCCACTGATGAGTTGGTTTACTCTCGGGAGATTATTTCACTTAACGATAAATGCTATAAACCTAGTAGGTGTCAAGAAAGGTGTTAGCGGGGTTACGCCCCCAGGGAAAAGAGGTTCTTTAATTAAGGAACTTCGCGAAAGCGTTGGAAAACCTCCCTCGAAGTACCGACACTAGCCTGGCTGAAAGGTTAAGCAAGTATTGTGATGTGAATTAAAACCCGGCTAGTTCTTCTTTTTAAAAGGTTTTAAGAAGGATTTGAGGAAACAGTGGGAGACATCCTGGTTAGATAAATTAATAAACCAATCTAATCTTGCACGAGCATACGCTGAGTGTTTCTTTTCTCTCTCTCCAGGCAGCAACCTTTTCACGCCCTAATCAAGATAATAAAATGTATCGCTTGACCGATCCGAATTCTTATTCGGGACTGGGGAAAGTTGGTTCAGCTCTAATTTGTGACAACAGTCATGAGTATGAGAATGGGAAAGGGGATTGTATGGATTTCCAGGATACCCAGTCGAAGAAGAAGCATGGTTTTGCATCTACTTCAGGTGTTCTTGTAATTGAGAACTGTTTTACGGTCAGCCCTACCTCCTGGGTACTTGATACCGGATCAGGATCTCATATCTGTAATTTATTGCAAGGACTGAGAAAAAGTAGGAAAGTTGCACCGGGTGATATGTCGCTCAGAGTAGCAAACGGAGCACAAGTTAATGCGGCAGCCGTCGGTGAATATCACCTAGTATTGCCAAATGGCAAGACTATGATTTTGAACGATTGCTACTATGTACCCTCCATGGTTTGCAACATCATATCAGTTTCTTTACTCGATAAAGATAGATATAAGTTTGTTCTTGAAAAGAATATCATGAACATTTACCTTGATAAGGTACTGGTTGCAGAGGGTACACTGTTTAATGGTATCTACGTTCTAAATCAGAATACAGTTCTCAATATACAAAACACACGCAAGAGGAAGAATTCAGATACGAATGAATCCTACTTGTGGCATTGTAGACTTGGTCATGTCGGAGAGAAAAGACTGAGTAAGTTGCATAAAGATGGACTCTTAGATGCGTTCGAGTTTTCATCTTATGAAACTTGTCAGTCTTGTCTCAAAGGGAAGATGACCAAATCTCCGTTCACCGGACATGGAGAAAGAGCAGCAGAGCTCTTGGGACTCATACATAGTGATGTATGTGGTCCGATGTCTATACATGCAAGGGGTGGGTTCTCGTACTTCATCACATTCACTGACGATCTCTCTAGGTTCGGATATGTGTATCTGATGAAACACAAATCTGAAGCTTTTGAGAAATTCAAGGAATTCAGAAAGGAAGTAGAGAACCAGACAGGCAAAAGTATCAAGATCCTCCGGTCTGACAGGGGAGGGGAGTACTTAAGCACGGAATTCCTAGATTACTTAAAAGAGAATGGTATTCTCTCTCAGCTTACTCCTCCTTATACACCACAACACAACGGTGTATCGGAGCGGAGGAATCGTACCCTATTGGATATGGTTCGCTCCATGATGAGTAGTGCTGAGTTACCTCTTTCATTCTGGGGACATGCGCTTCAGACAGCGGCATACCTTTTGAATCAAGTTTCGTCCAAATCTGTGCCTAAAACTCCGTATGAAATATGGAGCAGTAAGAAACCATGTCTGAAGTTTATTAAGATATGGGGTTGTCCGGCCTATGTGAAAACACAGAAACCGGACAAGTTAGAGGCACGGTCAGTTCTCTGTAAATTTGTGGGATATCCTAAAGACTCACTAGGATATCTGTTCTACCACACTGAGGAACAGAAGGTGTTTGTATCTCGCCACGCCACCTTCTTAGAAAGGGAGTTTCTTGCAAAAGAAACTAGTGGGAGTTCGGTAGAACTGGAAGAAATTCAGCGACCACAAAATGTAACTGAAAATTTGGAGGAACCGCTAGATTCTATAACCCCAAACGAACCTCAGCCACTCCGCAGATCTGGTAGGATTTCTCATCCGCCCGAGAGATACTACGGTTTTCTCATTGACGGGGATCGAGAGGATTGCTTCTTGGAAGAAGATGACCCTACCAGTTTCAGGCAGGCCATTATCAGTAGGGACTCTGATAAATGGCAGGAAGCAATGCAATCCGAAATGGAGTCCATGTACGCCAATAAAGTGTGGACCTTGGATATTGCTCCACCTGGGGTAAAACCCGTTGGATGCAAATGGATCTACAAAAGGAAACTTGGTGTAGATGGGCAGGTGGAAACCTATAAAGCTAGACTCGTTGTAAAAGGTTTTCGTCAAAGACCTGGTTTGGACTATGACGAGACTTTTTCTCCGGTGGCTATGCTCAAATCCATTCGGATCCTACTTGCCATTGCTGCCTTCCATGACTATGAAATCTGGCAGATGGATGTTAAGACGGCTTTCCTAAACGGTTGTTTGGAAGAGTGCGTTTACATGGATCAACTAGAAGGTTTCGTAGACAGTGGGAGCAGCGGAAAGGTGTGCAAGTTGCTTAAATCCATTTATGGATTAAAGCAGGCATCGCGGAGCTGGAACATCTGTTTTGATGAGGCAATCAAGGAATTTGATTTCATCAAGAACGAAGATGAACCCTGTGTATATAAGAAGATTGTAGGACGAACTGTCGTATTCCTAGTCTTGTACGTGGACGACATTCTTTTGATAGGAAATGATATTCCTATGCTACAATCGGTCAAGCTATTTTTGTCACAAAGGTTCTCCATGAAGGACCTGGGAGATGCCTCATATATTCTGGGGATCAAGATCTATAGAGATAGATCCAAGAGACTATTGGGACTTTCGCAGTCCAGGTACATAGAGACCGTACTAAAGAGATTTAGTATGGAGGGTTCCAAGCGCGGTAACATACCCGCATTGCACGGAATTACCCTCTCCAAGAAGATGTCTCCTAAGACTGACGAGGAGAGGGTTCGTATGAGCACTATACCCTACGCTTCGGCGGTAGGATCTATAATGTATGCGATGCTATGTACAAGACCAGATGTAGCTTACGCGTTGAGCGCGGTAAGCCGGTATCAGTCAGACCCAGGGGAGGACCACTGGACAACAGTGAAGAACATTCTCAAGTACCTGAGAAGGACTAAGGAGATGTTCCTGGTTTACGGTAATGGAGACCTCAGGGTCGAGTCCTTTACCGATTCAAGCTTCCAGAGTGACAAAGATGACAACAAGTCTGTCTCGGGTTTTGTGTTTACCCTCAACGGAGGGGCGGTATGTTGGAGGAGTTCCAAGCAGGATACCGTCGCAGACTCGACGATGGAGGCTGAATACATTGCTGCAAGCGATGCCGCAAAAGAGGCGGTCTGGATAAAGAAGTTCATTAATGAACTTCAGGTGGTTCCGTCCATTGTTGACCCAATACCTCTGTATTGCGATAACAATGGGGCTATAGCTTTAGCGAAGGAACCAAGGTCCCATCAGAAGTCCAGGCACATCTTAAGGCGGTATCACCTGATCAGGGAGATCATTGATCGACAGGAGATCGAGGTGCGGAGAGTGGACACAAAGGACAACACTGCGGACCCATTCACAAAGGCTTTACCCCAGACTCAGTTCGAGCGGCTGATCGAGATGATAGGTCTTCGATACGCCAGTACATGGCCTTAGTGCAAGTGGGAGATTGTTGGTGTATATGCCCTAGAGGCCATTACTGTATCATACTAGTATGTATATTACTTGATGGAAGCTTGGGATATTCACAGTTGTACAGACAATCTTGCTCAATATAGTAGTATGCTACTTGGTTTGCCTCTGCTTTAATGTGTACATGTGTGTTTATTTATTATATCACCTATACGCATTAGTAGAGCCCTTAGGATCTTTGCTTGATTACCGGCGTTGTGATAGCGATCACACTCGTGGGGGCTGGGTAATCTACAAGCACATCCTTATACACGTCCCTAGTCGTGGGAGTACCGAGATAGGGCATCGATACTCCGGAGTAGACTAGCGTATGCGCTTCTCATCCCAGCACGGGAGACGGTCTGTCCCACAGCCGTCGGTACGTCGTACTTGAGATAGTATGCGGGTGCTCGTTAGGTTACGAGTACACTGGACAGGACTCGTCGGGAACTGATGGTTGGTATTATACCTATCGTCAGTTATCAGTTCCCAGGTGACATGAGTACAGCATAGTCCGCTGACTTGACACTGTCACTTCGCCTCGAGTGTGTTCCCACTGTTCTTTGATTACTACCCTACCACGGCTCTACTGAGTCGTGCAAACAGGTAGTAGTTGGGAGCAGTCCCGGAGCACTTGGAGGCAGTGACGGTTAGACAGGATTCGTCTCTCCCGGTATTGGGGGTTGACATCGCGCTGTGTCTAGGAGAGCCATTACACGAGTAGTCCCTGGCCAGGGCAAGCGAGATATACTGGTAGGTTCCAGTGTTATCTCAGGGTGTTCTGGGCTTCACTCCGACACGACTTGTACCGCTATTAGGGGTCTGACGCTTGCCGCCCCCCTAGGCCCGACATGCGATGTATCAGACGAACAGACCGGACTGTACGGAGATTGTCACATGCAGACTCAGTAGGAGTTCGTATGGGTTTACCTCATCGGCCTTCTTATCGACATCTACCTGGGGACCGTTACGTACAGCTAGTGCCGCTTGCGGTCTGTGGTTAAACCCACTGCCAGCGTAGTGTCGAGTCTTTAGAGTCCCACACAGAGAGTTTCCCTGCACTGAGCGAAACGTGTAGAGGCCGTATGGTTTTACGGCAGGGCTGCGATCACTTACGTACACTTGTGTGCGTATGATGTTCGGGCAGGCAGTACTAGTGGGCTTTGGTTTAAGCCAGATCCTAGTATTGCACGGATGGATCTGTTTTGTCTTCTGCGCATCCGCATTCTACGGAATACGGATGCAGGTGTGTATGCACAGTTTTCTGGAGCGATGAAGGAGGAGGTGCCTCATTAGGGTTTTGGCAGTTGGTTCGGCCAAAACCACTATGTGGCAGGCTCATTAGGGTTTTGACAGTTGATTCGGTCAAAACCATTTTGAGGCGGACTCATTAGGGTTTCGACAGTTCGTTTGGTCAAAACCATAAATGAGCCGGGGACATTATTTACTAATCCTTTCATTGATAATTTTGTTATGGATAATTACATTGACCATTTGACCATCTTGACTTTGTTGACCTTTTGACCAAAGTTGACTTGGACCTTCTTAGAAGATCTAAAGTATTCTTTGGTTTTCTTTTTATTAAGTTATGATAATGGTCATGTCATTTGTAGCCATCACCTTTATCTTGATTGGATTTGTAATGATAATGTTTTGTGAATTATTGCAACCATGGTTAGCTTTTCTCTTGGTTAAGCTTTTCATTTGCTCATTCTCATTCTCTCTCTTGAAAAGAGAAGATCCATGGTTGCTAGAAAATCTCCTTCTTCTTCCTCCTCTTGATTTCTCCTTTGATCTCATGTGTTGAGAGAAAAAGGATTCTACTTGACAAACACATCCATACATCCTCTCTACACAACCTAGGGCTTCTAGATTAGCAATCTCCTTGCCCTAGTTACCTCGGCTCGAGGTGGAGCTCGGTGTACATCTCTCGGGTGGATCGTCTTCGACTCAAGGAGGCCACGGAGGTGACCGAAGTCCGGATCAACCATTGAGCAAGCAATGAGAAGAACAACAAGAAGAGAAGAACATCAAAGAAGAACAACAACAAGAAGTGAAGGAGTTCAAGTTGAGGTATAACCACTTTGCCGAGTAGTTAATTCTTCTTTGCAAGTATGCTAGTTTAGTTTAGCAAAGATCCGGCTTTTACGGTCCATGTTACAAAGTTAAGAAAAATTTTGATTTACCGTTTCCGCAATCCCGAAAGTACCGGGAGAGGTAACGTGGACCTAACAGAACCAACGTTCCCCAGCCCCATATAGAAGCCTGTTCGGTCAAGTTATACATTTTATTATTTTGATTAAGGCATGATATGGTTGCTACCTGGAGAGAGAGAGAAAAAACACTCAGCGTATGCTCTTACAAGATCAGATTGGTTTATTAATTTATTTAATCAGGATGGCTCCCACTGTTACCTCAAATTCTCTTTCAAACCTTAAAAATTTAATTAGTCAGGATTAATCGTGCCTTACAAGTTTGCCTAACCTTTCAGCCAGGCCAGTGGCAGTACTTCGAGAGAGGTTTTCCAACGCTTTCACGAACTTTCTTAATTTAAAATAATCTCTTTTCCTTGGAGATGCTGCCCTACTGACACCTTTCTTGACACCTACCGGGTTTAGCTAGTTGTAAAGTGAAAAATCTCCCGAAGGGTAACTATTATTCACAGTGGGATCGGGACCCAACTATCATCGTGTGATAACCTAGATAGAAGCCACTCTAGTCACTACACTCCAAAAGTATGTAAATGCTAGCAAGTTTTCCTTAAGTTTGAAACTCCCGATGTGGTTTCTGCCATAAGCAGCATATGGTCTTGATAGATATCAACATATCATAATTCGCAAGTCAAGTTCAACCCGTCATTGTCCTGAATTAATTTAGACCACCCGCACAAACCCTTAATAGAGACCAACGCAGCTATGCAACTATCCTAACTAATCGCATCACTATGCGACAGATAAACAACACTCAACTACCGTACATTATGTCTTGATAGATACCAACGTACACAGAACGAATACCGTAACGACTCTGATTTTACTGTACGAAATTTTTTAAGTTAATGTACAGAATGGAGTTTTCAAGCTTGAGTACACTTTATAAGTTATTTTTGTTTAAGAACAACAAAAATCAACTTGTAGCTCATTGGTAAAGCCTTGCACTACTGTGACGTAGCCCTGTATTCGAATCTCCTCAAGCACATTATATATTTTTCTGAATTTTCCTTTAAACTTTTTGGAAGCCTAAAATTTTACATGTGTATCGCACATAGAAATGAAAAGACAGAAAAATAAACGTGTGCAAAATGTTGTTTACACAACCTAGGACACGTGGCCAAGATCCACTGGCTTTCCCTTACCAAATGACCGGCGAGATCAACATTACGGCCGGCGCCAACGGCCCCCGTGGGTAAAAAGTCCCCGTGCTTTGCCCACAAGACTCTTCCTCTACCCCCATCACCCCTGCACTATTTGATTTTTTTGTAATTAAACATAGACTTCAATTTCACCTTTAAATCCAATTTTAATGCATTTTAATTCATTCTTTCAATTCCAAAATCCTAATTCTACACTATAAATACAATCCTATACCCTAGCCCTTCCTCATTCTGAAAATTCTAGCCAAAACTATCACATTTTCTAAATACAAGAAGAGTACAAGTTAAGTTAACCAAAGATCTACTTCAGGCGAAGAATCGAGGATATTCCGGTAACGCCGCGACGCCACGGCGACTACCCCATCTTCTTCTACCTCCTCTTCACCCTTCTAACTCGTAAGTCCCTTCTAATCCTCCCTTTTCTTCTCTAAAATCTCTTTTCAAAACAAATATCGATAAGTGGAGTTAATACCGATGTAAATCTTCTAAATCTTAAAAACACACATTTTTCTTACATATTGTTCATCCAACTTTTACAAAATATTTATAACACTATTATAAATGTTTAGAACAACTTTCACCCTAAAATATCATGAAACATAATCTTAAATTAAATTTTACGCTAAAATATCATGAACTTCATATATTCATCTTTTAATTCTTTTGATAATTATACCTTTAGAAAACTTTACGGAGTAATGACCTACCCCTCACATATACACATGTTTACATAGCACGATATCCCTTGAGCTTACTTTTATTACAATATTTCATCAAAATACCATGAACTATAAAAAATCGGTTTTCTTTTGAATTGTATTATCAAAACTCTTTGAAAATATACCTCTAACACCCTCTTTAGGAGACCCACTATTGGATGGTGCGTATTATCGCACATCCTTGTGTTAGTAGAGCGAGATGCAGACCTCCTCACGGAACATTCGGTCTCGAAAGATTTTTAATACGATTTTTAAGAAAAACGAAATTTTCTACTTAATAATAAAATTAATTTTTAATAATTATATAAAAATTATCAAACCCCATATTTCCAAGATATAATAAAATTCCATGTTTTCTAAAAAATAAAAAAATGACAAATTTTATCAAAATACCTTCAAGTTATCCAAAAGTCAAGCTTTACAGTAAAATACTTTGAACTATCCAAAATAAACTATTATCACTAAAATACTTTACATTCTTAAAATACACTTCCATAGAAACCCTAAATAATATAAATAAATACTCGAGATTTATTTTGAAAGTATATAAAATATTTTTCATAAAACCCCCTCGAGCTATATAAAACATTGTTAAGGACTTTAGTAAATATAGGTTTAAGCGGGATCAATTCTCTTGAGCCTTAGGGAGCTGGAGAAAGTGAGTGCTTGTCTATTTAAGATAGAAAAACTTAACGGTGTTATCAATGGTAATTGTCTTGGAAAAATACACAAATTCTGCTGTCTATGTGCAGCAGTTACCGATAACTCCCGAATCTAACTCAGGATCCAAAGCAGTCTATGTGTCTGACTCAAGTCTGAGTCTAAATAAAACATGAATTCATTCCAAACCAGAATCCTATTCAAACATAAAACCAAACTCTAATATGTATACCTGAACCTGAACCTGAATACCAGAACCATATCAACATGCAAATATGATTTGACTTGACCGAACTATAGCTGTAACTTGACTTGATTACATGCCTACTTGTTTACATCCTGAACCTGATTACATGAACAACTTGTATCCATGGTCTCGGCAAGTCTAATAACTATAATTCAATACAATACATTATGGGGTTTTAAAGAGGTAGATTGACACGAAATGTGTTAAAAGTGGCACGATGGTGGACACTAAAAGACACCTACATGAACTCTCGTGCCATTGTCCCATGGGTTTTGACGCGGCCTTATACTTACATGTTACCATAGTCCACGAGATAGTTGGACTCCTCTCGTATACACTGATACATTCTGTACCAAGCTATAAACAACTACGTTAGTATAACAAACATATACTTGTATAATTACCAGTTCTATTTTCTCTATTTGTCCTATTCCATTCTTACTTCTGGCATTTACCGAGCGCTAGTTCGCTGACAACATTCCAGTTTCTTTCTTTCTTTGGAATATTCGTTAGGAGGACCGGATCTTCAGGAAATCGAGCCCAGCCAGGAGTACTTAGAGTAGATTGAGGCACAGCCAGACTTCTAGCTTACTTGTACTTACTTTCCAGTTTATATGCTACTGTTTAGGCATTGCTTATATCCTGGTACTTTCCTTTTCAAAGCAATGTATTGTAAAGCTGAATGTTAATAAAAGTTGCTATTTATTTTACATCTCTTGTTATTCTTGTGCATTTTATATATATTGCTTACTTACGCTTAACGTATTTACTTCTAAGTAAATACTTCGCCCCGTCACGTCTCCTTCCTCGTACGCCGGGAAGCGGAGCATGACAGGTTTTGTTGGCGGCCCATGTAGGTCAGTTCTGTATGGAATCCTAAGCAATATATCATAAGAATTATAAGAATCAGCAACTATACATTCTTTACATTTCAAATTCCTTGAATCTATCTTGAACTTCACTTTCGAATTCCTTGAATATAATCTCTCAACTTTTGAATACTTATCTGTGGTTCACCCTTCTACTTGTATCTCGTAGGTCTATTAGCTCAGTTGGTTAGAGTATCGATCGACAGAACTCGAAGAAGACTTGCCCCAATCTTTTCCTTACTTTCTCGTGCCTTGCTGCATCGTACTCCTCGAGAGAATTTCGCGTACGAAATTCTTTTAAGGAGAGTAGACTGTAATGCCTGCAACATGATTGCATTCCTTAAAATCCTTTCTTGTTTTTCCCGATAATCTTTCTCGACACTGCGGACCCTTGATCTTAGTTTGTAATCTTATTTATTTCCTGATTGTTTTCTTAAAATTTTATTCCATTGACTTTGATAGTAGAATTTAAGTGACTTAAATGGAGTTATGTGATTGTAACCATGAACCGCAGTATAGTTACAATGCAGTACTCTGCTTGAGTGATTTGGAGTTCTACCTTTGATTCTCTTTTCTCTTAATTCAGTTATGTTCTACCATATATCCATAAGTATCGAATCCTATCTTCTTTGATAACTCATATCCTTCCCTGATTTTAAATATCTTTGTACCATTCTTGACAATCCAATTCTAATTTACGTTTCTTCTATTTGATTGCATGCTCGCGACTTTCTTGAAACCTACTCTTGCTTATCTTAATAGCATCTATTCTGACTTTCGAAACTCATCGTCTTTCTGATTGTCTTATCGCGATTTACTTAGCATACCGACTGATGGAGCGCGATAACGATACATGACTACATTATCCTATCCTTGTTTCCTTTCTCTTTTACATTATCCTTCTTGAGTAATTTCGAAGACGAAATTATTTTTAAGGAGGGTAGAATGTAACGACTCTGATTTTACTGTATGAAAATTTTTAAGTTAATGTACAGAATGGAGTTTGCAAGACTGAGTACACTTTATAAGTCATTTTTGTTTAAGAACAGCAAGAAATAACTTGTAGCTCATTGGTAAAGGCTTGTACTGCTGTGATGTAGCCTTGTGTTTGAATCGCCTCAAGCACATTATAATTTTTTTCCTGAATTTTCTTTTAAACTTTTTGGAAGCCCAAAAGTTTACACGTGCACTGCACATAGAAATGAAAAGACAAATAAAAAACATGTGCAAAATATTGTGTACATAGCTTTAGACAAGTGGCCAAGATCCATGTTCCCGCAAAAAAAAATTCTGCGCAAAAGAGCCCAAGGTATCAAATAGCAGCAATATGCTTAAGAAAATGCAAACCAGTATTTTTCGGGCTCTATTTTTCCAAACTCCTGAATGAGAATCAAGTAAATTATGATGGCATCGAAAGCGTCTAGAAAAATCCTTCAATTTGAAATATTATGGGCCTCATAACTTTTCCGGAATCAAAAGTTATGAGCAAATGTGTTATGCACGTATAATCTAAGTAATGTTGTACCATATGGTGGATACTTTTTTAGTCCCATATCGGGAAAAAGAGAAATCCCTTCTCTACCACTCCCATATAAATAAGAAGGGATATTTCTTAGAAAAAATAGGATTCAATCCTCAAAAGAGCTTAGTTCTCTATAGGAGTTTAGTTCTCCAAGTTAGGGTCTTAGCTGCTCCCCCATAATGCGCATATGCGCAAGCGCCATGTGTGCCCGCCAAAGTGCGCACCACGTACAACGTACGTGCGCCCGCCATGTGCGGATTCAATCCTCAAAGGAGCTTAGTTCTCCATAGAAGCTTAGTTCTCCAAGTTAGGCCTTAGCTGCCCCCCATAATGCGCATATGCGCCACGTGTAACGCACGTGCGCCCGCCGTGTGAGGATTCAATCCTCAAAGGAGCATAGTTCTCCAAGTTAGGGCCTTAGCTGCCCCCTCATAATGTGCATATGCGCCACGTTTAAAGCACGTGCGCCAGCCATGCGAGGATTCAATCCTCAAAGGAGTTTAGTTCTCCATAGGAGCTTAGTTCTCCAAGCTAAGGCCTCAGCTACCCCCATGATGCACATATACTCAAGCACGACATGCGACGCACGTGCGTTCGCCAATCGCAAGCGCCACGCGCGACACACGTGCGCCCGGCAAGTGCGCAACATGTGCGAGGCACGTGCGCCCGCCAAGTGCGCAACACGTGCGACTTACGTGCGTCCAACACATGAAATGTACGTGCACCCAACACGTGCGATGCACGTACGCGAACACAAAGAAGACTTTTTCAGCAGTTTGGAGTTTAAGCTCCAAACTGTTCTTCCCCCTAATGAGTGGGACATGTTTCAAAGGGTATATCACTCCACACCTTCGATACATGGCGCTGTAATCCCTCAACGTCGTCGAAGAGGTGGTGGGTCCCAACGACCAATGATCTCTCTTTCTAAATATAGAGGAGGAGACCACCCCATAAGCTTCTGTAAAAAATATACAGAAGGCTCCCAAAATCTCCCACAAAACAAAAGAGAATTTAATTATCAGACAAGATCTTCTTCCTCAAAACCCTAGGTAAAGAAAATATCGAGATTGAAACATCTTTTTTACTTATCATATCATATATAAGGGTTTAACCCTTCTCAAAGAACTTAGTTCTTTCTATGGATCTTAGAACCACAAGACAAGTTTCCCACAAGTTGAGAATTTAATTCTCATCGAGAAGATTTTGTTCTTGAGAATCAAAGATTCAGAAAAGAACAAATTTGAAAAGAAAGAAGATGGAGTTCATAATACTTCAAGAATTTAGTTCCTTTAAATCAAGAACTTAGTTCTTTAAAGAACCCGATCCAAGATCTTCAAAAATAGTGATCTTGGTGAACTTTAATGCTCAAAACACCATTAAAAGAGGTTTAACCTCTCGGAGAAGATGGAGTTCATAATACTTAAAGAACTTAGTTCCTTCAAATTAAGAACTTAGTTCTTTAAAGAATCCGATCCAAGATCTTCAAAATAGTGATCTTGGTGATCTTTAATGGTCAAAACACCATTAAAAGAGATTTAACCTCTCAGAGAAGATGGAGTTCATAATACTCCAGGAACTTAGTTCTTTCAAATCAAGAATTTAGTTCTTTAAAGAACCCGATTCAAGATCCTAAAAATAATGATCTTGGTGATCGTTAATAGTCAAAATATCATTAACAGATATTTAAGTTCTCTAGAAACATCAGCAGAGATTAAATCTCCAAAAGAACTCAGCGCCTCACCTAAAAAGCACGTGAACGCTCAAGGCCAAGTTGTATAGCGTCTCACGTGAAACACACGCGAGTGCCAGGAAAAGTTAGTGCTTAGCACTATTGGAGCGCCTCACGCAAAACACATGTGAGTGCCACAAAAGCTAGTGCTTAGCACTATTATAGTGTCTCACGTGATATACACGTGAGCGCTATAGACAACTGAGTGCTTAGCACTGCTGGGTGTTACAGAAACCCAATCTTAGCCCAAATTGGTTAAGAATATATTTATGATTTCCAAATTGATATCCAAACTGATCTCAGTCTCAAATATGACTAATGATCTCTCATCGATGATATCCAAAATGATATTCATCCGATATCTCCTAAGTTAATCTTAGTCTCAAATATGACTAATGATTTTTAGATGATTCATCACAATCTTTTCTCTCAAATACGGGATTTGGTTTACGGATACATCTCTTCACACCTCTGATACATGTCGTTGTAATTCTTCAACGTTTTCAGAGAGGTGGCGGGTCCCGATAACCAACAACTTCTTTCGCTTATGGACTTCTAAATTGACGTGCATGCCTCAAATCGGATCGTGCCCCAGATTGGGCACATTCCATATCAACATCGCTCACTTCGTCACGTAAAAAATACACGTGCGCGCAAGTTGAATGATGGACCGCGACGTCCTTAAACTAATATGTTTCGCCCTGCGGACTATCTCCATAATGACTACCATATACTATCCATGGGCTATTCATATATAATCTAATGATCAGTTGTGCCCATATACTCAATGTTTCTATGTTGATCTTAGTCCCAAATATGACTAACGATCTTTAGATCAAACCCAAATATCCCGTGAATTGATGGACCTCATTTATATGAGATCTGTGTCCTAAGTTCATCCCCGTTGGCAAACCAAGCTACCAACGTGGACCTTATCAAGCAAATCCTTGACCTAAAACCAAATCTCAAATATACGGATTTGGACTAGTCCGTGCCCTATGGGCGACGACAGAAACTAGTCTCCGTATACAATCCACGAGCAACCAAAACAAAAAAAAACACACACGACACGAAGTGAACTTCCGGAGCAGGAGAAAGTGGTTATCGCGATGCGGTAACATAATTAACTGCAGAGGCTTGCGTCTGTAGAGAAGAGCGTCCCCACAATCTAAAACCCCTCGCAAAATGAGGGGGAATCTGATAAAGTCTGCTACAACGGTTGCATTCGTCCAAACCTCCGATATACGATGCCATAAATCAACTTGGCGTCTTCGGAGAGGTGGACGGATAAATCCAAATAACATCTTCCCCCAGATTCAGGCAAGACGATCCATCCCAGTTCGTCTCTGTTTCTGGCGGTAAACAGATTCTGGCACGCTCGGTGGGACCTCTCCTCTTTCTACTCCACACTTCGTGTGTCGTGTTTTTCCGCGATCAAATAATCACGGTATAAATGTTTGTAGTTGCTTTTGGGTGATGGGATACTGAAGCCAGCATTTCATCTCTACCCTAGAACGGCGTTTGCTTCCACTCACCGCAACTCAGGCTCTGTAACATCTGGTAGTGTCAAGTATGGGCCACTTGCAGCCTCAAATCTTTGCAGTCCGGCTCTTCAAGAAATTAATGGGCTTCTCTTTAGGTCTATGCTCCCACCTCCCACCCTCGGTACCTCAACGCCGAAGGAGGAATCCCAGAAGAAGTCCGTCTTCCACAGGCTGGCTCCTCAAGTTTCTGCTTTGCCGACGGAATTGATCTTCAAACAATTGGTACTTTCCAAAGGCCATGGTCGACGCAGGGGGCAGAATATTCAAGCTCTCAAAGAAAACAGGGGGCAGGCTCAGCAAAATTCTGAGGCTAATCAAATTCCGGCCGTAATAAACGGTCGATGTCGATGTTTGCATCATACAAAATAAGCTGGGGGCAGTTCTCCATCATTGTTGACTCCACCTACTTCAACTCTGATGTTGAATGCTGATGTTCCAACTGGGAACAGTTTCAAACTGCTGTGAAGGGCCAGACAAAATTCTCCCACCGCAATATTGAAGAAATCTCCGCAGCCCATGGAGATTCCACGAGAACAGAAACCGGTTCGCTCTCTAAAAGAACTTTCCTCATCTATATATAAGGTGTGGAAGCAGGTGAAGGACTCAGTCGCCAACCGTGGCACTTCCCCTAAACGACAACCAAATTCTAACAGACCCCCTTTCAAATACAAGGGGACTCATCCCAAGACGGTTCCTGATACAACGGTTCCTCCCAAAACCAAAGCGTCTTCTCACAAAAAGAGATGCCTAATAAAATCCAAATGCCCGAGGCAAACTTCAAAGGTCAAAACACCAATCACCTCAAGCCTGGGGGCATGATAGTTCATACAGTCCATATGGTGAACTCCAAAGACGAAGTTCGTGGTTCTACTAGTCACAGACCGCGTACTCGGTCCCTGACAAAGGCTTAACGACAACGTGAAAAGCTGCAGGAGATAATTGCTTAGGCGGCGGCACTCCTTAATCCATCGTCTAAGGCAAATCCCGAAGACGCACCTGGAGAAAGAACAGAGCAATACACCAGCCTCCCCTCACCAAATGACGGGCGAGATCTACATTATGGCCGTCGCCGACGGGCCCCCATGGGTAAAAAGTCCCCATGCTTTGCCCACAAGACTCTTTCCCTACGCCCATTACCCCTGCACTGTTTGATTTTTCTGAAATTAAACAGAGACTTCAATTTCACCTTTAAATCCAATTTTAATGCATTTTAATTCATTCTTTCAATTCCAAAACCCTAATTCCACACTATAAATACAACTCCATACCCTTGTTGGATATAGTGCCCTCAAATTCAATTATTGGATCGCAGGTACGTGATTACAATGATTGAGGAAGGACCTATACCGGTAGTACAGTCTTGCTCGAGATGATAGTATGCTATCTGGTTTGTCTTTATCATCGTATACATGCTTTAGTTCACTATTGCATGTTGATAGAGCCCATAGGATTTTTGCTTGACTGCCAGCAGTATGATGGCGATCATATACGTGGGAGCTGGGGTCTATAAGCACATCCTTAAAGTGTCTCTAGTCGTGGGAGTTTCGAGACAGGGCATCGATACTCCAGAGTAGACTAGTGTATACAGTCGAGACCCCGACGAGGGGCGGTGGCCGGTCTCATAAGACATTGGTGTCAGTTGGTTCACCTAAGATGTATACAGGTGCTCATTGGGTTATGAGTACAGTGGACATGACTCGCCGGGAACATGCTAGTTGGTATTATACATATCGTCAGATAGCAGTTTCCAGGTGACATGTGTATAGGTTAGTCTGTTGACCTGAGATCGTCATTTGTCTCGTGTGAGTTCCCACTGTGCTTTGATTACTACCCTACCACGGCTCAAAGGAGTCGTGCACACAGGTTTTAGTTGGGTACAGTCCCGAGCCATATGGAGGCAGTGAGTGGATCATCAGGGATTCGTCTCTCCCGGTATTGGGGGTGAGATCGCGCTGTGTCTAGGAGAGCCATTACATGAAATCCCTGGCCAGGGTAATCGAGAATTACTGGTAGGTATTCCAGTAGTATCTGGGCTACTCTCTGACACGACTTATATAGCTATTGGGGGTCTGACGTTTACCAGCTCCTAGGCCTTATATGCGATACTCATAGACGAACGGACTGGACTGTATGGATATTGTCACTGTCAGGCTCAGTAGGGTCTCTGAATGAGTTCGCTCGTCAGCTTCCCTTCCGATAAATACATGGGCAACCGTTACGTACAGCTAGTACCACTGACGTGCTTGTGGTTATACTCAGTGCCAGTGTATTGATGAGTCATTAGAGTCCCCCACAGAAAGTTTTCCAAGTTCGGGCGAAACGTTGTAAAGGCCGTATGGTTTTATGGCAGGGTTCGATCATATTCATGCACTTGTGCACGGATCATGATCGGACGGATAATACAAGCAGGCTTTGGTTTAAGCCGGATCCTAGTATTATTGTGTAGGAATAATTTTGTCTCATAGCATTCGTATTCGGTTGGAATACAAATGCGGGTATGTATTTACAGTTGAGGGGTAATCTCGTAATTCGTTACGGGATTACTTTCGGAGTTTCCAGTTTCTTTTCCGGTTTTAAAACACCGTGTTTAATTCTTGTGAGCCATTTGACTTTGTCCATTTTTTCCTTGACTTTGTCCATCCCTTACACTAATTTTTTTGGCAGCGGGGGGGGAGGGGGGAGGGGGGCTGTCCCATTTCTTACATATTGTTTATCCAACTTTTACACAATATTTATAACACTATTATAAATGTTTAGAACAACTTTCACCCTAAAATATCATGAAACATAACCTTAAATTAATTTTTACGCTAAAATACCATGAACTTCATATATTCATCTTTTAGTTTTTTTGATAATTATATCTTTAGAAAAACTTTATGGGGTAATGACCTACCCCTCACATACACACATGTTTATATAGCACGATATCCCTTGAGCTTACTTTTATTACAATATTTCATCAAAATACCATGAACTATAAAACCCAGTTTTCTTTTGAATTGTATTATCAAAACTCTTTGCAAATATACCTCTACAACCTTCTTTAGGGGACCCGCTATTGGATGGTGTGGATTATCGCACATTCTTGAGCTAGTAGAGCGAGATGCAAACCTCCTCACGGAGCATTCGGTATCGAAAGATTTTTAATACGATTTTTAAGAAAAACGAAATTTTCTACTTAATAATAAAATTACTTTTTAATAATTATATAAAAATTATCAAACCACATATTTCCAAGATATAATAAAATTCCATGTTTTCTAAAAAATAAAAGAATGACAAGTTTCATCAAAATACCTTCAAGTTATCCAAAAGTCAAGTTTTACAGTAAAATACCTTGAACTATCCGATCTGAACTATTATCACTAAAATACTTCACATTCTTAAAATACACTTCTATGGAAACCCTAAATAATATAAATAAATACTCAAGGTTTATTTCGAATGTGTGTAAAATATTTTTCATAAAACCCCCTCGAGCTATATAAAGCACTGTTAATGACTTTAGTAAATATAGATTTAAGCGGGATCAATTCTCTTGAGCGTCAGAGAGCCGGAGAAAGTTGGTGCTTGCCTATTTAAGATAGAAAAACTTAACGGCATTATCAATGGTAATTGTCTTGGAAAAAGACACAAATCCTGCCGTCCATATGCAGCAATTACCGATATCTCATGAATCTAACTCAGGATCTAAAGTAGTCTAAGTGTCTGATTCAAGTTTGAGTCTAAATAAAACTTGAATTCAATCCAAACTAGAATCATATTCAAACATGAATCCAAACTCTAATATGTATACCTGAATCTAAACCTGAACCTAAATACCAGAACCATATCAACATGCAAATATGACTTGACTTGACCGAACCATGGCTGTAACTTGACTTGATTACATGCCTACTTATTTACATCCTGAACCTGATTACATGAACAACTTGTATCCATGGTCTCGGCAATTCTGATAACTATAATTCAATACAATATATTACAGGGTTTTAAAGAGATAGATTGGTACGGAATGTGTTAAAAGTGGCACGATGATGGATACTAAAAGACACGTACTTGAACTCTCATGCCGTTGTCCCGTGGGTTTTGACGCGGCCTTGTACTTACATGTTACTATAGTTCATGGGATAGTTAGACTCCTCTCGTATACACTGATACATTCTGTACTAAGCTACAAACAACTACGTTAGTATAACAAACATATACCTGTATAATTACCAATTCTATTTTCTTTACTTGACCTATTCCATTCTTACTTCTGGGACTTACATAGCGCTAGTTCACTGACGACATTCCTGTTTCTTTCTTTCTTTGGAATGTTCGTCAGGAGGACCAGATCTTCAGGAGATCGAGCCCAGCCAAGAGTACCTGGAGCAGATTGAGGCATAGCCAGACTTCTAGCTTACTTGTATGTAAGGCTATGCCAGCGCCCCGACCATCAATCTGTGGCCAAATGCGGAACAAAAACTTTAAAACTTGGCGTTAACGGAACCCTAAACGACAGATCGTGCCATTAACCATATACTCGTTAACTGTAAAGAGGTTTAAGGGATTATACCGATCGATCTGTATCTTTCGGTCTTCAATCTCTGTCCCATGCTTGTCATGGCTGCCTCGAACAAGTTCGTTCTCTGGTCTCCCTTGTCGAAGAGGATCTACGTTGAGAATTCTTTATACGGGCTCCCGCTTCTAAACCGAAGCAACTCGGACATCAAGTTTGCTAGCCTAGATGCCTAAGATGAAGTAGAGATAGTGTGCGAATACTTTGTCTCATAACACCCATAGATTCTCAACTCATGAAAGGGATGGATGGAGGTTGAAGAAGATGCCCATGATGAAGAAGTGTGAAGCTCAAAGAAAAGGCAAGTGAGCAAGCCAAGCAAAAAGAAATGAGATGGCTGCTCTCTTTTTTGTGTCTGTGTATTGTATGATATTGTGATGGATACAAAAGAAAAGTCACAACAAAAATATCTCACATGCCTTCGCAAAATATCTCACAACACTATGCATAAATATCTTATCCAAAGAAAAAAGTCATGACATTCCAAGAATGAGTCACAATTTCCAACATTAAACATTTAAACCAAAATGTTTAATCCAAAAAGAGAAATGGCATCAACTAAAATTATCTTGTAACGAATTACAAGAATACCCCTCATACGTATATACATACCTGTATCTGTATTCCGACTAAATACGAATACAACGAGACGAAAGTAATCGAACAATATAATACTAGGATCCGGTTTAAATCAAAGCTCACTATATTATCTGTCCGATCATGATCCACACACAAGTGCACGTATATGATCGAACCCTGCCATAAAACCATACGGCCTCTACAACGTTTCGCCCGAACTAGGGAAACCCTCTTTGTGGGACTCTAAAGGCCCGTCAATACGCTGGCAGTAAGTTTAACCACAAGGACGTCAGTGGAACTAGCTGTACGTAACGGCTGCCCAGGTATTGAGCGAAAGTGAGGCTGACGAGTGAACTCATCCTGAAACCCTACTGAGCCTGACAGTGACAATATCCGTACAGTCCGGTCCATTCCTCTATGAGTATCGCATATCGGGTCTAGGGGGTGGATAAAGTCAGACCCCTAATAACGCGATATTTAGTGTCGGTATGAAGCCCATCACCACCTGAGAAACTACTGATCTGAATCAGTAATTCATGACTATCTTGGCCAAGAATTTCTGGTGATGGCCACCCGTGCACACCACGACATCAACCTCCAATACCGGGAGAGACGAATCCCCTGACGATCTGCTCATTGTCTCCATGTTGCTAGGGACTGTACCCAACTAAAACCTATTTGCACGACTCCTTTGAGCCGTAGTAGGGTAGTAATCAAAGCACAGTGGGAACTCACACGAGACAAATGACGATCTCAGGTCGATAGACTAACATGTACACATGTCACCAGGGAACTACTATCTAAAAATAGGTATAATACCAACTAGCATGTTCCCGGCGAGTCCGTCCGGTGTACTCATAACCCAATGAGCACTTGTATACATCTTAGGTGAACCAACTAACACCAATGGCTTGTGAGACCAGCCACCGCCCCTCGTCGAGGTCTCGATCCGTATACACTAGTCTACTCATGGAGTATCGATGCCCAGTCTCGAAACTCCTACGACTAGGGACACTTTAAGGATGTGCTTATAGACCACCCAACTCTTAGGTATATGATCGCCATCATACTGCCGGTAGTCAAGCAAGAATCCTATGGGCTCTTTCAACATGTAATAGTGATCTGTAATGTCACCTGAAGCATGTACACGATTATAAAGACAAACCAGATAGCATACTATCATCTCGAGTAAGACTGTTCTACCGGTATAGGTCATCCCTCAATCATTGCAATCACGTGCCTGCGACCCAATAATTGACTTGAGGGCACTATAGCCAACAATCTCCCACTTTCACTTAAGGCTAATTATTGCGGTGTCGCATACTCACAGCCCGTGTGATACCGAACATCCAACTTCTCTACTAATCACTTTCACAAAGCTCGTTTGTAAAACTATTGCGTTCGAGAAATAGCCTCAGTGAGTGGATCCGCTCTGATGTTTCTTTCTATGTCTCTCTTTATCTCAAGTTCGCGGAGAAAACCATCTCCTGAAATGAGCAACACCTGTTTTAGAATATGTCTGGATATCTGATGGGACCCAGTTCAGAAATGAACGCCAAATCCAGTTTACTTTTTAGACTGTATCGTCAACTGAATTTAATCAGTATCCTACGCCATGCCTCCCTCAGTATCCGCTTGGTCCACCTGTCTAAATTATCGCCCCTCGCCTGAGGGAAAACTATAATTCTGACAGTCACTCTGTCATCCAGGTCACCTTGGAAGCCTGGAATGATAACCGTCTCCCGAAGGAGGCTGTCGTTATCAAATCCCTAGAACATTCACTTATGTTCATAAACTGCTTCCGAACGTTTCTCCAGAATTGGATTAATATATCAACTTATTGCATCTAGTGCAAAAACAACATCTGGTGGGGTACTTGACATCTCATGATTGACTCAATTGCCTAAGCAAGTGATATGCCAATCATGCACATCCCTCTCCTCTTTAGTCTGTAAGACATCTTTAGAGAGGGTGACTCCATCGCCTGCAGGTACACCACCATGCCAGGAGTCGTCCATTCTAAAACACCTTTAGAATACCGTCTGAGTATCCAGATTGGGAAAATACCCAAATTTAGATCTAAAACTATAGATCCAGTATCCAGAATGCCTGATATAATTTCCATATCCTATGTGGAGAAACCACTGTGTGACAACCATAGTATAACCGATCGTAATATAGGAATTTCACTTCCTACAATGTGCATGTCATCCAAATATCAGGATATCACACCCTACTATCTTCTTAACAGATCCATCTCCTATTTTGATGAAGTCAAAGCCTTTGACTGTCATATCAAAAATAGATGATTTATCTCCGCTATAGTCTATAAATAGACATAAGCTACTTGTCCACTTTGCTTCCGCTGCTCCCACTGACTACAACAACCATCTGGCAGAGTCATATACACGTGCACTTCTAAAGCGAGTTTAGAACAATGCTATACTCATCCTCCTGCCGGGTCTCATAGTCTAGAACAGCAGTAATGGCAAGTCTGGGTAAACAAGAACCTCCCTGTCACCGTCTTTAAGGATACCGAAGTATCTCTCGGGCGCCTGAGGTTAACCACCATATCTGCGGAGTGGCTAATGGAATGTCAGACCTGATTGAATCTTTAGGTTCTATTAAATTTTCAGTAATCGTTTGTGGTTCTAGAATCACTTCCAGTTCTACCATACTCCCACTACTGTTTTCTGAAAAAAAAATCCATTTTACTAAAACTGTGGCGAGTCAAGAACAATATCACTATTGATCTTCCATATGGTAGAAAGTTAACCCTCGTCATAGTCCGGGATAACCCACAAACTGCCATTACGGAAATGCGCCTTGAGTTATCCAGAGTCTAATTTTAAGCATAAGCCAGAGAACTCCATATACTTTAACATCGTTAAGATATGAACCATTCTATATACAATATAGAAACAGAGGCACTGATTTAGTTAGAACCAGATTCAAATCATGCAGCTGTCTCCAGTGCATGTCCACTAAATGGAAGGATGCTGATCAGCATTACTCAACTTAGGAGTATATCCAGATATGAGTAATCTGAAAGAGAAGCAAGTTCTCAAAACCATTACTTATCAACTGAATACCAAACACAAGTATCTACATTTTCGATCACCTTGAAGAATCCTGATACTTGCAACACATGCTTCTCTACTTTATTCTTGTACCTATAACTTCTCAAAACTTGGACCTTGTATTTCTACGAAACACTTGTCTAAGACTCGAGAAATCACAAGTAAACAGAATATAGTACGAGGACTAACCCCTCTGTCCTAATGGACACTAGACAACATACAAAACTTTGTATAAGTCCCCTGAGTTGAATAACTCAAACCCTGTGCGTCACGGGTTGAAAACCGTACTATGGTTAAGAAGAATTACACTGTTGTTTAATACTTCTTACCTAACCATCAACTGATATAGGTAAATGTCATGGAAATAATTTCAAAAAGTCATATCTCACTTTATAAAATAAACGTACAGATATATCAGTTTGAAATTGATGCATAACAACGGATATTCAAAACCAAATATTTGCCGTCAGGCAAAACCCCAGGTGATTTCCTCAAATATCACCAATTACAACGAATTCCGATATAATGAGGATATAATCACCTAATTTCCAATAACTTACTCCCACTTATTATCTGTAAAACCTTACAGATGTGAGAATTATGCCTGGTAAATACATACCCTGAAGTAATGATCTAATTGGGAAATCGGTTTTTAATTAACAACGAATAGTGAAACTAAAACATTAAAATGTTTCGAAGGGGTAGCCGGGTATTCCCAGTAATGTCTTCCATTATCCAGATTCATGATTGTAACCGTATATTTCCTTGCCATCTCTCCAAATCTCTTTATTTGTATTTACTCATTACCTTCTGTACACCCCCTTTAGGATAAGTGATTTTCTTCCTTCCCTACCGTTCAACACCAGCCTATGGTTTGGAAGAAGACTATCCAATAAGCGTAATAGGTGTACTCTCCTAATCTTAGGAGTACTCGCAACCTGAGAGAAGGTAAAGATTAAAAACAACTGAATAATCCTTATTTTATTTCTCCTGAACCAGAATCTATCTTCAAACTGGAACAAGTTCTTTCGAGTTCGTATGTAACTATACAATAGATTATCCAATAACGGTGGATCTTCGTAGTGATACAGGGTGTTCTGGAGAAATACAAAGGTGAAGTAGGAGTGGCAACGAAATACGTGGTTTGGTTGTGAATGATTGCAGTCGCAATTTACTTTTCCCTCTTTCTAATCCCTTTATCTGCCTTTACTTATTACCTCCTGCACACCTTACTTAAGCTAATTGGTTTTCTTCTTTCCCTACCTTTCAGCACCTGCCTATGGTTTGGAAGAACACTATCCAATAAGCGCAATAGGTGTACCCTCTCCTAATCCTAGGAGCCCTCACAATCTGAGAGAAGGTAAAATGAAAAGACAACTGAATAGTCATATTCATTTTCTCCAGAACCGGAAACCATCCTCGAATCTGAAACAAGTTTCTTCGAGTTCGTATGTAACTATATGATGGTCATATCCAATAAATATGTGGATCTTCGTAGTGATACGGAATGTTCCGGAGAAAAGAAAAGGGTAAAAGGAGTGACAATGATGTATGCAACTCTGACAATCCAAAGGCCAGTGTTTTAAGAAAGTTCGGTTAACTTGGTTACTGAGTTATAGTTAAGGATCAGGTCATGGTCGCTTCCAAAGAGAGAGAAAAGAAACACTCAGCATGCACTCTAACCTTGATCAGAATGGTCAATCATTTTATCTAATCTGGATGTCTCCCACTGTAGCCTCAAATTCTCCTCCAAACCTGAAAGAAGAATTAGTCGGGATCATATAAAATCATCCGAGGAGTAAACCAACTCATCAGTGGGTATCGGAACCAACTATCATCGCATGATAATTTGATGGAATCTACTCACGTTATCATACTCCAGAAGGTATGCGCATGCCTGGCAAGTTTCCTGTATGTTTGAAACTCCCGATATGATTTTTATCCTATGCTCTTATGACCTTGACGAAGGCCAATATATCATAAGTCACATGTCGAGTTCTACCTGTCATTGTCCAGGTTAATTTGAACCCTTCCGTACATACCCTTGACGAAGGCCAAAATAGTAGTACGACTGTCCCAAACCAACTCATCTATCTATGCAACAGAAAAGTAACAAATAGCTGCCATACACTATGCCATGACGAAGGCTTACAAACATAGCATGAATACTAAGTGCTACCCGTCTGAAATGACGAAGGGTCACAAATGGTTTTTGGCGAAAACCCTTTAACGTAATGAACTTGATATCGTTGAAGGAACCGGATAGGTTTTTACAAATATACATTGGCGAAAAGCTTTGCTAAAGAGGTCACTCCCGGTGAAGGGATCTCGGCTCTTTCCTCGTAGAATGAGGTGCAGGATATTCCAACTGAATACCGTGATACAAAGCAAAAAGTAATCGACTATAGCGAAGTTATTTCCCTGACGCAAACTTCTGCCTAAGGGGTCACTTCCGATGAAGGGATCTCGGCCTTTCCCTCGTTGAATGAGGTGTTGGATATTCATAACCGAATACCACTGTGCAAAACAAAATAAAAACGTCCTTGTAATAACAACTTTTGAAAATTGTCCCAACAATATCGAATAGATCTGTTTTCCTTGCATTGATCTGAATCAACACAGTCCCATCAATTAATCACACAACAAAAGAACGAAAATATGATGTACATATATGCCATTCGCATTCGCCACTGGATCCCGTCATCACCCCTTAACTAACGACAGAGCGGGGACTAGACTAGCGCGGGTGTAAAACATATACAACATCTACTATTATATATATAGCAATATACAATAATCACTCCAGGCGTGATAAATGCAACATCACAGATAAGCGATAAGTATCACAGAACAAAACAGATAATCTGGGAGCCCCAGGTTTTCTTTGAGCCGCAAGTGAAACCCGGCGTTCCCCTGGTTGTGTGGATAGCCTATACAATGAAAACCTAGACCCTTATGAGCGCGACAAGTTACCCGTCAAAAGCAGAAGTGAGGCAGCCCCCTTCATCAAAGTGAATGGACCACCCGACACTTCACGGAATTCGGTAACTTGAGCATCCCTCCTTGAGTCAACATGTACTCTCTACGAGTGCGGCGAATAGTCCGCCAATTCTAGAGTGAGGCCCCTTCCTTCTCAACGCTATGAGATGCGGGCCCGTTGCCCTCTAGAACCCGGTTATTCATGCACTCCACCGTGAGATAATCCTAGTACAGAAAAGAAAATATGTACAACGGTGACATCGACCTCAACCCGGTCGTGCCCCAAACAAATAATATACAAACAGGCAGTGACGACAGTCCATATGCCGGGCGCTCGCCCTGCGATATCAAATGTACAAATAAAACTAAACTGTACTATCATTGCAACCAAGCTATCCACCACGACGAATCCGCAACAACACAGCACAACACAGAATATCAATGTGAATGTCACGTTCGCAAACCCGTCTAAAAGGACTATAGCAATTAGACAAGTTGTACCGCTCTAATGACATTCACGGTCGTAGATAGAAATGTATATACTATAAACTTTAAACTATATTAGAAATATCGACTTTGAAATAACCCCGAATAGCCCCCAATCACCAAGATAAATCCATATCAAAACGGGGCTAAACTAGCAATAGCACTGAACCAACATTCCAGAGACCAGACCAGACCCAAAACACGAAACCCAGAAGCCAAAGAATGGTCGGCCTGCTAAGTTTTTTCGCATTGTGCTCGGCCAAATAGTGGTGGATTGGGTTCGTGTTTGGGGTGTAGTCTAGTGGTCATGTTAGTAGTCTTCTGCAGTTGCTAAAATGATTTTAGAAGACACTTTAAAAAACAACAGAAACTGGAATGCATCGGGTATTGTTTGGGGTTGTTTCGGTTTTGATACTTTAACATTGTCTAAACTAACTAGTATACGGTTAATGGGTTGGCTCTGATACCATGTAAGGATATGCCAGCGTCCCGACCATCAATCCGTGGCTAAATGCGGAACAAAAACTTTAAAACTTGGCACTAACGGAACCCTAAACGACGGATCGTGCCATTAACCCTATACTAGTTAACTGTAAAGAGGTTTAAGAGATTATACCGATCGATCCATGTCCTTCGGTCTTCAATCTCTGTTCCATGCTTATCACGGCTGTCTCGAACAAATTCGCTCTCCGGTCTCCCTCATCGAAGAGGATCCACGTCGAGGATTCTTTATACGGGCTCCCGCTTCTAAACCGAAGCAACTCGGACATCAAGTTTGCTAGCCTAGATACCCAAGATGAAGTAGAAATAGTGTGTGAATATATTGTCTCATAACATTCATGGATTCTCAACTCATGAGAAGGATGGATGGAGGTTGAAGAAGATGCCAATGATTAAGAAGTGTGAAGCCCAAAGAAAAGGCAAGTGAGCAAGCCAAGCAAAAAGAAATGAGCTAGCTGCTCTCTTTTGTGTGTGTGTGTGTTGTGTGATATTGTGATGGATACAAAAGAAAAGTCACAACAAAAATATCTTACATGCCTTCACAAAATATCTCACAACATTATGCAAAAATATCTTAGCCAAAGACAAAAGTCAAGCCATGCCAAGAATGAGTCACAATTTCCATCATTAAACATTTAAACCAAAATGTTTAATCCAAAACGAGAAATGGCATCAACTAAAGTTATCTTGTAACGAATTACAAGAATACCCCTCATCTGTATATACATACCTGCATCCGTATTCCGACTGAATACGAATACAACGAGACGAAAGTAATCCAACAATATAATACTAGGATCCGGCTTAAACCAAAGCCCACTAGTATTATCCGTCTAATCATGATCCGTGTACAAGTGCACGTATATGATCAAACATGTTGGATATATATATGCCCTAGAGGCCATTATATGTATAGTGGATGCTTGGACATGTATATATGTATATTTATATATATGACTTTCTTGCTCGATAAGATAGTATGCTATCTGGTTTTACTTTATCTGACATATTTACTTGATACTGTTCATTTGATACATGTTGATAAAGCCCTGAGGATATTTGCTTAACTTCTATGGCTATGATGGAGATTATACTAGTGGGGCATGTGTGGTCTATAAGCATATCCTTAAATGTTCCTAGTCGTAGGTATATCGAGACAGGGCATTGATATTCCAGAGTAGACTAGCGTATACGTTTCTTGACCCATATGATGGGCGATGGATGATCCCATATCCATTGGTGTTGTGGCATCGAAGATTGTATACGAGTGCTCAGTGGAGACTGGGTACACTGAACGGACTCACCAAGAATTCCTATATGGTATTATATCTATCGTCGGATAGCAGTTCTCTGGTGACACTGGTACAGGTTAGTCTGTATACCCGAGATCGTCATAGAGTCTTGTGTGTTCTCCCACTGTACTTTGATTTCCACCCTACCACAGCTCTACTGAGTCGTGCAAACAGGTGGCTTTTAGGTATAATCCCGAGACATATGAAGACAGTGAGCGATAGGAGGGGTTTCGTCTCTCCCGGTATTGGGAGTTGATGTTGTGCAATGTGCGATTGGCTCTGACTTGAAGTCCCTGGCCAGGGCTGATGAGATTTACTGATAAGTGTTATCAGTAGTTTCTCAACCGGTCATAGTTCATATCGACATGACTTATTGAGTTATTAGGGCTCGATGATTCCATCCCTAGACTTGATATGCAGCATATCAGACGAAGAGACCGGACTGTACGGTAAGTGTTACCAATGGCTGGACGGAAGTTTTGACGGGTTCGCTTGTTTTTCTTCTGATCGCTCAATACCCGGGTGGCTGTTACGTTTAGCTGACCACTTGCGGCTTGTAAGTGTTTTGATATGATCATCACCTACTGCCTGCGTATTGACGAGTCTTAGAGTCCCACACAGGATTTTTCTAGCCCAGGCGAAATGATGTGGTGTGCATATGTGATATGCGGGAGCTCGATTAAATACGAATATGTGATACCGTATTTTAGTCGGGCGTTCACTATTGGTTGGGTCGTATTTGATATGACCTATTTATTAAATCAAGTGTTGATTTAATATTATCTTTTAGCTCACTTTTAATTAACCCTTTTTTCTTTCGGATGTATGCATGTATGTTTACACATACACATGATGATGTGCATGGACATATACACACATACATATGTGTCATGGTTGATGATACAAAGGAGATGGCAATACAAGATTTATATGGTTGATAAATATCTAGATTTTGTTAATGATTTAAAGAAAAGGAAATTAGCTATAATGACTCATTTTTTCTACACACTTCTTCTTTGACCATTGACTTTAATTATGGTTATATTTCCTTTGTTCTTTGACCCATCCAAATAATATCTAGATATTTAGCCAACCATGGTTATATTTGAGAGTGTCTCAAATATAATCATTTCTTTTTGAATTATTGAAAATAAGTTTTTCATTATATTCACAAAAGTTTTTGCCATCTTCATCTTCCTCCTCTCTCTAGCTCACTTGAGTTTGTTAAAAGTGTAAGGAACCAAAAAGAAAGGGTTTTTAAGTGAGTTTACAAACCACATAACCATTCTACACTACCCTAGCCCTTTAGTATAGAGTGTTTGCTTTACTTCATCTTGATTTTGTGAAGCAAAGAGCTTGACCTAGAAATCTCTGGGTGGATCATCGTAGACGACGAAAGACCTCTAGCGGAGTTGATCCGAGCTTCGAGCAAAGCCTCAGGAGTCCATAAGAGTGAAGGAGTTGGCTACAAAGGTTGTATTCTCTTTTCCTTTAGCTTAGACTTCCTATATTGTTGTTATTACCCTAAATTCTAGTTACGATTTGTAGTTCGTTTGTAATAACCCTCTAAAATTTAAAAGTTCACTACTTTATGATATTGTAACCTAACTAGAGGTGCTACTACATACCAACATGATATCAAAGCCTATCTAGAGCTTTAGGGTAAACTAGACGACGTTTAAAAACTCAACCGAACATAAAATTTGATTTTTATACATGCTCACTGGAAATTTTTTCAAAAGTTGGAATTTTTATAATTAAAACTATTCAAAAAATAGAGCAGGGTTTTCTCTGGAGCCCCAAGAAAAATGAGCGCCTAACTCGACACAACGACCGCGGAACCGCGGCCAAATAAGGGTATTTGCGGCGGTTCCTCGGCGCCGTTGGTGAGGCTTAGACCGTGCGTTCTTGCGTTGATCCGTAGGTACTATATATGCTCTCTAGGAATTTTTATGCAGGTTCAAGTGTTGAGATCTATTACAACAGTGGGTATGTTGACGTGTTGATTGATATATTTTAACGTCGTCGATGTTTTTCAATTGTTGATGTGATATGATGTATAGGATCGTCGTGATCGAATGGCCGGGGGTTTTATGTGAGATGAGAGTTTATCTTTTCATTCATGTAAAATTCATTGTATATATTATTCTTTTATTGGGGCACATCCGGGTTGAGGATGATGTCTCCATTGATGTATATTTTACTTTTCCGCATTAGGATAGACCCAAGGAGGGGAGCATGAGTGACCGGGTTCTGGAGTTCAGTGGGAGGCCATCTCGAGGAGTCGAGACCGGGTCTCCTAAACTCCAGAATTGGAAGGGTCACTTGCCGCTCTCGTAGGGGTCTAAGGGTGTGGGCTTGGTTATTCATCACGACCGTGGAATCCGTATTTTCTATCGTAGGCTAAATATAAAATACGGAGTTCCTAGTATATCCTATATTTTCATATATGTGTTTCTGCTGCTGATTATTCTGTGATGTGATTCCTTAATATCTGAGACGAATGTAATATTGTTATATATGTGATATGTAATACTGTTTTTCGTTTCTTTTTGTATTGGCTTAGGAACTTAAATGATGGGAATACATTAATAAGATTAATGTAAAAGAAAAGAAACCTAATGATGTTGTAGAATCGGATTTGAAACCCACTCGGCTCCTTTTTATAAAAAAACAAGTTTCAAAAGATGCGGAGCTTAAGCCACTCATTTTCTAAAAACTATTTAGATTCTACAACGAAATCAAGTTCAAAACATTAAAGGTTTTCATAAAAACCATCTGCAGCCCTCCGTCATTTTAGGAAGCAGAGTACTTAGTATTCATGCTACGTATGTTGATCATAGTCAAGGCGTAGTGTACGGTAGCTAAGTGATATCTTCCTACAAAGTATATGATGCGATAAATTAGGACATTCATGTGATTATGTTGATCATAGTCAAGGGTCATATGGGTGGGTCTAGTTAATCAAGAAATGACGGGTAGAACTTGACTAGTGCTTATGATATGTTGACCATAACCAAGGTCATAAGCATCTAGGGGTAAAAACTATATTGGGAATTTCAAGTGTTGAAATTTGCAATGAGATTGCATACCATCTATATGATAGTTGGATTCCGATCCCAATGTGAGTAAGAGTTACTCCCAGGAGAGTTTTATACTTTACAATTAGCTAATCCAGTAGGTGTCTAGAAAGGTGTCAACGAGGTTTGACCTCTGGGAAAACGAGGTTTATTTTAATTAGGTACGTGCGAAAGCACGGGGAACCTCCCTCAAAGTACCGACACTGGCCGGGCTGACCGGTTAGCGAAACTGTAGAGTATAATTAATCCTGGCTAGTTTTATTTTTGAGTTTTTAAAGAAAATTTGATAAATACAGTGGGAGATATCGATTAGATAAGATAATAAAAAAATCTGATCTTTGCAAGAGCATTTCGCTGAGTGTATTCTTTTCTCTCTCCTAATGGCAGATACCGATGATGGGACTTAAGCTTCTTTTAGAGAAAAACAAACTGACTGGACCGAATTATAAAGAATGGTTGAGGAACTTGAACATTGCACTCACATATGATAAAGTATCATATGTCCTCACTACCAAAGCCCCACCCGTCCCAGGACCTGAATCATCTGTTTCGGATAAGGAGATCCGAAAAGCATGGGATATTGATTGCAATACGGCTACGTGCCTCGCGCTTGCTTCTATGAACAGTATCCATCAGAAACAACACGAGAAGATGGATGTACAATCCATCTTTCTTCATACAAAGGAGTCGTATGAAGAGCAATCTCGTATTTTACGATACGAGGCATCTCGAAAGTTGTTTCAGATACGGATGGCCCCCGGTGCATCAGTAGGAGACCATGTTCTGAAGATGATTGGTCTTATAGAAGAACTTAAGGAACTGGGATGGACTATGGATAATGAGCAATATACAGATATTGTTCTGCCGTCTCTCTCCCCCGCCTTTGCTCCATTCATAGTGAATTTAAATATGAACGATTTGGAGAAATCATTGCCAGAAGTTCTCAATATGTTGAGAAGTGCAGAGAGCACGCTTAAGATAGCGAAAACTCCCGCTCTGCTTTATGGGCCATCTTCCTCTTCAGTCCCGAAAGCCAAGGCCAAGGGAAAGAAGAAGAAGAATCCCACCAAGCCGAAAGGTGGAGTTGAAAAGGCGAAGGGGAAAGACAAGTCTGTGACCGCGGGATGTGGAAAAGGAGAATGTTTTTACTACCACAAGTCGGGACATTGGAAACGCAATTGTGCTTTGTACCTTGCTGATCTCAAGAAGAAGAAGCATACTGATGCTTCCGCTTCAGGTGTATTTGTAACTGAAAAATGTTTTTCATTAAACTCTGCATCTTGGGTATTTGATACCGGTTCTGGTTCTCACATCTATAATTGTGTGCAGGGATTGAGAAACAGTAGAGTTTTGAAGACTGGGGACCACACTCTGCGGGTTAGAAATGGTTCCAATGTATATGCTGTATCCGTAGGAGAGTATCATCTGGGGTTGCTTTCAGGATGTATTTTGGTTTTGAACCCTTATTATTTTGTACCTGGTATGCTATGTAATATAATATCCGTATCTTTGTTGGACAATGAAGGATATCATTTTATGTTGCAAAATAATGTTATGAACATTAACTTGAATCAACAGTTGATTGGGTATGGTACACTAAGTAACGGAATTTACGTCCTAAACCAACACACAGTTTTCAATATACAACATACAAATAAAAGAAAGATTTCAGATATAAATGAATCTTTTCTTTGGAATTGTTGACTTGGTCATATTAATGAAACAAGACTAAACAAGCTATATAAAGATGGATATTTAAAACCTTTTGAATATAAATCTTATGTGACTTGTCAGTCTTGTATCAGAGGTAAAATGACCAAAACTCCGTTTATAGGACACGGAGAGAGAGCTACAGAACTCTTAAGCCTCATACATAGTGATGTATGCGGACCAATGTCTACACATGCTAGAGACGGTTTTTCATACTTCATCACTTTTACTGATGATTTCTCAAGATTCGGACACGTGTTTTTATTGAAGCATAAATCCGAAGCTTTCGAGAAATTCAAGGAGTACAAACTTGAAGTAGAAAAACAAAATGGCTCGAGTATCAAGAAACTTCGATTAGATCGAGGTGGAGAGTATTTAAGCACTGAGTTTTCAGACTTCTTAAAAGAGAATGGGATTCTCTCTCAGCTCACTCCTCCTTACACACCACAGCACAATGGTATGTCAGAACGGAGGAATCGTATCCTATTTGATATGGTACGGTTCATGATGAGTGATGCTGAGTTACCACTTTTCTTTTGGGAACATGCATTAGAGACAACAATTTATCTATTGAACAGGGTTCCAACCAAGACCGTGTCTACCACTCCATATGAGATGTGGTGTGGAAAGAGACCATCTCTTAAAAGAGTTAGGATATGGGGTTGTTCGGCTTATGTCAAAAGGCAGAATCCGGATAAACTCGAGACACGATCGGTTATGTGTACACTTGTGGGATATCCAAAATATTCATATGGATATCTTTTCTACTACAAGGAGGAACAAAAAGTATTTGTTTCTCAACATGCCACATTTTTGGAAAATAAAATTTTTGCAAATAATACTGATGGCAATGAGGTAGAACTAGAAGAGGTTCTAGAGATACAAATTACTCATGAAGAATTGGTTGAACCTGATGTTGCAGTAGAACATCTAGAACCTCAGCCGCTCCGGAGATCTAGTAGAACTTTTCGCCCACCGGAGCGATACTATGGTTTTGTCATTGATGGTGATAGAGAAGATTGCATCATGGATGATGATGACGCTACTAGTTTTCAACAAGCTATCACGAGTGAAGACTCAGTGAAGTGGCTGGATGGTATGAGATCTGAAATGGAGTCCATGTACACCAACAAAGTATGGACTTTGGACGTTGCACCTCCTGGGATAAAACCCGTAGGATGCAAATGGATTTTTAAGAAAAAGATTGGTATAGATGGACAGGTAGAGACCTATAAAGCAAGGTTTGTAGCGAAAGGTTTTCGTCAAAGACCAAGACTGGACTATGATGAAACTTTCTCTCCAGTAGCAATGCTTAAATCCATTCGGATCCTACTTGCTATTTCTGCTCACTATGACTATGAAATCTGGCAGATGGATGTTAAGACTGCATTTCTAAATGGTGATTTAGAAGAGTGTGTTTTTATGGATCAGCCAGAGGGCTTCACAGACAGTGAGAGCAGCGAAAAAGCGTGTAGGTTGCTTAAATCGATTTATGGGTTAAAACGGGCATCTCAGAGCTGGAACATCTGTTTTGATGATACAATCAAAAAGTTTGATTTTGTCAAAAATATAGATGAACCGTGCATTTATAAGAAGATTGTAGGGAGTACTGTCACTTTCCTCGTATTGTACGTAGATGACATTCTCTTGATAGGAAATGATATTCCTATGCTACAATCGGTCAAATTATTCTTATCACAAAGGTTCTCCATGAAGGACCTGGGTGATGCCTCGTGCATTTTGGGCATAAGGATCTATAGAGATAGATCCAAGAGGTTATTGGGATTGTCCCAATCAAAGTACATTGATACCATCCTTAAAAGGTATAGTATAGAAGATTCCAAGCGTGGTGCCTTGCCCGCTTGCCATGGAATCACTCTCTCTAAGGACTTCTGTCCGAAGACTGATGAAGAGAGAGCTCGCATGAGCATTATACCCTACGCTTCAGCCGTAGGATCTATAATGTATGCGATGATATGTACTTTCCCTGATGTAGCTTATGCACTAGCTGTAGTAAGCAGGTATCAATCTAACCCAGGGGAGAAACACTGGATAGCCGTAAAGAACATTCTTAAATACTTACGAAGGACTAAAGAATTGTTCTTGGTGTATGGTAATGGGGATCTCCAAATGGAGGCCTTTACCGATTCCAGCTTCCAAAATGATAAGGATGACAGTAAATCTATCTCAGGGTTTGTATTTACCCTCAATGGAGGGGCGGTATGTTGGAAGATTTCCAAACAGGATACCGTTGCAGACTCCACGATGGAAGCTGAGTATATTGCTGCAAATGATGCTGCCAAGGTAGCTGTCTGGATGAGGAAGTTCGTCGCGGAGTTAGGAGTAGTTCCAACCATTATTAATCCAATACCATTGTATTATGATAATAATAGAGCTATGGCGTTGGCCAAAGAACCCAGATCCTATCAAAAGTCCAGACACATCCTCAGGCGATATCATTTGATCCGGGAGATAGTTGATCGCCAAGAGATCGAGATTCGGAGAGTAGATACAAAGGACAACACCGCGGATCCACTCACCAAGGCCCTTCCACAGCCGCAACATGAGCGACTTTTTGAGATGTTGGGTATGAGATACGCCAATAATTGGCCTTAGTGCAAGTGGGAGATTGTTGGATATATGTATGCCCTAGAGGCCATTATATGTATAGTGAATGCTTGGACATGTATATATGTATATTTATATATATGACTTTCTTGCTCGACATGATAGTATGCTGTCTGGTTTTACTTTATCTGACATGTTTACTTGATAATGTTCATTTGATACATGTTGATAAAGCCCTGAGGATATTTGCTTAACTTCCATGGCTATGATGGAGATCATACTAGTGGGGCATGTATGGTCTATAAGAATATCTTTAAATGTTCCTAGTCATAGGTATATCGAGACAGGGCATCGGTATTCCAGAGTAGACTAGCTATACGTTTCTTGACCCATATGATGGGCGATGGATGATCCCGTATCCATTGTTGTTGTGACATCGAAGATTGTATATGGGTGCTCAGTGGAGACTGGGTACACTGAACGGACTCACCAAGAATTCCTATATGGTATTATATCTATCGTCGGATAGCAGTTCTCTGGTGACACTGGTACAGATTAGTCTGCACCCGAGATCGTCATAGAGTCTTGTGTGTTCTCCCACTGTACTTTGATTTCCACCCTACCACAGCTCTACTGAGTTATGCAAACAGGTGGCTTTTGGGTATAGTCCCGAGACACATGGAGACAGTGAGCGATAGGAGGGGTTTTGTCTCTCCCGGTATTGGGAGTTGATGTTGTGCAATGTGCGATTGGCTCTGACTTGAAGTCCTTGGCCAGGGCTGATGAGATTTACTGATAGGTATTATCAGTAGTTTCTCGACCGGTCATAGTTCATATCGACATGACTTATTGAGTTATTAGGGCTCGACGATTCTATCCCTAGACTTGATATGCAGCATATCAGACGAAGAGACCGCACTGTACGGTAAGTGTTGCCAAAGGCTCGACGGGAGTTTTGACGGGTTCGCTTGTTTTTCTTTTGATCGCTCAATACCCGGGTGGCCGTTACGTTTAGCTGACCGCTTGCGGCTTGTAGGTGTTTTGATATGATCATCACCTACTACCGGCGTATTGACGAGTCT
The DNA here is from genome assembly GCA_030015575.1 of Agapanthus africanus. NCBI lineage: Eukaryota > Viridiplantae > Streptophyta > Magnoliopsida > Asparagales > Amaryllidaceae > Agapanthus > Agapanthus africanus. Next base: position 853,203,202 of record JASDDO010000024.1, read on the forward strand.
TAGAGTCCCATACAGGATTTTTCTAGCTCAGGCGAAATGATGTGGTGTGCATATGTGATATGCGGGAGCTCGATTAAATACGAATATGTGATACCGTATTTTAGTCGGGCGTTCACTATTGGTTGGGTCGTATTTGATATGACCGATTTATTAAATCAAGTGGTGATTTAATATTATCTTTTAGCTCACTTTTAATTAACCCTTTTTTTTCTTTTGGATGTATGCATGTATGTTTATACATACACATGATGATGTGCATGCATACATACACACATAAATATGTGTCATGGTTGATGATACAAAGGAGATGGCAATGCAAGACTTACATGGTTGATAAATATCTAGATTTTGTTAATGATTTAAAGAAAAGGAAATTAGCTATAATGACTCATTTTTTCTACACACTTCTTCTTTGACCATTGACATTAACTATAGTTATATTTCCTTTGTTCTTTAACCCATCCAAATAATATCTAGATATTTAGCCAACCATGGTTATATTTGAGAGTGTCTCATATATAATCTTTTCTTTTTGAATTATTGAAAATAAGTTTTTCATTATATTCACAAAAGCTTTTGCCATCTTCATCTTCCTCCTCTCTCTAGCTCACTTGAGTTTGTTAAAAGAGTAAGGAACCAAAAAGAAAGGGATTTTAAGTGAGTTTACAAACCACATAACCATTCTACACTACCCTAGCCCTTTAGTGTAGAGTGTTTGCTTCCCTTCATCTTGATTTTGTGAAGCAAAGAGCTTGACCTAGAAATCTCCGGGAGGATCATCGTAGACGGCGAAGGACCTCTAGCGGACTTGATCCAAGCTTCGAGTAAAGCCTTAGGAGTCCATAAGAGTGAAGGAGTTGGCTAAAAGGTTGTATTCTCTTTTCCTTTAGCTTAGACTTCCTATATTGTTGTTATTACCCTAAATTCTAGTTACGATTTGTAGTTCGTTTGTAATAGCCCTCTAAAATTTAAAAGTTCACTACTTTATGATGTTGTAACCTAACTAGAGCTGCTGCTACATACCAACAAAACCCTGCCATAAAACCATACGGCCTCTATAACGTTTCGCCCGAACCAGGAAAACCCTCTGTGTGGGACTCTAAAGACTCGTCAATACGCTGGCAGTGGGTTTAACCACAAGCACGTCAGTGGTACTAGTTGTACGTAATGGCTGCCCAGGTATTGAACAAAAGGGAGGCTGACGAGTGAACTTATCCTGAAACCCTACTGAGCCTGACAATGACAATATCCGTACAGTCCGGTCCGTTCGTCTATGAGTACCACATATCGGGTCTAGGGGGTGGATAAAGTCAGACCCCTAATAACGCAATATTCAGTGCCGGTATGAAACCCATTACCACCTGAGAAACTACTGATCCGAATCAGTAATTCTCGACTATCTTGGCCAAGGATTTCTGGTGATGGCCACCCGTGCACACCGTGACATCAACCCCCAATACCCGGAGAGACGAATCCCCTGACGATCCGCTCACTGCCTCCATCTGGCCCGGGACTATACCCACCTAAAACCTGTTTTCACGAATCCTTTGAGCCATGGTAGGGTAGTAATCAAAGCACAGTGGGAACTCACACGAGACAAATGATGATCTCAGGTCGATTGACTAACCTGTACACATGTCACCAGGGAACTGCTATCTGACTATAGGTATAATACCAACTAGTATGTTCCCGGCGAGTTCGTCCGGTGTACTCATAACCCATCGAGCACCTGTATACATCTTAGGTGAACCAGCTGACACCAATGGCTTATGAGACCAGCCCCGCCCCTCGTCGGGGTCTCGATCCGTACACACCAGTCTACTAATGGAGTATCGATGCCCAGTCTCAAAACTCCCACGACTAGGGACACTTTAAGGATGTGCTTATAGACTACCCAACTCTCACGTATATGATCGCCATCATACTGCCGGTAGTCTGCAAGAATTCTAAGGGCTCTATCAACATGTAATAGTGATCTGTAATGTCACCTGAAGTATGTAACGATGATAAAGACAAACTAGATAGCATACTATCATCTCGAGTAAGACTGTTCTACCAGTATAGGTCCTCCCTCAATCATTACAATCACGTGCCTGCGACCCAATAATTGACTTAAGGGCACTATAGCCAACAACTTGTACTTATTTTCCAGTTTATATGCCACTGTTTAGGCATTGCTTATATCCTTGTACTTTTCTTTTCAAAGCAATGTATTGTAAAGCTGAATGTTAATAAAAGTTGCTGTTTATTTTACATCTCTTGTTATTCTTGTGTATTATATATATATTGCTTACTTACGCTTAGCGTGTTTATTTCTGAATAAATACGTCGCGTTCCTGTCACGTCTCCTTCCTCGTACACCGGGAAGCGGGGCGTGACAAATACTAAGTGCTACTTATCCGAAATAAAGGAGGGCTACGGCTAATTTTTGGTGAAACCTTTAACGTATTGAACTTGATCTCATTGAAAGAACCGAATGGGTTTCAAAAGTTGTGGTTTAGACTCCGCATTTAAAACTAATGTTTTTGAAGAAAAACCGACTAGTGTGTAATAACACAAAATTTTACTTAAGAGCGTAATCCCTATGAAAGGATTGCGGCTCTTCCCTCATCGAATGAGATGCAAGATATTCCTAAACGAATACCACCATGTAAAGTAAAATAACACTACTACAGTTTTCAAAACAAAAGTTCCGAAAACATCACCTTTTTAGGTTTGTTTTCTTGCATTAATTAGGATTAATGCAGTCCCATCAATTAATTCCTATCACACTAAAAACAACTAAAATAGAACACATATTTATACCATCCGCATTCGCTACAGGACCCCAGGTCTTCACCGTAAGCTTACTTAACATACGGTAGGGTAAAGGCAGGACTAGCGCGGATGCAAAATATAAATAGCATTTATTATATATAATATATATAGGCATTCGTCGCGGGCATAATAATATCATGGAATCACAGCAGAAGCAAACATAAACAAGAATAGCCGAATACCCAAATCTTAAGACCCCTATGAGTACGGCAAGCAACCTTACCAATTCTAAAATTAGGTGACCCGGTCTCGACATCTCGAGATGGTCACCTTTTGGATTATAGAACCCGGATACTTGAGCACTCTTCCTGGGTCTATCCTAGGTACTAAAAATAAGAATTATATACAAGGCGACTACGACCACAATCAAGACGTGCCCCAAAAATTTGTAGGGTTCCTAGGCACTCTCAAGAGGTCTCACAAGGCATCAACAATGCCAATTTCAAAAATTAGAGGTGCCGAGAAACCCTAATACGGATCGTTGGCTAGAAGTTTAGGCGACAAAGCAACTAGTTAACTACTTTAACTAAGAGTACGGAAATACAACCTTTGTAGATCCGATCCTCCACCTCCACGGCTCCGTGATGAAATCCTCTCCGCTGTCCAAATGAAATCCCGGGCTCTAGCGTCGGCTTCATCGGAGAAATGGGCGGGCAAGGTCGTCGGCTTCGTGCCGAAGATGATCTACGTCGAGGCATCACAAGATCAAGCTCCCACTTCACCAAGTCATGAAACTTGTGAAGAAAACACACTCTACTACTTGGCAAGAGGTAGAGGATGAAGAAATAGGAGGTGGGTTCACTTTAGAATTGGATTTCTCACTCATTTCATCAAGTTGCCATTGATGGAGGCATGCTTTCTTTAAGTGAAGAAGAAGAAGAAGATGAATATTATGATAAGTATATTTCAAAAAGGAAATAAAATGAATGCTTATCATAATGTAACCATGGTCAAGTGTAGAGAATAGACTAGGGTTAAGTGGAATGGTTAGGGTTAAGCATGAGACAAAATGGTGACTTAGTCAAAGCTTCATGAAGCTTCAAATACAAACAAAGAAAGCCACAATTTCCCCTTTTTCTTTTCCAAAATAAAATAAATGAAATAAATAAATAAATGAATAAGAAAATGAAAACCCTAACCATTACACAACCATGGTTTAATCTTTACACAAACCCTAGTTAGCATGTATCATCAAACATGATACAAACTTGTGTACAAAAATATATCACATATACAATGTGCACAATCCAAGTGAGAAAATCCATTTAAAGTGAACCGATACTAGTTAATGCAAAGTAATATATCATATATATATAATTATACATTAAATCATTAAATCAACACTTGATTTAATGATCCGGTCATATAGCATATAACCGACTAGTATCATCAGTAACAACTTATCGAAACAACACTTGATCCGATAACCCGGCTATATCGCATATAACCGAGCAATGTCACATATCGCGAGAATCAAATACAGTATCACATACTGGTATCATTCTCGGTCCCGCACATATCTCATATGCGCTCCTATTTCGTTTCGCTTGAGCCAGGAAACCTCTGTGTAGGACTCTAAAGACTCGTCAATACGCCGGCAGCAGATGATGATTATATCAAGCACCCACAAGCCGCAAGCGGTCTGCCAAACGTAACGGCCACCCGGGTATTGAGCGATCAGAAGATCGAAGAGCAAGCCCGCTCACACTCCAGTGAATCCAACCAGTAACACTACCGTACAGTCCGGTCTGATCGTCTGATATGTCGCATATCTCGCCTAGGGGTGGTAAACGTCAGACCCCAATAGCTCGATAAGTCGTGTCGATATGAGGTCTATAACAATTCGAGAAACTACTGGTAACACTTACCAGTAAATCTCAGCAACCCTGGCCAGGGATTTCCGGTTATAGCCAATCGAACACAGCGCAACATCAACTCCCTATACCGGGAGAGACGAATCCCCTCCTATCGCTCATTGCCTCCATGTGATTCGGGACTGTACCCCAAAACCACCGTTTTGCACGCCCTCTTAGACGTGGTAAGATGGAAATCAAAGCACAGTGGGAACCACACAAGACTCTATGACGATCTCGGGTCAACAGACTACTCTGTACCAGTGTCACCAGAGAACTGCCATCTGACGTAAGGTATAATACCATCTGGGAGTTCTCGGCGAGTCCGTCCAGTGTACCCAGTCTCCACTGAGCACCCGTATATCATCTCTGATGTCAAACACCAATGGATATGGGATCATCCATCGCCCATCTGTATGGGTCGAGAAGGTATACGCTAGTCTACACTGGTATATCGATGCCCCGTCTCGATACACCCATGACTAGGGACTTTGAAGGATGTACTTATGGACTACCATGTCCCCACTAGTATGATCCGCATCATAGTCCAAGTAGTCAAGTACACATCCTAAGGGCTTTACCAACATGTAACAGAGAGACAATCAGTGTACACGTTAAGGTAAAGAGCAACCAGATAGCATACTATCATGTCGAGCAAGAAAGTCCTCCCTATATATATCCCAGCATCCACTACAATGTACATCCAATGTACAGTAATGGCCTCTAGGGCATACATATAACTAACAATCTCCCACTTGCACTAGGTCCAACTGTAGCAGTGGTTGTAGTATCTCATACTCAACCATCCCCTAAAAGTCTCTATCTGGGAAAATGCCTTTTTGAGTGGATCCGCCGTGTTGTCCTCTGAGTCTACTCTCCTAACCTCGATCACCCTGGAGATCAACCATCTCCATGATCAGGTGACACTGCCTTAGAATATGTCTGGATCACTGATGGGACGGACGTTCCTTGGCATAAACCACAACTCCATTGTCACACAATGGGAGGAACTAAGTTCATCTTATGAACTAATATACAACCAGACAGCCTCTTTGGTAGCATCTTAAGTAGCGATGTATTCAGCCTTAATCGTCTAGTATGTCACGGTATCTATCTTGGAACTCTTCCAACATACCGTCCCTTTACTGAGGGTAAAGACAATGCCTGTGACTGACTTTCAGTCGTCCTTATCACTCTGGAACCCTTCCAGTGATTCTCCCCAGGATCGATTGATACCATCTCACTACAACTAGTGAAAATCCTAACATCCAATTAGATCTATCTCATAGATCCAAAATCCAGGATTTAGGAGGTATCATATTGATCCTATATGGAGAATCATTGTGATAAGCGGAGATTGACCGAGCGTAGCATAGGAAACTCCTTCCCTATCAAGAGTATGTCATCCACGTACTCTACGAGGATCGTCACCATATTCCCTACTACCTTTTTGTTTATACAAGGTTCATCTACCATTTTGATGATGTCAAACTCTTCGACTAATACATCAAAATAGATGTTCCAACTCCGCGATGCCTGCTTTATCTTATAAAGCATCTTGCACACGTTTCCGCTGCTCCCACTGTCTATGAAGCCCTCTGGCTGTGTAATTACAGACGTTCTCTTCTAAAACATCATTTAGAAAAGCAGTCATGACACCCAACCGCCAGATATCGTAGTCATGGTATGTAGCCGTGGCAAGTAGGATCTGAATGGACTTAAGCATAGATACTGGAAAAAGGTTTCATCATTATCCACGCCTGGTCAATGACGAAAACTTTAACAAGTCTAGCTTTGAAAGTCTCAACTTTTCCATCTACACCAAGTAATCTTCTCAAGATATACTTGCTCCTGATGGGGATTTAACCCTTCAGATATAGCAACCAAAGTCCATACTTTGTTGGTGTATAAGGATTCCATCTCAGATCGATAAACATCCAGCCATTCTTACAGAGTCTTACTCTAGATGGCCAGCTCGAAGCTAGTTGGGTCATCATCTCATGATGCAATCCTCGTTCCCACTGTCATAGAGAAACAGAAGTATCTCTCAGGTGGGTGAGGAACCCTACTAGATCGGCGGAGAGGCTGAGGTTCGTTGGAATCTACTGAATCCTTTGGTTCTATCAAATCATCAGCTGCAGTTTGTATAGCTGGAACCTTTCCAGTTCTACATTACAGACTTTGCCTCGAGCTTGTCCGGATTTTGCTTTCAGACATAGGCCGGTCAACCCCAAATCTTAACTAGCTTAAGACATGGGCTCTTCCCTTTCCATATCACATATGAAATGGTAGGCGACTGATTTGATTTGAACCCTATTCAATAGGTATGCAACTTCATAAGTGCATAACTCCCAAAAGGAAATAGGAAACTCAGTAGTACTCATCATAGAGCACACCATATCAAATAGGGTGTATCTGCTCCGCCCCGATATACCATCGTGCTATGGTGTATACGGAGGAGTAATTCTGAGAGAGAATCTCATTCTCCTTTAGAATAATCCAGGAATTCCGTGCTCAAGTATTCTCCTCCTTGATCTCATCAAAGGACATAATACTTATACCCGTATTGGTTCTCTACTGCTAATTTATATTCTGTGAATATCTCAAAAGGTTCAGACTTATGTTTCAACAGGAACATATGTCTGAATCTTGAGAGATTATCAGAGAACGTAATGAAGTATAAAGAACCGGTCCTGGCATGTGTAGACAGGGGACCTACATACATCAACATGTATCATCCCAAGAGTTCACTAACTCTTTCTCTGTTTCCAATAAACAGAGCTGTGGTCATCTTATCTCTGTGACATGACTGGCAAGTTTCACAAGATGTAAATTCAAACTCATTTAAATATGCATCTTTATGTAACTTAAGCTAGTCGGGTCGCATTGATATGACCTAGTCTACATTGCCTCAAGAAGGATTCGTTCATTTCTGAACTCTTCCTCTTTTGTGTGTTCAGTATACTAAAGAACTGTAGTTTGATTTAGAACATCAATGTTTTTAGATAACGTGCCTGAACCGATCAACTTTTGATATAGGAAATGTTCAAAATATTATCCAACAATACAAAATTATATCCTTTCTTTACTAATAAAGAGACTGATATGATTTTGTATATCAGGTTCGGTATCTAATAACATTCGTTCAGAATCAATGTATTTGGAATACAGGGTGACAGTGACCAACAGACTTGGCTGCAACTCTTGCCCCGTTTTCTGCCTCATGAAACTTATCACCCGTTCTCAGTTCTCTACCTTTCTGTAGCCCTATGTAACAGATTACATATCTGGGATCCTGATCTGGTATCAAATACCCAGGACGCAGAGGATACTGAGAAACAGTTCTTTGTAATGAACACACCCGAAGATGATGCATCAGCATGCACTCTCTTCGTTTGGGCAGCACGGGAAATATGGTATTCCCCAATTTCCTGCTCTGTCTTATAACAATTATAAGTTGGAGCGGGACCAAGGTTCCCCAGCTCAGTATAACAAGCGGGTTCGGTCAATAATCCGTATTATTATCTTGATTAAGGCGTGATATGGTCGCTACCTGGAGAGAGAGAGAAGAAAACACTCAGCGTGCACTCTTGCAAGAATAGATTGGTTATTATTTTATCTAATCAGGATGGCTCCCACTGCTTTTTAACAAATCTTCCTTCAAACCCAAAAAGGAAAGACTAGCCGGGATTAATTACACGCTACAAGTTCGCCAATCTTTCGTTAAGGTGCAGTGTGCGGTAGCTATATGCTGCTTATCTGCCAGCATACGATTTCAAATACAAACAAAGAAAGCCACCATTTCCCCTTTTTCTTTTCCAAAATAAAATAAATGAAATAAATAAATAAATGAATAAGAAAATGAAAACCCTAACCATTACACAACCATGGTTTAATCTTTACACAAACCCTAGTTAGCATGTATCATCAAACATGATACAAACTTGTGTACAAAAATATATCACATATATAATGTGCACAATCCAAGTGAGAAAATCCATTTAAAGTGAACCGATACTAGTTAATGCAAAGTAATATATCATATATATATAATTATACATTAAATCATTAAATCAACACTTGATTTAATGATCCGGTCATATAGCATATAACAGACTAGTATCATCAGTAACAACTTATCGAAACAACACTTGATCCGATAACCCGGCTATATCGCATATAACCGAGCAATGTCACATATCGCGAGAATCAAATACAGTATCACATACTGGTATCATTCTCGGTCCCGCACATATCTCATATGCGCTCCTATTTCGTTTCGCTTGAGTCAGGAAACCTCTGTGTAGGACTCTAAAGACTCGTCAATACGCCGGCAGCAGATGATGATCATATCAAGCACCCACAAACCGCAAGCAGTCTGCCAAACGTAACGGCCACCCGGGTATTGAGCGATCAGAAGATCGACGAGCAAGCCCGCTCACACTCCAGTGAATCCAACCAGTAACACTACCGTACAGTCCGGTCTGATCGTCTGATATGTCGCATATCTCGCCTAGGGGTGGTAAACGTCAGACCCTAATAGCTCGATAAGTCGTGTCGATATGAGGTCTATAACAATTCGAGAAACTACTGGTAACACTTACCAGTAAATCTCAGCAACCCTGGCCAGGGATTTCCGGTTATAGCCAATCGAACACAGCGCAACATCAACTCCCTATACCGGGAGAGATGAATCCCCTCCTATCGCTCATTGCCTCCATATGATTCGGGACTGTACCCAAAAACCACCGTTTTGCACGCCCTCTTGGACGTGGTAAGATGGAAATCAAAGCACAGTGGGAACCACACAAGACTCTATGACAATCTCGGGTCAACAGACTACTCTGTACCAGTATCACCAGAGAACTGCCATCTGACGTAAGGTATAATACCATCTGGGAGTTCTCGGCGAGTCCGTCCAGTGTACCCAGTCTCCACTGAGCACCCGTATATCATCTCTGATGTCAAACACCAATGGATATGGGATCATCCATCGCCCATCTGTATGGGTCGAGAAGGTATACGCTAGTCTACACTGGTATATCGATGCCCCGTCTCGATACACCCACGACTAGGGACTTTGAAGGATGTACTTATGGACTACCATGTCCCCACTAGTATGATCCGCATCATAGTCCAAGTAGTCAAGTACACATCCTAAGGGCTTTACCAACATGTAACAGAGAGACAATCAGTGTACACGTTAAGGTAAAGAGCAACCAGATAGCATACTATCATGTCGAGCAAGAAATCCTCCCTATATATATCCCAGCATCCACTACAATGTACATCCAATGTACAGTAATGGCCTCTAGGGCATACATATAACTAACAAAATTATTATAGAAGGGGCTGTAACTGTGGCCGCATGTCGGTCCGCTCATCTCGAATATAAATATACATCAAAATATAAAACTCTCATCTCACTTAAAAACCACGGCAATTCATCATGATGATCACATCTATTTCATATCAAACATCACAGAACATGCACCCAGTGTAAGTAAAATATGCATGACCCTTAAGTCATTGACATATAGCAATAAGAATAGGGTACACCACCACATATTTACACTTACAATCATCACAGAATAAATCACACTATGACTGCTAGAATTTATAAAATCCAAACGGCGGCTACTTGAAAACTCACAACTTATAATTTCAAGCACCCCGCAACCCTAAATCCAATTCCATCACGCCAAAAGAATAATACGGAATACCAAACCTGAGCGGAGGCCTCAATAAAGGTCCCGACCTAAATCGGGGGACCATCGGGGAGGGGGTTAGGGTGCCCCCAAACCTGAGACCACCAATGTGGTCTCGGATTGTGGGGTTACCTGCTACCCCTTCTTGACCGTCTTCCGGCGTGCAACGTGCCCAATTTCACTTCGAAGTACAAACTTTAAACTTAAATTGAGCATGCAATAACAATGGAATAAGATTTTGGTCTCAACTTAAAAACCTAGTTTCAAAAGATTGGATTTTAACAATTCTAAAGTCGTCCGAACACATAGAATCTTGCTAAAAATATGAACTTGTAACAAGAAAAGAGGCTAGCTACTATGTTGAGACAACAAGCTTTGTAGTATTTTCAAGTGCTTCTCTTTTTGGGGTGGACTCTATCTAAGCTCCTTTAAAGTCCATGGAACAAGCTTGTTGAAGATCTCCTTGGTCCTATATAGATCCATCTTGAGAGTTCTTTACTTTGGCTCCACACTTCAACCTTGAAGTGAACTAAAATCAAACTTTTGCTAGTAGTATGAACGGTGTAGAAAACCTCACTAAATATTTATCTCTTCTTTTTCTTTTTTTCCTAATTATTCTCTAAATTATGAGGAGGAGGAAGAGAGTTTAGAGCTAGAAGAAGAGAGAGAATGGAATAAGAATTATAAATCATTTTACAAATGGTTACTAATACTTATCATTCTCTAAATTAATTCTAACCTAAGGATTAAATCTCACATCCATGTGTCAACCCTTTTCTCTCCCCTTTACATATTAAGCAAATGAGAATGGATAAGGATGTGCTAAACCCATGGCATAGATTAACCAAAAGAGAACCAAAGGAAAAAGAAAAAAGTAATTACAATGTATATATATATATATATATATATATATATATATATAGAGAGAGAGAGAGAGAGAGAGAGAGAGGAAAGAGGCCCTAGGAGGCTTTTTCGCCAGGTGCCATCTAAATTCTATATCCTCCGTGATTTTTTCGTCAATCGGCACCCATTATCATTATCTTTATCATGTAAGATATGAATACACCAAATTTCATGTGATTCCTCCACTTTTCACCGTTGAATTAGCAATATAAAAAGTTCTAACCGTTAATTTTACACCCACTAAATCAACGGTGAAAAAGTGTTGGAATCAAATGAAATTTGGTGTATCAACATCTTAGATGATAAAGATGAATATGAAGGATGCCGATCGTCGAATAAAATCGTGGAGGATGTATTTTTTCAACGCCATAAGAGGAATTTCCTTCCTATGGCATTTTCCCTCCATTATTCTCATATATATATATATATATATATATATATATATATATATATATATATACACACGCCATAGGAGGAATTTCCTTCCTATGGCATCTTAACTCCATTATTCTCATATATATATATATAACTCACACACTTGCAATTATTTTCCAATGTATTTAAAATACATTAAAAGAGAGAAAAAATAAATAGTGATAAAACACTAGCAAAATACATATCCAATATATGTATTAATATATTAAATCCAAACTGGATTTAATATCTGTCTTTCCAAAAGGCTGGCTAGTATTTCAACCGTCCGATTGCCGTCAGTGTATCCAATACACTGGTCTTAATCGAACTCCTGCACGTACCCAGTATAGCTACTACATCGTTTCGTCAAAGCCGGAAATTCTCTGTGTAGGTCTTTAAAGACTCGATAATACGCTAGCAGTGAGCTTCTGGACAAAATCCCTAGTTTACAAGCACGTTCGTGGCACTAGCTGTACGCAACGGCTATCCAGGTATCTGTCGAAAAGAAGATCGACAAGCAAACTCATCCGAACCCCTAACCGAACCTATCAGTGGTATTTACCGTACAGTCCGGTTTGTTCGTTTGAAGGTATCGCATATTAGGTTTAAGGGATTGAAAAACGTCAGACCCTTAATAACTTGATAAGTCATGCCGATATCAAACCCACCACCTAACAAGAAATTACTAATCCCATTAATAAAAATCATCTGCCTAGGCCTAGGTCTTATGGAGATGGCCAACCGTACACAGCGCGATATTGACTCCCAATACCGGGAGAGACGAATTTCTTCTATCGCTTACCGCCTCCAAGTGTTTCAGGACTGCACCCAACTACTACCTGTTTACACGACTCTTTAAAGCTGTGGTAGGGTAATAATCAAAATACAGTAGAATCATACTCGAGACAAATGACGATATCAGGTCAATAGACTGCCGTATACTCATGTCACCAGAGAACTGCTATCTGATGATAGGTATAATACCATCTAGCAGTTCCCGGCGAGTCCGTTCAGTGTAACTCATAACATAATGAGCATCTGCATATAATTTTTGGTGTCGTACACTAATGGCTGGGAAACTGGTTATCTCCCCTTTCGAGAATAAGAAACGTATACACCAGTCTACTCTGAAATATCGATCTCCAGTCTCGATACTCCTGTGACTTGGGACATTTAAGAATATACTTATAGACTATCCAGCCCCTATGAGTATGATCGATATCACAACGTTGGTATTCAAGTAAATATCCTATGGGCTTTATCAATATGTATTGATGTAACATCCTAGTTCAATTATACCATGTTCGAGTTGATTATTTTATTTTGTGTATTTCTTGTTTTATCAGTTTTGTGTGCAGATAGTGTTTGGTTTCTATGCTTGGTATCTGACCCGACCCGCATGCTTGACACCCGTCTTGGTTCCTGTTTACGTGTTATTCTTGCTAATGCTGAGGATCCGTGTACACGTATGTCCTGTATACCTACATTATATCTAGCATCTGTAAATTTTTAATAATACAATTATAATCAAATAATATATTTTAAATATCTAGCATGACCTGCATCATATCTCTGACCTTGTGGTGGCATTTGTACATCGTGTGCTCATTCCGTTTAGTGAAATGGATTCGTTTGGATCGCTACGTGCACGCAACGTGCATCCGTTCTTGAGGGTATACATTTTCTTTAACCGGAAATCGCTTTTTGGTTTTGGTTGACAAGTATATTATCCGTATTTTCAAACCATAATTTTAGACCCAACCCGGACGTATTTTGGAATAATTTTTGTATTAACCAAAAACTCAAATTATTTAATATTTTAATATTTCTTAAAATCCTATTCTAATCCTAAACTCTCACCTCCCCCTCTCTATGGCATATTATATATTGTAAGTAAAGAAATATTTTTTTAATATTAAAATCCTTTTCAATTCCTAACTATCACTTCTCTCTGTCTCTCTGCACATTATATATATTATCATTATATTCTTTTATATATTATTAATTCTTTACATTTTTAAAACCCCATTTTGAGCCCACGTCTTCCTCTCTCACTCTCGTTTTCTTTCCGGCCTCCCTGTCTCGTCGCGAACCCTAAACCTAACTCGCGCCCTCGTCGCCGTCGCCGCCTCACCCTCGCCTCAGCATCCTCGTCATCTCCTCGACCTCCCCACGACACAACTTCTCTTTCCCGATCCTCGAACCCAACAGCCCTCGCCTCGCCCTGCACCTCACCGTCACCCATCTCGCTGTAGTCATCTCCAACTCGTCGACCACCTTCACCTTTCTCTCTCCCCTTCTTTCCCCCGACGAACCCGAGCCTGCAACCCTCGTCCCTGCACAGAACCCGACCCTGCACACCCTCCTCGCCGGAGCTCGCCTGGACGTCGACCTCACCCCTCGCCACCACCTTCTCCCTCTCTTTCCTCTCTCCTACTCCCCAGATCCATAACCCTTTTTCCCCTCACAAAAAACCCTCACCCGAACCCAAGAATCCACAGCTGCCTCACCGTGAAACCTCGCCGGAAACCCACGACCCATCGTCGACATCCCCCTAGCCTCGCCTCTATCCCCGAGCACCATAACAGAGAACCCCAGGAGTAGCCCCTTCTCCTTCTTGTTCTTGTTCTTCTTCTTTTATTCTCTTCACTTTCTTGATTCAGTTTTTCCGGTGATCGCAGGAGCCGTGCTTGTCACCGACGATCCGGGCAATCCAGCAGACGTCCTCATCCAGCGTGGTCACTTTCTTGCATAGCCTGGTTCTGTTCTGTACGCGCGCGTGTGCATTGCGACGTTTACCCGACGTCGTACGCAGCGTACGCATCCTGTCGTGAGATCCGATCAGACAAGTTTATCTTACTATATACTATGCTGTTATATTTACATCCATATGAATAAAAATATTACATGTATATTGTATTGTGCATCCCTGTTACAGTTTACCGTTTTTACGTTACCCGTTCGTATCCGTACCGTATTTTACATATTTAGTTGCATGCCGGAACCTGATTACTTCATGTTACTGCTATATTCCTATATCATGATTTCTAGTGTGCATCATACGACTCATAGACTCATTATATGATATCACTGATTATTACTTGTGCATCCGTGCTTTTACCGTATTTCGATACTTGTTACAGTTTTAATTTGGGCATCTATTTGATATATATGCACTACCCGACATGACCTGATACACCACTGCTTGACTTGATATCTGATCTTGTTACTAATACCAACAATCCTGACTTGTCGTCCTGATGGACATATCCTGTTGTCTATTTCTACAAACATGTACTTGCTTGATCCTGTGTTGGCATTAGCTCCAGTTTATCAATACCTGACTTGAACACATAACCTTGGGGGTATGGGAAAATCAAAGGTGTAACCGAGTATAACTTAAAAGGGTATTATTACTGATCCGTGGTCTCGGGGGGTAACAGGACAGCATCATTCGTGATTCTTACTGATCCGTGGTCCCGGGGGAGGGGGTAACGGGACAGAGTCATTCATGATTCTTACTGATCCGTGGTTCTGAAAGGTAACGGGGCAGAACCATTCTTAGTTCATACATCTTGATCCGTGGTCCCGAAAGGTAACGGGACATATTCTTTTGGGTTACATAAGGAGTACATTAATTGGTTTCAAATAACTTTAGAATAGATAACTCAGTAATACAGTTTAGATTACACACCGCACTTCACATACACATATACACCTCACGGTTTTATATTCATGATTACTTGTTACATTCATGTCATCGTTTAGATTCATACCTGCATACCTTATTACATCCTGGTTATTTATTTATTGTTTGATATTATGACGCACTGACGTCTGGGTTTTGTATGGCCCAGTCTCTCTATTTCTGTCGCAGGCTGAGCAGGAGTAGTTTAGCCGTCAAGCCGAGCAGTGAGGATCGTGCTTAGTGATAGTTTAGTTTAGTTTTCTTTCCGCAGTTTTTTCCTGATGTGAGCCCGTATTTGGGACGTATTTCCAGATGTTACTGTTTATTGGATTTATTGCTTTCGCATATATATTTCTTGACTCTTTTATTCTGGCAGATGGACATACACTAGTTAGTTTTATATTTTACTGTTCTTGATATCTTATAGACTACTGTAATGTGGCTGTGGAGGGATACTTTCTAATCACAAGTTGCATGGTTGACTCTGTCACGTGCCGATCTTAACGCACTCTGTGAAGCGTGGCGTGACAATTAAGGATACGTAATAATAAATATATACACATGTTAAAGATAAAAACAAATCATATAGTATACTATCATATCGAGTAAGACCGTGCGCTCTCTCTCTCTCTCTCTATATATATATATATATATATATATATATATATATCCCAAGTATCCAAATGTAATATACAATTCTGTAATATATAATAATGACCTATAGGACATACATATTCAACATACCCAGCACCACCACCAGTGCCGCCGCCGCCGCCATACCCACCACCATGTTCTCCACCGGCTCCATATCCAGCACCGCCATCAGTGCCGCCGCCGCTGCCATATCCACCACCATGTTCTCCACCGGCTCCATATCCTGCGCCGCCGCCTATACCGCCTCCGCCACTATATCCGCTACCTTGTTATCCACCAGCTCCATATCCTGCACCGCCGCCTGTACCGCCGTCGTCACCATAGCCTATTCCATGGTCTCCCCCAGTGCCATACCCAGCGCCGCCTTCAGTGCCGCCGCCGCCACCATAACCAATTCCATGGTCTCCACCAGCTCCGTACCGAGCACCGCCGCCCGTGCCACCCTGTCACCATACCCGCCGCCATGTTCTCTGCCGGCTCCATAGCCGCCGCCACCACCATCCCTCTGCCGCCATATCCCGCACCATGATCTCCTATCACACCATATCCAGGGCCAGACTGGCCGCCACCAATGCCGTGGCCGGCGCCATAGGAAGCTTCATCAAAAGAGAAGAGGGTTCTTGCAGCACAACATAGTGTTGCACCTGGGAGCAAGAGGAGTACACTACCAACAAGTCTTCTAGCTAGTAGTGCCCATGAGCCTGAAAGGAATGTTTGTTTGAATGGAAGTGGTATAAATTGAGTAGATATTTAATAGGCCTAGCTAGGGTGCAGAGTGGGAAGAGTTGTTGTGGTGGAGCACATGGGATCATGGGGCCGGGAAAATATATTTTGTTGAGATTAACTGTCATGCTAGCTCTTATAGTTTCTGCGCTTGTGCTGTACTACATAATTCATTCATTCCCTAGCTGCATGCGTTTTCTCACGAGTCCTTAGGCTTAGATCATCACAAAATGGAGAGGGGATTGGATTAATTGGATTAATTACAACAAGAATTCATCATCGATCATACCCCATGAGCATACAAAATATACGCACTGGCCTATATAACTTTGCGCAAAGTCTCGAGTGCTCGCTTCAGCGGATCTTAACAGTTGGTGGAGCATATCGCTTAGTGCCATCATGCTCAACGATGGAAGCTCGGAAATGGAGCTTTGTTCACACACGTCCAAGCTCAGAATATCCATGACCCCTAGAAAACCGACTGAAGGGTATACTTGGTGAACGCCTACGTGAGAATAAAGCATGATATATCTATCTATCTATCTATCTATCTATCTATATATATATATAGTCGTGTTCGTCCATGAACGGAATTTTGGATGAGTTGAGCTTAGACAGACAAATTGTATATAGGGATGCAAAATTACTGATTCATCCTCTAAAATTCCAATTCTATCTCTGGTACCCTTTTCTTCAAAAATCTTATAAATAAAATTGAAGAAGAGATTTTGTTTGTGGTGGAGAGAAGTACCGAGTATCTTAATTAAATAAGAGTGTTAAGAATGAGAATGAGAGACAAGTGGAGGAGACGGTTTTGGTGGACGTGGTGAGTGGAGAAATTGAAAGAAGTGGGCCAAAAGGGGGGGAAATTCCTTTCAAATGTCAAGATTTAGCTGAAAACTGGATAGAATTTTAACCAATGAGACAAGAATAATTTATTTAGAAGTTTCGGAAGCTGTTTTAAAAAATATGAAGTTTTAGCATTTTAGGAGTTATTTTCAAAATCTGCATGCTTAAGGTCTCCTACATAAATTTTTTCAGACAATGTTGCATTATCATGCTTGCTTGGTATAATTTAATCACTGTTAGAAACATAGTATGCGCAACAGTGGTGGTGACAACGTGGGTAGTTGTGACGGTGGGGGTGGTGGAAATGACCAATTAAATCGATAGTGATAATGATGATGGTGGTGGTGGGGTGGCGACAAAGTGGCAATGATGTCCGTAATTATGGTGGCGATAGTAATAGAAATGGGGACAGTGCCAACAGCGGTAGAGGCAATGCCGATTGGTCGACATGGTGTCAGCAGTTACGATGGTCGATATGGCATGTATGAATTTGGTGGGGTAGCAATGGCAACAGTGACAGTGGAGGAAACAATGCATGGCGGAGAACTAGAGGCGGCAAAGATGATGCATGGCTGAGGTGACGACGGCGTGGACGTGTGGAAATGGAGGCGGAGAGTGTAGCGGTGTTGACAATGAGGGTTTAGACGGCGGGGCAAATGTGGAGGCGGCGTCATGCTGCAATAGGGCGTGCATTGGTGTCATGCTGTGGTGGGATGGTTGTTCTGGTGGCGACGATCACGGTAATGGTGGCAGGATAAGATTTTCACCGAAGAGGTACATGTGGAATTCCCATCTTTGGAGGCTATATGATCGATCCGTGAGAAAATAGGAATCTCAGCTGCACCATATCAATTAAGTATGAGAATACTCCGTGAAATTCTAGCATACCAGCTCCCTTGGGTTCACACAAATTAACGCAAGCAGATATATTAAAGGTATGTTCAAGTTTATCAAGTCAAATATTAACCTGTTGAATGTTTGTAGGTGGTGGTGATAATTTAGTGGGGTTTAATTTAACTTCTTTAGTGTCTTACTTTATTTTATCCAGACAAGTATGAAGTTATTTTTATGTAAATAAGTTTTAATTTGAATTTTCATGACAAAATCAATATCTAAATCGGATTCCAAAGAAGACCAAGCTTGGACTCAAGAAGAAGAAAGGAAAAAAAATATATACCAAGTAGAATTCAGATTTGAACCTTGACTTTATCTATGACTATAGCCCATCTCTAACACATTTCGGACCTTGAATAAATATGATAAAATGAAAGCCAAGTGTTGCTAATTATTGGAAGACCAATTTTATTTTCTAATCATATCCACCAACCCCAAAAATCAACATAGCCAGTGCCCCCCAAGCACTCGTCGAGAGAGAGATTAATGGAGAGAGATTAATGGAGGTAACGTGCCATAGGAGGGGATTTCCTTCTATAGCGTAGGAAAAATACATCCTCTATAATTTTTTTCGACGATCGGCATACATCACATCCATCTTTATCATCTAAGATGTGGATACACCAAATTTCATGTGATTATACCATTTTTTCACTGTTGATTTAGTTGGTGCAAAATTAATGGTTTACCGACAATAAAACTTTTTACATTGCTAATTCAACGGTGAAAATGTAGTGGAATCACATGAAATTTAGTGTAGGCACATCTTAGATGATAACGATGATAATGATGGATACTGATCGTCGAAAAAAATGGTGGGAGTGTATTTTTTCGACGTCATAGGAGGAAATCCCCTCCTGGCCTCTTTTCTCCATTATTCTCATATATATATATATATAGAGAGAGAGAGACACACACACACATTAATGAGGTTAATGGAGGAATGATGCCATACGAGAGAATTTCCTCCTATGACGTCAAAAAAATACATCCTCTCTCATTTTTTCCGACGATCGACACCTACCATTTTCATCGTTATCTTCTAAAATGTGGGTACACCAAATTTCATGTGATTCTACAACATTTTCACCGTTGATTTAGTGGGTTCAAAATTAACGGTTTACTGATAATAGAACTTTTTACATTGCTAGATCAACGGTGAAAAGGTTGTAGAATCACATGAAATTTGGTGTACCCACATCTTAGATGATAACAATGAAGACGGTGGGTGCCGATCGGCGAAAAAAATAAGGGATGGTGTATTTTTTCGACGCCATAGAAGGAAATTCCCTTCTATGGCATCTTTCCTCCATTATTCTCTCTCTCTCTGTATATATATATATATATATATATATATATATATATATATATATATATATATATATATTTTGTGGAGGTCAGAATCTTTCTTAGATTTTCTTCTCCGTTGATCTTGCGGCCAGCGGGACTGAACGGCTGAAATTAGTTGTGAGGGTTGAACGTATGGATCTCAGTGGATTGTTGGTTGTTGTTGATGCCGGGCTACCTGCAAAGGAAGTTATGGCGTGGTCAGCCATCTAGAACCTTCCGGTGATCAAGTACCGAGAAATATAAAAGCCGAGTAACAGCGTATTGGAATGAGTTCGAGTTATCTGAGTCGTCTGGAAAAGGGGTTTATATAGCGGTCACATGGAGCGAGCCGATGCAGGATTCTCACCGTCCGTTACGTCCTTACATTACATTCACGCTGACAGCGGGATACACACATTAATGACGAGATACACTCATTAATGGAGTGATACACTAGCGTGGGATACGGGACGTGGAGCAGCGGAGATTTTATCGTGGCGAGATACACGAAGCCGTTACGGAACGCTTGGGCTCCATGCTCCCGGCCAAATAGGGACTCTGAGAAATCTCAGACATAGGATAGCTCGGAGACGAGCAAATGAACTGAGAAGTCTCAGCTATAGGATAGCTCGGATACGAGCTATTGGCTGGCGGTCAGCCGAAGGAGGAATGTACTCCGGAGAGATCTTCTAAAAAGTCGGGTGCAACTTCGGAGGCGAGACGCCGAGAAATGCCCTCAACACATTATACTTATTTCAGCTCAACAGCTTCCAGAAGTCTAACGGACTTACGTGGACGACACATCAACCGCTACGTATCGTGATCTGAAAAATTCCCAATTATGACCATCATATTCTTCGAGAAAAAAGTGTTGATACCTTGCTTTGCTCGGTTATATTACAGCCTATTATTAATTAGTTAAAATATGGTAGTGTAGTGGATCACATTGGTTACATGTATAATCATGATAGGCTTGGAGTAATATCCGAACAAAACCTCATGGATTGGACCCACATGAAGAATCGAATGAAAGTCAACAAAACCTGCTTGCGGACCCACTTAGAAGCGTATATATTCTTCAACTCTTCTGGATATGCTTCTACCCTTTATCTTGTTTGACAGGTGAGTAATAGCTTTTTTGCCTCTAATTTAAAAGGGAAGTTTGAAATTTGGGTCACTGAAATTATTATTATGCTTTTGTATCACATATCCCTTGTCACTACCACAGAAACCCTTTTCGTCACGGTTTAAACCGTCCGTGACGCAACTGTTATTTACAATCCCGTAACTAAAAGTATGATCACGGTTCCAACAGTGACCATAGTAAGAAATGGTCACGGTTATACTCGTGACCATATCGCGGCCGTCATGAAAAAAATAAAATCCCCCCAACCTCTGCCTCAAATTCTCCAAATACGAAATTGAAATGGGGTTTAGGATTCAGGCCATACAATCATCTTCCATGCAAATTTGCCTGCATGTTTAAGAAAACATTAGAGACCTTGTACACATTTTTCACGAAAAGAGCAATCAATTCAACAACCCATCAGCTGAGCGTTTCTCACCAAAGCATTATATCAAACAGAATATAGGCAACCACCAAAATCATCCATCCATCAACAGAAGAGAAACAATAACAGAATAAGATCTCTAATCATCCATCCATCAACAGAAGAGAAACAATAACCTGCTTGCGGACCCACATAGAAGCGTCTATATTCTTCAACTCTTCTGGTTATGCTTCTACCCTTTATCTTGTTTGACAGGTGAGTAATAGCTTTTTTGCCTCTAATTTAAATGGGAAGTTTGAAATTTGGGTCACTGAAATTATTATTATGCTTTTGTATCACATATCCCCTTGTCACTGCTAAAAGACCCCTTTTCGTCACGGTTTAAACTGTAACACAACTGTTATCTAAAACTATGTAATCAAAAATATGATCACGGTTCCACCATGACCATAATAAGAAATGGTCACGGTTAATACCCGTGACCATATCATGGTCGTCATGAAAAAAAAAAATCCACCCCAACCCCTGACTCAAATTCTCCAAATACGAAATTGAAATGGGGTTTAGGATTCAGGCCATACAATCATCTTCCATGCAAATTTGACCAAAAACGCTTGCATGTTTAAGAAAACATTAGAGACCTTGTATACACATTTTTCATGAAAGAGCAATCAATTGAACAACCCATCAGCTGAGCGTTTCTCACCAAAGCATTATATCAAACAGAGGCAACCACCAAAATCGTCCATCCATCAACAGAAGAGAAACAATAACAGAATAAGATCTCTAATCAGAAACCATATGTAAACCATCTAAAGTTAAAATCTCCTAATAAGTTAATACCCACACTACTGACACTTCCAAACTCAAACAAAAAACCAACCAACAAAACATTAACAAAAATAAAAGTAACATACTTCAATAATCTGAACACAACCCAAAATCACTCTTTGGTTGATTTGTTGATGAGCCAATCATCGGGCTTTGTGATCGCCGTCGCGGAGGTGGAGGTGCCAATCATCGGGCTTTGTGATCTTCAGCTTGTTTATGATGATATTCTTGGATGACTCAAGAGGGGTAGGCTTTGATGATGACGATGGCAAAAAAAAATTGGAACTTTTCTTTAATGAATTTTGTTTAGAGATTTTGAGTGAGAGAGTGTTACCGTGGCGAAGTCCATACGCCGCTCTTGCTCCGCCTGCAGCTTGATCGATAAAGTCGGGAAAGACGAAACCCACTGATTTGAGGGGGAACGGGAATGGGCCCTGCCAATTTTGGAATTGGTCACGGTTTACACGGTGACCAAAACCATAAAGACCGTTACAAGGTTTTGGTGACCAAATCTCCATTACCATTGTCCACTTTTGTAGTAGTGTTTGGATTAACCAATTAGTTTAAATGTGATGTGTTGAAATTAGGGTTAACGATTGGAGCCCGTAACTTTTGATCTGGGCATCAAGCTCACAATTTTCATAGCTTTTCACAAATAGAACATCGAAGATGTTTAGTGGTTTTTTTGTCGACCATCCGATTTGTTCGCTATTTTGAATTCTTCTTTAGAGGTGTAAGGAGTCTTTGAAGTTTATTACGGATATTTGGCAGATTTACTAGTTTAGTTCCCCCCTTCTTTTTAATGATTTTTTGAATTATGGATTTTTCATGCTTTTGCATTATTGAAGTTCGCTAGGATTTGACTGCATAAAGGCATTTTACTTTCTCTTGTATTCAATTTTTGTATTTTATTAAAGTTGAAAGTTCTTTTGCTTTCTACTTGTTCTGCGGTTTACCTCTCGACGAGTAGCATGATAATAGCTGGTCCCTCATGTCTGTAGAGTGCATCCATTTCACGCCACTGCTATGCGCTGATCGTTTGCATGTTTGTTTTCATGTATATATTATCGCATCCATAGACATTACAGTTGCCATTCTTCGATTATTTATTGGACATCCTTAATTTTTTTATGCCACCAATAACTATATGCTTTAATTTTTTAAGCAGGGGATTTTAGGAGTTTCTCAGTGTGTCGGTCATATTTGCTCAATCTGATTAGTGATCGAATCCAGGTGTATATTAGATCCGATATAGTGAATAATATTTCCTTTTAACATCATGAGTTGTGTAAATGATCATTTGCCCATATGTATAATATAGCAATGATTAATTGCAATATTAGATGCTGCACTGGCGCCTAATTATCAAAATCAAAGTGATGTGTGCATGAGGCAAATCCACCCTTCCATTAACCTATGTTTTGGTGTAATGAACCGAATACGATAGATAAAACCGATTCGAGCTGACAAGTCTTTTCTAGAACAATTCGGTTAAATAACATATTTGGGGGTTTCACTCACTGTATCGTACAATTATTCAACTGCATTACAAAGGAAAAACATAATTAGGAGAGAGATATTCCCCTAAAATAATAGAAAATACAAATAAACATTGTCTAACTCGAGAATATGGGTTAGTGGAAAAATGGATTGGATTGATGGACCTCATGCACACTGTTACGGATGATCGAGATAAACGCAGAAACAGAGAATAAATCAAAGGCAGAAAACATAAAATATCAACTCAAAGGTTTTGGTTAAGAATGTATATACCGTTATTCAATGCACCTTACTCAATCATCAAATGATAAAAGCAAATATTCATAACATAATTTTTTAAAATTTATATCATACTTTATCAAATAAAGAGACGGATATATCAGTTTTTAAAATTTGTTGTATAATAACAAATATTCAAAACCAAAAGTACACTGATGGGTTGTTATGGGTTGTTAGGCTCCTTTAGTAAGGTTTAAAGTGCGGTGGAAGCGGTAATTTAAAAAATCTAGAGAGTTTTAGCCAACCCAAACCAAAAATTAAACCAAAATACTAAACATGTAACTAAACCAGTAAGGTAATAACAAGAGTTTAGCGGGCTACAATCTTTATAGCGCGTTATCCATCTTTCCTTGGACTCCGGCTGGTCTTCATGAAGCCCAGAATAAGCTTGCTCGATGATCTTCTCGCCGAAAACGACCCACCTTGAGATAACTCCAACACAAGTTTTAGTTTCAAATTGATCTCATCAAAATGAAGCAACCCACCAATTAAACTTACTAAGAATGATTGTAGGAGATGTAGAATAATTAGCTCATTTAATTTTTCTCTTTTCTTTTCCGTTCCTCACTTGAAGAAAATCAAAAGTAGAAGCCATGAAGGAGATGGGGCCAAGAAGAAGATGAGAATAATTCATATGATATAATGAGTCATCATCAATGACTCACTAAAATGAGTCATCAAAGAAAAAACCTCATCAAATCTACAACCATATAATATCTATGACTCATTCTCATATAAAAGTATTCTTATCTTCCGTATAATTCTTATACACCCATCTCCAATGTATTATCATACATGACACAATATTTATATCAAATATAAATATTATTAAAGAGAAGAAAGTAATAAAGTGAGTATGATATTAGTTAATATATAAATATATCAATATATCAATATATATTTAATTATTAAAACAACATTTGATTTAATAATCCGGTTATATCATATATATACCGGCTAATATCAATAAACACCCGATTAAAATACGTGTATCAAATACACGTATTTAATCGAACTCCTGTATGTATCCCTATACGTGCCCTATATTATTTCATATGTGCTGGGAAATCTCTGCGTGAGACTCTAAAGATTAGACAATACGCTGGCAGTAGGTTAAAATCATATCCATAGCCCACAAGCACGTCAGCGGTACTAGCTGCATGTAACGGCTATCCAGGTATTAATCAAAAGAAGGTCAACGAGCAAGCTCATCTGAACCCTATAAATTCTATCAGTGACATCATTATACAGTCCGGTCTTTTCGTCTATGAGTATCGCATATCGGGTCTAAAGTTTGGAATTTGTCAGACTCCAATAACTTGATAAGTCGTACGATAGAGGACTCATAACTAACCAGAGATACAACCGATAATACTTATCAGTTTATCTTCACTGCGATGGCTATCGACTTGTGATTATAGTCATGTTCTGCACAACACGACATCAACTCCCTATACCACAAGAGACAAATCCCCTTGACCGCTCATCGTCTCTACGTGCTTCGGGACTATACCCAACAAAAATCTGTTTGCACGACTCCTTTGAGCCGTGGTAGGGTAGATGTGTAAGTATAGTGGGAACACACATGGGATACTATGGCAATCTCATGTTCTAGGGACTAATCCGTATCCATGTCATAAGAGAACTGCTACCTGACATTAGTATATTACCAACTAGGAGTTTTCGGTGAGTCTGTCCAGTGTAACTCATCCAATGAGCACTTGTATATAATCCTTGATGTCAAACACCAATAGCTGCAGAATCAGCTATCGCTCTCTAATCGAGTCAAGAAACATACATACTAGTCTAAACTGGAGTACCGATGCTCAGTCTCGATACTCCTACGACCAGGGACTTTTAAGGATGAGCTTAACGACTACCCATGTCGTACTAGTATGATCTTCATCATCGTCCTGATAGTCAAGAAAAATCCTAAGGCTTTATCTCATGTCAAAATGATATGTGATAGTAAATAAAACGCATTACATGAAAGATAAAGGCAAACCAGATATCATACTATCATCTCGAGTAAGATTGCTTTCTCGTATAGGTCCTCTTTCAATTACAATAATTGACTTGAGAGCACTTATATCCAACAATCTCCCACTTGAACTTAAGGCCAAGTATTGCGGTATCGCATACCCAATTTTTATACTAGCAGTTATGCAAACCGTGTTCGAGAACTAGCCTTAATGAGTGGACCCGACACAACGCATCTCTCTGTTTCTCCCTGAATCTCAACTTCACGGAGATCAAATATCTCCTGAACTGAGCGATACCTGCCTTAGTATTTGTCTGGACAGACGATAGGATCATGTTCATAAATGAACAATTATATCCAGTGAATTCTCAGGCGGTATCCTTTGCCGATTCACAATCAATATCTAGCGTCCCGACTACCACAATATCCCACTTGAAACTCTTTCCAATATACTTGATTGATGTTTTGTTTAGTGTATGCATTTTTAAAGATTAAGAATACCGCAATCAAGACGGTGTCGCCTGGTAGCTAGCCGGTTGAGTACGGGTCGATCCACAGGGAAATGGTGTCATTATTTTTAAGTTCTAACGAGTTAAGTTCTATGTTTAGTAGGTTTTGTTTTAAGATCTAAGAATGAGATTAAATTGATTTGAAGTCTTGCTAGGGTTAGGATTAGGTTAGTTTGAAATATGGATTCTTCTCACCGCTAACAATGCCCCAGTTAAGAACATAGGTGTTAGGGTAGTAGTCAACAACGAGGATTAGCACGAATAGAAAGAAACTTAGTTTCTTCCTTTTGGTGCTTGTCCGTCCGTTCTTAACTCTTAGCCCTAACCTCCAGTTAATTCAACCACAACCGGTCAAACTAGGGAATCACCACTATCATGTAGGATAGGGTGCCGTAGTGAGCGGTGTGTGGTTAATTTAAAAGGAGTCCGTATTTTAAAGATTAAATGGG
This sequence comes from Agapanthus africanus, assembly GCA_030015575.1. Lineage (NCBI taxonomy): Eukaryota > Viridiplantae > Streptophyta > Magnoliopsida > Asparagales > Amaryllidaceae > Agapanthus > Agapanthus africanus. The sequence continues at coordinate 853,230,094 of JASDDO010000024.1, forward strand.
CAAAGATAGGAGTGAGAGAGATTTCCTTCTCTCAAACCTTCCTTATCCTAACCCTAACAAGTGAGGAATTACTCACTCATTAAAAAAGCGACAAGAAAATTCATTTTTATATTTTATTTTAAAAGACTATCTAAGTTGCAGATAATGAAAGAACAGATAAAAATTTGCAGGTAATAAATTGCAGATAAAAAAATGCAAGATAGAGAAAAAAAGTTTACTTTATTGATGACCTCTCAACGATTACAAGAAAATTAAAATTTTAAATTACGAATTAAAAAGAGGCATGCCCCAAAAGAGGCACCCTAAAAAAGGCATAAAAAATAAAGAGATGAATCCTCAAAAGAGGCACCCTAAGAAAGGCCTTGAGCTCTCCTATTTATAGATAGGAAAAATCCTATGTTTACATTCTGATCCATACATGAAATTACAAAACAACCCTAAAAATCGAGTCAAAGCACCGACACCCCACCGACACGTGCAGAGCACGGCCGTGGAACTGCAACAGATGTTCCTGTTTGGCCGCGGTTCCGCGACCAATTGGTGGTCTTGTGTGATCAATTTTTTAGGGATTCTTTATGTTTCTTTTATCTTCTGTTTTCTTCACTTGGTTTCTCAGAATTTCTTCAGTCCTCTTCCAGATATTTAACATTGGATTTTTGCCTTGAGCTCCGCGTTTGAAGTCTTGTATCTTGTATTGCCCTTATATTTTGTGCATTGAAATACTCAATGATTTTCCATTTGTTCCTTGAACTGGTAGGCGGCATTATACGGATAGTGTGCGGAAACCCGTATTTCTCTGTTTGTTGGTTGTAGTCCCACACTTGTTGCGACTTTTCATGAATTTCACTGTAAAGAGCTGAGAATCTGTAACCTGCAACTATTTAGTAGACATGGATCAAAAACACCTATTTATATGTAATGTGATTAAGAATTGGCTATATAATAATGCAAAATTCTGATATGAACAAATACCTCCAAACTTATCTTTTGCTCGTCCCGAGCAAAACCAATTTTATTCTCGAAAAATCCTAACCTCACTTTCACAGGGAATCGCGATTACACTGAGCATGTGCAACAAGTCGTTAAACCTCTAGGTGCCCCTAGTAGGAGGAGCATTGTCTTCTGAGGGTATTCAGCGGATACTACCCACAAAATCCGATCAATTTGGCCATTGACTCTAATTCTTCAATTCAGTATTCTAGCAAGAAATTCTATTATCTTCAACTTAAAAATCATCAACCTGTATTTTTCACGCTTCCTTTTCATTTAATTTAAGATCATATACGTTTTGCAAGTTTATAAAGCTTTCAACATTTCCTAAGTTTTCCTTTTAAGGTGCAATCTTAACTCAGGAATTTTTATCATCTCTACTGAAAATATAAGCCCTATCTTTTATTCCTCTCTCTCCTCCAAACTCCAATTATATACCCCTACATGTGTATAATTATCACCCCTACACTTGGAAATTCAATTCAAGCTATCATACTCTTGTCCATCATCCAAAATACTTTTTAGTTGGTGAATTCTAGATGAAATTGCTCACACATCCTTCATGCGATCATTAATACTTCTTGAAGTACTAAACGACCGATTACAATATGCTTGCGCATTTAGGCATAATTTCTCGTCTTGTAATACGTAAGGCTTAGCAGTGACTCCCAAACCAGTTGGTCTAAGGCACTATGTGATAAAGCACCCTCGCTATATTTTTTATGTATGCTGCCTTAAGCAATTACAAAACCAGTGTTCATTTTTTATCTCTTTATTCACCACTTATAATTTTATTTTATTTTTCTTCATACTAAGGATTTTAGACAAGAGCATTTCAAGGTATGCTCTACTATCCCAAGTTTCAAGATGTGTGTAAGTGCGTAAAGTAGAGTATATATTTTCAGAATTTGGACTTAAGCTTCAGAATTATTTTTTTAGATTTATACTTCAAATAAACCTTTCAATACTCTTCCCTTATTTCGACTTAGCCCAAGAACTGAACTCAAAATTTACCTATTTCTAAATAAACTACAAGGACGTATATTTTCTACAGTTAAACTTTAACAAAGGTTATTTTTAGGGTTTTTAATTAACTAAGTTTAGGATCTAGTTTTTCTTAACTAGTCAACCGTCATGTTGAACTTAAGTTAAATATGACCAAAATCGAACTTTTCAATTTTTATTTTTTTAATTTTTGATTTTTATGGGTTTTAAAATAAGTATGTAAATGCAAAAATATACATATGAATGCGAAGGAAGAAAGCTTACTGAGCATACTCCCAAACTTAAACTTGACAGCGCCCTCACTGTCAGGCTACACCAAGAGGTCAAAATTGCCGGTACTCCCCTGTTTTTTTATTATTATTATTAACAGAAAAAGAAAACATAATATATATACAAAAAAAGGTCCCCCAAACTTAAGTGAAACAGTTTTTTCACTGTTTAAGCGTTAAAGTTCAGAGTTAGGGAGGAGAAAAACATAGTATCAAGCTATACAAGGCCTTACACAGGCCAAAGGTTAGCACCAACCATTCAAAGAATTTATCAGTAAAGTGCACCGGTTGGTGGAAGAACATGTTGTATAGAGTCAGGAAGAAATGGGATAAAGATAAGGGGTGTAATGGAAAAGGTTTACGTCTCGATTTGTAGAGACGAAACAATAATGGTGAACGGAAACGAGAATATGGATGATTAGGAATGGGAAGAATGGTCACATTCTCGTATGGGATAAGAAAAAATGGTGGTGGTTTGACTTCTTCAGGTGGAGGTTGATTAATCATAAAATCCGTGTCGTTTAGGAATGCGAGTTCGTCGGCGAAAATATCTTCGAAACTTTCATCGATGGTCCGATTGAACGTTTCAATGTCAATAAGTGTCGCGCCAGAATTCAACACACTTGATTTTTCAAAAATTACGGAGGTAGGAGACTCGTAAGGCTCATCTACCTTATTCTCAAAAGAGTCTAAATCAAGTTGTTTTTCTAGAATTATCGAACTCAAAATATTGGATTATGATTCATTAACATTCGCTATCATTAAAGGAAGATTAGAAGAAGAACCAGAAAAAATGGGAGAAAGAAGTTGAATACGAACTTGAGGATGGAGATGGAGTGTATAAATTAACACAATTTGTAACGACCGATGTGTAAAAAGCGATTGTGCTAATCTATCAACCCACTGAAAAATGAGGTCAAATCCCTCAAGAGTCGTGAGAAAACATGGATACGTCGAACTTGGTAAACCAGACATTGTAATGGTTTCTTGCAAGGTCGGAGCGAGGATGGAGGGAAGTGAGTGAGGAAGGGTATCGTTTAAAAATTCAGGAGGGTGTGCGCAGTCAATGAAAGGGATAGAATGAATTGGAAAATCCGACTCCTTAAGTAAAACTGCTTCATCCTCAATAATTTCCTCATTACTCTCCATGCAATTCTCATCAAAATCAAGACGCGTATGAATTTCGGAAGAAACATTTAATGACTCGGGATGATGAATTGGAGAGAAAAATTCAGTCAAATCTGCGGGTTCATCATCCAAAATATTCCCAGCGTCGATATCCTCAATCAAGTGAAAATCAATTTTCTTAGACACCTCATCAAAAGCATGGATATTAATCAATTCAGGTTCTACAGTGGAGGTGTAGAGGTCAGAAGGATTGGTGATGGTTTCACTCGAAAGGGACTCTTCACAATCAGATAAATCAAACACTACAAAGTTGCACAACTCATTACTCATTTTATCATCAATTGATGAATCATTTGGAACACTTGATAGACATTCAAAACCGGAGTTGTGGGATTCAATTGGGGATGGGTAGGTTTGATTTGGAAGGGTGTACAACTCACTCTCACCACTCAACGTCTCAATCTGTCCAACCGCCTCATCATACATTGGAAAATTTGGAGCTAGTTAGAAACTATCTACCGGGTCACTAGGTTGTATGAGGGCGGCCATGGACGCATTCAAATCCATCATCTGTTGGCATGATGCTACCCTAAAGTCTTCCAACGCCTGTTCTAAACTAGACATGGGTTGTGAAGGAGTTTCAGTAAAAGATTCAAAATTGTTTGGATACTGGAAACTCCCAAATGGCTGAGTAGAAGCAATGTCCAAGGAAGGTGTAAAAGTTGGGTAGGATGGATAGGAATAGAATGGTTGGACATGGGTGGGATCAACATACGGATAAGAAGGTGAGTGGAATTGTTGATCCAAAGAATTCGCGGTGGTGAAAGGAGTGAAAGATCGGTTACGAGATTGTTCAATATGTTCAGCAATAGACATAGGTTTTGTGGTTACAACTGGACTCTCAAAAGGGGTATCAATATGAGAAGGGGTGAATGTTTGAAACGGTTGATACGAAGTGGATTGCTGAGTCCAATTGTTTGTCCTAGACGCCTCTATTCGATCTTTCAAAGAGATTTTTGGCATGGAGGGGTCGTTCAAAATTCGACCAAAACAAGAACCGTAGGAAGTAATGCTGGTTGTGGGTACCAAAGTTCGGCAAGAATTTTGCGAGGTGGGGTACCCATGATGTGATGAGAGAAAGGAGAAGAAAAAGAATGTGATTTTTTTTATTCTTTATTTATTTTTTTATTTTTAAAAAAAATTGTTTGTTTTTGGAGTTTTGAAATTTTTGAAAGTGTATTTTTTAAAGAGTTTTGAAAGAATGTATACGGACTTATTTCAAATAATCACAGTTAAAATATGCACAATCAAACGTAGAGCTATGGTCTTCTAAATCCAATAGACTACTCCTAACTGTTCCAAAGTGACAAGTTGTGAGATATCCCTCAAATCGTCTCTTCACCGCCAATTATGGCCAAGTAAGCACAAATGAAGAAAGGAGAGTTCCGCTCACGAATCACCGTGAGACGGGTCTTTTAAAGTTACCTTTCTCACTTGTCTAGCCTAGACACCACAAAGTCAGGTTTAGATAAACGACTGAATGCCCACAACCTTCCTCTGTCCTAATGAGCGCGACAATTCTTAATTGGCTGAGTCTAGATATTTTTTTAATTAACTCAAGGGTGATGCATATGCTTTTAGTGATTTTTGGGGTCTTAGGAAGGGTGATGAAATCCCCACCAAATCTGAGTTGGTGTTATAGCCCCTTAAATTCCGTATTAATTATGCAAACCAGTTAACACACCAAAAATCTAAAACACTTGCAAATTTTTTTTTATTTGGCAGTGCAAAGAATCCTGCATAAAAACAATTTATTGGATAGGAAGAAGTTGTTGTGCAAAGAATACTTGCAGGATTTTTTTTTCAGTGGAGTGCAGAGGAGAGGAGAGGAGAAAAGAGATACTCACAGAGAATTTTTAACTGCTGACGTCACAGGTTCCGCGGTCAACTGCTTGAATCCGCCGCGGTTCCGCTGCGGTTTAGTTGGTTTAGATCTCCAAATTTTTTCTCTGTGTTGTTTTGGTTCTCCCCTGTCTGTTCAGATCCTCTGTTTCTTGATTTGTTCACTGGGCTTGCTCCAGATCTGAAACAGAGTTTGCTTCAAGCCTACACACCTGCACAAAAACCTTTCAAAAAGAACAATATGATTTTTATTTTTATTTTATTTTTATTTTTTTTAAATTTTAAATTTTTATAATTTTTTTTAAATTTTTTTTATTATTAACCCGAAATTACACAAAGAAAGAGACTACCGTCTCCCCGGAAACGGCGCCATTTGATTGATATTTTGTTTAGTGTATGCGTTTTTAAAGATTAAGAATACCGCAATCAAGACGGTGTCACTTGGTAGCTAGCCGGTTGAGTACGAGTCGATCCACAGGGAAATGATGTCCTTATCTTTAAGTTCTAACGAGTTAAGTCCTATTTTTGGTAGGTTTTGTTTTAAGATCTAAGAATGAGATTAAATTGATTTAAAGTCTTGCTAGGGTTAGGATTAGGTTAGTTTGAAATATGGATTCTTCTCACCGCTAACAATGCTCCAGTTAAGAACATAGGTGTTAGGGTAATAGTCAACAACGGAGATTAGCACGACTAGGAAGAAACTTAGTTTCTTCTTTTTGGTCCTTGTCCGTCCGTTCTTAACTCTTAGCCCTAACCTCCAGTTAATTCAACCACAACCGGTCAAACTAGGGAATCACCACTATCATGTAGGATAGGGTGCCGTAGTGAGCGGTGTGCGGTTGATTTAAAAGGAGTCCGTATTTTAAAGATTAAATGGGCAAAGATAGGAGTGAGAGAGATTTCCTTCTCTCAAACCTTCCCTATCCTAACCCTAACAAGTGAGAAATTACTCATTTATTAGGAAAGTGACAAGAAAATTCATTTTTATATTTTATTTTAAAAGACTATCTAAGTTGCAGATAATGAAAGAACAGATAAAAATTTGCAGGTAATAAATTGCAGATAAAAAAAATGCAAGATAGAGAAAGAAATCTTACTTTATTGATGACCTCTCAATGATTACAAAAAAACTAAAATTTTAAATCTACGAATTAAAAAGAGGCATGTCCTAAAAGAGACACCCTGAAAGAGGCATAAAAACTAAAGAGAGGCATCCTCAAAAGAGGCACCCTAAGAATGGCCTTGAGCTCTCCTATTTATAGATAGGAAAAATCCTAGGTTTACATTCTGATCCATACATGAAATTACAAAACAATCCGAAAAACCGAGTGAAAGCACCGACACCCCACTGACACGTGCAGAGCACGGCCGCGGAACCGCGGCAGATGTGCCTGTTTGGCCGCGGTTCCGCGGCCAATTGGTGGTCTTGTGTGATCAATTTTTTAGGGATTCTTTATGTTGCTTTTATCTTCTGTTTTCTTCACTTGGTTTCTCAGAATCTCTTCAGTTCTTTTCCAGATATTTAACTTTGAACTTTTGCCTTGAGCTCCACGTTTGAAGTCTTGGATCTTGTTCTGCCCTTATGTTTTGTGCATTGAAATACTCAATGATTTTCCATTTGTTTCTTGAACTAGTAGGCGGCATTATATGGATAGTGTGCGGAAACCCGTATTTCTCTGTTTGTTAGTCGTAGTCCCACATTTGTTGCGACTTTTCATGAATTTCACTGTAAAGAGCTGAGAACCTGTAACCTGCAACTATTTAGCAGACATATATCAAAAGCACCTATTTATATATAATGTGATTAAGAATGAGCGATATAATAATGCAAAATTCTGATATGAACAATACTGCTCCTCAAAAGAGGATAAACTTATAACTCGCGACAGACACGCTATCTTCTATGGGAAGCTAGAATCAGTAACCACCTCCTTCAGGAGGTTTCCATTACCATACACCAAGAACATCAAATGCTCTTCACTGCTACCCTATGTTTCTCTAGGATTGGATTGATATCCATATTCTGTTTGGAGAAACACTTGTGACCACCATTGTTTTACCAATTGCAGTATAGAAACATTACTTCCTATCATGAGTATGTTATCTATATACAATATAAGGAATCCGACAACACTCCCTACTACCTTCTTACATATATCAGGTTCATCTTTCATTTTGATGAAGTCAAATACTTTGACCGTGACATCAAAACTGATGATCCATTTCCGCTATACCTACTTTAGTCTAAAAATAGAATTAAGCAACTTGCACATTTACCGCTGCTCCCACTGACTAAGATAACACTCTGGCAGAGTTATATACACGTACACCTCTAAATTCAATTTAGAATGATATTATAGTCATCCACATGCCAGATATCATAGTCATGAAAGATAACAATGGCAAGTTATATCCGTATGGACTTCAACACAGACACCAAAATAATAGTTTCAACACAATCCACAATGGATATTTGATGAAAACTTTTTACTACAAGTGTAGCCTTATTAGGTCAATACTTTTCCATTTGCACCGATCTTGCAAGATCTACTTGCTCCTAATGGGTTTTACCCCTTCAGGAGCACCCAACAAAATCCGCACTTTGTTGCTGTGCATGAAATCTAACTAGGATAACTTGGCACCCAGCTATCAGTCGAAAGTCACCACTTTTCATGGCCTGCTGATATAGCAGGGTCATCATCACATGATGCAAACCTCCTTGTCACTTTCAACGAAGAAATTGTAGTACCTCTTAGGTGGCTGAGATCACCTACTAAATGTGCGGAGTAGACTAAGGTTTGTCAGGGTCAATTGAATTCCAAGGTTTTACTAAATCCTCAGTAACCGTTTGTGCTTCTGGAATTAATTCTAGTTCTACCATCTCCCACTAATTTCTTATGTAAGAAATTCCTTTTCTAAAAAGGTAGCGTGTTAAGAACAAAACAACTTTTGATCCCGAAAATGGTAGAAAGTTAATTTCTCATCAAAGCCCGGGATAACCCACAAAATACTATTACTGAAACGTGCCTTGAGTTTTCCGAATTCTGGTTTTAAGTATAAGCCGGACAACTCAACATCTTAACAATCTTAAAATGATAACCCATTCTTTATGACAAATAGAATTTGAGACACTGATTTAGGTGGAACTAGTATCAATTGATATGCATCTATTTCTAGTGCTTCTCTTAATTGAAAAAGGCGATTTAGCATTACTCATCAAGGAGCATACTCACGGATGAGTAATCTGAGAGAGAATCAAATTCTTGATTAAATCACTACGGAATACCTAGTATAAGTATCCACATCTTCGAACATTTTGAAGAATTTTAATACTTTCAATGTTTGGTTCTCTATTTTATTTCTTTATCTTATGAACTTCTTAAAATCTTTGGACTTTGCATTTCAACAAGAACGCGTGTATAAAACCAGAGAACTCATAGTAAAATGGAACGAAGCATGAGTACCAAGCTTTTATCTGTGCGGACATTCGACAACATACATCATTATGTATAAGTGCTATGAGTTCACTAACTCATACTCTGTGTATTATAATTTGAAAACTGTATTTTGGTTAAGAATTTATATCCCGTTATTCAATTCACCTTACCCAATCATCAAATGATAAAGGCAAATGTTCATAACATAATTTTTGAAAGTTTATATCCTACTTTATCGAATAAAGAAATGAATATATCGGTTTTTAAAAATTGGTGCATAATAACAAATATTCAAAACCAAAAGTTTGCCGAAAGGCAAAACCAGGTGATTTCCCTAATAGCAACAATTGCTCCGATATCCAATATTGAGGATCAAATCAATTTTTCAATAATCTAATCCTTCTCAGCATCTGTAATAACTTACAGATGTGGGATGTTAATCTGGAATCTATATACTGAGAAGTTAGAATTAATTGGAAAGCAGTTTTCGATTGCAATCACATAGAAAACATGAAATATTAAAATATTTTAAGGGGTGGCCGGGTATTCTAAATAATGCCTCTTTCATTGTCCAGAATTATTATAGTAGTTGAATTTTCCTTTACGCTCACTCCATCCCCTATTGTTGTCTCTCTTTTTTACCTTATTTATACTGGACTTATAGTAGTTGGTTTCCTTCTAACCTTTCCTTTCAGCTCCAGCCTCGGGATCGGAAGACGACTATCCAACAAGCGAAATTGGTATATACTCCTTATTTAAGAAGTTCTCAAACTTGAGATCAGGTGGAGAGGAGAGACAAATGAATTGTATCATATACAATTTACTTTCTCCAGTACCTGCGGCTATTCTCGACTGAATCAATCTCTTCGAGTTTGTATCTAACTATACAATGGCCTTCCAAGCAATATGGATCTCTGTATCAGATATAGAGTATTATGGAAGAAGAAATAGGGGAGGGGGGGGGGGAGGTTAAGGACATATGCGACTATATCGTGAAATAGGACAACCGTGACATTCCAAAACTGTTGGTTGTAAAAAGGTTCGGTTAACTTGTTTACGATTTTTAGTTTAAGATCAGTCTTAGGTCGATGTCACAGAGACAGAGAGAGAGAGAGAGAGAGAGAGAGAGAGAGAAGAAACACTCGTCATGCACATTATCAAGATTAGATTGGTATATTTATTTAATCAGGATGGCTCCCATTGTTCCGTCAAATCCTTCTTCAAATCCTAAAAAGAGAATTAGCTGGGATCATATCTCGAGAGTAACTATTACTCATAGTAGGATTCGGGATCTTACTGTGAGTAATAGTTACCTGGCGACCTTGACGGAGGTCAAAAAGTCACCCCACTCCATAGAAGGTGTGTAATCTCATTGCAAGTTTCAACTTGAAACTCCCGATATCGGTTTTTACCTCAAGCGGCTTATGGCCTTGGCAAAGGTCAACAAATCATAAGTCGCAAGTCAAGTTCAACCCATCATTTCGTGATAAAATTAAACCCACCCGCATGATCTTTGGCAAAGGTCAACAAAGTCGTATGACTGTCCTAACCGATCACATCGTATGCATGCAGGAAGACATCATTTAGCTACTATACACTACGCCTCGGCAAAGGTTGACAAACGAAGCACGAATACCAAGTACTCTACTTCCTGAAATGATAGAGGGCTACGAATGGTTTTGAAGAAAACCTTTAACATAATGAACTTGATCTTATCGTAGGAACTGAGCGGTTTTGCAAATTTATAATAACATAAACTTTTGCTTAAGAGTGGAATCTCGGTGAAGGGATCAAGGCTCTTCCTTCATTGAATGAGGTGCAGGATATTCCTAACCGAATAGCTCGATGCAAAGAAAAAGATTATGGCTATAAAATTTGAAAATTTATAGTAATACAATATTTTGCCAAAGCGGTCATTCCCTGTGAAGGGATCTAGGCTCTTTCCTCGTCGAATGAGGTGCATGATATTCCTAAACGAGTCCCTCGATGCAAAACAAAAGATTCGATTATAACACCAATATTTGGTTCTACAATATGTTTTAGGTTTATTATCTTTGCATTAATCCAGATCAATGCAATCCTATCAAATAGATCATCACATTACATAGTATCTTTTCATACAATCATAGAAAAGCATGAAAAGAAAATAGAATGCACATATACGCAATACACATTCGCCATGGGGCCCCGAGTCTTCACCGTAAGGTTACTTAATTTACTGCAGGGTAGGGGTAGGGGTAGCGCGGGTGCAAAACATATATATCATTTATTTATGTATCACACACACACACACACACACACACATATATATATATATCATCATCATAGGAAGATAATCAACATTACAGGCAAGCGATAAATATCATCACATGCAGGTAATCATATCACAAGTAAGTAATGAAAAAACAGAGATAGAATGGTCGGATTATTTAGGAATCCCATGTTTCGTTCAAACTATCAAACGAAACGTGACATTCTCTGGACGTGTGAATAGCCCATGTGCAACCAAAAGCAGACCTTATGATTGCGGCAAGCTACAAGGAAACCCAAGAAATGAGGCAACTCAACATCATCATCATGAGGGGACCACTCGACACTTTCTAAAATCTAGTGACTTGAGCACTCCTCCGCGGGTCTATTCTATATCCCCTACAAGCGCGGCAAGCAACCTGCTAATCCTAGACTCGAGCGACCCGATCTCAACTCCTTGAGATGGCCACCCACTGCAATCTAGAATTCGGTTTCTCGCGTGCTTCTCTGTGGGGTAATCCTAAACATGTATTATACAACGGCGGCGACAATCACAACCTGATCATGTCCTGATAAATAATAATACATCAATCGGTGACTACGGGCACATGTGAACCGCTAAGTCTTGAAACAAAGAATATACATATAGCGGAAAAGGTAACCACATGTTGGAGCTCGTCCCGAACAAATGAATATACAAGATGGTTACAAGTATGAATGGAAATAACACTTATCACAATATCACACTTCCACATGGGGGCTATTCATTTCGCGACAATCCGAAACCAAATCATACACATCAATATCTCAGACTCACTTGTGCAACCCCGTCGAATTGATCACATCAATTCGTCGGCGTTAAACAACGCATATCACATACGCCGATGAGTTAAACAAATTAAACACTTTAATATATTTAATTCATCACCAATGGCCAACAAATCATAAAACGTCGAGGAAAAACCGTTAATTCAACACTTGAGAAAACACTATTTACCCCGACTTTGAAAAACCGTTAATTCATGGCTATCGCATACGCCGATGATACAACTGTAAGTCCGTGTTGCCCACCCCGGTGCTTACGGGGAGGCGGAAAACATAATAAAAATCGGATTTTTAATGACTTAGGCAACATGGACTATGCTTGTGAGGATCTTTGCTAAACATAAACTAGCTAACCCTAACTACAAAGTAGCTAAGTGAAGAAAGGTTATACCTTTGGTCTTTAGTCCTTCTCTCCTTGCTCCTAGGTATGGTAGAAAAGGATCACCTTGCTTGTCTTCTCCCGTCAAAGAAGGATCCACCCGAAAGCCACCACCTTTAGCTTCAACTCCAAGCTAGGAGTAACTAGAGTGCAAGAAATGCTAAGACTTGAACCCTAGAAGTGAGTAGAGAAGATCAAGAGAGGGTTTTTCTCAAGCTTTTTGTTTCTCAACACATGAGAGGGAGAGAGCTTGAGGGAGAGGATGAGCAAGAGAGAGAAAAGAAATGAGAGAATGAGAAAAATAGTGAGCCATTCTCACTAATATGTGAGGATAATTTTAATTAGATAATTAGCTTGAAAATTGTCATGATAAATCATGAATTGACCATTATCATTTCATTTTTGCAAAGATCAAAGAGCATCTTCCAAATGAAATGATTGTGGTCAAGTTGTCAACATGGTCAGCAAGTCAATGAAGTCAAATTGTCAACAACAACCATGCACAATAATTAAGCTAATTATCAATTAACAATAATCCACACAAAAACAATAGGGTTAATAAAATGACAATAGTCATTAACCCTAAACAAGGTCCTCTTCCCCAATCTCAAGCAACTGTGCATACGCACCCGCATTCGTGATCCGAGGAACACGAACACAATGAGAAAAACCAATCTCAAATCATATACTAGGATCCGGCTTAAACCAAAGCCCGCTAGTATAGACTGTCCGGACAGCAAACGTGCACAAGTGCGCGGATGCGAACGAACCCTGTCGCAAAACCATGCGACCTCTACTCATTTTGCCTAAAGGCGAATAGCTCTCTGTGTGGGACTCTAAAGACTCGACACTACGCTGGCAGTGGGTTTAACCACAGACCGCAAGCGGCACTAGCTGTACGTAACGGTCCCCAGGTAGATGTCGATAAGAAGACTGACGAGGTGAACCCCATCTGCACTCCTACTGAGCCTGTATGTGACAGTCTCCGTACAGTCCGGTCTGTTCGTCTGATACATCGCATGGCGGGCCTAGGGGGGCGGTGAACGTCAGTCCCCTAATAGCGGTACAAGTCGTGTCGGAGTGAAGCCCAGAACACCCTGAGATAACACTGGAAGCCTACCAGTATATCTCGCTTGCCCTGGCCAGGGACTACTCGTGTAATGGCTCTCCTGGACACAGCGCGATGTCAACCCCCAATACCGGGAGAGACGAATCCTGTCTAACCGTCACTGCCTTCCAAGTGCTTCGGGACTGCACCCAAAAACTACCTGTTTGCACAGCTCCTTTGAGCCGTGGTAGGGTAGTAATCAAAGTGCAGTGGGAACACACTCGAGGCGAAGTGACAGTGTCAAGTCAGCGGACTAAGCTGTACTCATGTCACCTGGGAACTGATAACTGACGATAGGTATATTACCAACCAACAGTTCCCGACGAGTCCTGTCCAGTGTACTCGTAACCTAACGAGCACCCGCATACTATCCCAAGTACGACGTACTAACGGCTGTGGGACAGACCGTCTCCCACACTGGGATGAGAAGCGCATACGCTAGTCTACTCCGGAGTATCGATGCCCTGTCTCGATAGTCCAACGACCAGGGACCTGTATAAGGATGTGCTTATAGATTACCCAGCTCCCACGAGTGCGAGCGCCATCACAACGCTGGTAATCAAGCAAAGATCCTAAGGGCTCTACTAATATGTATACCCGCAATATGCTAAAAGAAACACATGCACATATTAAAGCAGAGACAAACCAAGTAGCATACTACCATTTCGAGCAAGATTGTATATACAACTGTGAATATCCCAAGCTTCCATTAAGTAATATACAAGCTAGTATGATACAGTAATGGCCTCTAGGGCATATACACTAACAATCTCCCACTTGCACTAAGGCCATGTACTGGCGTATCGAAGACCTATCATCTCGATCAGCCGCTCGAACTGAGTCTGGGGCAAGGCCTTGGTGAATGGATCTGCTGTGTTATCCTCTGATGCAACTCTCCGGACCTCGATCTCCTGGCGATCCACGATCTCCCTGATCAGGTGATACCGCCTTAAGATGTGTCTGGATTTCTGATGGGACCTGGGTTCCTTCGCTAAAGCTATAGCCCCGTTGTTGTCGCAATACAGAGGTATTGGGTCAACAATGGACGGAACCACCTGAAGTTCTTTCAAGAACTTCCTCATCCAGACAGCTTCTTTTGCGGCATCAGATGCAGCGATGTATTCCGCTTCCATAGTCGAGTCAGCAACGGTTTCCTGTTTGGAGCTCTTCCAACACACCGCCCCTCCATTGAGGGTAAAGACAAAACCCGACATGGACTTGGAATCATCCTTGTCACTCTGGAAGCTGGAGTCAGCAAAGGCCTCAATCTGCAGGTCTTTTCCGCCATACACCAAGAACATCTCCTTAGTCCTTTTCAGGTACTTGAGAATGTTCTTTACTGCTATCCAATGTTTCTCCCCAGGGTTTGACTGATACCTGCTTACCACACTCAGTGCATAAGCCACATCCGGTCTGGTACACAACATCGCATACATTATAGAGCCTACCGCAGAAGCGTAGGGTATAATAGACATGCGATCCCTCTCCAAATCAGTCTTGGGAGACATCTCTTTGGAGAGGGTGATCCCGTGACAAGCCGGTAGATTACCGCGCTTGGAATCTTCCATACTGAATCTCTTCAGTATGGTGTCGATGTACCTGGACTGCGAGAGTCCTAATATCCTCTTGGATCTGTCACGGTAGATCCGGATACCCAGAATGTAGGAGGCATCACCCAGGTCTTTCATGGAGAACCTGTGTGACAAGAACCCCTTGACAGATTGTAGCATAGGAATGTCATTTCCTATTAAGAGAATGTCATCCACGTATAAAACGAGGAATACTACAGTTCTCGCTACAAATCTACAATAGATGCATGGTTCATCTGGATTTTTGATAAAGCCAAATTCTTTGACCGTCTCATCAAAACAGATGTTCCAACTCCGCGATGCCTGCTTGAGTCCATAAATGGACTTGAGCAACTTGCACACCTTTCCGCTGCTCCCACCCTGAATGAAACCCTCTGGCTGATCCATATAGACACACTCCTCTAAATGACCATTTAGAAAAGCTGTCTTTACGTCCATCTGCCAAATCTCATAATCGTGGAAAGCAGCGATGGCAAGAAGGATCCGAATGGATTTCAGCATAGCTACTGGAGAAAAGGTTTCGTCATAGTCCAAACCAGGTCGTTGACGAAAACCCTTTGCTACCAGTCTAGCTTTATAGGTCTCAACCTGTCCATCTACACCAATCTTCCTTTTGAAGATCCACTTGCATCCTACGGGTTTTATCCCGTCTGGAGCAATGTCCAACGTCCATACTTTGTTGGTGTACATGGACTCCATCTCGGTCCGCATTGCATCCAGCCATTTTACCGAGTCGACGCTCTGAATGGCTTGCTGGAAGCTAGTAGGCTCATCACAATCCAGGATGCAGTCTTCTCTATCCCCGTCAATGAGAAAACCGTAGTATCTCTCGGGCGGATGAGACTGCCTACTACTCCTGCGGAGCGGCATAGGAATGTCCTGTTCTTTTGAACTTTCTGGTTCCACTAAACTTTCAGTAATAGTTTGTGGTTCTGGAATTTCTTCCAGTTCTATTGCGCTCCCACTTATTTCTTTTTCTATGAACTGATGTTCTAGAAAGTGGGCATTGCGAGAAACAAGGACTTTTTGTTCCTCTGCGTAATAGAAAAGATACCCCCTGGAGTTCTTTGGGTATCCCACAAACTTGCACAGTACTGAGCGTGCCTCGAGCTTGTCCACATGCTGCTTTTTGACATAAGCTGGACATCCCCAAATCTTCAAGTATTGAAGATAGGGTTTCTTCCCACTCCATAACTCATATGGTGTGGTAGGCACAGTCTTAGTGGGAACACGGTTCAAAAGATATGCAGCTGTTTCTAGCGCATATCCCCAGAAAGATTGCGGTAACTCAGCATTACTCATCATGGACCGTACCATATCCAATAGGGTTCGGTTCCGTCTCTCCGATACACCGTTATGTTGCGGGGTGTATGGAGGAGTAAGCTGAGAGAGAATTCCATTCTCTTTTAAGTAATTCAGGAATTCGGCACTTAAGTATTCTCCTCCTCGATCCGATCTTAGGATCTTGATACTTTTGCCGGTTTGTTTCTCTACTTCACTCTTATATTCCTGGAACTTTTCAAAAGCTTCGGATTTATGCTTCATTAAGAAGACATGTCCGAATCTTGAGAGATCATCCGTAAAAGTTATGAAGTAAGAAAAACCGCTTCGCGCATGTGTAGACATTGGACCGCACACGTCGCTGTGTACGAGTCCCAAGAGCTCGCTCGCTCTTTCTCCGTGTCCAGAAAACGGAGCCTTTGTCATCTTTCCTTTGAGACAGGATTGACAAGTTGCATACGATTGATATTCGAACGAATCTAAATATCCTTCAGTATGTAACTTAGTCAATCTTCTCTCGTTGATGTGACCCAGTCTACAATGCCATAAGAAAGTTTTATTAATTTCTGGAGACTTTCTTTTGTGTGTATTCTGGATATTGAAAATCTGTGGTTGGTTTAAAACGTATATACCGTTGTTCAATGTACCTGACCCAATCAACACTTGATTAAGGTGAATGTTCACTACATTACTTACAAATGCAAATTCATAACCTTCTTTAGATAATAAAGATACAGAAATGATATTACAGGTTGCATTTGGTACATAATAACAACTACGCAAAACCAAAAAGTGTCCATCTGATAATCCCAGGTGATAGTCCCCCACGGCCTCAGCATCCATGCTAGCACCGTTCGCAACTCTGAGGGTCATGTCACCTGCCTTCAAAACTCTACGCTTTCTCAACGCCTGCAAAGAATTACAGATATGAGATCCTGATCCGGTATCCAATACCCAGGAAGTAGAGTTTATTGATAGACAATTTTCAATAACATACACACCTGAAGCTGAAGCTGCAACTCGCTTCAAATCCTGTGTTCTGGCTTTCCAAGCCTTGCAATCTTGTTTCCAGTGGCCACTTTTGTGACAATAGAAGCATTCTTCCTTCCCCACCAGCTTCCCCGCTACCTTTGTTGCTTTACCTTTTCCCTTCGTATCCACTTTACCGACACCGCCTCTTGGTTTGGCGGGGGCTTTCTTCTTCTTGCCCTTGGCTTTCGCCCTGGACCTAGAAGAGGAAGATCCTCCTACAAACAAAGTGGATGTCTCCCTACCCTTCTGTAGGGTGCCCTCAGCAGTCCTCAACATGTTCAGAAGCTCGGCAAGTTCTACCTCCTTTCCTTGCATGTTGAAGTTAAGAATGAACTGGGCGTAAGTGGAAGGAAGGGACTGGAGAATCAGATCAGTATAGAGTTCATTCTCCAACGTGGTCCCAAGGTCCGCGAGCTCCTCTATGTAGCCGATCATCTTAAGCACGTGGTCCGCTACCGATGATCCGACGGCCAACCTTGCCGAAAAGAGCTTCTTCGACACTTCGTATCTTGCGATACG
The DNA here is from genome assembly GCA_030015575.1 of Agapanthus africanus. Classification (NCBI taxonomy): domain Eukaryota; kingdom Viridiplantae; phylum Streptophyta; class Magnoliopsida; order Asparagales; family Amaryllidaceae; genus Agapanthus; species Agapanthus africanus. The sequence goes on from JASDDO010000024.1 coordinate 853,247,808, forward strand.
AGACTGCTCTCCATACAGTTCTTTTGTATGGAGAAATATGGACTCTAGGTCCATATTCTCGTGCCTCCTCTGATGGTCGTTGTCCATCGAGGCTAGTACGAGGCATCTGGCCCTCGCGCAATCTATCTCCCATGTCTTACGGATTTCAACATCCGCGACGCTGGAGGTGGGACCTGGGACAGGGGGAGCTTTGGTGGTAAGTACATACCCCAGCTTGTCATAAGTGATAGCCATCTTGACATTCCTGAGCCAATCTTTGTAGTTTGGCCCTGTCAATATGTTTTTATCTAATAGTAACTTAAGTCCGGTCATCTTGAATGGTCGCTGCAATTAGGAGAGAGAAAAGAAACACTTTAGCATGATGCTCTTGCAAGTTTAGAGTGGTTTTTAGTTTGTCTAAACTGGATGGCTCCCACTGTTTCTCGAATCCCTTCTCAAACCGTAAAGAAAAGGATTAGCTGGGATCATTCTCACCGTACAATACTTGCTTAACCGTTCAGCCAGGCCAGTGTCGGTACTTCGAGGGAGGTTTTCCAACGCTTTCGCGAAGTTCCTTAATTAAGTAACCTCTTTTCCCTGTGGGCGTAGCCCCGCTAACACCTTTCTAGGCACCTACTAGGTTTATAGCATTGATCGTTAAGTGAGAGTTTTCCCGAGGAGTAGCATATACTCACAGTAGGATCGGGATCCAAATATCATCGCGTGATAAAACCGAAGGAATCCTACCAGAATTATCACACTCCAAATGGTATGCAACGCTAGCAAGTTTCAGTACTTATGAAACTCCCGATGTGGATTTTTGCCCCATGCTCTTATGACCTTGGCGTGAGGTCAAAATGTCATAAGTCACATGTCAAGTTCTTCCCATCATTATCCTGGTTAATTTGAACCCACCCGTACCTACCCTTGACGTAGGCCAAAACGGCAGTACGACTGTCTCAAATCAACGCATTCTATCTATGCAACGGATAAATATCCGGCAGCTACCAATCACTATGCCTTGGCGTGAGGTCAAAATACATAGCTTGAATACTACCGAATATTTAACCGAAATGATGGAGGGCTACGGATGGTTTTGGCGAAACCGTGAACGTAGTGAACTTGATATAATCGATGGAACGAGATAGCTTTTAAAAGGAGTGGTTCAAGCTCCGCGTTTAAAAGTTTTAGTTTTAAAAAGAACCGAGTGGTTTTCAAAGTGTTCCAATCGACTTTTACTTGGTTTATTTCTTGCATTAGTTCTTTTAATGCGTCCCATCATTTAATCCTACCATTGCAGAAAAAAACCAAAATATGACGTACGCTTATGCCATTCGCATTCGCCACGGGGCCCCGTCATCACCCGTTAGGTTACTTAACTAACGACAGAGCGGGGGCTGGGCTAGCGCGGCTGTAAAACATAAGCAACGCCTAAATAGTTATTATATATAAATATATAGCAATGATAGACATTACAGATCACAGATGAATACATTGGATATACTAGGAATCCGCAATGCGTTCGAGCCTGCAACGCAAAGCGGATTACACGGTCGCGGTGAATAGCCAATACCCCACCCAAGACCCCTACGGGTGCGGCAAACTACCCGCCAAGCACCCGAAGCGAAGCAACCTCCCTCACCACCGTGAGTAGGCCACTCGGCACTTCGAGATACCCGGTAGTTTGTGCACCCCCTCCATGGGTCTATCCTAGGAGCAAAAACAGTAAAAAGAATTATACAATGACGGCTACAACCCCGACCCGGTTGTGCGGCCATACAAAGAATATTATTACATCAATTTACATGTTACAAATGAATGAAAGAAAATAACGCTCATCTCACATCCAACCCGGCTATTCACCCGCGACAATCCAATCCATTCATATCCACAAACCAACAATCACAGATCACAGAGATGTATAACCCCGACTAATCGACTTATAGCGATTAGCCGACGTTCAATACATACAAGCATCACAGATATAACCGATATAGTTAAAGTGTAGTGAAGTTCCGAAAAATACGGATTTATAGGCCCCCAAAAGTAAATTTTAGTTCTGGAAAATCTGGGCACATATAACATATCCTAAAAATCCTAAAACCAACTCAGAAACAAACTGCAGCAAAAACGATACAGAGAGTTGACAAGACGGCCGCGCTTCCGCGGCAAGAGCTTCCTTATGCCGCGGAAGCGCGGTCCTCTTGGCTCCTCTCTGGTTCGTATTTGGTGGTGTTTCACACAAAACCCTGAGACAATTTTACAAGTATACAGTTTTTCATTTTAACCAGGAAAAATTTTAACAGAAAGTTGGATTTTGAAAAAGTTTGGTTTTAGGGTTTTTTCGGTTTCGAAACTTCGTTACACTTAACTACTTAGCTAGTTTGAGTTTAGTTAGGCTCTGATACCACTGTAAGTCCGTGTTGCCCACCCCGGTGCTTACGGGGAGGCGGAAAACATAATAAAAATCGGATTTTTAATGACTTAGGCAACATGGACTATGCTTGTGAGGATCTTTGCTAAACATAAACTAGCTAACCCTAACTACAAAGTAGCTAAGTGAAGAAAGGTTATACCTTTGGTCTTTAGTCCTTCTCTCCTTGCTCCTAGGTATGGTAGAAAAGGATCACCTTGCTTGTCTTCTCCCGTCAAAGAAGGATCCACCCGAAAGCCACCACCTTTAGCTTCAACTCCAAGCTAGGAGTAACTAGAGTGCAAGAAATGCTAAGACTTGAACCCTAGAAGTGAGTAGAGAAGATCAAGAGAGGGTTTTTCTCAAGCTTTTTGTTTCTCAACACATGAGAGGGAGAGAGCTTGAGGGAGAGGATGAGCAAGAGAGAGAAAAGAAATGAGAGAATGAGAAAAATAGTGAGCCATTCTCACTAATATGTGAGGATAATTTTAATTAGATAATTAGCTTGAAAATTGTCATGATAAATCATGAATTGACCATTATCATTTCATTTTTGCAAAGATCAAAGAGCATCTTCCAAATGAAATGATTGTGGTCAAGTTGTCAACATGGTCAACAAGTCAATGAAGTCAAATTGTCAACAACAACCATGCACAATAATTAAGCTAATTATCAATTAACAATAATCCACACAAAAACAATAGGGTTAATAAAATGACAATAGTCATTAACCCTAAACAAGGTCCTCTCCCCCAATCTCAAGCAACTGTGCATACGCACCCGCATTCGTGATCCGAGGAACACGAACACAATGAGAAAAACCAATCTCAAATCATATACTAGGATCCGGCTTAAACCAAAGCCCGCTAGTATAGACTGTCCGGACAGCAAACGTGCACAAGTGCGCGGATGCGAACGAACCCTGTCGCAAAACCATGCGACCTCTACTCATTTTGCCTAAAGGCGAATAGCTCTCTGTGTGGGACTCTAAAGACTCGACACTACGCTGGCAGTGGGTTTAACCACAGACCGCAAGCGGCACTAGCTGTACGTAACGGTCCCCAGGTAGATGTCGATAAGAAGACTGACGAGGTGAACCCCATCTGCACTCCTACTGAGCCTGTATGTGACAGTCTCCGTACAGTCCGGTCTGTTCGTCTGATACATCGCATGGCGGGCCTAGGGGGGCGGTGAACGTCAGTCCCCTAATAGCGGTACAAGTCGTGTCGGAGTGAAGCCCAGAACACCCTGAGATAACACTGGAAGCCTACCAGTATATCTCGCTTGCCCTGGCCAGGGACTACTCGTGTAATGGCTCTCCTGGACACAGCGCGATGTCAACCCCCAATACCGGGAGAGACGAATCCTGTCTAACCGTCACTGCCTTCCAAGTGCTTCGGGACTGCACCCAAAAACTACCTGTTTGCACAGCTCCTTTGAGCCGTGGTAGGGTAGTAATCAAAGTGCAGTGGGAACACACTCGAGGCGAAGTGACAGTGTCAAGTCAGCGGACTAAGCTGTACTCATGTCACCTGGGAACTGATAACTGACGATAGGTATATTACCAACCAACAGTTCCCGACGAGTCCTGTCCAGTGTACTCGTAACCTAACGAGCACCCGCATACTATCCCAAGTACGACGTACTAACGGCTGTGGGACAGACCGTCTCCCACACTGGGATGAGAAGCGCATACGCTAGTCTACTCCGGAGTATCGATGCCCTGTCTCGATAGTCCAACGACCAGGGACCTGTATAAGGATGTGCTTATAGATTACCCAGCTCCCACGAGTGCGAGCGCCATCACAACGCTGGTAATCAAGCAAAGATCCTAAGGGCTCTACTAATATGTATACCCGCAATATGCTAAAAGAAACACATGCACATATTAAAGCAGAGACAAACCAAGTAGCATACTACTATTTCGAGCAAGATTGTATATACAACTGTGAATATCCCAAGCTTCCATTAAGTAATATACAAGCTAGTATGATACAGTAATGGCCTCTAGGGCATATACACTAACAACAACTACATTAAACACTTTAATCTAGTTTATATCATTGCAAATAGCTAACGAATCAAAAAACTTTCTACGTCAAAGCGAAGATTTCGAAAATTGAAAACACTATTCACCTCGACACTAAATCGGCACTTTTTTGCTCGGAAACGTGTCGAAACGGACTTGAAACGCGCCCAAACTTCACGTGGACCTTGAGGAAAAAATTAATGTCGAATGAGAGGAGAAATAGGGGGGTGGGACGACCCTAGGCCACCTTTACGGTGGCCTAGAGCCCTCCCAGACCCGAGAGCACCCTTGGGGTGCTCTCGGTCACCAACCTCCTCCGGGAGCACACTTCGGTGCTTCCGGGTGGGATTGGTCCTCTACTATTCCTTTCTCATTGTCATTAAACTATATAGAACAATTCTAGGTAGCCTGGGCATGACAAATAGAACCGAAAAGAAACGATTTAAGTCCAACTTTGAAAACAAGTGAACACTTCATATTGATTCAATGGTTTTGGATTTCAAATTGGCCAAAAACAAGTTGTAGTCTTTTAGTATGGCTCTGATACCACTGTTGGGTTTCTAGGCTTCCCTAGTAAGGTTTAAAGTATGGTGGAAGTGGTAATTTTATAAATCTAGAGAGTTTTAGCAAATCCAAACCAAGAATCAAACCAAAATACCGAACTTGTAATTAAACTAGTAAGGTAATAACAAGAGTTTAGCACGTTACATCTTTTGTATCACGTTAGCCACCTCTCCTTAGAATCTGGCTAGTCTCTACGAAATCTGGAACAAGCTTGCTCGATGATCTCCTCGCCGAAGATGATCCACTTTGAGATAACTCCAACACAAGTTTTAGCTTCAAATTAATCTCATCAAAATGAAGCAACCCACTAATTAAACTTACTAAGAATGATCAGCAGGAGATGTGGAATAATTAGCTCACTTAATTTTTCTCTTTCATTTTTCCATTCCTCACTTGAAGAAAATCTAGAGTAGAAGCCATGGAGGAGATGTGATCAAGAAGAAGATTAAGATGAGAATAATTCATATGATATAATGAGTCATCACAAATGACTGACTAAAATGAGTCATCAAAGAAAAACACCTCATCAAGTCTACAACTATCTAATATCTATAACTTATTCTCATATAAAACTATTCTTATCTTCCATATAATTATCATATACCTATCTCCAATATATTATCATACATGACACAATATTTATATCAAATATAAATATTATTAAAGAGAAGAAAGAAATAAAGTGAGCCTGATATTAGTCAATGTATAAATATATAAATATATAAATATATATTTAATTATTAAATCAACATTTGATTTAATAATCCGGTTATATCATATATATACCGGCTAATATCAATAAACACCCGATTAAAATACGTGTATCAAATACACATGTTTAATCGAACTCCTACACGTATCCTTATACGTGCCCTGCATCATTTCGCATGTGCTAGGAAACCTTTGTGTGGGACTCTAAATACTCGACAATACGCTGGACGTAGGTTAGGATTATATCCATAATCCACAAGCATGTCAGCGGTATTAGCTGCACGTAACAGATACCCATGTATTGATCGAAAGAAGGTCAACGAGCAAGCTCATCTGAACCTTGCAAAGTCTATAAGCGACATCACCATTTAGTCCGGTCTCTTCGTCTATGAGTATCGCATATCGGGTCTAGAGTTTGGAATCTGTCAGACCCTAATAACTCAATAAGTCGTGCGACAGAGGACTCATAACCAACCAGAGATACAATTGATAACACTTATCAGTTTATCTCCACTGCGAAGGCCGTCAACTTATGGTTGTATTCATATCCTACACAGCGCGATATCAACTCCCTATATTGGGAGAGACGAATCCCCTTGACTGCTCACTGCCTTCATGTGCTTTGGGACTATACCCAACAAAAACCTATTTGCACGGCTCCTTTAAGCTGTGATAGGGTAGAAGTCTAAGTATAGTGGGAACACACATGAAACACTGTGGCGATCTCAGGTTCTAGGGACTATCATGTACCCATGTCACAAGAGAACTGCTATTTGACATTGGTATATCACCAACTAGGAGTTCTCAGTAAGTCCATCCTGTGTAACCCATCCAATGAGCACCTGTATACAATCCTTGATGTCAAACACTAATAGCTGCAAGATCAGCTACCGCCCTCCAACCGAGTCAGGAAACATACACACTTGTCTAAACTGTAGTACCAATGCCCAGTCTTGATACTCCTATGACTAGGGTCTTTTAAGGATGTGCTTATCGACTACCCATGCCCCACTAGTATGATCTCCATCATCGTCCTGGTAGTCAAGAAAAATCCTAGGGTTTTATCTCATGTCAAAATGATATGTGATTGTAAATAAAACACATCACATGAAAGATAAAGGCAAACCAAATAGCATACTACCATCTCGAGTAAGATTGCTCTCTCGTATAGGTCCTCCTTCAGTTACCGTCTATTGAACTTGTAGCGAGTTTTGGATGATCTTATGAACTCCAACTAATCCTTCAAGAGCTCTGGACCGTGTTTACAAGCCAATCCTCCTTTGCCGAAGATGATCCACCTGACGGAACCTTTTATTAGCTTCACACCAAAAACCTAATGAAGTAATTAAAGACCACAACTTGCTAGGGAGTAGTGCTTTGGGATGTAGAAAAGTGTTATAGTATTTTGCTATCTCTTTATTTCCTTTGATTCTCAACTCATGAGGAGGTAAGGAAATGAAGGAGGAAGAGGGAGCTCAAGTGAGGAGCGAGAAGCAAATGGTGAGAATGAGAATGAAGTGAGAAAAATCATAACATTTTTAGTTTTGAGAAAAGGAATTTCACAATTAAAAATGCTAGCCATGCTTGAATAGTAAATCCAAACGGAATAAAGAATTCCATAGCCATACTTCTCACCATTCTTATGCCATCTCACTCCTCCACCGAATTTTTATTTAAATAAATAAATGGAAAATCCAATATGAGGTGTCCTCTTTTTGGAAGTAAGTTTGTATGCATAAAAAAATACATCCCAGTAAATACATATCCGTATTCATATCAAAATATAAATACCCTAGAGATAGAAAATACAATGAATATAATACTAGAATACTATAAGGCAACGCCAGCGTCCCGGCCGTCAATCCGAGGCCAAATGCGGAATAAAAACTTTTCAAAATGGCGCTAACGTAACCCTAAAACCCGGATCGTGCCATTAACCCTATACTAGTAACTGTAAAAGGAGTTTTAGAGATTATACCGATCGATCCGTGTTCTTCGGTCTTCAATCTTTATCCTTGACTTGTAGCGGCTGCCTCGGTGAAGTTCGCTCTCCGGTCTCGCTCGTCGAAGAGGATACACGTCGAGGATTCTTTATATGGGCTCCCGCTTCTAAACCGAAGCAACTCGGACATCAAGTTTGCCAACCGAGATGACCAAGGTGAAGTAGAGAGAGTGTGTGAATACTTTGTCTCAATACACCCTAGGTTGCTCAACACATGAGGCATGTTAGGGTGGAGGTGAAAGAGTTGCTAAAGATGAAAGTTATGGGCTCAGGTTCATGGGCTTGTGAAGAAAAGAGCTTTCTGTTGTTTTTGAGAGTGTTGTGAGAAATGTTTGTGTGTGGCAAGTAAAGAATAATCCTTGCCGATAAATGAGCAGCCACTTGCATAATAAAGATCTCACCCTTGCGCAAAAATATCTCAACACAAACAAAAACAATGCAAGCCCCAAAACCATGAGTCACTAAGACCACTTGCAACAATCAATGCCCAAGGTTAAGACTTGAACTCACACTCTCCATCACAATATATTAAACATTTATCTAAATGTTTAATCCAAAAGAAATAAATGGCAAACCCTAAAGTAAACTTGTAATAGAATTACAAGAATACCCCTCATCCGTATATACATACTCGCATCCGTATTCCGACTGAATACGAATATAACGAGACGAAAATATTCCAACAATCTAATACTAGGATCCGGCTTAAACCAAAGCCCACTAGTAAGACCCATCCGATCATGATATGTGCACAAGTGCACGTATATGATCGAACCCTGATATAAAACCATACGGCCTCTACAACGTTTCGCCCGAACATGGGAAACTCTTTGTGTAGGACTCTAAAGACTCGTCAATACACTGGCAGTGGGTTTAACCACAAGCACGTCAGTGGTACTAGCTGTACGTAACGGCTGCCCAGGTAATGAGTGAAAAGGAGGCCGAACTCATCCTGAAACCCTACTGAGCCTGACAGTGACAATATCTATACAGTCCGGTCCGTTCGTCTATGAGTATCACATATCGGGCCTAGGGGGTATAAAATGTCAGACCCCTAATAGCGGTATAAGTCATATCGGAGTGTAGCCCAGAACACCCTGAGAAACTACTGGAATACCTACCGGTAAATCTCACTTTCCCTGGCCAGGGACTTTATGTAATGGCTCTCCAGACATAGCGCGATATCACCCCCAATAACGGGAGAGACGAAACCCCTGACGATCCGCTCACTGCCTCCATGTGAATCGGGACTGTACCCAACTAAAACCTGTTTGCACGACTCCTTTGAGCCGTGGCAGGGTAGTAATCAAAGCACAGTGGGAACTCACACGAGACAAATGACGATCTCAGGTCGATAGACTAATCTGTACACACGTCACCAAGAAACTGCTATCTGACGATAGGTACAATACCAACTAGTATGTTCCCGGCGAGTCCGTCCGGTGTACTCATAACCCAATGAGCACATGTATACGTCTTAGGTGAACCAACTGACACCAATGGCTTGTGAGACCGGCCATCGCCCCTCGTCGGGGTCTCGATCCATATACACTAGTCTACTCTGGAGTATCGATGCCCTGTCTCGAAACTCCCTCGACTAGGGACCTTTTAAGGATGTGCTTATAGACTACCCAACTCTCACGTATATGATCGCCATCATACTACTGGTAGTCAAGAAAGAATCCTATGTGATCTATCAACGTGTAATAGTGATCTATAATGTCACCTAAAACATGTACATGATGATAAAGACAAACCAGATAGCATACTATCATCTCGAGTAAGACTATCCTACCGGTATAGGTCCTCCCCCAATCATTGCAATCACGTGCCTGCGATCTAATAATTGACTTTAAGGGCACTATAGCCAACAATCTCCCACTTGCACTTAAGGCTAATTATTGCGATGTCGCATACTCACAGCCCGTATGATACTGAACACCCAACTTCTCTACTGATCAGTCTCACAAATCTTGTTTGTAAAACTATTGCGTTCGAGAAATAGCCTTAGCGAGTGGATCCGCTCTGATGTTTCTTTCTTTGTCTCTCTTTATCTCAAGTTCGCGGAGAAAGCTATCTCCCGAATTGAGCAATACCTGTTTTAGAATATATCTAGATATCTGATAGGACCCAGTTCACAAATGAACTCCAAATCTAGCAAACTTCGGGAGTTGCTCCGCGAACTTGAGATATATAGTCTAAGAAGTTTGCTAGATTTGGAGTTCATTTGTCTGATGCTGTATTCGCTGCATCTGTTCCTGTAAAAGCTAGAGGCTGTATCGTCTAATGCTGTATCAGCTGGAGCGCAATATTTCTTTCACCGAGCAGCCGATAGTCATTCTAGATCGGCAGGTGAAGAAACTGAGGTCGGGGGGTCATACCGTCCGTATAGGTTCTTGACGTGGCCGAATGGCGAAAAAGGTCGCGTGGGAAGCTGAGGACGAGGTGCGGAAGAAGAATTCCCATCTCTTCGAGGGTACGCGTAGTTAGAATTTTAAATTCGGGGACCGAATTTCTTTAAGGGGGGAAGATCGTAACGCTTTGAAAATTCGTATAGGTTAATTTCGTGTTAATTAGTGAAAATACGTGTTTTTCGTAAAAACCTAGTTAATAAATATTTTCCATATAAACATGAATATATCTATTTGTTGATGTGAATATGCGTAAATTGTGTCTTATCAATTAACATTTAAATTATTGTTCACTTAATTATCTATTTTACTTATTTATTAATTACTAAACTATTTCTTTAAAACATGCACACACATCTTGTGTAATCCTAAGCTAGCATGTTGATACATGCTTAAACAACCATAGCAACTTAATCTCTTTTTCTTTATATATAAACACTCTTCTTTCTCTCGTCTCATGTGTTCTAGAATTTTCATTTTTTTAAAAGAAAATGAGAAAAAGAAAAGAAATGTAGGCATGGGAGGCATTTAATGCAAGCATGGCTCATTTCTCTCTCTCTTCACTCTAGAACACACACACACACACTCTCAACTCAGCAGCCTTCTCCATTCTTCCTTCTTCATTTTTCCATGGATTAATCTCTACCTCACACATAAATCTCTCACACCTTCACAAAAATCAAATCCAAACATCATAAATCAAGCCTTTTCATGGTTCTTGAGGCAAGTTTTCCATTTGGGAAGCAATAAATCTCAAGTTGAATCAATTCCATCTCCCCTTGAGGTATAAGGCCTAACTTAAGTATTCTTTTGCTAAACTTTTGGTTTATCGTGCTTAATTTAGTGTTTAAGTGGTATATTAGTGCTAACTTTGAAGTTTAAGTGAAGATTATGATAAGTTAGGGTTTGTATGGTATAATTAGGATAATTAAGATTAGTTAGTGACTATTAATCCAATTCCTTCTACAAGTTTACACTAAAATACCTTAATGTCACTAATTTGAGTTTTAAAATGACTTTTAATCAAGTTTTAGGATATTATGAATCTGCTATTACCGTGGTAGTTTTTAAAACAAAAAACTTAACAATAGACTATACATTGTGTTAGGAGTGTAGTGTAGAAACCTGGACCCTTTTCATCCGATTTGACCCGGTGACAACCCCCTCGTGGTCGGCCCAAATTTGGAGAAAAATGTTGGAACTTTGCAGGTAGTTGTCTGTAGGTATTATATGAGGTTTGGTCTTGTTTGTTTTTCTTGTTTCTGCTCTAGATAAAATCTGGGAAGTGTGCTGTGTTTTACGCGATACGTGCGATGCGAGTCGTGGCCTGGTGTGTCAGGGATAACAGCCAGATCGGGATGGTTTTGTATGTTGTTATACACGTCTTGTGCACCAAGTGCACACGTATTCTTACTTGTGGCGTTAATTCCTTCGTATCGTTGTCTTTGCATTTTATCGAATGTTTAGTTGTCTATATTGATATTTGTACGATTCTAGGATCGATTGCAGAGACATCGGACGCGGCATGGAAAGGAAAGGCGGTGACTGGATCAGACTAGCCGAGACTTCCCGGTGAGTAGATGTACACATCTACGGGGGAATCGTCTGGATGGCGCAAGGCGCCTGATAGTTAGAATTTCTTTTAGCACTTGCATTTATATGCGTAGTTCCTAATTATTCATCTCGTTGCATCGCATCATCTTTTATATATATATATATATGTGTGTGTGTGTGTGTGTGTGTGTGTGTGTGTGTGTGTGTGTGTGTGATACCATCTCATAGGACACTTGCATCATTACCATTGGTTTATGCGGCACGGGCACTATTCATGTGAACACATACACCTTGGTAATTGCTATGCCACAAACACTATATAACTTGTTTAAATCAGAATATAAAACCATTGCAACATATATGATTTATAAACCTGTATTTGTATATTCAATTCATCAGGATGGATACGTAAGATTGTTAGTCATATGTATATACCTCATTGCATCATCGTTCATGCATAGTCTGCTAGTCACGCATCGTATTTCATATTGTTGATACCATAGGCATTCATCATCACCGGTATGTGTACGTATGGTGATTGTTTTCTTGATGATTTCAGTATTACGAGATTTCTGGATTTTTTGGAAAACCGCAAGAATTTTATAAACCGTTATCATTTTTAATAATGCAAGTTGTGGTTTTCTCGTGATCTGATGTATGTGTCGTCCACCATGAGATTTATCGATTCTTGAGCGGTATCATACACCCGATTCGAGGAAAAGGAGGAACCGTCTGTGGGTGCATGGTGGACCGGTGCGGTACCCCAGAGCAAGATGGTCGCAGATGATGGCGTTGAGCCCGGTAGGGGAGCACTACCGACTGGTTATTTGTGACGCGGCGGATATTCGTAGGATACCGACGTAGTCTTGGGATTTGATGATATGGGCCAGTCCGGATTGCCGGAGCCCGAGATTAGATGATATTGTCCAGTTCGGATTGCCGGAGCCCGAGAGATTTGAGATATTCATATTTGGTGTCGATGCTTGACACAGATTTCTATTGATTTCATTGATTATACTACAGTTAAATTACAGAAGTTTTTACTAAGATAGGAATACATATTTTCTCGTACTAAACATACTCAGATCTCGTATTGATTACGCATTCATGTTGCATACATATTAGTGCATCGCATCACATTAGTACATGTAGGCTATGACGAAATTGCGTGCATACTTACGATAGCCTTATTAGATATTACTTATTACTCACGAGTTGGAAACTTACCCCCGTTGTGCCACAGTATTTTGCAGGTCCGACCCGTCAGTACAGTAGCGGCGGGCGCTCTTCCTCATTATGTTCCTTTTGCTTGGACTAGCGGCATTGCTCGTAGGTGGGTTGCGAGGATATGTTATCCCATCATGTATATTATTTATATCTAGTATACTCTATCTACCCTTGTATATTTGACTAGACAGTGAGACTCGTGAGACTTGTATTGTGGTGTTTTGTGTCAATGCTCACTTGAGACGACGTGGTTTTTTCCTCATTTCTTGCTTTATGATGCTTATTGTGCACTTTTGATATACATATTGTAAGTGGTCATGAATACGCCATTGGCGAAGAGCTAGCTCCTGCTTGGGAATGCCTTTATTCATTATTCATATATATTTTCATGTGTTGTACCCGTTTGTGGGCCAGTATTTACAAAGGAGACTCTGCCGAAATTTTTGGGAAAATATGATGTTTTTAAATGTTTAATGCCACTTATTTTGATGAAACCACTTGCTTTAAAACAAGTTTTCCTTCACTCTATTTGTTAAATCGTTTAGTTTTTTGGGCTTTGGCTTACTTAGATTATGTTGCGCCTTGAGACGTTTCGTAGTTTAAGTGCCAGTCACGTTCCGTACTTTCGGGTCGTGACAACCTCTTTCAAGTGTAATAGTCGATATGGATGATGAATCGGTACCAACCCTACCAAAAGATTTGAGATCAACAAGAATCATCCACGAACCCAAATCATCGGTGATGTGTTAAAGGGGGTAACCACTCATTCTCATAATCCAAATTTCATTGCTAACATAACTTTCTTGTCTCATATTGAACCTAAGAATGCTAAAGAAGCTATCATGGATGAGAATTGGGTTTGTGCTATGCACAAAAAGCTTTTCCAATTTGAACGGAACAATGTGTGGATATTAGTTCCTAGTCTTAGTGATAGACACATTATAGGTACAAAATGGGTTTTTAAGAACATGCTTGATGAATTTGGTATGATCACTAGGAACAAGACAAGACTCGTAGCACAAGATTACAATCAAGAGGAAGATATCGATTTTGATGAAACTTTTGCTCCGGTAGCTAGATTAGAAGCCATTCGTATTTTACTCTCATATTCATGTTTTAAAGATTTCAAAGTCTATCAAATGGATGTTAAAAGCGCTTTTTTGAATGGTGTTCTTGAGGAGGAAGTTTTGTGGAACAACCACCGGGTTTTCAATATTTTAAACATCCTAATCATATTTACAAGTTGCATAAAACTTTGTATGGCTTGAAATAAGCTCCTAGAGCTTGGTATGCTAGATTATGAATATTTCTACTTGAAAAAGGATTTTCTGTTGCGCCACGGCAGCGCCCCGGCCGTCTATCCGAGGCCAAAATGCGGAATCAAAATTTTTCCTTACTTGGAAACCGGCGCTACCGCGGACAATGAAAACCCGGATCGTTAACCATTAACCTATACTAGCTAACAAAAGATGGGAAGAGAAGTATACCGAGTGATCCGAGTCCTCTGGTCTTCTCGTCATCGTCCCGATCTCCCGCGGAAAGTCTTGTCTCCACATCGTCGCCTCCTCGCCGGAAGGGCACCACATCGCCTGCGTCTTTTACGGGCTCCCGCCTCAATACCGAGGCAACTCGGGCATGAAGCCGGCAACTCGACATGCTCAAGATATGCTGTAGAATGTGTAGTGTAGAGGCTATGTCTCATTTGGGGTTTGTTGCCTTTGAAGATGATGGAGGAATCAAGATTAGAAAAATGGTGCTTGCATTTTTCTAGCATGAAAATGAGATCAAGAATGAAACTCTCAAGATGAAGCTCTCATCTTCTTCTTCTCTCCAAAATAAAAAACTTCTCCTATTAGAATGGTGGAGGAAAGAATATGAAGCATGAAGGGAGGTGATGGTAGGAGCACAAGTGGTGACCATAGCCAAAAACATCATGACAATCTCACATCAACTTTCATCTCATTTCAAATCTTTATAAAGCAAGAAATGATGAAGGAAAAGAATGGTATCTAAAGATGCTATCATAATAAAACCATTTGCATGAAAACCCTCCACAATGTGTTATTTGCAAACTTGCAAATAACACCCTCCATCGGAAAAGTCCGGCCGGGAAAGAACAAAGGAAAACCGGCCGGAACGGAATGCAAACTGGCAACTCCAGAAAACTGGTCCCGTAATAAATTACAGGAAAACCCCGATACTGTGCATACACACCCGCATCTGTATTCCTACCGGATACAAATGCAATGAGACAAAATCTACACTGTACTATACTAGGATCCGGCTTAAACCAAAGCCGGCTAGTAATATCCGTTCGATCCTGATCCGTGCAATACCGCACGTATCTGATCGAACCCTGCCATATATCCATACGGCTACTAGTACAAAACTGTCCGATCCTGATCCGTGCAATACCGCATGTATCTGATCGGACCCTGCCATATCTCCATACGGCCTCTACAGCGTTTCGCCCGAAAGCTGAGTAACTGAAAGTGTGGTGGACTCTAAAGACTCGTCAATACTATGGTTGTGGATTTAACCACCAGCACGTCAGAGGTATAAGCCAATACGTGACGGGCCACCAGCTATTGACCAAAAGGGACGTCGATGAGCGAACTCATCCTGACACCCTACTGAGCCTGTCAGTGACAATATCCGTACAGTCCGGTCCGTTCGTCTATGAGTATCGCATGGCGGGCCTAAGGGGTTGGTAAAAGTCAGACCCACAAAAGCGGTACAAGTCGTGTCGGAGCGTAGCCCAGAACGCCCTGAGATACTACTGGAATACCTACCAGTAAATCTCCTGCCTCGGCCGAGGGCTTTGCGTAATGGCTCTCCTAGACACAGCGCGACCTCACCCCCAATACCGGGAGAGACGAACCCCTGCAGATCCGCTCACTGCCTCCATGTGGCTCGGGACTGTACCCAACTAAAACCTGTTTGCACGACTCCTTTGAGCCGTGGTAGGGTAGTAATCAAAGCACAATGGGAACTCACACGAGACAAATGACGATCTCAGGTCGATGAACTAACCTGTACACATGTCACCTGGGAACTGCTATCTGACGTCTGGTATAATCCCAACTAGCAGGTTCCCGGCGAGTCCTGTCCGGTGTACTCATAACCTAATGAGCACCTGTATACATCTTAGGTGAACCAACTGACACCAGTGGCTTGTGAGACCGGCCACCGCCCCTCGTCGGGGTCTCGACTGTATACACTAGTCTACTAATGGAGTATCGATGCCCAGTCTCGAAACTCCCACGACTAGGGACCATTTAAGGATATGCTTATAGACCCCAGCTCCCACGTATATGATCGCCATCATACTGCTGGTCGTCAAGCAAGAATCCTAGGGGCTCTATCAACGTGTAATAGCGACCTGTCAGGTCACCTAAAGCAGTACACGATGATAAAGATAAACCAGATAGCATACTATCATCTTGAGTAAGACTGTCGTCCCGGGATAGGTCCTCCCTCAATCATTGCAATCACGTGCCTGTGATCCAATAATTGACTCTGAGGGCACTATCTCCAACATTTTCAAAGGGCAAGGTTGACACCACACTTTTTATCAAAAAAATTATGAGATTTTGCCTGTACAAATTTACGTAGATGATATTATTTTTGGATCCACTAATAAATCTCTATGCAAGGAATTTGCCCATAGCATGCAAAAAGTATTTGAAATGAGTATGATGGGTGAACTCAACTATTTTCTTGGACTCTAAATCAAGAAATTCAAGTATGACATCTTCATAAATCAAGCCAAGTACACAAAGGTGCTCATCAAGAAGTTTGATCTTGAAGATGTGAATCTAAGCAACACTCTAATGGCCACCACAATAAACTTTTCAAAAGATGAATCCTGCAATGATGTGGATATCACTAAATATCGTGGTATGATTGGTAATCTACTTTATTTAACCGCTAGTAGACCCGATATAATATTTAATGTTTACTTGTGTGCTCCTTTTCAATCATGTCTCAAGGAATCACATCTAAGTGCGGTAAAAAGAATCTTTAAATATCTTAAGGGAACGATTGGTTTAGATTTGTGGTATCTGAAAAATAAAATTTTCGATTTTAAATCTTATTCGGATGCGGACTATGCAGAGAGCCAAATAGAGCTTAAGAGCATAAGTGGAATGTGTCAATTTATTGGAAATTTTCTAGTCTCTTGGTCATCCAAGAAACAAAACTCGATTGCTATTTTGGCGTCCGAAGTGGAATATATTGCCTCGGGTACTTGTTGTACTCAAATCTTATGGATGAGGCATACCCTAGAAGACTTTGATGTTCTTGTAGATTATATTCCTATTCTTTATGATAACACGAGCATGGTGCACATGACTAAAAATGCAAATCAACATAACCACACTAAACACATTGATGTCCGCTACCATTTTCTTCATGATCATCATAAAAAAAGGGACATCATTATAGAGAACATATCTACACAACACCAATTGGCTGATTTCTTTACCAAACCCCTCGATGCTACATGTTTTTCTTATATTAGAGGAGAGTTTAATATGTGTTCAATTGAGTGATATTGTGCTTAAGTATCATCTTGCCAAAATTTCCTCCGCAACCCTTGTTAGGGGAACCCAGTTATGGATTTGTTGTTTATAACATATTCTAAGATCTAGCGGAGTGTGTTTAGGGCCTTCCTGGGCTTGTCGACACTAAAAGATAAGAAAACCCTTTTTTGCAATATCTTTATATCATCTTATCCACCATATGATATTAGAACTTGTTTATATATTACATATGGCTATGTTGCATGTATCGTTTACTTTTGCTTATCCTTTATACATGCTTATTGATATGAGCCAAATGCTTGTTTTTCAAAGTTATTCAAACGTTTATCTTTAACTCTTGCTCATATCAACTCCTATTAATCTCCTATGCATACATTAAGGGGGAGTTATTCAAACGTATAACTTACTTTTGGTGTACGCATGTGTCTATGGGGAGTAATTCAATCGTTTTACTTCTTAAGATATCCTTTTTGATTATGTCAAAAAGGGGGAGAGTAATAAGTTCGTATCAATATATTAAAATTATTCAAACGTTTAAGTTTAGTATATTGGTCTTGCAGGGTTCCCTGGGTCGCCGCTGGGTTTCGGGAGGCATCGACCATGCCGTTTTTAAAAAAAATGGTGCGCTAAAGAACCCTAACCTAGAATCTTAACTAGAGAATTAGATGAAACTAGAATGTAAACATCTTTACATCTAAGTGAACAAGGAATACAACCTTTGTAGACCAGCCCTTCACTTCATAAGCTCCATGTAGTAGTCCCTTCGCTCTAAGTAGTGATCTCCCGGACTCTAGTAAGGCTCCACAAGGTGAAATGAACAAGCTTGCTTGAAGTCTTCAAGGCCGAAGATGATCTACATCGAGGAGACACTAACCCAAGCTACCTCTTCACTAGTGAAGAAACAACCCAATCTAAATGGCTAGACTAGAAGAGGTTGATGATGTAGGAATTTTGCTCACTTTAAAAATGTTTTTCTCACTAATTTTCTTCACTTCCCAGATTGCAAGAGAGCTAGAGGAAGGAGATGAAGAAAAGCAACCATGGAAAAAGTCAAGTGTAGAATGAATCAAGTGGTGAGAATAGCAACTCTGGATGAGATAATATCTCATACTAACTCTTGTAGAGATTTAACCATGACTTGCGATAATGGTTGGGTTAACAAATATCTCAAGTAAAATAAAATTAGTGGACTAAGTCAATGGTCACTACAAGCTTCTCCAAGCTTCTAACCATGCGACTAATTTCTAACTAATTTTGATTTACTTTAAATAAATAAAACCCATCATTATGATAAGCATGGTGTGAGTCTCATACACCCATGTCTTATGTATCATCTAGCATGACACAAAAGAATGTATATTAATGTATATCACATATATACTAAGTGTACACAAGAGTGAGAAAAAGAAATGCTTAAGTGAGCTAATATTAGTTAATGTAAATCAATATATCAAATATATAATTATAAATTAAATTATTAAATCAACACTTGATTTAATAATCCGGCTATATCACATATAACCGACTAATATCATATGTATCAAATTATCGAATCAACACTTGATCCGATAAACTGGCTATATCACATATAACCGACCGATATCACATATTGCGAGAATAGAATATGGTATCGCATACTGTTTCTCCCAATCAGAGCAAAGCTCTGTTTGAAATTTGAATTTCAAAAATTGAAGCAACGCTTCAGATCTAGCGCTAGGCGCGTTGCGCGCCACGTGTCAAACACGAATGCGCTAGCGCCAGGTGCGCTGCGCCCTAGGCAGTACACCATGTGTGCGCTAACACTGGGCGCGCTGCGCGCCACGTGCCAAACACGAGTGTGCTAGCGCAGGCTGTGTTGCACTCTGAGCAGCGCACCATGTGTAGAACATAGGTGCGCTAGCGCAAGGTGCGCTGCGCTCTGAGCAGCGCACCACGTGCAAAGCACGGGTGCGCTAGCGCTAGAATTAAAAATTCCCCACCCTTAGATCAAAAGATCTAATAATAATGATAAGTCATTAATTAATCAGAATTAAATTCTGTTATGGAAAATTTTTCCAATCTTGTTAAAAACAAGAAGATTGCCTTCTGTAAATCAGAAGCCCTACGATCAAAGATCCAACGGTGGGAAATATCCCTAAATCAATCAGAGAAAGATCTCTTTAACTGATTTAACAAATCAACTTGCCCTATATAAATGCCCCAAGACTTCAAGTCTGATAGAAAACAACCCCCTATAAAATTTGAGAAACTCAAAAGAAAGAGAGCAAGCTCTTGAAAGAAGATCATTTCTTCAAGATAAAGATGATGAATGATGAACATATAGATGAAATCATCTCATAAAAAGAAGAATTATCTTCTTAAAAGATCATAGATCTACAAAGACCAAGGTCTTTCATAAAAGGGATCAAAAGATCTCATTACATAATAAAGAAGAACATATTCTTCACACAAATCATTGATCTATAAAGGCAAAGCCCTTTCAAAAATAAGAATTGTTGTTCTTGAATCTTGAGACAAAGTATATTTTAAAAGAACATAAATTTGTTCACAGACCATAAAATTGATCAAATGCGCTTTGCGCTTTTGAAATGCGCCTTGCGCTCTTGAACAACGCTTCTGCGCTCTCTGGATCGGCGCTCAGCGTCAAATGCGCCACGTGTGCGCCAATTAAATAGCTTGCGCTTTTGCGCTTCTTAGACAGCGCACTGTGCTCATGGGCCGCGCTCAGCGCCAAGCGCACCACGTGTCATTCACGTATACGCCAGCGCAATGCGCTCATGGACTAGCGCTCATCGCTCACAAACTGGCATCTGCGCTCATCATCTGGCGCCTAGCGCAGAGCGCAACACTTGTCCCTTACATATGCGCCACGTGGCAGAAGCGCACTGCGCTCTTTGACTGACGCAAAGCGCCTGGCGCACCATATGTTGTGCTGACAGAACACAAATTGTTCTTTAATGAGCCAGAGCTCTGATGAATGCTCTGCATTCAATACAAGACAAAAAAAGAAGATTTTTTCCAAGATATAATGCTCGGCCCAAATAAAGGCTCAACAGCCTAAAATAAAATGTTGAACATTTGTTGGACTTAGCCCAAGATTGGCCATAAGTCCTCAATCCATATTAATTGAGCCCATCCGCTCATGAATATTACAACAGATCTTAGTTCCAAATTGGACTACAGATCTTTCAACCAATTCACACCGGTTCAAGGGTACATCTCTTTACTCCTCTGATATTTGTCGTTGTAATCCTTCAACGTCTTCAGAGAGGTGACAGGTCCCGATAACCAAACACTTTATGGACCGTGGGGTCCTTAAACTCACGGACTACGACGTCCTTAACCTGGACTGTGTGGTCCTTAAGCCCATGGACTATGATGTCCTTAACCTCGGACTGTGGGGTCCTTAAACTCATGGACTATGATGTCCTTAACCTGGACTGTGGGGTCCTTAAGCCCACGGACTACGATGTCCTTAACCTGGACTGTGGGGGTCCTTAAACCCATGGACTACGATGTCCTTAACCTGGACTGTGGGATCTTTAAGCCCATGGACTATGATGTCCTTAACCTTGGACCGAGATGTCCTTAAACTAACAATGGACCGTAATGTTCTTAAACTAATCGACCGCAATGTCCCTTAACTAAACAATAGAGTCCAAATGCTCTTTTGTTGGATCTAAACGATCCCGTTAAGTTAATCTTAGTCTAAAAATTAGACTAACGTATCCTTAACATACGTTTAAGTTGATCTTAGTCTCAAATGAGGCTAACGTATCCTTAAACCCAACCCCCAAACCCAAATCTAAGAAGATACGGATTTGGACTAATCCACGCCCTACGGGCGAAAACATAAATTAGTCTCCGTATACAATCCACGGGCAACCAAAAACAAAACAAACACCCACGACACGAAGTGACCATCTGGAGAAGGAGAAAGTGGTTACTGCGATGCAGTAGCGTAATTAACTGCAGGGGCTTGCGCCTGCAGGGAAAAGCGTCCCCACAATCAAAAACCCCTCAAACGAGGGGGAATCTGATGAAGTCTGCTACATCGTCCGCATCCGTTTAAACCTTCGATACATGGTGCCATAAATCAACTTGGTACCTTCGGAGAGGTGGACGGATAGCACCAATTAGCATCTGCCCTGAAATTCAGGCGAGACGTTCGTCGCGTCTTTCGGCGGGGAACATATTCTGGCACGCCTGGTGGGACCTTTTCCTCTTTCTACTCCACACTTCGTATGTCGTGTTCGCGAACGAATCACGGTTTGATATGGTTGCCCTTGGGTTCGAGGTACTAAGATTTGGTGTCTTGCTCCGTGTAGAAAACGAAAGATCAATGGCGTATACTTGCACGAAATGTTCCAGCTGCAACTGCAACTTTCGTTCCACCTCATCTGGAGGTGTAACTTACGGGCCCCAAGCGGCCTCCATGCTCACAATGCTGGTAGAGCAGGTGATGCAGGCTACCACCGGGTTGTTCTTCGGGACTATGCTCCCACCAGTGAGCGTTAACATCCCGCTGCCACAAGAAGCGCAGAAGAAGTCGGTCTTTGATCGGCTCACTACTACCACTGCCCCTCTCAACGGTTCGTCCAATACCAAACCAAAAACATTAGTTTTCGATAAGCTGAGCCTGAACTCCCGTAAGCCCGTCAAGAAGCCCACAATACCTGTAGCGGCTATCCCAAAACGGATAGCCATTCTTGCTCTCGAGGTCACTAAAGAAGCTTCTTCTCCCGTTAAAAGATCAGTCTTTATGAGGCTGTCCACTCCGGCTCCAGTTCCTGCTCAAAGGTCTGTCTTTGACAGATTGGATACTGCTGCTCAACGGATGTCGGTCTTCAAGAGGCTGGTACCAGCAGCGCTTCACCAGAACAGGGGCATGACAAAGCCATCCCCATAGCTGAACCAACACTATCTGCGCGACATGCTCGCCGTCGTCACTGGCACCGAGTAAGGAAGGCTGGGGGCAACTCCCCCTCAGGGCTAACTCCACCAGCCCTAACGGTGGAAGTCAATGCTGCTGTTCCAACTGGGAACAGCTTCGAGCTGTTTAATAGGGTGCGCAGGAATTCACCCACCGCCGTACTGAAAAGCTCTCCTCCACCCGTGGAGAATGTTACAGAAATGAAGCAGGAGCAGTCCCCTCAGCGGCTGTCCTCCAAAATTTACAAAGTATGGCGACAGGTTCAGGACCCAGTAATTGACCAAGATTACTCTCGCCGACAAAAGAAAGTGAAAGTTCGGCAAGAAGAGAACCATCTTGCCAAGCCACAAAAGGCAACAGCCGTTTGGGTGCCCGCTGCAACGACCCCCTCGACTTCAACTGCTCAAAAGAAAAGGAGGCCAGAGAAAGCCCCTGTGACTGCGGCAGACCACAAAGACGCTGAGCCCAAATGTCCCAAGTCTGGGGGCATAATGGTGCATACTGTTTATATGGCTTCCAGAAAGGAGGAAAGCCGCGCTTCGACGGGTCACCGACCGCTCACCCGATCCGTGACAAAAGCCCAGGAGCAGCAACAGAAGCTTCAAGAAATGCTAACATAAATCGATGCACTTACCGGGCCAAAAGAAAGCCCGGAGGCGTCATCAGAGCAGCGTCATGAACAAGAAACCGATGCTGACTTCCTCCGCAGAGTCCTCGAAAAGAAGGACAGAGAAGCAGCAGAACAAGCGGCTAATATAAAACGAATGATGCTTCTCTTCCAAGACATGGTCGGGATGATGTTACAGCCTGAACCTCCATCTGAAGACCCCCCGGTCATCATTGAAGACGACACAGGGGAGACATCGAACCCTCCTCCGGCTCTTTCAACAGCCAAAGAGGAAACCATTTCCAAGACCACTCTGGATGACTACATTACTCAGCAAATACGAGCTCAAAGGCGAATGAAGCGGCCGACCAAGTTGTTAAAACT
Organism: Agapanthus africanus; assembly: GCA_030015575.1. Lineage (NCBI taxonomy): Eukaryota > Viridiplantae > Streptophyta > Magnoliopsida > Asparagales > Amaryllidaceae > Agapanthus > Agapanthus africanus. Next base: position 853,271,166 of record JASDDO010000024.1, read on the forward strand.
GGGCGACCATATCCAGACTGGTATGACCAAATAAAGTACCCGCCGGGATATATGATCCCTAAATTTCATGTATATAAAGGGACGAGCAATCCCCACCAGCATGTCGCCCAGTTCAGGGCTTTATGTGGCAACACTGGAGGTGATGATAAATCGCTACTTCGCCAATTTGTCGGAAGCTTGGCGGAGACGGCGTTCGAATGGTATTCAGAGCTTCCCGACGACTCCGTCAAAACGTTTACGGAAATAGAGTTGTTATTCACTCAGCGGTTTGCGAGCGCCCGCGAACGCACCCCGATCACGGCATTGATTAACGCCAGAGTAAAGCCGGGAGAGACATGGGTGCAGTATGCAATCCGGTGGCGGAACCTATGGTCGAGATGCGAACAACGCATAGAAGAAGCTCCTGCCGTAGGCATGTTCATGTGGACCCTTGACCCTCAGTCGACTATCTCCCAATTCATGATGTTTTTCAAGCCGACCACCTTCCAGGCCTTGATCGACAAGCTGGCCCAAATGGACCAGATGGGCCATAGGCCTTTCCCTTCAAAAGTGGGTTTTCGGAATGAAAAATGTAACGGGAAAGCGACCTTTGTCGCCAACACTCAGCAACAGCCGAGTAATTCGAGACCGTCTGTTGGTCAAAGCAACAAGCCGCGATCCCTCGATGAGAAGTTGAAACGTCCTTATTCATTTTCCAGGGATAAAACAAGGAGACTATTCGAACTGGCAGTGCGCAACGGACTCATCACTCAGCCAGATCCAAAACATCTGTCGAACCGGGTGACGTTAACCATCCTAACTATTGTCCCTACCACAGAGTAATGGGTCACCCACTCGAAGATTGCTACATCTTCAAAGGTTGGATTGAGGATGAATACCAACAGAGCAAATTCGCGTTGTCTGACAACTGGAAGGTGAACCCACCACAACCACATGCTCAGAAAAGGATGGACACGCCGGGAGCATCATGCTCTTTTATAGGGGAAGCTCTATGAGAAATTGTTCTTTCGGCAAAAGCTAAAAAGAGTGCTGAAAGATCTTCAAACATGTCCGACCTATGAACAAATGATAGAAACTTCCTTAAACTAACAATGGACCGAAACGTCCTTAAACTAACAATGGACCGAAACGTCCTTAAACTAATGATGGACCACTATGTCCTAAAACTAGCTGTCGACCGAGACGTCGATAGATTACTGTAGACTGCAGTATCCCAAGGCTGACACAAAAAAAGAAAAGAATAAAAAAAAGAAAAGAACAAAGAAAACGGTATGTACATAAGCGAAATGTGCACGGATGAAAACCCGAGAGGGCTCCGTGAGTAAAAACAGCAGGGCTACCGGCGAGTTTTGTGAAAACCCGAAAGGGCGCAATCTCGTTAAAAAACACTTGCAAGGCCCTCTCGACGTTGTGAGGAGAAACCACCTGTGTGAGATCCTTACGACTCACAAAAGAAGCAACGCACTTAGGGATCCCCATGATTCCTAAGAAGAAATTACACTTGTGAGATCCTCACAACTCGTAATGAGAACTCTCTTATGAGACCCTCACGGTTCATAAGATTCAAAAGTCTTAAGCTACAGGGATCTGAGCCTGTTCTTAAGCGGCCATCACAACTTCCGGTTTTGCCCTACAAGCGGCTCAATATTGACCCTTGTATACAATCCACGGGCGTGAATAAACATTTCCCTAACAAAGTCCCATCCGTGACTAGGGATATGTTTGCACAGTGAACTACCCTTGTAAGTCCTCTCGACTTATAAGGAGAAAATACTCTTGTAAGATCCTTATGACTTACGAGGAGCCATACACTTAGGAATCCTCACAATTCCTAGGGAGAAAACGCACCTACGTGATCCTCATGACTCGTAGGGAGAACTACCTTCATGAGACCCTTACGGCTCATGAAGTCAAAAACCTTAGTCGACAGGATCCTAACCCTGTCTACTAAGCCACCTTTGTTCGATATCGACAGAGGCAAATGATGATTCGCTCCTGGCAATATTCCAGTTATAGCGGTGCTGATGCCGAAATCGGTGTCTAATTCCAAGTTTACGGCGAAAAGCTAGCGGGGCACACATGCATACGAAATAGCCGAAATGATGGGGCAACTTGCAACAAAATCAGCAAGTAAAAATGTATGCATACGAAATAGCTGAAATGATTGGGCAACTCACAATAAAAAGCAGTGAGTAAATAAAACGAATAGCCGAAATGATTGGGCACCGCGAGAAATAGCCGAAATGATTGGGCAATCGCGACCTTCGCGATATAAAAAGCTGAAATGATAGAGTATTGCGGAAAGAACAAAAAAATAAAATAAAAAATGATGAAATGAAATGAAACTTTTTGCCCTGCAGGTGAGGTCACATTGACCCCTGTATACAATCCATGGGCACAAACAAGAAGGGAATCATATCGTCCCACCAGGCTTCGTCGAAGCAAAGCCAAATCTCGACGGTTCACAGACGGCCTAGAGATCACCAACGGCGTTTCTCCTCACTCCAACCAGATCCCGACGTGACGTTAACAACCAACCTCAGAGTCGCAACGAAGCGGAGCCATGGCAAAGTCCCTAGTTCCAAACCTTAATGGCAACATCTACAACCTAAAAATCAGCAACGGTGATCCTCCTCATTCCAACAGGATTCGGACGCAGTATCACCAAACGGAGCCACGACAAAGTCCCTAGTTCCAAGACTCTACGGTTCACAGACGACCTGGAGTCATCCAATGACCCCGTCTCGGAAATACGTTATCCAATGATTCTGTCTCTGAAACAAGTCAACCAACCCCAGGGAAATCAGTGTCCTTGGCAAGTCCTCTCAATTCAGGGAAATTAGCATCCTTGGTGAGAGCATCTCGATTCGCGTCGACCCGCAAAAAAATCAGTGTCTTTGCAGGAATCTCTCGATTCGTCTCAACTCCGGGGAAATCAGTGTCCTTGGCAAAAACCTCAATTCAGGGAAATTAGCGTTCTTGACGAGAGAATCTCAATTCGCGTTGACCCACAAAGAAATCAGTGTCTCTGCAGGAATATACGACGCCCGCAACAATGGAGCCATGGAAAAGTCCCTAGTTCCAAGCCTCGACGGTTCACCAACAACCTAGAGACCACTTCAACCTTCGTCTCGATACAGCAGACGCGATGTCACCCCAGCATTCTTCCCCCAACAGGATGCAGACGCGACACAACGACGGAGCCATGGCAAAGTCCCTAGTTCCAGGTCCCGACGGTTTACTAACAACCTAGAGACAAACCGCAAAATTCGTCTCGATACAGCAGACACAATGCCATCAAACGCAGCGAAGGCAATATTCCTAGCTTCAGGGTCTTGATGGCAACTCATATAAAACCTGAAAGACTATCGGAGATCATCACACACCTGTGCGGAGTGGTTATGACTCATCGGGGCTCCTAAACTGAGCCTAACCTCAAGTAAAAGCGATATGGAACATCTCTAACGCTTGTTCTTTCGACGGTAATATCACCTGGAAGATTTCTTGAAGACGTCTTGTCCAGCCCCCGAAGGGATCAGAGACACGACAGTCGCGAGGCTACTCGAACAGTAAGATTATGCATCGAGGAATACGCCAGCCAACGCGACGGTGCGATGGGTATAAAACCCTAGTACCACAGGCCCTAACGAACTTCTATTAGCAGGAGTTAACTGTGACGCTAGGAAATCCTTGCGAGAACTTCTCGATTCGTCTTGACTCGTGGGGAAAATAATGTTCCTGCAAAAACTTCTCGACTCGTCTCGACTCGTAGGGAAAAACCTTAGACAATGGGGATAAGGACCTGTTTCCTAAGCACTGGGGTCTTGCAGGTCAGTCCAAAACAGACTCTTGCATACTATTCACGGGCCACACTCTCTAAAGTCGAATCTCGACAAGGAGGGAAACAACCACTTACGGGTCCTCTCGACTTGTAAGAAGGAAAATTCTCTTGTGAGATCCTTACGACTTTCAAGAGAAAACGCGCTTAGGGATCCTCACGATTCCTAAGGAGAAAATACACCTACGGGATCCTCTCGACTCGTAGGGAGAAAAGTCATCATGAGACCCTCACGGCTCATAAAGTTGAAAAGTCTTAGCTAGCAGATCTGAACCTGCTTCCTAAGCCATCACTACCTCTTAAAGAAATTCAAAACAGAATGCTCTCTCTATCACATACAGGCTACGCTTACTAAGGTAACATGCCGACAACATGGAAAGGATAAGAAAGCAAGAGATGACACAAGACATTGCGAAAGAAATGTATCTTTTATTCATGAATTCAATTAGGTATAAAATACATCAGATGAAAGAATAAAAAATGAATACATTTTATTCAAAATTACAAATGGTACAAAAAAATTATTGAGAGGGAAGCGCTTTCAATAGTCCGATCAGCCGCTCGTGCACTTCCCTTAGCCCCTTTTCTTGATCAGCTGTCGCGGCCAATTCTGCTTCGACTTGGGCTCGTTGCTGCAAGTAAGATGAAAGTCGCTCATCAATGACCCGCCGAGCTGCCTCATGACTCTGTGCATCCTGCTTGATGAGGTCGAGCTTTTGCCTCAGCGTTAACCCATCGGAAATACATCGTAGAAGGCTCTCAAAGATGGTTTTCAACTGCACAGCATTGGCGTCAACCTGAGCATGCAATTGGGCAGATTCGCTCAAAGTCTCTTAACATTCCTTATGCTTTAAGACCGCTTCTTGTTCAAGATGGCGGAAGTAAGGAGTGCTCTGTTCGACCCACGCAGCCCGTTGAGTGTTCACAGCCAGGACCTGTGGAGCAGGACATCCGACCTTGAGCTTATGCAGGCAGGCTTCAATCTTCCTGCAGTGATCAACCCAAGACTCAACGACGCCCTCACTATGAAAGTTCATGAGCGTCTCCAGCATAGGGTTAACCTTTGCAGCAAAATCCGCAGCGAATGTGGGGGTCTCCACGTCAAGCTCCTCAATGTAGTCGCTTAACATGCGTGTTAGTTATATGTATGCCCTAGAGGCCATTACTGTACATTGGATGTATATTGTAGTGGATGCTGGGACATATATAGGAAGGACTTTCTTGCTCGACATGATAGTACGCTATCTGGTTGCACTTTATCTTAACATGTATACTTTCTGTCTCTCTGATTACATGTTGATAAAGCCCATAGGATGTGTACTCGACTTCCAGGACTATGATGTAGATCATACTAGTGGGGCCTGGGTAGTCCATGAGTACATCCTTGAAATGTTCCTAGTCGAGGGAATATCGAGACGGGGCATCGATATTCCAGAGTAGACTAGCGTATATCTTCTCGACCCATGCGATGGGCGATGGATGATCCCATATCCATTGGTGTTTGACATCGGAGATGGTATACGGGTGCTCAGTGGAGACTGGGTACACTGAACGGACTCGCCGAGAACTCCCAGATGGTATTATACCTCACGTCAGATGGCAGTTCTCTGGTGACACTGGTACAGCTTAGTCTGTTGACCCGAGATCGTCATAGAGTCTTGTGTGTCTCCCACTGTGCTTTGATTTCCACCCTACCACGGCTCTACTGAGTCGTGCAAACAGGTGGTTTTTGGGTACAGTCCCGATTCACATGGAGGCAATGAACGATAGGAGGGGATTCGTCTCTCCCGGTATTGGGGGTTGATGTTGTGCTATGCTCGACTGGCCATAACAGGAAATCCCTGGCTAGGGTTGCAGTGATATACCGGTAAGAGTTATCAGTAGTTTCACGAATGTTATGGACCTCAAGTCGGCATGACTTATCGAGCTATTGGGGTCTGACGTTTACCACCCCTAGGCGAGATATGCGACATATCAGACGATCAGACCGGACTGTACGGTAAGTGTTACTGGTTGGATTCACAGGAGTGTGAGCGGGCTTGCTCGTCGATCTTCTGATCGCTCAATACCCGGGTAGCCGTTACGTTTAGCAGACCGCTTGCGGCTTGTGGGTGTTTGATATGATCAACATCTGCTGCCGGCGTATTGACGAGTCTTTAGAGTCCTACACAGAGGTTTCCTGGCTCAAGCGAAACGAAATAGGAGCGCATATGAGATATGTGCGGGACCGAGAATAATGTGTGTATGTGATACCGTATTCTATTCTCGCGATGAATGTATCGATTAGTTATATGCGATATAACCTAGTTATCGAATCAAGGATTGATTCGATAAGCCGATACATTGGATACTAGCCGGTTATATGCGATATGACCGGATCATTGAATCAAGTGTTGATTTAATGATTTAATGCATAATCATATATATTTGATATATTACTTTGCATTAACTAGTATTGGTTCACTTTATGAGGATATTCTCACTTGATGATGCACATTGTATATGTGATATATTCTTGTGCACTTGTTTGTATCATGTTTGATGATACATGCAACCTTGGGTTTATGTAAAGACTTAAACCATGATTAGTGAATGGTTAGGGTTTCTTTTCTTTTAATTCTTTATCCATTTATTTATTTATTCATTCTTTTTTGGCAAAAGAAAAGGATGGTGGCTTTCTTTGTTTTACATTGAAGCTTCTTGAAGCTTTGAATAAGTCCACCATTCTTGTCTCATGTCTAACCCTAACCACTCATCTAACCCTAGTTAAATCTCTACACTAAACCATGGTTGTTGACATGATAAGTATCATATGGTTTTTTATTTTAAATAAGAACTTATCATATATTATCATCTTCTTCTTCTTCTTCTTCTTGAAGAAAGATGTTGATAGCTTCAATGGCAACTAGCCAAATCAAGTGAGAAATCCAAATCTAAAGTCTACCCACTTCCTATTTCTTTATCCTCTACTACTTGCCATGTAGTAGAGTGTGTTGTCTTCACAAGTTTCTTGACTTGGCAAAGGCGGAGCTCGTTCTTGTGATGCCTCGACGTAGATCATCTTCGGCATCGAACCGACGATCAAGCCCGCCCATTCTTCGATGATGCCAATGCTAGAGTCGTGAGTTCGATTTGGACAGCGGAGGGAGATCATCGTGGAGCTCACTAAGTGGTGGACCGGATCTACAAAGGTTGTAGCCCCTTCCCTATTTCTATATTTCCGTTTACTTGCTTGCTTTGCCTAAATATCTAGTTAACGATCCGTTCTAGGTTTTCTCGGCACCGTAATTTTTAGAAATTTGCATGTTTGATCACTTGTAAGACTCCATTAGTATGCCTAGGAACCCTACAATGCGCAGACTATTCGTGGCGCTTTTCGAGGATGCAAGTCGAGAAAAGGGGCCTGCTGGCATTGTGATGCGAGACTCGAACGGGGCTGGAGTCGATGTGATGGCTGCAAAATAAATCATAGTCAGATGTCAGCTCAAGAAATAAAGAAAATACACGAACAATAGAGTCTACTATACCGGCTGCAACAGGGGGCAGAACTGGGAGTACTGGTGGCGCAACAATACCCTCGTCCCCCCTTCAATTTGTAAGGCTACAAGCAAGGCAAAGAAGAATTAGCAATAATGTGACTACCCGTTAAAGAAAGGACGTCGGTTAGAAAAGATACTCACCGACACCAGCGGGCGGACTAATCTCTGACTGGAGAGAGAAGTGTGGGTGCAATACTTGATACAGGTGATCAAAAAGGACTCCTGCAAGGACGCAGTAATGCAACGTCAGTACATAAGTTATACAGCCTAGAAATAAGACTGATGGGTCACAAATCCACACCTTCCAACATCTGAGATGGTACGAGAGAAGATAGAGGAGTGGTCACCGTCAAAGCGGTAACTGATGGCACTGCCTCGGGTTGCGCAACCTCAATGCTTGCCACGCTTGCATTAGAAATGAGATAAATAATGTCAGAAGAGATTGAAAGGGATTGTAGAATAAAAAGAGAAGCAATGACCCAAAATCTACCTGGTGAGTAGCCGGTCGGAACCGCAACAAGGGCGTCACTTGATATAGCGACTGCTTCACCCTCCTCCATCGGAATGGTTTCGCTGTCCGTGGCTTCATCCCCCGACTCCATGAGAATCGTCGTGATACTCGCAGCGCCGGGCAACGGCAGGGAGCCGCAAGGGGAAAGATCCACGATTGGAGCAGTTCCGGACTCTTGAGAAAGGGTGGCCACTTCAGGCTCAATGGTTGCTGTCATCTCACCCGCCGCTACCTCGAGCTCGGAAATTGTAGCCATCTCACCTACCGCTGCCTCGGGTTCGGCGACCATGGCTACCTCCTCTACCTCTATCCCAGGCTCAGTGGTCGCCGCCACTTCTTCGGTAAGACTCGGCCCTGCAAGATAGGATATATGAGAACTGGAAGTTAAAACTCTGACAACAGAACCCAATGTCACATTACCTTGAGTTGGTCTTCCGATTGCTTCCCAAGCCGCACGTGCTTCCTGTCTGTGGGCGGTGGACAAGGCAGCTGGAGTATCTTCTGAAGGAGTAGGGTCAGGGGTAGCGGTGCTAGAACCTGCACCCGCGGCCAAGGCAGCACTACGCTCCCTTGCCGCACGCATTCTGCGCTTCCTTTCCGCTCGGGCCGTTAGAGCGGATCTTCTAAAAGCCTCCAATAACAGGACGTCATCGTCCGCGCCAAGGGTTACCTCTGGAGCTGTTATGGCATCCGTTATCGATCGTTTGAGCAAGGCCTCTTTCGGCAGTACTGAAGAGGCCGGGACTTCGATGGCTGGACGGGGAAGAATCTCCGCATCACCTTGCGGGATTGGCATTGTAGTCCCTGCGATAAAATAAAGAAGGGGTCAGATTGTCCATAAGAAAGGAGAATGAAGATTCAATGAGCCGAGACATACCAACTCCCAACAAAGCGCGAGTCCTCTCCTCCTCCTCAAAGGTCCTAAGAGAAACCGCTAGAGCCTCTTCAGTGGTAAAGCCTGTTACAGAAGAAAAAATGTCAGTCAAGACATAATAATAAAAATAAAATATAATGCAATAACAGAAGTTACGGCTTATACTCACTTGATTGCGCGAGGACGGCCATTTCCGCTTTGTGGCTTGCTGATCGCACAGAAGCTGCAATGGCGGTCTCAAGATCAGGGTCTTCCAGCGCTATGAATAGACCTTCGTTGGTCCCATATTCGCTCAGGCCCTCGTTATAAGGAGCATGAGGCTCCAGGCCGAGTACAGTGTCTACAGAGAGGATCGACTTCTTCTTCCTCTTCTGCGAGCGAGCTCCAGTCGCAGCCAGCACAAGCTTACGCTTGGTGGGCACTTTAGGGCGACGAGTCCCGATATCTGAGCCCACGCCAGACTCAGGGGAAGCTACATCCACCATCTCCACGGGAGCACGGGGCACCGGTAACTCAGGCCAGGCACGAGAGACTTCAATCACGGTAGCTTCTCTTAGCGGAGGGAGGACAATGGTCCGTCGCTTCAAGGGGACGTTTCGATCACCCGCAGGGGGTGCACCCTTGCGGTCGAGTAGCAGTCGCTTCTCTTCCCTGATAACAGCGCCCGTTGCATGTTGGTACCAGGCCACGTGTACTTTAAGGGCCTTCAGGACACGACTCGGTTCGCTGATAAAGAAGTGAGACCCCGTATTCAAGCGCATGAAATGATGCAGTACGCCCCGCATTCCCTCTTCGGTGGCAACAGGTTCTACCAGGAAAGCCTCCAGCGGGATTCCCTGATTGTAACTTAGCTGCTGGGCAAAACGATGGGGGTTGTATCTTATGAATAGCGCCGCATCATTTTTCCTGAATACAAGAAAGCCCGGCCTAATGGAGTACAAATGGAGAATCTCCCGGGCTTTCAACACGGAGGCCCCGTCTTTAAAGATGTCTTGTAATACCAGCACCGCCTTTGAAGTTTCCCGGCCGATGGTCAAGACTTTGTCTGTGAAAGACATACCATCTCCGACCGTGCGCGGACGAAGGAGCAAGCCCCTAGCTTCCCGCTGTGACGGACTCACGATGGAGGCATCAACCAGCCGCATGATCCGAGGGAACTTGCATCTGTTGTAAAACGAAGGTCTTTTGTGAATGCCAAAGACCCCGAGCACATGCAGTTCCATCCATGAAGTGAAGTAATGCATTGGAAAGTTGGCAGGATGCACCCCTGGTTCAGTGGTATCCGCTGCTACGCTAAGACCGTGATATAGATGGGCTAATCCGGCGATCCCGATGGCCACTTGTATTCCGGCAACCATGCGATGTGCGGGGTAGAAGACGGAAGGCCTCATGTAACGAGGATGCATAGGAAGCGTGAACCAGCTCAACCATAGCTCAAGAAACCCGAGAAAGAACGCATCTTCATCAACGCCCGGGGCGGCGATTTATGACAGAGGGACAATCGCGACGTCGGGAAGAAAGAAACCTTTCTGATCAGCTTCCAGTATCGGCCGACGGTCCAAACCAAAGCCGAAGGGATCATCAAGTTTAGCGAACTTTTCGCCTTGTCGCGACAAAATCTCCGGGCGAAGAAAACGGGCAATGAAGTCCGCAAAGCTGACCCCTCGGCCTCCGGATTCAATGAAGAGGCTCTCATACATGTTCAACACCTTTATCAGGCTCGGGAATTGGTGCTGAATAGCGTTCTCTGGGGTGAGGCCCATCACCACTGGCTTGGTGGCAAAAACATATTCGTCCGGAGGAAGCAGCTCCTCGTAGTGCTCCCCCTAACTGGTAGACTAGAAACCTCGGCGAATTCTTCCAAGGAAATGTAGACCTCTCTATCCAACATGAGGAAGGTATGGATCGGGATGTTCCACTGCTCCAAAAACGTCTTGATCCACCATGTGGGAGGTGCAGAATACTGGAACAGGGAAGCGTAGACCACAGGGTATAAGACGAGGTTTAGCAGCTGCGATTTCTTCGCTGTCAAGATATACCGGGCCAACTGCAAGTACCCGGGCGGATGACGGGGAGTTAGCCCAATGTTGTAGGGCTGTCCCCAAGGGCGTGACTCGCCCTGGCATATGCGCCACCCTAGGGTGTCCAAATCCGCCAGTGGCTGCACGGGTACGGCAGCGATCGAAGGCTGAAGGAGACCCTCCGAAGTCCATTTAACCACCTCCACGACATAGTTCGCCGGGGGTGCATCTGCATACGGGATCGCCGAGATAGGCTCCGAAGGCGTCGCACAAGAGAAGCTTCGACGACCTCTGATAATCTGGTCGTACCATCTACCCTACAAGTGAAGATTTTTGTGTTCCGGGTCTTGGTCTTTGATGAGCGCGAGAACCTTCTGGTCCATAGGTGCCTCAGGGAATCCTCCCTCTGAACGGGCAAACGGAAACGAAGTATCGAAAGACATGTTGCCTGCAAAAAAGGTGAGCAGAAGTCAACTGTCAGTGCTATAATTTAATTTTCAATTCTGACACTTGGTACTTTAAAATTTGTACCACACTGCAATGCAGTGGAAAGGGGACCAAAGGGGGGCCCACAAAATCTAGATGACAATTCATCAATTAATAAAACAGCTTCATCATTTGATGAGATTGTTAATCAAGTGAGGAAATCCTCAAGAAAATTCTCATTAAATGAGAGATCTTTCGGGAAAAGGAGAAAATCTCCCTTTGAGAGCAATGCTTTATGACAGAGTGACACTTGTCAAACTCTGATCATGAAGGAATAAAATTCCTCAAGAGCCTGGCTCTGTAATGATGATGGAAAAATCCATCAGAAAAGATTTAATTAAAATCAATTTTTTCTGGGATCTTCAAGATCCATGAACAAACTCTTAAAGAGTTCTTCACAAGAGATTAAGAAATCTACATGTTACCAAAAGAGCAGAGCTCTGTTCTTGGGCTAAGAAACCCTAAGAAAAGATCTCTTTAAGATCTATGGGTTCAAGAGAGCAAAGCTCTATTAGTGAAACCCTAAAAGGGTTTTCTTTAGATCAAAGATTTATGAAGAGCAAGGCTCTGTTAACGGGTAAAACCCTAATTTATTAAAAGTTTTAAACTTTACCTAAGTTTTAACAGAGTTTTCACTCTTGAAAAGTTCTGAAACAGGAGAGCTATGCTCTGAATAAAAGTTCTCAAAGAAGAAAATGAAAATCATCTAAGGGACCAAAGGTCCTATTTATAGGTATTGAAACGCCTCTTCAACTTCTGAGTTGATCCAAGGGTGCAGATGCTGCCACCGTTGCACTCACGTGTGGCCCACGTAAGCGCAACGGTGGGGGGCATTTGTTTCCCCTAATCAAAGCAAAGATCTGTTTGAAATTTGAATTTCAAAAATTGAAGCAACGCTTCAGATCTAGCGCTGGGCGCGCTGCGCGCCACGTGTCAAACACGGATGCGCTTGCACCAGGTGCGCTGCGCCCTAGGCAGTATACCATATGTGCGCTAGCGCTGGGCACGCTGCGGGCCACGTGTCAAATACGAGTGCGCTAGCGCAGGCTGCGCTGCGCTCTGAGCAGCGCACCACGTACCAAACAAAGGTGCGCTAGCGCAAGGTGCGCTGCGCTCTGAGCAGCACACCACGTGCAAAGCACAGGTGCGCTAGCGTTGAAATTAAAAATTCCCCACCCTTAGATCAAAAGATCTAATAATAATGATAAGTCATTAATTAATCAAAATTAAAATTCTGTTATGGAAAGATTTTCCAATCTTGTTAAAAACAAGAAAATTGCCTTCTGTAAATCAGAAGCCCTAGGATTAAAGATCCAACGGTGGGAAACATCCCCAAATCAATCAGAGAAAGATCTCTTTAACTGATTTAACAAATCAACTTGCCCTATATAAAGGCCCCAAGACTTCAAGTCTGATAGAAAAAAAACCCCTATAAACTTTGAGAAACTCAAAAGAAAGAGAGCAAGCTCTTGAAAGAAGATCATTTCTTCAAGGTAAAGATGATGAATGATGAACACAGAGATGAAATCATCTCTTAAAAAGAAGAATTATCTTCTTAAAAGATCATAGATCTACAAAGACCAAAGTCTTTCATAAAAGAGATCAAAAGATCTCATTACATAATAAAGAAGAATATATTCTCACATAGATCATTGATCTATAAAGGCAAAGCACTTTCTAAAATAAGAACTGTTGTTCTTGAATTTTGAGACAAAGTCTCTTTTAAAAGAGCATAAATTTGTTCATAGACCATAAAATTGATCAAATGCGCTTTGCGCTATTGAAATGCGCCTTGCGCTCTTGAACAACGCTTCTGCGCTCTCTGGATCGGCGCTCAACGTCAAATGCGCCACGTGTGCGCCAATTAAATAGCTTGCGCTTTTGCGTTTCTTAGACAGCGCACTACGCTCATGGGCTGGAGCTCAGCGCCAAATGCACCACGTGTCATTCACGTATACACCAGCGCAATGCGCTCATGGACTAGCACTCAGCGCTCACAAACTGGCATCTGCGCTCATCATCTGGCGCCTAGCGCAGAGCGCAACACTTGTCCCTTACATGTGCGTCACGTGGCAGAAGCGCACTGCGCTCTTTGACTGGCACACCATATGTTGCGCTGATAGAACACAAATTGTTCTTTAATGAGCTAGAGCTCTGATGAATGCTCTGCATTCAATACAAGACAAAAAAAGAAGACTTTTGCCAAGATATAATGCTCAGCCCAAATAAAGGCTTAACAGCCTAAAATAAAATGTTAAACATTTGTTGGACTTAGCCCAAGATTGGCCATAAGTCCTCAATCCATATTAATTGAGCCCATCCGCTTATGAATATTTCAACAGATCTTAGTTCTAAATTGGACTATAGATCTTTCAACCAATTCACACCAGTTCAAGGGTACATCTCTTTACTCCTCTGATATTTGTCGTTGTAATCCTTCAACGTTTTCATAGAGGCGACGGGTCCCGATAACCAAACACTTTACGGACCGTGCGGTCCTTAAACTCACGGACTACGACGTCCTTAACCTGGACTGTGGGGTCCTTAAGCCCATGAACTATGATGTCCTTAACCTCGGACTGTGGGGTCCTAAAACTCATGGACTACGATGTCCTTAACCTGGACTGTAGGGTCCTTAATCCCACGGACTACGATGTCCTTAACCTGGACTGTGGGGGTCCTTAAACCCATGGACTACGATGTCCTTAACCTGGACTGTGGGGTCCTTAAGCCCATGGACTATGATACCCTTATCCTTGGACCGAGATGTCCTTAAACTAACAATGGACTGTAATGTCCTTAAAATAATCGACCATAATGTCCCTAAACTAAACAATAGAGTCCAAATGCTCTTTTGTTGGATCTAAACGATCCCGTTAAGTTAATCTTAGTCTAAAAATTAGACTAACGTATCCTTAACATACGTTTAAGTTGATCTTAGTCTCAAATGAGGCTAACGTATTCTTAAACCCAACCCCCAAACCCAAATCTAAGAAGATACGGATTTGGACTAATGCACACCCTACGGGCGACAACATAAATTAGTCTCCGTATACAATCCACGGGCAACCAAAAACAAAACAAACACCCACGACACGAAGTGACCATCTGGAGAAGGAGAAAGTGGTTACTGCGATGCAGTAGCATAATTAACTGCAGGGGCTTGCGCCTGCAGGGAAGAGCGTCCCCACAATCAAAAACCCCTCAAAAGAGGGGGAATCTGATGAAGTCTGCTACATCGCCCGCATCCGTTTAAACCTTCGATACATGGTGCCATAAATCAACTTGGTACCTTCGGAGAGGTGGACGGATAGCACCAATTAGCATCTGCCCCAAAATTCAGGTGAGACGTTCCCCGCGTCTTTCGGCGGGGAACACATACATGTATTAATCTCGGTTCTGCACATATCATATATGTGCTCCTACTTCGTTTCTCCTGAGCCAGGAAACCTCCATATCGGACTTTAAAGACTCGTCAATACGCCAGCAGTAGGTGGTGATCATATCAGTCACCCACAAGCCTTCAGCGGTCTGCTAAACGTAACGGCCACTCGGGTATTGGGCGATTAGAAAATCAACAAGCAAGCCTGCTCATACTCCTGCGAGTCTAATAAGTAACACTACCGTATAGTCCGGTCTCTTCATCTGATATGTCGCATATCTCAGCCTGGGGGTGGTAAACGTCAGACCCCAATAGCCTGATAAGTCATGCCAATGTAAGGCTCATAACAGTTCGAGAAACTAATGATAACACTTATCAGTAGATCTCAGCAACCCTGGCCAGGTATTTTCTGTTATGGCCAATCGAGCATAGCGCAACATCAACCCCCAATACCGGGAGAGACGAAATCCCCTCCTATCGCTCATTACCTCCATGTGACTCGGGAATGTACCCAAAAACCACCGTTTTGCATGATCTCTTGAATGTGGTAAGGTGGAAATCAAAGCACAGTAGGAATCACACAAGACTCTATGACGATCTCGGGTCGACAGACTAACCTGTACCAGTGTCACCAGAGAACTGCTATACGACGATAGGTATAATACCATCTAGGAGTTCTCGGCGAGTCCTTTCAGTGTACCCAGTTTCCACTTAACACCCGTATACCTTCTCTGATGTCAAACACCAATGGATGTGGGATCATCCATCGCCCATCATATGGGTCAAGAAGCGTATACGCTAGTCTACTCTGGAATATCGATGCCCCGTCTCGATACTCCCACGAGTAAGAACATTTGAAGGATGTACTTACCGACTACCTCTGCCCCACTAGTATGATCTGCATCATAATCCTGGTAGTCAAGTACTCATCCTAAGGGTTTTATCAACATGTAATAGAGAGACAATGAGTGACATGTTAAGATAAAGAGCAACCAGATAGCATACTATCATGTCGAGCAAGAAAGTCGTCCCTATATATGTCCAAGCATCCACTATAATATACATCACATGTATAATAATGGCATCTAGGGCATACATATAACTAACAGGTCTTTTATCGATTATTGAAGTTATTCAAACGTTTACCTTTCAATATATCGATATCTTTTATTAATATTTTGACATCATCAAAAAGGGGGAGATTGATGGCTTATGGATTATCATAATCCTACTATTTAGTTTTGATGATGTTACACAATATTAATAGATATATACATGTGTTTCATATTACATATTTCATAACACTGTATATAAGCATGGTCGTGTTTGAGAAAGATTTCAGGATATCAACCGACACAAGCCTACGATGGAGGAAATTGAGCTAAAACGCCAAATCTATTGGAGGTTGGAGAATAATGGACTAGAGCTCTTCAGTGATCACATTCAAGCTCAAGAAGCTAAGAAGCCAAAATCCAAGTTCAAAAGAATTTAAGAATCCAAGAAGTCGAAGAAATCAAGAGTTCGAGCAACAAGTGTATTATCTAGGAAATCGATGTAAGTACTTTATAGTTTATGAGATTAGCATGAAAAGCTCAAACACATACACTATTGCATGCATGAAATTTTTGAGCAAAACTTAGCAAAGTTTTTCATTCAAAACGATTTTCAATTTCAAGTTCAAAATTTTCTGTGCATTTCTCCTTCAGACGTCTGTCCAAGTCTTATTCAAACGTTTGCACCCTATTGCAAAACATGCACAAGTTTTGAAATATTAGTTTCTTCTTCAGAACAAATGTTTGAAGTTTACCAGAACAAACGTCTGGTTGTTCTCTGGATTTTCATTGTCTTAAAACTTTTGACAGAACAAACATATGTCCATGCTTCTTCATACGCCTGTTTATTCTCTGTGTTTTAATTGCCTTAAAACTTTTCATAGAACAGATGTCTGTCAAAACTTCTTCAGACGTCTGGTTGTTCTCTGTATTTTCATTGCCTTAAAATTTTTGAGGGAACAAACGTCTGAAGGTTTACAATTTTGAAAATCTTTTCTTCTTCAGACGTGTGTCACTTATTCTTCAGATGTCTGTCTATTCTCCGTGCTTTCATTTGCCATATTTTGAAAACCATGAAAAATTTCTGAAGCTCATGACGACAGACGTCTAAAGCTATTTTTGATTGAAAAATATCACCGTTACATGCATTTAATGCTATAACGGCTACTTTTATTTTTCCTTCAGACGTCTGTCCTCTTGGCCTTCAGACATCTATTCTTCTGTCTAAGGCGTAATAAATGCATGTACTTTTTTTTATTTTTGTGTGGGGTTTAAAAGGGTTTCTTGTGTAGTTATTGCACAACAACTATTTTGAAAATTTGCATTCATTCTTTGAGTCCATCCTCACCTACCAAAAGAAAAAGAAAAACATTTGAGCTTTAATTACCAATCTAATATTTTATTAAAGTATTCTAGAGCTTAAATTGTAAACTCTTGAGATGGTATCTTGGATTATAATCTTCTTTTTCTTCTCTCTTTGTGTGGAATCTTTGGAGTGCAAGAGAGTTCTTGTAAGTAAGGAGAAGTGTTGTGAAGAGAGTCACTTGTGTGTCGAGTGACGTGTTGCTGCAGGAGTGCAACATATTTGCCTCAGTGGAGACGTGATTAAGTGGAACGGGCTTGTACGCCTAAAGAAAAAGGACTAAGGGATCTCCCGAAACTCTCTAAATTGCTTATGTTTACATTTTGTTTCTATCTTGCCAACTCTTACTTGAAAATTATTTTTATGCTATAATTGTGTTTCTTTTTATCTTGCAAGTAGAATTTTTAATTTGTGAGTTTTGTTAGTATAATCCTATTCACCCCCCTCTAAGATTATTTCACCAATCGCTTGATACTACCCGGAGCCTAAGTCCAGCTTAGTGAAATAAGTTGCCTTACCAAAAGGATTGAACAAGTCAGCCCAGGGGCGCCTGTTCGACTCATTTAAGGTTAGAATCCCCTAGGATCTCCTACTTTTTAGGGGGAAAGCTGGTAGCCCCTTTAGCATGTTAATTCTTTCGTCGGGGCGGCCACACCGCACCAAGAGTCTGTTAGTTATATGTATGCCTTAGAGGCCATTATTGTACATGATTGTATATTATAATGGATGTTTAGACATATATAGGGAGTACTTTCTTGCTCGACATGATAGTATGCTATCTGATTACTCTTTATCTTAACATGTAGACTAGTATTGTGATACTGTCTTACTCTCACATGTTGGTAAAGCCCTTAGGATGTAATTGACTTCCAGGATTTTGATGCAGATCATACTAGTGGGGCCAGGGTAGTCCACAAGTTCATCCTTTAATTGTTCCTAGTCGTGGGTGTCGAGACGGGGAATCGATATTCCAGAGTAGACTAACGTATGCATTTCTTGACCCATTTAATGGGCGATGGATGATCCCACATCCGTTGGTGTTTGACATCAAAGATTGTATACGGGTGCTTAGTGGGGACTGGGTAGACTGAACAGGACTCATCGAGAACTCCTAGATGGTATTATACCTAACGTCAGATAGCAGTTCTCTGGTGACACTGGTACAGGTTAGTCTGTAGACCTGAGATCGTCATAGAGTCTTGTGTGATTCTCACTGTGATTTGATTTCCACCTTACCACGTTCAAGAGAGAATGCAAAACGGTGGTTTTTGGGTACAGTTCCGAGTCACATGGAGGCAATGAGCGATAGGAGGGGTTTCGTCTCTCTCGTTATTGGGAGTTGATGTTGCACTGTGCCCGATTGGCCATAACAGGAAGTCCCTGGCCAGGGCGGAAACTGAGATTTACTGGTAAGTGTTATCAGTAGTTTCTCGACCCGTTATAAGCCTCACATCGGCATGACTTATCAAGTTATTGGGGTCTGACGTTTACCACCCCTAGACTCGATATGTGACATATCAGACGAAGAGACCGGACTGTATGATAGTGTTACTTATTGGATTCACGGGAGTATGAACAAGCTTGCTTGTTGATCTTCTGATCACTCAATACTCGGATGGCTGTTACGTTCTGCTAGTACCGCTGACGACTTGTGGGTAATTGATATGATCATCACCTACTGCCGGCGTATTGACGAGTCTTTAGAGTCCTACACAGAGGTTTCATGGCTCAAGAGAAACGAAGTAGGGCACATATGTGATATGTGCGGAACCGAGATTAATACGTGTATGTGATACAGTATTCTAATCTCGTGATATAGGTTATATATGATATAACTGGATTATTGAATCAAGTGTTGATTCAATAATTTGTTAAATGATATTAGTCGGTTATATGTGATATAGCCAGAATATTAAATCAAGTGATGATTTAATAATTTAATATATATAATTATATATTTGATATATTAATATATATTAACTAATATTAGCTCACTTAAGAATTTCTTTTCTACTTATACATTTAATATATATGTGATATATGTTAATGTATTTATTTTGTGTCATGCTTGATGATACATCGCACATGGGTGTATGAGACTCATACCATATTTAAGATAATTTTGGGGATTTAATTATTAAGGGAAAAACAAAATTAGGTGGAAAATGCAATGGTTTAAGATGCTTGGAGAAGCTTGTGGAAATATTGACTTAGTCCACTAATTTTGTTTTACTCTAGATATTTATTAACCCAACCATTTGTTAGTTATATGTATACCCTAGAGGCCATTACTGTACATGTGATGTATATTGTAGTGGATGCTTGGACATATATAGGGAGGACTTTCTTGCTCGACATGATAGTATGCTATCTGGTTGCACTTTATCTTAACGTGTTAATAAATACGGTTTTGTGATCACATGTTGATAAAGCCCTTAGGATGAGTACTTGACTACCAGGACTATGATGTAGATCATACTAGTCGGGACATGGTAGTCGATAAGTACATCCTCCAAATATTCCTAGTCGTGGGAGTATCGAGACAGGGCATCGATACTTCAGTGTAGACTAGCGTATACGCTTATCGACCCATATGATGGGCAATGGATGATCCCATATCCATAGGTGTTTGACATCAAAGAAGGTATACGGGTGCTCAGTGGAGACCGGGTACACTGAACGGACTCGCCGAAAACTCCCAGATGGTATTATATTTCACGTCAGAAGGCAGTTCTCTGGTGACACTGGTACATGTTAGTTTGTAGACCCGAGGTCGTCATAGAGTCTTGTGCGATTCCCACTATGCTTTGATTTTCACTTTACCACGTTCAAGAGAACGTGCAAAACGGTGGTTTTTGGGTACAGTCCCGAATCACATGGAGGCAATGAGCGATAGGAGGGGTTTCGTCTCTCCCGGTATTGGGAGTTGATGTTGCGCTGTACTCGATTGGATATAACAGGAAGTCCTTGGCCAGGGCTGCTTCAGAGATATACTGGTAAGTGTTATCAGTAGTTTCTCGATCTGTTATGAGCCTTATATCGGCATGACTTATCGAGTTACTGGGGTCTGACGTTTACCACCCCTAAAAGAGATATGCGACACATCAGACGAAGAGACTGGACTGTACGGTAGTGTTATTGATTGGACTCGCAGGAGTGTGAGCAGGCTTGCTTGTTGATCTTCTGATCGCTCAATACCCGGGTGGCCGTTACGTTTAGCAGACCGCTTGCGGCTTGTGGGTGTTTGATATGATCATCGCCTACTGCCGGCGTATTGACGAGTCTTTAGAGTCCTACACAGAATTTTTCTGGTTCATGCGAAACGGAGTAGGTGCACATATGAGATGTGCGGGACCGAGGTTAATGAGCGTATGTGATACCGCATTCTATTCTCGCGATATGTGACATCAGTATGTTATATGAGATATAGCCGGGTTATCGAATCAAGTGTTGATTCGATAAGTTGTTACATTAGATATTAGTCGGTTATATGTAATATAGCCGGATTATTAAATCAAATATTTATTTAATAATTGAATGTATAATTATATATTTGATATATTAAATTACATTGACTAATATTAGCTCACTTAAGTATTACTTTTTCTCACATATAATACATTGATATATATGTGATATATGTTAATTGTATTATTTTCTTCTGTTCACAAATAATATATATGTGATATATATTGTTGTGACATGCTAGTTTACACATGCAACATGGATGTATGAGACTCACACCATTCTAGGGTTAATGTTAGGGTTTAATATTTATTCTTAAGTAATCACAAATTAGTGGAGATATTTTGATGGTTGGAAGCTTGGAGAAGCTTGAAGATAACCATTGACTTAGTCCACTCTTTTGTTTTCCTTAAGATATTTATCAACTTAACTTTTAACCTTACACCATGATTAACTCTCTACATGGGTTAGTGTATGAGATATACTCACCCAAGGTTGCATTTTAAACTTAATGATTTATTCTTTCATCACTTGAGCTTCATCTTCTTCTTCCTCATTTTGAGCTTTCTAGCTTTTGACAAAGTGATGATAGATTGTGAGAAAACTAAATCTAAAGTGAGCAATATTCCAACTTCATCATCCTCTACTATTAGCCATTTAGTTTAGGGTGTTTGCTTCCCTAATCCACACAATTAGTGAAGAGATAGCATGAGCTAGTGTCTCCTCGATGTAGATCATCTTCGTCCTCGAAGACTTCGAAGCAAGCTTGTTCTTTTCACCATGGCAACCCTTTCTTGAGTTCGGGAGATCACAACTCGCAGCGAAGGGACTACTACACGGAGCTTTAGAAGTGAATGACCGGTCTACAAAGGTTGTATTCCTTGTTCACTTAGATGTAAAGTGTTTACATATGTTATTCCGTCGGATTTCTAGTTAACGATTCAAAGTTAGGGTTAGTTAGAACGGCAAATTTTTGAATATGGCATGGACGATGCCTCCCGAAACCTTGCTGCCGTGCCAGGTAACCCTGCAGTGGTATCAGATCCATGGTAGAAATTTATACGGATTTTGTTAAGATTACGAAACCGAAATACTCCGAAACTTGCAATGCCAAAACTTGCTTGCTGTCGTTTTTAAAAAGTTGTTAAAATTTTTTTTAAACAAGTACAGAGTGTTATATGGGATATATCATGAACACAGTTAAAATTTTAAGGGGTATGCTCGGATTTTGGCCGAGATAACTAGGTATGGGGCCGGCCACTTTCTGGTGGAATTGCCCGAATTTTTTTTTGTGTTCCAGTGACTTGGTTTTGGTGTTTCAGGTGTTGTTTGTTTTTGCTAATTTTACATGTGATGTGATCTTACACTATAAGTAATTTGGAGTGTTTCGTATTCGTAGTTTTAACATTGTTCGGGTTATTCGCATGTTGTCTAGACGAAGTTAAAAAGTTCGATCGAATATCAAAAACCTATTTTTCCAAGTTTAACGTATTCGGAAAAACATGCAAGTAATTCTATGAACCTTCTATAAGAATGAAACCCTAATTCGACTTTTTGGATCGCGGAACAGCGGTCATACCCTAGGGTTTGCCGCAGTTCCGTGGCGACATGAGTGAGGCTTGGATTTGCCTTTCTACGGCTGGTGAATAGGTACTGTTGCATATTCTGGATATTATTAAACTGTGCTCAAGTGTTGAGCTGTCGGGAAATTGTGGGACTTTGATGAATCGATCGAAAAGTTTAACGTCGTCCAGATATTATGTGATGGGATACAATATTTGGAATCCACTGAGATAACTAATTTGAATGTTATAAATCTAGAAATTTAGTCTCAGATGATCGGTTGCCACGGGATTTTGATGTGATCAAAAGTCCGTCGCAATCACGTAGCGTACGCGGATACTCGCCGGGTAAACTTAATAGATAGCCACGCCCCATAGCCCCGACCAAGTGACTGTAGGAGAACCCCGTCGCCAAAAGCATCCGTTCGGGTGCTCGCGGCAGCGGTGTTCCGCCTTAGTGCACTTCGTCGACGGCATCGTGGGGTATGGCCGTCTACTAACGTTTCTGACGAGCATTCGATCAGGTTGTCGAGAATCTTGTTGAATAGCCCGACTTGATATTGAAATGTGTTTTCGAGAACGAGACTGAAATGTGGGGTTTATAATTTTTAGGCATGTGATGTCTAAAGAATTTATTTGGTTAGGCATGTGATGTCTAAGGTGGTTGCGGATTCCAGCCGTTGTAGTTTTTCACTTTCTTTTCTACGACCGTAAGTGTAATATGTGGTGTATCGCCGGTTTCGGTGTTATATGTCAACGACAATTGGGATACGCATATTTGCTTACGTTGATGACATGTGATGTTATGTGTTGCTGTGATATGTCATATTGGATCGTCGTGTTTTGAATAGCCGGGGGTTTTATGTGAGATGAGAGTTTTTTTTATTTTCATTCATATAAAATTCATTGTATGTAATATTCTTTTATTGGGGCACTTCCGGATTAAGGATGATGTTACCATTGTATATTATTTACTTTTTCGCATTAGGATAGACCCAGGAGGGGAGCACAAGTAACCGGGTTCTAGAGTCCAGTGGGAGACCATCTCGAGGAGTCGAGACCGGGTCTCCTAACTCTAGAATTGGTAGGGTTTCTTGCCGCTCTCGTAGGGGTCTAGGGATGTGGGTTTGGCTATTCATCACGACCGTGGAATCCGTGTTTTATACAAGCTTAATTTAAAACACGGAAATTCTAGTATATCCAATATTTCATATGTTATCTTCTGCTGCAATGTTCTGTAATGAGATCATATTACTGTTCTGAGACGAATGCTTATATATATATATATTATATATTACTGCTTTCGTTTCATATGTGATTCTTCGGAAGCATAATAAATGGGACTTCGTTAATGAGATTAATGAAATAAAAGAAACCTAAAGATGTTGTAGAAACTTGTCTCAAAAACTGATAGCTCTAGTTCTTTCTTTGCATAGCGATATTCCTTGTAAAATATCCAGCACCTTATTCGATAAGGAAAGAGCCGAGACCCCTTCATCGGGAGTGACCTCTTTAGCGAAACTAGCAGATGCTACAAACTCGGTTTGTCTTTTTGATTGTTTTTATAGTTTTTGCTTTGCATAATGATATTTGTGAAATATCCTGCACCTTATTTGATAAGGAAAGAGCCGAGATCCCTTCACCGGGAGTGACCTATTTAGCAAAACTAGTAAAAACCTCAAAAACACTCCTTTTCAAAATCACTCGATTCTACGACGATATCAAGTTCATTACGCAAAAGGTTTTCTTAAAAACCTGTAGTAGCCCTCCGTCATTTCAGATAAGTACTACTTAGTATTCGTGCTACGTTTGTTGACCATGTTAAGGCGTATTGTGCGGTAGCTGATTAGTGCTTATCTGCATAAGTATATGATGCGATTGGATTAGGGTAGTCGTACGACTTTGTTGGCCATGTTAAGGGTCGTGCCGGTGAGTTTAATTCAATCAGTAAATGACGGGTTGAACTTGGCTAGCGCTTATGATTTGTTGACTATGTTAAGGTCATAAGTATCTAGGGGCAAAATATTATCGGGAATTTCAAGTGTTGAAATTTGCAATGAGATTGCATACCTTCTATGAGATAGTTGGATCTCGATACCCATTGCGAGTAAGAGTTACTCCTGGGAGAGTTTTGCACATTACAATTAGCCGATCAAGTAGGTGTATAGAAAGGTGTCAACGGGGTTACGCCCGTGGGAAAATGAGGTTTATTTTAATTAGGTCCGTGTGAAAGCACGGGGAACCTCCCTTAAAGTACCGACACTGGCCTGGCTGAAAGATTGGCGAACTTGTAGGGTGTAATTAATCCCGGCTAGTCTTACCTTTTAGGGTTTGAAGGTAGATTTGACTAAAACAGTGGGAGCCATCCTGATTAGATAAAATAATAACCAAGTCTAATTTTGCAAGAGCGCAGGCAGAGTGTTTTCTTCTCTCTCTCTCTCTCCAGGTAGCGACCATGTCACGTCTTAATCAAGATAATAATATGGATGTATTGACTGAACCCGCTTGTTATACTGAGCTGGGGAACGTTGGTCCCGCTCCAACTTATAATTGTTATAAGCCCGAGTAGGAAATAGGGGATTACCAGGATTCCCGTACTGCCCAAACAAAGAAAGTGCATGATGATGCATCTTCTTCGGGTGTGTTCATTACCGAGAACTGTTTTTCAGTATCCTCTACGTCCTGGGTATGTGATACCGGATCAGGATCCCGCATATGTAATATGTTACATGGGCGACAGAGAGGTAGAGAACTGAGAATGGGTGATAAGTTTTAAGAGTTAAAAACGATGCAATTGTTGCAGCTAAGTTGTTGGCAGTTATCACCCTATATTACCAAATATATTGATTCTGAACGAATGTTATTAGATACCGAACCTAATATATAATATCATATCAGTCTCTTTATTTAGTAAAGAAGGATATAATTTTGTATTGTTGGATAATGTTTTGAACATTTCCTATATCAAGAGTTGATCGGTTCAGGCATGTTATCTAAAAGCATATACGTTCAAAATCAAACCACGGTTCATAACGTATAGAACACACACAAGAGGAAGAGTTCAGAAATGAACGAATTCTTCTTGAGGCATTGTAGACTAGGTCATATCAATGCGACCCGACTAGCAAAGTTACATTTAGATGCATATTTAAAATCAGTTTGAATTTACATCTTGTGAAACTTGCCAGTCATGTCATAAAGATAAGATGACAATAGCTCCATTTATTAGAAATAGAGAAAGAGTTAGTGAACTCTTGGGATTGATACATGTTGATGTATGAAGGTCCCCAGTCTATACATGCCAGGACCGGTTCTTTGTATTTCATTATATTCACTGATCATCTCTCAAGATTCACACACGTGTTCCTTTTGGAACATAAGTCTGAAACTTTTGAGAAATTCAAAGAATATAAGTTAGAAGTAGAGAACCAAAATGGGTATAAGTATTATGTCCCTTGATGTGATCAGGGAGCAGAATACTTAAGTATGGAGATCCTGGACTATTCTAAAGGAGAATAAGATTCTCGCTTAGCATTACTCCTCCGTATACACCACAGCACGTTGATATATCGGGGCGGAGCAATCGCACCCTATGAGATATGGTGCGCTCTATGATAAGCCCTACTGATTTGCCTATTTCCTTTTGGGGGTTATGCACTTAATAAGATGCATACCTATTAAATACGGTTCCAATAAAATCAGGTGTCTACCACTCCATATGTGATATGGTATGGGAAGAGCCCATCTCTTAAGGAAGTTAAGATTTGGGGTTTTCCGGTATATGTAAGCAAAATCCGGACAAGTTCGAGGCAATGTCAGTTCTGTGGAAATTTGTTGGATATCCCAAGTATTCGAAGGGAATATCTTTTACCACACTGAGGAGCAAAATGTGTTTTGTTTCTCAGCATGCCACCTTTTGGAAAGAGAATTTCTTGTGAAGAAATTAGTGGTCATGAGGTAGAACTGGAAGGAGTTCCAGCTATACAAACTACAACTGACGATTCGGGAGAACCGGAGGATTCAATAGTTACCGACGAAGCTCAGCCTCTCCGCCGATCTAGTAGGGTTCCTCATCCACCTAAGAGATACTTCGGTTTCCTCTATGACAGTGGGAGCGAGGATTGCATCATAAGATGATGACCCAACTAGTTTCGAGCAGGCCATCAAGAGTGATGACTCTGTGAGAATGGCTAGATGCTAAGCGACCTGAGATGGAATCCATATACAACAACAAAGTATGGACTTTGGTTGCTTTATCTGAAGGGTTAAATCCCCATCAGAAGCAAGTATATGTTGAGAAGATTACTTGGTGTACATGGAAAAGTTGAGACTTTCAAAGCTAGACATGTTGCAAAAGGTTCTCGTCATCGACCAGGTATGGATAATGATGAAACCTTTTCTAGTGCCTATGCTTAAGTCCATCTGGATCCTACTTGCCATTGCTACATACTATGACTACGATATCTGGCGGTTGGGTGTTATGACTGCTTTTCTAAATAGTGATTTATAAGAGAGCGTCTATAAGTACACAGCCAGAGGGCTTCATAAACAGTGGGAGCAGCGGAAACGTGTGCAAGTTGCTTTATGGGATAAAACAGGAATCGCAGAGTTGGAACATCTGTTTTGATACAATAGTCAAAGAGTTTGATTTCATCAAAATGGTAGATGAACCTTGTATATACAAAAAGGTAGTAGAGAGTATGGTGGTGATCCTCGTATTGTACGTGGATGACATACTCTTAATAGGAAAGGAGTTTCCTATGCTACACTCAGTTAATCTCCTCTTATCACATGGATTCTCCATATAGGATCAAGGTGATACCTCCTAAATCCTGGGTTTTGGATCTATGCGATAGATCTAAGTGGATGTTAGGATTCTCACTAGGTGTAGTGAGATGATATCAATCGATCCTGGGGAGAATCACTGGATTGCTTCCAGGGTGGTAAGGACGACTGAATGTCAGTCACAGGCATTGTCTTTACCCTCAGTGGAGGGACGGTATGTTGGAAGAGTTCCAAGCTAGATACCGTGACATATTAGACGATAAAGGCTGAATACATTGCTACCAAGGATGCTACCAAAGAGGTAGTCTGGATGTACATTAGTTCATGAGATGAACTTCGTTCCTACCATTGTGTGACAATGGAGTTGTGGCTTATGCCTAGGAACCCCCGTCCCATCGTAATCCAGACATATTCTATGGTAGTATCACCTGATCATGGAGATGGTTGATCTCCAGGAAGATCGAGGATTGGAGAGGAGATTTCGAGGACAACACGGCGGATCCACTCACGAAGGCCTTTTCCCAAAAGAGAAAATTATGGGATGGTTGAGTATGGGATACTACAACCACTGCTATATTGTTGGGTATTGGATACTACAACAGATGGCCTCAATGCAAGTGGGAGATTGTTAGTTATATGTATGCCCTAGTGGCCATTACTGTACATGCGATGTATATTGTAGTAGATGCTTGGACATATATAGGGAGGGCTTTCTTGCTCGACATGATAGTATGCTATCTGGTTGCACTTTATCTTAACATGTTAACAAATACTGTTTTGTGATCACATGTTGATAGAGCTCTTAGGATGAGTACTTGACTACCAGGACTATGATGTAGATCATACTAGTGGGGACACGGTAGTCTATAAGTACATCCTTCGAATGTTCCTAGTCGTGGGAGTATCGAGACAGGGCATCGATACTCCAGTGTAGACTAGCGTATACGCTTCTCGACCCATATGATGGGCGATGGATGATCCCATATCCATTGGTGTTTGACATCAGAGAAGGTATACGGGTGCTCAGTGGAGACTGGGTATACTGAATGGACTCGCCGAGAACTCCCAGATGGTATTATACCTCACGTCAGATGGCAGTTCTCTGGTGACACTAGTACAGGTTAGTCTGTAGACCCGAGATCGTCATAAAGTCTTGTGTGATTCCCACTGTGCTTTGATTACCACGTTCAAGAGAACATAAAAACGGTGGCTTTTGGGTACAGTCTCGAATCACATGGAGGCAATGAGTGATAGGAGGGGTTTCGTCTCTCCCGGTATTGGGAGTTGATGTTGCGCTGTGCTCGATTGGCTATAACAGAAAGTCCCTGTCCAGGGCTGCTTCAGAGATATACTGGTAGGTGTTATCAGTAGTTTCTCGACCTGTTATGAGCCTTATATCTGCATGACTTATCGAGTTACTGGGGTCTGACGTTTACCACCACTAGACGAGATATGCGACATATCAGACGAAGAGACCGGACTGTACGGTAGTGTTACTGATTGGATTCGCAGGAGTGTGAGCAGGCTTGCTTGTTGATCTTCTGATCGTTCAATACCCTGGTGGCCATTACGTTTAGCAGACCGCTTGCGGCTTGTGGGTGTTTGATATGATCATCGCCTACTGCCGGCATATTGACGAGTCTTTTGAGTCCTACATAGAGCTTTCCTGGTTCATGCAAAACGGAGTAGGTGCACATATGAGATATGTGCAGGACCGAGTTTAATGCGTGTATGTGATACCGCATTCTATTCTCATGGTATGTGACATCAGTAGGTTATATAAGATATAACCGGCTTATCGGATTAAGTGTTGATTCGATAAGTTGTTACATTAGATATTACTCGGTTATATGTAATATAGTCGGATTATTAAATCAAATGTTGATTTAATAATTGAATGTATAATTATATATTTGATATATTAATTTACATTGACTAATATTAACTCACTTAAGTATTACTTTTTCTCACATATAATACATTGATATATATATATGTGATATATGTTAATTGAATTATTTTCTTTTGTTCACAAATAATATATATGTGATATATATTGTTGTGACATGCTAGTTTACACATGCAATATGGATGTATGAGACTCACACCATGCTAGGGTTAATGTTAGGGTTTAATATTTATTCTTAAGTAATCACAAATTAGTGGAGATATTTTGATGGTTGGAAGTTTGGAGAAGGTTGAAGATAACCATTGACTTAGACCACTCTTTTGTTTTTCTTAAGATATTTATCAACCCAACCTTTAATCTTACACCATGGTTAACTTTCTACATGGGTTAGTGTATGGGATATACTCACCCAAGGTTGCATTTTAAACTTAATGATTTATTCTTTCATCACTTGAGCTTCATCTTCTTCTTCCTCATTTTGAGCTTTCTAGCTTTTGACAAAGTGATGATAGATTGTGAGAAAACTAAATCTAAAGTGAGCAATATTCCTACTTCATCATCCTTTACTATTAGACATTTAGTTTAGGGTGTTTGCTTCACTAATCTACACAATTAGTGAAGAGGTAGCATGAGCTAGTGTCTCCTCGACGTAGATCATCTTCGGCCTTGAAGACTTCAAAGCAAGCTTGTTCTTTTCTCCATGGCAACCCTTTCTTGAGTTCGGGAGATCACAACTCGCAGCGAAGGGATTACTACACGGAACTTTAGAAG
Organism: Agapanthus africanus; assembly: GCA_030015575.1. Classification (NCBI taxonomy): domain Eukaryota; kingdom Viridiplantae; phylum Streptophyta; class Magnoliopsida; order Asparagales; family Amaryllidaceae; genus Agapanthus; species Agapanthus africanus. Next base: position 853,300,724 of record JASDDO010000024.1, read on the forward strand.
TGAAGGACCGGTCTACAAAGGTTGTATTCCTTGTTCACTTAGATGTAAAGTGTTTACATATGTTATTCCGTCGGATTTCAAGTTAACGATTCAAAGTTAGGGTTAGTTAGAACGGCAAATTTTTGAATATGGCATGGACGATGCCTCCTGAAACCTTGCTGCCATGCCAGGTAACCCTGCACCATTATCTTTAGCCATGGTTAAGTCTCTACAAATATCATATATGATATTTTCTCACCCATGGTTGCTATAATTCACCACTTCTTCTTCTTCTTCATCTCATTTGAGCTCACTAGGTTTTCTTGAGTGAAGAAATGAAAGAGAGAAAAATAATTCTAAAGTGAGCAAAATTCCTGCTTCACCAATCTATACAAACTAGCCATTTAGTATAGATTGTTTCATTCATTAATTCTCAATTAGTAAAGAGATAGCTTGAGTTAGAGATTCTGCGACGTAGATCATCTTCGGCTTTGAAGATCCTTGAGCAAGCTCGTTCTTTTCGCCTAGTGAAGCCTAACAAGAATCCGGGAGACCACCACTTAGAGCTAAAGGACTACTACACGGAGCTTTAGAAGTGAATGACCGGTCTACGAAGGTTGTATTCCTTGTTCACTTAGAGTAAAGTTGTTTACTTGCTTAGTAAAACCCTAATTCTCTAGTTAGATCCTTGGTTTGGGTTCGCTCGACATCCTAAATTTTTAAAGTTGCATACTTGATACTTGCCAAAATCGTGTCGGGGTGCTAAGCGAACCCAGTAGAGTCAGAGTACCATCTCTGGCACCTAACCATCATCCTCTCAGCGTAGATTCTGGCACCGAGCAGATACAAAGCTATTGAACTTAGGTATGGTCTTTTGTCGAAGTGGAATGGGCTAACAGATTCTATTTTGAGAGAATTGAAAAAGCACTATCTCATTGAAAGGTTCCATACATCTGACAAAGAAGTGTCGAAGTGAAATCCCCATGGATTATTGAACGTAAATCTATGCATGAACCCATGCAAACAGGGTTAAAAGCAGTAGAAATCCTGGTAAGGGATTCTACCCGCTTTTAAAGGAATCTTTTCTTAATCACCGGTATCATAACAAAGAGAGATAGGGCCGGCGGAAAAGAGACAAGAGGGAGTGCTTTTGGTACTATTTGCCAGAAGAATGGACATCTAACCTCGGCACTGCACTTACTACTGCCTAGAGCGCTCCGATGGGAACGGACCGAGTTATGATCAGCCTGGTGTTAGATATAGTGCTCTCAAGGCAATTATCATAATCGCAGTAAGGCGATTATGATAATTGAGGGATGACTTATACGGGTAGAACAATCTTGCTCGAGATGATAATATGCTATCTGGTTTGACTTTATCATTCATGTGTATACATTTTACACGTTATTACGTGTCGCTAATACATAATGATAAATCTCATAAGATCCTTGCTTGACCACCAGTATTATGATGGCGATCATACTTATGGGAACTGGGTAGTCCATAAGCACATCCTTAAAAATCCCTAGTCGTGGGAGTATCGAGACTGGGCATCGATATTCCATTGTAGAAGTATACGTTTCATGACTCTGATGAGGGGCGATGACCGATCTTACAGCCATTGGCGTTATCCACCAAATATTGTATACAAGTGCTCATTGGATTATTAGTTACACTGGAAAGACTCACTGAGAAATTCTAGATGGTATTATACCTATCGTCAGATAGTAGTTCTCTGGTGATATGAGTATAGATTAATCTGTTGACCTAAGATCGTCATTTGTCTTGTGTGAGTTCCCACTGTACTTTGATTACTACCATAACACGGCTCTACTGAGCTGTGCAAACAGGTTTTAGTTGGGTACAGTCCCAAGCTACATGGAAGTAGTGAGCGGATTGAAGGGATTCATCTCTCCCAGTATAGGGAGTCAGTGTTGCGTTGTGTTCAGTTAGCTATCACCATAATTTTATGACCATAGCGGATGAGATTTAATGATAGGAGATCGGTAGTTTCTTGGTAGGTGATGATCTTGACACCGGTACGACTGTTCATCACAGAAAACTACATGTTAATACCGCTCATTCATTATCTATTTTGTTATATATCGGTGCTATTAATCAGTGTCTGCTCAGTAATTACAGATTACAGGTGTTCATGATAAAATACTGGAAACACATTCAAAATCACGGATATAACATTTAGGAGCTGACACTGCAAACAGAACAGGAAACCGATCGATATCCAAAAAGCTTTTGCAAATAAACAAGTGTGCACACAACTTTTGGTCCAACACAATACATGTGTGACACTAGCTTTTTGACATGGACCATATGGGGGTTGCCCTTGCACAATTCATGCAAGTAGGCACATGTGTGGTGTGATGTGCATTGAATGCTAAAGATTATGATGTGATTTGAAGCATCTATTTTCCCTCTAATCCCTGAGTGCATCTAAGGCCTCTACAGACAAAACTAGCAGCACCAGAATGATATTGGGATGCACACAAGACCACACAACAAGCACCGGCCCATTTGCTCGGTTTTGGACCGACCACATGACCATTCTGGCCGAGCTGGCTGGCCCCCCTTGCTCAGATGAACCCCAAACTTCTATGGTCCCTCCCTTGCAGTCACATCAACTTATTTTTATTGCTTGTTTATTTTCCTTTTGTGCCTATAAAAGCAGACCAGTGAAGCAAGGGAAGCTCTCTCTCATTCTCTTATATAGTATACATTTTGATAGTTTCTTTATTTTTGGTTTAGACTTGAGAGTGAGTGGGCTAACACTTGGTTTCTTCTTCTTCTTCTTCCCTCTTGAAGCTTTCCTTGGAGATCTTCATTATGGAGGTTGAATAAATTACCAAAATCTTGTAACTCTTCATCAAGTGTTAATAATATTGTTGTTTCTTTTATACTTGCTTTCTTTTCCTTATTTGCTTTTCTTTATCATGCTTAATTAATCTTCTTTGGTTGTGATTACGGTAAGGAAGTGAGATGAAAGGCTGTGCCTCCTCCTCCTCTTGTTAATGTTTAAATGTGCTTTAGGTGATTATAAACTTAGTATTGTAACTTGGATGGGTTGATATGGTATGTTGATTCCATGGTTACTTTGTAAGCTCATCACATACCATATTCTCCTCACAAACCCCATCTTGTAAGCCTATGGTTAGAATCAATTTGGTGTTAAGTTTGCTAAGCTTGGATGCGGTATTTTATGATTAATTGACTTGACAAAGGTTTCATATACCATATAACATCACAAACTCTTAGCACACTTAACACTAAAATCATTTGCTCTCACTCACTACTTTGCCTTTTTGATGTTGTGGTTTGCTTGCTAACCCTTGTGTTTAGTGTTGATATCCTAAGCTTGGACATACAAACGGTAAGTGGACAAACGGACTCGTTTCGTATTTTGCGGCGAATATTGGAATTTGATGACTTGTGCTCCGCAACCGCCTTGACAAGTCATGGTTCATGCCGGGATCGACGTAAGGACGAACAACTCATGATCAAGGGAGCGTCGAAGTAATCGTCGCGATTCGACTTTCCGAGCCAAAACCACGGCTAATTTCTTACTTGCTTGTTTTCTTGTTTTCGTATTCTTTCTTTATTTTTTAGTGACAAACCAACCAATTCGTTATTTGTTGAACCTTAAATCACAAAACCTAATACACAATTCCCTATGGATCGATCCGTACCTGCCGGCTTGCTACAACGCGCCGTGCACTTGCAGTTTATAAATATTTAAACAAGAACGAACTCGCGTGCGCAATCCATTTCCTTAATATCATATCCGTTTCCAAAACATACGCATTTACGCGTGCGGGAGGATTCCCAACAAGTTTTTGGTGCCGTTGCCAGGGATTTGGTAGTATTGGGTATTGTTATTTCTGGTTCTTACTAACAAAACTAACTTTTAACTCAATTTTTTCAAAAATAACAATACAATTTTTTTTTCATAATTGTTCTCTGTCCTTCAGACCTGCTAGAACTCTATAATTCAACTAAAAAAATCAAGTTATACCATTGGAATACTAATGTAGCCTGAAAGAGCTACACAAAATTCGAGCACAAACACTCGGAATTTGGCCAGGGACATTGAGGAAATATCCGAGCTCGCCGGCCCATTGTGGGTGTTTTTGATTTTTTGTTTTTGTGTGATCTCCAGTGCAGTGTTTGCAATCTAGTGGTATTGTTTTATTTTTCTAATTTTAAGTGTGCAGGAATTAGGGCATATATATCGCTTTCTGACACTAAATATCGTATTTTTCCGACATTTCAGTTTTTAAGGAATTACTACCAGCGATCATGTAGAGCGAGGCTCAAATTCAATTGCAAGACGTCGGTGAAGTATTGTGCCAAAGATCCGGGTAGTTTGACCCGCGCAAGCGAACAATAAAAAACTCGGATCACTTTCATAGGGGTTTTCTTAACCAAATCAAATCGGTACTATTTCCTAACGCATTCCTCTTGAATCCGACGCATTCCACTATTCCTATCTTCTGTAGGATTCTTCGCACAAGCTTGCCGTCAATTGCACAGAGAACTAACCGTATTTTTTGCAGCGCTTAAATTTAAAACGAAAAAGAATTGCTTAAATTGCTTGATTTTTTTGAATTCTTTTACTGATTGCGCATTTGCATCTTAATACGGATTTAAGGGCAAAAAGACCAAACAAGATATGGTAAAGGATTTTATCACTCTTTTCCGTAGCCCACAAATCAAAAAACTGCATTCTTGCATACCCACAGTAATTTAGAATCAACTAGAACTTTGATTTTAAGGATTTCACGCTCATTAGAAGAAATTAACTGTGTTTAGAACACCGCTTAACGGTATATCGTTCACGGGGTGTCTAGGCAAGTGTTCAAGAAAAAAAGGGTTATCTAATTAAGGAACTTCACGAAAGCGTTGGAAAACCTCCCATTCTCTCTTGCACTTACCTGGCTTCGTGATCCGTATATCTTGAGTCCATTTCTCGACACAGTTTTACTTCGATAATCAGGTTCTTAAGCAGGTCTAGTTTACTAGCATACCATAGACTGCTAGGGGTGTGATATTCTTTTTTTTCTGTGACTTTTGTGAATTCTTGTTGATATGGGTGATATACGATTTAATTCAATTTTTCACGATTCTTATTCTTTTGTTTATACTCAATCCCAATTCACTTGTTCAAATTGCCAAAATTCTTCCCACATTCATGACAACTGTCCTTTTTTAGGGGGTGACCAACCGTCCCAGATTTTTGATAATGGTCACCCACCTAACACTCTTAAACCCAGTCCTACTTCAACCATAGACCAAATGATTGAAAATTTAGAGAAAGAGGTCGAGAGACTGACTGCCTTAGCATCACCACTATCATAACCCCTCCAACCTGAAACAATTGAACCATCATTAGGGAATGATAGTGAGATGGATGCTAGGTTGAACACTTTAGAGAAGGGTATTGAAGTAATGACTGCGGTCGAGAATCAATCAGCTTCTCGCTAGCCCTGTTTATACAGCAGTCTGAGCAATTGTTTCTTGCTTAAGCTCAATCATTGGCTAGAATAGAGGAACACATAAAACATTTAGCTGTTGGGATTCTAGGGAGTGAACACAGTCAATCGGAACCTAATAGTGTTAATGTCTGTCGTCTAGAAAGTCATCCGAGTGAGATAAACGATCAAACGAATTTTGATGATTTCATAGATGATGATGCAAATGAATTGACTGAGTGTTATCAGGACACACAAGAAAAACCTCTGACTGATTTGTACATTCCAATTTTAGAGGAGGAATCTTGTGACTTTTACGGGTATAGTTTGGATGGATTGTCAGAAGAGACCAATGATCAGGAACTCACAATTTTTGTATCACCTAGTGATATTGTTTCGGAAGAAATGTTAGTGTGGGAACCTAATTTTTTGGATGATATATACCTACTCATTTGTGAATGTGATGAGGGAGACATTGTATTGGGAGAGTCTGTGAGCTATAATGATATGAATAGGATTGTGAAAAATCATAGGGAGGAAGACAACATTGAAAAATATTCTTTCATGTCTAGTTTTGAGGAAATTTTTGCGGATGAACTTGATATTCTTGGTGATTTCGAGTCAAGATCAATTTGGGAACATCCTAAAAAGCTTTCTTTTGCTGAACTTTTTGCGGATGAACTCCAGTTTTTACACGAACTTGACTTTGGAACTCCACACGTGCTTTTTGAACATTCAATTCATCCGGGCAACAATTCTTTGACCTGTTCAAAACTTCATTTTCACTTTCAACATCTTCCGATCCCTACTTTTACACGCCCATGCCCTTCTCTAACATCTAACATATCCCTTTTCTTTTCTTTTTTCTTTTGTATATACATATTCTTTTACCAGCCATTGCACTATACAGACAAAATCTTTAAATGGCTGTTATTAATTTCTGGACTAATCCAATCTTTTAACTTGTACATGTTGTAATTAGTCTTAGGTTTTTTCTTTTTTTTGAATAAAATTCTCACCCTGATGTCTAAGTCTAGGTACCGGAGATGGGGGCAACGATGAGGACATCGTAAAACTCATGTTTGGGGGTGAGCACTGCGTTTAGTTTTGCTGCATCATGTGTATATTGTATATTCTGCATTGCATACATATTAAAAAAAACCATAAAAATTGAAAAAAAATTGCGAAAAATATAAAAACTTTTTCATGTTAGCTAGTGGGGGAACTTAGATTCGAAGTCTGACGGTTCGGTTGGTAAGTTAGAAATAACTAAATCTTTTTTGTGAGACCGACGACCTGAAAAATAACCCTCCTTTGTGTTTAAACCATAGCTGATATACGTCTTTTATAACACTTTACACGTGTTGTACGTTTTTGAGAATTTGATGAAAGTCTGACATGTCTGTAAACTTTTAAAATTGATAAATATCTTTTGGATCAAACAGATTTGTTCTGAGTTAAGTAATATCAAGAATAGTTTATAAAGTAAGGTGAAAATGAAGGATATTATTGAGATTTTAACAGAAGCTATAAGTCTGAAAAATTACCCATCTGAAATCTTGTTGGAGTAATTACATACCTTATAACATGTAACGTTTTCGGATTTAAAAGAAAATACTGGCTATATCTCTGTTTTCACCGAGTGCAGAATTATTTAAAATAAAACGAGTCTTTTGTTTTGTGACCTTAGTAACTTGGGTAATTAAGTTCTTGGGGTGTCTCCATACCTAATGCCCTAAAACCATCTGATTTGGGAGTGATTGACCCAAAGCTCGCTAAGTTTCCAATCGCCAAATAAAACAAGCTAAGCAAGTGTTCTCTCCGAGTTAAAAGTTCTCACGGTTCTCTGTAGGAGAATAATCTTGGCGGAGACGAGTTTTCTATTAAAAACAGTTTTTTCGCGGAGATATGAACGTATATTTATATAAGACATTTTGCATGATAACGGAAGGTGTGTATGAACTATAACAGGTGAAAGGCTGGAGTGAAAACGGAGACTTAGGTTCTCTATTAAAAATAATTTAATATTCTGACTTGAAACCTAACTGGAGAACAAAAACTTGAGAAAATCTCTACTCCTTTCAAAACTCGTGTGATCCTTCAGAAGTCGATCCTGGTTTGTAATTATGACATGATGACCCTAATCGAAGTTCTTAAAACCTTATGGACACTATCCGCACAATCACGTAAAGATGCGTATGAGCTTATGTTAAACAAATTGCGAGGTGTGAAAATAGGGTTTAACGTTTCTAACTTGGGTAATAGAACTTCCAACTTTGATCTTTAACTTAAGATTAGAATCAACAGTTTCTTCACGATGCTAACTTGACTGGATTTTGTGGGTGTAATTCGCTGAAAACCCTCAGGAGACAACACTACTCCTACTAGGGACACTTAGAGGTTTAACGGCTTGTTGCACGTGGTCAGTGCAATCGCGTTCCCTGCGAAAGTGAGGCTAGGATTTTTTGTTTTGCTCGGGACGAGTAAAAGATAAGTTTATGGGTATTTGTTCATAACAGAAAACTATATATTAATACCGCTCATTCATTATCTATTTTGTTATATATCGGTACTATTAACCAGTGTCTGCTCAGTAATTACTGATTACAGGTGTTCATGATAAAATACTGGAAACATATTCAAAATCACGGATATAACATTTGGGAGCTAACACTGCAAACAGAACATGAAACCGACTGATATCCAAAGAGCTTTTGCAAATAAACAAGTGTGCACACAACTTTTGGTCCAACACAATACATGTGTGACATTAGCCCTTTGACATAGACTATATGTGGGTTGCCCTTGCACAATTCATGCAAGTAGGCACATGTGTGGTGTGATGTGCATTGAATGCTAAAGATTATGATGTGATTTGAAGCATCTATTTTGCCTCCAATCCCTGAGCGCATCTAAGGCCTCTACAGACAAAACTAGCAGCACCAGAGTGATACTGGGATGCACACAAGACCATACAGCAAGCACGGGCCTATTTGCTCGGTTTTGGACCGACCACATGACCATTCTGGCCGAGCTGGCCGGCCCCCTTGCTCAGATGAACCCTAAACGTCTGTGGTCCCTCCCTTGCAGTCACATCAACTTATTTTTATTACTTGTTTATTTTCTTTTTGTGCCTATAAAAGCAGACCAGTCAAGCAAGGGAAGCTCTCTTTCATTCTCTCATATAGTATACATTTTGATAGTTTCCTTATTTTTGGTTTAGGCTTGAGAGTGAGTGGGCTAACACTTGGTTTCTTCTTTTTCTTCCCCCTTGAAGCTTTCTTGTTAGGTCCACGTTACCCACCCCGGATCTTTCGGGAAGGCGGAATAGGTAAAAATCAAATTTTTCCTCACTAGGTAACATGGACCATTCATAAAGGATCTTTGCTAAACAAAAACTAATACATAAACTACAAGTTCTAACTACTATGTAGAATGGTTATACCTAGGTCTTGAACTCCTTCTCTTCTTGTTGTTCTCCTCCTTGCTTGCTCTTTGTAGTAGTTTGAACGGCTCCTCCTCGTCGTCTCCTCTTTCCCGAAGATAGATCCACCCGAGGGCCTCGAACTTGAACTCCTACCTCAACCTAAAGGTAACTAAGGTGCTTGGTTTGCTAAACCTAGAACCCTAGAATGAGTAGAGAGGTGTTATGGTGGCTTTGTCTCAAAAACTTATGATTTCCAACACATGGAACACATAAGCTTTGAGAGAGGAAGAAGAAGAGCTTTTTCCAAAAGAGAGAGAAAGAATATCATAGAATGAGAGCTCTCTTTTGCAACCATGCTCATATAAGAGAATAATGGATTAATAATAATAATTAAAAAGAAATTATGATGGTGAGTTATGGAATGACCATTATCACTTCATAATAAATGCAATTTGCAAAGAACAAGAAGCATCTTTGATATGAAATGATTATGGTCAAAATGTTAACAAGGGTCAAAATGTCAACCATAGTCAAATGGTCAACCTAACCATGGCACAATAATCTTTAATTAATATTATTAATCATATTCCTCATTCTCATTAGGGTTTGGAAAAAGTCAACGGTCAACAAGTCAACCAAAGTCAAATGGTCAACAACCTTAATGAGAATCCTTTGCCTCTGCCTCTGTCAACTGTGCATACACACCCGCATCCGTGTTCCGAGGAACGCGAATACACTAAGACAAAACCAATTCCAAAACAAATACTAGGATCTGGTTTAAACCAAAGCCCGCTAGTAATAACTTCCCGGACACCAAACGTGCACAAGTGCACGAGTGTGAACGAACCCTGTCGCAAAACCATGCGACCTCTACTCTGTTTTGCCCAAAGGCGAATAACCCTCTGTGTGGGACTCTAAAGGCTCGGCACTACGTTGGCAGTGGGTTTAACCACAGGCCGCAAGCGGTACTAGCTGTACGTAACGGTCCCCAGGTAGATACCGATAAGAAGACTGATGAGGTGAACCCATCGGAACTCCTACTGAGCCTGAATGTGACAATCTTCGTACAGTCCGGTCTGTTCGTCTGAGAGTATCGCATGGCGGGCCTAGGGGGCGGTAAACGTCAGTCCCCTAATAGCGGTACAAGTCGTGTCGGAGTGTAGCCCAAAACACTATGAGAAACTACTGGTAACACTACCAGCAAATCTCGCTTGCCCTGGCCAGGGACGACTATGTGTAATGGCTCTCCTAGACACAACGCGATATCAACTCCCAATACCGGGAGAGACGAATCCTGTCTAACCGTCACTGCCTCCAAGTGCTTCGGGACTGCGCCCAACCACTACCTGTTTGCACGACTCAGTAGAGCCGTGGTAGGGTAGTAATCTAAGAACAGTGGGAACACACTCGAGGCGAAGTGACAGTGTCAAGTCAGCGGACTAAGCTGTACTCATGTCACCTGGGAACTGTTAACTAACGATATGTATAATACCAACCAACAGTTCCCGACAAGTCATGTGCAGTGTACTCGTAACCTAACGAGCACCTGCATACTATCTCCAGTACGACGTACTGATGGCTGTGGGACAGACCATCTCCCCTGCTGGGAAGATAAGCATATGCACCAGTCTACTCTGGAGTATCGATTCCCTGTCTCGATAATCCTATGACCAGGGACCAAAATAAGGATGTGCTTATAGACCACCCAGCCCCCACTAGTGTGATCGCCATCACAACGCCGGTAGTCAAGCAAAGATCCTAAGGGCTCCATCAATATGTTTTAGCGATAAGTTGAAAGAAACATATACATATATTAAGATAGAAACAAACCAAGTAGCATACTACTATATCGAGCAAGACTGTCGTAAACCCATATATATATCCCAAGCCTCCAAAATGTATTATACAAACTAGTACTATACAATAATGGCCTCTAAGGCATACATATCCAACAATCTCCCACATTCACTAAAGGCCAGTAATTGGTGTACCGCATACCCAACGTCTGCACTAAGGCCAGCTGCTGGCGTATCGCATACCCAATAGCTCAAAAAGTCGCTTGAACTGTGTTTGAGGGAGGGCCTTTATGAATGGATCCGCCGTGTTGTCTTTTGTGTCCACTCTCCGTACCTCGATCTCCTGGCGATCAATGATCTCTCTGATCAGGTGATACCGCCTTAAGATGTGTCTGGATTTTTGATGGGACCTTGGTTCCTTCGCTAAAGCTATAGCCCCATTGTTATTGCAATACAAAGGTATTGGGTCAACAATGGACGGAACCACCTGAAGTTCACTAATGAACTTCTTCATCCAGACCGCCTCTTTTGCGGCATCGCTTGCAGCAATGTATTCAGCCTCCATCGTCAAGTCTGCGACGGTATCCTGTTTAGAACTCCTCCAACATACCGCCCCTCCATTGAGGGTAAACACAAAACCCGGGACAGATTTGCTATCATCTTTTTCACTCTGGAAGCTTGAATCGGTAAAGGACTCGACCCTGAGGTCTCCATTACCGTAAACCAGGAATATCTCCTTAGTCCTTCTCAGGTACTTGAGAATATTCTTCACTGCCGTCCAGTGGCCCTCACCTGGGTCTGACTGATACCGGCTCACCACGCTCAGCGCATAAGCTACATCTGGTCTTGTACATAGCATCGCATACATTATAGATCCTACCGCCGAAGTGTAGGGTATAGTGCTCATGCGAACCCTCTTCTCATCAGTCTTAGGAGACATCTTCTTGGAGAGGGTGATTCCATGCAATGCGGGTATATTACCGCGCTTGGAATCTTCCATACTAAATCTCTTTAGTACGGTCTCTATGTACCTGGACTGCGAAAGTCCCAGTAGTCTCTTGGATCTATCTCTGTAGATCTTGATCCCCAGAATGTACGAGGCATCATCCAGGTCCTTCATGGAGAACCGTTGTGACAAGAATAGCTTGACCGATTGTAGCATAGGAATGTCATTTCTTATCAAAAGAATGTCGTCCACGTACAAGACTAGGAACACGACAGTTCGTCCTACAATCTTCTTATAGACACAAGGTTCATCTTCGTTCTTGATGAAATCAAATTCCTTGATTGCCTCATCAAAACAGATGTTCCAGCTTCGCGATGCCTGCTTTAATCCATAAATGGATTTAAGCAACTTGCACACCTTCCCGCTGCTCCCACTGTCTACGAAACCTTCTGGATGATCCATGTAAACGCACTCTTCCAAACAGCCATTTAGAAAAGCCGTTTTAACGACCATCTGCCAGATTTCATAGTCATGGAAGGCAGAAATGGCAAGTAGGATCCGAATGGATTTGAGCATAGCCACTGGAGAAAAAGTTTCGTCATAGTCCACACCAGGTCTTTGACGAAAACCTTTTGCAACGAGTCTAGCCTTATAGGTTTCCACCTGCCCATCTACACCAAGTTTCCTTTTGTAGATCCATTTGCATCCAACGGGTTTTACCCCAGGTGGAGCAATATCCAAGGTCCACACTTTATTGGTGTACATGGACTCCATTTCGGATTGCATAGCTTCCAGCCACTTATCAGAGTCCCTACTGATAATGGCCTGCCTGAAACTGGTAGGGTCATCTTCTTCCAAGATGCAATCCTCTCGATCCCCGTCTAAGAAAAAACCGTAGTATCTCTCGGACGGATGAGAAATCCTACCAGATCTGCGGAGTGGTTGAGGTTCGTTGGGTGTAACTGAATCTAGCGGTTCCACCAAATTTTTAGTTAAAGTTTGTGTTTCTGGAATTTCATCCAGTTCTACCATGCTGCCACTAATATTTTTTAAAAAGAAATTCTTTTTCCAAAAATGTGGCATTCCTGGAAACAATTATCTTCTGTTCCTCTGCATGGTAGAATAGATACCCACTAGAATCTTTTGGGTATCCCATAAACTTACACAAAACTGCCCGTGCCTCAAGTTTGTCTGGGTTCTGCTTTTTGACATAAGCTGGGCAACCCCAAATCTTAATACGTTTAAGATACAAACTCTTACCACTCCATATTTCATACGGAGTCTTAGGCATGGATTTAGATGGAACTTGATTCAATAGATGCACTGCTGTTTGAAGTGCATATCCCCAGAATGAAAGAGGCTACTCCGCACTACTCATCATGGAGCGAACCATATCCAATAGGGTACGATTCCTCCGTTCCGATACACCGTTGTGCTGTGGTGTATAAGGAGGAGTAAGCTGAGAGAGAATACCATTCTCTTTTAAGTAATCTAGGAATTCCATGCTTAAGTACTCCCCTCCTCTATCTGATCGGAGGATCTTGATACTTTTGCCAGTCTGGTTCTCTACTTCGTTTCTGAATTCCTTGAATTTCTCAAAAGCTTCAGATTTGTGTTTCATCAGATATACATATCCGAACCTAGAGAGATCGTCAGTGAATGTGATGAAGTACGAGAACCCACCCCTTGCTTGTATAGACATTGGACCACATACATCACTGTATATCAGTCCTAAGAGCTCTGTTGCTCTTTCTCCATGTCCGGTGAACGGAGATTTGGTCATCTTTCCTTTGAGACAAGACTGACAAGTTTCATAAGATGAAAACTCAAACGTATCCAAGAGTCCATCTTTATGCAACTTACTTAGTCTTTTCTCTCCGATATGACCAAGTCTACAATGCCATAAGTAGGATTCATTCGTATCTGAACTCTTCCTCTTGCGTGCGTTTTGTACATTGAGAACTGTATTCTGATTTAGAACGTAGATACCATTACACAGTGTACATTCTGCAACCAGTACCTTATGAAGGTAAATGTTCATGATATTTCTATCAAGAACAAAGTTATATCCATCTTTATTGAGTAAAGAAACTGATATTATGTTGCAAACCATGGAAGGTACATAGTAGCATTCGTTCAAAATCATAGTATTGCCATTTGGCAACACTAGGTGATATTCACCGACGGCTGCAGCATTAACTTGTGCTCCGTTCGCTACCCTGAGCGACATATCACCAGGTACAACTTTCCTACTTTTTCTCAGTCCCTGCAATAGATTACAGATATAAGATCCTGATCCGGTATCAAGTACCCAGGAGGTAGGGCTGACCGTAAAGCAGTTCTCAATTACAAGAACACCTGAAGTAGATGCAAAACTATGCTTTTTCTTCAACTGGGTATCCTTGGAATCCATACAATCCTCTTTCCCTTTCTCAAACTTATGACTGTTGTCGTAAGTTAGAGCCGAACCAACGTTCCCCAGCCCCGAATAAGAATTCGGATTGGTCAAGCGATACATTTTATTATCTTGATTAGGGCGTGAAATGGTTGCTACCTGGAGAAAGAGAAAAGAAACACTCAGCGTGCGCTCTTGCAAGATTAGATTGGTTTATTAATTTATCTAATCAGGATGGCTCCAACTGTTTCCTTAAATTCTTCTTCAAACCTTTTAAAAGAAGAACTAGTCGGGATTAATTGCACGTCACAATACTTGCTTAACTTTTTAGCCAGGCTAGTGTTAGTATTTCGAGGGAGGTTTTCCAATGCTTTCGCGAAGTTCCTTAATTAAATAACCTCTTTTCCCTGGAGGCGTAGCCCCGCTGACACCGTTCTAGACACCTACTTGGTTATAACATTGATTGTTAAGTGAAATAATCTCCCGAGAGTAATCCAACTCATCAGTGGGATCGGGATCCAACTATCATTGTGCGATGACCTAGATGGAATGCACTCTAGTCACCACACTCCAGAAGGTATGCTAAATCTGCAAGTTTCAGTTTCTTTAGAAACTCCCGATGTGGATTTTTTGCCCCTAGGACCTAAGTGATCTTGACACAGTCAACAAATCAAAGAGTCCTAGTCAAGTTCAACTCGTCATTATCTTGATTGCATTAAACCCATCCGCATAACCCTTGACACAGTCAACAAGGTTACACGACTGTCCTAACCAATCACATTGTATCCTGCAGATAAGCAATACTCAGCTACTGTTCACTACGTCTTGACACAGTCAACAAACGCAACACGAATACTAAGTATAACTTATAAGAAATGACTGAGGGCCACGGCTGGGTTTTTGGCGAAAAACCCGTTAACGTAATGAACTTGATATCGTTGAAGGAACCTGATAACCTTTTTGTAAAATTATAGTGGCGAAAACTTTTGCTAAAGAGGTCACTCCCTGTGAAGGGATCTCGGCTCTTTCCTCGTCGAATGAGGTGCAGGATATTCTAAACTGAATACCTCGATGCAAAGAAAGAATAATCGACTATAGTGAAGTTATTACCCTGACGCAAACTTTTGTCCAAGGGGTCACTCCCGATGAAGGGATCTCGGCCCTTGCTTCGTCGAATGAGGTGCTGGGCATTCATAACCGAATACCTCTGTGCAAAACAAAAGAGAACGTCCTTCCAATAACAGCTTTTTGAAAATTGTTCGAACAACTTTTTTTAGGTTTGTTTTTCTTTGCATTAATATAATGCGTCCCATCAATTAATCCTACCATTGCAGAAAACAACGAAAATATGATGTACGCTTATGCCATCCGCATTCGCCACGGGGCCCCGTCATCACCCGTTAGGTTACTTAACTAACGACAGAGCGGGGGCTGGACTAGCGCGGATGCAAAACATAAGCAACGCCTACTAGATATCATATATAGATATATACATTCGTCAGATGCAATGATAGCCATTCCAGATCACAGATAAACACATTGGATATGCTAGGAATCCGCGTTTCGTTCGAGCCTGCAACGAAAGACGGATTACACGGTTGCGATGAATAGCCAAACCCCACCCTAGACCTCTACGGGTGCGGCAAACTACCCGCCAAGTACCCGAAGCGAAGCAACCTCCCTCAATAACGTGAGTAGGCCACTCGGCACTTCGAGGTACCCGGTAGTTTGTGCACCCCACCTTGGGTCTATCCTAGGAGCAAAAACAGTAAAAGAAATAATATACAATGGCGGCTATAACCTCATCCCGGATGTGCGGCCATAAAAATAATATTACATCAATTTACATATTACATCAAATGAAAGATAAAGAAAACTCTCATCTCACAAAACCCCGGCTATTCATCCGCGACAATCCAACAAGTTCATATACACAATCCAACAACATTACAGATCACAGATATGCACAACCCCCAGTAATCGACGTATAGCGATTAGCCGACGTTCAGTGCATATATCACATTACAGATATAACCATTTAGCCAAAGGTTGTAGAACTCCGATCAAAATACAAATTTGTAACTACCCCAAAAATAACATTTTTCTCTGGATAATCTGGGCAAAAACAAAATATCTCAAAAATCCCAAAACACCAAACTGAGAAATCTGCAAGAAATCGGAGTCATGGCCGAGTCAACTCGGCCGCGGATCCGCGGCGGAACGCATGGTTCCGCCGCGTTTCTACGGCGAGTTGGCCAAGTCGTGGGCTCAAATTTCTTGACTTTTCCTAGAAAACCCTGCACCGATTTTTAAGACATGTGGAATAATTTTTAGTGCAGTTTTAAAAATCGGCAGAAAGTGTGGGTTTTAGACATGTTTTTGGGATTTTTTCCGGATCGAAGTTCTAAACACCTTGCTAACAGTTAGTTGTTGTTTAGTTAGGTTCTGATATCACTGTTAGGTCTATGTTACCCACCCAGGATCTTTCGGGGAGGCGGAATAGGTAAAAATCAAAATTTTCCTCACTAGGTAACATGGACCATTCATGAAGAATCTTTGCTAAACAAAAACTAACACATAAACTACAAGTTCTAACTACTATGTAGAATGGTTATACCTAGGTCTTGAACTCCTTCTCTTCTTGTTGTTCTCCTCCTTGCTTGCTCCTTGTAGTAGTTTAAACGGCTCCTCCTCGTCGTCTCCTCTTTGCCGAAGATAGATCCATCCGAAGGCCTCGAACTTGAGCTCCTACCTCAACCTAAAGGTAACTAAGGTGCATGGTTTGCTAAACCTAGAACCCTAGAATGAGTAGAGAGGTGTTATGGTGGCTTTGTCTCAAAAACTTATGATTTCCAACACATAGAACACTAAAACTTTGAGAGAGGAAGAAGAAGAGCTTTTTCCAAAAGAGAGAGAAAGAATATCATAGAATAAGAGCTCTTTTTTGCAACCATGCTCCTATGAGAGAATAATGGATTAATAATAATAATTAAAAAGAAATTGTGATGGTGAGTTATGCAATGACCATTATCATTTTATAATAAATGCAATTTGCAAAGAACAAGAAGTATCTTTGATATGAAATGATTATGGTCAAAATGTCAACAAGGGTCAAAATGTCAACCATAGTCAAATGGTCAACCTAACCATGGCACAATAATATTTAATTAATATTATTAATCATATTCCTCATTCTCATTAGGGTTTGGAAAAAGTCAACGGTCAACAAGTCAACCAAAGTCAAATGGTCAACAACCCTAATGAGAATCCTCTGCCTCTGCCTCTGTCAACTGTGCATACACACCCGCATCCGTGTTCCGAGGAACGCGAATACACTGAGACAAAACCAATCCCAAAACAAATACTAGGATCTGGCTTAAACCAAAGCCCGCTAGTAATAACTTCCCGGACACCTAACGTGCACAAGTGCGCGAGTGTGAACGAACCCTGTCGCAAAACTATGCGACTTCTACTCTATTTTGCCCAAAGGCGAATAACCCTCTGTGCGGGACTCTAAAGGCTCGGCACTACGCTGGCAGTGGGTTTAACCATAGGCCGCAAGCGGTACTAGCTGTACGTAACGGTCCCCAGGTAGATGCCGATAAGAAGACTGATGAGGTGAACCCATCAGAACTCCTACTGAGCCTGAATATGACAATCTCCGTACAGTCCGGTCTGTTCGTCTGAGAGTATCGCATGGCGGGCCTACGGGGGCGGTAAATGTCAGTCCTCTAATAGTGGTACAAGTCATGTCGGAGTGTAGCCCAAAACACCTTGAGGAACTACTGGTAACACTACCAGCAAATCTCGCTTGCCCTGGCTAGGGACGACTATGTGTAATGGCTCTCCTAGACACATCGCGATATCAACTCCCAATACCGAAAGAGACGAATCCTTTCTAACCGTCACTGTCTCCAAGTGCTTCGGGACTGCACCCAACCACTACCTGTTTGCATGATTCAGTAGAGCCGTTGTAGGGTAGTAATTTAAGAACAGTGGGAACACACTCGAGGCGAAGTGACAGTGTCAAGTCAGCGGACTAAGCTGTACTCATGTCACCTGGGAATTGTTAACTGACGATAGGTATAATACCAACCAACAGTTCCCGACGAGTCCTTTCCAGTGTACTCGTAACCTAACGAGCACCTGCATACTATCTCCAGTACGACGTACTGATGGCTGTGGGACAGACCATCTTCCCTGCTGGGAAGAGAAGCGTATACACCAATCTACTCTGGAGTATCGATGCTCTGTCTCGATAATCCTACGACCAGGGACCAAAATAAGGATGTGCTTATAGACTACCCAGCCCCCACTAGTGTGATCGCCATCACAACGCCGGTAGTCAAGCAAACATCCTAAGGGCTCCATCAATATTTTTAGCGATATGTTAAAAGAAACATATACACATATTAAGATAGAAACAAACCAAGTAGCATACTACTATATCGAGCAAGACTGTCGTAAACCCGTATATATATCCCAAGCCTCCAAAATGTATTATACAAACTAGTACTATACAATAATGGCCTCTAGGGCATACATATCCAACATTTCTTTGGAGTGCTTCATTATGGAGGTTGAATAATTTACCAAAATCTTGTAACTCTTCATCAAGTGTTAATAATATTGTTGTTTCTTTTATACTTGCTTTCTTTTCCTTATTTTCTTTTCTTTATCATGCTTAACTAATCTTCTTTGGTTGTTGTTACGGTAAAGAAGTGAGATGAAAGGCTTTGCCTCCTCCTCTTGTTAATGTTTAAATGTTCTTTATATGATTATAAACTTAGTATTGTAACTTGGATGGGTTGATATGGTATGTTGATTCCATGGTTACTTTGTAAGCTCATCACATACCATATTCTCCCCACAAACCCTATCTTGCAAGCCTATGGTTAGAATCAATTTGGTGTTAAGTTTGCTAAGCTTGGATGTGGTATTTTGTGATTATTTGACTTGACAAATCTTTTGGTTTCATATACCATATACCATCACAAACTCTTAGCACACTTAACACTAAAATCATTTGCACTCACTTACTACTTTGTGTTTTTGATGTTGTGGTATGCTTGCTAACCCTTATGTTTAGTATTGATACCCCAAGCTTGGACATACAAATGGTAAGTGGACAAACGGATTCTTTTCGTGTTTTGCGGCGAATATCGAAATTTGATGCCTTGTGCTCCGCAACCGCCTTGACAAGTCATGGTTCATGCCAGGATCAACGTAAGGACGAACAACTCATGATCAAGGGAGCGTCAAAGGAATCGTCGCGATTCGACCTTCCGAGCCAAAACCATGGCTAATTTCTTACTTGCTTGTTTTCTTGTTTTCGTATTCTTTCTTTACTTTTTAGTGACAAACCAACCAATTCGTTATTTGTTGAACCTTAAATCACATGACCTAATACAAAATTCCCTGTGGATCGACCTGTACCCGCCGGCTTGCTACAACGCGCCGTGCACTTGCGGTTTATAAATATTTAAAACGAGAATGATCTCGCGTGCGCAATCCATTTCCTTAATATCATGCCCGTTTCCAAAACATACGAGTTTGTGCGCGCGGGAGAATTCCTAACAATGACTTATCGGGTTATTAGAGGTTTGACGTTTACCACCTGCTAGACTCGGTATGCAATACTCTTTGACGAACAGACCGGACTGTATGGTGAATGTCACTTATAGGCTCAGTAGGAGTTTGGATGGCTTGCTTGTCAATCTTCCATTCGACAGATACCTGGGTAGCCATTGCATATAGCTAGTACCATTGATGTTCTTGTGGTTATAGATTGAATCCAGTAACTCACTGCCAGCATATTTTCGAGTCTTTAGAGTCTCACACAGAGGTTTTTCCAGCTCTAGCGATATGATGCGGTTGTGCGTATTGGATGCATACCGGAGTTCGATTAAAACATGTGTATTGGATACACTAACGGTAATCGAACGTTTGATAACACTACCCGTCTTTTCGAAAGCTGGTATATTAAATCAAATGTTGATTTAATATATATATATATATATATATATATATATATATATATAGAGAGAGAGAGAGAGAGAGAGAGAATAATAGAGGAAAGAGGCCCTAGGAGGCTTTTTCGTCAGGTGGCGTCTAAAATATATATCCTCCGCAACTTTTTTCGACGATTGTCACTCATCATCATCATCTTTATCATGCAAGATATGGATACACCAAATTTCATGTGATTCCATTACTTTTTCACCGTTGGATTATCAATGTAAAAAGTTCTATTGTCGGTAAACCGTTAATTTTGCACCCACTAAATCAACGATGAAAAGGTGTTGGAATCAAATGAAATTTGGTGTATCAACATCTTAGATGATAAAGATGAAGATGATGGGTGCCGATCGTCGAATAAAATCGTGGAGGGTTAATTTTTTGGATGCCACAGGAGGAAACTCCCTTCTATGGCACCTTTCCTCCATTATTCTCATATATGTATGTATGTATGTATGTATATTACTAGTATTATATATATTTCTTTTAATTCTTCTCTTTAAGTTAGAATTTATTTAATGCTAAAAGAAAATAATATGAAGACATATTATTTTGGTTCTTTTTTAGCCATCTTGTGCCTTTGGATGATCATATGTATACCCACTCTCATTTAGGTGATATGTGGAGGTGAGGCGAGAGGCTTGACACATGGAAATTGAATGGATGAGATTATATTCTCACTTTGTTAAAGATATGAACCATTTGAGAAATGCTTCATAACTTTAATCTCCACTTTCTCTCATGGGTTTTAAGCACTCATCTCCATTTTTAAATGAGAATAAAAAGAGAGGAAAATTAGAAATAACTATACTACATCTTTAACACTCCATTCCTAGAAAGCTTGGATGGTAAGTTACTTCATAAATGGCTTGGAGCTTGACGTGAAATTGGAGCTCGGGAAGGGTTTCCCTAAGTGGATCCATCTATGACAAAGAAGGTCTTCACTAAACTTGTTCTCTCATCCTAGGAGCCTAATTAAAATCCAACACAAATTAGAGCATATGAAGATAATACAAAAGTTGTATTGTTCTAACCTTGTATGAAAACTATGTTTTCAAGTTCAATTCTTTTGCATTGATTCTAGGTAGTGTAGTACTTGCTCTCTTGAAATTTTTAAAACCCTATTTTTCTTGTTCTAAAATCACAAGAGAGATTGTAAGGCCCACTTACATGATATCAGCCAAAGTAGAGACTTGAACTTGTTTTTGGTGGCAAATTTCTTGATAAAACCCAATTTAAAAACATATTGCTTACTATTTCAAAACTAGCCCTAAACTTAACTTTTCATTCTGTTTTCCCGAGCTCTAGGGGGTCTACGGTACGAACCGAGGCATCGTGCGGCTCGGAAGTGACCCCGGGGAAGTCCCCAGGAGATAAGATGGGCCTACCCACCTATGGCCACAACGTGGTTGCCATGGGATGGGGGCTGGCCTAAATCAGCCTCAAGACTGATATCAGCCAAGCCATCCCAACCCGAGGCAGCCATATTGTGGCCTTGGGTTGGGGGCCCTACCCAAGTTCCGTGGTGACTTTGCGGGTCAATCAAGGGGTCCTCGACGTCGTCTTGGGCTATTTTCTTGTCAATTTTTATTCGGAATCCTGTGAAACAAGTGAACTTTTGGACTGCCGGGTGAAATTGGATGTCAGTTTTGGAATTTCGAGTTCGCGCCGATTTGGGTTATGAAATAGCTTTCCGCTGCTTCAAGTTAGTTCAATGTTATGTTTGATCGAGTTAATTTGGAAGCATGTGAGTATCATTGCATGGGAAAACATCATCTAATTG
Source organism: Agapanthus africanus (assembly GCA_030015575.1). Taxonomy (NCBI): domain Eukaryota; kingdom Viridiplantae; phylum Streptophyta; class Magnoliopsida; order Asparagales; family Amaryllidaceae; genus Agapanthus; species Agapanthus africanus. The sequence continues at coordinate 853,322,551 of JASDDO010000024.1, forward strand.
CTCTAGGTATCAGTTAGAAGAGATTACGTTTTTAATACTCGCATTTGTGATTACATGCTCTGTGATTGTTGTTTATGGTTAAGTTGGATTGTCGTGATGGATAGCCTGGTGTATAATATTAGATGTTCTGTGATGATATTATGTATATTCATTATTGCAAGGAGAGTGTATGACTTGTGGAATGTTGTCACTATGCGATTTATATTCTTTTCTTTGGGGTGCATCCGGGTTAATTTTGCAGTCACCATTGTAAATTCAAGTTTATCATTACCGGTGCTAGGATTAACCCAGGGAGAAGTGCTCGGATGGCCGGGTTCTATAGAGTAACGGATGACCATCTCATAGCGTTGAGACCGGGCCACCTCACTCTAGAATTAGCAAGCTATTCGCTGCGCTAGTAGGGGTAATAGGTTTGAACCGTGGAGGGGTGCTCAAGGTACCAGATTCTAGAAGTGCTGGGTGGCCCACCAACTTTGATGATTCGGATTGCCTCGCTTCTAAGATCGGCGGGTGGCTTGCCGCACTCGTAGGGGTCTATGGTCTGATACCACGGGCTATCTACACGACCGGTGAATGTTGCGGTTCATTTGGGGCTCAAATGAAACATAATGTTCCTAGATTATCCACATTCCATATTGTTTATTGCTTCTGCTGCTGTGATGTGATATTATCATGCTTGAGACAAATGGATATGTATATGGATATATAAATGTTTAATAAACGTATTTTTTGCATCCGCACTAGTCCTGCCCCCGCCCTGCCGTAAGTTAAGTAACCTTACAGTGAAGACCCGAGACCCTGTGGCGAATGCGGATGGAATAATTGTGCTTTCTATTTTCATTTCTTCTGGTGTGATAGATAATGGGACCGCATTATATGTTTAATGCCTGAAAACAAACCTAAAATGATGTTGCGGGAACCAAATTTTCGAATGAAACTATAGGCGTTTTCGTTTGCTTTGCATTGAGGTATTCATATATGAATATCCTGCACCTCATTCGATGAGGGAAGATTCTTATTCCCTTCATGGGGAATTCAATTTTAAGCGAAAGTTTACGTGACTATAAAATACTTTGTTTTCTTCAAAACCACTCATTTTCAAAACTACTCGGTTCTTTCAACGAGATCAAGTTCATTACGTTAAGCGTTTTCATACAAACCATCTGTAGCGCTTTGTCATTTCAGATTAGTATTGCTTAGTATTTGTGCTGCGTTTGTCGTGCTCAACCGATGCGAAGTGTTCGGTAGCTCTGTAGTACTTTTCTGTTGCATTAGATGCGATTGGTTAGGAAAATCATACTTCTTTGTTGGCTCAGTCAAAGGCTTGTATAGGTGAGTTTAATACAATCAAGATAATAATGGGTTGAACTTGATTATGACCCTTTGATTTGTTGGCTTAGTCAAGGTCACTGGGGTCCTATAGGAAAAAACCATATCGGGAGTTTCAAATGTACGGGAAACTTGCCTGCCAGGCATGCGCATACCTTCTGCAGTGTGCTGACCTAAGTGGCTTTCATCAGGTTATCATGTGATGATAGCTGAGTCCCGATTCTCACTGATGAGTATGGATTACTCCCGGGTGATTTTCAGATGATCCCGACTAATTCTCCTTTTAGAGTTTGAAAGAGAATTCGAGGAAACAGTGAGGGCCATCATGATTAGATAAATTAATAACTAATTTAATCTTAATAGAGTGCATACCGAGTGTTTCTTTTCTCTCTCTACCAGCGACCATGAACCGTCTTAAACTAAAACTCAACCAAGTTAACCGAACTTTACCTTTGGCTCTGGATTGCCACAATTCATGACAAAGTGGCATATATCCATGTCACTCCTACTTAACCTTTGCATTTTTTCAGAACATACCGTATCATTATGAAGATCGATTTTAGTTGGAAAAACCATCTCGTATAGTTACATACGAACTCGAAGAAATACTTTCAGTTCGAGGATGGCCCCCGGTTCTGGAGATATTGAATTTGATAGTTCTGTTATTTATCCCCATTACCTTCTCTCAAGTTACGTGCTCCTTTTATTAGGAAGTACACCAGTTAAGCTTATCGGATAGTCTTCTTTCAAATCTTAGGCAGGTGCTGAAAGGTAGGGAAGGAAGAAAACTAACTAGCCTATGTATGGTGTATAGAAGGTAAGTTGTGGAGACAAATAAGGGGGTTGAAGTGAGAGAAAAGTAAATTGCAAGTACTGTCATGAGTCTAGTATTGGAATAGGCGTTACTAGGAATACCCGGCCACCCCCTCAAATCATTTTTATGTTTCAGATTTCCTGTGTGGACATAATTGAAAACTATTTCTCAATTAATTCTGACTTCTGGGTATATGGATATCGGATTAGATTCTACATCTGTAGGACGTTACAGATGCTGAGAAGAATTAGAGTATTGGGAATTGAGTGATTTAATTCTCAATGTCGGAATTCGTAGTAATTGGTGATATTGGGGAAATCACTTGGTTTTGCCTACTGTAAATATTTGATTTTAAATATCTATTGTTATGCACAAATTTTAAATTGATTATCTGTACATTTATTTTATAAAGTGAGATATGAATTTTTGAAATTGTGTTTAGAACATTTACCTTTATCAGTCGATGATTAGGTAAGGGCATTGAATAACGACGTAATTCTTCTTAACCAAAACACAGTTTTCAACTTACGACACACGAAGTTTGAGTTAGTAAACTCAGAGAACTTACACAAAATAATATATGTTTTCTAGTGTCTTTTAGGATAAGGGGTTGATACTGATACTATATTCCATTTACTATAAATTCTTTTGTTCTAGACATGCATTTTTGTTGAAATGCAAAGTCCAAAGATATTGAGAAGTTATATGGTATAAGAATAAAGTAGGGAACTAGACGTTAAAATTATCATGACTCTTCAAACTGATCGAAGAGGAGGATACTCATTTTAGGTATGCCATGATTGTATTCTCTGTTAGGTTACTCAACCATGGGTGCGTTCCTTGATGAGTAATTGTTCATCACGAATAACTGTATTTCAATACCACTCATTCATTATAAATTTTGTGACATGTCGGTACTATTAATCCGAGTTTTCTCAATAAATACAGATTACAGGTATTCATGAAAACACACTGGAAACACACTCAAATGCACGGATACGACATTTGTGAGCCGACACTGCAATCGGAACGGAAAACCGATCAAGATTCAAGAATTTTTGCAATAAATACTTGTCTACACAACATTTTTATCAAGAATGGTCCAACTTACATCTGTGAACACACTCTTTTTTGATGCATGAACCATGATGTGCAGCTGCCATGGTAGATTGAGCAAGTGAGCTTGGTGTAATGAGTAGAGATAAAGTTGTGATTTGATGGTTTAAACTTTATATTTTCCTTCCAAATCTACAGAGTAAACTCCAAATGTTTATTAAAAAATCAAACAATACTAGAGATATCATGGAGAGGACATAAGGTTACCATAAGAAGACGGGCCTCACCACTTGAAGAAAAACCGATGGAATTCCATATTTACCCGCCACCGCCGGTTTAATGAGCTCCAATGTGCTTTATTTTTCTTCTTGTCATTTCACATTGTTATATCACCTTTGTTTTTTCGTTTGTTTATTCTATTGAGGTGCCTATAAATACCACACCAGAAGAGAGGAAAAATGTCCATATTTTTGTTTAAGACCAAGTTATTCATTTCTAAATGTTAACTTATATTTCCATTTGTATTCTTGAGTTCTTGCCTTCTATCTTGACTTTGTAACTTCTTCATTGAACTTACAAGCTTAAGATTTAGATTCTTAAATTTAAATTAGTTTGTATCTTCATTTACAATCAATAAGAAGTTCTCTTTTACTCATTTTATGTCATTGCTTGCTACAATTGTGATTTAGTGAAATCCTTTGCTTTTTTTTGATCTTGCAACCTCTTGAGTGAGCTTGCGAGTTTAAAATTTGGTATTTGATTTCATAGTGAGATTTGGATTCAAAGAACACTTGAAAATTGCATTTCGGACATATCGCTTCTTAGTGTTCTTTAAACTTTTGCTTTACTTATTTTGCATTTCTATGTGCTACTCTCTTTTTGTATTTTCTTTGGTTCTTGTGAATATGTGTGAGTAGTTAATTAACTTGTTGAGGGTAGAATGTGGTTAGTTTTGAATAGGAGAAGTGTTTGCTAATTTCCTTTAGAAACCTCTAACTTGTAATTGAAAAACCGGCCAAACGATTCGCAATCCGCTCCGTTAGTCACCCTATCCTACCATGATAGCGGTGACTTCTAATCGTGATTGGTTGTGATTGGTTTGCCGAAGGTGAAGGTTAAGAGACAAAAACGGAAGGCCAAGAGATAAGAAATACGGATTTAGCGCACAATCGCAAATACCGTAGTTCAAGTTTCCTAATCTACGTTGTTGCTGATTACCTCAGCATCAATATCAAGTTAGGTTTATAAAAAAATGGCAAACATTATTCTAGCTCAAGCTAACCTAAAACTACCCCTAACAAGTCTTTTTCTTGAACATATCATATTTTTCGACGCTTAGAATAAAAACAACTTCAAGTTTCGGATTTAACTCGTTAAAACAAGCTTATAAACCTACCATCTCCGTGTGGACGACCCGTACTCATCTCGGCTCGCTCCAAGCGACACCGTTTTGATTGAGGTTATTTCAAACTTTAAAACGACATGTAAAATCCTTACCAATCAAATGACGCCGTTGCTGGAGAGACGGTAACGCTTTTATACTTGTGGTCTCGGGTTAATTTGTGAATATTTTGTGTATAAAACAAACTAACTTTCTAAAAATTCAACAAAAAATATAATTTTTTTCAAAAACTGACACGAGAACTAATATTGTGACATTTGTTCTATGGATATTTGATCTGCTAACACCCTGTGGTTAACTGGAAAATCAATGTATAACTGTGGATTACTAGGATAACACAGAGAACCCATACAAAATTTTAACACCTCATTGTAACAATCGCCCGCCAGTTTCCTTAATTTGCTCGCTACCGACGGTTTTAGTGAATGGGTTTGCTAAAATTCTTTTTGGGTTAGCTCCATTGTTTTGTTAGTACTCCATTTTTATTATTTGATTTTCAAAATTTCTTGTGTGCAAAACTTTGGCTATCTATATAGCTTTCTAGCTCAACTTTCTATATTTTTTGACATTTGCAGATTTGGACGGATTGGCAAACAACGATCGTGGAGTAGGGTGAGTTTTCAAATTTATGACGATAGAACACTATAGTACCAAAGATCCAGATAGTTTGACCCGTGCAAGCGAACCAACTCAAGCATTCGTAGACGATATCAACACGAGTTTCTTAACTTGACACATTCGGTGCGTATTCTTCTAAACTCCTTCTTCTTAAATCCGACGCTCCAATAGTCATATCTTTGCAGGATTCTTTGCAATATCGCCGCAAAAGCCAAAGGAAAACTAACCGTATTTGTTGCAGCGCTGCGCTTAAACTAAAAAACGATTGTTTGATGATTATGAAAACCCTATTTTTGAATTGCGCATTGCATTGATAATACGGACTTAAGGGGCTATAACACCAATTCAGATTGGGTGGGGATTTCATCACCCTTCCTAAGACCTCGAAAATCACTAATTGCATAAGTATCACCTTGATCTTAATTAAAAAATACTTAGACTCAGCCAATTAAGGACTTATCGCGCTCAATAGGACAGAGGACGGTTGTGGGCATTCGGTCGTTTATCTAAATGTGATTTTTGTGGTGCCTAGGCTAGACAAGTGAGGAGATAACTTTAGAAGTCCCGTCTCATGGTAATTCATGAGCGGAACCCTCCTTCCTTCACTTATGCTTACCTGGCCACAATTGGCTGTGAAAAGACGATTTGCGGGTTATCTTACAACTTGTCACTTTGGAACAGTTAGGAGTAAGTCTAGTTGGACTATGAGGACCCTAGTCTAGGTATTGATTTTTCATTTGTGATTGTGTTTGTTTGAGTTGCCATTTTCTATATTCTTATAAAACTAAACACAAGTTCGCCATTTTGACCACATTTTATTTCACCTTCACCCACATTTCTCACATGAGACTTTCTTATCCTCACATTCTACGCTTTGACTACACTAAACTCGTTTAGTGAATGTCCGTTTGGACTCAGGACCCTAGAGCCCGTTTAGTCCGCGTTTCATTAATCGCTACCGACTACATGATCGAATCAGAAGTCGAAACTCCTTCCAGGCCCTTTTCACCTTTACCTTTGCCGGTCAACTCCGACGTTGACCGTGACTCTGTCCATATTTCTTCACCGTCACTTTTACCAAGCTCTTCTTCCGAGATGTCAGGATTTCCTCCTAACATCACGTTGTTGTGGTTCCTAGCGTCCTGGCCGTCGATCGCGGCCGTTGCGGAACGAAAAATTTTGGGGTTAAAAAACTTGGCGGTAGAAACAACTACCTAGAATCGAAACCAAACATGAAACTAGAAAGCTACAAAGATGTTATCTATTGTGACAGAGTTGTTTTACCAAAAGATCTGTGTCCTTCAGTCTTCCACCCTCTTCCTTAGCTCCTTGAGGTCTCCTTGATCGAGCTTGACCGCCGGTCTTCCTCCGTCGAAGATGATCGACCCGAGAGATGTGGTTCATGGCTCTAGCTGCACAATAAAAATCTAGTGGAGCAATTAGGGACTCTAGGTTGCTAATCTAGAGTGTCTAGAGATGTAGTGAGTTATTCTAATTGTATATCTATCTCTCTTCCACTCTTGATTCTCAACACATGAGCTGGTAGGGAGGAAGATCAAGAAGAAGAAGGAGAAGCTCAAGAATGGCTAGTGAGGAAAGATGAGGCAAATGGTGAGAAAGTTTTCATCAAAAACCAACCAAGTGTTCATCCAACATCCAAAATGAGAGTATAATATGAAGCATGGATTTGTAAAAACCATTTTCCAAATAAAATAAAGCAACCATACTTGAATAGTTTGCACAAATGAATTTTCACTTCATTTGTCAACACTATTCAAGCATGGTTCTCACCATTTTCTCTTCACTACCTTTACACATCATTTCCATTTAAATTAAAAAATAGATAAACTAAAATGAGGAGTCCACCTTCTAGAATTTTTTCTATACAAATATGGACTACACTTAACTGTATATACATACCCGTATTCGTATCAAAATACGAATACCAAAAGAGATAGAATAACATAAAGAACATAATACTAGAATATACATATCGAAATATATATACGTAAATTATTAAATCAATAATTGGTTTAATAATCCGAATTAATCCTAAGCCGGCTAGTATTACCAACCGTCCGATCGAAAGTCTGGGTAACTAGTACAATCATTCGATCGGAACCCTGCACGTATTAAAATACGAACACTACATCATTTTGCCTGAACCAGGAAAACCCACTGTGTGGGACTCTAAAGACTCGACAGTACGCCGATAGTGAGTTACTAGATAAATCTATAACCACAAGCACGTCAGCGGCACTAGCTGTACGTAACGGCTACCCAGGTACTTGTCAAAAAGGAAGGCCGGCGAGCAAACTCATCTGGATCCCTACTGAGCCTAGCTGTAACAATCTCCGTATAGTCCGGTTCTTCGTCTAGAAGTATCGCATATCCGGTCTAGTGGGTGGATAAAATTAGACCCCTAATAATATGATATTTCATGTCGGTGTGAAGCCTATCACCAACTGAGAAATTACTGATCCAAATCAGTAATTCTCGTCCACCTTAGTCAAATATTTCTGGTGATGGCCACCCGTACACAGCGCGGCATCAACCCCCAATATCGGGAGAGATGAATCCCCGACGATCCGCTCACTGCTGCCATGTAGCTCGAGACTGTACCTAACTAAAACCTGTCTGCAAGACTACTTTGAGCCATGGTAGGGTAGTAATCAAAGCACAGAGGGAACTAACACGAGACAAATGACAATTTCATGTCGAAGGACTAACCTGTACTCATGTCACCTGAAAAATTCTATCTGACAATAGGTATAATACCATCTAGCATGTTCCCGGCGAGTCCGTCCAGTGTACTCACCCCAGTGAGAACCTATATACGATCTTAGGTGCAAATGACCAATGGCTGTGGGACCAACTACCGCCCCTCATCGGGGTCTATAAACGTATACACCAGTCTACTCCGGAATATCGATGCCTAGTCTCGATACTCCCAGGACTAGGGAAATTTATGGATGTGCTTATGGACTACCCGGCCCCCACATATATGATCGCCATCATAACGCTGGTAGTCAAGCAAGAATCTTATGTGCTCTATCAACATGTAATAGTTTTTAGGAATATGTATGCCCTAGAGACCATTATTGATGATATAGTGGATGCTTAGACATATATATAGAGGACTTTCTTGCTCGACATGATAGTATGCTATCAGGTTACCTTTATCTTAACATGTAGACTGGTATTTATACTGTCTGTCTCTTACATGTTGATAAAAACCTTAGGATATGTACTTGACTACTAGGATTATAATGAGATCATACTAGTGGGGCCAGGGTGGTCCAAAAGTACATCCTTTAATCAGTTCCTAGTCATGGGAATATCGAGATTAGGGCATCGATATTTCAGAGTAGACTAGTGTGTATGTTTCTTATCCCTTAGAGGGCGATGGTTGATCCCACAACCATTGGTGTGTGACATCAAAGATTGTACACATGTGCTCATTGGAGAATGAGTACACTGACAGGACTCGCCGAAGACTCCTATGTGGTAGTATACCTATCGTTATATAGTTGTCCTCTGGTGACACTGGTACAGGTTAGTCTGTAGACCCGAGATCTTCATAGAGTCTTGTGTGGCTCCTACTGTGCTTTGATTTCCTCCCTACCACGCTCAAGAGGAGTTGTGCAAACAGGTGGATTTTGGGTACAGTCCCGAGTCACATGGAGGCAATGAGCGATAGGAGGGGTTTCGTCTTTCCCGGTATTGGGGGTTGATGTTGCTCTATGCTCGATTGGCTATAAGTGGAAGCCCCTGGCCAGGGCTGCTGCCGAGATTTACTGATAAGTATTATCAGTAGTTTCTCGAACTGTTATAGGCCAGGCATCGGCATGACTTATCACGTTACTGGGGTCTGACGTTTACCACCCCTAGATATGATATGCGACATATCAGACGAATAGACTGGACTGTACTGTAGTGTTACTGATAGGCTTCATGGAGAGTATGGACGAGCTTGCTTGTTGATCTTCATATCGCTCAATAGCCGGATAGCCGTTACATCCAGCTAGTACCGCTGACGGCTTGTAGGTGATTAATGTGATCATCACCTACTGCTGGAGTATTGACGAGTATTTAGAGTCCCACACAGAAGTTCCCTGGTTCAAGCGAAACGAAGTAGGACACATATGTGATATGTGTATGGGCCTTATTAAATACGTGTATGTGATACCGTATTGTAATCTGTTAGTTATCTGTTATTGGTTCGGTTATATGTGATATAAGCAGATTATCGAATTAAGTGTTGATTTGATAATGTGATATTCAGATTAATGATATTAGTCGGTTATATGTGATATAACCGGATTATTAAATCAAGTGTTGATTTAATAATGTGATATATATATTATATAATATAATTATATCTTGACTAATATTATTAGCTAACTAATTATGTTTCTTAATATATATTAATATATATATATATATATTATATGAAGCATGGCATTTATTTTCTATTTTTAGAAAATATAAAATGAGGTGTAAATTGTGGAGATATTTGTGGAATGGGTAAGGCATGGGTTTTTATCATATTATATTGGTCTTGACTCACTATTCAAGCATAGCTGCAATTTAGAATTGCAATTTATTCCATACTTGAATAAGTGAGGAATTATCTTTTGATATTTTTTTTCTATGCTTGGATACTTTCTTGAGTTCATGCCTTAGCCATTTTCTTGAGCTCTTGCTTCCTGTTGCTCTCCACAATTTTCTTCACCTCACCTCCAAGTTCAAACCATCACATGAGATGTGAATCATTGAACTTGTGAGAACCCTAGTGAGCAAATCAAACCCCTACTTCATCATCTCATATTAAATTAGCAATTTGATGTGGAGTGTCGCCTTCACTAATGAGAAAAGTGAAAGGTTAGTTTGAGCTAGTGGACTTCGGATGGATCGTATTTGGCTCGAAGATCATGAAAGAGGTTCTTTCATCTTGAAGAGGAGCCTAGTGGAGTTGCCTGGACCACAACCTAGAGCTAGAGAAGAGAAGGAATCGATCTACAAGGGTATAACCTTAGTTCATATCATCTTAGCAAACCCTAATATTCTAGCAAAGATCTTGTATAGTCTAACTTAGCACCTAATAAAAATTAAAATTTAGCATGCTTGATACTACTAAAACCTCATGGTGGTTCTAGGGTCGACTTTCATGGTATCAGAGCCAAGCTAGAACATTAGGGTAGCTTATAGTGACGTTAGAAATCCGTCGTTTTTGTCGCGCAAAAACTGCCGATAAAAACAGTTTCCAAAATGATGTTTTGAGTTGTTTGCACACCCTGCAAGCTCACGGTTTGAAACGAGAAGCCGCGAGGTGGAGCGTGCACACCCCGGGGACACCCAGGGAGGACCATAGGCTGGACCCACACCCCAATACCACCACAAGGTGGCCTTGGGGTGGGTGACCCGGGAGCACCCCAACTGGGTGCTCTCGGGTCTGCCTTCCTCTAGGGGCCACTTCGAGGTGGCCCCGGGGGTGGGTACCCACTGAGACCCCCCATTTTATAGTTAATTTTGGGATCTTCGCCTCCGTGAATATTCTGACGGGTTTCGAGTTCGTTTCGACTCCCAGATTGGCTTAAAACGATCGATTTTGGAACTTTAGCTCACTGGATTTTTCATGTCTTAGAAAAATTGGTTTAGTTTGCTAATTGCGTACAGAGTTCTAATGTCGCGGTTACTTTACAAGCTTTGTGATGTGTGATACAATTATTAGAATCCGGATTAATTAGTTTTGTGAAAACTAGTTAGTATATTGTAAACCTACCCGTTTAGTCTCAATTGATCGATTGCCACAAAGTTTTGATTCGGATCAAAACTCCGTCGCAATTGAGTATTGTACGCGATCACTAAGTCGGGAATCTTGTTGAATTATCCGACAACCAATTGAAAAGATTTTTCAATTTGAGACTAAAATGCAAGTTTTATAAGTTTGGCATGAAATCCGGAATATGAGATATTCTGGGTTTATGATGTCTAAGGATATTGCGGATTCTAATTATTGTAGTTTTCTGTTTTCTTTTCTGCGACCGTAAGTGTAATATGTGGGGTATCCCAATCTTGTTGCTATATGTCAACAAGTTTTAGGGATACGCATATTTTCTTACGTTGATGATATGTGATATCATGTGTTGCTGTTGATATGATTTATTGGATCGTCGTTAAAGAATAGCCGGGGGGTTGTATGTAAGATGAGAGTTTTTATTTTCATTCATGTAAAATCTGTATGTAATATTCTTTTATTGGGGCACTTCCGGGTTGAGGATGATACCACCATTATTGTATATTATTTACTTTTCCGCATTAGGATAGACCCAAGGCGGGGAGCACAAGTAACCGGGTTCTAGAGTTCCGTGGGATACCATCTCAAGGAGTTGAGATCGGGTCTCCAAACTCTAGAATTGACAGGGTTACTTGCCGCTCTCGTAGGGGTCTAGGGATGTGGGTTTGGCTATTCATCACGACCGTGGAATCCGTGTTTTACATTACTAGCTAAATTTAAAAACGGACATCCTAGTATATCTAATATTTCATATATTGCTTCTGCTGCTTGATTCTGTGATATTGATCATATAACTGCATGAGACGAATGTACTATTATATATATGATATATAATAAACGTTGCTTATATTTTGCACCCATGCTAGTCCAGCCCCCGCTCTGCCGGTAGTTTAGTCACCTAACGGTGCATGATGGGGCCCCGTGGCGAATGCAGATGGCATAAGCATACGTTCTATTTTCGTTTCATTTTTCTGTAATGTTTAGGAAACATTAATTGATGGGATTTCATTAATGAGATTAATGAAAAGAAAGAAACCAAAAGATGTTGTAGAATCAAATTTTCAAAATGGGTAGCTCTATTTCTTGCTTTGCATAGTGGTATTCCTTAATGAATATTCAGCACCTCATTCGATGAGGAAAAAGCCGGGATCCCTTCACCGGGAGTGACCTCTTTAGAAAAACTAGCAAATGCTACAACCCACTTGGTTTTGCTTTTGACAGCTTCTCTAGTTCTTGCTTTGCATAGTGGTATTCCTTGATGAATATCCAGCACCTCATTCGATGAGGAAAGAGCCGAGATCCCTTCACCGGGAGTGACCTCTTTAGCGAAGCTAGGAAAGCCTAAAAAACACTCCTTTTCTAAATCACTAGATTCTACAACGATATCGAGTTCATTACGCTCATGTTTTTCCTAAAAATCTGCGTATCCCTTCGTCATTTCAGATAAGTACTATTTAGTATTCGTGCTGCGTTTGTTGACTTCCGTTAAGGCGTTGTGTGTGGTAGCTGATTAGTGCTTATCTGCTATATGTGATGCGATTGGATTAGGGTAGTCGTATGGCCTTGTTGACCTCCGTCAAGGGTCGTGCGGGTGGGTTTAATTCAATCAAGAAATGAACGGGTTGAACTTGACTAGCAGCCTATGGTTTGTTGACCTCCGTCAAGGTCATATGAAGGTAAGGGTAAAAACCATTATCTGGAATTTCAAGTGTTGAAATTTGCAATGAGATTGCATACCTTCTATATGATAGTTGGATCTCGATACCCACTGCGAGTAAGAGTTGCTCCTGGGAGAGTTTTGCACTTTACAATTAGCCGATCAAGTAGATGTCTAGAAAGGTGTCAATGGGGTTTTGCCTCTAGGGAAACGAGGTTTATTTTAATTAGGTTTGTGCGAAAGCACGGGGAACCTCCCTCGAAATACCGATACCTGCCTGGCCGAATGATAGGCGAACCTGTAGGGTGTAATTAATCCCGGCTAATCTTACCTTTTAGGGTTTGAAGGAAGATTTGATAAAAACAGTGGGAGCCATCCTGATTACATAAAATAACCAATCTAATCTTTCAAAGAGCACACGCAAAGTGATTATCCTTCTCTCTCTCCTGGTAGCGACCAATGACATGTCTTAATCAAGATAATAATATGGATGCATTGACCGAACTTACTTATTATACTGGGCTAGGTTCCGCTCTATCTTATGATTGTCATAAGTCTGAGTAAGGAATAGGGGAATATCCGGATTCCCATGCCGTCCAAATGAAGAATAAGCATGTTGATGCATTGTCTTCGGGTGTGTTCGTTACCCAGAACTGTTTCTCAGTTTGTTCTACGTCCTGGGTATTGGATACCGGATCAGGATCCCACGTATGTAATTTGTTACATGGGCTATAGACAGGTAGAGAACTGGAAAATGGTGATATGTCTCTAGTAGTAGAGATTGTGCAATTGTTGCAGCCAAAGCAGTTGGCAAATATTAACTAGTGTTACCAACTGGTAAATACAATGATTCTGAGCGACTGTTATTTTGTACCAATAATATTGTGAATATTTTCCTAAATCAAGTGTTGATTGGGTAAGGTATGTTGTATAACAGTGTACACGTTCTGAATCAAACTACAGTTCTAAACGTACAGAATACACACAAGAGGAATAATTCAGAAATGAATGAAGTCTTCTTGAGGCATTATAGACTAGGTCATGTCGATGAGACAAACTAGCTAAAGTTCCCTAAGGATGCATATTTGAATCCGTTCGAATTTGCATCTTATGAAACTTTCCAGTTATGTCTCAAAAACTAGGTGACTAAATCTCCGTTTACTGGAAACGGAGAAAGAGCTACTAAACTCTTGGACAGATACATGGTGATCTATGCAGTCCTATGTCTACATATGCCAGGGATGGTTCCGCGTACTTTATTATAATCACCGATGTTCTCTCAAGATACGAACATATGTTCTTGTTGAAACATAAAACTGAATCTTTTGAGAATTTCAAGGAATATAAGTACGAAGTTGAGAACCAGAAGGGTAAAGGTATTCAAATCCTATGATATGATCGAGGAAAAGAATATCGGAGCACGGAATTCCGAAACTATTTAAAAGAGAATGAGATTCTCTCTCAACTTACTCCTCCGTATACACCACAACACAATGGTATATCGGGGTGGAGGAATCGCACCCTGTGAGATATGGTGAGCTCTATGATGAGTACTGCTGAGTTGCCTATTTTCTTTCAGGGACATGCACTTGAGAAGATGCATACCTATTGAATAGAGTACCGATCAAATCTATTGCCTACGACTCCATATGAGATATGGAATGAGAAGAGACCATCTCTTAAATGAGTTAAGATATGGGGTTTTCCGGCCTATGTTGAAAAGCATAATCCGTACAAGCTTGAGGCAATGTAAGTTCTGTGCAACTTTGTAGGATATCCCAAACATTCGCGAGGGTATATCTTCTACGACACCGAGGAACAAAAGGTGTTTTGTTTTTCGACATGCCACCTTTTTAGAAAAGGAATTTCTTGTGGAAGAAATTAGTGGTGATGAGGTAGAACTGGAAAAAGTTCCAGCAAATAAAACTATAACTGACGATTTGTTGGAACCGGAGGATTCAATAGTCCCCGACGAACCGCAGCCACTTCGCTGATCTAGTTGGATTCCTCATCCACCTGAGAGATACTACGGTTTTCTCGTAGACAGTGGGAGCGAGGATTGCATCATGTAGATGATGACCCAATTAGTTTCGAGCAGGCCATCACAAGTGGAGACTATGTGAAATGGCTAGATGCTATGCGATCTTAGATAGAATCTATGTACACCAACAAAGTATTGGCTTTGGATGTTGCTCCTGAAGGGGTAAAAACCCATTGGGAGCAAGAGGATCTTTGAGAAAGATAATTTAGTGTAGATGGAAAAGTTGAGGCTTTCAAAGCTAGACTTGTCGCTAAGCTTAAGTCCATCAGGATCCTACTTGCCATTACTGCATACCATGACTACGATATCTGGCAAACTGCACGTCAAAACCGCTTTTCTAAATGGTGATTTAGAAGTGTGTGTATATGACACTTCCAGAGGGCTTTTTAGATAGTGGGAGCAGCGGAAGCATGCGCAAGCTGCTTAAATCCATCTACGGGTTAAAGCAGGCATCGTGGAGATGGAATATCTGTTTTAATGAAGCTGTCAAAGAGTTTGGCTTCATCAAAAAGGTAGATGAACTATGTATAAATAAGAAGGTTGTAGAGAGTATGGTTGTCTTCCTCGTATTATACGCAGATGCCATACTTTTTGATAGGAAAGGGTGTTCCTATGCTACACTCGGTCAAGCACCTCTTATCATACAGGTTCTCCATAGAAGATCTAACTGATGTCTCCTACATCCTGAAAATATAGATCTATAGAAATAGATCTAAATAGATTTGAGATTGTCCCAATCCAGGTACATAGACACCATACTAAAGGGGTTTGGTATGGATGATTCTAAGCATAGTAATGTACCCGCTTGTTCAGGAATCACTCTTTCCAAAGAGATGTCTCTCGAGACTGATTTGGAGAGGGCTCGCATATAAGGGATACCCTATGCTTTAGCAGACGGGTCAATCATGCATGCGATGTTATATACCAGACCAGATGTAGCTTACTCACTAGGTATAGTGAATAAGTATCGAAAAGATCTTTGGGAAAACCACTGGACAGCTGAAGAACATTCTTAAGTGCTTGAGAAGGACTAAAGAGATGTTCTTGGTGTATGGTAACTGTGAACTCCAGATGGAGTCCTTTACCAATTTGAGCTTCCAGAGTGATAAGGATGACTGAAAGTCAGTCTCGGGTTTTGACTTCACTCTCAGTGGAGGGACAGTATGTTGGAAGGGTTCTAAGCTATACTACGTAGCTGACTCGTTAATAGAGGCTAATTACATCGTTACCAACGATGCTGCCAAAGAGGTTGTTTGGATGAATAGAGTTCATGAGATGAACTAGGTTCCTACCATTGGGCATCCAATACCTGTGTATTATGATGACAATGGAGTTGTGGCTTTGGCCTAGGAACCCCGGTCCCGTCAGCGATCCAGACATATTCTTAGACAGTATCACCTGATCAGGGAGATAGTTGATCTCCGAGAGATCGAGATCAGGAGAGTTGACACAGAGGATAAAACAGCGGATCCACTCACCAAGTCCATCCCCCAGATGCTATTTGAAAGACTTTTGGGACATTGGATATGAGATACTACAACAACCGGTCTTAGTGCAAGTGGGACATTGTTAGGGATATGTATGCCCTAGAGGCCATTATTGATGATATAGTGGATGCTTGGACATGTATATAGAGGACTTTCTTGCTCGACATGATAGTATGCTATCAGGTTACCTTTATCTTAACATGTAGACTGGTATTTATACTGTTTGTCTCTTACATATTGATAAAGCCTTTAAGATATGTACTCAACTACCAGGATTATGATGAGATCATACTACTGGTGCCAGGGTGGTCCAAAAGTACATCCTTTAAATAGTTCCTAGTCATGGGAATATCGAGACTAGGGCATCGATATTCCAGAGTGTGTACGTTTCTTGTCCCTTAGAGGGTGATGGCCGATCCCACAACCATTGGTGTGTGACATCAAAGATTGTACACAGGTGCTCATTGGAGAATGGGTACACCGAACAGGACTCGCCGAGGACTCCTATGTGGTAGTATAGTTATCGTCAGATAGCTGTCTTCTAGTGACATTGGTACAGGTTAGTCTGTAGACCCAAGATCGTCATAGAGTCTTGTGTGGCTCCCACTATACTTTGATTTCCTTCCTACCACGCTCTATAGGAGTTGTGCAAGCAGGTGGATTTTTGGTACAATCCCGAGTCACATGGAGGCAATGAGTGATAGGAGGGGTTTCGTCTCTCCCGGTATTGGGGGTTGATATTGCGCTATGCTCGATTGGCTATAACTGGAAGTTCCTGGCCAGGGCTGCTGCCGAGATTTACTAATAAGTGTTATCAGTAGTTTCTCGAACCGTTATAGGCCAGACCTCGGCATGACTTATCACGTTACTGGGTCTGACCTTTACCACCCCTAGACATGATATGCGACATATCAGACAAAGAGACCGGACTTTACTGTAGTGTTACTGATAGGCTTCATGGAGAGTATGGACGAGCTTGCTTGTTGATCTTCATATCGCTTAATACTCGGGTAGCCGTTACGTCTAACTAGTACCGCTTACGGCTTGTAGGTGATTGATGTGATCATCACCTACTGCTGGCGTATTGGCGAGTCTTTAGAGTCCCACACAGAAGTTCCCTGGTTCAAGCGAAACGAAGTAGGGCACATATGTGATATGTGTGTGATCCTGATTAAATACGTGTATGTGATACCGCATTGTAATCTGGCAGTTATCTGTTATCGGTTTGGTTAGATGTGATATAACCAGATTATCGAATCAAGTGTTGATTTGATAATGTGATATACAGATTACTGATATTAGTCGGTTATATATGATATAACAGGATTAATAAATCAAGTGTTGATTTAATAATGTGATATATATTATATGATATAATTATATCTTAACTAATATTATTAGCTAACTAATTATGTTTCTTAATATATATTAATATATATATATTTGATATATATATATTTGATATATATATATATATATATATATATATATATATATATATATATATATATATATATATATATATATATATATATATATATGAAGCATGGCATCTATTTTCTATTTTTAGAAAATATAAAATGAGCTGTAAATTATGGAGATATTTGTGGAATGGGCAAGGCATGTGTTTTTATCATATTATATTGGTCTTGACTCACTATTCAAGCATGGTTGTAATTTAGAATTGCAATTTATTCCATGCTTGAATAAGTGAGGAATTATTTTTTGATATTTTTTTTCTATGCTTGGATACTCTCTTGAGTTCATGCCTTAGCCATTTTCTTGAGCTCTTGCTTCTACTTGCTCTCCACAATTTTCTTCACCTCACCTCCACGTTCAAACCCTCACATGAGATGTGAATCATTGAACTTGTGAGAATCCTAGTGAGCAAATCAAACCCCTATTTCATCATCTCACATTATATTAGCAATTTGAGGTGGAGTGTTGCCTTCACTAATGAGATTAGTGAAGGGTTAGTTTGAGCTAGTGGACTTCAGGTGGATCGTCTTTGGAGCGAAGATCACGGAGGAAGTTCTTTTATCTTAAAGAGAAGCCCAGTGGAGTCGCGTGGACCACAACCCAGAGCTAGAGAAGAGAAGGACTCGATCTACAAGGGTATAACCTTAGTTCATATCATCTTAGCAAACCCTAATATTCTAGCAAAGATCTTGTATAGTCTTACTTAGCACGTAATAAAAATTAAAATTTGGCATGCTTGATGCTACTAAAACCTCATGGTGGTGCTAGGGTCGACTTTCAATAGTGATCTGTAATACCACATAATGCATGTACATGATGATAAAGACAAACCGGATAGCATACTTTCATTTTAAGTAAGACTGTTCTACCTGTATAGTTCCTCCCTCAATCATCACAATCGTGTGCCTGCGATTACAATAATTGACTTGAGGGCACTATATCCAACACACGTTACCTACTACGGGAATGATTCCACCTCCACTAGGTGCAAATAACCCGCAACCACCTCTTGTTGCGGCGCCACATCGAATTGTGCTTCAAGATCGTTTCTACCCAACACGCACTGCGCTTCCGACTTGTCTTTCTTTTCTACCAGCCAATGGGAACAACTTCGAGATTAAGCCCTACTTCAACAATATGCTGCCCAAGTTTCATGGGGTTGAATCTGAATATGCATACATCTTCGTAAATAAATTCCAAAACGCATGTGTGATGTTGAAGATAACCCAACTGTCTGATGATTCTATATAGTACCGCATCTCATTCGATAACCAGTTGGGACGAATTTGTGAAAGCGTTTCTGAAGAAATTCTACCCGAATCACAAAACCGCTAGGATCCGAAATGAGATAAACTAACTCGCCCAGCTTCCAACTGAACCTTTTTGGAAGTTTTTGACCGGTATAAGGACCTCCTTGTTCAATGTCCTTATCACGGTATTGAGAAATGACAACTTTGCCAAACTTTGTATGAGGGCCTGAATCCAGCAACTAGGCAGTTGATGGAAACCATTTGTCAAGGCCACATCCTATCAAAATTCGATGAGGAGGCTTAGCAATTCTTCGATGATCTTGCAGAGCAGACGCTATAATAGAAGAGCACCAGACCAAACGCTTCATCTTCTTCTATTTATTCTTCCGGTCAGTCTAGGGCAGGCGTTCACCAGCTCGATATCTCTATTGCAATGAAAGCCGACATGGCTGCAATCACAAGAAAACTTGAGGCGATTGATAGTAAAATTTCATCTCCTTCTCCTAACCCTGTGGATCCCCTTCACACCATTTGTGTTTGTTGTTCAAATCTATCTCATTTGACCGATGAGTTTCCTTACAACCCACCATTTCAAGGACAGGATAAGATTAATGCTGCTTTTCAGCAAAGACCAAGAAATGATCCATACTCTTCCACGTATAACCCTAGATGGAGGAACCACCCTAATTTCGCCCGAAACCAGAATCAGAACCAGATTCAGAACCAGAACCAGTTCCAAGGCCAAAACAACTTTCAGAGGGCTCCTCCATAACAACAACAAGCTCAGCAACAATTTCAGTAACCTTTCCAACCCCAACCTTTTCAGAATCCGATGAACAACTTTGCACCTTACAACAATTCTTTTCCTTAGAACAATAGCTTTGTTCCGTCCAATAACGATATGGTTTCCTCGCTTGAACGGAGTCTTGATGCTTTTGTGAAGCAATCAATTCAATCCACCGCGAACATTCAATATTCCATTCAACCACTTGTGCAACACACAGCTTATCATGGACAGAGTATCAAAACCATCGAGACCCAGATTGCATAGCTGAACGCGGCATTGAGTGAGCGAGAGAGAGGAAAACTTCCGTCTTAACCATTACCCAATCTTGGTCACCCATATAATGCACATGTTGCTCTCGAACAACAAAACTATAATGTGAATGTCGTGACTACATTGAGACCAGGAAGAATTCTGAACAACAATATTGGCGCACGAAATGATGATAATGACGACACTCCGGCTGCTTCTTCTTCTCCTTTATCTTCTGAGCCCATTCTTCATTCTTCATAGGGCTCTTCTTAAAAAACTGCCGGTTCGAATGGATCCATCTATCACTCCACTCAAACTCAATTTTTGGGTTTCGTTCCAAATCCATAATCCCTTCCATAAATATTGGACTCAACCAATTTAAACAAAGCTCCATTTCTAAACCGGTTGAAATCCAATAAACAAAATCCACAAATGGAGAAAGTTGTGAAGTTGTTCAAATAGGTTAACATAAATATTCCCCTTTTAGATCCAATCCAACAAGTCCCCTCTTATGCGAAAATCTTGAATGACTTATGCACTAAGAAGAAAATATCCCAGGTACCGAAGAATGTTTTCTTGGCAAGTAATATGAGTGATGCTCTTACCTAAAATTTACCACAAAAATGGAAGTACCCTGATTGTCCTACGATTTCAATTACCATTGGGAATAAGAACATCAATCGCACTCTTTTGGATCTCGGTGCCAGTGTTAACCTTCTTCCTTATTCAGTTTATGAGCAATTCGGTGTAGAAGAACTGAAACCTATACATTGTACTCTTCAAATGGCTGACCGATCTATCACCTATCCTAAGGATGAGCTAGAGAATGTGTTGATTAAGGTTGGGAACTTCATATTTCCCATTGATTTAATTATTTTAGCTAAACAACCTGTAACTAACCCCCGAAATCAAATTCCGGTGATACTCGGTTGCCAATTCCTTGCAAGCTCAAATATGGTGAACAATTGCCGAAATGGTTCCATGAACCTATCTTTCGGTAATATGACAATTGAACTCAACATTTTTAGGTTAGGAAATCAACCATCCGAACCGAACGCTCATCTACTAGATATCTATTTCGTTCAGGAGATCACCCCCGATGATTGTGAATTTGAAGAATTTCTGTTTGATCATGGTGATCATAACGCCACTGGTACGTTCTTCTTTGAACCTTCTGCTTCCAAATACAACAAAGAATATGAGTGCTTCACATTTTTGAACGATATTTATATATCACCACCCGAGTTGGAATCTTTTGAATTTTCGGATGAGTTAGTTGAACCATACGACTCTGTTGCATACACTTATTTGGAACCCCTCCTGGAATCCTTTGAGTTCGAGACATGTTCCCCAATCCTACCTTCAGCTGTTTTTCTTCTGACGCTCGAACTCAAACCACTGCCGTCTCACCTCAAGTATGAATACTTAGGTGAAAACGAGACTCTACCGGTTATCATTTCGGCCTCTTTAGCTTTAGAGCAAGAGAAATCTCTTCTCGCGGTCTTACAATCAAATCGGCAAGCTTTCGACAGGACGATGGCGGACATCAAGGGGATTAGTCCCCTGATCGTTGAACATCACATTCACATGATGAATGATACCAAACTAGCTAGGGATCTACAGAGGCGATTGAATCCAGTCATGAAGAAGGCTGTGAAGAAAGAGATTGTTAAATGTATGGATAGGGTATCATTTACTCTATCTCTGACAGTCAATGAGTAAGTCCGATACACGTTGTCCCTAAAAAGTCGAGCATTACGGTCATCAATAACGAGGCAAATGAGTTAATCCCCATTCGGATCCAAACTGGGTGGCGAGTATGCATTGATTATCAAAAACTCAACGTCACAACGTGGAATGATCACTTTCCGCTACCTTTTATTAACCAAATGCTCGAACAATTAGCTGGACATGAGTTCTACTGTTTTCAGGACGGTTACTCAGGATACAACCAGATTCCCATCATCGAAAAAGTCCAGGACAAGACCACTTTCACTTGTCCTTTTTGCATGTTTGCATATCGCCCTATGCTCTTTGGGCTATGCAATGCCCCCGCTACATTTCAGCGGTGTATGATGGGATATTCTTTGACATGATGAAGAAATTTTTGGAAATATTCATGGATGACTTCTCCATCTTTGGAGACTTTTTTAACGAGTGTTTACAACATCTGGACGCTGTCCTTACCATAAGAAGACGGGCCCCACCACTTAAAGAAAAACCGTTGGAATTCCATATTTACCCGCCACCGCCGGTTTAATGATCTCCAATGTGCTACATTTTTCTTCTAGTCATTTCACATTGTCACATCACTTTTGTTTTATTGTTTGTTTATTCTATTGAGGTGTCTATAAATACCACACTAGAAGAGAGGCAAAGGGTC
Organism: Agapanthus africanus; assembly: GCA_030015575.1. Classification (NCBI taxonomy): domain Eukaryota; kingdom Viridiplantae; phylum Streptophyta; class Magnoliopsida; order Asparagales; family Amaryllidaceae; genus Agapanthus; species Agapanthus africanus. The sequence goes on from JASDDO010000024.1 coordinate 853,344,903, forward strand.
CATGTTTTTGTTTTAGACCAAGTTTTTCATTTCTAGATGTTAACTTGTATTTCCATTTGTACTCTTGAGTACCTGCCCTCTATCTTGAATTTTTAAATTCTTCGCTGAACTTACAAGCTTAAGGTTTATGTTCTTGAATTCAAATTAGTTTGTATCTTCATTTACAATCAATAAGAAGTTCTTTTTTGCTCATTTCATGTCATTGCTTGCTACAATTGTGATTTAGTGAAATCCTTTACTTTTCTTTGATCTTACAACCTCTTAAGTGATCTTGCAAGTTTAAAGTTTGGTATTTGATTTCATAGTGAGATTTGGACTCAAAAGACACTTGAAGATAGCATTTCGGACATATCAGTTCTTAGTGTTCTTTAAACTTTTGCTTTACTTATTTTGCATTTTTTATGTGCTACTCTCTTTTTGTATTTTCTTTGGTTCTTGTGAATATGTGTGAGTAGTTAATTAACTTGTTAAGGGTGGAATATGGTTAGTTTTGAATAGGATAAATGTTTTCTAATTTCCTTTAAAAACCTCTAACTTGTAATTGAAACTTTGATCAAACATTTCGCAATCCGCTCCGTTAGGCGCCCTATCCTACCACGATAGCGGCGACTTCTAATCATGAACGGTTGAGATTGGTTTGCCGGAGGCGTAGGTTAAGAGACAAGAATAGAAGGATAAGGGACAAGAAATACAGATTTAGCACACAATCGCAAATACTGCACTTCAAGCATCCTGATCCACGTTGTTGCCGATTACCTCAGCATCAATATCGAGTTTAGTTTATAAGGAAACGACAAACATTATCCTAGCTCAAGGTAACTTAAAAGTACCCCTAATAAGTCTTTTTCTTGAACATATCATATTTTACAACACTTACAATAAAAACAACTCCAAGTTTCTGACTTCACTCGTTAAAATAAGCTTAAAAACCTACCATCTTCCTGCGGATGACCCGTACTCATCTCGGTTCGGTACAAGCGACACCGTTTTGATTGCGGTTATTTCAAACTTTAAAACAACACGTAAAATCCTTACCAATCAGTAATGCTACATGGTTTCCTTCCATTTAGTGGATATTCACTGGAAATAACTGCATACCTTTTGAATATGGTTCCATCTAAATTAGTGTCTCCGATTTTATATTTGATATAGAATGGTATTATATCTTAAGATTATTAAGGTATATGGAGTAATCTGATTCGTGTTTATAGCAGAATCTGGATGTACTCAAGACACGTTTTTATAATGGTAGTTTGTGGGTTACCCTATGCATTCGCAGGGGTTTAACATTCTACCATTTTCAAGAACAAAAGTTATTTTGTTCTTGACTCGCCATATTTTTAGTAAAATGGATTTTTTTCAAAAGACATTAGTGGGAGTATGGTAGAACTGAAAGTGATTTCAGAACCTCAAATGGTTACTAAAAATTTAGTAGAATCTAAGAATTCAATCGGATTTGACAATCTATTAGCCACTCCGCAGATTTTGTCGGTGATCTCAGCCACCCGAGAGGTATTTCGGTTTCCTCATAAACGGTGACATTGTAACATTTCAGAAAAATAAAATATTATTTTTGGGAATTTTTATAATTAAATAATAAATATAATGAAAATTTTAATAAATTGGTATAAATATATACCGATAATTTGGAAAATATTTGGAAAATTATAAGAATTATTGAAATATTGGTGTTTATATGATATGAATAATTATTGATTTTAAAAATACTTATTTGTAAATAGATTAAATGCTAATCGCGATTAAAAATCACTAATCGTGCATTAAGCTTGATTTGTGTACATGACATGTATCATGTCAAATTTCACATTGTTACAATTTTCTACCATGTCTTTCCTCTTTATTTTCATGCATGGTTGGTTTTAATATGAGAGGATGAGAAAAGAAAAGAAAAGAAAAGAAAAGAAAAGAGAATGAGAGAGAGAGCTCTAGAAATTCCTAGACCTTTGACCAATGCTCCCATTTCTTTCTCCATCTCTTCATCATTTTTCTTTTGCTTCATCTCACCATGGCTGCCCTCCTCTCTCCACCACCTTAACTACCTCAAATCATCATAAAAAACACATCAAAACTCCATCTTCCCTTCATTAAAAACATTCACAAGCTCACTAAAAACACTTTGGATCAAGAAAAATTGGATTTTGAAGACTTGGGGCAACTCAAGAAAATTCTTGAGTTGCCAAATGAGATAATTTCTTCACCATTAGTGTATTTCAATTACTTTAGCACCCATGCATGTTTAGAAATGATTAGGTGATGGTTAGTGAACTTTGAAAATTTCTAGAAAGGGTTAGGGTTTGAGTTGAATTCAAAGGTGAAATTGAGGCTTAATAGTGACCTTAAACCCCTTTGGTGTGTGATTAAAGACCAAAACCTGTGAGTAAACCCCCAATTTATAAACTTATAAACCCTGACATCGAAAAAATTGTGAGAATTGTGATGTTATTTAGGAATCTGGAGAGACTCGGGGACCTGGAAAATTATTTAGCGAAGACTAAGAGTTGTGCAGGCAACCTGGAGTATACCCTGAAGACCCGAGACCCCATCTCCCAATCTAGGCCACAAATATATCCCATTTGGCCCCAAATTGCGGCCTGGGTACCTCCATTTTAGTTCGTGTTTGGTCCAGGGCTTTATCTCCAGTAAACTAGACACTCCACATATGCAAAATTGATTAATTTCATCTTAGGCAAAATCTGGAGCATGTTTTCTGAGATTCTGTTTTGATTTAGTGATTGTTTATAACTTGAACTTTGGTAATTGTGTTTTTAACTCGATGGTCTGATGTTTGTACATCGACATCGAGAATTTGTTTGGCTTTTCTTGCATGCGAGGACCATAGGTTCTAACCTATGTGTGTTCTATGTGCCGTTTTGGTTTCGATTTACGATATCATATGTTTATATGTAGGTACCCCCGTGTGGAATTCGAGACGACGGGAAGAGCATGGCGACATCGACTTCAGTAAGCAAGGATGCAGGTGAGTAGATGTATATCTACGGGGGAAGTCGGGTGGATGGCGTATAGCACCCCCGCAAACGTAGTATAAGGTTATAACGTATTATTATTATGAGTCGGACGTGACCACGGATTCTTGACTGGTAGGGTACCATTGAAGACCTTAAGTTGGATTAGATTGATTTAGAAAGATTTAACCAGAGGATGATTACCTTGGAGTCAATTTGTATGTTTCATGTAGCCACACACGCACACACACAAACACCTGACTTGGTGTATATGTGTGTGTGTGTGTGTGTGTGTGTGTGTGTGTAGGTTTCTACATATATATATATATATATTTATATATATATATAACATATACACATGATATGAGGATATTACGTGATATTTAGGGATGAGTCAATATGACTAGGCATGATGCCGTGAGATATTGGATATATGATCGAGATATGATACGAAATGTGTTATGATATTAGCGGATTGTTGGGTAATGAGAAAATATATAAACGATAATATGTGTAGATGACATTGAAATGAACGAGACTCTAGAATAAAACCCAGATCGTAATATGTGACTTAATCACGATATGATGTATGACATGATATTTTAGTGGATCATCTGACGATGTATATTCTTACAGACGATTATATATGTTGATGATATTGGAATGTATGCGATTATAGTACAATACCCTTGATCATAATTTTGGTTGATGATGATACTATACGAACGATGATGTATATGTGATAGTTGACCCGTACCCCGATTTTGGGATGCCGTACGATGGATTTTACCGTACGAAGTATAGATATGATGATTGATCCGCACTCTTGACTCGAGGAAGTCGTACTATGTACGTGACGCTATTGAGGCTGGATCGTCGACTACTTGAGACATTGACTCAGACTTTAGGAGGATTCTTCTTACCTTTCGACCAGTCTCTTTAATTTAGTCCCTTAGTTGGTTAGGTAAATGTTAGTTTAGGCTCGAGTCATACTTATTTTCAAAACTAACGAATCATGCCCATTTTTTTAAAGACATCCTGAGGAATACTACTGATTTTTCAAAGGACGTATCTTTTCTTAAAACCCCCGTTGCCCCTACTTTTCTAAAAACCACGATTCGTGCTTTTTCAATTAACAAACTGTATGACTCGTAATTAGTATGTATACTCTAATTGTTCGTTTACTACATATGCACCGTTAAATTCATGTTGTATCTATCGCATTGCATGTTCATACGTATGTTTCCTTGCTAATATGAAACCCTGTCTGTTAGGACACCGCACCATTACCGATGATGTGCATTTTCCACGTACACTTATTTGCCGGCTTACACACATCATCATCGGTAATTGCCATGTCACGTACACTTTAGAACATATTATTTGTATTGATATAATCAGCTAAATACTAGTTCCAACATAATATTGTGCGATTGCTCTCATGTGCTAGTTTGGACACTGCATTTATTACTTAGACACTTCATACATTTACATATTCATACTATCATGCAGTATTGTGGGACTTATGCCGATACTTATTATTTATTTACTCATGATTCTTGGGATTTTGGATTTTCTATGAGATTTCTGGATTTTGGGGCAAACCGCAACACTTTCAAAACTTGTTATTATTTTAAAAAGCAAAACTGCGGTTTTCTCATGATGTGATGTGTGTGCTGTCCACCATGAGTTTTCTTGGTTCTTGAGCAGTATCATATACCCGATTCGAGGAGGGGGATGCATCGTCTGCGGGTACATGGTGGGACCGGTATGGTACCTCGGGGCAAGAAGATCGCTGATGATGGCGTTGAGCCCTGCAGGGGAGCACTACCTACCGGTTATTTGTGACGCGGCGGATATCCGGAGGATACCGACCGTAGTCGTGTGATTTGATGTTATGGGTCGATCCGGACGGCCGGAGACCGAGATCTTGAGATTTGAGATACAGAGATATGCGATTTGAGATATAGAGATACGAGATTGAGATACAGAGATATGAGATATCGAGACTTTGAGATTTACATGCTTTGTGTCGATGCTTGACATGGATTTCCATGGATTTCATTGATGATACTTCAGTTATTTCAGAAGAATTTTACTGAGATAAAAATACATATTTTCTTATATCAGATTATCCATATTTCTTGGTGGATTATTTCATTCATGATGCATTAATACATCATATACATACATGACATTTTGCTACTTAGTGACACTAACACAAGCACCGAGTACTACACGTATGCATAGCTTATTACCCTATCACTACTAGATGTCTAGGGTTATGTTGAATATATTATATGACCTAGGAGAGCGTCGTGCATGCGATTTCTACCCGCAGATGTCTTCTACTCACGAGTTGGTAACTCACTCCTGTTGTGCCAAATTTTCTTACAGGTTTAGATGTACAGGTTTCCTTGGCGACTTGCTGGCACAACACTTCATTCAGGGTGATTGCTTGGGTAGGTTGTTTCACTTGCATCGTGACTGCCGTTGTACTTTTATTTATTCAGTTGTATCTAGTAAACTCCATCAACCAGACTTGTATTATTTGATAGACTTAGAAGACGGGTTGTTTATTCTTTTGACCTTAGAGTCGCGCTTGTATTATGATGGTTTTCTGATGGTTATTTGAGTTCTTGAGTTTTGATCTTCGCTCTTCAGCGTTGTATATTATATTACTTGCGTGATTGTGACTGCCAATTGGCAAAGAGCTAGCTCCCGCTTGGGGATGCCTTTATTATTGCTTTATTTATATATATTCTTGTCTGTACCCGTTTGGGACCAGTTTTTACAAAGGAGACTCTGTCGAAATTTTTGAGAAAATTTGATGTTGCTTTTTAAACAAGTTTTTCTACACTTCTTTTAAATGGTTTAGATTCTAGGTTTCGTCTTACTTAGATTACGTTACGCCTTTAGACGTTTCGTAATTTAAGTTCCGGTCACGTCCGTACCTTCGGGTCGTGACAAAGTTGGTATCAGAGCGTTAGGTTTAACTTTTGTCCGAGTCTAGCTTGACCCTGGTTGATGGAGGAGGTGACATAGGTAGAGTGACGTACCGTGGGTATGATCCGCGGCAAACTTACGATACGCTACTCAGCTTAAGAAGCCTTAGGATGTACATTTCTTGGCACCTTATTCTATTCATTCCTTTCATCTATCTTTGTCGATGTCGGATGGTTGTTTCTATTACCACGGTCGCACGAGCAGAGCGAGCTGCGATTAGAGTTGTGGTCAGCGTGGGCGTTTCGATATGTCGTTTACTATGTTTTCTCGTGGACGTGAGCGTTTGATATCTGCACCAGGTGATCGGGCCACTGCTAGAGACCGGCTAGAATGTGATGACCGTTAATGTATCGTCTATCCCTGAGGATTGGGGCATCGTTTAGCGTGCGAGAGAAGAGTTTTCACATGTTGTCTAGGTCAAGTTAAAAGGTTCGAACGAACGTCAGAAACCCATTTTCCCAAGTTTATGGTATTTGGAAAAACATGCAGGTAATTCTATGGACCCTCTAGAGGAATGAAACTCTAACTCGACATAATTACCATAAGAATGCCTTTGAAGCTTAGGGTTTGCGGCAGTTCCGTGGTGCCATTAGTGAGGCTTGGGTTTGCCCTTCTATGGCTGGTCCGTAGGTGCTGTGGCATGTACTGGATATTTTTAAACTGTACTCGAGTGTTGAGCTCTTAGGGAATTTTGGGATTTTGATGAATTGATCGAAAAGTTTAACGTAGTCTGGATATCAGGTGAAGGGACACATTACTTGGGAGACTAGAGATATGAGTATAGCTGTTTGTTGCGCCGTTCATACAGCTACGAAGAGACGAGTTCGAATCAGTCAACACCAGAGAAAAAGAAGCACATCAACGTCAGTGTTTACGATTTATGATTTGGCAATTTGAATGTCACATTTCTACTGCTTGAATTTTGGTATTTTGAGGATTTTGTGTTATGATTGGTATTTCCTGTGTACTCATTCTTTGCACTCGACTAGTGTTCCATATATCAGTTGTATTGATGTTTGTTTTGTGCATATCCATTGCACTTGATTTTGATTTTGTACATTCTGAGACACTGATTTGATTTCGTGTATATGGGTTGTACATGATTTTGGACTTGTGCTTTCGGTATAGTTTTCATGCACTTTTTGTACTTCGATTTGGTTTTGTGCACACTGATGCATGTGGTTGTGAGTTTATCTATCGCGGTATACTTGATTTGATCCGATGTATGTTGTATACTGCTGATTTCGATTTTGATTTTCGATATATGTTTTCGTGTACCATGTGCACTGGATTGAGATTTTGCGCACACTTGGTGCACTTGATGCGATTTTGTGCACACTAGAGGCACTAAATCGGGGTTTTGTGCAAATTAGATGCACCTGGTATTGTTGTCATGCACGCCCGTTGCACTCGACAGATGTTTTTGGTTCTTACCCGTTGCACTCTGTTTTATTTCTGTGCATAGTCATGGTATCTGTATTCGATTTCGATCTTCATGCGCACCGGACGCACGTGGTATTTTTGTGCTGTAATTGGGATTGATTTCATTTTGAGCTATACGTTTTTATGATATTTACTATTTAATTTAGTAACCGAGCAGGACTGTTTGGAGGACAGTACCTGAATATGTTTTTGCATGCATTGATAGTTACCGAAGGGATTTCCAAAATGAGCTATAGTCTCAATATTGTCTTATGTGTTTGAGATGACACGAAACATTTTATAAAGGAAACCCTTCAAAATTATTTTCAAAAATGGCGGGACGTGTATATTAAACAAAAGGATATATATATACGTATAATTATTTTCTTATAAATAAATACCCGCTACTTGTGCCGTGGTACGCGCATCGTACGGTGATTCGAAAAAGGTTTCGCATGTATTTCTATTTGGATGTTTTGATGATTTTACCACGATGCGTACTATGTACAAGTTATAGTTTGAGTATATCATATTGGTTTTTCGTATTGGATTTTGTCTTTGTATTTTCACCTTAACTCAGATGATTGCGTACCGCTTGATGGAGTTTTGACCTTGAGTATTTATACTCGTTTTTCATGCGCATACATTGCGCTAAGATATGTTTATGGTATTTATGATTTCGGAGCCCCGACGACTTGAGTGTTTTGCTGAAATGTTTTAGAATTTAGGGTAAGTTTAAATTTAAATTCGAGGACCGAATTTATTTAAGGGGGAAGATTGTAATATTTCAGAAAAATAAAATATTATTTGTGGGAATTTTTATATTAAATAATAAATATTATGAATATTTTAATAAATTGGTATAATTATATACCGATAATTTGGAAAATATTTGGGAAATTATAAGAATTATTGAAATATTGGTGTTTATATGACATGAATAATTATTGATTTTCAAAATACTTATTTGGAAATAGATTAAATGCTAATCGCGATTAAAAATCACTAATCGTGCATTAAGCTTGATTTGTGTACATGACATATATCATATCAAATTTCACATCGTTACATTTTTCTACCATGTCTTTTCTCTTTATTTTCATGCAAGGTTGGTTTAAATATGAGAGGATGAGAAAAGAAAATAAAAGAAAAGAATACAAAAGAAAAGAAAAGATGAGAGAATGAGAGAGAGAGCACTAGAAATTCCTAGACCTTTGACCAATGCTCCGATTTCTTTCTCCATCTCTTCATCATTTTTCTTTTGCCTCATCTCACCATGGCTGCCCTCCTCTTTCCACCACCTTCACCACCTCAAATCATCATCAAAAACACATCAAAACTCCATCTTCCCTTCATTAAAAACATTCACAAGCTTATTATAAACACTTTGGATCAAGAAAAATTGGATTTTGAAGACTTGGGGCAACTCAAGAAAATTCATGAGTTGCCAAATGAGATAATTTCTCCACCATTAGTATTGTATTTCAATTACTTTAGCACCCATGCATGTTTAGAAGTGATTAGGTGATGATTAGTGAACTTTGAAAATTTCTAGAAAGCATTAGGGTTTGAGTTGAATTCAAAGGTGAAATTGAGGCTCAATAGTGACCATAAACCCCTGTGGTGTGTGATTAAAGACCAAAACATGTGAGTAAACCCCCAATTCACAAACTTAGAAACCCCGACATTGGAAAAATTGTGAGAATTGTGATGGTATTTAGGAATCTGGAGTGACTCGGTGACCTGGAAAATTATTTAGCGAAGAATGAGAGTTGTACAGGCAACCTGGAGTATACCCTGAAGACCTGAGACCCCATCTCCCAGTCTAGGCCGCAAATATATCCCATTTGGCCGCAAATTGCGGCCTGGGTACCTCCATTTTAGTTCGTGTTTTGTCCAGGGATTTATCTCCAGTAAACTAGACCCTCCACATATGCAAAATTGGCTAATTTTATCTTAGGAAAAATCTGGAGCATGTTTTCTGATATTCTGTTTTGATTTAGTGATTGTTTATAACTTGAAATTTGCTAATTGTGTTTTTAACTCGATGGTCTTATGTTTGTACATCGACATCGTGAATTTGTTTGGCTTTTCTTGCATGCGAGGACCATAGGTTCTAACCTATGTGTGTTCCGTGTGCCGTTTTGGTTTTCACTTGTGATTTCGATTTACGATACCATATGTTTATATGTAGGTACCCCCATGTGGAATTCGAGACGACGGGAAGAGCATGGCGATATCGACTTCAGCAAGCAAGGATGCAGGTGAGTAGATGTATATCTACGGGGGAAGTCGGGTGGATGGCGTATAGCACCCTCGCAAACGTAGTATAAAGTTATAACGTATTATTATTATGAGTCGGACATGACCTCGGATTCTTGACTGGTAGGGTACCATTGAAGACCTTAAGTTGGATTAGATTGATTTAGAAAGATTTAACCAGAGGATGATTACCTTGGAGTCAATTTGTAGGTTTCATGTAGACACACACGCACACACACATACACCTGACTTGGTGTATGTGTGTGTGTGTATGCGATACTTGGGGATGAGTCATTATGACTGGGCATGATGCCGTGAGATATTGGATATATGATCGAGATATGATATGAAATGTGTTATGATATTAGCGGATCGTTGGGTAATGAGAAAATATATAAAAGATAATATGTGTAGATGACATTGAAATGAACGAGACTCTATAATAAAACCCAGATCGTAATATGTGACTTAATCACGATATTATGTATGACATGATATTTTAGTGGATCATCTGACGATGTATATTCACACAGACGATGAAATATATTGATGATATTGGAATGTATGCAATTATAGTACAGTACCCTTGATCATGATATTGGTTGATGATGATACTATACGAACGATGATGTATATGTGATAGTTGACCCGTACCCCGATTTTGGGATGTCGTACGATAGATTTTACCGTACGAAGTATAGATATGATGATTGATCCGCACTCTTGACTCGAGGAAGTCGTACTATGTACGTGACGCTATTGAGGTTGGATCGCTGACTACTTGAGACATTGACTCAGACTTTAGGAGGATTCTTCTTACCATTCGACTAGTCTCTTTAGTTTAGTCCCTTAGTTGGTTAGGTAAATGTTAGTTTAGGCTCGAGTCATACTTATTTTCAAAACTAACGAATTGTGCGCATTTTTTTAAAGACAGCCTGAGGGATACTACGGATTTTTCAAAGGACGTATCTTTTCTTAAAAACCCCGTAGCCCCTACTTTTCTAAAAACCACGATTCGTGTTTTTTCGATTAACAAATTGTATGACTCGTAATTAGTATATATACTCTAATTGTTCGTTTACTACATATGCACCGTTAAATTCATGTTGTATCTATCGCATTGCATGTTCATACGTATGTTTCCTTGCTAATATGAAACCCTGCCTGTTAGGACACCGGCACCATTATCGATGATGTGCATTTTCCACGTACACTTATTTGCCGGCTCATACACATCATCATCGGTATTTACCATGTGACGTACACTTTAGAACATATTATTTGTATTGATATAATCAGCTAAATGCTAGTTTCAACATAATATTGTGCGATTGCTCTCATGTGCTAGTTTGCACACTGCATTTATTACTTAGACACTTCATGCATTTAACTATCATGCAGTATTGTGGGACTTATGCCGATACTTATTATTTATTTACTCATGATTCTTAGAATTTTGGATTTTCTATGAGATTTCTGGATTTTGGGGAAAACCGCAACACTTTCAAAACTTGTTATTGTTTTAAAAAGCAAAACTGCGGTTTTCTCATGATGTGATGTGTGTGCTGTCCACCATGAGTTTTCTCGGTTCTTGAGCAGTATCATATACCTGATTCGAGGAGGGGGATGCACCGTCTGTGGGTACATAGTGGGCCCGGTATGGTACCTCGGGGTAAGAAGATCGCAGATGATGGCGTTGAGCCCGGCAGGGGAGTTATTTGTGACGCGGCGGATATCCGGAGGATACCGACCGTAGTCGTGTGATTTGATGTTATGGGTCGATCCGGACTGCCGGAGCCCGAGATATTGAGATTTGAGATACAGAGATATGAGATTTGAGATATAGAGATACGAGATTGTGATACAGAGATATGAGATATCGAGACTTTGAGATTTACATGCTTTGTGTCGATGCTTGACACGGATTTCTATGGATTTCATTGATGATACTTCAGTTATTTCAGAAGAATTTTACTGAGATAAAAATACACATTTTCTTATATCAGATTATCCAGATTTCTTGGTGGATTATTTCATTCATGATGCATTAATACATCATATACATACATGACATTTTGCTACTTAGTGACACTAACACAAGCACCGAGTACTACACGTATGCATAGCTTATTACCCTATCACTACTAGATATCTAGGGTTATGTTGAGTATATTATATGACCTAGGAGAGTGTCGTGCATGCGATTTCTATCCGCAGATGTCTTCTACTCACGAGTTGGCAACTCTCCTCTATTGTGCCAAATTTTCTTACAGGTTTAGATGTACAGGTTTCCTTGGCGGCTTGCTGGCACAACACTTCATTCAGGGTGATTGTTTGGGTAGGTTGGTTCACTTGCATCGTGACCGCCGTTGTACTTTTATTTATTCAGTTGTATCTAGTAAACTCCATCAACCAGACTTGTATTATTTAATAGACTTAGAAGACCAGTTGTTTATTCTTTTGACCTTAGAGTCGCGCTTGTATTATGATGGTTTTCTGATGGTTATTTGATTTCTTGAGTTTTGATCCTCGCCCTTCGGCGTTGTATATTATATTACTTGCATGGTTTTGACCGCCAATTGGCGAAGAGCTAGCTTCCGCTTGGGGATGCCTTTATTATTGCTTTATGTATATATATTCTTGTCTGTACCCGTTTGGGGCCAGTTTTTACAACGGAGACTCTGCCGAAATTTTCGAGAAAATATGATGTTCTTTTTAAACATGTTTTTCTGCACTTCTTCTTTTAAATGGTTTAGATTCTGCGTTTCGGCTTACTTAGATTATGTTACTGTAAGTCCACGTTGCCCATCCCGGTGCTTGCGGGGAGGCGGAAAACGGAATAAAAATCGGATTTTTACAACTCTAGGCAACATGGACTAGACAAAGTCGGATCTTTGCTAAACAAAAACTAGCTAAAGCTAACTAGAAACTAGTTGAAGGGTAGAATGGTTATACCTAGGGCTTTATGTCCTTCTCTCCTTGCTCCTTGGAGTAGTAGAAAGGGATCACCTTTGTCGTCTTCTCACGTCGAAGAAGGATCCACCCGAAAGCCTCAACCTTTGGCTTCAACTCCAAGCTAGAAGTAACTAGGGTGCTAGAAGTGCTAATCCTAGAACCCCAGATGAGAGTAGAGATTATCAAGAAGTGGTTTTTCTCAAGCTCAAGTGTTTCTCAACACATGAGAGGGGAGAGCTTGAGGAAGAGGAAGAGCAAGAGAGAGAAAGTATATGATAGAATGAGAGAAAATATGAAGCATTCTCACATATATGTGTGAATTATTATAAATTGATAATTAGTAAGATAATTGTCATGGCTTAATCAAGACATGACCATTATCATTTCATTTTTAATGCAAATTGCAAGGATCAAAGAGCATCTTCCAAATGAAATGATGATGGTCAAAGTGTCAACCGAGGTCAACAAGTCAAGAAGGTCAAATAGTCAACAACCATAACCATGCACAATTATATTAAACTAATATCAATTAACCATAATACACACATAAGCATTAGGGTTAATAAAATGACAATGGTCATTAACCCTAATCAAAGTTCTCTCCCTCTGTCTCAAGCAACTGTGCATACGCATCCGTATTCGTGATCCGAGGAACACGAATACAATGAGATAAAACCAATCCCAAATCATATACTAGGATCCGGCTTAAACCAAAGCCCGCTAGTATAAGCTGTCCGGACAGCAAACGTGCACAAGTGCGCGGATGTGAACGAACCCTGTCGCAAAACCATGCGACCTCTACTCATTTTGCCTAAAGGCGAATAGCTCTCTGTGTGGGACTCTAAAGACTCGACACTACGCTGGCAGTGGGTTTAACCACAGACCGCAAGCGGCACTAGCTGTACGTAACGGTCCCCAGGTAGATGCCGATAAGAAGACTGACGAGGTGACCCCATCTGAACTCCTACTGAGCCTGTATGTGACAGTCTCCGTACAGTCCGGTCTGTTCGTCTGATACATCGCATGGCGGGCCTAGGGGGGCGGTGAACGTCAGTCCCCTAATAGCGGTACAAGTCGTGTCGGAGTGTAGCCCAGAACACCCTAAGATAACACTGGAAACCTACCAGTATATCTCGCTTGCCCTGGCCAGGGACTACTCATGTAATGGTTCTCCTGGACACAGCGCGATGTCAACCCCCAATACCGGGAGAGACGAATCCTGTCTAACCGTCACTGCCTCCAAGTGCTTCGGGACTGCACCCAAAAACTACCTGTTTGCACGACTCCTTTGAGCCGTGGTAGGGTAGTAATCAAAGTGCAGTGGGAACACACTCGAGGCGAAGTGACAGTGTCAAGTCAGCGGACTAAGCTGTACTCATGTCACCTGGGAACTGATAACTGACGATAGGTATAATACCAACCAACAGTTCCCGACGAGTCCTGTACAGTGTACTCGTAACCTAACGAGCACCCGCATACTATCTCAAGTACGACGTACTGACGGCTGTGGGACAGACCGTCTCCCACGCTGGGATGAGAAGCGCATACGCTAGTCTACTCCGGAGTATCGATGCCCTGTCTCGATAGTCCAACGACTAGGGACCTGTATAAGGATGTGCTTATGGATTACCCAGCCCCCACGAGTGTGAGCGCCATCACAACGCTGGTAATCAAGCAAAGATCCCAAGGGCTCTACTGATATGTATATAAGCGATATGCTAAAAGAAACACATGCACATATTGAAGTAGAGACAAACCAAGTAGCATACTACCATTTCGCGCAAGATTGTATATACAACTGTGAATATCCCTAGCTTCCATCAAGTAATATACAAACTAGTATGATACAGTAATGGCCTCTAGGGCATATACACTAACAGTTACGCCTTTAGACATTTCGTAGTTTAAGTGCCGGTTACGTTCCGTACCTTCGGGTCGTGACAGACATGGAGGCTTGCATCATGATGAAGACGACCCTAACTTGCCAGTTGTTCACTGCCGAAAACAGAGACTAAATCGCGTAGGTCGTCTTGCCTCAATTTTGGGGGCAGATACTATTTGGGTTTATCCGTCCACCTCTCCGAAGATGCCAAGCTGATTTATGACACCGTGTATCGGAGGTTCGGATGCGGCCAATGTAGCAGACTTCATCAGATTCCCCCTCATTTGCGAGGGGTTTTTGATTGTGGGGATGCTCTTCCCTGCAGGCGCAAGCCCCTGCAGTTAATTACGTTACCGCGTAGCGATAACCACTTTCTCCTGCCCCAGATGTTCACTTCGTGTCGTGTATGTTTATTTTTATTTTTAGTTGCCCGTGGATTGTATACGGAGACTAATTTATGTTGTCTCCCGTAGGGCGTGGATTAGTCCAAATCCGTATTTTCTTAGATTTGGGTTTGGTTTGAGTTTAAGGATCATTAATCTTATTGAGATTAAGATCAACTTAAACGTTTGTTGAGAATACGTTAGTCTAATTTTAGAGTAAGATCTACTCAACAGGATTTTGGGATCATTTAGATCCAACGAAAGAGTATTTGGACTCTATCGTTTTAGTTTAGGGACATTGCGGCCCATTGGGTTTAAGAACATCATAGTCCATAGAGTTTGATGATATCATAGTCCATGGAGTTTAAAGACATCATAATCTGTGGGGTTTAGTTTAGGGACGTTGCGGTCCATAAGTTTAAGGACATCATAGTCCATGGAGTGTCTGGTTGTTGGGACCCGTCACCTCACTGAAGACGTTGAAGAATTACAACGAAACATATCAGAGGAATGAAGAGATGTACCCTTGAACCAATGTTGGTTGGGGATCTATAGTCAGGTTTGGGACTAAGACCAATTAAAAATATTGGGAGCACATGTGCTCAGTTAATCTGAATTGGGGGATTTATGGCCTACTTGGGCTCAGCCCATTCATTTAAAGTGTTTGAACACTTATTTGGATTCAGTCCATTCATTTTTGAACAAAATGTTAACATTTGTTTGGGCTCAGGCCCTTTTTTGTTCAATAATACAGAGTATTAATTTTGGGTTCTGAGACCCCTTCTTCTTTTGTCTTTTATTGAGTGTTGAACACTCTTTGTAGCGCAGAGCGCTTTATGTACAGAGCCTTTATGTTTAGAGCACTTGGCGTTGAGTGCCAGACTTGGAGCGCTGAGGCGCTTCTTATGAAATAGCGCACACATGAGGAGCACGCGGCGCGCTTGGAGCTGAGCGCCAGACCTGAAGCGCTAAGGCGTTTCTTATGAAATAGCGCACACGTGAGGAGCACGTGGCGCGCTTGGCGCTGAGCGCTAGACTTGGAGCGCTAAGGCGTTTCTTATAAAATAGCGCACACGAGAGGAGCATGGGGCGCGCTTGGCGCTGAGCGCCAGACTTGAAGTGCAGAGCGCTCTTTATTAAGTAGCGCCCACGTAAGGAGCATGTGGCGTGCTTGGCGCTGAGCTCTAGCCAATGAATGCAAAGCACTCTTGATTAATTCTGTACTCTGAGAATTAAGTTCTTGTTTATAAAAGACTTTGTCTCGTGGATCTAAGTACTAAGTTCTTATTTTAATAGGAGATGCTATGATCTCTTCTGTTTTTGTGAAAGTCTTTGTCTTTGTCTTATAGATCTGTGATCTAAAGAGAACTAAGTTCTTCTCCCTCCTTTTTTAATGATTAGATGCTTCAATCTCTGCTACTCTTATGAAATACTTCTGTCTTTGTAGATCTATGATCTAGAAAAAGAACTAAGTTCTTTTTTTATGAGATGCTTTAATCTCTCTGTTTTATTTACCTTGAAGAAATTCTTGTTTTCAGAGCTTGCTCTTCTCTTTTTCTCTTTTGAAGTTTATGGGGGGTTCCTCCTCTTATCGACTTGAAGTCTTGGGTCCTTTATATAGGGAAGGCTGATTTGTTGAATCAGTTTAAGGAAATCTTTTCTTTGATTGATTTGGGGATATTTCGTACCGTTGGAACTTTGATCCAAGGGCTTCTGTTTTACAGAAGGCATATTCTTGTTTTTAACAATATTGGGAAAATATTTTCCCATAAAGAACTTATTCTGTATCTTGGTGATTTTTAATCACCATTGGATCTTTGATCCAACGGTGCTCTGATTTTTAGAGAACAATATTTCTTATTTGGAAAGATTTGAGGAGTATTTCGTCAACAGAACTTTCTTTCTGATGATTTTTAATCATCTTTGTTGGATCTTTGATCCAAGGGCGGGGAACATTTTAGTTCCAACACTAGCGCTCTCGTGCTTTGCACGTGAGCGCTGCATCAGAGTCTTTGACTCTTGGAGCTAGCACACTTAGCGCCAGCGCTCTTGTGCTTTGCATGCGAGCGCTTCCTCAGAATCTTTGACTCTTAGCACCGGCGCACTTGGCGCTAGTGCTCTCGTGCTTTGCTCGTGAGCGCTGCCTCAGAGTCTTTGACTCTTAGTGCTGGCGCTCTTGGCCCTAGCCCTCTCGTGCTTTGCACGTGGGTGCTTCCGTAAAGTCTTTGACTCTTAGTGCTGGCGCTCTTGGCAAGCACTTTTATGAAGCGTTGCTTTATTTCAAATTTCAAAATTTGAACAGAGGTTTGCTTTGATTGGGGGAAACAAATGCCCTCCACCATTGCGCTCACGTGGCTTACACGTGAGTGCAGCGGTGGCAGCTTTTCCACCGTTAGATTGTCTTGGAAGTTGGATCGACTTCCAGCGCCTATAAATAGGGTCTTTGGCCCTTGAGATGACTATTTGTTCATCTTTTTGTTTTCTTTTGAGAATTAATTCTCCTTCAGAGCCAAGCTCTCTGCCTTAAGAAACTTCTTAAGAGTCAAAACTCTGCCCAACTTTGGTAAGAATTAAACTTATTAACAGAACTTTGCTCTTCTTAGATCACAGATCTTAAAGATTTTTAGGGTTTCTCAAACCGTTTATTAAAAACCAGAGCTTTGCTCTTTCTAGATCATAGATCAGAAAAAGAAATCCTTTTTAGGGTTCCTTTAACCCATTAATGAAGAACTCTTAGAGTTCGCTTTACAGATCTTTAAAGATCCTGAAATTTTTAACTTCTGTAAAAAGCTTTGCTTTTAGGGTTTTTAATGGATTGTTCCATCTTCCTTGCAGAGCATGGCTCTTCAGAATTTTTGGGGGAATTTTTATTCCCGCATAATTAGAGTTGACAAATGTCATTCTTATCTACAGAGTGTTGCTCTCGAGGTGTCTCTCATTAAATAAGAATCCTTTTAAGATTCCCTCCTTAATTGCGCAAATTTGAATTTGTTAGGTGTCTTAATTAGCACTTATTTTCTTCATGCGAATATCAAGAGTTGTTTAAATCCCTGTGTCTGTTTCAATAAGCATTTTCTTGATCAGCCCGTCTACTAAACTCTCACAGATTTTCATTTTCAGGCGCTATGGCCGCTCATCTGTACTGTCTTAACGAAATCATTTCTTATGAGGACATTCGCGCACAAGGCCGTTGTCAAAACTAGGAGTTTACAAACGCCCAATGCGTTGAAATTGTGAATCGTTTCAATGCACACAACGGTCGACTACTTTCTTGTCGCTCCGCTCTCTCGAAGATTATTGTGAGAGCAATTTAGGGAGCACTTCCTGGATTTTATGTAGCCATGCCGCTTAATGCACTGGATGACGCTGAAGATAAGGTGCACTCAGTGTATCTGACCGGCCTGATCTCGAAGAAGAGGCGAGATAATCTCGTTGATATATTGTATCAAACTTTCCAATAGACGAAGATAATCGCTGCTTATGAGAGAGTGGAGGATATCAGCGAAGATCGTGACGCTTGTGATCGTGAAAGGTTGCACACAAGAATGGTCGGAAAGGCCAGAAACTTTAGACGGCCTCACATTTAAATTTCTTAATCCGTGTCCCGGATTCAATGTTTTTCCATTCTAAACATTTTAATGATACTTTTGTTTACTATTTTCATCAATGTAAGAACTTTCTGAGGTATGCATAACAAAATTTTCCTTTTCATGCGTTTATTTTATGCTTTTCGCACATACATGAGAGGGTACGTGTCGGACGCTCAATTGGATGTAAATCAAATGTTCTCCTTATTGCCTTGCATAATATGTGATTGAGGTCCGTGAGTTATGCCTTTTTGTTTTGACTTGGCGCAAAGCAGTTTACGTACTCTTGAGCAACACCTCGATTTCGACGGCATGTAATTTTGGCAAGTGTGGCTTGTAGATAGTAGATAGCAGTCCATCTTAAGCTCTTTGTAGAGTATCGATGGCTTAGGAAACAGGTTCAAGTCTGCTGCCCAAGACTTTTCAACTTTATGAGCCGTGAGGGTCTCATAAAGACTTTTCTCCTTACGAGTCGAGAGGATCCCGTAGGTATATTTTCTACTTAGGAATCGTGAGGATTCCTAAGTGTGCTTTCTCTTAAGAGTCGTAAGGATCTCGCAAGAGAATTTTCTCCCTTACAAGTTGTCATGCCCCGCTACCCGGTATACGGTGAAGGGGACGCGACTGGTCCGCTACGTATTTACTCAGAAGCAAATACGCTAAGCGTAACTAAGCAATATAAAAGAAAATATACACAAGAGACAAGGTATAGTAAAAACATCAACTTTATTTATTAACATTCGTTTGTACAATGCATGAAAAGGAAATACAACTGAAATAAAAGCAATGCCTAAACAATGGCATGACAGGAAATTAAAGGTGCTGAATAGAAAATGTACAATGTCTAGAGCTCAGGGTCTTCGCTGAATTGGTCCAAGTCTTCTGCAGTTGGCTCGATTTTTGACGGTTCCAAAACACCTGACGGCATTCAAAGAATAAAGAAATAGAATGTCGCTAGCGAACTGGTCGCCCGGTATGTCCTAAAGATAAGAGGAGAAATGGAATAGACAGAGAGTAAGAGAGAGAGAGAGTAGTTTTTACAGTTGTATTATATTGTTATGTTGTTGTATTTAGTGTTAACACTGTTGTTTGTAGCTTGGTATAGAAGGATGCCAGTGTATACGAGAGGAGTCTCACTTGCTCCGGAGATTAAGGTATCAGGAAGTCAAGGAACCGTTGGGCCACGGTACAACATCAATGGAATATAGGTTAGGTGCCCTAATCTTACCGTCTCGTGCCACTTTCGTACCAATCTATCCCTTAAACCCCGTAGTGTTTTGATTGTATTGTTCTATTGTGTTGGATAGATTGTATAGTTGGATGACTGACCAAAACCATGATATCAGTAAACGGATGTAACTGTATAATCAGGTAAATGGAATATCTGAAGAATCATGTAAATGGATGTATATCCATGGTTCGGTTCAGTCAAGCTGATAGATTGAATAATGGATTCATGTTGAATTATAATATTGTAAATTGTAGATTGTAGACTGTAGATTGTAGATTGTACTTGAATCATATTCAAGTCAGATTATACTGAGACTCAAACTGAGTCAGTCAATTAGAAAAGTAAATTGAAGTCCTGATTGTTTAGATGTTATCGGTAACCTTTCGTGTTTTTTTCAAAGACGATTAACGTATTGATAACACCGTTGTCAAGTTGTCTACATTAGATAGGCAAGCACCCACTTCTCCGGCTCCCTAAAACTCAAGAGATTGGTCCCGCTTAAACCTATATTTACTTGGGTCCTTAGTGTAAATTATAGAACTTGAGGGGTTTTTATGTAAAAATACTTTTATATAATTTTCAAAATACACCTCAAGTATTTATTAATCGTCATTAGAGTTGTAATGAATGTAGATTTTGTATTGTGATATTTCTAGTGAAAATATCCTATTTCATAATAAGTGATATTTATTTGTAATATTGGTTTTGTATGGAATTCATGGTATTTTAGTGTAAAATGATTCTTGTGATATTTTTAGAAAAAGTGGAATATTTGTAATAATTCAAATAGATATTTTTATGTTACATATACATAAATTTATATGAAAATAGTTTTTGTATATATCTATAATATTCTAGAAATCTCGTTTTCTTAAGATGTTGTATTTTAAATCTTTCGAGACCGAATGCTCCTTGCGAAGGTCTGAATCTCGCACTACTAAGGCCGATGATGTGCGATAATCTGCACCATCCCGAACGGGTTCCCCAAATGGGTTGTAGCGGCGCTTTGAAAAGATTTGTATAAATACTAATTATTAAGGAAAACGGTTTTATTAATTATTGTATTTAAATGAAAAAGTGTCGTTTTCCGTATTCTATGTTCTAGGGTCTCTTAAGTCAACTAAACTGTTCCTAACTAGTCCAAAGTGACAAGTTGTGAGATACCTCAAATCGCCTCTCCACAGCCAATTGTGGTCAGGTAAGTACAAGTGAAGAAAGGAAGGATCCGCTCACGAATCACCATGAGACGAGCCTTTTAAACTTACCTTTCTTACTTGTCTAGCCTAGGCACCACAAAGTCAGGTTTAGATAAAAGACTGAATGCCCACAACCTTCCTCTGTCCTAATGAGTGCGACAGTCCTTAATTGGCTGAGTCTAGATTTTTTTTTTATTGGCTCAAAGGTTATTTATTTATAAAGATGTATCAATACTAAATCTTTTAGAAATGGTTTTATTAAGTAAAAGGGTATTTAAATGAAAATTTTTGTTTTCCGTATTCTAAGTTCTCGAGGGTATCGTGTTATGTTACATATGAGTGTGTGAGGAGGTAGGTCGTTACCTCGTGATCTACTTAAAGATATAACAAGTTTAATGGAGTTAAATGTAGAATTGAAACAATGTGGTATTTAAGTGAAAAATACGATAAATGAAATAGCCATCATTTTATGAAATGAAACTTAATCAATTTGGTTGATTAGTGTTTAATAGTCAACATGAGAGAGTTTAAGCATAATTGTATTAACAAGATGTGAAGTTTTATAAGAAACTGAATCGGAAATCGGATTTGTTCCGATTCCGTCGGGTTTTGTAAATCCGTATTTTGAGAATAGAAAAGAGAGATAGAAAATGGGAATTATGGGTTTTGGATCAAAGATAAGAGGAAGGTGGACCGGGAGGAGTCGCCGGTGCGTCGTTTCGTCTCCGGGAGTTCCTACGGTCGTTGCCGGAAATTCCGCCGAAGAATTTGCCGGAGCTTCACCTTTCGCTCAATTCAATTGCACACAAGAGTTCTTGAGAATTTTAGAGAGTTTGTTCAGAGTTTGGGGTGAGAGGGTAGAGGGTAGGGGTGCTATTCATAGGGTTAGGCTAGGGTTAGGGTAGGTGAAAGGTTAAAATGAAAAATGTGATAAAATATATTAAAAATATATTAAAAGTGGAGTAATTGGGGTTTTAAAAGAGTTCTGGAAATGGTCTGAGGCTAAAATTTTGTAGGTGTGTAGGGAATGTGAAAAGACACAATTTTCATGTTGGGGCCGTCGCCGGAATCGGCCGACTCGGCCGTGACTCGGTCGGAGGACTGAGTCGGCCGAGTCAAGGCCGATTTGGCCGATTCCCGGCCGAGTCAGGTGGCCGGGATCCCCCCGACGGTTCATCTAACCTCTGGCAATGTTATATTTTTTGGTGTAGTGGGGTTTTTGTGAGATATGCACGTGTAAACCCTTGGTATTCTAAAGGTTTAAAAAAAATTAATATTAAAAATAATGTGGGGTATGGGATTTGAACTCTGGTGACTTGGTTCAACAGTGCAAGGTATTACCAATGAGCTACAAGCTCCTTCTTGTAATTATGGAGCTAATTAATGACTTAAAGTAATAACTGTAAATGTAAATACCCCAAGTATACATTAATTTTAAAGCAAATTTTTGTACACTAAAAATGGAGTTGTTACATTCTTTGAACTTGTAATTAAAAAGCAAAATAATTACTCAAATCTTGTGCTTAGGCTAAAATACCCCTTTATGGATTTTGAAAAAAATATTTTGAAAATTTTTTTATAGGAAATTTAGGGTTGTTACATTCTACCCTCCTTATAAAAATTTCGTCCTCGAAATTTGTAAAAGGAAAGTGTAACAAATTCAAGGAAAGTTTGGTGACTGGAGTACTGATAGTGTGTGAAAAAATTACAAAGTGGTGCAAGGGTTTTAAAAATGTGAAAAGGCTTATCGATGTTACCTTGACCTACAGTCTCGGCTTCTACGACTGCTAATGTGAAAGTCTGTCACCGTGGTACCTTCCTTCTAGCTGGAGGCATATTCTGTCCTTGGGGCTTGTTTCTCTGCCCTCGAGGCATGTTCCTCATTGCCTGTTGGAATTGGCGAGTAGGCTGTGGAGGAGTTCTGTGTGGAGGTGGTGCTAGGAGTGCAGGACGAGTTGCAGGAGCCTGGATAGTTGGCCGCTGCGTGTAGTTGGTAGGTATGTGAGCTGGGTTGTATCTATATGGACATGTTTCAATTTTGTGATTGGACGCGCCACAAACTAGGCACAGGCCTTTTGCGCACCTACAGTCCTTTATCAAATGTCCATCTCTCTTGCAATGGAAACAGAAATGTGGTCTTGGCTGGTTATTGGGTTCTTCAGTTCTCCTGGATTCGAACGTTGGCCTGGAAGAGGCTCCTCCTGCCATTTGAGTGGTAGGGCATTTCAAACCGGCAGATTGAGGTCTGCCCCTTGCTTTTATCACTGCCTCATAACTGCGGGCAGCTGATCGCACGCTTTTGGCGTGTCGGATGTTCAAAGTTCTAAAGTTATATAAAGTTATAACCGCGATCAGGACGGTGTTGCTTTGCAGCTAGCCGGTTGAGCACGGGTCGATCCACAGGGAGATGGTTGTATGTCCGTTCGAGTTTTAAACGAGTCAATGAAGAATTTGTATATGTTTGTTCAGTTCTATTCTAAGTGTTATATGCAAGTATAAACTTGTTAAGAAAAAGATACGAAAGTGTAAGCTAAGGAAATCCGCACTCAAAACCTTTGAGCCGAGTCTTGACCAATTGAAGCTATAGCAATCGGCAACAACGTGGATTAGGGGATTTAAGCACGGTATTCGTGGAATCCGGCTTATTGACCCTTGTCCTTCCGTTCTTGTCTCTTGCTTTCGCCTCCGGCCAAACCGAACGCAACCGGTCACGGTTAGGAATCACCGTTACCTTGGTAGGGTAGGGTGCCTAACGGAGCACTTGCGTAATGTTTGGGCGGAGTTCAAAGGAAAATAACGGGAAAAGGAAATGAGCAAAGAAACATTAACTTACAATATCGTATTTATTTTTAACAACAACATAATACAACCATTCACAAAACGAACCAAAAAGAGCAAAAGAAAAGATAAACAAAGAAAAGAAAAGATTACAAACAAGTAATTAAAAGTGCATGGAATTTAAGTGCATGAAAGTAAAGCAAGGTAATAAAAAGCAAGAAAGAAATAAGCAAGAAAATAACAACAAGAACCATAGAACCAAATACAAGACATGGGTTCAATAACCAAATCTTAAACTTGCAAGCTCACTTAAGAGGTTGCAAGATCAAGAAAAGGCAAAGAACTCATGGAGAATGAAGCACGAAAGAGAGAACAAAATGATACAACCCCTTGAGATCGATGACCAAAGCTTAAACTTGCAAGCTCACTTAAGAAGTTGCAAGATCAAGTTAAGGTAGAGAGCTCAAGGGGGAAGCTAAGCAAAAGAATGATACAAAAACCCTCATCTTCATTTAACATCCACTCAAAAGCTCTCACAACAATTTCATGGAGGAAAGAATGAAGAAGAAGAAGAAGTAAACTAAAACTAATAAAAAGTGGGCATGAAAAAGAACACCCTTGGCTTGGCAAGTTCTGGGCTATTTATAGGCAGGAAACAGAGAACCTAGGGCAATATTCTGAATCAAAATGAATGTACCAATCTGCCCCCAGAAAACGACACCCTGCAGAGTCATCATGGCCGTGGTTCCGCGGCCTAAGCATGCTTATGCCGCGGAACTGCGGCCTTAATGAGGAGTTAGGCCATGGGGTTTTGTCGGTTTCCTTGTTTTTGTGTACTCTTCAGTGTGGTATAATACTTTTCTCAGAAGCTCTTCACAATTCTTCCAGAATTTCAGTAGATTAAAAGGTGATGTGATGTGGATCTTTTGCCATGATTTCCTCGAGCTCTGCGTAGATTTCTTGGATCTTGTGTTGACATTGAGCTTTGTGCATGAAAATGACATCGATTTGCCATTTTGTCCCTTAAACTGGTGTGTGGCAACATACGGATAGAGAGCGGAGACCCCTGTTTTATCTGTTGTTGGCAGTAATCCGGAATTTGTCGTACTTTTCCATGATATTCACTGTTTAGAGCTAAGACCAGTATCCTGCAATTATGTAGCAAACACTGATTAAAAGCACCTGCCTATAAACAAACGAGCGTAAGAATGGGCGGTATAAAATGCAATATTCTGGTATGAACAAATACCCCCAAACTTAACTTTTGCTCGTCCCGAGCAAAACCAATTATTCACAAAAAAGCCCTAACCGCAGTTTCGCAGGGAACGCGATTGCACTGAGCTCGTGCAACAAGCCGTTAAACCTCTAGGTGTCCCTAGTAGGAGGAGTGTTGTCTCCTGAGGGTTTTCAGCGGATTACACCCACAAAATCCGGTCAAGCTAGTTTTGCGAAATAACTATGATTCAAACCCTAAAGTTTCTTTTCAGAAAATAACAATTCTATGATCCTAAGTCTAGATTATCGAACCCTTATTTTTCACACCTCGCTTCTTATTTAACTAAAGATTTTATATGTCTTTACGTGCAGTGCAAATAGTGTCGTTAAGTTCCAGAAGGATCGATTAAAGTCATCATGTCACACAATAAAGCCCAGATAAAATTTTTAAAAGGATCACATAAGTTTTATAAAGAGTTAAGCATTTTTCAAGTTTCGTTTTCCAGTAAAGTTTCAACTTCAGAATTTCTATCTTCCCTAACAGGAAACTAGGTCTTATGTTTCACTCCACCTTTTTCTTGTTTTCATTTCATACACACCTCTGTGAACTTACAATAGTCTTTATCATAGAATAAAACCTTCATATCTTCGCTAGAAATATTTTTTTATAAAAACCTGTCTTTTGTCAAGATTATTCTCACACAAAGAACCGTTAGGAATTTTAACTCGGAGAGAATACTTGCTTGACTTTGTTTTAATCTGGACTTTCTAGGCTTCTTAACGAGCTTTGGGCCAATGCACCCAAACCAGTTGGCTTTAAGGCATTAGGTGTAGAGACACCCCAGCGGACTTAATTACTCAAGTTACTTAGGCCCAAAAACAATAGACACTTTAGCGTGAAAATCATGATGATTCAATGCGAACGGAGATATAACCAGTAGTTCAATTATTTTTTGGATAAAAGACGTGTTTTAGTGGGTTAGGTGTGTAATCATTCCAATCAAGTTCCAGATGGGTTATTTTTCAGAATTAGTTCCAATTAAGGCATCAATAACATTCCTTCATATTCGCGTCACTTCATAAACTATTCTTGATATTACTTATTTCAGAACAAACCTATTTGATCCTTAGAAAATCATTTATCCATTTAAAAGTTTTTAGACACAAAAGACTTGTCATCTAATTTCCAAAACTCACGACACGTGTAGTGTGATGTAAAGACGTATATCAGCTATAGTTAACTTCAAAGGAGAGTTATCTTTCAGGTTTTCAAAATCTAAAAATAAGATTTAGTTATTCTTATCTTATCAAACAAAACCGTCGAAATGTTGAATCCGAGTTCTCCCACTAGCTAACTTGACAGAAAAGTTTTTATGGTTTTGGAAAATTTTCTGATTTTTATGGATTTTAGAATGCAGATGCAAAATATACATATGAATGCGAAGGTTAGAAATGCGTACCGAGCGTACCCCCAAACTTAAACTTGACAGTGCCCTCACTGTCAGGCTACACCAAGAGGGTCAAAATTGTCGGCGTTCCCTAGAAACAAATTATATACAAAACAAAAAAGGAAAACAAAAAAAAATATATACAAAAAGGTTCCCCCCCAAACTTAAGTAAAACAGTGTTTCCATTGTTAAGCGTTGAAGTTCAGGATTAGGGGGGGAAGAGAATAGTATCAATCTATACAAGGCCTTACACAGGCCAAAAGTTAACATCAACCATTCAAAGATTTTATCTCTATAATGTGCTGGTTGGTGAAAGAATGCAGAGAGGTAAGAAATGGAGAATACGCGAGACCGTATGGAGATAGAAGCGGGATACGGTCTCGGTATATGAGAAGAAGAATGGCGGAAAGGAGAAAGAAGTGGAATACGAACTTGAGGGTGGAAATGGATTGAATAAATTAGTACAATCTGTAATGATCGATGTGAAAAGATGTATTGTACTAATCTATCAATATGGCGAGAAATAGGGTCAAATCCCTCAAGATTTGTGAGAAACCATGGGTACGCCGAACTCGGTAAACCAGACATATGGAATGAAAGTGATACTGTTTCTTGCAAGGGCAAAACGACGGAAAGGATGTGGGGAAGTGATTGAGGAAGGGTATCGGTTAAGGGTTCGGGAGGGTGCACACAGTCAATGAAAGGAACATGATGAATTGAAAAATCCGACTCATCAATTAAAACTGGTTCATCCTCAGTACTATCCTCAATAGTCTCCTCAAAGTTAAGCACATCCATTCGTTTATCCTCAAAATCCAGACGCATATGGGGTTCGGGAAAAACATTTAATGACTCGGGATGATGAATTGGAGAGAAAAACTCAGCTAAATCTACGGGTTCATCATCCAAAATATTCCCAGCGTCAATATCCTCAATCAAGTAAAAATCTATATTCTCAGACACCTCAACAAAAGCATGGATATCAATCAATTCAGGTTCTAAGATGGAGGTGTAGAGGTCAAAAGAGTTGGGTGCGGTTTCACTCGAAAAGGACCCTTCACAATCGGGCAAATCAAACACTACAAGGTCACACAATTCATTATCTGTTATATCTTCAATTGATAAATCATTTGGGACACTCGATAGACTTTCAAAACAGGAGTTGTGGGATTCAAGTTGAAACGGGTTGGTTTGATTTGGAAGGGTATATGGCTCACTCTCTCCGCTCAAATTCTCAACCTGTCCTACCGCCTCTTCATACATTGGAAAATTTGGAGCTAGTTGAAAACTAGCTACCGGGTCACTAGGTTGTATGAGGGAAGCCATGGAAGCATTCAGATCCATCATCTGTTGGTACGACGCTACCCTAAAGTCTTCCAATGACTGTTCCAGACTAGACATGGGTTGTGAAGGGGTTTCAGTAAAAGATTCAAAGTTGTTTTGGTACTGGAAACTACCAAATGACGGTTCAGAAGCAATGTCTAGGGAAGGTGTAAAAGTCGGGTAGGACTGGTAGGAATTGAATGGCTGGACAGGGGTAGGATCAACATTTGGATACGAAGGTGAATGGAATTGTTGATCCTAAGAATTTGAAGTGGTGAAAGGAGTGAAAGATCAGCTATGAGATTGTTCAATACGTTCAGCGATGGACAAAGGACGACTTGCAAAAGGGGTATCAACATAAGCGGGTGCGGGAGGTTGAAAAGGTTGATACAAAGTGGAATGCGGAGGGCAAGTGTTTGTCCTAGATGCGTCTATGCGATCTTTCAATGACATTTTGGGCATGGAGGGGTCGTTCGATGTTCGGCCAAAGCAAGAACCGTAAGAAGTTATGTCTGGTTGTGGGTACGAAAGTTCGGCAAGAGTTTTGCGAGGTGGGGTACCCATGATATGAAGAGAGAAAGAAAGAAAGGCAGAGAAAAGGAGGGGAAAAAAAGGATGTGATTTTATTTTAATTTTTCAATTTTTTTAGTTAGCTATTAACAAAAGATTGAAATATACACACAAAAAGAATCTGGACCAAAAACAATCACGACACAAAAATACCACACACCTAATCGTTCTAGGGTTTACCTAGGTCAACTAGACCTGCTCCAGAACTTGATTGTCGAAGTAAAACTGTGTCGAGAAACGGGCTCAAGATACACTGATCACGAGGCCAGGTAAGTGCAGAGATAAGGGGAGGTTTTCCGACACTTTCGCGAAGGTCCTTAATTAAATAAGCATTTCTCTTTTGGCGGTTTCGCCGTTAACACTTTCCTAGACACCCCGTAAACAATATACCGTTAAGCGAGATTCTAAACACAGTTAACTTCTCCTAGTGAGCGCGAAGTCCTTAAGGCTTAAAGTCTAGTTTCTTTTAAAGTTTGTGCGGGTAAACGTTATGCTCAAGTTCGTGATTTGTGGGCCACGGAAAAGGTGATGAAATCCTTTACCGTATGTTGTGGGGTTCGCTTGCCCTTAAGTCCGTATTAATGTATGCAATGCGCGATTCAATAAAAATTCTATAAAGAATCAAACAATCGTTTTTTAGTTTAAGCATGGCACTGCAACAAATACGGGTTAGTCAATTTTTAGCGTTTGCTAGCGAACTTGCAAAGAATCCTGCAAAGAATAGTATATTAGATGCGTCGGATTTGAGAAGAAGGTGTTTAAGAAATATGTACCGTTAAGTTTTTGGGTTAGGAAACCCCCGTTGAATCAATTTCGGTAAGCTTGAAAAAGTTCGCTTGCGCGGGTCAAACTATCCGGATCTTTGGCACTGTACTTCGTAATCACCTTAACCTTGAACGTACACTTTGCTCCCCACAATCGCAATTTGCAAATCCGCAAAAATCTGCACACTTGCACACAAAAATGATCAAAAATAACAAAATATTTTTTTGGTTATTATTTATACATATATATATATATATATATATACACAAAAAGAATATTAACCCGAATAACAAGAAAGAAAATATGTTACCGTCTCCCCGGCAACGGCGCCATTTGATCGCACGCTTTTGGCGTGTCGGATGTTCAAAGTTCTAAAGTTATAACCGCGATCAGGACGGTGTCGCTTTGCAGCTAGCCGGTTGAGCACGGGTCGATCCACAGGGAGATGGTTGTATGTCCGTTCGAGTTTTAGACGAGTCAATGTAGAATTTGTATATGTTTGTTTAGTTCTATTCTAAGTGTTATATGCAAGTATAAAGTTGTTAAGAAAAAGATACGAAAGTGTATGCTAAGGAAATCCGCACTCAAAACCTTTGAGCCGAGTCTTGACCAATTGAAGCTAGAGCAATCGGCAACAACGTGGATTAGCGGATTTAAGCACGGTATTCGTGGAATCCGGTTTATTGACCCTTGTCCTTCCGTTCTTGTCTCTTGCTTTCGCCTTCGGCCAAACCGAACGCAACCGGTCACGGTTAGGAATCACCGTTACCTTAGTAGGGTAGGGTGCCTAACGGAGCGCTTGCGTAATGTTTGGGCGGAGTTCAAAGGAAAATAACGGGAAAAGGAAATGAGCAAAGAAACATTAACTTACAATATCGTATTTATTCTTAACAACAACATATTACAACCATTCACAAAACGAACCAAAAAGAGCAAAAGAAAAGATAAACAAAGAAAAGAAAAGATTACAAACAAGTAATTAAAAGTGCATGGAATTTAAGTGCATGAAAGTAAACCAAGGTAATAAAAAGCAAGAAAGAAATAAGCAAGAAAATAACAACAAGAACCATAGAACCAAATACAAGACATGGGTTCAATAACCAAATCTTAAACTTGCAAGCTCACTTAAGAGGTTGCAAGATCAAGAAAAGGCAAAGAACTCATGGAGAATGAAGCACGAAAGAGAGAACAAAATGATACAACCCCTTGAGATCGATGACCAAAGCTTAAACTTGCAAGCTCACTTAAGAGATTGTAAGATCAAGTTAAGGTAGAGAGCTCAAGGGGGAAGCTAAGCAAAAGAATGATACAAAAACCCTCATCTTCATTTAACATCCACTCAAAAGCTCTCACAACAATTTCATGAAGGAAAGAATGAAGAAGAAGAAGAAGAAAACTAAAACTAACAAAAAGTGGGCATGAAAAAGAACACCCTTGGCTTGGCAAGTTCTGGGCTATTTATAGGCAGGAAACAGAAAACCTAGGGCAATATTCTGAATCAAAATGAATGTACCAATCTGCCCCCAGAAAACGACACCCTGCAGAGTCATCATGGTCGCGGTTCCGCGGCCTAAGCATGCTTATGCCGCGGAACCGCGGCCTGAATGAGGAGTTAGGCCATGGGGTTTTGTTGGTTTCCTTTTTTTTGTGTACTTTTCAGTGTGGTATAATACTTTTCTCAGAAGCTCTTCACAATTCTTCCAGAATTTCAGTAGATCAAAAGGTGATGTGATGTGGATCTTTTGCCATGATTTCCTCGAGCTCCGCGTAAATTTCTTGGATCTTGTGTTGACATTGAGCTTTGTGCATGAAAATGACATCGATTTGCCATTTTGTTCCTTAAACTGGTGTGTGGCAACATACGGATAGAGAGCGGAGACCCGTATTTTATCTGTTGTTGGCAGTAATCCGGAATTTGTCGTACTTTTCCATGATATTCACTGTTTAGAGCTGAGACCAGTATCCTGCAATTATGTAGCAAACACTGATTAAAAGCACCTGCCTATAAACAAACGAGCGTAAGAATGTGCGGTATAAAATGCAATATTCTGGTATGAACAAATACCCCCAAACTTAACTTTTGCTCGTCCCGAGCAAAACCAATTATTCACAAAAAAGTCCTAACCGTACTTTCGCAGGGAACGCGATTGCACTGAGCTCGTGCAGCAAGCCGTTAAACCTCTAGGTGTCCCTAGTAGGAGGAGTGTTGTCTCCTGAGGGTTTTCAGCGGATTACACCCACAAAATCCGGTCAAGTTAGTTTTGCGAAATATCTATGATTCAAACCCTAAAGTTTTGTTTCAGAAGATAAAAATTCTATGATCCTAAGTCTAGACTATCGAACCCTTATTTTTCACACCTCGCTTTTTGTAAAGAATGTTTTAGTTGCTGGTTCTTGTGTTATATTGCTTAGGTTGTTCATGCAGAACAGAACTGCATGATAGAGTTTCATACAGCTCAGACCTGCATGGGCTTCCAACAAAACCTGTCACGCCCCGCTTCCCGGTATACGGCGAAGGGGACGCGAATGGTCCGCTACGTATTTACTCAGAAGCAAATACGCTAAGCGTAACTAAGCAATATAAAAGAAATTATACACAAGAGACATGGTATAATAAAAACAACAACTTTATTTATTAACATTCTTTTGTACAATGCATGAAAAAGAAATACAACTGAAATAAAAGCAATGCCTAAACAATGGCATGACAGGAAATTAAAGGTACTGAATAGAAAATGTACAATGTCTAGAGCTCAGGGTCTTCGCTGAATTGGTCCAAGTTTTCTGCAGTTGGCTCGATCTTTGACGGTTCCAAAACACCTGACGACATTCAAAGAAGAAAGAAATAGAATGTCGTCAGCGAACAGGTCGCTCGGTAAGTCCCAAAGATAAGAGGAGAAATGGAATAGACAGAGAGTACGAGAGAGAGAGAGAGAGAGAGAGAGAAGATTTTACAGTTGTATTATATTGGTATATTGTTGTATTTAGTGTTAACGCTGTTGTTTGTATCATGGTACAGAAGGTGCCAGTGTATACGAGAGGAGTCTCACTTGCCCCGGAGACTAAGGTATCAGGAACTCAAGGAACCGTTGGGCCACGGCACAACAGCAACGGAATATAAGTTAGGTGTCTTAATCTTACCGTCTCGTGCCACTTTCGTACCAATCTACCCCTTAAACCCCGTAGTGTTTTGATTGTATTGTTGTATTGTGTTGGATAGATTGTATAGTTGGATGACTGACCAAAACCATGATATCAGTAAACGGATGTAACTGTATAATCATGTAAATGGAATATCTGAAGAATCATGTAAATGGATGTATATCCATGGTTCGGTTCAGTCAAGCTGATAGATTGAATAATGGATTCATGTTGAATTATAATATTGTAGATTGTAGATTGTAGACTGTAGATTGTAGATTGTACTTGAATCATATTCAAGTCGGATTATACTGAGACTCAAACTGAGTCAGTCAACTAGAAAACTAAATTGAAGTCCTGATTATTTAGATGTTATCGGTAACCTTTCGTGTCTTTTTCAAAGACGATTACCGTATTGATAACACCGTTATCAAGTTTTCTACATTAGATAGGCAAGCACCCACTTCTTCGGCTCCCTGAGGGTCAAGAGATTGGTCCCGCTTAAACATATATTTACTAGGGTCCTTTCTGTAAATTATAGAACTTGAGGGGGTTTTAAGTAAAAATACTTTTATATAATTTTCAAAATACAACTCAAGTATTTATTAATCATCTTTAGAGTTGTAATGAATGTAGATTTTATATTGTGATATTTCTAGTGAAAATATCCTATTTCATAATAAGTGGTATTTATTTGTAATATTGGTTTTGTATGGAATTCATGTTATTTTAGTGTAAAATGATTCTTGTGACATTTTTAGAAAAATGGAATATTTGTAATAATTCAAAATAGATATTTTTATGTTACATATACATATATTTATATGAAAATATTTTTTGTATATATTTATAATATTCTAGAAATCTCGTTTTTTTAAGATGTCGTATTTTAAATTTTTCAAGACCGAATGCTCCTTGCGGAGGTCTGAATCTCACACTACTAAGCCCGAGGATGTGAGATAATCCGCACCATCCCGAACGGGTTCCCCAAATTGGTTGTAGCGGTGCTTTTCAAAGATTTGTATAAATACTAATCATTAAGGAAAACGGTTTTATTAATTATGGTATTTAAATGAAAAAGTATCGTTTTCCGTATTCTATGTTCTAGGGTCTCCTAATGCAACTAGACTGTTCCTAACTGGTCCAAAGCGACAAGTTGTGAGATACCTCAAATCGCCTCTTCACCGCCAATTGTGGCCAGGTAAGTATAAGTGAAGAAAGGAGGGATCCGCTCACGAATTACCGTGAGACGGGCCTTTTAAAGTTACCTTTCTCACTTGTCTAGCCTAGGCACCACAAAGTCAGGTTTATATAAACGACTGAATGCCCACAACCTTCCTCTGTCCTAATGAGTGCGACAGTCCTTAATTGGCTAAGTCTGGATATTTTTTTATTGTCTCAAAGGTTATTTATTTGTAAAGATGTATCAATACTAAATCTTTTAGAAATGGTTTTATTAAGTAAAGGGTATTTAAATGAAAATGTTTGTTTTCTGTATTCTAAGTTCTCGAGGGTATCGTGTTATGTTGCATATGAGTGTGTGAGGAGGTAGGTCATTACCTCGTGATCTACTTAAAGGTATAGCAAGTTTAATGGAGTTAAATGTAGAATTGAAACAATGTGGTATTTAAGTGAAAAATACGATAAATTGAAATAGCCATCATTTTATGAAATGAAACTTGATCAATTTGGTTGATTAGTGTTTAATAGTCAACATGAAAGAGTTTAAGCATAATTGTATTAACAAGATGTGAAGTTTTATAAGAAACCGAATCGGAAATCGGATTTGTTCCGATTCCATCGGGTTTTGTAAATCCGTATTTTGAGAATAGAAAAGAGACA
The DNA here is from genome assembly GCA_030015575.1 of Agapanthus africanus. Taxonomy (NCBI): domain Eukaryota; kingdom Viridiplantae; phylum Streptophyta; class Magnoliopsida; order Asparagales; family Amaryllidaceae; genus Agapanthus; species Agapanthus africanus. The sequence goes on from JASDDO010000024.1 coordinate 853,378,893, forward strand.
TAGAAAATGGGAGTTACGGATTTTGGATCAAAGATAAGAGGAAGGTGGATCGGGAGGAGTCGCCGGTGCGTCGTTTCGTCTCCGGGAGTTCCTACGGTCGTTGCCGGAAATTCCGCCAAAGAATTCGCCGGAGCTTCGCCTTTCGCTCAATTCAATTGCACACAAGAGTTCTTGAGAATTTTAGAGAGTTGGCTCAGAGTTTGGGGTGAGAGGGTAGAGGGTAGGGGTGGTATTTATAGGGTTAGGCTAGGGTTAGGGTAGGTGAAAGGTTAAAATGAAAAATGTTATAAAATATATTAAAAATGTATTAAAAGTGGAGTAATTGGGGTTCTAAAAGAGTTCTGGAAATGGTCTGAGGCTAAAATTTTGCAGGTGTGTAGCGAATGTGAAAAGACACAATTTTTATGTTGGGGCCGTCGCCGGAATCGGCCGACTCGGCCGTGACTCGGTTGGAGGACTGAGTCGGCCGAGTCAAGGCCGATTTGGCCAATTCCCGGCCGAGTCAAGGCCGATTTGGTCAATTCCCGGCCGAGTCAGGCGGCCGAGACCCCCCCGACGGTTCATCTAATCTCTAGCAATGTTACATTTTTGGGTGTAGTGGGGTTTTTGTGAGATATGCACGTGTAAACCTTTGGTATTCTAAAGGTTTAAAAAAATCAACATTAAAAATAATGTGGGGTATAGGATTTGAACTCTGGTGGCTTAGTTCAGCTGTGCAAGGTATTTCCAATGAGCTACAAGCTCTTTCTTGTAATTATGGAGCTAATTAATTACTTAAAGTAATAACATTAAATGTAAATACCGCAAGTATACATTAATTTTAAAGCAAATTTTTGTACACTAAAAATGGAGTTGTTACATTCTTTTAACTTGTAATTAAAAAGCAAAATAATTACTTATATCTTGTGCTCAGGTTAAAATACCCCTTTATGGATTTTGAAAAAAAATATTTTGAAAAAATTTGTATAGGAAATTTAGGGTTGTTACACAAGTCGAGAGGACTCGTAAGTGGTTGAAGAGTTGACTTGTTCCCGAGTCAAAACATTGCTTTACGACAGGGAGATCAGGAGTTGACATGTATCCGAGTCGAAGCGTTGCTTTACGACAAGGAGGTCAGAGGTTGACATGTATTCGAGTCGAAGCGTTTCTTGACGACAAGGAGGTCAGGGGGTTATCATGTATCCAAGTCGAAACGTTGCTCTACGACAAAGAGGTCAGGAGTTGACATATATCCGAGTCGAAGCGTTGCTTGACGACAGGGAGGTCAGGAGTTGACATGTATCCGAGTCGAAGCGTTTCTTGACGACAGGGAGGTCAGGAGTTGACATGTATCCGAGTCGAAGGGTTGCTTGACAACAGGGGGGTAAGGAGTTGACATGTATCCGAGTCGAAGTGTTGCTTGCCGACAGGGAGGTCAGAGGTTGACATGTATCCGAGTCGAAGCGTTGCTTTACGGCAAAAAGGTCAGGAGTTGACATGTATCTGAGTTGAAGCGTTGCTTTACGACAAGGAGGTCAGGAGTTGACATGTATCCGAGTCGAAGCGTGGTTTGATGACAAGGAGGTCAGAAGGTTGACATGTACCCGAGTCGAAGTGTTGCTTTACAACAAGGAGGTCAAGAGTTGACATGTATCCGAGTGGAAGCGTTGCTTGACGATAGGGAGGTCAGGCGTTAACATGTATCCGAATCGAAGCGTTGCTTGACGACAGGGAGGTCAGAGGTTGACATGTATCCGAGTCGAAGCGTTGCTTTACGACAAGGAGGTCAGGAGTTGACATGTATCCGAGTCGAAGCGTTGCTTGGCGACAAGGAGGTCAGGGGTTGACATGTATCCGTGTCGAAGCATTGCTTGACGACAAGGAGGTTAAGGGTTGACATATATCCGTGTCGAAGCGTTGCTTTACGGCAAGGAAGTCAGGAGTTAACATGTATCCAAGTCGAAGCGTTGCTTGACGATAAGGAGGTTAGAAGGTTGACATGTATCCAACTCGAACCGTTGCTTTACGACAAGGAGGTCAGGAGTTGACATGTATCCAAGTCGAAGCATGGCTTGATGAAAAGGAGGTCAGAAAGTTGACATGTATCCGTGTCGAAGCGTTGCTTGATGACAAGGAGCTCAGTGGTTGACATGTATCCGTGTCGAACTGTTGCTTTACGACAGGGAGGTCAGAGTTGACATGTATCCGTGTCGAAGCGTTGCTTTACGACAAGGAGGTCAGGATTGACATGTATCCGAGTCGAAGCGTTGCTTTATGACAAGGAGGTCAGGAGTTGACGTGTATCCGAGTCGAGACATTGCTTTACGACATAGAGGTCAGGGTTGACATGTATCCGTGTCAAAGTGTTGCTTTACGACAACGAGGTCGGAAGGTTGACATACATCCTAGTCGAAGCGTTGCTTGACGACAAGTAGTCAGGGTTGACATGTATCCATGTCAAAGCGTTGCTTGACGACAGGGAGGTCAGGAGTTGACATGTATCCGTATCGAAGCGTTGCTTGACAACAGTGAGGTCAGGAGTTGACATGTATCCGAGTCGAAACGTTGCTTGACAACAAGGAGGTCAGGGTTGACATGTATCTGTGTCGAAGCGTTGCTTGATGAAAAGGAGGTCAGAGGTTGACATGTATCCAAGTCGAAGCGTTTCTTTACGACAGGGAGGTCAGGAGTTGACATGTATCTGAGTCGAAACATTGCTTGACCATAAGGAGGTCAGGGTTGACATGTATCTGTGTCGAAGCGTTCCTTGACGGCAAGGAGGTCAGAGGTTGACATGTATCCAAGTCGAAGCATTGCTTTACGACAAGGAGGTCAGGGTTGACATGTATCCGAGTCGAAGCGTTGCTTGACGACAGGGAGGTCAGGGTTGACATGTATCTGAGTCGAAACATTGCTTGACGACAGGGAGGTCAGGGTTGACATGTATCCGAGTCGAAGCGTTGCTTGAAGACAAGGAGGTCAGGGTTGACATGTATCCGAGTCGAAGCGTTGCTTTACGACAAAGAGATCAGTAGTTGACATGTATCCGATTCGAAGCGTTGCTTTACGACAAGGAGGTCAGGGTTGATATGTATCCGTATCGAAGCATTGCTTGACGACAAGGAGGTCAGAGGTTGACATGTATCCCTGTCGAAGCGTTGCTTGACGACAAGGAGGTCAGAGGTTGACATGTATCCAAGTCGAAGCATTGCTTTATGACAAGGAGGTCAGGAGTTGACATGTATCCGAGTCGAAGCATTTCTTGACCACAAGGAGGTCATGGTTGACATTCTCCGTTTTCTACGGTGTCGGGATCGAATTTCTCCGTTTTTTACAGTGTCAGGATTGACTCTAGGTTGTCTGTGAACCGCAGAGTCTTGGAACTGGGGGCTTTGCCGTGGCTCCAATTGGTAGTGTCGCGTCCGTGTCCTGCTGGCATGAGGAGGAACATCGTTGCTGGTTTTCTGGGATGCAGATATTGCCGCTGAGACCTGACTCTCCTTTTGATGGAGTTTGGACATGTGGTTCCCTTTTCGTTTATGCCCAAGGATTGTATATAAGGGTCAGTATGGACTTACCTGCAGGGTAAAAAGTTTCGTTTCATTTTTTTTATTTCTTTCCACGATGCTCTATCATTTCAGCTTTTTGTATTGCAAAAGTCGCGATTGCCCGATCATTTCGGTTATTTTTCGCGGTGCCCAATCATTTCGGCTGTCTTTTTCTTTTTACTCGCTGTTTTTTATTGCGAGTTGCCCAATCATTTCGGCTATTTTTGTAAGTATATATTTTACTCGCTGATTTTTATTACGATTTGCCAAAATATTTTGGCTATTTCATATGCATTTTTTCGATTATGGAACTCATGGTATGATACCAATCTTGCATCAGTATCACTGCGACTGGAATGTTGCCAGGAGCGACTTATCATTTGCCATGAAAGGACTTGGAATTTGATACCGATTTAGACATCAGCATCGCTACAATTGGGATGTTACCAGTAGCGAATCATCATCTGCTTTGTCGGTTGAAACAAAGATGGTTTAGCAAACAGGGTTAAGATCCTGTCGACTAAGGTTTTTAACTTCATGAGCCGTAAGGGTCTCATAAAGATGTTTCTCCCTACGAGTCGTGAGGATCTCGTAGGTGGCTTTTCTCTTTAGGAATCGTGAGGATTCCTAAGTGTATGTTCTCATGTAAGTCGTAAGGATCTTTCAAGAGTGTTTTCTCCTTGTAAATCGAGAGAACCTACAAGTGTTTTTTCATAAAATGAGGGCATTCCACGTCGTTGGTGGGACTCGGCAAGGAAATAATTATTTATCCCGTGGATTGTTTACAAGGGTAAGTATTGAACCGCTTATAGGGTAATCTGGAAAAAGTGATGGCTTAAGAACAGGTTCAAATCCCTGTAGCTTAAGGCTTTTGAATCTTATGAGCCGTGAGGGTCTCATGAGAGGGTACTCCTTACGAGTCGTGAGGATCTCGTAAGTGTAATTTCTCCTTAAGAATCGTGGGGATCCCTAAGTGTGTTGCTCCTTTGTGAGTCGTAGGGATCTCACGCAGGTAGTTTTCTCCTTATAAGGTCAAGAGGACCTTGCAAGTGTCTTTTAACGAGATTACATCCATTCGGGTTTTCACAAACTCGCCGGTAGCCCTGTTGTTTTTACTCATGGAGCCCTTTCGGGTTTTCATCCATGCACATTTTGCTTATGGACGTACCCCTTTTTTAAATTTTTTTACGAGTCTGCGCACTTTTGGATTTTCACAAACTCGCCGGTAACCTTGCTGTTTTTACTCATGGAGCCCTGTCGGATTTTCATCCATGTCCATTTTGCTTATGGACGTACCGTTTTTTTACGCGCCAGCCCAAGGATGCTGTGGATTTGTAGTAGTTTAAAGACGTTTTGGTCAGTAGTTAGTTTTAGGACATTTTGGTCCTTTGTTAATTTTAAGACATCTCGGTCCGCTATTAGTTTAGGGACGTTTCGGTCCATTATTAGTTTAAGTTTGTTTCGGTCCATTGCACGTTTTCGAGGCGAGGTTTCGCCGAATACTATTTATAGAGTTTGGGCTTGGGAAGATAGCGAGCGGACATAGGCGTCGTCATCTATCGTTGACCTTGGTCGTGACTCGTCAGGCGTAGTATTTTTTCAAGAACCGGCCGTTTATTGGCCTGAAGGGTCTTTCTCCATACATATCCACGAGCAAGTAACCCCCACCTTGGTAGACCTTGTCTATGATATATAGGCCCTCATAATTCGGCTCGAACTTCCCCCGTTTGGCACGACTGGGGATCATAGGTCTCTTGACCACTAAGTATGCCTTGGCGAAATGTCCTCGGCCTAGTCAATCTTTCGTATGAGCACGTCATCTTTGCTTTGTAAGATTCTAGATTTTGTTGCACCATGAGACGAGTTTCATTGAGGGCATCGAGCTCCTCAAGACAGAGATGAGCATTCTCTTCATCTATCAGCTTATAACGAACCGCCACTCATAGCGAGGGTAGCTCTATCTCTAAGGGGGGTACTGCTTCTGTGCCGAATACCAACACATATGGCGTTGTGTTTGTGGCCATTTTGAACGTGGTCCGATACGCCCAGAGAGCTTCATGCAGTCTCTCGTGCCAGTCCTTCTTACTTCGGGACACCATCTTCTTTATGATCTTCGTCAAGGTCTTGTTGAAAGCCTCAGCTAGACCATTAGCTCGGGGATTATAGACCGAAGAGTATCTCCAGTCTATATTATGCTGCTGTGCAAAGCGGCTGATTTTGTAACTTCTGTAGGCTGGCCCGTTATCAGAGATAATCCGCCGCGGAGTGCCGAACCGATAGATGACGTGTGTTATGAAAAAATGGAGGATATTCTCTGTCTTCACTTCTCTTAGCGGGACTGCTTCTGCCCACTTAGAGAAGTAATCGGTTTTCGCCAATATGATCCGATGTCCTCTAGACGATGTTGGTTCTATGGGCCCAATTATGTCGGTTCCCCACATTTCGAATGACCAGCTAGCCACTGTTGGGTGTAGCGGATTTGGATGCTGGTGGATGAAGTCTCCAAGAATCTGACACGAATGACATTGCTTCGCGTATTCAATATAGTCCTGAATCATCGTGGGCCAATAGTAACCCATCCTTTTGATCTTCAGCTTCATCTTTGGCCCGGCTTGATGAGAACCGCAAAGTCCGTCGTGAGTTTCTTGGACGACACTCCTTGCTTTTTCTGGTCCCAGGCATCTCAGTCATAGAGAGTCGAATGATCTCTTATACAGCGTGTCATTGACGAAGGCAAAAGACAGAGCTCATTTCATGAACTGATGTCTCGAGGATGCATCTTCAGGTGTTTGACGGGATTTGAAGTAGTTTATAATGACTTCTTTCTAATCTTCGGCCTTCTCCTGGTCCTCTATTTGTAGGGCTGTTTGCTTGGTCGCTTCCTTTTCTTCAGACGACTTCGGAGATATTTCCGCTGGTGCAAGAACCCGATGGCTTTGCACAACGATCCTTACGCCATCGAGGTTTTCGTCAGCCAGTTCTTTATCTAGTTTGGATAACGTATTTGCTTTGCTATTTTCCGTACGTGATATGATTTCCAGAATGCAGGAAGGAATCTGAGTCAGCAATTGTTGTACTCTCTCGCCGTACTTTACCAACTCGGGCTTGCACGTTTGATAGTCGTCGTTTACTTGACTAACGACCAGCTGGGAGTTTCAGTATATGAGGAGTTTTTCTATTCCCATGTCGACAACTATCATAAGGCTCGCTATCAAAGCCTCATATTTTGCTTCATTATTTGTCCTCGGCTCTGTTAAGGAAAAGGCAAAGCGCATTATCCCTCCTTGTGGAGTCACGAAGATAAGGCCTACCCTCGATTTGATTATAGGGGTGTTGTGTTGTCGCTTCTTCATGGAAGATGGCCCATCGAGGTAAAGTTCCCATCGGGTGTCACTCTCTCCTTTCTCCTTGTCGATCGTGTCAAACGCGTGCTCATATGGCAATTCACAATTTAGGGGTGAATCGACAGGTATCGGATGCTCAGCGAGGATGTCGGCGATGGCCTGGCCCTTCACTGCCTTGAGAGGTCAGTATGTTATCGAGAACTCCATCAAGAGGAGGGCCCATTTAGTGAGCCGACCTGTTAGTATGGATCTTGACATCAAATATTTGAGAGGGTCCACTTTTGATATGAGGTGGATCTCATGTGCCAATGCATAGTGTCGAAGCTTCATTACCGCGAAGATTAGCGCCAGGCAGTGTTTTTCGATGGGGGAGTAGTTATTTTCTGCCCCCAGGAGAACTCGGCTCAAATAGTAGAGAGCTATCTTTTTCCCTTGGTTGTTTTCTTATGCCCATAACGCGTATAAGGAACCTTCAAGGGCGGTTGTGTACAGGATGAGGGGTTTTCCCTTGACTGGAGCAGTCAGCACCGGCGGATTCTGCAGGTATTGCTTGATTTCGTCCAGTGCATTTTGGCATTTGCGATCCCAAACGAACGAGGTCCCCTTCTTTATTAAATGGATGTAGGGGCGGCATTTGTCGAAAAGATTGGCTATGAACCACCGGATATACGCGAGCTTTCCTTGGAGAGACCACAATTGCTTGAGAGTCCTTGGAGCAGGCATTTCCATAATCGCTTTGATTTTCGATGGATCTATCTCGATACCCCGGTGTCGTACGATGAATCCTAGGAATTTTCCCGAGGAAACTCCGAACGCGCATTTCAGAGGGTTCATTTTCAGGTTGTATTATGAAGATGTTGGAACACGATCTTCAGATGCTCCCAATGCTCCTCATACGACTTGCTTTTCTTTACGAGGTCGTCGATGTAACATTCGACAATCTCATGTAGGAGGTCATCGAAGATCTTCATCATGGCCCTCTGGTAGGTAGCGCCGGCGTTCTTCAGACCGAAAGGTATCACTTTGTAGCAGAATATGCCCAGAGGAGTCCAGAAAGCAGTATGCTTCTGGTCTTCAGGATGCATCTTTATTTGATTGTACCCTGATGAGCCGTCCATGAAGGAGAAGACTTCGTGAGTGGACGTGTTGTCTATCATCAGCTCGGTAACCGGTACGGGAAAGTCATCCGTCGGACAAGCTTTGTTGAGGTCCCAAAAGTCCACGCAGATGCGCACCGTCCCATTTTTCTTCATCACTGGAACGATGTTGGCGATCCAGTCAGGGTACTGAACTTCTTGGATGAAGCCGGAGTCGATTAGCTTCTTGACTTCGGCGTTGATGCTCATTTCAAGTTCGAGCCGCATTCTTCTTGGTGCTTGCTTGATTGTCTTGACGTCCGAAGATATCACCAATTTATGCACAGCTATCTCTGGATCTAGCCCCGGCATCTCGGAGTAGTTCCATGCGAAGCAGTCTTTATACTGCATAAGCACGTCTCTTAGCGCAGCTACCTGTTCTTCGGACAGCATCTCACTGACGAACGCAGGCCTCGGGTCGTTTGCCATCCCCAAATCGATTTTCCTTAGGTTGTCCGCAGTAGTATGTATCCCATCTTCCAGCTCTTTTGGCGCTGGTGGAAATTCTGAGATCAATTCCTCTTCATCCTCATTTTCGAAGTACCAGAAGAGGTCATCCATATTCTCGGGCACTCCTTGTTCTAACAGCGTTATCACGTGACAGGTACGAGATCGTTTCCAAGACCGATGTTGATCTGGTTCTACTCTTGCTGTGTACGTGGCTTTCGGTACATGCTTCTGTGGTGGGGTTACCCTCCAACTGCCAGGTAGAACAAACCTGCCTAGTTGATACTGGTCTTCAACCTAGTTTTTGAAGGTGAAGCAGTCTTCAAGAGGATGTCCTATCGCTCTGTGATAGGAGCAATAGTCTAGGCGATGAACCTCCTGCTTGTTCGGGGTGCTTGGACTCCGGGAGGGTAATCATCTGATGTTTCACGACGAGGTCAAATATCTTCATTGTCTTGTCTTGAGAGAAGAAATATTCCCGATCCATCTTCTTCATCAGCGATGGATTCCGGCCGGCCTTTTCTCGAGCGCGAGGCTTCTTGGACCCGTTTCGCCGTAGTCGAACGTTTTCTCCATTCTTTAACTTGTTTTTGCGTTCGCGTCGGGCCTTTTTCTTGCCTTGGAAATGCATGGTGAGCCGATGATGAAGGGCATCGTCATCCCGCATAGCCTGCTGGAGGAGGCACTGCGTTCTGGCTTTCTCATAGATGGCCATCGCGGCTGTGATCGTTCCGAACCTTTTGGCTCGCTTCCCGTACTAGCTTGTCCATCTGTTCTTCAAACAACGGATTCGACATTTTTATAGCAGGGCCTCATTCTGGTTCATCGTCGGTGTCTTTTAAAAGAGCATCTCCTTCTTCATCGAAGTCATATATAACGTAGCAGCCGTGGAATCGCTTCCGTTTCTTGGATTAGACATATCCGAGCCCGATCGTTTCCATTTTCTCGTTGGGCAATTTTCGCTGAGTTCTAGCGATGTTCCAGATCCTGTTGTAGAACTGAGCTTATCGAGTAGTTTGTTTAAAGGGTACGCTTTGGCGTCTCAACAGCCTTTTTAATCCTTCTGTGTAGTATCTGGTCAGTCGGATGGGTTGGGGCCTGTAAAGTGCCAAATCGGCACCCTGCCATATTTTTATCTCCACTTTGGTTTCCGCGGATCGATAAAAGAGGATCGCCTTTTCATCTCTTCGCCTGGGAGGGACGTAGAACATCTGCAGCTCTTGCACACTATATGTCTCAAGCTCCCTGTAGTGCTGCCGCGGAACCATAGCAATCTGCAAACTCTGATCATCTCCAGTGCGGGCTTGCACCGATGGACGGACCAAGAACACTGCGTTGACTTCGTCTTCAGAGTCACTGTCGAAGACCAAAATAGGGATAGATGGTCCCGGCTTGCTGTATTGGGGCAGTCCTGAATAGACTATCTCATCCTCCTCCTCGGTATCGCTCCCGAAGACCGGAATATTGGTGATAGCTTTCTGCTTATTCTCCGGCTTATGGCATCTTTCCGTGTCTTCAAAGTCTGGTAAGAAATACTTTGCATCTTCGTACTTTCGGACTTCATTCACGGAGAATGGGTTTAGCTCCCCTGTCACGGTATACTCGAGAACATCTTTGAAGTACTTCATACACTGATGTTGTGTATAAGGGATGATGTTGTATTCGTGTAACCAAGGCCTGCCGAGCAAAGCATTGTAGTAAGTCTTGGCGTCAATGACATGAAACTTGATGTCAGTGACGAGCAGCCCAAAGTGTAACGTCAGTATCACAGACCCGAGCGTCCGTGATGACTGGGAGTCGAACCCGGAGATTGTGATTTTATCCCGAGCGAGGTGCTGGACTTTCATGCAGATTTCTTTTAGCACCCTCACATTTAGGAGATTGACAGAGGACCCATTGTCAACTAGGATCTTCCTTATCTTGATGTCATGGCAATACCCGGAGATATATAGGGGACGGTTGTGCTCACACGTTCCGAGAAGGAGATCTTCATCGCCGAAAGTGATGTCAGCTGTGTGCACTTTTTCCAGCTCGTCATTCATCTTTTCTTCGGCAAGGAAGGCTTGAAACTGCTCGGGCTCTTGTAGTGCCTTGATCAACGAATCTCTCGCCACTTTAGATAGCAGAAGGGCATCGAGAATGCTTAGCTGCGAGGGTATCTTCCTCAGGTGTGCCAGAACGTTGTAATCCACCTTGTTTTTCTTTGGCAGGTTCTTGGCTGCCAGCTCTTCGACGAATCGGTCATTGAGGGCGATATCTTCAGGGACTTTTTCTTTCCCCTTATCTTTTTTGTTCGCTCCCTTGCTTGTGGGTCTGAGATTCTTTTCGGGTAACGTGCAATTACGCAGCTGAATGTTCTCACAGGTCTTTACCTCTTCTTTTTCGGAGGTGGATTCCTTGAAGAGAGGGCCAAGGGCTATTTCTTCATCAGAATCGCTCCTGAAGGTGAGGACTTGCGATCCCCCGGAATTAACCATGTGACAGTCCCCGGCAGTTCTTCTGCGCTCCTCTGTCGTGCTTCTCTGCTCTCGACGAGTTTTGCACTTCATCCGCTTGAATTGCTGTCGATGAGCAACGTATCTCTGCCACCAATTTTTAAAGGCTACACATTCTTTGGTAAGGTGTGTGATCCTTCGATGGTATAAGCAGTAGTTTGGATATGCATCTAGTTCATCAGGGAACGTATTTTCTGAAGTGTCTTCTTTAAAAGGCGACAACTTCATTCCCATCAACAGGCTTTGGCGAACTGCTTCCTTGTCTTAAACCTGCTTTTGCTGGCGGCAGAAGTACTTCTATCCGGTTGGGGTACTCTATGACTTCCCAATACCAGAGCTTCTTCAACGCGATGCAAACGTTTGGCCCTTTCATATATGGCCGTTTCACGCTCTCAGTCAGTTTTTCTTTTCTGAAGAGCTTCGCTCAGCAGTCTGTCAATCAATTCATCTGATGGCTCCAGGGATTTTGGTTCTGGTTCTGGATCTGTAGTTTCTCTGCATTGGGAGCTTCTTTGCCCTTTATTGATGATTGAGAGATCACGTGGCAACTTGCCACGTAATCCTCGGGCTCTTCTGAAAAATTGTCTCCTTCATCAGCTTCATCGGCTTCATTCTTAAGAACATGCTTAAAGAATTCATCCAACGTGATTGGGGACCAAGCCTTCTGGTTATATTTTTCCAGTGTATCGATGTATTTCTGCAGACCTGTACGGCTGTCTTCGGGTTGGATGGGCTTCTTGGCCTTCTTCTTTTTCCTTAAAGACTTTGGAGGCTTGGCCTGAATGTTTTGTCCACCTTCACAAACTTTCAGCGTTGGGCGCAGCTTCAGCATCCCCTCAATAATCTTGCGTTCCAACGGGCTCTTCCACCTAATCACCGGATATGATTGGAGATCTTTCAGCATTCTTTTCATTTTGGCTGAAAGAGCGACCTCCCATGGAGCTTCTTCTTTAAAAGAGCATGATGCCCCCGGCGTGTCCACCTTTTTAGGAGTGTGTGGCTGGGGCGGGCTTACCTTCCAATTCTCAGACAGCGCGAATTTGCCCTGTTGGTATTGGTCCTCAATCCAGCCTTGGAAGACGAAGCAATTTTCAATTGGATGGCCTACTGCTCGGTGGTAGGGGCAGTAATTAGGATTATTGGCGTCGCCGGGCTGCAGTGGATGTCTTGGATCTGGCAGATTAATGAGCCTGTTGCGCACCGCCAGCTCGAACAGTCTCTTCGTTTTATCCCGGGGAAACGAATAAGGGCGTTTTAGCTTCTTGTTGAAGAATCGCTGTCTATCATTTTGACGATCAGCTGGTTTTGGACCGCTGGGTTGCTGCTGAGTATTGGCGACGAAGGTCGCTTTCCTTTTCCCTTTCCCTTTTTCGTTTCGAGGCTCCATTTTCGAGGAAGACGGTCTATGGCTTATTTGATCCATTTGGGCCAGCTTGTCAATCAAGGCCTGGAAGGTAGTCGGCTTGAAAAATATCATGAACCGGGATATGGTCGCCTACGGATCGAGGGTACCCACGAACATTCCTACTGCAGGAGCTTCTTCGATGCGTTGTTCGCATTTCGACCATAGGTTCCGCCATCGGATTGCATACTGAACCCATGTTTCTCCCGGCTTCACCCTGGCATTGATCAATGCCGTGATTAGGGTGTGTTCGCTGGCGCTTGCAAACCTTTGTGTAAATAGTAGCTCCATTTCTGCAAATGTCTTAACGGAGTCATTGGAAGCTCAGAGTAAACGCTGTCTCCAACAAGCTGCCAACAAACTGGCAAAGCAGCAGTTTGTCGTCACCCCCTGTATTACCACACAGGGCTCTGAATTGAGCAACGTGCTGGTGTGGATTACCCGTCCCATTATACACGCGGAACTTAGGGATCATGTATCCCGGCGGGTACTTTATTTGGTAATACCAACCGGGATAGGGTCGTCCAGTCTTGACGATTTGGCCAACCGCTTAGCTCGCCTGATGAGCTCGTATTTGTTGAGCTATATAGTCGTCAAGGGCAGCTTTGGATATGGTCTCCTTTTGGCTGCTGAATAAGCAGGAAGAGGGTTCGATGTCTTCCTTCTGTCGTCTTCAAGGAAAATCGGAGGGTCTTCAGCTGGAGGATCCGGCTGTATCATCATTCCGACCATATCTTGGAATAAAAGTGCCATTTGTTTTATGTTGGCCGCTTGTTCCATGACCTCTTTGTCTTTCCTATAGAGCATTCTTCGGAGGAATTCGGCATCAGTTTCCTATTCCTGACGCTGCTCCGATGATGTTTCTGGGCTTTCTTTTGGCCCAGTGAGCGCGGCCATGGCTGTCAGCATCTCTTGGAGCTTTTGTTGTTGTTGCTCCTGAGCCTTAGTTACTGACCGCGTAAGTGGTCGATGGCCCGTGGAGATTTGGCTATCATCTTTCCTGGAAGCCATGTAAATGGTGTGCCGCACCATGCCTCCAGACTTGGGGCGTTTGGATTCAGTGCCTCTGAGCTTTGTCGTGGACACGGGGATTTTCTCCGACCTTCTTCTTTTATGGCTGGTCGAAGTCGAGGGTGCTGTTGCAGCGGGCACCCAAGTAGATGATACCTTCTATGGTACGACAGGACGGTCCTTCTCTTTCCGAACCTTCATTTTCCTTGGTTGGCGGGAGTAGTCTTAGTTAATCACAGAGTCTTGGACCCTTCGCCAGACCCTATGGATTTTAGAGGACAGCCGTTGAGGGGGCTGCTCTGGTTTCGCCTTTTTGATCTTTTCAACAGGCGGAGGAGACATTTTCAGCACAGCAGTTAGCGAATTCTTGCACACCCTGTTAAGTGATTCAAAGCTGTTCCCAGTTGGAACAACAGCATCAACTTCCATCGTTGGAGCTGGTGGGGTAAGTCCAGAAGGGGAACTGCCCCCAGCTTTCCTCACTCGATGCCAGTGGCGACGTCGAGCATGTCGAGCGGCTGGTACCACCTCTGCTGTTGGGGTAGCTGCATCGTGCTTCATGCTTTGATGAGAGACCGCTGTTGGTGTCAGCCAGTCAGAGACTGACGTCCGTTGAGAGGGGATGGTCAACCTGTTGAAGGCAGACTTTCGAGCAGGGGTAACGGTTTTGGTGACTTCGCCCGGAGCGGAAGTTGGCACGGCCAGTCTTGAAAAGACCGACCCTTTAGCTGGAGAATCCTCTCCGACGATTTCATTTACTGGAACATGGATGGCTATCCGTTTCGGGATAACCGCCTCAGGTATCACGGGCTTCTTCATGAACCTATTAGAGTTTTGGCCCAGTCTGTTAAAGACCGAGGCGTTGGATTTAGGCGACCCATTGAGAAGGGTCGCGATAGTTGCAAGCCGATCAAAGACCGACTTCTTTTGAGCTTCTTGCAATGGCACTGGGGTGCTGAAGCTTGTTGGTGGGAGCATGGTCCTGAAGAACAGTCCAGTGGTGGCCTGAGTCACCTGTTCCACTGTCATGGCGACGATGGAGGCCGCTTGGGGCCCATAAGTCACTCCTCCAGCGAGGACAAAGTGGGAGTTGTTGTTGCAGCTAGTGCAGTTGGAAGCCATTTTCTCCGCACGGGAGCAACACACCAAATCTTAGTACCTCGAATCCAGGGGCAACCACATTAAACCGTGATTCATTCGTGAACATGATACACGAAGTGTGGAGTGGAAAGAGGAAAAGGTCCCACCGGGCATGCCAGAATCTGTTCACCACCGAAAACAGAGACGAAACCGCGTAGGTCGTCTTACCTGAATTTGAGGGCAGATGCTATCTGGGTTTATCCGTCCACCTCTCCGAAGATGCCAAGTTGATTTATGGCACCGTGTATCGGAGGTTTAGATGTGGCTGATGTAGCAGACTTCGTCAGATTCCCCCTCATTTGTGAGGGGTTTTTGATTGTGGGGACGCTCTTTTCTGCAGGTGCAAGCCCCTACAGTTAATTACGTTACCGCGTAGCACTAACCACTTTCTCCTGCTCGAGATGTTCACTTCGTGTCGTGTATGTTTATTTTTATTTTTGGTTGCCCGTGGATTGTATACAGAGACTAATTTATGTTGTCGCCCGTAGGGCATGGATTAGTCCAAATCCGTATTTTCTTAGATTTGGGTTTGGTTTGGGTTTAAGGATCGTTAATCTCATTGAGATTAAGATCAACTTAAATGTTTGTTGAGGATACGTTAGTCTAATTTTAGACTAAGATCCACTCAACAGGATTTTGGGATCATTTAGATCCAACGAAAGAGTATCTGGACTCTATCGTTTTAGTTTAGGAACATTGCGGCCCATTGGGTTTAAGGACATCATAGTACATGGAGTTTAAGGACATCATAGTCTGTGGGGTTTAAAGACGCCATAGTCTGTGGGGTTTAGTTTAGGAACGTTGCGGTCCATAAGTTTAAGGACATCATAGTCCATGGAGTGTCTGGTTGTCGGGACCCGTCACTTCTCTGAAAACATTAAAGAATTACAACGACACATAACAGAGGAATGAAGAGATTTACCCTTGAACCAATGTTGGTTGGGGGATCTATAGTCAGGTTTGGGACTAAGACCAATTAAAAATATTGGGAGCACATGGGCTCGGTTAATCTAAATTGGGGGATTTATAGCCTACTTCGGCTCAGTCCATTCAGTTAAAGTGTTTGAACACTTATTTGGACTCAGTCCATTTATTTTTGAACAAAATGTTAACATTTGTTTAGGCTCAGGCCCTTTTTTGTTCAATAATGCAGAGCATTAATTTTGGGTTCTGACACCCCTTCTTCTTTTGTCTTTTATTGAGTGTTGAACACTCTTTGTAGCGCAAAGCGCTTTATGTACAGAGACTTTATGTACAGAGCATTTGGCGTTGAGCGCCAGGCTTGGAGCGCTGAGACTTCTTATGAAATAGCGCACATGTGAGGAGCATGTGGCGCGCTTGGAGCTGAGCGCCAGACCTGAAGCGCAAGGCGTTTCTTATGAAATAGCACACGTGAGGAGCACGTGGCGCGCTTGGCGCTGAGCGCCAGACTTGGAGCGCTAAAACGCTTCTTATGAAATAGCGTACATGTGAGGAGCATGGGGCGCGCTTGGCGCGGAGCGCTAGACTTGGAGTGCAGAGCGCTCTGTATTAAGTAGCGCCCACGTAGGGAGCACGTGGTGCGCTTGGCGCTGAGCGCTAGCCAATGAATGCAAAGCGCTCTTGATTAATTCTGTGCTCTGAGAATTAAGTTCCCGTTTATAAGAGACTCTGTCTCGTGGATCTAAGAACTAAGTTCTTATTTTAATAGGAGAAGCTATGATCTCTTCTGTTTTTGTAAAAGGCTCTATCTTTATCTTATAGATATGTGATCTAAAGAGAACTAAGTTCTTCTCCCTCCCTTTTTTATGATGAGACGCTCCAATTTTTCCTACTCTTATGAAAGACTTTTTTCTTTGTAGTCTATGATCTAGAAAAAGAACTAAGTACTTCTTTTTTTATGAGTTGCTTTGATCTCTCTGGTTTATTTACTTTGAAGAAAATTTTCTTTTCAGAGCTTGCTCTTCTCCTTTTCTTTTTTGAAGTTTATGGGGGGTTCCTCCTCTTTTCGACTTGAAGTCTTGGGTCCTTTATATAGGGGGGCTGATTTGTTGAATCAGTTTAAGGAAATCTTTTCTCTGATTGATTTGGGGATGTTTCCCACCGTTGGATTTTTGATCCAAGGGCTTCTGTTTTACATAAGGCAATATTCTTGTTTTTAACAAGATTAGGAAAATATTTTCCCATACAGAACTTATTCTGTATCTTGGTGATTTTTAATCACCATTGGATCTTTGATCCAACGGTGGTCTGATTTTCAGAGGACAATCTTTCCTGTTTAGAAAGATTTGAGAAGTATTTCCTCAACAGAACTTTCTTTCTAATGATTTTTAATCATTTTTGTTGGATCTTTGATCCAAGGGTGGGGAACAATTTAGTTCCAACATTAGCGCTCTCGTGCTTTGCACGTGAGCGCTGCCTCAGAGTCTTTGACTCTTGGTGCTAGCGCACTTAGCGCTAGCGCTCTCGTGCTTTGCACGTGAGCGCTGCCTCAGAGTCTTTGACTTTTAGCTCCGGCGCATTTGGCGCTAGCGCTCTCATGCTTTGCACGTGAGCGCTGCCTCACAGTCTTTGACTCTTAGTGCCGGCACTCTTGGCGCTAGCGCTCTCGTGCTTTGCACGTAAGCGCTGCCTCAGAGTCTTTGACTCTTGGCGCCAGCACTTTTATGAAGCGCTGCTTCATTTCTAATTTCAAAATTTGAACAGAACTCTGCTCTGATTGGGGGAAACACCACTGCTGCTATCCTTGACTATGAGATCTGGCAGGTTGATGATTATAACGTCATTCTAAATTGGATTTAGAAGTGCACGTGTATATGACTATGCCAGATGGTTGTTGTAGTCAGTAGGAGCAGCAGATGCTTATGTCTATTTATATATTAAAGCACGTATAGTGGAGACTGATCATCTATTTTTGATGTGACAGTCATAGAGTTTGACTTTATAAAAATAATAGATGATCCTTGTAAGCAGTTAGTAAGGAGTACTGTCCTGGCATTTGGATGACATACTCCAGATAGGAAGTGATGTTCCTATACTACAATCAGCCAAACTATGGTAGTCACAGGTGTTTCTTCACACGAGATCTGGATAATATTGCTTTTGCATTGGATGTAGTCTGCAAATATAATCCAATCCTGGAGAAACAAAAGGAAGTAGTAAAGAACATATTAGGATGTTCTTGGTATATGGTAATAGCAGCCTCCCGCAGGAAGTAGTTACCGGTTCTGGCTTCCAAGATGACCTGGATGATAGTGTGACTGTCAGAGTTATAAGTTTACCCTCTTCTGAGGTGCATTATGTTGGAATGAGTTCCAACTAGGATACTGAGGTGGACATGGTGCTGGTTGCTGCTTATGGTCAGCAAAAGATACATCCTAAGAAGTTTGTTGGATATAGATGTTCATTTATGAATTTGGTCCCATCAGCTATCCAGTCTAAGGCAGTTATCGCTCATTTCAAGAGGTGATTGATCTCCGTGAAGTTGAGATGTAGAGAGATAAAGATAGAAACATTATACATAATGATAAAGTAAAGAAGTTGGATCCACTCATTGAGGCTATTTCTCGAACATTGTTGTTTTTCAAACACAATTTGCGAAACTGGTTAGTAGAGAAGTTGGGTACTCGATAGCATACGAGACGTATGGGTATGCGATACCGCAATAATTGAACTTAAGTGCAAGTAGGGGATTGTTAGATATAGTGTCCTCAAGGCAATTATTGTAATTGCAGGCATGTGATTATGATAATTAAGGGATGACTTATATAGGTAGAACAGTTTTGCTCGAGATGATAGTATACTATCTGGTTTGACTTTATCATTCATGTGTATATATTTTACTTGTTGTTACGTGTCGTTAATACATAATGATAAAGCCCATTCTACTAAATGTGTCTTTCTCTTGGAGACAAACACGTTATCCGCAAGCAACACACAATCCCGCTTTCGGTGAAGGGTAAACTAAACACGTCTCCTCAAAAGACCATACGTTGTTTGCCAGTACGAACAACACTTCCTTTACAAGCTCGTCGCTCCTCTCTCTACAAAGATACTCTCATTCTTACAATGATTTTGCACTCAAGATCCTAAACATAAAGAAAGAAGAGATTAAATTTGAAGCACAAAACTCTTGATAGAGTTTTCAATAAAGCTCAACTAATACTAAAGAAGATAGCAAATCATATTTAGCTCTTGAGTGTGTTTGTGAGAGATTGGATAAGAAAATAAAAAATCTCTTTAAACTCTCAAAAGATATGAGATTTCTTTTTCAAAGGTCACTTGGATATATGCAATAGAAATGTTCAAGAAATTGAGTAAGTGATGCCAAGAAAAATCCAACCCAAAACCCTTTTATAGCCCCAAGAAAAACAACTCAAAATCAAGTGGGGACAAGCAGTTTAAACACACGGAAAATGTCTGAAGATAAGATGAGCAGACGTCTGTCCTCAAATAATACATATCCCCAACGGGTATAAACGACTATATTTTTCAAAAAATCTTAACTACAGACGTCAGAAGTTCAAATAGGCAGACGTCTGAAATTTAAAAATGTTGTTTTGAAACCCTTCATCAGACGTCTGCCCAAATGAACATTAGACGTCTATCTCTCATAAAAAAGCCATATGAAAACACACAGAGAATCCAGACATCTGAAGAACAATGGGCCGACGTCTGAAGTTATAAAAGCTCATTTTTCAAAATCATCAGCAGGCGTCTTCCATATTGAACTGCAGACTTCTCTCGATAAACAAAAAACCAACTAGGGACTTTAGCATAGACGTCCAAAGTACAATGAGAAGACGTCTGAAGTTATAAAAAATCCATTTAAAGTCCTTTATGACGTCTGTCACATTAAACTTTAGAAGTCTGTTGTCTCTCTTGTTTCTGTTATTTCCAAATATCAGAAAAGAACAATAGTGCACAGACGTCTGCACTTCAATGAGGCAGACGTTTGGTAAGCACAAAAACAGAAAACTTGGGGTTTTAAGAATACGAAAACATTAAACTCGAAAAACCGAAGATTGTAAAACTTTTGTGCTATCGTGTGTAAGTGTTCAAGAGCTCTAATTAACAATAACCATATTCAATATAATACTTACATAGAATCTATGTTGATATCGCATTTCTTCGAAATCTTAAATCTTCGACACTTCGACACGAGCTCTTAAAACTTTGGCAGTTCGTTTGAACTTTGCGTTGGTAGATTGATCTTCAATTAGCTTCAACACTTGACGCTTCAAACTCGAACACACCATTCTACTCACTTATTTGATATTTAAATAAACTTTTCTTTGACTTCGATCTTTGACGCTTCAAACTTGGACTTGGCTTCTAGTTTCTTGGTTATTCGTAGCTTGAACTCTTGAATCCCTTGAACCTTGGCTACTTAGCATCATGAAGCTTGAATATACAAATTGTGAAGCTCTCATCCGTATCCTCCAACCACTATTAGATATTCCGTTTAAGTTCGATTTCCTCCATCCTCCTTTATAGAGCTTCATCTCGAGATATCTGATAACCTGAAATGCAATCTCAAAGTCCAAGCTCATCATATACAGTTTTATGAAATATAAGCAAGTTAATAAACACAAGTATATGATCATTCATTGTTTTTTATATCACAATCATGAATAGTATATCAATATCAAGAAATAACTCAAACTCAAAGAATGGGATATCGATATATATATATATATATATGTATATATATATATATATATATAAGAAGCAAGATATAGATCACATGTATATTCAAATTCATATTGTGAATTACCAAAATAATTAATGAGAGTAATATATCGATATTAAGAATATAACACAGGTATAACATGAGATATTGATATATTACTCGGTATATACAAAATATAGGATAAGCAAGCTAAACATCAAGTGTATACGAGTTTAGTGTCAATAGGATAAAACAAGATAAGAAAGTGAGACCAAACGAACTATTCATGTTTATGCTATCATCAAAACTAAATGAAAGGATCATAAAAAACCATAAGCTATCAATCTCCCCCTTTTTGATGATGGCAAAGTATGAATAGGAAATAGTATATCTATATCAAATAAAACTAAATATGCGATATCGATATACTAAAACTCATATTATTCTTCCCTTTTTGACATAATAAAAAAGGGTATTTAAAGAATTTAGAACGCTTGAACTACGCCCCTAAACATGTGTACAACTAAAACGAATCAAACGTTTGAATCACTCTCCATAAATATATGCATAGGTGAACGCTAGGAAATGGATACAAGCATAAGTAAAGAAGAAAATTTTGAAAATGAGGCTCAACTCGTATCCAAATGCATGTACATAAGGGATATGAAAAATAAAGCAAGTATACATGCACAACAACCATATTAAGTTCTGATGGCATGTGGAAGAAAGTATGAGTTGATACCAATTAGAAAAGAACAATTTTGAAAGTGAAGCTCAACTTATAGATAAAAGTATGTTTTGAAAACGATATACAATGAAAAGCTTAAAAACATTCTCTAACTCATAAAAAGCAAAACAAGTTTTGAAACTTATGAGTTAGAATACATGTCGTAATACGAAACATAGGATATCAATGAAAAACATAATCTTATTACCCATGTACAATGTGTGTGCGTGTTTCTTTAGACATATGGAATTTTAAAATGTGCACAACACAAGAATTAGGAATGTACACGAAATTTTACCTCAATAGCGCAAGTTATACTTATCCTAATTGCTTAAATCTCCTAAGGACGAGAAGCAAGCCTAAAAGATCCATTCATGAGTCCTATCTCACAATCACTTGAATACCAAACTATTAGAGTGCAAAAGTAAAATGTAAAGGAATACAAGTGATAGAATTTTAATGATCTGACTCATAAATAAATCAAAACCAATCACATGAAAAAGATAAACAGGTTATAATAGCATGTGAAGGCAAGCAACTCACATAACAACGATACCAATTGAAAGCAATATGATACTTATTTGAAATGATTGAAAACCGTATGTGAGCGCAAACATGAGTAACTCAAAAATGTGCAAGATAAGAGGTAAACTCATACAAAGTGTGTGTACAAGTAAGGATATACAATCTAAGCAAACACACATGAAAAACTTGAGTAGTGTAGGTATACACTTGGTTCTCTCATCTAGAGAATCGACTACCCGGTGAAGCTTCTCTAATACTCTCCGCTAAACCCGTAAATACGATTAATTGTAAATAACGAAATTCACAACTAGGTTCCCCTAAAAGGGTTGTATAAGCCATAATTGGTAAGATGAGCAAATAGTTAATACCTAAACGACTCAAGCGAAGAGTGTGCAAACAAATATGCAAGTCTAAGCATTAATACCCTAAACAAGGCATAAATAAGTATACTAATTAAAAATTGGTTCAAATATAAAACATATGTGCCAAATGTATCCATATGAAAAAGATTTAAGCAATTTAAACCTATATGGATACAAATTCTCACTTATAAGATGAAACACACATTAAAAACAAGTGAGAGTGGTTTATGGCAAGAAAACTAAGAAGGATATGCAAATCTAATACTAGTTTTCAAATCAAATTGTGCTCATGTTTAAAATTTTTGCAAGTTTAAAGCAAATGAGCATAAGAAATCACATATGAGCAAAAAAAATGATACCACTTGTAAATACCAATTGAAATATCATATAAATAGCATCTCATACATGAATCAAAAGCACTAAAAGATAAGCAAGGTAATCACAAGTGCATCATATGGGGTATATCTAAATAACACATACTCAAATAGAATATCAACATTTAAGCGCAAATTAATATACGATATTCTAAGCAAGAATAGAAAGAAATATGATACCCAACAAATTGATGAGCTATAGCAAGTTTTCCATTGGATTGCTCTTTGCTCATCACGCTCCTGAATCTCTAAGTCGTCAATGGGTCTATACCTACAAAATAAGATATGAAGTGGGATTTCAATATCCAAGTTTTCTTGGATCCATACGGGTTAGCCTTTGGAACCGATCTAAACATGGCATGTAAGGATATATTCCATTTTAAGATACATGCATATGCTAAGTGTCCATGTGCACCACAAGAATTGCAAGTATTAGTGTGTGTATGTATGGAAGTACTGGAAGTGTCAATCCAAGCATGATATGATGCAAGAGTATGATGCACATGCTTCTTGAAAGTTCGTTTTGAACTAAATCTATAAATATATGCATGAGAAGGTGCATGAGACTTAGTTTGAATGGAAGCACGTTTGACACATCTAGAAAAAGAGGGATTTTGAATTTTCAAAGTGTTTTTAACGCCACTTCGATTTAAAACCTTTTCCCTTCTAACTAAAGAATCAACATTTGAAAACTCAGCAAGGAAAGAAACCAAGATCTCATTTTCTTTCTGGAGAGAAGCGTTTTCTAAAATAAGTGAATCTTGAGAAACATAAGAATATTTCAAAACATCAATTTCACTTTTGAAACTTGAAATCACATTTTCGTTTTCTTTTCTTAAGATCTCACAAGATAAAAACAAGTTCTCGTTTTCTTATCTAAGAGACGAAATATCACAAGTTAATGTATCTTGAGAGGTAAGGGAAGATTTCAAAAAATCAACTTCGTTTTTAAAACTTGAAATTAAAGCAACATTTTCAATTCTCAAGCCATTGCAATTGGAAACCAATTTTTAGTTTCAACTTTCAAAGTATCAAAAGAAACACATTGTAAATCCAACTTTGAAAGCAACTCATTTTTCTCACATTCTAGTCTATCAATCAAAGTAATTTAAGAATCATGAGTAGAAATTAAAACACCAAATTTGGCAATTAAATTTTTGTTCAAGGTGTCAAAGGAATCACAACAAGAAACTAAACCACTTCTCTCATTTTCAAAAACGGAAATTCGTTTGTTAAGAATACTATTTTTAGATGCTATAAAAATAAAACTATCATGTAAAGTATTGAAAACATCTAGTAACTGATCATGCGTGAGTTTTCAGAAATCATAAGATGGATTACTTACAACTCTATGATCAAAATACCCCTTATCCGAATCCATAGAGTTGGATGATCTCGTTTGATTTTCCTTTTAATGAGACGCATCCAAAGTCGCTATTTGATTTGTTCATGGTTTTCCATTCTTTATTGCAAATGGCTTGCTCTCTATAGATATTATTCAAGGAGCACCACAAGTCATGTGCCGCCTTGCAAGAAAAGACATTATTAAGAACAACGATATTTAAAGTACAATGAAGAATTTTAATAGTTTTAATGTTCAAAACAAGTGAATCATTTTCATGAGTAGTCCATTTCGATTTAGCAATAGTATGAAAAGAATACTCACAATCAACAATTAACCACATACTCTTACCAAGAGACTTTAAAAATTATTGTATCATAATTTTCCAAACATCAAATTTTTAACCATAAAAATATAGAGTTATGAATAGATGGTTCATTATGATAAGAACATGAGGGTTGATTGTAGGGTTCCTAGGCACACTAATGAGGTCTCACAAGGCATCAACCATGCCAATTTCAAATTTTACAAGTGCCGAGAAACCCTAATACGGATCGTTAACTCGAATTTTAGGCGAAAGATGCAACTAGTTAACAACTTAACTAAGTGAACGGAAATACAACCTTTGTAGATCCGGTTCTCCACCTCCATAGCTCCGTGATGAAGTCCCCTCACTGTACAAAATCGCATCCCGGACTCTAGCATCGGCTTCATCGGAGAAATGGGCGGGCTTGGTCGTCGGCTTCGATGCCGAAGATGATCTACGTCGAGGCATCACTAGATCAAGCTCCCACTTCACCAAGTCATGAAACTTGTGAAGAAAACACCCTATACTACTTGGCAAGAGGTAGAGGATGAAGAAATAGGAAGTGGGTTCACTTTAGAATTGGATTTCTCACTCTTTTCATCAAGTCACCATTGATGAAGCAAGGTTTTCTTCAAGTGAAGAAGAAGAAGAAGAAGATGAATATTATGATAAGTTATTTTCAAATAGAAAAGAAAATCAATACTTATCATAATACAACCATGGTCAAGTGTAGAGAATGAACTAGGGTTAAGTGGAGTGGTTAGGGTTAAGCATGAGACAAAATGGTCACTTAGTCAAAGCTTCATGAAGCTTCAAGATGCAAACAAAGAAAGCCACCATTTTCTCTTTATGCCATTTATTTTCCAAAAAAGAATAAATAAATAAATGAATAATAAAACAAAACCCTAACCATTCATATAACCATGGTTTAATCTTTACACAAACCCAAGTAAACATGTATCATCAAACATGATACAAACTTGTGCACAAAAAATATATCACATATACAATGTGCACAAACAAGTGAGAAAAACCATTTAAAGTGAACCAATACTAGTTAATGCAAAGTAATATATCAAATATATAATTATGCATTAAATCATTAAATCAACACTTGATTTAACGATCCGGTCATATCGCATATAACCGACTAATATCCAATGTATCGGCTTATCGAATCAATCTTTGATTCGATAACTAGGTTATATCGCATACAACCAATCGATACATTCATCGCGAGAATGGAATACGGTATCACATACACGCATTATTCTCGGTCCCGCACATACCTCATATGCGCTCCTATTTCGTTTCGCTTGAGCCAGGAAACCTCTGTGTAGGACTCTAAAGACTCGTCAATACGCCGGCAGCAGATGATGATCATATCAAACACCCACAAGCCGCAAGCGGTCTGCTAAACGTAACGGCCACCCGGGTATTGAGCGATCAGAAGATCGACGAGCAAGCCCGCTCACACTCCTGTGAATCCAACCAGTAACACTTACCGTACAGTCCGGTCATGTTCATCTGATATGTCGCATATCTCGCCTAGGGGTGGTAAACGTCAGACCCCAACAGCTCGATAAGTCGTGTCGATATGAGGTCTATAACAGTTCGAGAAACTACGGGTAACACTTACCAGTAAATCTCAGCAACCCTGGCCAGGGATTTCCGGTTATAGCCAATCGAACACAGCGCAACATCAACCTCCTATACCGGGAGAGACGAATCCCCTCCTATCGCTCATTGCCTCCATGTGACTCGGGACTGTACCCAAAAACCACCGTTTTGCACGCCCTCTTGGACGTGGTAAGGTGGAAATCAAAGCACAGTGGGAACCACACAAGGCTCTATGACGATCTCGGGTCAACAGACTACTCTGTACCAGTGTCACCAGAGAACTGCCATCTGACGTAAGGTATAATACCATCGGGAGTTCTCGGCGAGTCCGTCCAGTGTACCCAGTCTCCACTGAGCACCCGTATATCATCTCTGATGTCAAACACCAATGGATATGGGATCATCCATCGCCCATCTTTATGGGTCGAGAAGGTATACGCTAGTCTACTCTGGTATATCGATGCCCCGTCTCGATATACCCACGACTAGGGACTTTGAAGGATGTACTTATGGACCACCATGTCCCCACTAGTATGATCCGCATCATAGTCCAGGCAGTCAAGTACACATCCTAAGGGCTTTACCAACATGTATCAGAGAGACAATCAGTGTACACGTTAAGGTAAAGAGCAACCAGATAGCATACTATCATGTCGAGCAAGAAAGTCTTCCCTATATATGTCCAAGCATCCACTACAATATACATCCTATGTATAGTAATGGCCTCTAGGGCATACATATAACTAACAATCTCCCACTTGCACTAGGGCCATCTGATAGCAGTGGTTGTAGTATCTCATACTCAACCATCCCATAAAAGTCTCTCTCTGGGAAAAGGCCTTTGTGAGTGGATCCGCCGTGTTGTCCTCTGAGTCTACTCTCCTAACCACGATCACCTTAGAGATCAACTATCTCCATGATCAGGTGATACTGCCTTAGAATATGTCTGGATCACTGATGGGACGGACGTTCCTTGGCATAAGCCACAACTCCATTGTCACACAATGGGAGGAACTAAGTTCATCTCATGAACAAATATACATCCAGACTGCCTCTTTGGTAGCATCTTAAGTAGCGATGTATCGAGCCTTTATCGTCTAGTATGCCACGGTATCTAGCTTGGAACTCTTCCAACATACCGTCCCTTTACTGAGGGTAAAGACAATGCCTGTGACTGACTTTCAGTCGTCCTTATCACTCTGGAACCCTTCCAGTGATTCTCCCCAGGATCGATTGATACCATCTCACTACAACTAGTGAGAATCCTAACATCCAATTAGATCTATCTCATAGATTCAAAACCCAGGATTTAGTAGGTATCACTTTGATCCTATATGGAGAATCATTGTGATAAGCGGAGATTGACCGAGCGTAGTATAGGAAACTCCTTCCCTATCAAGAGTATGTCATCCACGTACTCTACGAGGATCACCACCATACTTCCTACTACCCTTTTTGTGTATACAAGGTTCATCTACCATTTTGACGAAGTCAAACTCTTTGACTACCACATCAAAACAGATGTTCCAACTTCGCGATACCTGCTTTATCCCATAAAGCAACTTGTGCACGTTTCCGCTGCTCCCACTGTCTACGAAGCCCTCTGGCTGTGTACTTATAGACGCCCACTTCTAAAACATCATTTAGAAAAGCTGTCATGACACCCAACCACCAGATATCGTAGTCATGGTACGTAGCCGTGGCAAGTAGGATTTGGATGGACTTAAGCATAGCTACTTAGAAAAGGTTTCAACAAAATCCATATCTGGACAATGATGCAAACCTTTAACAAGTCTAGCTTTGAAAGTCTCAACCTTTCCATGTACACCAAGTAATCTTCTCAAGATATACTTGCTCCTGATGGGGATTTAACCCTTCAGATAAAGCAATAAAGTCCATACTTTGTTGGTGTATAAGGATTCCATCTCAGATCGCTAAGCATCCAGCCATTCTTACAGAGCCCCACTCCTGATGGCCAGTTCGAAACTAGTTGGGTCATCATCACATGATGTAATCCTCGCTCCCACTGTCATCGAGAAACCAAGGTATCTCTCAGGCGGATGAGGAACCCTACCAGATCGGCGGAGAGGCTGAGGTTCGTCGGAAACTATTGAATCCTTTGGTTCTGTCAAATCATCAGCTACAGTTTTGTATAGCTGGAACCTTTCCAGTTCTACAGAACTGACCTTGCCTCGATCTTGTCCGGATTTTTCTTTAGACATAGTCCGGACAATCCTAAACCTTAACTTACTTAAGAGATAGGCTCTTCCCATACCATATCTTATATGGAGTGGTAGGCACTGATTTGAATCGAGCCCTATTCAATAGGTATGCAACTTCATAAGTGCATAACTCCCAAAAAAGAAATAGGAAACTCAGTAGTACTCATCATAGAGCGCACCATATCATATAGGGTGTGATTGCTCCGCCCCGATATACCATCGTGCTATGGTGTATACGGAGGAGTAATGCTGAGAGAGAATCTCATTCTCCTTTAGAATAATCCAGGAATTCTATGCACAAGTATTCTCCTCCCTGATCACATCAAAGGACATAAATTCTTATACCCGTATTGGTTCCCTACTTCTAGCTTATATTCTGTGAATATCTCAAAAGCTTCGGGCCTATGTTTCAACAGGAACATATGTCTGAATCTTGAGAGATTTTCAGAGAATGTAACGAAGTACAAAGAACCAGTCCTGGCATATGTAGACAGGGGACCTTACATACATCAACATGTATCATCCCAAGAGTTTACTAACTCTTTCTCTGCTTCCAGTAAACAGAGCTATGGTCATCGTATCTTTGTGACATGACTGGCAAGTTTCATAAGATGTAAATTCAAACAGATTTAAATATGCATCTAAATGTAACTTCAGCTAGTCAGGTCGCATTGATATGACCTAGTCTACAATGCCTCAAGAAGGATTTGTTCATTTCTGAACTCATCCTCCTGTGTGTGTTCTGAATACTAAGAACTGTAGTTTGATTTAGAACATCAACGCTTTTAGATAACGTGCCTGATCCGATCAACTTTTGATATAGGAAATGTTCAAAACATCATCCAACAATAAAAAATTTATCATTTCTTTACTAATAAAGAGACTGATATGATTTTGTATATCAGGTTCGGTATCTAATAACATTCGTTCAGAATCAATGTATTGGTAATACAGGGTGATAGTGACCAACAGACTTGGCTGCAACTCTTGCCCCGTTTTCTGCCTCATGAAACTTATCACCCGTTCTCAGTTCTCTACCTTTCTGTAGCCCATGTAACGGATTACATTTGCGGGATCCTGATCCGGTATCTAATACCCAGGACGTAGAGGATACTGAGAAACAGTTCTTTGTAACGAACACACCCGAAGGAGATGCATCATATGCACTTTCTTCGTTTGGGCGGCACGGGAAATCTGGTATTCCCCAATTTCCTGCTCTGTCTTATAACAATTATAAGTTGGAGCGGGATCAACGTTCCCCAGCTCAGTATAACAAGCGGGTTCGGTCAATACATCCATATTATTATCTTGATTAAGGCGTGATATGGTCGCTACCTGGAGAGAGAGAGAAGAAAACACTCAGCGTGCGCTCTTGCAAGAATAGATTGGTTATTATTTTATCTAATCAGGATGGCTCCCACTGCTTTTTATCAAATCTTCCTTCAAACCCTAAAAGGAAAGACTAGCCGGGATTAATTACACACTACAAGTTCGCCAATCTTTCAGCCAGGCCAGTGTCGGTACTTTGAGGGAGGTCCCCCGTGCTTTCGCACGAACCTAATTAATGTAAACCTCGTTTTCCCAGAGGCGTAACCCCATTAACACCTTTCTAGACACCTACTTGATCGGCTATTTGTAATGTGTAAAACTCTCCCAGGAGTAACTCTTACTCGCAGCGGGTATCGGGATCCAACTATCTCATAGAAGGTATGCAATCTCATTGCAAATTTCAACACTTGAAATTCCCGATAATATTTTGCCCCTAACGTGCTATGACCTTGACGAAAGCCAACAAACCATAGCCCGCTAGTCAAGTTCAACCCGTACATTTCTTGATTGAATTAAACCCACCCGCACGACCCTTGACGAAAGCCAACAAAGCCGCACGGCTACCCTAATCCAATCGCATCGTATGCTGCAGATAAGCAGCATATAGCTACCGCACACTGCACCTTGACGAAAGCCAACAAATGCAGCACGAATACTATATACAACTTATCTGAAATGACGGAGGGCTACGACAGGTTTTTCTGAAAACCTATTGCGTAATGAACTTGATATCGTTGTAGAATCAAATGATTTTAAAATGGAGTGTTTTTGAGTCTTTTGTAGTTTTGCTAAAGGAGTCACTCCCGGTGAAGGGATCGTCGGTCCTTTCCTCGTCGAATGAGGTGCGGGATATATCATATATATCACTGTGCAAAGCAGAACTCTTAAAAGCAATCAAAAGACAAACCGAGTGTGTAGCATCTGCCAGTTATTGCTAAAGGAGTCACTCCCGGTGAAGGGATCTCGGTCCTTTCCTCATTGAATAAGGTGCAGGATATATCACATATACCTCTGTGCAAAGCAAGAACTGTAGCTACCTGTTTTTATTTTTGAAATTCGATTCTACAACATCTTAGGTTTCTTTTATTTCATTAATCACATTAATGAAGTCCCATCATTTAAGTACCTAAACATCACAGATAAATACGACGTGCACTTATGCCATCCGCATTCGCCTCGATGTCCCCTCGTGCACCGTTAGGTTAGGTAACTAACGGCAGAGCGGGGCAGGGCTAGCGCGGGTGTAAAACATAAGTAACGTCTATATAATATATCATATATACTATATACAGTATCCATCACAGAACATATCACATGATCACATCACAGATATCGCAGCAGAAGAATCATATGAAATATTGGATATACTAGAACGTCCGTGTTTTTTAATACGAGCCAGTATAAAACACGGATTCCACGGTCGTGATGAATAGCCAAACCCACACCCCTAGACCCCTACGAGAGCGGCAAGCAACCCTACCAATTCTAGGGTTAGGAGACCCGGACTCGACTCCTCGAGATGGTCTCCCACTGGACCCTAGAACCCGGTTACTTGTGCTCCCCTCCTTGGGTCTATCCTAATGCAGAAAAGTAAATAATATACAAATGGTGACATCATCCGCAACCTGGAAGTGTCCCAATAAAAGAATATTACATACAAGTTTTTTACATGAATGAAAATGAAAAACACTCATCTCACATAAAAAACCCCTGGCTATTCAAACACGACGATCCAATATAACATATCCAGCAACACATAACATCACATGCCATCAACGTAAGTAAATATGCGCATCCCAATTGTCGTTGACATATAGCAACGAAACCGGCGATATCACATATTACACTTACGGTCACAGAAAAGAAAGTGTAAAACTACAACAGTTGGAATCCGCAACTTACATAGACATCGCATGCCTAATCAAATGAATTCCTTAGACATCACATGCCTAACAATTATAAACCCCGCATTTTAGTCTCATTATCGAAAACTCTTTTCAATATCAAGTCGGGCAATTCAACAAGATTCCCGAAATCCTGATCGAATGCTCGTCGCAAACTTTAGTAGGCGGCCGCACCCCCGACGCCGTCGACGAAGTGCACCAAGGCGGAACACCGCTGCTGTGAGCACCCGAACGGATGCTTTTGGCGACAGGGTTCTTCTACAGTCACTTGGTCGGGGCTATGGGGCGAGGCTGTCTATTAAGTTTACCCGGCGAGTATCCGCGTACGCTACGTGATTGCAACGGACTTTTGATCACATCAAAATTCCGTGGCAACCGATCAAGTGAGACTAAACCGCTAGATTTATAATATTCATTCAGTTATCTCATAACTGCTTGTGAATTCCAATTATTGTATCACATTCCGGATAAATAGAAAATGTTAAACTTTCCGATCGAACAATTGAACACCCAAGTTTTCCCGATACAGCTCAACACATGAAATAAGTTTAAAAACATTCAGTTCATGCCTCAGTACCAACGGTCCAGCCGTAGAAGGGTCAAGCCAACGCCTCACATGTGGCACGCCGTACTGCCCCAAACCCGAAGGTTCAAAGGGCAGTTCAAGACGGTCACATAATCGAGTTAAGGTTTGTTGTCTTCTAGAGGGACCATCGCGTTACTTGCACTACTTAGAACGTTCTTAAACTACGGAAAGATCCAACACTTGGAAATTTCCCGACAGGGGAAAAAGTGGGTAATTACATCCGGTCGAACTGTTTAACAGTTTCTAAAATATCCGGAAAAAATTAAACGAAGATAAATTATCCGATCGAATCAACGTGTCCCTGCATGTTTTTCTTCACAGTAATTCTTAGGTTTTCCTGCATGTTTTTCTGAGAATTTTTAATTCACAAAAATCCACTATTTGAAAAATTGTACAGAGAGGGTTGAAATCGGGGGATATCGGGTTCGATCGGACTTCTAGCTTCGTCTACACATCGCCTAAAGCTCTAGCTAGGCTCTGATAACACTGTAGGGTTCCTACGCACATTAATGAGGTCTCATAAGACATCAACCATGCCAATTTCAAATTTTACAAGTGCCGAGAAACCCTAATACGGATCGTTAACTAGAATTTTAGGCGAAAGATGCAACTAGTTAACAACTTAACTAAGTGAACGAAATACAACCTTTGTAGATCCGGTTCTCCACCTCTATAACTCCGTGATGAAGTCCCCTCGCTGTACAAAATCGCATCCCGGACTCTAGCATCGGCTTCATCGGAGAAATGGGCGGGCTTGGTCGTCGGCTTCGATGCCGAAGATGATCTACGTCGAGGCATCACTAGATCAAGCTCCCACTTCACCAAGTCATGAAACTTGTGAAGAAAACACCCTATACTACTTGGCAAGAGGTAGAGGATGAAGAAATCGGAAGTGGGTTCACTTTAGAATTGGATTTCTCACTCTTTTCATCAAGTCACCATTGATGAAGCAAGGTTTTCTTCAAGTGAAGAAGAAGAAGAAGATGAATATTATGATAAGTTATTTTCAAATAGAAAAGAAAATCAATACTTATCATAATACAACCATGGTCAAGTATAGAGAATGAACTAGGGTTAAGTGGAGTGGTTAGGGTTAAGCATGAGACAAAATGGTCACTTAGTCAAAGCTTCATGAAGCTTCAAGATGCAAACAAAGAAAGCCACCATTTTCTCTTTATGCCATTTATTTTCCAAAAAAGAATAAATAAATAAATGAATAATAAAACAAAACCCTAACCATTTATATAACCATGGTTTAATCTTTACACAAACCCAAGTAAACATGTATCATCAAACATGATACAAACTTGTGCACAAAAAATATATCACATATACAATGTGCACAAACAAGTGAGAAAAACCATTTAAAGTGAACCAATACTAGTTAATACAAAGTAATATATCAAATATATAATTATGCATTAAATCATTAAATCAACACTTGATTTAACGATCCGGTCATATCGCATATAACCGACTAATATCCAATGTATCGGCTTATCGAATCAATCTTTGATTCGATAACTAGGTTATATCGCATACAACCAATCGATACATTCATCGCGAGAATGGAATACGGTATCACATACACGCATTATTCTTGGTCCCGCACATACCTCATATGCGCTCCTATTTCGTTTCGCTTGAGCCAGGAAACCTCTGTGTAGGACTCTAAAGACTCGTCAATACGCCGGCAGCAGATGATGATCATATCAAACACCCACAAGCCGCAAGCGGTCTGCTAAACGTAACGGCCACCCGGGTATTGAGCGATCAGAAGATCGACGAGCAAGCCCGCTCACACTCCTGTGAATCCAACCAGTAACACTTACCGTACAGTCCGGTCATGTTCATCTGATATGTCGCATATCTCGCCTAGGGGTGGTAAACGTCAGACCCCAACAGCTCGATAAGTCGTGTCGATATGAGGTCTACAATAGTTCGAGAAACTACGGGTAACACTTACCAGTAAATCTCAGCAACCCTGGCCAGGGATTTCCGGTTATAGCCAATCGAACACAGCGCAACATCAACCCCCTATACCGGGAGAGACGAATCCCCTCCTATCGCTCATTGCCTCCATGTGACTCGGGACTGTACCCAAAAACCACCGTTTTGCACGCCCTCTTGGACGTGGTAAGGTGGAAATCAAAGCACAGTGGGAACCATACAAGACTCTATGACGATCTCGGGTCAACAGACTACTCTGTACCAGTGTCACCAGAGAACTGCCATCTGACGTAAGGTATAATACCATCTGGGAGTTCTCGGCGAGTCCGTCCAGTGTACCCAGTCTCCACTGAGCACCCATATATCATCTCTGATGTCAAACACCAATGGATATGGGATCATCCATCGCCCATCTTTATGGGTCGAGAAGGTATACGCTAGGCTACTCTGGTATATCGATGCCCCATCTCGATATACCCACGACTAGGGACTTTGAAGGATGTACTTATGGACTACCATGTCCCCACTAGTATGATCCGCATCATAGTCCAGGCAGTCAAGTACACATCCTAAGGGCTTTACCAACATGTATCAGAGAGACAATCAGTGTACACGTTAAGGTAAAGAGCAACCAGATAGCATACTATCATGTCGAGCAAGAAAGTCTTCCCTATATATGTCCAAGCATCCACTACAATATACATCCTATGTATAGTAATGGCCTCTAGGGCATACATATAACTAACATTGATATGATGCCATAGGATCTAATCTAGGATGTTAATCCAAATAAGAAGAGAACTAAGCTCTGATACCAGTTGAAATTTATTTCTAGAGGGGATGAATAGGAATAATCTACATATATGCTTAAATTGTGAACAAAGAGCATATAGCAAGCAAGCAAGAGCATAAAGAGAAAGTAGTGAGCAATTATAGCAAGTAACAAGTATGCAATTGAAAATTTTCTAAGATAATAAGTAATATAAAGTAAGAGAGAAATGGCAAACACAATCGCAAACACAAGTCATTTTTTATAGTGGTTCGGGAGATCACCTAGTCCACTTTCTCTAGACGTACGAGCCCGTTTCACTAACCATGTCTTTCTCTTGGAGACAAATACATTGCCCGCAAGCAACACACAACCCCACTTTCAGTGAAGGCTAAACCAAACACGTCTCCACAAAGACCACACGTTGTTCGCCACCACGAACAACACTTCTATTACAAGCTCGTCGCTCTTCCCTCTATAAAGATGATCTCCTATCTTACAATGGCAATCTCGCACTTAAGATCCCAAACACAAAGAAAGAAGATATTACAATTGAAGCACAATACTCTTGATAGATTTTTCAATAAATCTCAACTAATACTAAAAAAGATAGCAAATCAAATTTAGCTCCTGAGTGTGCGTTTATGAGAGATTGGATAAACAAATGAAAACTTCTTTAAATTCTCACAAGATGTGGGATTTTTCTTTTCAAAGATCACTTGGATATTTGCAAAAGAAAAGCTCAAGAAATTGAGTAAGTGATGCGAAGAAAAATCCAACCCAAAACCCTTTTATAGCCCCAAGAAAAACTTCTCAAAATCAAATGGGGAAAACCAGTTTAAACACACGACAAACGTCTGAAGACAAGATGGGCAGACGTCTGTCCTCAAATAAAACAAATTCCCAACAGCTATAAATGGCTATATTTTTCAAAAAATCTTAACTACAGACGTCTGAAGTTCAAATAGGCAGACGTCTGAAGTTTAAAAATGTTGTTTTGAAATCCTTCATCAGTTGTCTGTCCAAATGAATATCAGACGTCTGTCTCTCATAAAAAAATAGGTCATATGAAAACATAGAAAGAATCCATACGTCTGAAGAACAATGGGCAGACGTCTGAAGTTATAAAAACTCATTTTTCAAAACCTTTAGCAGACGTTTGTCACATTTAACCGCAGACATCTGTTGATAAACAAAAAACCAACTGAGGACTTTAGCATAGACGTCTGAAGTACAATGAGAAGACGTCTGAAGTTATAAAAAATCCATTTTTAAGTCCTTCATCATATGTTTGTCACATTGACCTCCAGACGTCTGTTGCCTCTCTGGTTTCTGATATTTCCAAATATCAGAATAGAATAATAGTGCATAGACGTCAGACGTCTGGCAAGCATAAAAACAGAAAACTTGGGGTTTTAAGAGTATCAAAACTTTAAAATTGAAAACCCGAAGATTGTAAAACTTTTGTTCTATCATGTGTGAGTGTTCAAGAGCTCTAATTGATAATAACCATTTTCAACAGAGTACTTACATAGAATCATATGTCGATATCGCATTTCTTCGATTACTACCTACCATGGCTTTACGGATTCGTGCAAACATGTTTATTTGGGTATAATCCTGAGCCACATGGAGGTAGTGAGCGGATTGAGGGGATTCGTCTCTCCTAATATATGTAGTCGATGTTGGGATGTGTTCAGTTGGCTATCACCATAAATCTATGGCCATAATGGATGAGATTACTGACAGGAGATTAGTTATTTCTTGGTAGGTGATGAGCTTGATACCGGCACGACTTTGAAAGTTCCTAATGCCCCCACTGCTAACCCGCGGCCAACGTGGAATTCAAAAACAAAATTTTTGATGGCAGTAAAAACTTGTAACCAAGAATCTAAACCAAACACCTAAACCAGAACGAACAAAAAGATAGAAATCTTAACCTTTATAGCGTCTTCATTTGCTCCAATTGGGTTGGACTCTAGCATGCTCTCAAGAACTCCGGATCGCGCCTGCTAGCCGGTCCTCCTTCGCCGAAGATGATCCACCTGAGGGAACTAAGTTCAAGCTTCAACTTCACAATGAAGTAATTGAAGATCCTAAGTTGCTAATTTAGGATGCTTAGTAATGCGTGTTAGTGTTCTCGCATTTTTCTTTCTCTTTATCTTCATGATTCTCAACTCATAAGAGTATTGAAGATGAAGAAGAAGAAGAAGCCATGGAAGAGAGAAACAAAAATGATGGAATGAAAAAACCTTCACCAATTTAAGCATACTTCATGTATTTTGTAAAAAGAAATTTTCTATTATAAAACTATAATCATGCTTGAATAGTATTTGCTAATGAATTATAAATTCATTTGCCTATGCCCTCCACAATTTCTCTTTTCCATCTCATTTTTTAATTTCTTAAAAAGAAAAACCTTGAAATGAGTTGTCCTTCTTCTGGAAGTATTCTTGTATAAATAAAAGAATTCGCCCCTACAAATACATGCTAGTATTCGTATCAAAATACGAATACCAAAGAGATAGAAAATACAATGAACATAATACCAGAATATACATATCGAAATATATATATGTAAATTATTAAATCAAAACTTGATTTAATAATTCGGCTTAATCCTAAGCCGGCTAGTATTATCATCCGTCCGATTGAAGTCCGCATGGCTAGCACACATACCTAATCGGAACCCTGCATGTATCAATATACGAGCACTGCATCATTTTTCCTGAACTAGGAAAACCTTCTGTGTGGGACTCGAAACCCTCAATAACAGCGTATTGTCAATTCTTTAGAGTCCCACACAAAGGTTTTTCCGACTCTAGCGATATGATATAGTTGTGCGTATTGGATGCTTACCGGAGTTCGATTAAAATATGTGTATTGGATACACTAACAGTAATCGGACGTTTGATAATACTAGCCGTCTTTTGGAAAACCGGTATATTAAATCAAGTGTTGATTTGGTATATTAATATATGCATTAGATATGTATATTACTAGTATTATATATATTTCTATTATTTCTTCTCTTTAAGTTAGCGTTAATGCGAAAAGAAAATAATATGATGACATATTTTTTGTTTCTCTTTTAGTTATATTTTTAGATATAGTGCTCTCAAGTCAATTATTGTAATTGCAGGCACGTGATTGTCATGATTCAGGGGGGACCTATACGGGTAGAACAGTCTTACTCAAAATGATAGCATGCTATCTGATTTGTCTCTATCATTATGTACATGCATTAGGTGGTATTAAAGATCACTATTACATATTGATAGAGCCCATAGGATTCTTGCTTGACTACCAGTATTATGATGGCGATCATATACATGGGAGATGGGTGGTCTATAAGCATATCCTTAAATGTCCCTAGTCGAGAGAGTGTCGAGACTGGGCATCGATACTCCGGAGTAGAGTAGTGTATACTTATCGAGACCCCGACGAGGAGCGATGGCCGGTCTCATAAGCCATTGGTGTCAGTTAGTCACCTAAGATAGTATACAGGTGCTCATTAGGTTATGAGTACACTGGACGGACTCGCCGGGAACATGCTAGATGGTATTATACCTATTGTTAGATAGCGGTTCGTAGGTGACATGAGTACAGATTAGTCTGTCGACCTAAGATCATCATTTGACTCGAGTGAGTTCCCACTATGCTTTTATTACTACCCTACCACGGCTCAAAGGAGTAGTGCAAACAGGTTTTAGTTGGGTACAGTCCCGAGCTACATGGAGGCAGTGAGCGGATTGTCGGGGATTCGTCACTCCCGGTATTGGGGGTTGATGTCGCACGGTGCATGGATGGCCATCACCAAAAATCCTTGGCCAAGGTAGATGAGAATTACTGATTAGGATCGGTAGTTTCTCAGTGGGTGATGGGCTTCACAACGACACGAAAATATCGCGTTATCAGGGGTCCGAATTTATCCACTCCCCTAGACCTGATATGTGATACTCTTAGACGAACAGACCGGACTGTATGGAGATTGTCACTGACAGACTCAGAAGGGGTTCGGATGAGTTTTCTTGTAGGCCTTCCTTTCGCACAATACCTGGGTAGCCGTTATGTACAGCTAGTCCCGCTGACGTGCTTGTAGTTAAACCCACTGCTAGCGTATTGATGAGGCTTTAGAGTCCCACACAAAGCGTTTCCCTAGTTCTGGCGAAATGGTATAGTAGCCGTATTGGATACGTGCAGGGTTTCGATTGAATGATTGTACTAGTTACCCGGACTTTCGATCGGACGGTTGATAATACTAGCCTGCTCGGTTTTGAGACGGATTATTAAATCAGGTATTGATTTAATAATTTACGTTTATATATTTCAATATGTATATTCTAGTATTATGTTCTTTATGTTATTCTATCTCTTTGGGTATTCGTATTTCGGTATGAATACAGGTATGTATATAAGTAGAGTGTAATCCGTATTTATATGGAAAACATTCTAGAAGGTGGACACCTCATTTTAGATTTTATCCAATTATATTAAATGGAAAATGAGGTGTAAAGCTAGAGAGGGGAGTATGGTGAGAACTATGCTTCAATAGTGTTGCATAAATGAATTAACAATTCATTTGTGCAAACTATTCAAGTATGGTTGGAATTGTTTATTGAAAAAATGGTTATACAAATCCATGCTTCATGGTTTGGTCTCTTAGTTAAATGGTTCATTTTTTTGAGATGGATTTTTATTCTCACCGTTAGCTTCACTCTCCTCACTAGATTTCTTGAGCTCCTCCACTTTCATCTTCAACATCCTCTCTACAATCTCATGTGTTGAGAATCAAGAGAGAAAGTGAGATAGATACACTCATAGAATACTTCACTACATCCTAGACACTTTATATTAGCAATCTAAATTCTCTATTTGCTCCATTAGACTCTTATTGTGGATCTAGAGCTATGAGCTACATCTCTCGGGTGGATCATCTTCGACGGAGGAAGACCAGTGATTGAGCTCGATCCAAAGGACCTCAAGGAGCTAGGAAAGATGGTAGAAGACCGAAGGACACGTATCATTTAGTATAACAACTTCTAAACTTTGTAGCTAATATATCTTTTGTAGTAAGTTTAGGTTTATGGTTCGATTCTATCTCAGTAGATAACATCTTTGTAGCTTGCTAGTTTCTTATTTGGTTTCGATTCTAGGTAGTTGTTTCTAGCGCCAAAGTTTTTAAACGCCAATTTTTGTTCCGTACCGGCCACTGTAGACGGCCAGGGCACTAGCAAACCCCAACATGGTATCAGAGCCACCCAAACATTAGAAACTAGTGGTAGACGATGCATTAGTTTTAAAACCGAAAAATTCCGATTTCAAAACTCACTCTCTGTTCTGAAAACTTTTTGATATCTAATTTTTTTTTATATAAGTGCGGAGACTTAGTATAGACATGTATATGACACAATGAAAATGAGATAGATCCATGCAAGTTTAGCTGGACAAAACCCGAGAAAACCCGGCCAGTCCGGTTCACATCTGGGCTCCATTTTCATTCTGTGTTTTGGGTTTCGTAAATTGGTATTTTTGGTCTTGTTTGATTTGCCCCAAATTTCACTTAGTGTTATCTTTGCTTGGGGGCAACTTGGAAAGTTTCAAAAGTTGAAATTTTGCATCGTTGATATCTGTAATGTGGTGTATGTGTTTTTCAAATGTCGTCTATTTGCTATATGTCGTTTAGACGGGATTGCACATACTTGCTTATACTGCTGTGATGTTGATATCTGTGATGGCTATGATCGTATTGTCGTGTGGGATAGCCTATGGTGCAATGGTAGTAGTACAGTTCAGATTCATTTGTATATTCATTATTGCTGGGCGAGCGTTCGACTTGTGGACCGCCGTTTCTGCCAGATTGTATATTCTTTTATTAGGGCATGACTGGGTTGAGGTCGATGTCGCCATTGTATATATACTTTTCATTTATGTACTAGAATTACCCCGCAGTGGAGTGCTCGAGTAGCCGGGTTCTAGAAGGCAACAGGCCCGTATCTCATGGCGTTGAGATGGGGGGGCTTACTCTAGAATTGGCAGATTATTCGCCGCGCTTGTAGGGGGTATAAGATGACCCATGGAGGGGTGCTAAAGTTACCAGATTTTGTGAAGTGTTGGATGACCCATTCACTTTGTTGATTGGGTTTGCCTCACTTCTGGGATTGGTGGGTAACTTGCCGCACTCATAGGGGTCTTGGTTATACATTGCACAGGCTATCCACACGACTGGGGAATGTCGGGTTTCATTTGTGGCTCAAAGAAAATCCGGGGCTCCTAGATTATTTGTTATTCTGTGATGCTTATCTCCTTTATGTGATGTTGCTTATATCATGCATAGAATGAATCTTATATATATATTTATATATACTAGTAGATGTTGTATATGTTTTGCATCCGCGCTAGTCCAGCCCCTGCTCTGCATTTAGTTAAGTAACCTACGGTGCATGACGGGGCCCCGTGGCGAATGCGGATGGTATATATGTACATTGTATTTTCGTTCTTTTCTGGTATGATATGGATTAATTGATGGGACTGTGTTAATTTTGATTAATGCAAAGAAAAACAAACCTAAATGATATTGTTGGAACCAATTTTTGAAAACTGTTATTACAGAAGTTTCCTTTTGCTTTGCATAGCGGTATTCGGGTATGAATATCCAGCACTTCATTCGACGAAGCATGAGTCGAGATCCCTTCATTGGGAGTGACCTCTTTAGCAAAAGTTTGCGTCTTTGTAATAACTTCACTATAGTAGATTCTTTTGCTTTGCATAGTAGTATTCAGTTATGAATATCCATCACCTCATTCGATGAGGAAAGAGCCGAGATCCCTTCACAGGGAGTGACCTCTTTAGCAAAAGTTTACGCCACCATATATTAGTAAAACCATTCGGTTCGTTCAACGATATCAAGTTCATTATGTTAAAGGTTTTTCGCCAAAAACCAGCCGTAGCCCTCCGTCGTTTTGGATGAGTAATACCTAATATTTGTGCTGTGTTTGTTCGCCTTTGTCAAGGCATAGTGTGAGGTAGCTAGATATTGCTTGTCTGTTGCATAGAGATGCGATTATCTAAGACAGTCGTATAGCCTTGTTGGTCTTTTTCAAAGGTTTGTATGGGTGGGTATTGATTAATCTTGGATAATGACGGGTTGAACTTGACTAGTGGTTTATGATTTGTTGGCTTTTGTCAAGGTCATTAACCGCTAAGGGCAAAAAACCATATCGGGAGTTTCAAACATAAAGGAAACTTGTCAGGCATGCGCATACCTTCTGAAGTGTGGTGACTTGAGTGGCTTCCATCAAGTTATCATGCGATGATAGATAGGTCCCGATTCCTACTGATGAGTAGGTGTTACTCCTGGGTGATTTTCAGTTGATCCTGACTAATTTTTCTTTTGGGGTTTGAAGGAGAATTAGAGGAAACAGTAGGAGCCATCCTGATTAGATAAAGTGATTAACCAATCTAATCTATATTAGAGTGCATACTAAGTGTTTCTTTTCTCTCTCTCTTTGGCAACGGCCATGACCTGACCCTAAACTAAAACTCAAGAACCAAGTTAACCAAACCTTCTTAAAACACTTTGGCTTTTGGATTCTCATTTAGTCGCATATATCCTACCGCTCCTACTTTCCCCTTGCATTTCTCCAGAACACTTCGTATCACTATGAAGATCCATATTGCTTGGGTATGCCATCGTATAGTTACATACAAACTCGAAGAAAATTGTTTCTGTTCGAGGATGGATTCTGGTTCTGGAGGAATTGAATAAAGATTATTCAGTTGTCTTTTCTTTTTCTCTTCTCTCAGGTTGCGAGAGCTCCTAGTGTTAGGAGAGTACACCTATTACGCTTATTGGATAATCTTCTTCCAAACCATAGACAGATACCGAAAGGTAGGGAAGGAAGAAAACCAATTAGCCTAAGTGTGGTGTGCAGAAGGTAAGAAGTAAAGACATATAAAGGGATTAGGGTGAGGGCAAAAGAAATTGCGACTACTATCATTCACGATGAACCCGCTTATATCCCTGCCACTTCTACTTTTCCTTTGCATTTCTCCAGAACACTCTGTATCACTATGAAGATCCATATTGCTTGGATATGCCATCATATAATTACATACGAACTCGAAGGAACTTGTTTCAGTTCGAGGATGGTTTTCGATTCGGGAGAAATTGAATAGGATTATTCGGTTGTCTTTTCTCTTTACCTTCTCTCAGGTTGCGAGGGTTCCTAGTGTTAGGAGAGTACACCTATTACGCTTATTGGATAGTCTTCTTCCAAACCATAGGCAGGTGCCGAAAGGTAGGGAAGGAAGAAACCAATTAGCCTAAGTATGGTGTACAGAAGATAAGAAATAAAGACATATAAAAGGATTAGAATGAGAGCAAGGAAATATACGGTTACTGTCATGAATCTGGATAATGGAAGAGACGTTACTAGGAATACCCGGCCACCCCTTCGAAGCATTTTTATATTTCAGTTTTACTGTGCGATGTTAATTAAAAACTGTTTTCCTAATTAGATTCTAACTCCAGAGTATGTATTTACCAGACTTGATTCTCACATCTGTATGGCGTTACAAATGCTGAGTAGGAGCAAGATATTGGGAATTGGGTGATTAGATTCTCAATATATCGGAATTCTTTGTAATTGGTGATATTTGAGGAAATCACCTGAGTTTTTCCTGACGACAAATATTTGGTTTTGAATATCCATCGTTATGCACCAATTTCAAGCTAATATATCTGTACGTTTATTTTATAAAGTGAGATATAACTTTTTGAAATTATGTCTATGACATTTACCTATATCAGTTGATGGTTATGTAAGGTGCATTTAACAACTGTGTAATTCTTCTTAACCACAACACAGTTTTGAATTTACGACGAACATGGTTTGAGTTATTAAACTCAGAGGACTTATACAAAGTATTGTATGTTGTCTGATGTCCATTAGGACAAAGGGGTTGGTACTCGTACTATATTCTGTTTACTTATGACTTCTCTAGTTTTAGACAAGTATTTCGTTGAAATACAAGGTCCAAATTTTGAGAAGTTATAGGTATAAGAATAAAGTAGAGAACCATATGTTGCAAGTATCAGAATTCTTCAAGGTGATCAAAGATGTAGATACTTGTGCTAGATATTCCGTAGTAAGTAATAGTTCTGAGAACTTGCTTCTCTTTCAGGTTACTCATACGTGGGTGCATTCCTTGATGAGTAATGCTGCTTGGCCTCCTTCCATTTAGTTGATATGCACTAGAAACAGCTGCTTATTTTTTGAATCTGGTTCCAATTAAATTAGTGCCTTTGGTTCTATATTGTATATAGAATGGATTCATATCTTAACGATGTTAAGGTATATGAAGTTGTCCGGCTTATGCTTACAACCAGAATCCGGATAAACTCAAGGCACGTTTCAGTAATGGCAGTTTGTGTGTTATCCCGGGTATTGACGAGGGTTAACATTCTACCAATTGGAAGATCAATATTTATAATGTTCTTGACTCGCTACCTCATTAGTAAATTGAATTCTTTTCACAAAACACTAGTGGGAGTATGGTAGAACCGGAAGTCATTCCAGAACCATAAACGGTTATTGAAAATTTTGTAGAAGCTGAGTATTCAATTGGATTCGACAATCCATTAGCCACTCCGCAGATTTGATGGGTAACCTCATCCACCCGAGAGGTACTTCGGTCTCCTCAAAGACGGTGACATGGAGGTTTTTGATGACCCAAGCTTACCACTACTGTCGTCCTAAACTATGAGATCTGGTAGGTGGATGACTATAACATCGTTCTAAATCTGCTTTAGAAGTGCACGTGTATATGACTCTGCCAAAGGGTTGTTATAGTTAGTAGGAGGAGCGGAAGCATGGTGGGCAAGTAGCTTATGTATATTTATATACTAAGGTAATTATAGCGGAGATAGATCATCTAATTTTGATGTGACAGTCATAGAGTTTGACTTCATCAGAACAACAGATGGACCTGGTAAGAAGGTAGTAAGGAGTGATGTCATGGTATTTAGATGACATGCTCTTGATAGGAAGTGATCTTCCTATACTACGATCAGTTATACTGTGGTTGTCACAAGTTGTTTCTCCACATAGAATCTAGATAAAATATCAGGGAT
Organism: Agapanthus africanus; assembly: GCA_030015575.1. Classification (NCBI taxonomy): domain Eukaryota; kingdom Viridiplantae; phylum Streptophyta; class Magnoliopsida; order Asparagales; family Amaryllidaceae; genus Agapanthus; species Agapanthus africanus. The sequence goes on from JASDDO010000024.1 coordinate 853,423,197, forward strand.
TCTGGTAACTAGATTTATGGTTTTAGATCTAGATTTAGGAAGTGTCCCAATTCGGGTACTTGACACTATTCTAAAGTGTTTAGATTGGATGACTCCTGGCGTGGCGTGGTGGTGTACGCGCAGGTGAAGGATTCACCCTCTCTAAAGATAAGTCTTCTAGACTGACGCGGAGAAGGATTTGCATGATTGACATATCACTTTCTTAGGTAATTGAGTCAATCATGAAATGTCAAGTACAACACCAGATATTGCTTTTGCACTAGTTGCAATAAGCATATATTAATCCAATCCTTGAGAAATATAGGGAAGCAGTTATGAACATAAGAGGATGTTCTTGCTATATGGTAATGGCAGCCACCTTCAGGAGGCGGTTATCATTTCAGGCTTCCAAGGTGACCTGGATGACAGAGTGACTATCAGAGTTATAGTATTCCCTCTTTTGAGGGGCTGTACGCTGGACATCTGGTTTAAGCGGATACTGAGGAAGGCATGGTGCAGGATAATGATTAAATTCAGTGGAAGATACGGTCTAAGAAGTTTGTTTGATTTGGAGTTCATTTGTGAACTGGATCCCATCATATATCCAGACAAATTCCAAGACATGTATCGCATATTTTGGGAGATAGTCTTTCTTCGCGAAGTGAGATATAGAGAGATAAAGAAAGAAATATTGAAGCGGATCTACTCACCGAGGCTATCTCTCGAACGCAATAGTTTCAAAAACGGGCTTTGCGAAACTGATTAGTAGAGAAGTTGGGTGTTCGGTATCATACGGGCTGTGAGTATGCGACACAGCAATAATTAGTCTTAAGAGCAAGTGGGAGATTGTTGGATATAGTGCCCTTAAGTCAATTATTATAATCGCAAGCACGCGGTTGTGATGATTCTGGGAGGACCTATATGGATAGAATAGTTTTACTCAAAATGATAGTATGCTATCTGGTTTGTCTCTATCATCATATACATGCATTAGGTGGTATTACTGATCACTATTACATGTTGATAGAGCCCATAGCATTCTTGCTTGACTACCGGTATTACGATGGCGATCATATACGTGGGATCTGGGTGGTCTATAAGCACATCCTTAAATGTCCCTAGTCGAAGGAGTGTCAAGAATGGGTATCGATAATCCGGAGTATACTAGTGTATACTTATCGAGACCCCGACGAGGAGCGGTGTCCGGTCTCATAAACCATTGGTGTCAGTTAGTCACCTAAGATAGTATACATGTGCTCATTTGGTTATGAGTACAATGGACATACTCGCCGGGAACATGCTAGATGGTATTATACCTATTGTCAGATAGCAGTTCTCAGGTGACATGAGTACAGGTTATTCTGTCGATCTGAGATCGTCATTTGTCTCGTATGAGTTCTCACCATGCTTTGATTACTACCCTACCATGGCTCAAAGGAGTCGTGCAAACAGGTTTTAGTTAGGTACAGTCCCGAGCCATATGGAGGCAGTTAGCGGATCGTCAAGGACTCGTCTCTCCCGGTATTGGGGGTTGATGTCGTATGGTGCATGGATGGCCATCACTAGAAATCCTTGGTTAAGGTAGATGAGAATTATTGATTTGGATCAATAGTTTCTCAGTGGGTGATGAACTTCATACCGATACGAAAATATCACGTCATTAGGGGTCTGGATTTATCCACCCGCTAGACCTGATATGCGATACTCTTAGACGACCAGACTAGACTGTATGGAGATTGTCACTGACATGATTAGTAGGGGTTCAGATGAGTTTGCTCGTCGGTGTAACGTTCTGAAAAATCGTTTAGGTGAAATTTCCGATAATCGATAAAATAACTGGTGTTTTCCGTAAAAACCAAGGTATAATTATTTTTCAACATAGACATAAATATAATTATTCTAATTATGTGATTGCAAGTATTTGGTATTTAATTGGTCACTAGTAAATTTCTAGTGTGCTTAAATATTTTCCTAAATTAATTATTTTTAATATTATTTTATGTTTTCACTAATACATTTAATTAGTGATAATTACAAATTGGAATGGGTAATTATGCTTTAGTGAAACATGACACATTAAACTAAAATATAACATGTTGTGTTTGAAATGAAATGGAATTGTTAAGATGGTTCTAAAAAATTTGAAGAAAGAGTTTAAATAGAAAGAAAATAAAAAGAAAATATTAAACATAGAAGTATGGTGTTTAAATACTTGTGGTATGGGGTTGTTTTTGACTTAGAATTTCCACACACACACCCATCCCCTTCCCTCTCTTGGCCGAGCCCCTTGGCAGCAGCCCCCATTTTTTTCTCCATCTCATTTCATGCTAAAACCTCACTAAAAAATCCAATAAAATCCATACAAATTTCCGTTAACTCCTAATCAAACCTTTAACCATTTTTCCATGGCCTAAACTAGTATAGATCTTGGAGAAAAGTTAGTATTTTGGAGGCTAAGATTTGCATGTGAGATCTACAAATTGAGAGGTATAAATTTTAACCTTATGGTTAATTGGTTAGTTAATTACTTCAATCCAAGCTAATTAGGTGTTTAATTGTGGGTTTAATTGAAAGTTAGAAATCTATAGAGAAGAAGTTTGAATTAAATAGTTACGGTTCTTATCAATAAATCAAGTTAGTAAAGTGTAGATTAATATCTTAAGACTTGAAAGAGCTAATCTAATTGTTAGTTTACTAATTGTTACTTTAATTTGTCCTAATCAAATAACCATGCAAACTGATTTCTTGTTTAATGTTAATATGTGAGATTAAAAGTTTAGTTAAGGGTTGTATAACCTAATTAAGATTTTAAATGAATATTATGGCCACTAGATTTGTTATAACATTTAGATTTGAACTAAAATGGTTAATTGTGCTTACTAGGTTTTTGTAATAATAAGATTTTGGTTCAATTTGACGTTGCGATGATTTACATGCTATATCCTATAATATTTTATGTGTTGTGAACGTGCGATTGGTATGATTGGGTTTTTGGTTTAGTAGTTGCCACGTATAGCGATCCTAGTGGTGTTTTGTTGCGTTGTCGCGAGCGCGTTTTGTGCACCAACTGCGTGCGCGTTTAGTTAGTACGTGTGGTTGACTTGTATTGTTGTGTCCGTGACTATTTATATTTATTCTCTTATTTCCTTGTGTATGTTTCTAGGATCGGGTGCAGAGGCGTCGGATGTGGCGCGGAAATGACAGAGTTGAAATCGGATCAGATTAGCTGAGGAGTCTAGGTGAGTAGATGTATATCTAAGGAGGAAGTCGGGTGGATGGATATAGCACCCCCGCAAATTTGTAGGGTATGATGCGTTTATATATATATACATATGTGTTATTGTGAGAGTTGTACTCTTAGTAAGAAAATCTTTAGGAGACCGTGGGTTGGATTTTGTGTAATTGGATGAAAGGGTTTTTAGTTTAGTTTCTTAGTTGCGAAACCCTAGAGTAAAGGTTGACACGCACACACATGCACATACGCGGTTTGATTTGTGTGTGTGTGTGTGTGTGTGTGTATGAAGATGCGTTAGTGTGTGTGTGTGCGCGTGTCTATATATATATATATATACGTATACACGGATGATGAGCCCTGTATATGATACTTGGAGATCAGCCGATATGATCGGGCATGATATCGTGAGATTTTGATATGTGTTTGGGTCGTGATATGAGATACGACATGATACTATAGCGGATCATTGGGCGATGTGTTTACGTACACACAAGGATATATGATTGATGATATTAGAAATGTACTAGACTTTAGATTGGTACCCCTAATTCATGATTTTACAATAATGATACTATATGAATAATGAGGTATATGTGATATTTGACCCGTACCCTAATTTTGGGATGCCGTACGATGGATTTTACCGTACGAGGTATAGATATGATGGATGATACGCACTCTTGACTCGAGGATGTCGTATTATATATTTTACCGTACGTGACGCTATTGAGGCGGGATCAGCGACTATTAGATATATCGACCCGGACTTTAGGTGGATTTCCTTACCCTTTCGACTAGTCTCTCAGTTTAGTCCTGTAGTTGCTTAGATAGATGATAGACTGGGCTCGAGTCATACCTATTTTCAAAACTGATGAATCGTGAGTATATTTCTAAGACAAGCCGAGGGATACTACGGATTTTTCAAAAGACATATCTTTTCTCAATATCCCCGTAGCCCCTATTTTTCTAAAACCACGATTCGATCTATTTCAAACACCAAAAACTGTATGACTCGTATATAGGAATGTACATTTTTCAGTGTTGCTGTTACTACATCATTTTCCGTTTATTCATGGTATTCTCATCACATTGCATACTTATACATGTATTTTCCCTAGTTATTATGAACCCCTGTTTTCAAGACATCAGCACCATTATCGATGATGCGTATGCTCCACGTACACTTGCTTGCCGGCTCACACACATTATCATCGGTAATTTCCATGTCACGTACATTTTAGAGAATATTATGTTATTGATATAACTTGCTAGATGATAGTTCCAATATATGATTACTATGCTAGTTTAGATATTGTATTTTTTACTTAGATACCCATGCATGTGTATATTTGTTGTCGTGCAATATTATGAGGATTTATGTCGGTATTCACTGTTTATTGACTCTTGATTATAGGGTTCAGATTTTCCATGAGATTTCTGGATTTGGAGAAACCGTAAAGATTTATTAACTCATTATCATTTCTAAAAATAGAAATTTACGATTTTCTCATCATATGATATTTGTGATGTCCACCATGGGTTTTCTCGGTTCTTGAGCGGTATCATAAACCCGATTCGAGGTAGGGGGAGGGATCGTGTGCGGGTGCATGGTGGACCCGGTGCGGTACCCCTGGGCAAGAGAATCGTATAGAAAGGCGTTGAGCCCGGCAGGGGAGCACTACCGACCGGTGATTGTTTGGAAACTCGACGGAAATCCGGAGGATACCGTTCGGAGTTATGAGAGAGATGGATATGGGCCGATCCGGACTGACGGAGCCCTTAGGCCGATCCTGACTATGCGGAGCCTGAGATATGAGTATTATGTGTCGCTGTTGGACACGGACTTCATGATGTTTTGAGTGTCGATGCAGGGCACTCGGGTTTTATCATAATTTGTGTGTCGTTACTGGACACACGTTGGATGGTGCATTAACACATGTCACGCATCGATATATTATTAATCTTGGCACAGACACGAGTACTTTAATATCACACTTATGATATATTGTTACCCTTGTAGTAGTATTGTGTATTTATTTGTATGACCTAGGAGAGAGTCATACATGCAATTTCTTCTCGGTGATGTTTTCTACTCACGAGTTGGCAACTCACCCCCGTTATGCCACAGTTTCTTGCAGGTTGGCCATACAGGTTTCATTGCGGCTTGCTGGCACACTGCTTCCTTCCGGGTGATTGCTTTGGTAGGTGGGTTCACTTGCACCGTGACAACCGTTGTACTTTATTTATTTTAGTTGTATCTAGTAAACTCCATCAACCAGACTTGTATTATTGATAGACTTAGAAGACCAGTTGTATATTCTTTCGACCTTAGAGTCGCACGTTTGTATATTTATGATTCTTCTCTGGTTGTTTTGAGGACGTTGGTTTTCCTTCTGAGTTTTGATCCTCGCTCTTCGGCGTTGTATATTGTATAGCATGCGTGGTTGTTTCCGTCAATTGGCGAAGGGCTAGCACCCGCTTGGGTATGCCTTTATTCATTACTTATATTATGCATGTTTGTACCCGTTTGGGGCTAGTATTTACAAAGGAAACTCTGCCAAAATTTTTTGAAAAGACTTGATATTTTTAAAAATGCTTACTACGACTTTCAAAGTGAATTTATATGTTAACTTTTAAATAAGTTTTTCCTTCACTCTCTTTTCAAATGGTTTAGATTTCTGGGCTTTTTGCTTACTTGAATTAGGTAGGGTCCGATAGACTTCACATGATTCAAGTGCCAGTTGCAGGGTTCTCTAGGACGGCAGCAAGCTTTCGGGAGGCATCGTCCATGCCGTTTTCAAATTTTTGTCGTTCTAAAGATCCCTAACCTAGAATATTTAACTAGAGTTTTAAACGAAACAACATGTAAACAAATTTTACATCCAAGTGAATAAGGAATACAACCTTTGTAGACCTGTCCTTCACTTCTAAAGCTCCGTGTAGTAGTCCCTTCGCTCCAAGTAGTGAACACCCGTACTCTAGAGAGGGTTCATATGATGAAATGAACAAGCTTGCTCAATGTCTTCGAGGCCGAAGATGATTTACGTCGAGGAGACTCAAGATCATGCTACCTTTTCACTAATGGTGAAATTAGTGAAGCAAACATCCTAAACTAAATGGCAAATAGTAGAGGATGATGATGTAGGAAATGGGCTCACTTTAGTTTTCTTTTTCTCACAATATTTTCTCACCTTGAGAAAAGCTAGTAAGCTTTCTCAATGAAGAAGAAGATGAAGAATCAAGAAGAGAGAAATGAACTCGTGTGGTGAGAATAGCAGCCATAGGTGAGTTAGTCTCATACACTAACTCATGTAGAGAATAAACCATGGGTTACAATAATGGTTAGGTTAATAAATATGTATAAGTAAAACAAAACTAGTGGACAAAGTCAAAGACGCTCCAAGCTTCTCCAAGCTTCCAAGAATGTGACTAATTTCCTACTAATTTTGATTAACTTTAAATAAATAAAACCATATATTATCATAAGCTTGGTGTGAGTCTCATACACCCATGTCACATATGGCATCAAGCATGATACAAAAAGTTGTACATTAATATATATCACATATACACTAATACACACAAGTGAGAAAAAGAAATGTTTAAGTGAGCTAATATTAGTTAATATAATCTAGTATATCAAATATACAGTTATACATTAAATTATTAAATCACAACTTGATTTAATAATCCGTCTATATCACATACAACCGACTAATACCAAATGCAATAACTTATCGAATCAACACTTGATCCGATAACCCGGCTATATCACATATAACCGACCGATATCACATATCGCGAGAATAGAATGCGGTATCTCATACGCGCATTAATCTCGGTCCCGCACATATCACATATGTGCTCCTATTTCGTTTCTCATGAACCAAGAAATCTTTGTGTAGGACTCTAAACACTCGTCAATACGCCAGCAGTAGGTGATGATCATATCAAACACCCATAAGCCGCAAGCGGTCTGTTAAACGCAACGGCCACCCGGGTATTGAGCGATCAGAAGATCTACAAGAAAGCATGCTCATACTCCTGCGAATCCAATCAGTAACACTATCGTACATTCCAGTCTCTTCGTAAGATATGTCGCATATCGCGCCTGGGGGTGGTAAACATCAGACCCCAATAGCTTAATAACTCATGCCGATGTGAGGCTCATAACGGGTCGAGAAACTACTAATAACACTTACCAGTAAATCTCATAAACAGCCCTGGCTAGTGACTTTCCTGTTATGGCCAATCGAGCACAGCGCAATATCAACCCCCAATACCGGGAGAGATGAAATCCCTTCCCATCGCTCTTTGCCTCCATATGACTCGGGACTGTACCCAAAAACACCGTTTTGCACATTCTCTTGAATGTGGTAAGGTGGAAATCAAAGCATAGTGGGAATCAGACAAGACTCTATGACGATCTCGGGTCGACAGATTAACCTGTACCAGTGTCACCGGAGAACGGCCATCTGACGTGAGGTATAATACCATCTGGGAGTTCTCGGCGAGTCCATCCAGTGTACCCAGTCTCCACTGAGCACCCGTATATTATCTCTGATGTCAAACACCAATGGATATGGGATCATCCATCGCCCATCTATATGGGTCGAGAAGGTATACGCTAGTCTACTCTGGTATATCGATGCCCGTCTCGATACACCCACGACCAGGGACATTAAAGAATGTACTCAGGGACTACCTTTGTCCCACTAGTATGATCTGCATCATAATCCAGGTAGTCAAGTACACATCCTAAGGGCTTTATCAACATGTAACAGAGAGGCAATCAGTATACATGTTAAGATAAATAGTAACCAGATAACATATAATCATGTTGAGCAAGAAAGTCCTCCCTATATATGTCCAAACATCCACTACAATATACATCTCATGTACAATAATGGCCTCTAGGTCATAAATATAACTAACAATCTCCCACTTGCACTAAGGCCATCATATACCAGTGGTTGTAGTATCCCATACTCAACCATCCCATAAAAGACTCTCTTGGGAAAAGGCCTTCGTGAGTAGATCCGCCGTGTTGTCCTCTGAGTCTACTCTCTTAACTTCGATCTCCCTGGAGATCAACCATATCCATGATCAGATGATACTGCCTTAGAATATGTCTGGGTCGCTGATGGGACGTAGGTTCCTAGGCCTAAGCCACAACTCCATTGTCACACAATGGTTGAAACGAAGTTCATCTCAAGAACTTATATACACCCAGACTGCCTCTTTAGTAGCATCGTTGGTAGCGATGTATCGATCCTTTATTGTCTAGTTTTCCACGGTATATACCTTGGAACTCTTCCAACATACCGTCCCTCCACTGAGGGTAAAGATAATGCCTGTGACTGACATTCAGTTGACTTTACCACCCTGGAAGCTCTCCAATGATTCTTCCCAGGATCGATTGATGCCATCTCACTACACCTAGTGAGAATCCTAACATCCACTTAGATTTATCTCATAGATCCAAAACCCAGGATTTAGGAGGTATCACCTTGATCCTATATGGAGAATCCTTGTGATAAGAGGAGATTGACCGAGTGCAGCATATGAAACTCCTTTCCTATCAAGAGTATGTCATCCACGTACTATACGAGGAAGACCACCTTACTCTCTACTGCCCTTTTGTATATACAAGGTTCATCTACTATTTTGATGAAGTCAAACGCTTTGACTACCATATCAAAATATATGTTCCAAGTCTGCGATACCTACTTTAACCCGTAAAGCAACTTGCACATGTTTCAGCTGCTCCCACTGTCTATGAAGCCCTCTGGCTGTGTACTTATAAACACTCTCTTCTAAATCACTATTTAGAAAAGCAGTCATGATACCCAACTGCCAGATATCGTAGTCATGGTATGTAGCAATGGCAAATAGGATCCGGATGGACTTAATCCATACCTGGTCGATGACAAAAACCTTTTACAACAAGTATAGCTTTGAAAGCCTCAACTTTTCCATCTACACCATGTAATCTTCTCGAGATATTCTTGCTCTGGAAGGGGGTTTAACCCTTCAGATATAGCAACCAAAGTCCATACTTTGTTGATGTATATAGATTCCATCTCAGATCGCTTAGCCTCCAGCCATTCATACAGAGTCCCCACTCTTGATGGCCTGCTCGAAACTTAGTTGGGTCATCATCTCATGATGCAATCCTCGCTCCTACTGTCATTGAGAAAACCGAAGTATCTTTCAGGCAGATGAGGAACCCTACCAGATCGGCGGACAGGCTGAGGTTCGTCGGGAGCTATTGAATCCTCCGGTTCTACCAAATCATCAGCTGTAGTTTGCATAGCTGGAACTTATTCCAGTTCCACCCATGACCAATAATTTCTTCACAGTAAATTCATTTTCTAAAAAAGGTGGCATATAGAGAAACAAAACACCTTTTGTTCATCGGTGCGGTAGAAGATATTCCCTTGCGAATGCTTGGGATATCCAACAAACTTCCACAGAACTGACCTTTCCTCGAGCTTATCCGCATTTTGATTTTAGACATAGGCCAGACAACCCCAAATCTTAACTTACTTAAGACATGGGATCTTCCCATACCAAATCTCATATGGAGTGGTAGGCACCTGATTTGGTTGGAACCCAATTCAATAGGTATGCAGCTTCTCAAGTGCATAACCTCAAAAGGAAATAGGCAACTCAGTAGTACTCATCATAAAGTGCACCATATCTAATAAGGTGCGATCGCTCCGCCCCGATACACCGACGTGTTGTGGTGTATACAGAGGAGTAATGCTGAGAGAGAATCTCATTCTCCTTTCGAATAGTCCAGGATCTCCGTGCTAAAGTATTCTCCTCCTTGATCACATCAAAGGACATAATACTTATACCATTTTTGGTTCTCTACTTCTGATTTATATTCTATGAATTTCTCAAAAGGTTTAGACTTGTGTTTCAACAGGAACATATGTCCGAATCTTGAGAGATCATCATTGAATGTAATGAAGTACAAAGAACTAGTCCTGGCATGTGTAGACAGGAGACTTACATACATCATCGTGTATTAATCCCAAGTGTTCACTAACTCTTTCTCTGTTTCCAGTAAACGGAGCTATGATCATTTTATCTTTGTGATATGACTGGCAAGTTTCACAAGATGTAAATTCAAACTGATTTAAATATGCATCTTAATGTAACTTAGCTAGTCGGGTCGCATTGATATGACCTAGTCTACAATGCCTCAAGAAGGATTCGTTCATTTCTGAGCTCTTCCTCTTGTGTGTGTTCTGTACGTTGAGAACTGTAGTTTGATTTAGAACATCTATATTTTTAGATAACGTGCCTGAACTGATCAACTCTTGATATAGGAAATATTCAAAATATTATCCAACAATACAAAATTATATCCTTCTTTACTAAATAAAGAGACTGATATAATGTTGCATATCAGGTTCGGTATCTTATAACATTCGTTCAAAATCAATGTATTTGGTAATACAGGGTGATAACTGCCAACACCTTGGCTGCAACAATTGCATCATTTCCAACTCTTGAAACTTATCACCCATTCCCAGTTCTCTACTTCTCTGTAGCCCATGTAACAGATTACATATATGGGATCCTGATCCGGTATCTCATACCCAGGACATAGAGGATACTGAGAAACGGTTCTCGGTAATGAACATACCCGAAGAAGATGCATCATCATACACTTTCTTCGTTTGGGCGGCATGGGAATCCTGGTATTCCCCTATTTCTTGCTCGGTCTTATAACAATTATAAGTTGGAGCGGGACCAACGTTCTCCTGCATAGTATAACAAGCGGGTTCGGTCAATACATCCATATTATTATCTTGATTAAGGCGTGACATGGTCGCTGCCTGAAGAGAGAGAGAGAGAAGAAAACACTCAGCGTATGCTCTTGCAAGATCGGATTGGTTATTATTTTATCTAATCAGGATGGCTCCCACTGTTTTTATCAAATCTTCCTCCAAACCCTAAAAGGAAAGACTAGCCGAGATTAATTACACCCTACAAGTTCGCCAATCTTTCAGCCAGGCCAGTGTCGGTACTTTGAAGGAGGTTCCCCGTGCTTTCGCACAGACCTAATTAAAATAAACCACGTTTTCTCAGGGGCGTAACCCCGTTGACACCTTTATAGACACCTACTTGATCGTCTAGTTATAATTTGTAAAACTCTCCCAGGAGTAACTATTACTCGTAGTGGATATCGGGATCCAACTATCTCATAAAAGGTATGCGATCTCATTGCAAATTTCAACACTTGAAATTCCCGATAATATTTTTCCCCTAGAATTCTATGACCTTGACGCAGGTCAACAAACCATAGTCCGCTAGTCAAGTTCAACCCGTGCATTTCATGATTGAATTAAACCCACTCGCACGATCCTTGACGCAGGTCAACAAGGTCGCACGACTACCCTAACTCAATTGCATCATATGCTTTTGCAAATAAGCATAAATAGCTACCGCACACTACGCCTTGACGCAGGTCAACAAACATAGCACGAATACTATGAACTATTTATCCGAAATGACGGAGGGCTACGACAGGTTTTTAAGAAAACCTTTTGCGTAATGAACTTGATATCATTGTAGAATCGAGTGATTTTGAAAAGAAGTGTTTTTTAGGTTTTTACTAGTTTTGCTAAATAGATCACTCCCGGTGAAGAGATCTCGGCTCTTTCCTTATCGAATAAGGTGCAGGATATTTCACAAATACCACCATGCAAAGCAAAAACTATAGAAGCAATCAAAAGAGAAACCGAGTGGGTTGTAGCATCTGCTAGTTTCGCTAAAGAGGTCACTCCCACTGAATGGATCTCGGCTCTTTCCTTATCGAATAAGGTGCTGGATATTCTACAAGGAATACCGCAATACAAAGTAAGAACTAGAGCTGACAGCTTTTAAAATAAGTTTCTACAACATCTTTAGCTTTCTTTTCTTTCATTAATCTCATTAATGAATGTCCCATCATTTAAGTTACCTAAGCATCACAGATAAATAAAACGTACACTTATGCCATCCGCATTCACCTCGATGTCCCGTCATCCGTATTCATGGATTCATATGTTCATATTGAATTGGAATCTTGTAGTTTATAAATTGACTTGAATCATATTCAAGTCAGATTAATCAGACTCAAATCCGAGTCAGACAATCAGGAATGTGAATTGAAGTCTTATAATTGCTGGGGTCCTTAGGGTAATTTATAAAACTTGAGGGGGTTTTATGTAAAAATACCTTTATATACTTTTCAAAATACACCTCAAGTATTTATTGTTCGTCTTTAGAGTTGTAATGAGGGTGGATTTTATGTTGTGACATTTCTAGTGAAAATGTCCTAGTTTTATAAATAAGGGTATTTATTTGTAATATTGATTATTTGAAGTTCACGGTATTTTAGTGTAAAATTTATTCTTATGATTTTTAGGAAAAGGTGGAAAATTTATATTATAATAAAATAGATATTTAAATGATAAATATACATATGTTTATACAAAAATAATTCTAATAAATATTTTATATTCCAAAAATCTCATTTTCTTAAGATACCGTATTTTAAACCTTTCGAGACCGAATACTCCTTGCGGAGATCTGAATCTCGCACTACTAGCCCGAGGGTGCGCGATAAACTGCACGATCCCGAAAGGGTTCCCCAAAGATGGGCTGTAGCGGCGCTTTGCAAAGATTGTAAAATACTAATCTTTTAGAAAACGGTTTTATAAAGTAAAAGCTATTTATTTGCAAAGTGTAATTTTCCGTATTTTAGATTCTAGGGTTTTCTAAGCCAACTAGCCTATTTCTAAATGGTTTAAACGACAAGTCGTTAGAAGCCTCAAATCGCCTCTTCGCCGCTAATTGTGGCCAGGTAAGTACAAGTGAGGAAGGAGGGATCCGCTCACGAATCGAGAGACGGGCCTTTTAAAGTTACCTTTGCTCACTTGCCTAGCATAGACACCACAAAGTCAGGTTTAGATAAACGATCGATGTCCATAACTTATCGTGTTTTCCTAATAAGAGGTATTTATTTAAAAGTGTGTCAAAGCTAAAACTTCTAGAATTAGTTTTATTAAGAATATGGTATTTAAATGAAAGTTTTGTTTTATCGTATTCTAAGTTTTGATGATATCGTTTTGGGGTTGTATTTGCGTGTGTTTGGAGGTAGGTCATTACCTCGTGCTCTACTTTGAATGTATAGCAAACTTAAGGGGTTAAATGTGAAATCGAAACATGATGGTATTAAAGTGAAAAATACGATAAATTGGAAAGGTTATCATTTCATGTGACGAAACTTGTTCAAATTGATTTTTAAAAGTTTAATAGTCAAGATAAAGATGTTTAGACATGAATGTATTAGTTAGAAGTGAAATTTTATAGAAAACCGAATCGGAAATCGGATTTGTTCCGATTCCGTCGGGTTTCGTAATTTCGTATTTTAGATAAATGAAAGGGGGATAGAGTGGGACTTACGGGTTTCGATCTATACTAAAGAGTGTAGGGGAACTAAAGGAGTTGCCGAGGCGTTGCTTCGTCGCCGGTTGCTTCTAAAAACGTCACCGGAATTCCCGCCGGAATTTCGTCGGAGTTTCACCGCGAACTTGTTTTCAAAGTACACACTTCTTGGAAAACTTTTGAGAGAATGGCTCAAGATTTTTGGGGGTGAGAGGGTAGTGTGTAGGGTTGGTATTTATAGGGTTAGGCTAGGGTTAGGGTAGATGAAAAGTTAAAAATAAAAATGTGATAAAATGTAATAAAAATGTATTAAAAATGGAGTAATTGGGGTTTTTAAAGAGCTCTGGAAGTGGTCTGAGGCTGAAATTTTTTAGGTGCATAGGGAATATGAAAAGACACAACTTTCATATTGGGGCCGTCGACGGAATCGGCCGACTCGGGGGTGACTCGGCCGTGACTCGGTATGAGCACTGAGTCGGCCGAGTCAAGGCCGAGTTGGCCGATTCCCGGCCGAGTCCGGCGGCCAGGATCCCCCCCGACGGTCCATCTAACTCCTGAAAGTGTTACATCTTTGGGTGTAGTGGGGTTTTTGTGAGATATGCACGTGTAAACTCTTGGTATTCTAAAGGTTTAAAAAAATCAATATTAAAAATAATGTGGGGTATGGGATTTGATCTCTGGTGGCTTGGTTCAGCAGTGCAAGGTGTTACCAATGAGCTACAAGCTCCTTCTTGTAATTATGGTGTGAAATAATTACTTAAAGTGGTAACAGCAATATTAAATACCCCAAGTATACTTTAATTTTAAAGCAATTTTATGTACACTAAAAATGAAGTTGTTTAAAAACAAAATAATTACTTATATATTGTGCTCAGGTTAAAAATACTCCTTTATGGATTTTGAAAAAAAAATTTGTATAGAAAAGTGTAGAAAAATTAGGGTTGTTACATTCTACCCTCCTTATAAAAATTTCGTCCTCGAAATTTGTAAAAGGAAAGTGTAACAGTGCAAAGAAGTTTGGTGACTGTAGTACAGATAGTGTATAACAAAGTGATACAAGGGTGAAAAAGGCTTACCGGTGTTACCTTGACCTACAGTCTTGGCTCCTACGGCTTCTAATGTGAATGTCTGTCGCAGTGGTACATTCCTTCTAGCTGGAGGCACATTCTGCCTTTGGGGCCTGTTTTTCTGCCCTCTAGGCATGTCCCCCATTGCTTGTTGGAATTGACGAGTAGGTTGTGCAGGTGGTGGAGCAGGTAGTGCAGGACGAGTTGCAAGAGCCTGGATAGTTGGCCGCCGTGGGTAGTTGGTAGGTGTGTGAGTTGAGTTGCTATTGTAAGGACAGTTCCCAATTCCGTGGTTGGATGCGCCACAAATTAGACATAAGCCTTTTGCGCGCCTACAGTCCTTCCACAAGTGTCCCTTTCTTCTGCAGTAGTAGCAGAAATCTAAACTTGACTGGTTATTGGTTTTTTCTGATCTTCTGGGTTCAAACGATGGCCTTGGAGAGGCTCCTTCTGCTATTTGAGTGGCAAGGCATTTCAAACCGGCATATTGGGGTCTGTCCCTCGCCTTTATCACTGCCTCATAACTGCGGGCAGCTTCCAAAGCATCTTCATGTGTCAGAAATTTCCCCGTGGCTAGAGCAGCCCGAATCTCTATGTCCAAACCTTATTGAAAGTGACGGGCTCTGATCTCATCCGTCGGTATCAGGTGTGCCGCAAATCTGTTACGGTCTTGTGTTAGCTGTGTAGTATGTGATATTGAAAATTTGAAATACTGTGACATATCTTACCGACTGAGCATGGTGAATTCAGCGTCATACTCATCTACTGACTTGTCCCACATCGAACCTTGTTGTAGATGAATGAACTGCTGCTCCATGGCAAACCTGGCAGTCACAGGGAAGTATTTCGCGTCGAACTTCTCGCGAAAAGTCTTCCATTCAATAGGATGTGTAAGACGGCTTTCTTCCGCCTTCCACCAGTTGCGAGCATTGTCCGTGAGCTGTAGTTTCGCTATACGGACCCAAGCTATGTCTGGCACTTGTGCTGCCGCCAGATCATCTTCTATGCTTTGAGCCCATTCCTCAGCTTCCAGTGGGCTTCCCTTTCCTGAGAACTGTTTGGGATGTAAAGCTCTGAATTGCTTCACCCCAGGCGCTTCAGCCTCGGGACGGTTCAAGAGCTGCTGCTGTCCCTCTAGGAGGCTGCGGATTGTCTCAAGTAGAACCGTTTGCTCGTTGAGTAGAGCAGGAACAGCAGGTGTGAGTGGTAGTGGTGGATGTGTGTTGTTGACATTGGTGCTGGTGTTGTTTGGGGAATCCATAACCCTGAAGAAAAATTTGGGTTAGGACAGATTAAAGTAAGATTCAAGGAATATGAAATTGCAAGATTCAAGGAATATGAATTGTAAAGAATGGTTTAGTTGCTGGTTCTTGTGTTTTATATTACTTAGGATTCCATATAGCTCTTACCTGCATGGGCCACCAACAAAACCTGTCACGCCCCGCTTCTCAGTGTACGGTGAAGGGGACGCGACGAGGTCCGCTACGTATATACTCAGAAGTACATACGCTAAGCGTATCTAAGCAATATAAAATAAATACACAAGAGACAAGAGATAATAAAAACAGCAATTTTTATTTATTAACATTCTTTTGTACAATGCATGAAAAGGAAATACAACTGAAATAAAAGATGCCTAAACAGTGGCATAACAGGAAATGAAAAATACAGAAAGGAAAAGTGTACAATGAAACTAAAGTGCAGGGTCTTTAGCAAACTGCTCCAAGTCTTCTTGCGATGGCTCGATCTCTGCCGGGTCCAAACCACCTGACGACATTCAAAGAAGAAAGAAATAGAATGTCATCAGTGAACAGGTCGCTCGGTAAGTCCCAAAGATAGGGGAGAAATAGACAAAGAGTAGGAGAGAGAGTAGCTTTTAATGTTGTATTATATTGTTGTAATGTTGTATTAACGCTATTGTTTGTAGGTTGGTACAGAAGAATACCAGTGTATACGAGAGGGGTCTCTATATGCTAGAGACCAGGGCAAACGGAATATAGAGTACAAGGCTACGTTAGAAGGCCCGGAACAACGGCAATTGGATTCATGTTAGGTGTCTTAAGTCTGACCGTCTTGTGCCACTTTTAACACCTTCCGTACCAATCTACCCCTTAAACCCCGCGATGTTTTGTTTGGATTGTTATCTTGTAAAATTGTATTGATTGATTGACTGACTGACCGAAACCATGATATCAGGAAACGGTTGTAACCGTAGAGTCATATAAATGGAATACTGAGAATCATGTAAAAGGAATATATCCATGGTTCGGTTCAGTCAAGTTGTATAAATTGATAATTGTATTCATGGATTCATGTGTTCATATTGAATTGGAATCTTGTAGTTTATAGATTGACTTGAATCATATTCAAGTCAGATTAATCAGATTCAAATCCGAGTCAGACAATCAGGAATGTGAATCGAAGTCTTATAATTGTTGGGGTCCTTAGGGTAATTTATAAAACTTGAGGGGGGTTTATGTAAAAATACCTTTATATACTTTTCAAAATACACCTCAAGTATTTATTGTTCGTCTTTAGAGTTGTAATGAGGGTGGATTTTATGTTGTGACATTTCTAGTGAAAATGTCCTAGTTTTATAAATAAGGGTATTTATCTGTAATATTGATTATTTGAAGTTCATGGTATTTTAGTGTAAAATTTATTCTTATGATTTTTAGGAAAAGGTGGAAAGTTTATATTATAATAAAATAGATATTTAAATGATAAATATACATATGTTTATAAAAAAATAATTTTAATAAATATTTTATATTCTAAAAATCTCATTTTCTTAAGATGTCGTATTTTAAACCTTTCGAGACCGAATGCTCCTTGCGGAGGTCTGAATCTCGCACTACTAGCCCGAGGGTGTGCGATAAACTGCACGATCCCGAACGGGTTCCCCAAAGATGGGTTGTAGCGGCGCTTTGCAAAGATTGTAAAATACTAATCTTTTAGAAAACGGTTTTATAAAGTAAAAGCTATTTATTTGCAAAGTGTAATTTTCCGTATTTTAGATTCTAGAGTTTCCTAAGCCAACTAGCCTATTTCTAAATGGTTTAAATGACAAGTCGTTAGAAGCCTCAAATCGCCTCTTCACCGCCAATTGTGGCCAGGTAAGTACAAGTGAGGAAGGAGGGATCCGCTCACGAATCGTGAGACGGGCCTTTTAAAGTTACATTTGCCCACTTGTCTAGCATCGACACCACAAAGTCAGGTTTAGATAAACGATCGATTTCCACAACTTATCGTATTTTCCTAATAAGAGGTATTTATTTAAAAGTGTGTCAAAAGTAAAACTTCTAGAATTAGTTTTATTAAGAATATGGTATTTAAATGAAAGTTTTGTTTTATCGTATTCTAAGTTTTGATGATATCGTTTTGAGGTTGTATTTGCGTGTGTTTGGAGGTAGGTCATTACCTCGTGCTCTACTTTGAATGTATAGCAAACTTAAGGGGTTAAATGTGAAATCGAAACATGATGGTATTAAAGTGAAAAATACGATAAATTGGAAAGGTTATCATTTCACGTGACGAAACTTGTTCAAATTGATTTTTAAAAGTTTAATAGTCAAGATAAAGATGTTTAGACATGAATGTATTGGTTAGAAGTGAAATTTTATAGAAAACTGAATCGGAAATCGGATTTGTTCCGATTCCGTCGGGTTTCGTAATTTCGTATTTTAGATAAATAGAAAGGGGGATAGAGTGGGACTTACGGGTTTCGATCTATACTAAAGAGTGTAGGGGAACTAAAGGAGTTGCCGAGGCGTTGCTTCGTCGCCGGTTGCTTCTAAAAACGTCACCGGAATTCCTGCCGGAATTTCTTCGGAGCTTCGCCGCGAACTTGTTTTCAAAGTACACACTTCTTGGAAAACTTTTGAGAGAGTGGCTCAAGATTTTTAGGGGTGAGAGGGTAGTGTGTAGGGTTGGTATTTATAGGGTTAGGCTAGGGTTAGGGTAGATCAAAAGTTAAAAATAAAAATGTGATAAAATGTAATAAAAATGTATTAAAAGTGGAGTAATTAGGGTTTTTAAAGATCTCTGGAAGTGGTCTGAGGCTGAAATTTTTCAGGTGCATAGGGAATATGAAAAGACATAACTTTCATGTTGGGGCCGTCGCCGGAATCGGCCGACTCGGGGGTGACTCAGCCGTGACTCGGTATGAGCACTGAGTCAGCCGAGTCAAGGCCGAGTTGGCCGATTCCCGGCCGAGTCCGGCGTCCAGGATCCCCCCCGACGGTTCATCTAACTTCTGGAAGTGTTATATCTTTGGGTGTAGTGGGGTTTTTGTGAGATATGCACGTGTAAACTCTTGGTATTCTAAAGGTTTTAAAAAAAATCAATATTAAAAATAATGTGGGGTATGGGATTTGAACTCTGGTGGCTTGGTTCAGCAGTGCAAGGTGTTACCAATGAGCTACAAGCTCCTTCTTGTAATTATGGTGTGAAATAATTACTTAAAGTGGTAACAGCAACATTAAATACCCCAAGCATACTTTAATTTTAAAGCAATTTTATGTACACTAAAAATGAAGTTGTTTAAAAACAAAATAATTACTTATATATTGTGCTCAGGTTAAAAATACTCCTTTATGGATTTTGAAAAAAAACTTGTATAGAAAAGTGTATAGAAAAATTAGGGTTGTTACAATCCGCTTGGACACCTGTCCAACATACTGTCCCTCAAAGGAGGGAAAACTATAATTCTGACAGTCACTCTGTCATCCAGGTCACCTTGGAAGCCTGAAATGATAACCGTCTCCTGAAGGAGGCTGCCGTAATCATTTCCCAAGAACTTTCACTTATGTTCAATAACTGCTTCCCAATGTTTCTCCAGGATTGGATTAATATATCTGCTTATTGCATCTAGTGCAAAAGAAATATCTGGTGTGGTACTTGACATTTCATGATTAACTCAATTGCCTAAGCAAGTGATGTGCTGATCATGCAGACCCCTCTCTCCTTTAGTCTGTAAGACACCTTTAGAGAGGGTGACTCTATCACCTGCAGGTACACCACCATACCAGGAGTCGTCCATTTAATGTCAAAGCACCCAGATTAGGACACTTCCCAAATCTAGATCTAAAACTATAGATCTAGTAACCAGAAATCCTGATATTATATCCATATCCTATGTAGAGAAACAACTTTGTGACAACCACAGTACAACCGATCGTAGTATAGGAGTATCTCCTCCTATCAAGTGCATGTCATCCTAATACCTGGACATCACTCTGTATTACCTTCTTAGCAGATCCATCTCCTATTCTGATGAAGTCAAAGCCTATGACTGTCACATCAAAAATAGATGATCTATTTCCGCTATCCCTGCTTTAGTTTATAAATAGACATAAGCTACTTGCCCACTATGCTTCCGCTGCTCCCACTGACTACAACAACTCTCTGGCAGAGTCATATACACGTACACTTCCAAAACTAGTTTAGAATGACGCTATACTCATCCTTCTGCCGGGTCTTATAGTCTAGAACAACAGCAATGGCAAGTCTGGGTGAACACGAACCTCTCTGTCACCGTCTCTGAGAAGACCGAAGTACCTCTCGGGTGTCTGAGGTTACCCACCAAATCTGCGGAGTGGCCAATGGAACATCAATTCCAATTGAATCCTTAGGTTCTATTAAATTTCCAGTAATCGTTTGTGGTTCTGGAATAACTTCCAGTTCTACCATACTCCCACTTGTGTTTTCTGAAAAATTCCATTTTACTAAAACTGTGGTGAGTCAAGAACAATATAAATATTGATCAACCTGATGGTAGAAAGTTAACCCTCGTCAAAGTCCGGGATAACCCATAAACAGCCATTACTGAAACGTGCCTTGAGTTTATCCGGATTCTGGTTTTAAGCATCAGCCGGACAACTCCCTATACCTCAACATCGTTAAGATATAAATTGATTCTAAATAAATCTAATATAGAAACAAAAGCACTAATTTAATTTGGAACCAGATTCAAAATCATGCAGCTGTCTCCAGTGCATATCAACCAAATGGAAAGAGAACAATCAACATTACTCATCTAGGAGTGTATCCATATATGAGTAACCTGAAAAAGAAGCAAGTTCTCAAAACTATTACTATTAACTGAATACTAAACACAAGTATCTACATCTTCGACTTTCTCGAAGAATCCTGATACTTACAACAAATGGTCTTGTACTTTATTCGTATACATATAACTTCTGAATATCTGGACCTTGCATTTCAACGAAATACATGTCCAGAACTGGAGAAGTCATAAGTGAACAGAATATAGTACGAGTACCAACCCTTTTGTCCTAATGGATACTGGACAACATACAATACTTTGTATAAGTCCCCTGAGTTCAATAACTCAAACTCTGTGCGTCGTAGGTTGAAAAACTGTACTTTGGTTAAGAAGAGTTACACCGCTGTTGAATGCACCTTACCTAATTAACAACTGATATAGGTAAATGTCATAGACACAATATCAAAAAGTTATATCTCACTTTATAAAATAAATGTACAGATATATCATTTTGAAATTGGTGCATAACAACGGATATTCAAAACCAAATATTTGCCATCCGGCAAAATCGAGATGATTTCCTCAAATATCACCAATTACAACAAATTCCGATATAATGAGGATCTAATCACCCAATTCCCAATATCTTACTCCCACTCACCATCTATAATATCATACAGATATGAGAAACTGATCTGGTAAATACATACCCTGGAGTTAGATTCCAATTGGGAAAACAGTTTTCAATTAACATCGCACAGTGAAACTGAAACATGAAAATGTTTCAAAAGGGTTAACTGGTATTCCTAGTAACGCCTCTTCCATTATCCTGAATCATGACAGTAACCATATACTTACCTGCCCTCACTGCAATCCCTTTATTATGTCTTTACTTATTACCTTCTGTACACCACAGTTAAGCTTGCTGGTTTTCTTCCTTCCCTACCGTTCGACATCTGCCTATGGTTTGGATGAAGACTATCCAATAAGCTCAATAGGTGTACCCACTCCTAACCTTAGGAGCCCTTACAACCTGAGAGAAGGTTAAGAGAAAAGACAACCGAATAATCCTATTCAGTCTCTCCAGAACCAGAATCCATCCTCGAAAATGTTCCTTCGAGTTCGTATGTAACTATACGATGGATTTATCCAATGGAAGTGGATGTTCGTAATGATACGAGGTGCTCTGGAGAAAAGCAAAGGTGATATAGAAGTGGCAATGATGTTATGCGACACCGTGACATTCCAAAAGCCAAAGTGTTTTAAGAAGGTTCGGTTAATTTGGTTCCTGAGTTTTATTTTAGGGTCGGGTCATAGTCGCAGCCAGAGAGAGAGAGAGAGAAGAAACACTCAGCGTGCACTCTAACCTAGATCAGAATGGTTAATCATTTTATCTAATCTGGATGGCTCCTACTGTTTCCTCGAATTCTCCTCCAAACCTAAAAGGAGAATTAGTCGGAATCACCAGAGGAGTAATCCTACTCATCAGTGGGAATCGGGATCCAACTATCATCGCATGATAACTTGATGGAAGTCACTCAAGTCACCACACTCTAGAAGATATGCGCAAGCCTGGCAAGTTTCCTGTATGTTTGAAACTCCCGATGTGTGTTTTTACCCCTAGGACCCAAGTGACCTTGACGGAGTCAACAAATCAAAGAGTCCTAGTCAAGTTCAATCCATCATTATCTTGATTGCATTAAACCCACCCGCATGAGCCCTTGACGGAGTCAACAAGGCCGCACGACTGTCCTAACCAATCACATATCCATGCTACAAACAAGCACTACTCAGCTACCGCACATTACGCCTTGACGGAGTCAACAAACGCAGCACGAATACTAAGTACTACTTATAGGAAATGACGGAGGGCTACGGCTGGTTTTTGGCGAAAAACCTTTAACGTAATGAACTTGATCTCGTTGAAGGAATCCAAGTGGTTTTGTAAATATATATAGTGGCGAAAACTTTTGCTAAAGAGGTCACTCCCGGTGAAGGGATCTCGGCTCTTTCCCCGTCGAATAGGGTGCAGGATATCCCAAACTGAATACCACGATGCAAAGCAAAAACAATCGACTATAGAAAAGTTATTACGTTGACGCAAACTTTTACTCAAGGGGTCACTCCCGATGAAGGGATCTCGGCCCTTGCCTCGTAGAATGAGGTGCTGGATATTCATAACCGAATACCACTGTGCAAAGCAAAAGAGAACGTCTGTAATGTCAGTTTTTAAAAACTTGGTTCCAACAACATCATATATAGGTTTGTTTTATCCTTGCATTGATAAGAATCTATACAGTCCCATCAGTTAATCACACCAGAAAAGAACGAAAATAAAATATACGTATATGCCATCCGCATTCGCCACTGGGTCCCGTCATCACCCGTTAGGTTACTAACGACAGAGCGGGGACTGGGCTAGCACAGGTGCAAAATATATACAACATCTACTAGTAAATATATAAATATATAGCAATCGTCCCAGGCATGATATAAGCAACATCACAGAAACATCACAGAAGCAATACAGAATGGTGGATAATCTGGAGCCCCGAGTTTCACTTGAGCCGCAAGTGAGACCCGACGTTCCCTGTCGTGTGGATAGCCTGCGCAATGAAACCTAGACCCCTACGAGCGCAGCAAGTTACCCGCCAAAACCAGAAGTGAGGCAGCCCCTTCAGCAACGTGAATGGGCCACCCAGCACTTCACAGAATCCAGTAACTTGAGCACCCCTCCTGGGTCACCTATACCCCCTACGGGTGCGGCGAATAGCTCGCTAATTTTAGAGTAAGGTCCCCTCCGTCCTAACGCCATGAGATGCGGACCCGTTTCCCTCTAGAATCCGGCTATCCGTGCACCCCACCGTAGGGTAATTCTAGTACAGAAAAGAAAATAATATACAAGGGTGACATCGACCTCATCCCGATCGTGCCCCAAAAGAATAATATACAAACAGGCAGTGACGGCAGTCCACATGTCAGACGCTCGCTCCGCAATATCAAATGTATAAATGAAATAAAATTGTACTATCATTGCACCATTGCTATCCACCACGACGATCCAACCAACATCACAGCACAACACAGAACATCAACGTGAATGTCACGTTCGCAAACCCGTCGAAAAGACATATAGCAGTTAAACGGGTTTACCGATCAAATGACATTCACGGTCGCAGATAGAAATGTATGTACTGTTTAACGCCCACTTAAATTATCGATCGACTAAGTTCCAAATTGGCCCCAATAGCAAAACAACACTTCACTGAAACCTGGGCCAAAACAGAATATCACAAAAATCATAATTCCAAGTACATGAGCTACAAAAAAATTTTGGTCGCCCATTGCCACTAAAACGTCGTGGAACCGCCGCCAAAAGGGGCTAACAGCGGTGGATCCGCGGTTCTTTTGTGGAATCACGAGCCCAAATTTTTCCATTACCCTTAAAATTGCCTGCACGGATTTTTACGAAGCTGCAAATAATTTTTTGAACACTTTTGAAAAACGACAGCAAATTGAAAAATGAAATCGTGATTTCGGTAAAATCCGTCGATCGATCTTTTAAGTATGTATAAACAAGCTAGTAAGGGGTTTAAAGGGTGGCTCTGATACCATGTAGTGTCCCGGCAGCGCCCCGGCCGTCGAAACACGGCCAAAATACGGAACAAAAATTTTATAAACTGGCTCTACCGTTACCCGATTTACGGATCGACCTTAAACCCTAAACTAGAAAACTAACTAAGAGTTAGAATCGTTATACCGATTTGACCCGTGTCCTTCGGTCTTCATTCCAAGCTCCTAGCGGCTCCTTGATGTGGTTTGGTTGCCGGTCTTCCTTTGTCTCCGATGATCCACCCGAGGGAAACGGTGCAAGCTCCAACCTCGTCAAACGAGATAACCGACGCTCCAAATTAGCTAGCGATGGAGAGTGGGGGTGTATGAAAATGTCACTACAATTTTCTCTCATCTCTTGTGCTCCATGGAGCAACCATAGAAGAAGAATGAAGGTGGTGATGCTTTGGCATGAGCAAAAGAAATTGGCTAAGTCTTTTGTGTGAGCATGAGAGAGTGGGAGAGTAAAATGTGTAATGTAAAAAGAACCAAATGAAATGAGCTCCACCCAAATATTTGGCCGGCCCCTCTCTCATTCCCATAAAAATATGATAAAATATTTCATGCCAATTTCAATAAACAAATCAAAGCCATGCTTTGTACATGCTTTGACCCGTGCTTATGCCACATCATACCTTCCACCTCATTTATAAAACAAATGATTTTCCAAAAAGGAAAATCATATAAATGAGGTGGCATCTTCTTCTAGAAGCTATTCGGTAGAAAATACGGAATACTTCCCGGTATATATATCGAAATACATATACGCGTATTCGTACAAAAATACGAATAGCCAAGAGAGAAAATGAATAGTGAACAATAATACTAGAATACATATATATAAATACATATGTAAATTATTAAATTAAAACCTAATTTAATAAACTGGCTTAATCCTAAGCCGCAAGTATTATCAACCGTCCGATTAAAGTCTGCGCAGCAAGGGCACATATTTAATCGGACACCTATATGTATCAACATATCTTATGTACACCATATCGCCTGAACCGTGAAAACCCTCTGTGTGAGTCTCTAAAGACTCGTTAATACGCTGGCAGTGGGTTCAACCACAAGCACGTCAGCGGCACTAGCTGTACGTAACGGCTATCCAGGTATTGAGCGAAAGGGAGGCCGACGAGCAAACTCATCCTGAACCCCTACTGAGCCTGACAGTGACAATATCCGTACAGTCGGGTATGTTCGTCTAAGAGTATCGTATATCGAGTCTAGGGGGGTGGATAAAGTCAGACCCCCAACAACGTGATATTTAGTGTCGGTATGAAACCCATCACCACCTGAGAAACTATCGATCCTGGATCGATAATTCTCGTCCACCGTGGCCACGAATTTATGGTGATGGCCATCCATACACAACGCGATACCAACCCCCAATACCGAGAAAAACGAATCCCTGACGATCCGATCACTGCCTCTATGTGGCTCGGGACTGTACCCAACTAAAACCTGTTTGCACGACTCCTTTGAGCCGTGGTAGGGTGTAATCAAAGCACAGTGGGAACTCACACGAGACAAATGACGATCTTAGGTCGACATACTAACCTGTATACATGTCATCTGGGAACTGCTATATGACAATAGGTATAATACCAATTAGCAGGTTCCCGGCTAGTCCGTCCAGTGTACTCATAACCCAATGAGCACCTGTATACTATCTTAGGTGAACATACTAACACCAATGGCTTGTGAAACCTGGCCACCGCCCCTCGTCGGGGTCTCGATCGGTATACACTAGTCTACACTGGAGTATCGATGCCCGGTCTCGATACTCCCATGGCTAGGGACATTTAAGGATGTGCTTATAGACCCCTAGCTCCCACATATGTGATCGCCATCACAATGCTGGCTGTCAAGCAAGAATCCTATGGGCTCTATCAACATGTATATGATGATAAAGACAAATCAGATAGCATACTATCATCTTGAGTAAGACTGTTTTATCGGTATAGGTCCTGCCTCAATCATCACAATCACTAGTCCGCGACTATGATAATTGCCTAGAGGGCACTATAGCCAACAAACAGTTGGAATCCGCAACCACCATAGATATCATAAACCCAATGTATCACATACATTGGATTTCATGCCCAACCAAATGAATTCATTAGACATCACATGCCTAACAATTATAAACCCCGCATTTTAGTCTCGATGTTGAAAACACTTTCCAATAACCTGTCGGGTAATTCAACAAGATTCCCGATAACTTGATCAAATGCACGTCGGAAACATTAGTAGACGGCCGCACCCCCGATGTCGTCGACAAACTGCACTAAGGTGGAACACCGCGGCCGCGAGCACCCGAACGGATGCTTTTGGCGCGGGGTTCTCCTACAGTCGCTTGGTCGGGGCTATGGGGCATGGCTATCTATTAAGGTTACCCGGCGAGTATCCGCATACACTACGTAATTGCAACGGACTTTTGATCCACATCAAAATTCCGTGGCAACCGATCAAACGAGACTAAACTGCTTGATTTATAAAATTCAAACTAGTTATCTCATAACTAATTATGTAGATTCCAAATATTGTATCACAATCACAGATAGCTATACGAAGTTAAACTTTTCGATCGAATAAGCAAGCACCCAAAATTTCTCAACAAGCTCAACACTTGAGCGGAGTTCAAAAAGTCCTAGAAACCGCCACAACTCCTATGAACCATCCATAGAAGGGTCGACCCATGCCTCACTCATGTCGTCACGGAACTGCGGCAAACCCTAGGGTATGACCGCGGTTCCGCGATCCAAAAAAGTCGAGTTTGGGTATCGTTCTTCTAGAGGGTCCACATAATCGCTTGCATGATTTTATTAAAATTTTAAACTCAGAAAAATCCAACTCTTGGAAAATTTCAGTGAGGGAAAATATGGGTTATTGATATCCGTTCAAACCTTTTAACATTGTCTAAATAACCCGAATAAATGTTAGAATTATGACTGCGAAACACTCCAAACTGCCTTTGTAGAAAGTTAACATCACATGCAAATTAATCAAAAACAAACAACACCTGAAACACCAAAACCCAGAGACTGGAACACCATGAAAATTTGAAGCCCAAACTCCAAAATTGGGCCGAGCTTGCCGGTTTTAACCATGATGTGGCCGACCACTTTGAGGTGGTTTTGCTTTAAATTTTCACAATGTTCATGTTATATCTCATACAACATTCTGCAGTTATTTAAAATATTTTTTGAAGACTTTATAAATTCGACAGAAACTGGGTTGTTTTGTTTCAAGTTTCGGAGTCGTTTCGGTTTCGTAATCTAACAAACATCGTTTAAATCTCTAGCTTAGCTCTGATATCACTGCAGGGTTCCTAGGACGGCAGCGAGGTTTCGGGAGGCATCGTCCATACCGTTTTCAAATTTTTGCCTTTCTAAAGAACCCTAACCTAGAATCTTTAACTAGAATTTTAAACGAAACAACATGTAAACAACTTTTACATCCAAGTGAATGAGGAATACAACCTTTTTAGACCTGTCCTTCACTTCTAAAGCTCCATGTAGTAGTCCCTTCGCTTCAAATAGTGAACACCCGGACTCTAGAGAGGGTTCACATGAAAAAATGAACAAGCTTGCTCAATATCTTCGAGACCGAAAATGATCTACGTCGAGGAGACTCAAGCTCATGCTACCTCTTCACTAATGGTGAAATTAGTGAAGCAAACACCCTAACCTAAATGGTTAATAGTAGAGGATGATGAAGTAGGAAATGTGCTCACTTTAGTTTTTTTTTCTCACAATATTTTCTCACCTTGAGAAAAGCTAGTAAGTTTTCTCAATGAAGAAGAAGATGAAGAATCAAGAAGATAGAAATGAACTCATGTGGCGAGAATAACAACCATGGGTGAGTTAGTATCATACACTAACTCATGTAGAGAATAAATCATGGGTTACAATAATGGTTAGGTTAATAAATATCTACGAGTAAAACAAAACTAGTGGACTAAGTCAAAGATACTACAAGCTTATCCAAGCTTCCAAGCATGTGACTAATTTCCTACTAATTTTGATTAACTTTAAATAAATAAAACCATACATTATCAAAAGCTTGGTGTGAGTCTCATACACCCATGTCACATGTGGTATCAAGCATGACACAAAAAGTTGTACATTAATATATATCACCTATACATTAATGCACACAAGTGAGAAAAAGAAATGTTTAAGTGAGCTAATATTAGTTAATATAATCTAGTATATCAAATATACAATTATACATTAAATTATTAAATCAACACTTGATTTAATAATCCGGCTATAACACATACAACCGACTAATACCAAATGCAATAACTTATCGAATCAACACTTGATCCGATAACCCGGCTATATCACATATAACCGACCGATATCACATATCGTGAGAATAGAATACGGTATCTCATACACGCATTAATCTCGGTCCCGCACATATCACATATGTGCTCCTACTTCGTTTCGCATGAACCAGGAAATCTCTGTGTAGGACTCTAAAGACTTGTTAATCTGCCGGCAGTAGGTGATGATTATATCAAACACCCACAAGCCGCAAGCGGTCTGCTAAACGTAACGGCCACCCAGGTATTGAGCGATCAGAAGATCTATAAGAAAGTTTTCTCATACTCATGCGAATCCAATCAGTAACACTACTGTACAGTCCGGTCTCTTCGTTAGATATGTTGCATATCTTGCCTGGGGGTGGTAAACGTCAGACCCCAATAGCATGATAATTCATGCCGATGTGAGGCTCATGACGGGTCGAGTAACTACTGATAACACTTACCAGTAAATCTTATAAACAGCCCTGGTCAGGGACTTTCGTGTTATGGCCAATCGAGCACAGCGTAACATCAACCCCAAATACCGGGAGAGACGAAATCCCCTCCTATCGCTCATTGCCTCCATGTGACTCGGGACGGTACCCAAAAACCACCGTTTTGCACGTTCTCTTGAACGTGGTAAGGTGGAAATCAAAGCACAGTAGGAATCACATAAGACTCTATGACGATCTCGGGTAGACAGACTAACCTGTACCAGTGTCACTAGAGAACTGCCATCTGACGTGAGGTATAATACCATCTGGGAGTTCTCGGCTAGTCCGTCCAGTGTTCCCAGTATCTATTGAGCACCCGTATATCATCTCTGATGTCAAACACCAATGGATATGTGATCATCCATCGCCCATCTACATAGGCCGAGAAGGTATACGCTAGTTTACTCTGGTATATCGATGCCCTGTCTCGATACACCCACGACTAGGGACATTAAAGGATGTACTCACGGACTACCTTTGTCCAACTAGTATGATCCGCATCATAATCCAGGTAGTCAAGTACACATCCTAAGGGCTTTATCAACATGTAACAGAGAGACAATCAGTGTACATGTTAAGATAAAGAGTAACCAGATAGCATACTATCATGTTGAGCTAGAAAGCCCTCCCAATATATGTCCAAGCATCTACTACAATATACATCTCATGTACAGTAATGGCCTCTAGAGCATACATATAACTAACACCAGTCACGTGCCATTTCGGGTATTGACAAAGTTAGTATCAGAGCGCTAGGTTTAACCTTGGTTCGAGTTTAGGTTTGACTATGCGTAGTCTAGGGCGTATATATATATATATATATATATATATATATATATATATATATATATATATATATATATATATATATATACTCGGAACCTAGGCTTGACCTTACGGAACTTAGACTTGGTCAAGGGGGTATTAGACCCGAACTTTCGTCGCGTAGGTTGACCTTGGTTGATGGAGTAAGTGACTTAAGTAGAGTGACGTACCGTGTGTATGTTCCGCGGCATACTTACGATACGCTACTCCACTTAAGAAGCCTTAGGATGTACATTTCTTTACAACATATTCTATTCGTTCCATGATCTATCTTCATCGATGTCGGATGGTGGTTTCTGTTACCACGATTGCACGGGCAGAGAGAGCTGCGGCTAGAGTTGCGGTCAGTATGAGTTCGTCTTGGACGAGGACTGACCACGGTGTAATTCCAGTGACACACGATTGTATAGATGTGTCATTTTATTATGTTTTTTGTGATAAAGCGTTTTGATGGATTGTTTTTACTAAGATTTCTCGAACGTTCAGACCAGCACCAGAGGATTGGGCACTGCTAGAGGCCGGCTAGAATGCGATGACCGTTAATGCACCATTTATTCTTGATGAATGTGGCATTGTCTATCGTGCGGACGGATGAGCCAGCTGTTGCTGCAATTGACAAGATGTCGCCCCCGATGTTTGAAACTATTGCAGCACGAGTTGTACTTAGGGATATGATAGAAGATCGCTAGTCACCTATAGAGGAATGACTAGGACATGTGGTTCGTTTGGATACCCCGATATGAGATCGCTGGATTTGCTAGCTTTAGCTGGAAGAAGACCTCACGCAGGCACGTTGTGAGTCGATCGAGAGAGAACGAGCGTAAGCGCATCACTCCGATAAATTGAACGAGTTCCCGAGAAGGTAATTGGCAAGATGCCTACTACAGGATATATGGAGCTGTCGAGTTTGTAGTTTCGGATTGGAGACTCCAGATATGAGTGCAACCATTTGTAGCATAGTCCACACAGCTATGAAGAGATGATTCTGAATTGGTCCATGTTGAAGAAAAATGGAGTAAGAGATTCATACGAGATTTTAACGAGATGAAGTTCCACTCCGTTGATATCAGAGATGTGATACGCATACAGAGGCGTTGAATATAGATATATCTTCCGAAGAAGTCGTGATGAAAACTTAAGGGCAGAAGACACCAGACCGTGAACAGAAAGCAGGTAGAATTATTGCTCGGATAACTTGGATGCACCGACACCCTTCGATATTAGAGAAGGAACTTATCAACGGCAGTGTTTACGATTTGCGAATTAATGATTCGAATATCACGTGTCCGTCATTTTATATTTCGGTATTTTGGGTGATTTATTTGCATGATTGAGATTTTGTGCACCACAGTTGCACTCGACTTCGATTTGATGCTGTTCGAGATATTTGATTTTGATTTCATGCCTATGGTATGAATGTGATTTGACTTGTGCTTTCAGGTGTGGTTTTCATGCACTTTTTGTACTTTGATTCGATTTTGTGCACGCTGATGCATGTGGTTGTGAGATTATTTACTACGGTATACCTGATTTGGATTGATGTATGTTGTATACCATCGATTTCTATTGTGATATTTGATATTTGTTTTTGTGCACCTTGTGCATTTGATTGGATTCTTGCGCATACTTGGCGCGCTTGATGCGATTTTGGTGCACACCAGATGCACTAAATCGGGATTCTTCGTGCATATCAGATGCACCAGATATTATTGTCAGGCACACCCATTGCCCTTGACAGGTGTTTTGTGCACACCCATTGCACTTAGATTTTGTTCCTATGCACATGTATGGCACATTCAGTGATTCCGATTTCCGTTCGCACCAGACGCACGTGGCATTCTTATACACATTTTGGGATTGATTTCTTTTGGAGCAGTATGTTTTATGATATTTACTATGTGGCATAGTAAATGAGCAGGACTAGTTTGAGAACAGTACCTGGATTTATTTTTGTATGCATCGATAGTTACCGTAGGGATTTCCAAAAAAAAAAGAGCTACAGTCTCTATATTTTTCCTATGTGTTCGATATGACATGAAACATATTACAAAGGAAGCCCTTATAAATTATTTTTCAAAACGGCGGGACGTGTATGTTAAACAAAAGATATATATAGTTATTTTTCTTACAATAAACGTCCGCTACTTATGCTGTGATACGCGCATCGCACAGCGACTTGAAAAAGGTTTGGCATGCATTTCTTTTCGGATGTTTTGACGAGTTTACAACGATGCGTACTATATACATGTTATAGTTTTGATGTATATCATATTGGTTTTCGTATTGGACTTTGACATTAATATCTTCACCACGACTCCGATGATTGCGTGATATTTGACGGGGTTTTGATTTTGAGTTATATACTCATTTTTCATGCGCATGCATTGCGCTAAGATGTGTCTTAAGTATTTAAGATTTCGGAGCCCCGCCGATTTGAGTGTTTTGCCAGAATGTTTTAATATTTGGGGAAGTTTTAATTTAAATTCGGGGGCCGATTTCTTTAACGGGGGAAGATTGTAACGTTCTGAAAAATCATTTTGGTGAATTTTCTGATAATCGGTAAAATAACTGGTGTTTTCCATAAAAACCAAGATATAATTATTTTTCAACATAGACTTAAATATACCTATTCTAGCTATGTGATTGCTAGTATTTGGTATTTAATTGGTCACTTGTAAATTTCTAGTATACTTAAATATTTTCCTAAATTAATTATTTTTAATATTATCTTAAGATTTCACTAATACATTTAATTAGTGATAATTACAAATTGGAATGGGTTAATTATTCTTTAGTGAACAATGACACATTAAACTAAAATATAACATGTTGTGTTTGAAATGAAATGGAATTGTTAAGAGGGTTCTAGAAAATTGAAGAAAAAGTTTAAATAAAAAGAAAATATTAAATATGGAAGTATGGTGTGTAAATACTTATGGTATGGGGTTGTTTCTGACTTAGAATTTCCCCCCCACACACCCATCCCCTTCTTTCTCTTGGCCGAGCCCCTTGGCAGCAGCCCCCCTTTTTTCTCCATCTCATTTCATGCTAAAACCTCACTCAAAAATCAAATAAAATCCACACAAATTTACATTAACTCCTAATTAAACCTTTAACCAATTTTCCATGGCCTAAAATAGTATGGTTCTTGGAGAAAAGTTAGCATTTTGGAGGCTAAGATTTGCATGTGAGGTCTACAAATTGAGAGGTATAAATTCTAACCTTATGGTTAATTGGTTAGTTAATTACTTCAATCTAAGCTAATTAGGTATTTAATTGTGGGTTTAATTGAAAGTTAGAAATCTAAAGAGAAGAAGTTTGAATTAAAAAGTTAGGGTTCTTATCAATAAATCAAGTTAGTAAAGTGGAGATTAATATCTTAAGACTTGAAAGAGCTAATCTAGTTGTTAGTTTGCTAATTGTTACTTTAATTTGTCCTAATCAAATAACCATGCAAACTAATTTCTTGTTTAATGTTAATATGTGAGATTAAAAGTTTAGTTAAGGGTTGTGTAACCTAATTAAGATTTGAAATGAATATTGTAGCCACTAGATTTGTTAAAACATTTAGATTTGAACTAAAACGGTAAGTTTTGCTTACTAGGTTTTTGTAATAATAAGATTTTGGTTTAATTTGACGTTGCGATGATTTAAATGCTATATCCTATAATATTTTATGTGTTGTGAATGCGCGATTGGTGCGATTGGGCTTTTGGTTTGGTAGTTGCCACGTATAGCGATCCTAGTGGTGTTTTGTTGCGTTGTCACGAGCGCGTTTTGTACACAAAGTGCGTGCGCGTTTAGTTAGTGCGTGTGGTTGATTTGTATTGTTGTGTCCGCAGCTATATATATTTATTCTCTTATTTCCTTATGTACGTTTCTAGGATCGGGTGCAGAGGCGTCGGATGTGGCATGGAAATGACAAAGCTGAAATCGGATCAGATTAGCCGAGGCGTCCAGGTGAGTAGATATATATCTATGGGGGAAGTCGGGTGGATGGCGTAAAGTACCCTCGCAAATTCGTAGGGTATGATGCG
This sequence comes from Agapanthus africanus, assembly GCA_030015575.1. Lineage (NCBI taxonomy): Eukaryota > Viridiplantae > Streptophyta > Magnoliopsida > Asparagales > Amaryllidaceae > Agapanthus > Agapanthus africanus. The sequence goes on from JASDDO010000024.1 coordinate 853,457,220, forward strand.
TTTATATATATATATATATATATATATATATGTATTATTGTGAGATATGTATACTTAGTAAGAAAGGCATTAGGAGACCATGGGTTGGATTTTGTGTAATTGGATGAAAGTGGTTTTAGTTTAGTTTTTTAGTCGCGAAACCCTAGATGCGTTGGTGTGTGTGCGCGCGCGCGCACGTGTGTGTGTGTATGTATACACGGATGATGAGCCGTTTATATGATACTTGGAGATGAGCCGATATGATCGGACATGATGCCGTGAGATTTTGATATGTGTTTGGGTCGTGATATGAGATATGACATGATACTATAGCGGATGTTTAGGCGATGTGTTTTCATACACACGAGGATATATGATTGATGATATTGGAAAGGTACTAGACTTTAGATTGGTATCCCTAATTCATGATTTTACGATAGTGATACTATATGAATAATGAGGTATTTGTGATATTTGACCCGTACCCTAATTTTGGGATGCCGTACGATGGATTTTACCGTACGAGGTATAGATATGATGAATGATCCACACTCTTGACTCGAGAATTTTGTACTATATATTTTACCGTACGTGACGCTATTGAGGCGGGATCGCTGACTATTAGATATATCGACTCGGACTTTAGGTGGATTTCCTTACACTTTCGACTAGTCTCTCAGTTTAGTCCTTTAATTGCTTAGATAGATGATAGACTGGGCTTGAGTCATACTTATTTTCAAAACTGATGAATCGTGAGTATCTTTTTAAGACAAGCCAAAAGATACTATGGATTTTTCAAAAGACATATCTTTTCTCAAAAATCCCGTAGCCCCTATTTTTCTAAAACCACGATTCGTGCTATTTAAAACACCAAAAACTATATGACCTGTATATAGGAATTTATATTCTTAAGTGTTGCTGTTACTACATCATTTTCGGTTTATTCATGTTATTCTCATCACATTGCATGCTTATACATGTATTTTTTCCTTAGTTATTATAAACCCATGTTGTCCGGACATCAGCACCATTATCGATGATGCGTATGCTCTACATACACTTGCTTGCCGGCTCATACACATCATCATCGGTAATTTCCATGTCACGTACACTTTAGAGAATATTACGTCATTGATATAACTTGCTAGCTGATAGTTCCAATATATGATTACTATGCTAGTTTAGATATTGCATTCTTTACTTGGATACACATTCATGTGTATATTTGTTGTCATGCAATATTATGGGGTTTTATGCCGGCATTAACTGTTTATTGACTCTTGATTATGGGATTCATATTTTCCATGAGATTTCTGAATTTGGAGAAACCGAAAGGATTTATAAACTCATTATCATTTCTAAAAATAGAAATTTGTGGTTTTCTCGTGATATGATATTTGTGATGTCCACCATGGTTTTTCTCATTTCTTGATCGGTATCATACACCCGATTCGAGGTAGGGAAGGGGCCGTCTGTGAGTGCATGGTGGATCCAGTACGGTACCCCGGGGCAAGAGGATCGTATAAAAAGCAGTTGAGCCCGGCAAGGGAGCACTACCGACCGGTGATTGTATGGAAACTTGACGGATATCCGAAGGATACCGTTTGGAGTTATGAGAGAGATGGATATGGGCCGATCCGAACTAACGGAGCCCATGGGCCGATCCTGACTATGCGGGCCCGAGATTTGAGTATTATGTGTCGCTGTTAGACACGGACTTCATGATGTTTTGAGTGTCGATGCTGGGCACTCGGGTCTTATCATGATTTGTGTGTCGTTGCTGGACACACGTTGTATGGTGCATTAATACATGTCACACATCGATATATTATTATTCTTGGCACAGACACGAGTACTTTGATATCACACTTATGATATACTGTTACCCCTGTAGTAGTATTGTGTATTTATTTGTATGACCTAGGAGAGAGGCATACATGCGATTTTTTTCGGTGATATTTTCTACTCACGAGTTGGCAACTCACCCCCGTTGTGCCACAGTTTCTTGCCGGTTGGCCATACAGATTTCATTGCGGCTTGCTGGCACACTGTTTCCTTTCAGGTGATTGCTTTGGTAGGTGGGTTCACTTGCATCATGACCATCGTTGTATTTTATTTATTTCAGTTGTATCTAGTAAACTCCATCAACCAGACTTGTATTATTGATAGACTTAGAAGACCAGTTGTATATTCTTTCGACCTTAGAGTCGCGCGTTTGTATATTTATGATTCTTCTCTAGTTTTCTTGAGGATGTTGGTTTTCTTTCTGAGTTTTGATCATCGCCCTTCAACGTTGTATATTATATAGCATGCGTGGTTGTTTCCGCCAATTGGTGAAGAGCTAGCTCCCGCTTAGGGATGATTTTATTCATTACTTATATTATGCATGTTTGTACCCGTTTGGGGCCAGTATTTACAAAGGAAACTCTGCCAAAATTTTTGGAAAAGACTTGATGTTTTTAAAAATGCTTACTATGACGTTCAAAGTGAATTTATATGTTAACTTTTAAATAAGTTTTTCCTTCACTCTCTTTTCAAATGGTTTAGATTTCTGGGCTTTTGGCTTACTTGAATTAGGTGGGGTCCTATAGACTTCACATGGTTCAAGTGCCAGTCAAGTGCCATTTTGGGTCGTGACAGTCACCCTTCCTTTCACTCAATACCTGGGTAGCCTTTACGTACAGCTAGTGCCGCTGATGTGATTATGGTTAAACCCACTGCCTGCGTATTGACGAGTCTTTAGAGTCCCACACAGAGGGTTTCCCTGGTTCTGGGAAAACGATGTGGTAGCCATATTGGATACATTCAGGATTCCGATCGAATGATTGTACTAGTTACCCGAACTTTCAATCAGACGGTTGATACTACTATCCGGCTCGGTTTGAGCCGGATTATTAAATCATGTATTGATTTAATAATTTACGTATATGTATTTCGATATGTATATTCTAGTATTATATTCTTTGTGTTATTCTATCTCTTTGGGTATTCGTATTTCGGTACGAATACAGGTATGTATATACAGTAGAGTGTAATCCATATTTATACGGAAAACATTCCAGAAGGTGGACACCTCATTTTAGATTTTATCCATTTATATTAAATGGAATATGAGGTGTAAAGCTAGAGAGGGGAGTATGGTGAGAAACATGCTTCAATAGTGTTGCACAAATGAATTAACAATTCATTTGTGCAAACTATTCAAACATGGTTGTAATTGTTTATTGAAAAAAATGGTTATACAAAACCATGCTTCATGGTTTGCCTTCTTGGCTGAATGGTTCATTTTTTTGAGATGGATTTTTATTCCCACCATTAGCTTCACTCTCCTTACTAGATTTCTTAAGCTCCTCCACCTTCATCTTCAATCTCCTCTATACAATCTCATGTGTTGAGAATCAAAAGAGGAGGTGAGATTGATACACACATAGAATACTTCACTACATCCTAGACACTTTAGATTATCAATCTAAAGTCTCTAGTTTCTCCATTAGACTCTTATTGTGGAGCTAGAGCCATGAGCTATATCTTTCGGGTGGATCATCTTCGACAGAGGAAGAACAGTGATCAAGCTCGATTCAAAGGACTACAAGGAGCTAAGGAAGATGGTAGAAGACCGAGGACACGTATCATTCGGTATAATAACTTCTATCTTAGTAGATAATATCTTTGTAGCTTTCTACTTTTATGTTTGGTTTCGATTCTAGGTAGTTGTTTCTAGCGCCAAAGTTTGTAAACAACAATTTTTGTTCCGCATCGGATATGGTAGACGGCCAGGGCGCTAGCAAACCCCAACATATCTTGTGCCATTAGATGAACACATGCATACCCACTCTCAATTAGGTGACATGTGGAGGTGAGATGAGAGGCTTGGCACATGGAAATTGGATAGATGAGATTATTCTCACTCTGTTAAAGATATGAACCATTTGAGAAATGGTTTATAACTTTAATCTCCACTCTCTCCCCTAAGTTTTAAGCTCTCATATCCATTTTTACAAGAGAAGAAAAAGAGAGAAAAAATAGAAATAACCACACTACATCTCTAACACTCCATTCCTAGCAAGCTTGGATGGTTAGTTATTAACAAATGACTTGGAGCTTGAGGTGAAGTTGGAGCTTGAGGTGAAGTTGGAGCTAGAGAAGGGTTTTCTCATGTGGATTCATTTATGACATGAGAGGTCTTCACCAAGCTTGTTCTCTCATTCTAGGAGCCTAACTAAAGTCTAACACAAATTGGAGCACATGAAATTTGCTACAACGATTGTATTGTTCTAACCTTGTATGGAAACAATGTTGTCAAGTTCAATTTTTTAGCATTGATTCTAAGTAGTGTAGTACTTGCTCTCTTGAAATTTTTAAAATCATATTTTGCTTGTTCTAAAATCCCAATAAGGATTGTGTCACGCCCCGCTTCCCGGTATACGGGGAAGGAAACATGATAAGGCACGCGGCGTATTTACTCAAAAATAATCACATTAAGCGTAAATAAGCAATATAAATGAATACACAAGAATAACAAGAGATGTAATATAAAACAACAAATTTTATTAAAATTCTTTCTTTTCATACAACTGAAAAGAAAAGTACAATGATAGAAAGCGATGCCTAAACAGTGTCATATGAACTGAAAAGAAAATTAGTACAGGTAAAAGCCTAGAAGTCTAGCTCCTCTGTGAACTGCTCCAAATCGTCTTGGCTGCGCTCAGTCTCCTGAAAGTCGGGTCATCTTGACGAACATTCCAAAGAAAGAAGAGACATGAATGTCGTCAACGAACTAGCCCCCGGTAAGTCCCAAAAGATAGAATGGAATAGACAAGTAAAGAGAATAGAACTGATTAATTATCTGTTTATTATCCTAACATAGTTGTTTGTAGTTTTGTACAGAATGTATCAGTGTATACGAGAGGAGTCCAACTATCCTGTGGACTATGGTAATATGTAAGTATAAGGCCCTGTCAAAACCCACGGGACAACGGCACAGGATGTTCATGTTGGTGTCTTTTAGTGTCCATCTCATGCCACTTTTAACACATTCCGTACCAGTCTACCCCGTTAAAACCCCGTAATGTATATTGTATAAATTGGTAATTATCAGACTTGCCAAGACCATGGTATAAGTTGTTCATGTAAACAGTTCAGGATATATCAAGCAGGCATGTAATCAAGTCAAGATATAGCCATGGTTCGGTCATGTCAAGTCATGTTGATATATAGATCTTGTTCTGATATTCAAGTTCAAGTTCAAGTAGTCATGTTTGGTATATTGGATTCATTTTGAATTGGATTCATGTTTTGATTGGATTCAGATTGATTTGGACTCAGCCTTGAGTCAGACACTTTAAAACTGATTTGGATCCTGATTAGGTTTAGAAGTTATCGGTAACTGCTGCATATAGATGACAGGATTTGTGTCTTTTTCCAAGACAATTACCACTGATAACACCGTTAGATTTTTCTACCTTAAATAGGCAAGCACCCACTTTCTTCGGCTCTCTGAGGCTCAAGAGAATTGGTCCCACTTAAACCTATATTTACTAGGATTCTTAATGTAATTTTATATATCTCGAGGGGGTTTTATAAAAAAATATTTTATATACTTTCAAAATAATCCTTGAGTAATTATTTATGTTCTTTAAGGTTTTCATGTATGTGAATTTTAAAGAGTGGGGTATATTAGTGAATATATACCTAGCTTGAATAGTTCATGGCATTTTAGTATAACTTGTTTTGTATTGATACTTGATGGTATTTTAATGAAACTCATCATTCTTTTATTTTCTAGAAAATATGGAATTTTATTATATATTAAAAATATATGGTTTGATAATATTTATATAATTATTAAAAATTAATTTTATTTATTAAATAGAAAATCTCGTTTTTCTTAAAAATCATATTAAAATTCTTTCGAGATCGAATGCTCCGTGAGGAGCTCTGCATCTCGCTCTACTGGTTCTGAGGATGTGCGATAATCCACACCATCCAATAGCGGGTTCCCCGAAATGGGTTATAGAGGCATAATCGCAAAGATTTTGAAATACAATTCTAAAGAAAACGGGTTTTTATAGTTCAAGGTATTTTGACGAAAAGTCGTATTTTGCCACAAAAGTTATGTCTCAAGAGAATAGTGCTATGTCAAGATGTGTGTACGTGAGAGGTAGGTCATTATCTCGTGAGGTTTTCTAAAGGCAATATCAAGCAAAACAATAAAAAATGTCATATGTAAAGTTTGTGGTATTTAAACGAAAAACGCAATTTAAAGTTACATAACATGATAATTTAAGATAAAAATTGTTCTAATTATTTGTTTCATGATTAACAAACAAGTTATAATGATAGGGATGAGTGATTCTTAAGAAAAATTGTAATTTTAAAGATTATAGAATCGAATGTCGGTATAACTCCACTTACCGACAAGTTTTGAAAAAAAGAATTTTTATGGTAGAAAGAGAAGAGGGGAGATGGGACTTACTTGTTAAAAGAATAGGGGGGAGGTAGAGAAAAAGAAGGGTAGCCTTCGTGTAGTCGCGGGGTCGCCGGAATCGTCTCGAATCCTCGCCGGAAATTGACCTTGGGCTAACTCCACTTGTACTCTTTTTAGACTTAGAAATTTTCGAGAATTTTGACAATAGGTTTCAGAATGAATAGGGGATAGGGTATGGGGTTGTATTTATAATGTGGAATTAGGGTTTTGGAATTGAAAGATTGAATTAAAAATGCATTAAAAATTAGATTTATGGTGAAAATTAAGTCTTTGTTAATTTGCAGAGAAATCAAACAGAGGGGTAGTGGGGTAGGCCAATGGGTTCAGTGGGCAAAATACGGGGACTATCCTCTACGGGGGGCCCGGCGGTGCTGACCCAAACGTCCATCTCACCTGCCACGCGGAGGTGGGGGGGTTGGATTCTTACCACGTGTTCTCGGCTGTGTACTCAACATTTTACACATGTTTATTTTTTCTGACTTTTCATTTTTACGTGTATTGCACATGTAAACTTTTGGGCTTCCAAAAATTTTAAAAGAAAATTCTGAAAAGTAATATGTGGCTGATGGGATTCGAACACAGGGGTTACGTCACAGCAGTGCAAGGGTTTACCAATGAGCTACATGTTGCTTCTTGTTGTTCTTAAAAAAATTTAATTTATAACTTGTACTCATGCTTGCAAACTCCATTCTATACATTAGCTTTAAAATTTTCCTCCAGCGAAATTAGAGTCGTTAGAGATTGCAAGGCCCACTTATACCTGGAATGACACGGCCAGGGTCTCTTTCATTTGACGAATTAGACCGTACATCTTTGTCAAAAAATCTTACTCCGAATGCGATCTTTGTTCTCTACCCCCACCGGGCATTTTACCTAGATTACTCCTGGGAGAGGGGCCTGAGTGGTTGATAGATCGGGTCTTGAAAACCGGTATAGTTCATGTTCCCTCAAGAAAAATGGGGAAGCGCCTCACGTGTAAGGTATGTGAGCATCTGCGTGCAAGCATGTGGACGCCTATTCTAATAGGATTAAATCCGATGACGGCGCCTCACGTGTAAGGCACTTGAGCATCGGCATGCAAAGCAAGCGGGCGCCTATCTCTGTTAGGATTAAATCCTAAGATGGCGCCTCACGTTTTAGACACATGAGCGCATGCGTGCAAAGCACGTGGACGCCTATTATGATAGGATTAAATCCTATGACGGCGCCTCACGTGTAACACATGTAAGCGTCAGAGTGCAAACCACACGGGTGCCTATATCTGTTAGGATTAAATCCTAAAGTGGCGCCTCACGTTTTAGGTACGTGAATGCCTGCGTGCAAAGCATGTGGACGCCTGTTTTGAGAAGATTTAATCCTATGACAGTGCCTCACTTGTTAGGCACTTAAGCTCTATTAGTTATATGTATGCCTTAGAGGCCATTATTGTACATGTGATGTATATTATAGTGGATGCTTGGACATATATAGGGAGGACTTTCTTACTCGATATGATAGTATGCTATCTCGTTACTCTTTATCTTAACATGTACACTGATTGTCTCTTTATTACATATTGATAAAGCCCTTAGGATGTTTACTTGACTACCTGGATTATGATGCGGATCATACTAGTGGGGAAAAGTTAGTCTGTGAGTACATCCTTTAATGTCCCTAGTCACGGGTGTATCAAGATGGGGCATCGATATACCAGAGTAGACTAGCGTATACCTTCTCGACCTATGTAGATGGTCGATGGATGATCCCATATCCATTGGTGTTTGACATCAGAGATGATATACGGGTGCTCAGTGGAGACTGAGTACTCTGGACGGACTCGCCGAGAACTCCTAGATGGTATTATACCTCACGTCAGATGGCAGTTCTATGGTGACACTGGTACAGGTTAGTCTGTCAACCCGAGATCGTCATAGAGTCTTGTGTAATTCCCACTGTGCTTTGATTTCCACCTTACCAAGTTCAAGATAATGTGCAAAACGGTGGTTTTTGGGTACAGTCCCGAGTCACATGGAGGCAATGAGCGACAGGAGGGGATTTCGTCCCTCCCGGTATTGGGGGTTGATGTTGCGCTGTGCTCGATTGGCCATAACAAGAAGTCCCTGGCCATGGATGTTTCTGAGATTTACTGGTAAGTGCTATCAGTAGTTTCTCGACTCGTTTTGAGCCCCACATCGGCATGACTAAGCTATTGGGGTCTGACGTTTACCACCCCAGTCGAGATATGCGACATATCAAACGAAGAGACCGGACTGTACGGTAGTGTTACTGATTGGATTCGGAGGAGTATGAGCAAGCATGCTTGTTGATCTTCTGATCGCTCAATACCCGGGTGGCCGTTACGTTTAGCAGACCGCTTGCGGCTTATGGGTGTTTGATATGATCATCACCTACTGCCGGCGTATTGACGAGTCATTAGAGTTCTACACAGAGGTTTCGTAGTTCATGAGAAATGGAGTAGGAGCACATATATGATATGTGCGGGACCAAGATTAATGCGTGTATGTGATACCACATTCTATTTCTCGCGATATGTGACATCGGTCGGTTATATGTGATATAGCCGGATTATTGGATCAAGTGTTGATTCGATAAGTTGTTACATTTGATATTAGTCGGTTATATATGATATAGCCGGATTATTAAATCAAGTGTTGATTTAATAATTTAATGTATAATTGTATATTTGATATACTAGATTACATTAACTAATATTAGCTCACTTAAACATTTCTTTTTCTCACTTGTATGCGCATATATCTATATATATATATATATATATATATATAACTATATAACTATTGTGTCATGCTTGTTGCCACATGCAACATGGGTGTATGAGACTCACACCATGCTTATAATAATGATGGGTTTTTATTTATTCAAAGTAAATCAAAATTGGTTGGAAATTGTCACATGGTTGAAGTTTGTAGAAGCTTGTGGAACCATTGACCAAGTCCACTCCTTTTGTTTTACTTGTAGATATTTATTAACCCAACCATTATTGTTAACCCATGGTTTATTCTCTAAATGAGTTAGTGTATGACACTAACACACCCATAGTTGCTATTCTCACCTCATGAGTTCATTCTCATTCTTCACTTGTTCTTCTTCTTCCTCATGAGAAAAGCTTACTAGCTTTTCTCAAGGTGAGAAAATATTGTGAGAAAAAGACAACTAAAGTGAGCCCATTTCCTACTTCATCATCCTCTACTATTAGCCATTTAGTTTAGAGTGTTTGATTCACTAATTTCACCATTAGTGAAGAGGTAGCATGAGCTTCAGTCTTCTCGACGTAGATCATTTTCAGTCTCGAAGACTTCGAGCAAGCTTGTTCATTTCTCCGGGAGAATCCTTTCTAAAGTTCGGGTGTTCATGACTTGCAGCGAAGGGACTACTACATGGAGTATTAGAAGTGAAGGACCGGTCTACAAAGGTTGAATTTCTCATTCACTTAGATGTAAAGTTGTTCATATGTTGTTTTGTCACATTTTCTAGTAAAGATTCTATGGTTAGGGTTAACTAGAACGACAAATTTTTGAAATTGGTATGGACGATGCCTTCCGAAACATCGCTGCCGTGCTAGGGAACCCAGCAATGGTATCAGAGCCATGCTAGAAAATTAGACGATATTTGTTAGATTATTAAACCGAAACAACCCCGTAACTTGAAACATGTAAACTCGGTTTCTGTCGAATTTATAGAGTCTTCAAATTTTTTTAAAAAAAAGTAGAGAATGGTGTATGAGATACAACTTGAACACTACCAAAATTTGGTCCAATTTCACCTCAAAGTGGCCGGCCACATCATGATTTAAACCGGCGAACTCAGGTCAATTTTGGCTTTTTGGCTTCAAATTTTGGTGATGTTCCTGTCTCTGGGTTTTGGTGTTTCAGATATTATTTATTTTTGCTAAATTTGCATGTGATGTTAACTTTCTGTAAAGGCAATTCGGAGTGTTTCGCAGTCGTAATTCTAACATGTATTCGGATTATTTAGACGATGTTAAAAAGTTCGAACGGATATCAAATACCCATTTTAACCCTCGCCGGAAAATTTTCCAAGAGTTGGATTTTTTCCGAGTTAAAGAACATTCAAACATCATGCAAGTAATACAATGGACCCTCTAGAAGAACGAAACCCTAACTCGATTCTATGACCGTTAGAACCGCCACCAAACCCTAGGGTTTGAGGAGTTCCACGGTGCTATAGGTGAGGCAATGGTTGACCCTTATACGGTTGGTCCATTGGTACTGTGGCATGTGCTGAATATTTTTAAACTGCGCTCAAGTGTTGAGCTTTTTAGGAAATTTTGGGTGTTTGTTGATTCGATCGGAATGTTTAACATCATCTAGTTTTTTCTGGAATGTGATACAATATGTGGAATTCATATAGTTAGGCATGAAATCCAAAGTATGTGATATTTCGGGTTTATGATGTCTAAGGTGATTGTGGATTCCAAATGTTGTAGTTTGATATTTTCTTTTCTGGGACCGTAAGTGTAATATGTGGTGTATCGCCGGTTTCGTTGCTATATGTCAACGAAAATTGGGATACGCATATTTACTTACGTTGATGACATGTGATGTTATGTGTTGCTATGATATGTTATATTGGATCGTCGTTTTTGAATAGCAGGGGTTTTTATGTGAGATGATAGTTTTTATTTTCGTTCATGTAAAATTCATTGTATGTAATATTCTTTTATTGGGGCACTTCCGGGTTGAGGATGATATCACCATTGTTGTATATTATTTACTTTTCCGCATTATGATAGACCCAAGGAAGGGAGCACAAGTAACCGGGTTCTAGTGTCCAGTGGGAGACCATCTCGAGGCGTCGAGTCCGGGTCTCCTAACTCTAGAATTGGTAGGTTTTCTTGCCGCTCTCGTAGGGGTCTAGGGATGTGGGATTGGCTATTCATCATGACCGTGGAATCCGTTTTTTATACAGGCTTAATTTAAAACTCGGAAATCCTAGTATATCCAATATTTCATATGTTAATTTCTGCTGCGATATTCTGTGATGTGATCACTTTATATGATGAGATAGATACTCTATATAGTATATGTGATATATTATATAGACGTTGCTTATGTTTTACACCCGTGCTAGCCCTGCCCCGCTCTGCCATTAGTTACCTAACCTAATGGTGCTTGACGGGACATCGAGACGAATACGGATGATATAAGCGTACATTGTATTTATCTGTGATGGTTAGGTAACTTAAATGATGGGACTTCATTAATGAGATTATTGAAAGAAAATAAACCTAAAGATGTTGTAAAATCGAATTTTCAAAAATAACAGGTAGCTCTAGTTGTTGCTTTGCATAGCGGTATTCCTTGTAGAATATCCAGCATCTTATTCGATAAGGAAAGAGCCAAGATTCCTTCACTGGAACTGACCTCTTTAGCAATAACTAGCAGATGCTACAACCCTCGGTTTTGTCTTTTGATTGCTTTTCTAGTTCTCGCTTTGCATAGTGGTATTTTGAATATCCTGCACCTCATTCGACGAGGAAAGAGTCGAGATCCCTTCACCGGGAGTGACCACTTTAGCGAAACTAGCAAAATCCTAAAAAACACTCAATCATTTGATTCTACTATGATATCAAGTTCATTACGCAAAGGGTTTTCTTAGAAACCTGTCATAACCCTCCGTCATTTCAGATAAATAGTATTTAGTATTCGTGCTGCGTTTGTTGACCTTGTCAAGACGTAGTGTGCGCTAGCTGATTAGTGCTTATCTGCTAGCTATGATGCGATTGGATTAGGGTCATCTTGCGACCTTGTTGACCTTGTCAAGGGTCGTGCAGGTGGGTGTAATTCAATTAGGAAATGACGGGTTGAACTTGACTTGCGGTCTATGGTTTGTTGACCTTGTCAAGGTCATAGATCGCTTGGGGCAAAATATTATCGGGAATTTCAAGTGTTGAAATTTGCAATGAGATTGCATACCTTATATGAGATAGTTGGATCCCGATACCTACTGCGAGTAAGAGTTACTCCTGGGAGAGTTTTGCACTTTATAATTAGCCGATCAAGTAGGTGTCTAGAAAGGTGTCAACGGGGCTATGCCCCTGGGAAAACGAGATTTATTTTAATTAGGTCCGTGCAAAAGCACGCGGAACCTCCCTCAAAGTACTGACACTGGCCTGGCTGAAAGATTGGCGAACTTGTAGGGTGTAATTAATCCCGGCTAGTCTTTCCTTTTAGGGTTTAGAGGATGATTTGATAAAAACAGTGGGAGCCATCCTGATTAGATAAAATAATAACCAATCTAATCTTGCAAGTGTAGGGTTCCTGGGCACGCTAATGAGGTCTCACAAGGCATCAACCATGCCAATTTCAAATTTTACGGTGCCGAGAAACCCTAGACTAGATCGTTAACTAGAATTTTAGGCGAACACATGCAACTAGTTAACAATTTAACTAAAAGAACGGAAATACAACCTTTGTAGATCCGGTCCTCCACCTCCATAGCTCCGCAATGAAGTCTCCTCGCTGTCCAAATGGAAACCCGGGCTCTAGCGTCGGCTTCATCGGTGAAATGGGCGGGCAAGGTCGTCGGCTTCGTGCCGAAGATGATCTACGTCGAGGCATCACAAGATCAAGCTCCCACTTCACCAAGTCATGAAACTTGTGAAGAAAACACCCTTTACTACTTGGCAAGAGGTAGAGGATGAAGAAATAGGAGGTGGGTTCACTTTAGAATTGGATTTCTCACTCATTTCATCAAGTCACCATTGATGAAGTCATGCTTTCTTCATTGAAGAAGATGAAGAAGAAGAAGAAAGAATATTATGACAAGTTCTTTTAAAAAAAAAAAATCCACACTTATCATATCTTAACCAAGGTCAAGTGTAGAGAGTTAACTTGAGTTAGGTTGAATGGTTAGGGTTAGAGAAGAAGACAAGAATGGTTGCTTTGGTCAAAGCTTCATGAAGCTTCAACAAGCTTCATGAAAGAATGAAAGAAACCATTTTTGTTTTTCTTATATCTATTTCTCAAAAATGAATAGATAAATAAATAAATGAATAAAACCAAAACCCTAACTATTAACATAACATTGGTATAAGTCTTTACACAAACCCTAGCTATCATGTATCATCAAACATGATACAATCAAGTGCACAAAAAATATATCACATATACGATGTGCACATGCGAGTGAGAAAATCCATCTTAAGTGAACCGATACTAGTTAATGCAAAGTAATATATCAAATATATAATTATGCATTAAATCATTAAATCAACACTTGATTTAATGATCCGGTCATATCGCATATAACCGACTAATATCAATAGTAACAACTTATCGAATCAACACTTGATCCGATAACCCGGCTATATCGCATATAACCGATCAATAGTACATATCGCGAGAATCAAATACAGTATCAAATACTGGTATTATTCTCGGTCCCGCACATATCTCATATGCGCTCCTATTTCGTTTCGCTTGAGCCAGGAAACCTCTGTGTAGGACTCTAAAGACTCGTCAATACGCCGGCAGCAGGTGATGATCATATCAAACACCCACAAGCCGCAAGCGGTCTGCTAAACGTAACGGCCACCCGGGTATTGAGCGATCAGAAGATCGACGAGCAAGCCCGCTCACACTCCTGTGAATCCAACCAGTAACACTTACCGTACAGTCCGGTCTGTTCGTCTGATATGTCGCATATCTCGCCTAGGGGTGGCAAACGTCAGACCCCAATAGCTCGATAAGTCGTGTCGATATGAAGTCTATAACAATTCGAGAAACTACTGGTAACACTTACCAGTAAATCTCAGCAACCCTGGCCAGGGATTTCCTGTTATAGCCAATCGAACACAGCGCAACATCAACTCCCTATACCGGGAGAGACGAATCCCCTCCTATCGCTCATTGCCTCCATGTGATTCGGGAATGTACCCAAAAACCACCGTTTTGCACGCCCTCTTGGACGTGGTAAGGTGGAAATCAAAGCACAGTGGGAACTACACAAGACTCTATGACGATCTCGGGTCAACAGACTACTCTGTACCAGTGTCACCAGAGAACTGCCATCTGACGTAAGGTATAATACCATCTGGGAGTTCTCGGCGAGTCCGTCCAGTGTACCCAGTCTCCACTGAGCACCCGTATATCATCTCTGATGTCAAACACCAATGGATATGGGATCATCCATCGCCCATCTGTATGGGTCGAGAAGGTATACGCTAGTCTACTCTGGTATATCGATGCCCCGTCTCGATACACCCACGACCAGGGACTTTGAAGGATGTACTTATGGACTACCATGTCCCCACTAGTATGATCCGCATCATAGTCCAGGTAGTCAAGTACACATCCTAAGGGCTTTACCAACATGTAACAGAGAGACAATCAGTGTACACGTTAAGGTAAAGATCAACCAGATAGCATACTATCATGTCGAGCAAGAAAGTCCTCCCTATATATGTCCCAGCATCCACTACAATATACATCCTATGTATAGCAATGGCCTCTAGGGCATACATATAACTAACAATCTCCCACTTGCACTAGGGCCATCTGATAGCAGTGGTTGTAGTATCTCATACTCAACCATCCTATAAAAGTCTCTCTCTGGGAAAAGGCCTTTGTGAGTGGATCCGCCGTGCTGTCCTCTGAGTCTGCTCTCCTAACCTCGATCACCCTGGAGATCAACTATCTCCATGATCAGGTGATACTGCCTTAGAATATGTCTGGATCACTGATGGGACGGACGTTCCTTGGCATAAGCCACAACTCCATTGTCACACAATGGGAGGAACTAAGTTCATCTCATGAACAAATATACATCCATACTTCCTCTTTGGTAGCATCTTAAGTAGCGATGTATCTAGCCTTTATCTTCTAGTATGCCACGGTATCTAGCTTGGAACTCTTCCAACATACCGTCCCTTTACTGAGGGTAAAGACAATGCCTGCGACTGACTTTCAGTCGTCCTTATCACCCTGGAACGCTTCCAGTGATTCTCCCCAGAATCAATTGATACCATCTCACTACATCTAGTGAGAATCCTAACATTAATTTAGATCTATCTCATAGATCCAAAACCCAGGATTTAGGAGGTATCATTAAATCCTTTATGGAGAATCCTTATGATTAGCGGAGATTGACCGAGCGTAGTATAGGAAACTCCTTCCCTATCAAGAGTATGTCATCCACGTACTCTACGAGGATCACCATCATACTCCCTACCACCTTTTCGTTTATACAAGGTTCATCTACCATTTTGATGATGTCAAACTCTTTGACTAACACATCAAAACAGATGTTCCAACTCCGCGATACCTGCTTTATCCTATAAAGCATCTTGCACACGTTTCCGCTGCTCCCACTGTCTACGAAGCCCTCTGGATGTGTACTTATAAACGTTCTCTTCTAAAACATCATTTAGAAAAGCAGTCATGACACCCAACCGCCAGATATCGTAGTCATGGTATGTAGCCGTGGCAAGTAGGATCTGGATGGACTTAAGCATAGTCACTTGAAAAGGTTTCATCATTATCCACGCCTGGTCGATGACAAAAAGCTTTAACAAGTCTAGCTTTGAAAGTCTCAACTTTTCCATCTACACCAAGTAATCTTCTCAAGATATACTTGCTCCTGATGGGGATTTAACCCTTCAGATATCGCAACCAAAGTCCATACTTTGTTGGTGTATAAGGATTCCATCTCAGATCACTAAGCATCCAGTCATTCTTACAGAGTCTCACTCCCTGATGGCCAGCTCGAAACTAGTTGGGTCATCATCTCATGATGCAATCCTTGCTCCCACTGTCATAGAGAAACAGAAGTATCTCTCAGGTGGGTGAGGAACCCTACTAGATCGGCGGAGAGGCTGAGGTTCGTTGGAATCTACTGAATCCTTTGGTTCTACCAAATCATCTGCTCTAATTTGTATAGCTGGAACCTTTCCAGTTGTACATAACAGACCTTGCCTCGAGCTTTTCCGGATTATGCTTTTAGACATAGGCCGGACAACCCCAAATCTTAACTAGCTTAAGACATGGGCTCTTCCCATTCCATATCTCATATGAAGTGGTAAGCAACTGATTTGATTTGAACCCTATTCAATAGGTATGCTGCTTCTCAAGCGCATAACTCCCAAAAAGGAAACAGGTAACTCAGTAGTACTCATCATAGAGCACACCTTATCATATAGGGTAAGATTGCTCCGCCCCGATATACCATCGTGCTATGGTGTATACGGAGGAGTAATGCTGAGAGAGAATCTCATTCTCCTTTAGAATAGTCCAGGAATTCCGTGCTCAAGTATTCTCCTCCTTGATCTCATCAAAGGACATAATACTTATACACGTATTGGTTCTCTACTTCTAACTTATATTCTGTGAACATCTCAAAAGGTTCTGACTTGTGTTTCAACAGGAACATATGGCTGAATCAAAAGAGATCATCAGAGAATTTAATGAAGTATAAAGAACCGGTCTTGGCAAATGTAGACAGGGGACCTACATACATCAACATGTATCATCCCAAGAGTTCACTAACTCTTTCTCTGTTTCCAATAAACAGAGCTATGGTCATCTTATCTCTGTGACATGACTGACAAGTTTCATAAGATATAAATTCAAACTGATTTAAATATGCATCTAAATGTAACTTCAGCTAGTCGGGTCGCATTGATATGACCTAGTCTACAATACCTTAAGAAGGATCCGTTCATTTCTGAACTCTTCCTCTTGTGTGTGTTCCGTATACTAAAGAACTGTAGTTTGATTTAGAACATCAATGCTTTTAGATAACGTGCCTGAACCGATCAACTTTTGATATAGGAAATGTTCAAAACATTATCCAACAATACAAAATTATATCCTTTCTTTACTAATAAAGAGATTGATATGATTTTGTATATCAGGTTCGGTATCTAATAACATTCGTTCAGAATCAATGTATTGGTAATACAGGGTGACAGTGACCAACAGACTTGGCTGCAACACTTGCCCCGTTTTCTGCCTCATGAAACTTATCACCCGTTCTCAGTTCTCTGCCTATCTGTAGCCCTATGAAACAGATTACATATCTGGGATCCTGTTCCGGTATCAGATACCCAGGACGCAGAGGATACTGAGAAACAGTTCTTTGTAACGAACACACCCGAAGATGATGCATCAGCATGCACTCTCTTCGTTTGGGCGGCACGGGAAATCTGGTATTCCCCAATTTCCTGCTCTATCTTATAACAATTATAAGTTGGAGCGGGACCAACGTTCCCCAGCTCAGTATAACAATCAGGTTCGGTCAAATATCCGTATTATTATCTTGATTAAGGCGTGATATGGTCGCTACCTGGAGAGAGAGAGAAGAAAACACTCAGCGTGCGCTCTTGCAAGAATAGATTAGTTATTATTTTATCTAATCAGGATGGCTCCCACTGTTTTAATCAAATCTTCCTTCAAACCCTAAAAGGAAAGACTAGCCGAGATTAATTACACACTACAAGTTCGCCAATCTTTCAGCCAGGCCAGTGTCGGTACTTTGAGGGAGGTCCCCCGTGCTTTCGCACGAACCTAATTAATGTAAACCTCGTTTTCCCAGAGGCGTAACCTCGTTGACACTTTTCTAGACACCTACTTGATCGGCTAATTGTAATGTGTAAAACTCTCCCAGGAGTAACTCTTACTCGCAGCGGGTATCGGGATCCAACTATCTCATAGAAGGTATGCAATCTTATTGCAAATTTCAATACTTGAAATTCCCGATAATATTTTACCCCTAGCGTCCTATGACCTTGACGCAGGCCAACAAACCATAGTATGCTAGTCAAGTTCAACCCGTCATTTCTTGATTGAATTAAACCCACCCGCACGACCCTTGACGCAGGCCAACAAAGTCGCACGACTACCCTAATCCAATCTGCATCATATGCATAAGCAGATAAATACTAGTTAGCTACCGCACACTACGCCTTGACGCAGGCCAACAAACGTAGCACGAATACTAACTAGCACTTATCTGAAATGACGGAGGGCTACGACAGGTTTTGCTGAAAACCTATTGCGTAATGAACTTGATATCGTTGTAGAATCAAATGATTTTAAAATGAAGTGTTTTTGAGGCTTTTGTAGTTTTGCTAAAGGAGTCACTCCCAGTGAAGGGATCGTCGGTCATTTCCTCGTCGAATGAGGTGCGGGATATATCATATATTACACTGTGCAAAGCAGAACTCTTAAAAGCAATCAAAAGACAAACCGAGTGTGTAGCATCTTCCAGTTATTGCTAAAGGAGTCACTCCCGGTGAAGGGATCTCGGTCCTTTCCTTATCGAATAAGGTGCAGGATATATCATATATACCGCTGTGCAAAGCAAGAACTGTAGCTACCTATTTTATTTTGAAATTCGATTCTACAACATCTTAGGTTTCTTTTTATTTCATTAAACACATTAATGAAGTCTCATCATTTATTACCTAAACATCACAGATAAATACGACGTACACTTATGCCATCCGCATTCGCCTCGATGTCCCCTCGTGCACTTTTAGGTTAGGTAACTAACGGCAGAGTGGGCCAGGGCTAGCACGGGTGTAAAACATAAGTAACGTCTATATAATATATCATATATACTATATACAGTATCCATCACAGAACATATCACATGATCACATCACAGATATCGCAGCAGAAGAAACATATGAAATATTGGATATACTAGGACGTCCGTGTTTTCAATACGAGCCAGTATAAAACACGGATTCCACGGTCGTGATGAATAGCCAAACCCACACCCCTAGACCCCTACGAGAGCGGCAAGCAACCCTACCAATTCTAGAGTTAGGAGACCCGGACTCGACTCCTCGAGTTGGTCTCCCACTGGACTGCAGAACCCGGTTACTTGTGCTCCCCTCCTTGGGTCTATCCTAGTGCGGAAAAGAAAATAATATACAAAAGGTGACATCTTCCGCAACCTGGAAGTGCCCCAAATAAAAGAATATTACATACAAGTTATTACATGAATGAAAATGAAAAACACTCATCTCACATAAAAACCCCCGGCTATTCAAACACGACGATCCAATATAACATATCCAGCAACACATAACATCACATGTCATCAACGTAAGTAAATATGCGCATCCTAATTGTCGTTGACATATAGCAACGAAACCGGCGATATCACATATTACACTTACGGTCACAGAAAAGAAAGTGTAAAACTACAACAGTTGGAATCCGCAACTTATATAGACATCGCATGCCTAATCAAATGAATACCTTAGACATCGCATGCCTAACAATTATAAACCCCGCATTTTAGTCTCATTATCGAAAACACTTTTCAATATCAAGTCGGCGAATTCAACAGGATTCCCGACATTCTGATCGAATGCTCGTCGCAAACTTTAGTAGGCAGCCGCACCCCCGATACCGTCGACCAAGTAACTGTAGGAGAACCCCGTCGCCGAAAGCATCCGACGCATGTGCACATCGTATATGTGATATATTTTTTGTGCACTTGATTGTATCATGTTTGATGATACATGATAGCTAGGGTTTGTGTAAAGACTTATACCAATGTTATGTTAATGGTTAGGGTTTTGGTTTTATTCATTTATTTATTTATCTATTCATTTTTGAGAAATAGATATAAGAAAAACAAAAATGGTTTCTTTCATTCTTTCATGAAGCTTGTTGAAGCTTCATGAAGCTTTGACCAAAGCAACCATTCTTGTCTTCTTCTCTAACCCTAACCATTCAACCTAACTCAAGTTAACTCTCTACACTTGACCTTGGTTAAGATATGATAAGTGTGGATTTTATTTTGTTTTTAAAAGAACTTATCATAATATTCTTTCTTCTTCTTCTTCATCTTCTTCAATGAAGAAAGCATGACTTCATCAATGGTGACTTGATGAAATGAGTGAGAAATCCGAGAGGCTGAGGTTCGTTGGAATCTACTGAATCCTTTGGTTTTACCAAATCATCTGCTGTAATTTGTATAGCTGGAACCTCTCAAGTTAACTCTCTACACTTGACCTTGGTTAAGATATGATAAGTGTGGATTTTATTTTGTTTTTAAAAGAACTTATCATAATATTCTTTCTTCTTCTTCTTCATCTTCTTCAATGAAGAAAGCATGACTTCATCAATGGTGACTTGATGAAATGAGTGAGAAATCCAATTCTAAAGTGAACCCACCTCCTATTTCTTCATCCTCTACCTCTTGCCAAGTAGTAAAGGGTGTTTTCTTCACAAGTTTCATGACTTGGTGAAGTGGGAGCTTGATCTTGTGATGCCTCGACGTAGATCATCTTCGGCACAAAGCCGATGACCTTGCCCGCCCATTTCTCCGATGAAGCCGACTCAAGAGCCCGGGTTTCCATTTGGACAGCGAGGAGACTTCATTGCGGAGCTATGGAGGTGGAGGACCGGATCTACAAAGGTTGTATTTCCGTTCTTTTAGTTAAATTGTTAACTAGTTGCATGTGTTCGCCTAAAATTCTAGTTAACGATCTAGTCTAGGGTTTCTCGGCACCGTAAAATTTGAAATTGGCATGGTTGATGCCTTGTGAGACCTCATTAGCGTGCCTAGGAACCCTACAGTGGTATCAGAGCACAATGGGAACCACACAAGATTCTATGACGATCTCGGGTTAACAGACTACTCTGTACCAGTGTCACCAGAGAACTGCCATCTGACGTAAGGTATAATACCATCTGGGAGTTCTCGGCGACTCCGTCCAGTGTACCCAGTCTCCACTGAGCACCCGTATATCATCTCTGATGTCAAACACCAATGGATATGGGATCATCCATCGCCCATCTGTATGGGTCGAGAAGGTATACGCTAGTCTACTCTGGTATATCGATGCCCCGTCTCGATACACCCACGACTAGGGACTTTGAAGGATGTACTTATGGACTACCATGTCCCCACTAGTATGATCCGCATCATAGTCCAGGTAGTCAAGTACACATCCTAAGGGCTTTACCAACATGTAACAGAGAGACAATCAGTGTACACGTTAAGGTAAAGATCAACCAGATAGCATACTATCATGTCGAGCAAGAAAGTCCTCCCTATATATGTCCCAGCATCCACTACAATATACATCCTATGTATAGCAATGGCCTCTAGGGCATACATATAACTAACAGCAAGAGCCTACGCTGAGTGTTTTCTTCTCTCTATCTCCAGGTAGCGACTATGTCACACCTTAATCAAGATAATAATATGGATGTATTGATCGAACCCGCTTATTATACTGAGCTGGGAAACGTTGGTCCCGCTCTACCTTATAATTCTTATAAGACCAAGCAGGAGATAGGGGAATACCAGGATTCCCGTGCCGCCCAAACGAAGAAAGTGCATGATGATGCATCTTCTTCGGGTGTGTTCATTATAGAGAACTGTTTCTCAGTGTCCTCTACGTCCTGGGTATGAGATACCGGATCAGGATCCCACATATGTAATCTGTTACATGGGCTACAGATAGGTAGAGAACTGGGAGTGTGTACTAAGTTTCAAGATTTGATAACGGTGCAATTGTTGCAGCCAAAGTAGTTGGCAGTTATCACCCTGCATTACCAAATACATTGATTCTGAACGAATGTTATTAGATACCGAACCTGATATACAACATTATATCAGTCTCTTTATTTAGTAAAGAAGGATATAATTTTGAATTGTTGGATAATATTTTGAACATTTCCTATATCAAAAATTGATCGGTTCAGTCGCGTTATCTAATGCCATATACGTTCTAAATCAAACTACAGTTCTTAACATACAGAACACACACAAGAGGAAGAGTTTAGAAATGAATGAATCCTTCTTGAGGCATTGTAGACTAGGTCATATCAATGCGACCCGACTAGCTATGTTACATTAAGATGCATATTTAAATCAGTTTGAATCTGCATCTTGTGAAACTTGCCAGTCATGTTACAAAGATAAAATGACCATAGCTCCATTTACTGGAAACAGAGAAAGAGTTAGTGAACTCTTGAGATTGATACATGATGATGTATGTAGGTCCCCTGTCTACACATTCCAGGACTGGTTCTTTGTACTTCATTACATTCACTGATGATCTCTCAAGATTCGGACATATGTTCCTGTTGAAACACATGTCTGAACCTTTTGAAAAATTTAAAAAATATAACTCAGAATTAAAGAACCAAAACGGATATAAGTATTGTGTCCTTTGATGTGATCGAGAAGGAGAATACTTGAGCACGGAGATCCTGGACTATTCTAAAGGAGAATGAGATTCTCTCACAGCATTACTCCTCCGTATATACCACAGCACTACGGTGTATCGGGGTGGAGCAATCACACCCTATTAAATATGGTGCGCTCTATGATGAGTACTACTGATTTGCCTATTTCCTTTTTGGGAATTATGGACTTGAGAAGTTTCATGCCTATTGAATAGGGTTCCAACCTAATCAGATGCCTACCACTTCATATGAGATATGGTATGGGAAGAGCCCATGTCTTAAGTAAATTAAGATTTGGGATTGTTCGGCCTATGTCTAAAAGTAAAATCCGAACAAACCCGAGGCAAAGTCAGTTCTGTGGAAATTTGTTGGATATCCCAAGCATTCGCAAGGGAATATCTTCTACCGCACCGAGGAGCAAGAGGTGTTTTGTTTCTCGACATGCCACCTTTTTAGAAAAGGAATTTCTTGTGAAGAAATTAGTGGTCATGAGGTAGAACTGGAAGGAGTTCCAGCTATACAAACTACAGTTGACGATTTGGTAGAACTGGAGGATTCAATAGTTCCCGATGGACCTCAGCCACTCCGCCGATCTGGTAGGGTTTCTCATCCACCTGAGAGATATTTCGGTTTTCTCTATGACAGTGGGAGCGAGGATTGCATCATAAGATGATTACCGAACTAGTTTCGAACAGGCCATCAAGAGTATGGACTCTGTAAGAATGGCTGGATGCTAAGTGATCTGAGATGGAATCTATGTACACCAACAAAGTATGGACTTTGGTTGCTATATCTGAAGGGTTAAACCCCCATCAGGAGCAAGTATATCTTAAGAAGATTACTTGGTGTAGATGGAAAAGTTGAGACTTTCAAAACTAGACTTGTTGTAAAAGGTTTTCGTCATCGACCAGGTGTGGATTATGATAAAACCTTTTCTCCAGTGGCTATGCTTAAGTTCATCCGGATCCTACTTGCCATTGCTACATACTATGACTACGATATCCGGTAGTTGGGTGTCATGACTGCTTTTCTAAATAGTGATTTAGAAGAGAGCGTCTATAAGTACACAGCCAGAGGGCTTCGTAGACAGTAGGAGCAGCGGAAACGTGTGAAAGTTGTTTTACAGGTTAAAGCAGGCATCGCGGAGTTGGAACATCTGTTTTGATGTGGTATTCAAAGCGTTTGACTTCATCAAAATGGTAGATGAACCTTGTATATACAAAAAGATAGTAGAGAGTAAGGTAGTCATCCTCGTATTGTATGTGGATGACGTACTCTTGATAGGAAAGGAGTTTCCTATACTACACTCAGTCAATTTCCTCTTCTCACATTGATTCTCCATATAGGATCAAGGTGATACCTCCTAAATCCCGAGTTTTGGATCTATGAGATAGATCTACGTGGATATTAGGATTCTCACTAGGAGTAGTGAGATGGTATCAAAAGATCCCAGGGAGAATCACTGGATAGCTTCCAGAATGGTAAGGTCGACTGAATGTCAGTCACAGGCATTGTCATTACCCTCAGTGGGGGGACGGTATGTTGGAAGAGTTCTAAGCTAGATACTGTGGCAAACTAGATGATAAAGGCCGGATACATCGCTACCTACGATGCTACCAAAGAGGCAGTCTGGGTGTATATTTGTTCATGAGATGAACTTTGTTCCTACCATTGTGTGACAATGGAGTTGTGGCTTTGGCCTAGGTACCCCCGTCCCATCAGTGACCCAAACATATTCTTAGGCAGTATCACCTGATCATGGAGATGGTTGATCTCCAGGAAGATCGAGGTTAGGAGAGTAGACTCAGAGGAAAACCCGGCGGATCCACTCACAAAGGCCTTTTCCTAAGAGAGACTTTTATAAGATGGTTGAGTATGTGATACTACAACCACTCCTGATTGTTGGGTATTGGATACTAAAATATATGGCCCTAGTGCAAGTGGGAGATTGTTAGTTATATGCATGCCCTAGAGGCCATTATTGTACATGTGATGTATATTATAGTGGATGCTTGGACATACATAGGGAGGACTTTCTTACTCGACATGATAGTATGCTATCTGGTTACTCTTTATTTTAACATGTACACTGATTGTCTCTCTATTACATGTTGATAAAACCCTTAGGATGTTTACTTGACTACCTGTATTATGATGCGGATCATACTAGTGGGACAAAGTTAGTCCGTGAGTATATCCTTTAATGTCCTTAGTCGCGGGTGTATCGAGATGGGGCATCGAGATATCAGAGTAGACCAGCGTATACCTTCTCGACCCATGTAGATGGGCGATGGATGATCCCATATCCATTGGTGTTTGACATCAGAGATGATATACGGGTGCTCAGTGGAGACTGGGTACACTGGACGGACTCGCTGAGAACTCCTAGATGGTATTATATCTCACATCAGATGGCAGTTCTCTAGTGGCACTAGTACAGGTTAGTCTGTCGACCCGAGATCGTCATAGAGTCTTATGTGATTCCCACTATGCTTTTATTTCCATCTTACCACGTTCAATAGAATGAGAAAAACGGTGGTTTTTGGGTACATTCCCGAGTCACATGGAGGCAATGAGCGATAGGAGGGGATTTTGTCTCTCCCGGTATTGAGGTTGATGTTGCGCTGTGCTCGATTGGCCATAACAGAAAGTCCCTGGGCAGGGCTGTTTCTGAGATTTACCGGTAAGTGTTATCAGTAGTTTTTCGACCCGTTATGAGCCCCACATTGGCATGACTTATCAAGCTATTGGGGTCTGACGTTTACCACCCCTAGACGAGATATGCGACATATCAGACGTAGAGACCGGACTGTACGGTAGTGTTATTGATTGGATTCGCAGGAGTATGAGCAGGCATGCTTGTTGATCTTCTGATCGCTCAATACCCTTGTGGCCGTTACGTTTAGCAGACCGTTTGCGGCTTGTGGGTGTTTGATATGATCATCACCTACTGCCGGCGTATTGACGAGTCTTTAGAGTTCTACACAGAGGTTTCCTAGTTCATGCGAAACGGAGTAGGAGCACATATATGATATGTGCGGGACCGAGATTAATGCGCGTATGTGATACCATATTCTATTTCTCGTGATATGTGACATCGGTCGGTTATATGTGATAAAGCCGGGTTATCGGATCAAGTGTTGATTCGATAAGTTGTTACATTTGATATTAGCCGGTTATATGTGATATAACCGGATTATTAAATCAAGTGTTGATTTAATAATTTAATGTATAATTGTATATTTGATATAATAGATTATATTAACTAATATTAGCTCACTTAAATATTTATTTTTCTCACTTGTGTGCATATGTGTGTGTGTGTGTGTGTGATATATATTAATGTACAACTATTGTGTCATGCTTGATGCCACTTGCAACATGGGTGTATGTGATTCACACCATGCTTATAATAATTATGGGTTTTTATTTATTCAAAGTAAATCAAAATTGGTTGGAAATTGTCACATGGTTGAAGCTTGTAGAAGCTTGTGGAACCATTGACCAAGTCCACTCCTTTTGTTTTACTTGTAGATATTTATTAACCCAACCATTATTGTTAACCCATGATTTATTCTCTAGATGAGTTAGTGTATGACACTAACTTACCCATGGTTGCTATTCTCACCTCATGAGTTCATTCTCATTCTTCACTTGTTCTTCTTCTTCCTCATGAGAAAAGCTTACTAACTTTTCTCAAGGTGAGAAAATATTGTGAGAAAAAGAAAACTAAAATGAGCCCATTTCCTACTTCATCATTCTCTACTATTAACCATTTAGTTTAGGGTGTTTGCTTCACTAATTTCACCATTAGTGAAGAGGTAGCATGAGCTTGAGTCTCCTCGACGTAGATCATCTTCGGCCTCGAAGACTTCGAGCAAGCTTGTTCATTTCTCCGGGAGAACCCTTTATAGAGTTCAGGTGTTCATGACTTGCAGCGAATAGACTACTACACGGAGCATTAGAAGTGAAGGACCGGTCTACAAAGGTTGTATTCCTCATTCACTTAGATGTAAAGTTGTTTACATGTTGTTTCGTCGCATTTTCTAGTAAAGATTCTATGGTTAGGGTGAACTAGAACAGAAAATTTTTTAAATTGGTATAAACGATGCCTCCCGAAACCTTGCTGCCGTACTAGGGAACCCAGCAAGCGCCTGCGTGTAAAGCACGTGGGCACCTATATCAGTGAGAATTAAATTCTATGGTTACGCCTACGTGCACAACACATGAACGTTAGCGCCTAAAATTGAGTAGTAGTATTGCTTCGGGTAGAATTAAATTCAACGTGGAAAATATTCCCCTAAGCAATAAAGATATTCTCTGTTAAACGGAGAGCCGTTGGATCAAAGATCCAATGGTAGAATTAAATTCTATTAGGAAAAAATATCTCCCTAGTCTTTATAAATAAGAAAGATATGCTCTGTTAAACAGAGAACCCTTAGATTAAAAATCCAATGGTGATTGAAAAATCATCAAGAGATAGAATTAAATTCTATGTGAGAAAATATTTCTCTAATCTTGTTAAATATTCTGTTAAACATAGAGTTGTGGATCTAAGATCCAATGGTGATAAAAAATTACCACTTGATTATAAAATCAAGTCGAGATCTCTTAAATAAAGAATCCTCTCAACTAATCAACTGCTTTTCCTCACCTATATAAAGGACCCGAGACATTAACTCTCAGAGAAAGAAAACCCTATATAAGCTTCTGCAAAAAAAAAAGATAAAATCCACAACCGAGAATTTAATTCTCTTTTTGAAGAAAATCTTCTCGTTTCTCTCAAAGCTTAGGTAAAGAAAAATGCAGAGATCAAAGTATCTCCTTTACCTTTCATATATAGAGATATAAGGGTTTAACCCTTTATAAGGAACTTAGTTCTTTCTCTGGATTTGTGATCTACAAGACAAATCTCCCATAATTTGAGAATTTGATTCTCATCGGGAAGATCTTGTTCTTCAGACTTAAGATCTTGAGGAAAAATAAACATGAGAAAAGAAACAAAAAAGAAAGAAATTGAATTTACATTTGAGGAATTTAATTCCTTTAAAAATAGAGTTTAACCCTTCAAAGAACTTAGTTCTCACAAAAAAAAAGAACAGAAGAGCTTAGTTCTCCAAAATCTGATCCAAGATCTTCAAAATAGTAATCTTAGTGATCGTTAATGGCCAAAATACCATTAACAGAAATTTAAATTCTCTCAAAAACATAAACAGAGATTTAAATCTATAAGGACTCAGCGCCTCACGTGATATTCACATGAGTGCCCAAAAGATTCCATGAGATTAGCGCCTCACTTGACACTCACGTGAGCATGCAGAAGGGTTATGAAGACAGCGCCTCACGTGCCATGCACGTGAGCACCCAAAAACAAGGACCCAGTGCCTCATGTGATATACACGTGAGCGTCAAAGAGATACCAAGCTTAAGCGTCTCACGTGATATCCGTGTGAGTGTTGCGTAAAGAAAGTGCTTAGCACTGTTAGGGCAATGCCCAAGCCTGAGCGCCTCATGTGACCCCCACGTGAGCGCCAGAGCGGAGTATGGACATTATATCCATAGTCAAAAGACTAAGTGCTTAGCACTAATAGATGATGAAAAAGCCCAAGACCGAGACCCAATATAGGCTGAGCCTTTGAAACTTAATACTCCCTGAGCCCATATGCTCACCTCTATTAATGGATTTTAACAAAATTTAATGATCCTTAACCATGTTTCTGAAATAAATTGAGCCCATATGCTCATATATTTAAGTCAATCTTAATCTAATACCAGATTAACGGTCTTTAAATAGAATAAAAGATCCCCTGAACTGATGGAACATATGACCTAGGTTCAAAACCAAATCTAATATATGGATTTGGACTAATCCGTATCCTACGGGTGATAACTTAAACTAGTCTCCATATACAATCCACGGGCAACCATAATACACAATAAATGCAACACGACACGAAGTGACCTACCGGAGCAGATGAAAATGGTTATCGCAACGTGATAATATAATTAACTGCAGGGGCTTGCGCCTGCAGGGGAGAGCGTCCCTTCAATCAAAAACCCCTCACAAATGTTCAGGAATTTGATAATGTCATGTTACAACGGTCGCATATTTCTAAACTTCCAATATACAGTGCCATAAATCTGTAGGGTTCCTAGGCACACTATAGAGGTCTCACATGGCATCAACCATGCCAATTTCAAATTTTACGGGTGCCGAGAAACCCTAATACGGATCGTTAACTTGATATATAGGCGAAACAACAAGCTAGTTAACAACTTAACTAAAGTGTAACGGAAATACAACCTTTGTAGATCCGGTGCTCCACCTGCATAGCTCCGTGATGATGTCTCCTCGCTGCGATCATCGGATCCCGGGCTCTAGTGTCGGCTTCATCGGAGAATGGACGGGCTAGGTCATCGACTACGACGCCGAAGATGATCTACGTCGAGGCATCACTAGATCAAGCTCCACCTTCACCAAGCCATGAAAACTTGTGAAGGAAACACCCTATACTACTTGGCAAGAGGTAGAGGATGAAGAAATAGGAACTGGGTTCACTTTAGAATTGGATTTCTCACTCTTTTTCTCAAGTTGCCATTGATGAGGCAAGCTTTTTCTTCAAGTAGAAAATGAAGAAGATGATGAATATGATAAGTTTTTTTTAAAATAAAAACCAATATGATACTTATCATAATCTTAACCTTAGTTAGGTGTAGAGAATAAACCATGGTTAGGGTTAATGGTTAGGTTTAGGAAAAGAACAAGAATGGTCAAGCTTTCAACACATCATGAAGTTTCGACAAAACTACAAAATAAGCCACCATTCTCATTATCTTTTCAAAATGAAATAAACAAATAAATGAATAAATAAATATGGATAAACAAAACCCTAATCATTAGTTTAACCATGGTTTAATTCTTTGCACTTAACCAAGTAAACATGTATCATCAAACATGATACAATCATTTGCACAAAAAGTATATCACATATACAACTTGTACATCCAAGTGAGAAAATCCATTTAAAATGAACCAATACTAGTTAATGCAAAGTAATATATCAAAAATATATAATTATACATTAAATCATTAAATCAACACTTGATTTAACGATCCGGTCATATCGCATATACCCGACTAGTATCCAATGTATCGGCTTATCGAATCAACCCTCGATTCGATAACTAGGTTATATCGCATATAACCATTCGATACATTCATCACGAGAATAGAATACGGTATCACATACACGCATTATTCTCGGTCCCGCACATATCTCATATGCGCTCCTATTTCGTTTTGCTTGAGCCAGGAAACCTCTGTGTAGGACTCTAAAGACTCGTCAATACGCCGGCGGCAGATGATGATCATATCAAGCACCCACAAGCCGCAAGCGGTCTGCTAAACGTAACGGCCACCCGGGTATTGAGCGATCAGAAGATCGACGAGCAAGCCCGCTCACACTCCTGTGAATCCAACCAGTAACACTTACCGTACAGTCCGGTCTGATCGTCTGATATGTCGCATATCTCGCCTAAAGGTGGTAAACGTCAGACCCCAATAGCTCGATAAGTCGTGTCGATATGAGGTCTATAACAATTCGAGAAACTACTGGTAACACTTACCAGTAAATCTCAGCAACCCTGGCCAGGGATTTCCTGTTATAGCCAATCGAACACAGCGCAACATCAACTCCCTATACCGGGAGAGACGAATCCCCTCCTATCGCTCATTGCCTCCATGTGACTCGGGACTGTACCCAAAAACCACCGTTTTGCACGCCCTCTTGGACGCGGTAAGATGGAAATCAAAGCACAGTGGGAACCACACAAGACTCTATGACGATCTCGGGTCAACAGACTACTCTGTACCAGTGTCACCAGAGAACTGCCATCTGACGTAAGGTATAATACCATCTGGGAGTTCTCGGCGAGTCCGTCCAGTGTACCCAGTCTCCACTGAGCACCCGTATATCATCTCTGATGTCAAACACCAATGGATATGGGATCATTCATCGCCCATCTGTATAGGTCGAGATGGTATACGCTAGTCTACTCTGGTATATCGATGCCCCGTCTCGATATACCCACGACTAGG
The DNA here is from genome assembly GCA_030015575.1 of Agapanthus africanus. Lineage (NCBI taxonomy): Eukaryota > Viridiplantae > Streptophyta > Magnoliopsida > Asparagales > Amaryllidaceae > Agapanthus > Agapanthus africanus. The sequence continues at coordinate 853,487,983 of JASDDO010000024.1, forward strand.
GACCTTGAAGGATGTACTTGTGGACTACCATGTCCCCACTAGTATGATCCGCATCATAGTCCAAGTAGTCAAGCACACATCCTAAGGGCTTTACCAACATGTAACAGAGAGACAAACAGTATACACGTTAAGGTAAAGAGTAACCAGATAGCGTACTATCATGTCGAGCAAGAAAGTCCTCCCTATATATGTCCCAGCATCCACTACAATATACATCCTATGTATAGTAATGGCCTCTAGGGCATACATATAACTAACAATCTCCCACTTGCACTAGGGCCATCTGTAGCAGTGGTTGTAGTATCTCATACTCAACCATCCCATAAAAGTCTCTCTCTGGGGATAGGCCTTCGTGAGTGGATCCGCCGTGTTGTTCTCTGAGTCTACTCTCCTAACCTCGATCCCCTGGAGATCAACCATCTCTATGATCAGGTAATACTGCCTTAGAATATGTCTGGATCACTGATGGGACGGACGCTCCTTGGCATAAGCCACAACTCCATTGTCACACAATGGGAGGAACTAAGTTCATCTCATGAACAAATATACACCCAGACTGCTTCTTTGGTAGCATCTTAAGTAGCGATGTATCCAGCCTTAATCGTCTAGTATGCCACGGTATCTAGCTTGGAACTCTTCCAACATACCGTCCCTTCACTGAGGGTAAAGACAATGCCTGTGACTGACATTCAGTCGTCTTTATCACTCTGGAACACTTCCAGTGATTCTCCCTAGGATCAACTGATACCATCTCACTACAACTAGTGAGTGTCCTAATATCCAACTAGATCTATCTCATAGATCCAAATTCCAGGATTTAGTAGGTATCACTTTGATCTTATGTGGAGAATCAGTGTGATAAGCGGAGATTGATCGAGCGTAGCATAGGAAACTCCTTCCCTATCAAGAGTATGTCATCCACGTACTCTACGAGGATCATCACCATACTTCCTACTACCTTTTTGTATATACAAGGTTCATCTACCATTTTGATGATGTCAAACTCTTTGACTGATACATCAAAACAGATGTTCCAACTCCGCGATACCTGCTTTATCCTATAAAGCATCTTGTACACGTTTCCGCTGCTTCCACTGTCTACGAAGCCCTCTGGCTGTGTACTTATAGACGTTCTCTTCTAAAACATCATTTAGAAAAGCAGTCATGGCACCCAACCGCCAGATATCGTAGTCATGGTATGTAGCCGTGGCAAGTAGGATCTGGATGGACTTAAGCATAGCCACTTGAAAAGGTTTCATCATTATCCACGCCTGGTCGATGACGAAAAGCTTTAACAAGTCTAGCTTTGAAAGTCTCAACTTTTCCATTTACACCAAGTAATCTTCTCAAGATATACTTGCTCCTGATGGGGATTTAACCCTTCAGATATAGCAACCAAAGTCCATACTTTGTTGGTGTACATGGATTCCATCTCAGATCGCTAAGCATCCAGCCATTCTTACAGAGTCCCACTCCTGATGGCCAGCTCGAAACTAGTTGGGTCATCATCTCATGATGCAATCCTCGCTCCCACTGTCATAGAGAAACCGAAGTATCTCTCAGGTGGGTGAGGAACCCTACTAGATCGGCGGAGAGGCTGAGGTTCGTTGGAAACTATTGAATCCTTTGGTTCTTTCAAATCATCAGCCGTAGTTTGTATAGCTGGAACATTTCCAGTTCTACATAACGGACCTTGCCTCGAGCTTGTCCGGATTTTGCTTTTATACATAGGCCGGACAACCCCAAATCTTAACTAACTTAAGATATGGGCTCTTCCCTTTCCATATCACATATGAAGTGGTAGGCAACTGATTTGATTGGAAACGTATTCAATAGGTATGCAACTTCATAAGTGCATAACTCCCAAAAAGGAAATAGGAAACTCAGTAGTACTCATCATAGAGCATACCATATCACATAGGGTGCTATTGCTCCGCCCCGATATACCATCGTGCTATGGTGTATACGGAGGAGTAATGCTGAGAGAGAATCTCATTCTCCTTTTAGAATAGTCCAGGATTTCCGTGCTCAAGTATTCTCCTCCTTGATCACATCAAAGGACATAATACTTATACCCGTATTGGTTCTCTACTTCTAGCTTATATTCTGTGAATATCTCAAAAGGTTCAGACTTGTGTTTCAACAGGAACATATGTCTGAATCTTGAGAGATTATCAGAGAATGTAACGAAGTACAAAGAACCGGTCCTGGCATATGTAGACAGGGGACCTTACATACATCAACATGTATCTTCCCAAGAGTTTACTAACTCTTTCTCTGTTTCCAATAAACAGAGCTATGGTCATCTAATCTTTGTGACATGACTGGCAAGTTGCACAAGATGTAAATTCAAACTGATTTAAATATGCATCTACATGTAACTTCAGCTAGTCGGGTCGCATTGATATGACCTAGTCTACAATGCCTTAAGTAGGATTCGTTCATTCCTGAACTCTTCCTCTTGTGTGTGTTCCGTATACTAAAGAACTGTAGTTTGATTTAGAACATTAATGCTTTTAGATAACGTGCCTGAACCGATCAACTTTTGATATAGGAAATGTTCAAAACATTATCCATCAATACAAAATTTTATCATTTCTTTACTTCTAAAGAGACTGATATGATTTTGTATATCAGGTTCGGTATCTAATAACATTCGTTCAGAATCAATGTACTGATAATACAGGGTGACAGTGACCAACAGACTTGGCTGCAACACTTGCCCCGTTTTCTGCCTCATGAAACTTATCACCCGTTCTCAGTTCTTTACCTTTCTGTAGCCCTATGTAACATATTACATATTTGGGATCCTGATCTGGTATCACATACCCAGGACGTAAAGGATACGGAGAAACAGTTCTGTATAAAGAACACACCCGAAGATGATGCATCAGTATGCACTCTCTTCGTTTGGGCGGCACGGGAAATCTGGTATTCCCCAATTTCCTGCTCTGTCTTATAACAATTATAAGTTGGAGCGGGACCAACGTTCCCCAGCTCTGTATAACAAGCGGGTTCGGTCAATATTCCGTATTATTATCTTGATTAAGGCGTGATATGGTCGCTACCTGGAGAGAGAGAGAAGAAAACACTCAGCGTGCGCTCTTTCAAGAATAGATTGGTTATTATTTTATCCAATCATGATGGCTCCCACTGCTTTTTGTCAAATCTTCCTTCAAACCCTAAAAGGAAAGACTAGCCGGGATTAATTACACACTACAAGTTCGCCAATCTTTCAGCCAGGCCAGTGTCGGTACTTTGAGTGAGGTTCCCCGTGCTTTCGCACGAACCTAATTAATGTAAACCTCGTTTTCCCAGAGGCGTAACCTCATTAACACCTTTCTAGACACCTACTTGATCGGCTAATTGTAATGTGTAAAACTCTCCCAGGAGTAACTCTTACTCGCAGCGGGTATCGGGATCCAACTATCTCATAGAAGGTATGCAATCTCATTGCAAATTTCAACACTTGAAATTCCCGATAATATTTTGCCCCAAACGATCTATGACCTTGACAAGGTCAACAAACCATAGACCGCAAGTCAAGTTCAACCCGTCATTTCTTGATTGAATCAAACCCACCCGCACGACCCTTGACAAGGTCAACAAGGCCGCACGACTACCCTAACCCAATCTGCATCATATGCATAAGCAGATAAATACTGGTTAGCTACCGCACACTGCGCCTTGACAAGGTCAACAAACGCAGCACGAATACTAAACAGGACTTATCTGAAATGACGGAGGGCTACGACAGGTTTTTCTGAAAACCTATTGCGTAATGAACTTGATATCGTTGTAGAATCAAATGAATTTTGAAATGGATTGTTTTTTAGGCTTTTCTAGTTTTGCTAAAGGAGTCACTCCCGGTGAAGGGATCGTCGGTCCTTTCCTCATCGAATAAGGTGCGGGATATATCATATATATCACTGTGCAAAGCAAAAACTCTTAAAAGCAATCAAAAGACAAACCGAGTGTGTAGCATCAGCCAGTTATTGCTAAAGGAGTCACTCCCGGTGAAGGGATCTCGGTCCTTTCCTCATCGAATAAGATGCAGGATATATCATATATACCTCTGTGCAAAGCAAGAACTGTAGCTACCTTTTTATTTTGAAATTCGATTCTACAACATCTTAGGTTTCTTTTTATTTCATTAATCACATTAATGAAGTCCCATCATTTATGTACCTAAACATCACAGATAAATACGACGTACACTTATGCCATCCGAATTCGCCTCGATGTCCCCTCGTGCACCGTTAGGTTAGGTAACTAACGGCAGAGCGGGGCAGGGCTAGCGCGGGTGTAAAACATAAGTAACGTCTATATAATATATTATATATACTATATAAAGTATCCATCACAGAACATCACATGATCACATCACAGATATCGCAGCAGAAGAATCATATGAAATATTGGATATACTAGGACGTCCGTGTTTTCAATACGAGCCAGTATAAAACACGGATTCCACGGTCGTGATGAATAGCCAAACCCACACCCCTAGACCCCTACGAGAGCGGCAAGCAACCCTACCAATTCTGGAGTTAGGAGACCCGGACTCGACTCCTCGAGTTGGTCTCCCACTGGACTCCAGAACCCGGTTACTTGTGCTTTCCTCCTTGGGTCTATCCTAGTGCGGAAAAGTAAATAATATACAAAGGGTGACATCTTCCGCAACCTGGAAGTGCCCCAATAAAAGAATATTACATACAAGTTTTTACATGAATGAAAATGAAAAACACTCATCTCACATAAAAAACCCCGGCTATTCAAACACGACGATCCAATATAACATATCCAGCAACATATAACATCACATGTCATCAACGTAAGTAAATATGCGCATCTCAATTGTCGTTGACATATAGCAACGAAACCGGCGATATCACATATTACACTTACGGTCGCAGAAAAGAAAGTGTAAAACTACAACAGTTGGAATCCGCAACCTGCATAGACATCGCATGCCTAATCAAATGAATTCCTTAGACATCGCATGCCTAACAATTATAAATCCCGCATTTTAGTCTAAAAATTGAAAACACTTTTCAATATCAAGTCGGGCAATTCAACAAGATTCCCGACATTCTGATCGAATGCTCGTCGCAAACTTTAGTAAGCGGCCGCACCCCCGATACCGTCGACGAAGTGCACCAAGGCGGAACACCGCTACCGCGAGCACCCTGACGGATGCTTTCGGCGACGGGGTTCTCCTACAGTCACTTGGTCGGGGCTATGGAGTGAGGCTGTCTATTAAGTTTACCCGGCGAGTATCCGCGTACGCTACGTGATTGCGACGGACTTTTGATCGCATCAAAATTCCGTGGCAACCGATCAAGTGAGACTAAAGTGCTTGATTTATAACATTCATTCAGTTATCTCATAACTACTTGTGAATTCCAATTATTGTATCCCATTCCAGATAAATAGAAAATGTTAAACTTTCCGATCGAACATTCAAACACCCAAGTTTTCCGAAACAGATCAACATATGAAATAAGTTTAAAAACATTCACTTCATGCCTCAGTACCAACGGTCCAGCCGTAGAAGGGTCAAGCCAACGCCTCACATGTGGCACGCCGTACTGCCCCAAACCCGAAGGTTCAAAGGGCAGTTCAAGACGGTCACATAATCGAGTTAAGGTTTGTTGTCTTCTAGAGGGTCCATCGCCTTACTTGCACTACTTAGAACGTCTTTAAACACCGGAAAAATCCAACACTTGGAAATTTCCCGACAGGGGAAAAATTGGGTATTTGTATCCGGTCGAACTTTTTAACAGTTTCTAAAATATCCGGAAAAAAACACTGACAAAATTAGACAATCCGATCGATACACCGAGTCCCCAATACAACCCAGAAAATTCAACTCTTGAAAAAACATTAAAAATTCCCAGGAAAACCAGCACTGCAAACTAGGAATTACTGTGCAAAATTGATTGCAAGAAGAGACAAAAGGGCCGCGGAACCGCCGCATTAGCATGCTAATGCCGCGGTTCCGCCGCGCTTTTATGGATTCAGGGGCCCCGTTTTATAAAGTAATTCTTAGAATCTTCTACTGAGTTTTCTGCATATTTTTAATTCTCAAAAATCCACGATTTTCAAAAATGTACAAAGAGCAATATTAGGGTTACGGTTTCGGTTCGATCGGATTTCTAACTCCGTCTACGCATCGCCTAAGGCTCTAGCTAGGCTCTGATACCACTGTAGGGTTCCTAGGCACACTATAGAGGTCTCACATGGCATCAACCATGCCAATTTCAAATTTTACGGGTGCCGAGAAACCCTAATACGGATCGTTAACTAGATATATAGGCGAAACAACAAGCTAGTTAACAACTTAACTAAAGTGTAACGGAAATACAACCTTTGTAGATCCGGTGCTCCACCTCCATAGCTCCGTGATGATGTCTCCTCGCTGCGATCATCGGATCCCGGGCTCTAGTGTCGGCTTCATCGGAGAATGGACGGGCTAGGTCATCGACTACGACGCCGAAGATGATCTACGTCGAGGCATCACTAGATCAAGCTCCACCTTCACCAAGCCATGAAAACTTGTGAAGGAAACACCCTATACTACTTGGTAAGAGGTAGAGGATGAAGAAATAGGAAGTGGGTTCACTTTAGAATTGGATTTCTCACTCTTTTTCTCAAGTTGCCATTGATGAGGCAAGCTTTTTCTTCAAGTAGAAGATGAAGAAGATGATGAATATGATAAGTTTTTTTTAAAATAAAAACCAATATGATACTTATCATAATCTTAACCTTAGTTAGGTGTAGAGAATAAACCATGGTTAGGGTTAATGGTTAGGTTTAGGAAAAGAACAAGAATGGTCAAGCTTTCAACACATCATGAAGTTTCCACAAAACTACAAAATAAGCCACCATTCTCATTATCTTTTCAAAATGAAATAAACAAATAAATGAATAAATAAATATGGATAAACAAAACCCTAATCATTAGTTTAACCATGGTTTAATTCTTTTCACTTAACCAAGTAAACATGTATCATCAAACATGATACAATCATTTGCACAAAAAGTATATCACATATACAACTTGTACATCCAAGTGAGAAAATCCATTTAAAATGAACCAATACTAGTTAATGCAAAGTAATATATCAAATATATAATTATACATTAAATCATTAAATCAACACTTGATTTAACGATCCGGTCATATCGCATATAACCGACTAGTATCCAATGTATCGGCTTATCGAATCAACCCTCGATTCGATAACTAGGTTATATCGCATATAACCATTCGATACATTCATCGCGAGAATAGAATACGGTATCACATACATGCATTATTCTCGGTCCCGCACATATCTCATATGCGCTCCTATTTCGTTTTGCTTGAGCCAGGAAACCTCTGTGTAGGACTCTAAAGACTCGTCAATACGCCGGCAGCAGATGATGATCATATCAAGCACCCACAAGCCGCAAGCGGTCTGCTAAACGTAACGGCCACCCGGGTATTGAGCGATCAGAAGATCGACGAGCAAGCCCGCTCACACTCCTGTGAATCCAACCAGTAACACTTACCGTACAGTCCGGTCTGATCGTCTGATATGTCGCATATCTCGCCTAAGGGTGGTAAACGTCAGACCCCAATAGCTCGATAAGTCGTGTCGATATGAGGTCTATAACAATTTGAGAAACTACTGGTAACACTTACCAGTAAATCTCAGCAACCCTGGCCAGGGATTTCCTGTTATAGCCAATCGAACACAGCGCAACATCAACTCCCTATACCGGGAGAGACGAATCCCCTCCTATCGCTCATTGCCTCCATGTGATTCGGGACTGTACCCAAAAACCACCGTTTTGCACGCCCTCTTGGACGTGGTAAGATGGAAATCAAAGCACAGTGGGAACCACACAAGACTCTATGACGATCTCGGGTCAACAGACTACTCTGTACCAGTGTCACCAGAGAACTGCCATCTGACGTAAGGTATAATACCATCTGGGAGTTCTCGGCGAGTCCGTCCAGTGTACCCAGTCTCCACTGAGCACCCGTATATCATCTCTGATGTCAAACACCAATGGATATGGGATCATCCATCGCCCATCTGTATAGGTCGAGATGGTATACGCTAGTCTACTCTGGTATATCGATGCCCCGTCTCGATATACCCACGACTAGGGACCTTGAAGGATGTACTTGTGGACTACCATGTCCCCACTAGTATGATCCGCATCATAGTCCAGGTAGTCAAGCACACATCCTAAGGGCTTTACCAACATGTAACAGAGAGACAAACAGTATACACGTTAAGGTAAAGAGTAACCAGATAGCGTACTATCATGTCGAGCAAGAAAGTCCTCCCTATATATGTCCCAGCATCCACTACAATATACATCCTATGTATAGTAATGGCCTCTAGGGCATACATATAACTAACAAAATCAACTTCACATCTTCGGAGAGGTGGATGGATATGTTCCAAATATCATCTGCCCCTAAATTCAGGAAAGACGATCTATCCCAGTTCTTCTATGTTTTCGGCGGTAAACAGATTCTGGCACGCCCGATGGGACCTCTTCCTCTTTCCACTCTATACTTTGTTTGTCGTATTTCGCGAACAAAATCCTGGTTCACTATATTCATGGTTACCCTTAGGTTCGAGATACTAAAATTTGGTATTTCACTTCTACGCAAAATCAATGGACTCCAACTGCACCTCATGCAACGACAACTCTTAGTCCATCTCATCTGGAGGAGTGACTTATAGGCCTAACACAGCCTCCATATTCTCTATGCCGGTGGGGCAGATCACCCAGGTGACCACTGGGTTAATCTTTGGGACCATGCTCCCATCCTTAAGCTTCGGTGTCTCAGCGCCCAAGGAAGAAACTCCCCGAAAGTCGATCTTCAATTGGTTAACTACCGTGGCGGCCCCGATTAGCAAGCCGTCCAACTCTATAATTTTAGTCTTCAATAGGCTGAAGAAAGTTCGAAGGGGCCCGCAAAGAAGCCCAGGATTCCTGAGGGGGTTGCCCCTAAATGGATAGCTCTCCCTGCTCACACCATACGTGAAGCTAGCAAGATTGCTTCGCTACAAAGATGATCAGTCTTCAACAGGCTGACCGATTCTGCTCCAGCTCCACTAAGAACGTCAGTCTTCCATAGGCTCACACCAGGCGAAGCTCTCCAGCAATGCCAGGCGCATAATGAAGAAGCCACTAATAATGAGGCAATTCCTACTGCACGTCATGCTTGATGTCGTCATTGGCACCGAGTGAGACAAACTGGGGGCAACTACCCTTCCGGACTTACTTCACCAGCTCCTGTAGCGGCTGTTGATATTGCTGTTTCATCCGGGAACATCTTCGATCCGCTTAAGAGGGTTCGCAAGAATTCCCCCAACGGCGGTACTGAAGAGATAACCTCCTCCCACAGAGGCACTTAAACAGCCGAAGCCGGAGCAGTCTAATCGACTCTCCTCACAAATCCACAGAGTTTGGCAGAAAGTCCAGAACACGGTGCTTGATGAAAGATACTCTCGTCGACCGAAAAAACCCAAGGTCCGACAAGAAAACGATTATTCCTCCGCCATACAATGGGGGACTTCTCGAGAAGTGGTGTTTGTCAAAGCAGCTCCTCTTGCTATGACCTCTCATAAAAAAGTTAGGCCAGAGAAAATCCTATCACTAGAGGAAAAACCTAAAGGAAAGAGCACCAAAACACCTATAGTCTGGGGGCATAACTATACACATGGTCTATATGACTGGTGGCAAAATGGAGAGCCATGCTTCTGTGAGTCATAGGTCACTGACAAAAGCTCAGGAGCAACATCAGAAGCTCCAAGATATGCTTGCCAGGATGGTAGCACTCACCAAGCCAAAAGGAAGCCCGGACAAAGAAACAGAACAGCGCCAGGAACAAGAAACTGATACAAAGTTCTTGCGACATGTGCTTGAAAAGAAAGACAAGGAAGCTGCAGAGTTGGCTGCTAACATAAAGCAGATGACTCTTCTCTTTCAAGATATGGTTGGGACAATAATTCAACCAGAACCACCGGCTGAAGATCCTCTGGTGATTATCGAAGATGATAAAGGGGAAACATCGAATTCTCTCCAGAACCTATCTGTTCCCCTCCGAACGGCGGCCGGGACGTCGGGACGTCTGAGGCGTTAGGTTCGGGGCAGATGCTAGTTGGTGCTATCCGTCCACCTCTCCGAAGATGCCAAGTTGATTTATGGCACCATATATCGAAGGTTTAAACGGATGCGACCGATGTAGCAGACTTCGTCAGATTCCCCCTCGTTTGAGGGGTTTTTGATTGTGGGGACGCTCTTCCCTGCAGGCGCAAGCCCCTGCAGTTAATTACGCTACCGCATTGCGGTAACAACTTTCTCCTTCTCCAGATGGTCACTTCGTGTCGTGGGTGTTTGTTTTATTGCCCGTGGATTGTTTACGGAGACTGAGTTATGTCGTCGCCCGTAGGGCGTGGACTAGCCCAAATCCGCATTATCTTAAATTTGGTTTTGGGGGGGGGGTTTGGTTTGAGGATACGTCAGCCCTACTCGAGGCTAAGATCAACTCAAACGTTTGTTAAGGATACGTTAGTCTAACTTTGTGACTAAGATCAACTTAACGGGATCGTTTAGATCCGACAGAAGAGTGTTTGGACTCTAATGTTCCAGTTTAGGGGACATAGTGGTCCATCGTCTGTATGGCTGTCGGGACCCATCACCTCTCTGACGACGTTGAAGGATTACAACGACAGATGTCAGAGGAGTTCAGAGATGTACCCTTGAGCCGAAGTTAATTTGGGGGATTCGTAGTCCAGTATGTTTGAGGGTTTAAGGACGCGTTAGCCATCTTCAAGGCTAAGATCAACTTAAACGGGGCCGTTTAGGTCCAACAAAAGAGCATAGGAAAGGGCTCTATTGTTCTAGTTTAGGGACGTTGCGGTCCGTGGGTAGTTTAAGGACATTGCGGTCCGTGGGTAGTTTAAGGACATTGCGGTCCGTGGGTAGTTTAAGGACATTGCGGTCCGTTGTTAGTTTTAAGACATCTCGGTCAAGGTTAAGGACGTCGTAGTCCGTGGGTTTAAGGACTCCACAGTCCGGTATGTGCTCTGGATGCTTCACACGGGTTCACTGCCGTGCTTAGCGAGGACCAGGCTCCGCTCTGGATGCTTCACACGGGTTCACTGCCGTGCTCTGCGAGGACCAGGATCCGCTCTGGACGTTTCCCACGGGGTCAAAGAGTGACATTATCCGTGTTCCACGTAACTAGGAATTTTGCATTAGGCATGGGTTTAAGGACCCCACAGTCCATATCATGAATGGTCATCGGGACCCGTCACCTCTTTGAAGACATTGAGGGATTACAATGCCAAGTATCAAAGAAGTGAAGAGATGTACCCTAGAACCGGAACGGCTTGAATAGTCCCTGACCCAATTTGGGGTCAAGACTAATTAATTATGTTATGAGCCCATTAGCCCAGTTAATCACAAATTGAGGACTTATGGCCAACTTGGGCTAAGTCCAGTCAGGTCTGGAATATTGACTTCTTGTTGGTTCATAGAGGGAGAGGCTTTGCCTCTATCCCTTTAGCCAATTGGGCCAAAACCTAGTGTTAAACACTACAGAGCAATCAGTGTTGAACACTGGGAATGAGGTTGACAAGTTAGTGTTTAACACTAAGAGATAGTTGGTGTTAAACACCAGTGACAAGGCTTTTCAAATTAGTGTTAAACACTAAAACAGATCAGTGTTGAATACTGCAAATAAAGATTTTTAATCAGCGTTGAATGCTAAGGCCCAACAGTGTTTTAACACTGGGTTTGAGAGTTTTAATTTAGTGTTAAACACTAAGGCAAGAGGGGTCACGTGGCAGCACGTGAGAGCGCCCTCCCTTCGTTTGTTCTGCTGACATTGCTACATCTTTCAGGGCATTACGTGCCATCACGTGACGGGCATTCATATGCTTATGTATCAGAGCCTCTGTCAAGGGTCACGTGGGTCACGTGGGGTGTTGTTTCAAGGGGCTTTCTGTATATCTCTTGAGGGGGTCACGTGGTGGCACGTGACCTTGCCTTCATGTATTTTGTTTGGAGTCTTTGTTAGTTTTTTTTCAGGAATTAAATTCCTCGAGCTGTAGATTTTCAGAGGAATTAAATTCCTACTTCCTTTCGAAGACTTTGTTTTTTTTTCTCGAATAGAGTTTAACTCTGAATTTTCTGTGGGAATTAAATTCCTCATATATGCGAGGGGCTGAATAGGGTTAAACCCTAATAAAAGTTTCTTAAGGAGTTTAAACTTCCATCCTCTGTTAAATTATGATTAAGGGGATTGAATTCCTGATGTTTCAACAGAACTGGTTTTTACTTAGGGTTAAACCCTGTTTCTTCTTTTGTTCGGAAGGAATTAAATTCCCATGATATAGGGTCCAGCCCTAACTTTTATTTTGGAGGAATTAAATTCCTATAGTTCTGTGAGAATTAAATTCTCGAGCTTGCATTCCTTCTCTATGTTTTGGATCTGCATGGCAGGATCTCGACCCATTGAGAATTAAATTCTCAACCTTAAGGGGAGATGTGCGCTTTGCAGATCCTCTATCAAAGAGAGAAGAAATATGTTCTTCTGTTTTTACATATCAGAGTTAAACTCTGTTGAGAATTAAATTCTCTTTCTTTCCAATGTCTTTCCCTTTCTTACCTAGGGTTTTTGCAGAAGATCTGAGTATCAAAGCTCCTCTCCTTCTCTTTTTTCTTCTCTGCGTATGTATATTTTTTGTGTCCCTTGGCTCCTATTTATAGGAGAAGCAGCCGCATCAATCAGTTTTTTGACGAATCTTCATTGAGATTTGATTTGCGTCCATTATTCATTTTGGGCCTTTGGATTATCAGGTGAATTTTATTCACCATTGGATCTTGAATCCAGAGATTCTCCTTTGTTATTTTGGTTAGATTTAAGGGGGAAATCTTTCCAAACCCGAGATTTTCCATAGATAGATGATATTTAATCATCTCTGAATCTTTAATTTGATCGGTCCCAAATAATTACTTTCCTTTGGAAAGATTCGAATTTCCTTCAGAATTTAATTCTGTCGTCAAAAATGGGCTTTGAAAGCCGGTCACGTGTGACCACGTGACCCACTTTGGAATGAAGAATCCTCTTCCTTTCTGCGCTATCTTCCGGTTGCTGTTGTAGCCATCACGTGCTACCACGTGACGCCTGGTCACGTGTGAGCACGTGACCCCTGTCTGGCGCTTCTTTCTTTGGTTCAATTGGAGAGCGAGTTTGCTGCTTTGAACGTCACGTGTCGACACGTGACCCTGGTCACGTGGGAGCACGTGACCTCTTCTGAAGCTTTTTTTTCCTTGACTTGATCAGCGAATCAAAGTGCGCCTTTGCTGCTTGAATTTAAATGTCACGTGCCGACACGTGACCTTGATCACGTGGGAGCACGTGACCCTTCCTGAAGCTCCCTTTTCTTCGACTTTGTCAGGAGACTGAACTTGCTTGAATGATGCGTTCAGGTGTCACGTGCGAACACGTGACCGCTAGTCACGTGTAAGCACGTGACCCTCTTCTGAAGCTTTTCACAGAAGCTTCCTGATTTTAAATCAGGAAACAAATGCCCCCACAGCGTTGTTCTCACGTGTCTGCACGTGAGTGCAACGCTGTCACCTCTTGTGACCGTTGGATTCCTCTAGGGATCTGGGGAGACGAAGCGTTTTCATTGTCTTTCTATAAATACTGCTGTCTCTTCATAGGAGCCTTCACTTTTGCCCATCTTCTTCTTCTGAGAACTTTTTCTGAGAATTTAATTCTCTTCTTCCAGAGCTTAGTTCTCTGTTTTAAAATATTTTCAGAGTTTAACTCTGCTCAAAAGGAATCCTTTTTCCTCAGGTAATGTTCTTGGACAACGATGGACCTTCACATTTTCCTGGATTTTAAATCCAAAACAAGGGTTTTTACCCTTCTTTCTTCATATTTTCCATAAGAACATGAAACTGTTTAATCTTTCAACTGTAGATCTCTTAGGGTTTAGATGATCTTTGAAGAGATGATGATGGCGGTTCAAACCCATGGAATTTAATTCCATCAAAAAAATGTTTTTGGGAATTTAATTCTCTTTTCTTAATAAGGAATTTAATTCCAACGAAGAACTCGATTTCTTCACACAGAGGCTTCCTGTGGTCTCTTGGCCCAAGGTTGTTCTTCCTGCAATTAATGCAATGGGGGCTTTGTAATCATGCTAGTGACTTTTATTTTAGGTATCATGGACGCCCATCTGTATCGTCTTGACGAGATCATTTCCTATGGGTACATTCGTGCGCTGGGCCGCAGTCAGAACCAGGAGTTCACCGATGCTCAGTGCGCCGAGATCATGAGCCGCTTTGACGAGTACAACCATCGACTACTTCCCCGTCGCTCTTCTCTTCTGAGGCTGATCGTGCTGGCGATCCGGGAGGCCCTTCCTCTCTTTTGCGCCGGCATACCACTCGGGGACTTAGACGCTGCCGAGGATAAGGTGCATTCGGTGTACCTTATGGGCTTGATCTCAAAGAGGAGGCGGGATGATCTCATTGATCTTCTTCATCAGCTTTTTCAACAATCAGCCATACTGGGCGCCTATCGGAGGGTAGAGGACATCCGTGGGGACCCCGATGCTTGTGACCGTGAGCGAAAGCATACTCGGGAAGTTCGCAACGTTTGGAAGGTTTTGGATAAAGTTAATTTCGAGTTTCTCAACCCATGCCTCGCATCTGAAGTGTTTCCATTGTAAATGTGTCCTCGATATTTTGTATGAACCTCTTGAAGTATGAGTGGCGAGTTTTATTGTGTTCTCTCATGTTTGCACGCCTTTTTCCTGGAATTTTATCATTTCACTATTGTTGTTGCTGATGCCTTTAATATGCATGGTGCTATTCTATTTTCTAGTGCACGTCAAATTTGGGTCTCACACGTTCCGCACGTGGGACCATTTGATGGGGACTGTTCACAAAATTTTGCATGCCGCATTTTTAGCGCGCAGTATCAGATGCATAAAAAAAAGAAAAAACCTTGGAAATAGTTATTTCTCCTTGATTTTCGATGCCTTTCCTTTTTGAGCCTTGGAAACATCTTTCGCATGCAAGATTTTCCGCGCATGGCACTTAATGCACCTCTTTATATTCTTGAGGCCATAGCCTATTTTCTCCTTACAGAGAAATTCATTCCCATATCAACGTGATTTAATTTAAGGAGTATCTGAGCGTTATGGCCTGCAACCGTCTACACGCTCGTCGGCAGCCATGGGAAGTGCCCATCGAGGAGATGATCCCCCGCTTTGCCGCTCGGCTAGTGGATCCACTTCTTCCTGATGACGAATGCGACTTAGCCATGCATGAACTCTCGATCCGTAGGGGGTCTCCCCTCCCGATGGGTTCTCTCTGGCTCCGGATGATTCTCACGATCGTGCTTGCCGACATTCCTCCTCACCCAGCGGAGATGACCCTGGCAATGCTTGATGCGGCGGAAGAAAAGCTCGAGGGCTTTCATGAAGCGTGCCTGATTACCCAGGCCTTGAAGGCCTGCTCAATTCGTCTGTTGAGCGAGATAAGGGCCCGGTGAGCCATTATGTTTGCTTTCGCGGACGAACACGGCACCAACCGATGGGGAGCGACTCCTCGCGAGAATCGTCGTTTCGATGTGCTGGAGAAAGCGGAGAGAGAGAGATGGAGAATCTTGTCCTTTGCTTCATCAACCCTTGTGCCGTTGATCCTGTGTTTGGTGATCTTTTTCGTTAGTGTAGAACCCCTTTTTTTTGTACATACTCATGAATAAGAGTATCTGCCCTTTTTTGCTTTGAATTGTATTTTGCATCCATTTTGGTTTATGAATAAAAGATACAATTTTCCTCTCAGTGATGTGTCCCCTTTTCATTGAATGCATTCTGCGGATATTCTATCTTAATCTTCTTGCACAGCCGTGGCTTAGGATTCAGGGTTAGGATCTGTTTCCTGAGGCCTTTGCATCTTATGAGCTACGAGGGTCTCATAAGGAGTCTTTCTCCCTATAAGTCGAGAGGATCCCATAGGTGTGAGTTCTTCTTAAGGATCGTGAGGATCCTTAAGCGGGTTTTCCCTTGAGAGTCGCAAGGATCTCACAAGAGAGTTTTTCTTCCTTACAGGTGGCGAGGGCCTGCAAGTGCCGGGTGTGATCACCTTTTTCCGTGTTTCACGGGGTTAGGGATCTCTCAAGGTATCGTAGTTTAAAGACGTCGCGGTCAAGGTTAAGGACCTCATAGTCCATGGATTTAAGGACTCCACAGTCCGATGTTAGTTTTAAGACATCCCGGTCAAGGTTAAGGACCTCATAGTCCGTGGATTTAGGGACTCCACAGTCCGGGGTTTGGTTGCAGGGACCCGCCACCTCTTTGAAGACGTTGAGGAATTACAACGCCAGGTATCAAAGGAGTGAAGAGATGTACCCTTAAACCAAGGCGAAATCCGTAGGGAATCGGGGGGGTTGATCGTTAGTTTTAAGACATCACGGTCGAGGTTAAGGACGTCATAGTCCGTGGATTTTAAGGACTCCACAGTCCGGTGTTTGCTCTGGATGCTTCACACGGGTTCATTGCCGTGCTTGGCGAGGACCAGGCTCCGCTCTGGACGTTTTCCACGGGGTCAAAGAGTGACGTTATCCGCGTTCCACGTAACCAGGAAGTTTGCACTAGATGCTTCACACGGGTTCACTGCCGCGTTAGGCGAGGACTAGGCTCCGCTCTGGATGCTTCGCACGGGTTCACTGCCATGCTCTGCGAGGACCAGGATCCGCTCTGGACGTTTTCCACGGGGTCAAAGAGTGACGTTATCCGCGTTCCACGTGACCAGGAAGTTTGCACTAGATGCTTCACACGGGTTCATTGCCGCGTTAGGCGAGGACTAGGCTCCGCTCTGGATGCTTCGCACGGGTTCACTGCCATGCTCTGCGAGGACCAGGCTCCGCTCTGGACGTTTTCCACGGGGTTAAAGAGTGACGTTATCCGCGTTCCACGTGACCAGGAAGTTTGCACTAGATGCTTCACACGGGTTCACTGCCGCGTTAGGCGAGGACTAGGCTCCGCTCTGGATGCTTCGCACGGGTTCACTGCCATGCTCTGCGAGGACCAGGATCCGCTCTGGACGTTTTCCACGGGGTCAAAGAGTGACGTTATCCGCGTTCCACGTGACCAGGAAGTTTGCACTAGATGCTTCACACGGGTTCACTGCCGCGTTAGGCGAGGACTAGGCTCCGCTCTGGATGCTTTGCACGGGTTCACTGCCATGCTCTGCGAGGACCAGGATCCGCTCTGGACGTTTTCCACGGGGTCAAAGAGTGAAGTTATCCGCGTTCCACGTGACCAGGAAGTTTGCACTAGATGCTTCACACGGGTTCACTGCCGCGTTAGGCGAGGACTAGGCTCCGCTCTGGATGCTTCGCACGGGTTCACTGCCATGCTCTGCGAGGACCAGGATCCGCTCTGGACGTTTTCCACGGGGTCAAAGAGTGACGTTATCCGCGTTCCACGTGACCAGGAAGTTTGCACTAGATGCTTCACACGGGTTCACTGCCGCGTTAGGCGAGGACTAGGCTCCGCTCTGGATGCTTCGCACGGGTTCACTGCCATGCTCTGCGAGGACCAGGATCCGCTCTGGACGTTTTCCACGGGGTCAAAGAGTGACGTTATCCGCGTTCCACGTGACCAGGAAGTTTGCATTAGATGCTTCACACGGGTTCACTGCCGCGTTAGGCGAGGACTAGGCTCCGCTCTGGATGCTTCGCACGGGTTCACTGCCATGCTCTGCGAGGACCAGGATCCGCTCTGGACGTTTTCCACGGGGTCAAAGAGTGACGTTATCCGCGTTCCACGTGACCAGGAAGTTTGCACTAGATGCTTCACACGGGTTCACTGCCGCGTTAGGCGAGGACTAGGCTCCGCTCTGGATGCTTCGCACGGGTTCACTGCCATGCTCTGCGAGGACCAGGATCCGCTCTGGATGTTTCCTACGGGGTCAAAGAGTGACGTTATCCGCGTTCCACGTGACCAGGAAGTTTGTACTGATCATATCCGCATTTCGCGGGATGGAGGCTTGACTGTTGGCGATATGTATACCACCGAGCCATGGAACTGGGAGCTGCCGCTGCTCTGCTTTGTTTGAAGTCATGTCCGTTGTTACGAGACGAGTGTTTGGATGATCTCTAGGTCGCTTGTGGCCCGTCGAGACCTGGCTTCTTTTTCTGATGAAACCTGGGGGAGAAGTATGATCCCTTTTTGTTTACGCCTTTGGATTGTGTACAGGGTGTGATGGAATATCACCTGTAGGGCATAAATTTTATTTTTATTTTATTTCTTTTTCCGCGATGCTCTATCATTTCAGCTTTTATATCGCGAAAATCGCGATTGCCCAATCATTTCGGCTATTTTTCGCGGTGCCCAATCATTTCGGCTATTTATTTATTTTCTGCTCGCTACTTTTTATTGCGAGTTGCCCCATCATTTCGGCTGTTTTTCATGCCTTCATTTTTACTTGCTGCTTTTTATTGCAAGTTGCCCCATCATTTCGGCTATTTTGCAGGCATGTGTGGCTTGCTAGCTTTTCGTTACAAGCCTGGGTTTTATGCACCGATTTTTGCATCAGCACCGCTACAACTGGAACGTTGCCAGGAGCGAATCATCATTTGCTTTTGTCGATGACGAACAAAGGTGGCTCAGCAAACAGGGTTAAGGGTCCTGTCGACCAAGGCTTTGACTTCATGAGCCGTAAGGGTCTCACAAAGGTATTTCTCCCTTCAAGTCGTGAGGATCTTGCAGGTGTATTTTCTCCTTAGGGATCGTGAGGATTCCTAAGTGTATGTTCCTCTGTAAGTCGTAAGGATCCTACAAGAGGGTTTTCTCCTTATGGGTCGAAGGGACCTACAAGGGTTGGACTTTGTTGGGGAAATGTTTATTCGCGCCCGTGGATTGTATACAAGGGTCAGTATTGAGCCTCTTGTAGGGCAATATCGGAGGTTGTGGGGGATTTGCTTAAGAACAGGTTCAGGTTTCTGTAACTTAAGACTTTCAAATCTCATGAGCCGTGAGGGTCCCATAAGAGAATTCTCCTTACGAGTCGTGAGGATCTCGTAAGTGTATTTTCTCCTTAAGAATCGTGAGGATCCCTAAGTGTACTGCTCCTTTGTGAGTCGTAAGGATCTCACGCAGGTGGTTTCTCCTTACAGGGTCGAGAGGACTCTGTAAGTGTCCTTTAACGAGGTTGCGCCCTTTCGGGTTTTCACAAACACTCGCCGGTAGTCCTGCTGTTTTTACTCACGGAGCCCTTTCGGGTTTTCATCCGTGCCCATTTTGCTTATGGACATACCGTTTTTTTTTTATTTATATCATTTTTACTCTTCTCTTTTTTTTTTACAAGGTCGCGCCCTTCCGGGTTTTCACGAACACTTGCCGGCAGCCCTGCTGTTTTTACTCACGGAGCCCTTTTCGGGTTTTCATCCGTGCCCATTTTGCTTATGGACGTACCATTTTTTTTTTCTTTATTTATCCATCTCGTCAACCTAAGGACGTTACGGTGGTAGTTTAGGGACGTTTCGGTCCGTCGATAGTTTAAGGACGTTTCGGTCCGCTGTTAGTTTAAGGACGTTTCGGTCCGACGATAGTTTAAGGACGTTTCGGTCCGCTGTTATAGGAAGGCCGGCTGCTGCTTGTAAAGTCTGAGCCTAGGAAGATAGCGAGCGGACATAGTCGTCGTCATCCATCATTGACCTAGGCTGCAGCTTATTAAGCATGGTATTTCTTCAAGAAGCGGCCGTTTACTGGCCTGAAAGGCCTTTCACCGTGCATGTCCATGAGTAGGTAGGCTCCACCCTGGTAGACCTTGTCTATGATGTACGGGCCTTCATAGTTTGGCTCAAATTTTCCCCGCTTGGCGCGATTGGGGATCATAGGTCTTTTGACCACTAGTACGAGTTCGCCTGGGCGGAATGTCCTCGGCCTGGTCAATCTTTCGTACGAGCGCGTCATCTTTGCTTTGTAGGCTTCTAGATGTTGTTGCGCTATGAGCCGGGTTTCATCGAGGGCGTCAAGCTCCTCAAGCCGAAGGTGAGCATTTTCTTCGTTCGTCAGCTCATGGTGGACTGCTACTCGTAGAGAGGGTAACTCTATCTCAAGGGGGAGAACTGCTTCCGTCCCAAATACCAACGCGTACGGCGTTGTGTTCGTGGCCGTCTTGAATGTAGTTCGATAAGCCCAAAGGGCTTCTTGCAGCCTTTCGTGCCAGTCCCTCTTATTTCTGGAGACGGTCTTTTTTATGATCTTCGTCAAGGTCTTATTGAAAGCCTCGGCTAGACCGTTAGCTCGTGGGTTGTAAACTGAAGAATATCTCCAGTCTATATTGTGCTGCTGTGCGAAGCGGCTAATCTTATGGCTTCGGTAGGCCGGCCCATTATCGGAGATAATCCGTCGTGGAGTTCCGAACCGATAGATGACTTGCGTCTTGAAGAAATGGAGGATATTCTCCGTCTTCACTTCCTTCAGTGGTACTGCTTCTGCCCATTTGGAGAAGTAATCAGTTGTCGCCAGGATAAAGCGGTGTCTCCGGGATGATGCTGGCTCAATGGGGCCGACTATGTCAGTCCCCCACATTTCGAATGGCCAACTAGCCAGCGTCGGGTGCAGTGGATTCGGATGTTGGTGGATGAAGTCTCCATGGATCTGGCATGAGTGGCATTGCTTCGCATACTCGAGGCAGTCCTGGATCATCGTGGGCCAATAGTAACCCATCCGTTTAATTTTTAACTTCATCTTTGGGCCTGCTTGGTGAGAACCGCAAAGTCCGTCATGAACTTCCCGAATGACTCTTTCTGCTTCGTCAGGTCCCAGGCATCTCAGCCATAGAGAATCAAATGATCTCTTGTATAGAATGTCGTTGACAAAAGCGAAAGATAAAGCTCGTTTCATGAGCTGATGCCTTGAGGACGCTTCTTCGGGCATTCGGCGGGACTTAAAGTAGTCTATGAAGACTTCCCTCCAGTCCTCAGCCTTCTCACGGTCTTTTATTTGTAGGGTCGCTTGCTCAATCGCTCCCTTTTCTTTATATAATTCCGGAGGTATTTCTGCCGGGGCGAGCACTCGACGGCTTTGTACCACGATTCTGACGTCATCGAGGTTCTCGTCGGCCAGTTCTTTAGCGAGTTTGGCCAACGCGTCTGCTTTGCTGTTCTCCGCGCGCGGTATGTTCTCTAGAATATAGAAGGGGATCTGGGCCAACAGTTGTTGCACCTTTTCGCCGTACTTCACCAATTCTGGTTTGCACGTTTGGTAGTCACCATTTACTTGGCTAACGACCAGCTGAGAATCCCCGTATATGAGGAGGTCTTCAATTCCCATGTTGATGGCGATTTCGAGGCCTGCTATCAGGGCTTCGTATTCGGCTTCATTGTTTGTCCTTGACTCTGTTAAGGAAAAGGCGAAGCGCATTATCCCTCCTTGTGGAGTTGCAAAGATAAGGCCTATCCCCGATTTGATGATCGGGCTACCCTGTTTCTGTTTCTTTATGGAGGACGCTCCATCGAAATAGAGTTCCCATCGTGTGCTTCCACCGCCAATTGCGTCAAATGCATGCTCGTCCGGCAAATCACAGTTCAGAGGAGAGTCGGCCGGTATCGGGTGTTCAGCGAGGAAGTCAGCAATGGCCTGGCCTTTCACTGCCTTGAGGGGTTGATATGTTATCGAGAACTCCATCAAGAGCAAGGCCCATTTAGCGAGTCTTCCCGTCAATATAGCCTTTGACATCAGGTATTTAAGGGTGTCCACCTTCGAAATGAGACGGACTTCATGCGCCAACGCATAGTGCCTGAGCTTCGTTATTGCAAAGATTAATGCCAAGCAATGTTTTTCGATGGGCGAGTAATTGCTTTCTGCCCCCAGCAGCACTCGACTTAAGTAGTAAAGTGCTCTTTCTTTCCCCTGATCATTCTCCTGTGCCCATAATGCGCCCAAAGAACCTTCAAGGGCGGCCGTGTAAAGAATGAGAGGCTTTCCTTTCACTGGGGCAGCCAACACCGGAGGATTTTGCAAGTATTGTTTGATCTCGTCTAGTGCACCTTGACATTTGTGATTCCAAACGAACGGGGTTCCCTTTTTCATCAGGTGGCTGTAAGGACGGCATTTGCCCGAAAGATTAGCGATAAACCGCCGGATGTATGCGAGCTTCCCTTGGAGAGACCGCAACTGCTTGAGGGTTCTTGGCGGAGGCATTTCCATAATCGCTTTAATCTTTGACGGATCTATTTCAATACCTCGGTGTCGAACGATGAATCCCAGGAATTTACCCGAGGAGACTCCAAACGCGCACTTGAGGGGATTCATTTTCAAATTGTATTGCCGAAGGCGTTGAAATACGGTTTCGAGATGCTTTAAATGCTCTTCGTATGACATGCTCTTCACTACGAGGTCATCGATATAGCATTCGACGATGTCGTGTATGAGATCGTCGAAGATTTTTGTCATGGCCCTTTGATAGGTAGCGCCGGCGTTCTTTAGGCCAAAGGGCATAACCTTGTAGCAAAATATACCCAAAGGGGTGCGGAAAGCGGTGTGCTTCTGGTCTTCGGGATGCATCTTTATCTGATTGTATCCTGACGAACCATCCATAAAGGAGAAGACCTCGTGAGTGGATGTGTTATCTATCATTAGCTCGGTTACCGGCACCGGGAAATCGTCCTTTGGGCATGCTTTATTGAGATCCCTGAAATCCACGCATATGCGCACCGTTCCATTCTTCTTCATTACAGGGACGATGTTGGCAATCCAGTCGGGATATTGGACTTCCTGGATAAATCCGGAATCGATCAACTTCTTGACTTCGGCGTTGATGCTCATCTCCAGCTCAAGTCGCATCCTCCTTGGCGCCTGTTTGACTGGCTTGATATCTGGGGATATTGCTAATCTATGCACCGCAATCTCCGGATCCAATCCTGGCATCTCGGAGTAGTTCCACGCGAAGCAGTCTTTATGCCGTAGGAGCACGTTCTTTAGCGCGGCCACCTTTTCCTCGGATAACAGCTCGCTGACAAATGTCGGTCGCGGGTCGTCTGCCGATCCCAGCTCGATCTTCTCGAGGTTATCTGCGGTAGTATGTATACCGTCTTCAAGTTCTTTCGGAGCGGGCGGAAATTCCGAGATCAACTCATCATCGCTGTTCTCGAAACACCGGGGAAGGTCATCTTCGTTCTCGGGTTCTTCTTTTAATATTGTAATCATATAACAGGTGCGAACCCGCTCCCAAGACTGAGGTGGATCCGGTTCTGCTCTTGTGGCTTTGGGCTCGTGCTTTTGTGGCGGCGTTACTCTCCAACCGTCGGATAAAGCGAATCTACCCCGTCGGTACTGGTCCTCGACCCAGTTCTTGAAGGTGAAGCAGTCTTCGGTAGGATGTCCTATGGCTCGGTGATAAGAGCAATAACTCGGATGAGAGACCTTGCTAGCTTGCTCAGGATGCCTAGAATCTGGAAGCGTGATCATCTGATGTTTTAGGGCGAGCTTGAGCAACCGTTCCGTTTTGTCTCGGGGGAAGGAGTATGCTCGACTTATCTTTTTCACGAGGGACGAATCCGAGCCGTGCAGTACCCGTAACCCTCTAATCCTGCGTCGTTGTTGTCGGCTTCTTTTCCCGTTTCTTAATTTATCTCCGTCCCCGCATCGGGCCTTTCGTATGACGGGTTGACAATGGTGAACATCTTTATCTTTTGCAGCCTGTGCAGTCTGTTGGAATAGACGTTGCGTCCTGGCCTTCTCGTAGATGGCCATTTCGCGGTTGTGGTCTTCCCGAGCTTTCTGACCCACTTTCCTGATAGGTTTGCCCATTCGTTCCTCAAACGACGGACTCGGCGCTTTAATCGCGGGGTCTAGTTTTGATGGACGGTTGGCATCTCCTGACAGGGCGTCCTCCTCTTCATCAAAGGTATATATAGCGTAGCTGCTGTGAGCCCGTTCCCGTTTTCCGGCTCTTGCGTATCCAAGCCCGAGTGTTTCCATCTTCCCGTTGGACAATTTGCGTTGAGTCCCGGGGACATCCCAAATCCTGTTATAGAACCGAGCCTGCCGCACCGTCTGTCTTAAGGGTACTCCTTGGCGCTTCAATAACTTTTTCAATCCATTTGTATAGTATCTAGGCAGACGGATGGGTTGGAGCCTGTCAAGTGTAACATCCGCGCCGTGCCAGATCTCTTTCTCCACCTTCGACTATGAGGATTGGTAGAATAGGATCACCTTCTCACCCCTTCGCCTGGGAGGGACGTAGAATGTTTGCAGGTCCTGCACACTGTGAGCTTGAAGCGCGTCGAGATCCTTATAGCGTTCTTGCGGTACCATGGTGATTTGCAGACTATGGTCCTCGCAAGGGGGTGCTTGTATTGACAGCCGACTGGAGAATACGGCGTTAACCTCGTCCTCCGAATCACTCCCGAAGACCGGTATGGGGGTGGGCGCCCCCAGGTTGTTGCGTTGGGATGGCCCTGTATACACTATTTCCTCCTCTTCTTCGGTATCGCTCCCAAAAACGGGAATGGTGGCGGCGGCTTTGTCCTCTGGGTCGCGACACCTTTCTGTATCTTCGAAATCTGGCAAAAAGTATTTCGCGTCTTCGTATTTGCGAACTTCGTTTATAGAAAACGGGTTCAACTCGCCTGTTACGGTGTACTCGAAACCATCCTTGAAGTACTTCATACACTGATGTTGCGTAGAAGGGATGATGTTGTACTCGTGTAGCCAAGGACGACCGAGCAAGGCGTTGTAGCAGGTCTTGGCGTCAATGACATGGAATTTGATGTCTGTGACGAGAAGTCCGAAGCGTAATGTCAATATTACAGATCCGAGAGTCCGTGACGATTGAGAGTCGAAACCGGAGATAGTAATTTTGTCACGAGCGAGGTGTTGCACACTCATGCAGATTTCCTTCAACACCCGAACATTAAGGAGGTTAACGGAGGATCCATTATCCACCAGGATCTTGCCTATCTTGATGTCATGGCAGTATCCAGAGACATATAGGGGGCGGTTGTGGTCGCACGTCCCGAGAAGGAGGTCTTCATCACCGAAAGTGACATCGGCCGTATGCACTTCCTCCAGTTCATCCTTCATCCTTTCAGTGGTGAGGAAGGCTTGGAATTGCTCGGGTTCTTGTAACGCCTTAATTAGTGAGTCTCGCGCTTCTTTCGATAATAGGAGGGCATCAAGAATGCTAAGCTGAGAAGGTAGCTTCCTTAGGTGCGCGAGGATGTTATAGTCTACCTTACCCTTTTTGGGAGGGTCTTTGGTAGTTAGCTCTTTTGTGACCTGGTCATCTAAAGTGATATCTTCAATGACCTTTTCCTTTCCCTTATCTTTTCGGCCGACGGGCCCGAGATTCTTTTCTGGGAGTGTGCGATTGCGCAGCTGAATGTTCTCGCAGATCTCCGATTCCTCCTCTTTCCCCGAGACAGATTCTTTAAAGAGAGGGCCCAGAGCCATTTCTTCATCAGAGTCGCTCCCAAAGGTGAGAACTTGTGACTCCCTGGCGTTAACCATGCAACAGTTGCCAGTCGTTATATTGCGCCCATCGACAGTGCTTCTTCGCTCCCGACGGATCTTGCGTTTCATGCGCTTAACATATTGCCGACGAGCGACATATCCTTGCCACCATATCTTAAAGGCGTCGCACTCCTCCGTGGGGTGTGAGATTTTCCGGTGATATGCGCAATAATCAGGGTGCCTCTCCACCCCATCGTGTGTGTTTCCTTTCGAGGGTGGTAGCTTCATCCCCATTGACATGGCTTTGGCAAACCTTTTTCTCGTCTTGAATATCTTCTTGTCTGCTTCGGATGCCTTATGCTCTGTCAGGGGTAGTTCAACTCTTTCGTTCAGTTGCCCGCATTTGGCTCCTTCCGACGTGGTCATCTCACGCTCCTGGTCCGCTTTACATTTTAGACGAATCTCGTCTAGAAAAGCGTCGATCATTTCATCTGTCGGCCATGCGCGTTCTGGTACAGGCTCTGCCTCCAGTTTCCTAATGCCAGGAGTTTTCCCATCATCGGCGAACGAGTGGGAGATTACATTACAACTCGCCACATATCCTTCGGATTCATCCGACGAGCTTTCTCCATCATCTTCCTCTTGAAAGATGTGGTTGAGGAACTCTTGCAGTGTGACAGGAGTCCGCGCCTTCTGATTGTACTCTTCCAACGCGTCGATTTGCTTTTGTAAGTTCATGTGCTCTTTTCCAGGCTTCACGGACTTCTTGGATTTCTTCTTCTTTTTCTTCGAAGATTTTGACGATTGGGCGTGAGTATCTGGGCTCTTACCGTGAGCCTTTGTAGTCGGGCGGCGCCTTAGCATCCCTTCGATAATTTGAGGTTCAAGAGGGTCCTTCCATTCGACCGCAGGGCACGCATGAAGGTCTCTCAGTATTCTTTTGGTTTTAGTTGATAGCACGACCTCCCATGGAGCTTCTTCAATAAAAGAACATGTTGCCCCCGGTGTATCCGCTTTCCTAGGAGCATGCGGCTGTGGTGGGTTCGCCTTCCACTTTTCGGACAGTACAAACTTCCCCTGGAGGTATTGGTCTTCAATCCATCTTTTGAAGACGAAGCAATCTTCAATCGGATGGCCTACCGTTTGATGGTAAGGGCAGTAGTTGGAGTCATTCACCTCGGTGGGTTGCGGCGGTCGCCTTGGATTTGGTAGGTTTATAAGCCTGTTGCGTATCGCCAGCTCGAATAACCGCTTCGTCTTGTCTCGTGGGAACGAGTAGGGACGCTTCATTTTCTCATTATAATACCGACGCCTTTCCTCCAGTTGATCTGCCGGTGTCGGGGCGTTAGGTTGCTGTTGGGCATTCGCAACAAAGGTTGCCCTCCCTTTACCCTTGTCATTCCGAGGTTCCGATTTCGGTGTAGGTGGTCTATGACCCATCTGGTCCATCTGAGCCAACTTGTCGATTAAAGCCTGGAATGTGGTTGGCTTAAAGAACATCATAAACTGGGAGATGGTTGCGTGGGGGTCTAGGGTTCCCACGAACATGCCCACCGCGGGTGCTTCCTCGATACGTTGCTCACATCTCGACCACAAGTTCCGCCAGCGTATAGCGTACTGGACCCAGGTTTCGCCCGGTTTTACCCTGGCGTTAATAAGTGCGGTTATTGGAGTGCGTTCGCTGGCACTTGCAAATCGCTGAGTGAACAACAACTCCATTTCAACGAACGTTTTGATGGAATCGTTCGGGAGTTCTGAATACCATTCGAACGCTGTTTCTGATAAGCTGCCCACGAACTGGCGAAGCAACAATTTATCGTCACCGCCGGTGTTACCGCAGAGGGCCCGGAACTGGGCAACATGTTGATGGGGATTGCCGGTCCCCTTATACACATGGAATTTCGGTATCGTATAGCCTTGCGGGTATTTAATTTGATCGTACCAGCTCGGATACGGACGCCCCGTTTTCACGACTTGACCAGCTGCCTCAGTCGCATGATGAACTCGGATTTGCTGGGCTATGTAGTCAGCTAAGTCAGCCTTAGGGATTGCATCCTCCCTGGCCGTTAAGAGGGCTGGTGGTGGATTTGACGTTTCTCCTCGGTCGTCTTCAAGAACGATCGGGGGATCCTCGGCGGGTGAGTCCTGCTGGATCATCATTCCTATCACATCTTGGAAGAGAAGGCCCATCCGTTGTATGTTGGCCGCTTGTTCAGCAGCCTCTTTGTTCCTTTTCTCCAGTGTTCGGCGAAGGAATTCAGCGTCTGTTTCTTCCTCCCGGCGTGCGTCTGAGGACGTTTCTGGGTTTTCTTTTGGTCCGGTGAGCGCGGCCATGGCATTCATCATTTCTTGAAGCTTTTGTTGCTGCTCCTGGGCTTTCGTCACGGATCGGGTTAGGGGTCGGTGGCCCGTGGAAGTGCGGCTTTCCTCTTTCCCAAAGGCCATGTAAACAGTGTGCACCACCATGCCCCCAGAATCAGGGCGTCTGGGTTTAGTGCTTTCAGTCGTCGCTACATGCTGTGAGGTCCTCTCTGGCCTCCTCCTTTTGTGAGTCAGTTGATCACCAGCTTTTTGGGGTTTAGCCTGGTGACCGGCTTCAGGTTGGATTTTCAGCTTCTTGTGCCGGCGGGAGAAGTTTGGATCGATGATCGAGTCTCGGACCTGCCGCCAAGCCTTATAGATTTTGGAAGACAGCCGTTGAGGAGATCGGGGCTGTTCGGGTTTTGTTTCCTCAACCTTTTTCAATGAGGGAGGAGACCTCTTCAGTACTGCCGTGGGGGAATTCCTTCGCACCTTATTTAGCATTTCAAAGCTGTTCCCAGTTGAAACAGCAGCATTGACCTCTGCCACCGGGGCCGCTGGAGTCAGCCCGGAGGGAGAGTTGCCCCCAGCCTTCCTTACTCGGCGCCAATGGCGACGTCGAGCGCGTCGAGCGGGTGGCGTTGGGTCAGCAGTAAGAATGGTTCCTTCTTGCCCCCTGTGTGGATGGAGGGTTGTTGTTGGCGTCAGCCTATCGAAGACCGATATCCTCTGGGAAGCGGGAGCAAAGGCCGGAGCCGTCAATCTTGTAAAGACTGACTTTTTGGCTGGAGAGGTCGCCTTGGCGATTTCGGGAACGGGAGCGGCCACTTTCTTAAAAGCAGCCTTCTCTGAGATTGTAGGCCCCGTGATGAGCTCGCAGGATTCCTGGCCCAATCTAGAGAAGACCGAGGCATCGACGTTGGGCGACTCGTTGAGAGGAGCCGCAGCAGGGGTAAGACGATCAAAGACCGACTTCCCGAGAGTTTTCTTCGTCAGCACTGGAGCGGTAAAGTTTGTCGGCGGGATCATAGTCCCAAAGAACAATCCTGTGGTGGCGCGAGTGACCTGTTCCACTGGCATTGTGAATAGCGAAGCAGCTTGGGGTCCATAGGCTATACCTCCTGGCGAGGCAGAGCGTCGGCTGCGATTGCCGTCTGAGCAGTTGGAGGATTTCGCAGGGGTGGAAGCCATCGATCCTTTGCTTTCTGCAATAAGCGAGATGCCAATTCTCAGTACCTTGAAATCTAAGGGCAACTATTAGCGAACCGCGATTGGTTCGCGAATCACGACACACGAAGTGTGGAGTGGAAAGAGGAAAAGGTCCCACCGGGCGTGCCAGAATCTGTTCCCCTCCGAACGGCGGCCGGGACGTCGGGACGTCTGAGGCGTTAGGTTCGGGGCAG
Source organism: Agapanthus africanus (assembly GCA_030015575.1). Classification (NCBI taxonomy): domain Eukaryota; kingdom Viridiplantae; phylum Streptophyta; class Magnoliopsida; order Asparagales; family Amaryllidaceae; genus Agapanthus; species Agapanthus africanus. The sequence goes on from JASDDO010000024.1 coordinate 853,517,195, forward strand.
ATGCTAGTTGGTGCTATCCGTCCACCTCTCCGAAGATGCCAAGTTGATTTATGGCACCATATATCGAAGGTTTAAACGGATGCGACCGATGTAGCAGACTTCGTCAGATTCCCCCTCGTTTGAGGGGTTTTTGATTGTGGGGACGCTCTTCCCTGCAGGCGCAAGCCCCTGCAGTTAATTACGCTACCGCATTGCGGTAACAACTTTCTCCTTCTCCAGATGGTCACTTCGTGTCGTGGGTGTTTGTTTTATTGCCCGTGGATTGTTTACGGAGACTGAGTTATGTCATCGCCCGTAGGGCGTGGACTAGCCCAAATCCGCATTATCTTAAATTTGGTTTTGGGGGGGGGGTTTGGTTTGAGGATACGTCAGCCCTACTCGAGGCTAAGATCAACTCAAACGTTTGTTAAGGATACGTTAGTCTAACTTTGTGACTAAGATCAACTTAACGGGATCGTTTAGATCCGACAGAAGAGTGTTTGGACTTTAATGTTCCAGTTTAGGGGACATAGTGGTCCATCGTCTGTATGGCTGTCGGGACCCATCACCTCTCTGACGACGTTGAAGGATTACAACGACAGATGTCAGAGGAGTTCAGAGATGTACCCTTGAGCCGAAGTTAATTTGGGGGATTCGTAGTCCAGTATGTTTGAGGGTTTAAGGACGCGTTAGCCATCTTCAAGGCTAAGATCAACTTAAACGGGGCCGTTTAGGTCCAACAAAAGAGCATAGGAAAGGGCTCTATTGTTCTAGTTTAGGGACGTTGCGGTCCGTGGGTAGTTTAAGGACATTGCGGTCCGTGGGTAGTTTAAGGACATTGCGGTCCGTGGGTAGTTTAAGGACATCTCGGTCAAGGTTAAGGACGTCGTAGTCCGTGGGTTTAAGGACTCCACAGTCCGGTATGTGCTCTGGATGCTTCACACGGGTTCACTGCCGTGCTTAGCGAGGACCAGGCTCCGCTCTGGATGCTTCACACGGGTTCACTGCCGTGCTCTGCGAGGACCAGGATCCGCTCTGGACGTTTCCCACGGGGTCAGAGAGTGACATTATCCGTGTTCCACGTAACCAGGAATTTTGCATTAGGCATGGGTTTAAGGACCCCACAGTCCATATCATGAATGGTCATCGGGACCCGTCACCTCTTTGAAGACATTGAGGGATTACAATGCCAAGTATCAAAGGAGTGAAGAGATGTACCGTAGAACCGGAACGGCTTGAATAGTCCCTGACCCAATTTGGGGTCAAGACTAATTAATTATGTTATGAGCCCATTAGCCCAGTTAATCACAAATTGAGGACTTATGGCCAACTTGGGCTAAGTCCAGTCAGGTCTGGAATATTGACTTCTTGTTGGTTCATAGAGGGAGAGGCTTTGCCTCTATCCCTTTAGCCAATTGGGCCAAAACCTAGTGTTAAACACTACAGAGCAATCAGTGTTGAACACTGGGAATGAGGTTGACAAGTTAGTGTTTAACACTAAGAGATAGTTGGTGTTAAACACCAGCGACAAGGCTTTTCAAATTAGTGTTAAACACTAAAACAGATCAGTGTTGAATACTGCAAATAAAGCTTTTTAATCAGCGTTGAATGCTAAGGCCCAACAGTGTTTTAACACTGGGTTTGAGAGTTTTAATTTAGTGTTAAACACTAAGGCAAGAGGGGTCACGTGGCAGCACGTGAGAGCGCCCTCCCTTCGTTTGTTCTGCTGACATTGCTACATCTTTCAGGGCATCACGTGCCATCACGTGACGGGCATTCATATGCTTATGTATCAGAGCCTCTGTCAAGGGTCACGTGGGTCACGTGGGGTGTTGTTTCAAGGGGCTTTCTGTATATCTCTTGAGGGGGTCACGTGGTAGCACGTGACCTTGCCTTCATGTATTTTGTTTGGAGTCTTTGTTAGTTTTTTTTCAGGAATTAAATTCCTCGAGCTGTAGATTTTCAGAGGAATTAAATTCCTACTTCCTTTCGAAGACTTTGTTTTTTTTTCTCGAATAGAGTTTAACTCTGAATTTTCTGTGGGAATTAAATTCCTCATATATGCGAGGGGCTGAATAGGGTTAAACCCTAATAAAAGTTTCTTAAGGAGTTTAAACTTCCATCCTCTGTTAAATTATGATTAAGGGGATTGAATTCCTGATGTTTCAACAGAACTGGTTTTTACTTAGGGTTAAACCCTGTTTCTTCTTTTGTTCGGAAGGAATTAAATTCCCATGATATAGGGTCCAGCCCTAACTTTTATTTTGGAGGAATTAAATTCCTATAGTTCTGTGAGAATTAAATTCTCGAGCTTGCATTCCTTCTCTATGTTTTGGATCTGCATGGCAGGATCTCGACCCATTGAGAATTAAATTCTCAACCTTAAGGGGAGATGTGCGCTTTGCAGATCCTCTATCAAAGAGAGAAGAAATATGTTCTTCTGTTTTTACATATCAGAGTTAAACTCTGTTGAGAATTAAATTCTCTTTCTTTCCAATGTCTTTCCCTTTCTTACCTAGGGTTTTTGCAGAAGATCTGAGTATCAAAGCTCCTCTCCTTCTCTTTTTTCTTCTCTGCGTATGTATATTTTTTGTGTCCCTTGGCTCCTATTTATAGGAGAAGCAGCCGCATCAATCAGTTTTTTGACGAATCTTCATTGAGATTTGATTTGCGTCCATTATTCATTTTGGGCCTTTGGATTATCAGGTGAATTTTATTCACCATTGGATCTTGAATCCAGAGATTCTCCTTTGTTATTTTGGTTAGATTTAAGGGGGAAATCTTTCCAAACCCGAGATTTTCCATAGATAGATGATATTTAATCATCTCTGAATCTTTAATTTGATCGGTCCCAAATAATTACTTTCCTTTGGAAAGATTCGAATTTCCTTCAGAATTTAATTCTGTCGTCAAAAATGGGCTTTGAAAGCCGGTCACGTGTGACCACGTGACCCACTTTGGAATGAAGAATCCTCTTCCTTTCTGCGCTATCTTCCGGTTGCTGTTGTAGCCATCACGTGCTACCACGTGACGCCTGGTCACGTGTGAGCACGTGACCCCTGTCTGGCGCTTCTTTCTTTGGTTCAATTGGAGAGCGAGTTTGCTGCTTTGAACGTCACGTGTCGACACGTGACCCTGGTCACGTGGGAGCACGTGACCTCTTCTGAAGCTTTTTTTTCCTTGACTTGATCAGCGAATCAAAGTGCGCCTTTGCTGCTTGAATTTAAATGTCACGTGCCGACACGTGACCTTGATCACGTGGGAGCACGTGACCCTTCCTGAAGCTCCCTTTTCTTCGACTTTGTCAGGAGACTGAACTTGCTTGAATGATGCGTTCAGGTGTCACGTGCGAACACGTGACCGCTAGTCACGTGTAAGCACGTGACCCTCTTCTGAAGCTTTTCACAGAAGCTTCCTGATTTTAAATCAGGAAACACTATCAACGGCCAAGGAGGAAATGATCTCCTAGGCAGCATTGGATGATTATGTCTCTCAACAAATTAGAGCTCACCAGGCCAATGAAGCCTCCAATTAACTCGTCAAAACTGGACGACCATATCGGGCCTGGTATGACCAGATGAAATACCCACCGGGATGTACATTCCTGAAATTCCACATATATAAAGGAACGAGGAATCCCCATCAGCATGTCGCACAGATCAGAGTTCTGTGTGGTAATACTGGAGGCGATGACAAACTTCTGCTCTGCCAATTCTTTGAAAGCTTATCAGAGACAAATTTCAAATGGTACTCGGAGCTTTCAAATAACTCTATAAAAACCTTCTCTGAAATGGAGCTGCTCTTCACGCAAAGGTTCGCCAATGCGAGTAAGCATACTCCAATCACAGTGCTGGTCAATTCTAGGGTCAAGCTAGGGGAATCGTGGATCCAATACACGATCTGATGGTGGAACCTGTGGTCCAAATGTGAACAATGCATTAAGGAGTCTTTAGCTGTGGGGATGTTCATTAAGACTATTGATCCTCAGTTTAATGTGTCCCAATTCATGGCCTTCTTCAAGCCCACCACATTCCAGGCACTGATTGTTAAGTTAGCATAGATGGATCAGATGGGTCATGGTCCTTCCTCCTCGAGCAAGGACCCCCAGAATAATAAGGGCAAAGGAAAAGCATCCTTTTTCACTAGTGCACAGCAACAGTAGGGTGATCCGAAAGTAGCTGTCTGCCAAAACAATAGCCATACGTACCCGTCCTTGGAAAAAAGGCTGGGACATGCATATTCGTTCCCTCGCGATAAGACGAGGAGCATGTTTGAGCCGGCGATACAAAATAATTTGATCACATTTCTTGACCAACGGTGACCCGCCCAAGTCGGCGATGTCAATAACCCCAACTACTGTCCCTATCACCGGGTATTAAGCCATCCAATCGAGAACTGCTAAGTCTTCAAAAACTAGCTCGAAGATCAGTACCAGCAGGGTAAATTCACACTATCGGATAATTGGAGGATAGATCCACCCCAAAAGCATGCCACCAAGAAGGTGGATACGCAAGGGGCATCATGCTCGCTCATTGAAGAATTTCCATGGGAAGTATTTCTTTCAGCAAAAACTAAAAGAATGATGAAAAATCTACAAGCATGCCCGGAAATCAAGTGAAAAATCCCACTTGAACCTGAGATCATAGAAGGGATGCAGACACTGTGTCCCACGCCAAAAATTGCTAACAAAGGAAAAGCCCCTAAGTGTAACAACTGTAATTCTTGTGTACATAAAATTGATTTAAAGTTAATGTATACTTAGGGTATTTACATTTCCTGTGAGTACTATAAATATTTAATTCAATTTTGAATAGCAAGAAAATACTTGTAGCTCATTGGTAAGACCTTGCACTGCTGAACCAAAGCACTAGAGTTCAAATCCCATAAGCCACATTATCTTTTTATTTTGATTTCTTTTAATCTTTTTAGAAGCCCAAGAATCTACACATGCACAACACGTAAAACCAAGAGTCACACATAAAACAAACGAGTCCACTGTAGTAGTCAAAGCTTCGGGGACACGTGGCAAGAAGATAGACCCTGACTCGGCCGACTCGGGCCGGCGGAATGGTTGAATCGGCTCGGCGCCACCAGTTCCAGTGAGCCAAAACCCTGATTTTCTTCAACTCCTTACAACCTTTGGACTACCCTACCCCCCTGCACTATTTAAAATCTTTGAAATTAAACAAAGAATTAAAACACCCCCTTTTAATTTTTTAAATGCAAAATTTAATACAATTTTTATCACACCATTTCACAACTCTAAACCCTAAATTTTCCTATAAATACCACCCTCAAATCACCCCTCCTCACTCCCAAATCCCTACCTAAACTCTCAAGAAAATTCTCAAGACTTTTTGTGCGCAAGTGGAGTTAGCAAAGGGCGAAGCTCCGGCGAACTTCCGACGACGATCCGAGAAGTTTCCGGCGACGAAACGACGCACCGGCGCTTCCCCAATCTTCCTCTTCCTCTTCTGTTAACCTTAACCTTGTAATTCCCCCTTCTCTCTCTCTCTCTCTTGCTATTTTCAAATTTTTAATCCTTAAAACGTGTCGGAATCGGAGTTATCCGGCTTCCGATTCTCTTTTCTTTCAAAAATACAACATTTTCTTAATAACAAACCTACAACTTTTTCTGTCTGGTTTAATACTCATTAACTAAGATAATAGAACAAGTTAACAATAAAATAATAATCGTAGCAAATTTTATTCCACTTTTACAGTAAAATACCTTTATGTTTCATATCGACATATTTATACATTTTAACCATGTTAGCTTTAGAAAACTCATGAGGTAATGACCTACCTCCGCACAACACTCATATGTAACATAGAACGATGGAATTTAGGAACTTAGTTTTAGGGAAAATACGATTTTACTTATAACTACATCCGACTTATAAAAAAACATTTTTCTACAAGATGTGTATTTTTAACAAATCTTTGCAATATGCCGCTACAACCCATTTCGGAGAACCCGTTCGGGATGGTGCAGATTATCACATATTCTCAGACTTAGTAGTGTGAGATGCAGACTTCCGCAAGGAGCATACGGTCTCGAAAGATTTAAAATATAATTTTCTTTAGAAAAATGTGATTTCTATTATAAATAAAAACTTATATTTTTAATAAATAAATATATATTTAATTAATATCAAAATATCTATTTTTAATATTTATAATATTTCACATTTCCAAAATTCAAGAAAAACATTCCATTTACAAGAAAATACCAAACAATTCCAATATTACAAATAAATACCATATATTATGAAATTAGGTTTTATTCACTAGAAATGTCACAATGATAAAATATACAACAATGAAAACTCAAAAGACGATAATAAAATACTTGAGGTGTATTTTGAAAATTATACAAAATTATTTTTACATAAAACCCTTTCAAGTTATACTAAATTACAATAAGGACCCTAGTAAACATAGGTTTAAGCGGGACCAGTCTCTTGAGCTTCAGGGAGCCGGAGATATGGGTGCGTGCCTATTTAAGGTAGACAACTTAACAAACGGTGTTATCAACACGGTAATCGTCTTTGAAAAAGGCACAAATCCTGTCGTCCATGTGCAGCGGTTACCGATATCACTAAAACCTAATTCAGGATTCAATTTCTTTTCTAATTGTCTGACTCAGACTGAGTCTCAATATAATCAATCTGACTTGAATGAGATTCAAGTATATATAACAATTCATTATGAATCCATATATTCAATCTGTTCAATCTATCAATCTATATCAACTACATTGACTGAACCGAACCATGGATATATTCCATCTACATGATCATCCATTATATCCGTTCCATTACTGATATAATGGTTTCGGCAAGTTATCCATATATATACAATATACAATTCAAACAATACAACAACACAATCAAGACATCTCGGGGTTTATAAGGGGTAGATTGGTACGGAAGGTGTTAGAAGTGGCACGAGACAGCAACCATAAAGACACCTAACCTGAATTCAATTATCGTTGTACCGTGGCTGAATGGTTCCCTGTACTCCGTATACCATAGTCTCTAGTCTAGTAAGACTCCTCTCGTATACACTGGCCTCTTCTGTACCAAGCTACAAACAACAACGTTAATACTAAATATAACATTATAACAATATACTCTCTATTCTGTCTTTTCCATTCTTGTCTATTTACGGGACTTACCGAGCGATTTGTTCGCTAACGACATTCTCTTTCTTCTTCTTTGGAATATCGTCAGGTGATTCTGACTTTCAGGAGATTGAGCCCATGAGCGAGGACTTAGATCAGCTAGCTTTTGACCCGGAGCTCTAGTTACTTGTACATTTCATTTCAGTACTTTCCATTTCTGTTATGCCACTGTTTAGGCATTACTTTCCATTCCATGTATTTACTTTTCAAATGTATTGTAAAAAGAATGTTAATAAATAAAGTTGCTGTTCAATTTATATCTATTGTCTCTGTCTCTTGTGCATTTTATTTATATTGCTTAGATACGCTTAGCGTGTTACTTCAAAGTAAATACGTAGAAGCCAGTCGCGCCCTCTGCCCGTACACTGGGAAACGGGGTGTGACAGGTTTTGTTGGTGGCCTATGCAGGTCAGAGATGTTTGGAACCCTACCATGTAGTTCCGTTCTGCGTGGACAAAATAAGCAATATAACACAAGAACCAGCAACTGAAAACATTCTTTACAATTCATACTTCTTGAATCTTATCATTCCATATACTTTGAATCTGTACTAACCCAAAATTTTCTTTCAAGATTATGGATTCCCCAAACAATACCAGCACCAACTTCAACAACACTCCACCTCCCCTACCGATTACACCTGACATCGCTGCTCGATCAACGAGCAGATGGTTCTGCTTGAGGCAATTCGCAGCCTTCTGAAAGGACAGCAGCAACAGACTGCTATCTTGATAAACCGACCAAAGACAGAAGCACCTGGGGTGAAGCTATTTAAGGCTTTGCACCCCAAACAGTTTGTAGGAAAAGTGAGCCCTCTAGAAGCGGAGGAATGGGCTCAAAATATCGAAGATGATCTGGCAACGGCACAAGTGCCAGAGATAGCTTTGGTTCGTGTTGCCAAGTTGCAGCTTACGAACAATGCACGGGTTTGGTGGAAGGCGGAAGAAAGCCGTCTTGATCAACCCATCGAATGGAAGACTTTCCGCGACATGTTCGACGCAAAGTACTTCCCTGAGACTGCCAGGTTCGACATAGAACAACAGTTCATCTATCTGCAACAAAGTTCAATATGGACCAAGTCAATAGATGAATATGACACTGAGTTCACCAGACTCAGTCGGTAAGATATGTCTCAATAATTCGATTTATCAGTAAATCACATACTACACAGCTAACACAATACTTTAACATATTTGCGGCACACCTGATATCGATGGATGAGATCAGAGCCCGTCGATTTCAACAAGGGTTAGATTCGGAGATCCGGTCTGCACTGGCCACAAGAGATTTTCTGACTCATGAATCGACTCTGAAAGCTTCCCGCCGTTATAAGGCAGTGGTAAAGATGAGGGACAGATCTCAACCTGCCGGAATGAAGTGCCCTGCCAACCAGATTACAGGAGGAGCCTCGTCAAGGCCACCATTTGTGCCCAGGAGACCGGGAGTACCAATCAACCGGCCAAGCCCAGCTTTTTGCACATATTGCAGGAGAGATGGACATCTGATGAAAGACTGCCGGCGAGCCAACCGTCTTTGCTTAGTCTGTGGCTCAGCTACTCATGATATTGGGTCTTGTCCCAGAAGACAAAACCCAATTGCTGCACCCAGGCCAGCAATCACTTACCAGCAGAGACCAGCCATTCAGGCACCTGCTCCAAGACTCTCTCTCCCTGCTCCACCACCTAGAGGACCACCGATGCACCTCCTCCTTGTCAGTTCCATCAAGCTCAAATGAACGTTCAAAAGAATGCTCCTCTGGCCAGGAGGAATTTACCACGGCGACAGGCTTTCACGATGACCGTGGAAGAAGCTGAAGCCACTGGCCAAGTTATCACTGGTAAGCTTTTCTTCTCAACCTTTTCTTTCAGTCTTAACACCTACTTGCATATTTTTCCTATACCTAAAATATATCCCCCATACCTTAGGTACAATCTTAGTAGCCTCACTTCCTGCATTAGCACTCTTCGATACTGGAGCATCTTATTGATTTATGTCGCAACGGTTCGTCCGAACTCATGCGATTCCAGTCACACCGCTTGTATCCACTGGAATGTCAGTTCAGGGAACGACGTTCTAAAGGCAACAATGGGATACAGCTTGTGTCTAGTAGTCATCTGCAGCAGAGAATTCTATGCCAACTTCAAGGTGCTGGATATACCGAACTTCGATGTGGTTTTAGGTATGGATTGGCTCGGAACATTTTATGCTACAATTGACTGTCGTCAAAAGAGGGTAGTATTCGAGATTCCAGATCATCCGGTATTTTATTTCAAAAGTGAAGACCGTACCCTGGAACCAAGTACATACAAGGCGAAACCAAAGAAGGCAGTGATTGCGGCAATTCAAGCGAAGGAAGGATCAAAGCCAGAAGTGATTCGAGAGTTCGATGATGTGTTTCCTGACAATATATCAGGTTTGCCTCTAGATCGAGCTCTTGAATTCAGTATTGATTTAGTACCAGGGGCACAACTGGTGATCAAAGCACCTTATCGATTAATTCTGGAAGGTTTGAAGGAAGTCTGAACTCAGTTGGACGAATTATTGGCGAAAGGATGGATTCGTCCCAGCACGTCAAGTTCGGGATCACCAGTACTGCTTGTGAAGAAGAAGGAAGGTTCATACAGAATGTGCATCGATTATAGAGCCTTGAACGAAGTAACGATAAAGAACAAGTATCCGCTACCGTGTATCGACGATTCATTCGATCAACTAAGTGGATCTTGTGTTTTCTCCAAATTTCGTTCAGGTTATCATCAGGTAAAGGTCAAGGAAGATGATATTTATAAAACAGTTTTCAAAACTCGCTATGGTCATTACGAATTTCTTGTGATGCCATTTGGAGTGACCAACCCATCAGCAATATTCATGACCGTAATGAATCAAGTTTTCCGAGAGTATATAGACAGGTTTATTGTCATCTTTATTGACGACATCCTGGTGTATTCTAAGATTCGGAAAGAACATGCCGAGCACCTACGAATTATCCTTGAAACTCTACGACAACATCAACTATATGCCAAGTATAGCAAGTGCGAGTTTTAGCTAAACCAAGTTGGTTTTCTTGGACATATTGTATCAGGCAAAGGAATCTCTATGGATCCAGCGAAAGTTTCAGCAGTAAGAGAATGGCCGACACCAAAGTCAGTGAAGGACATTCGAAGTTTCTTGGGTCTAGCTAGATATTACAGAAGGTTCATTGAAAGCTTTTTGAAAATAGCAACACCCCTGACCAGGCTCACACATAAAGATGAAGATTTTGTGTGGTCAGAAGCATGCGAGCACGCTTTCGTAAAACTCAAGTCAAGGTTGACATCAGTGCCTATTCTCGTTATACCGGACCAATCTGGTGGTTTCGAAGTACATTGCGATGCATCCGGTAAGAGATTAGGATGTGTTCTACATCAGCACGGAAAGGTTGTGGCTTATGCTTCATGACAGCTGAAGATTCATGAGTGCAATTATCCGACGTATGATTTGGAATTGGCGGCAGTTATCTTTGCACTTAAGATTTGGTGCCATTATCTTCTTGGTGAGCGAGTGAACATACACACATATCACAAGAGTCTGAAATATGTGTTTACTCAGAAGGAGCTTAATATGCGGTAGAGACGATGGTTAGAACTCATGGCGGACTTTGACATCAATCTGCAATATTACCCAGGGAAGGTGAATGTGGTACCTGATGCTCTTAGTCGCCAACCATTAGCAACGAATCTCACCGCTCAGTGGAAGCTTCAACAAGACTTGCATCAGATGAAGATTGAAGTAGTCATACCAGGTAACGCTTCAAGCTTGATAAATTTACAAGTTCAATCTACCATTGTCAATCAGATCAAAGCAGCTCAAGCAAGTGATGCTAAGTTGCATGTAAATTCGATTTGATGCGTGAGATAAATGCGATGAAAGACTATAAGACGGATATGATGATATGATGATATGTTGGTATACGGATACGAGTCGATCGAGTTGATTTATTCCCTGTCGGTTCCCTGATATGAGATTATTACGGATGTGACCTGGGACATAGGTGTGTGTGTGTGTGTGTGTATATATAGAATGTTGTGAATCATGGATGATAGGCCGTATGTGATATTAGGCCGTACCCTCATTTGTCGTATAGGATATTAGGATCCCTATTATCTTAATGCCGCCGTACGATGATTTTCCGTACGTGATGAGTTTGACTTGATGATTGATCCTTACCCTTGCCTAGAGGTTGTCGTACGATGGATTATACCATACACAATGTTGATGGGCTGGATGCCGAATGATAGATTCCCCGACTCGGTCATATTAGATGCGTATACCCGTCAGGATTTGCATATGATTTACCTTATGCTGCATTCATATTATTTCCATCGCATTGCTTATACCTGTGCTAGTACACTTGCACCATTATCGATGATGCGTATGTTACACGTACACAGATTTGCCGGCTCACACACTTCATCATCGATAATTGCCATGTCACTATACAGTAGGGTTGGTGCATCATGACATACACATTGTATATTCATATTGGTGCATATATACCTTGATACACCCATACTTGCGCACATACATTGGTACATCTATACTTGCGCACACATACATTGGTACATCTATACTTGCGCATATACATACTGTACCTACATAGATAACTGGTTTTATTGGGAAATTAGGAACCGCATGTTATATTTTAAAAACTGGGATCATTTTAAAAGAGTGGTTTCCCTTTAATATGTCATATCACTGTTCTATGTTGCATGATACACGAATATGCTCGCATTTCTCTTATATGTCGCATACATCATGCTCTATTATTTTACGCATTGAGATATACTGTTTTCATGAGATTTCTGAATTTGAGAACCATGGACATTTCAAAAGAGATTATGTGTTGTTTTAAAAAAACCCGGTTTCTCATGATATGATATTTCAGTGCGTCCACCATGTGTTTTCTCTGTTCTGAGAGCGACATGTGAAACCCGATTCGAGGAGGCGGATGAGGCCGATTGCGGGTGCATGGTGGACCCAGTATGGTACTCCGGGGCAAGAAAGGGATGCTGTGTATACAGACGGTGAGCCTGGCAGAGGGACTACTACCTACCGATGATAGTATTTGGGCTCGGCGGATATCCGGAGGATACCGACCAGAGTCAAGAGATGATATAGGATGATCCGGACCGACGGAGCCCGTGGGCTGAACCGGACTGACGGAGCTCGATATATGAGGATTTACGTGCCGATGCTGGGCACGGTTTTCATGATGTTTTCGAGTGTCGATGCTAGGCACTCAGGTTCCATGATTTTGATGTGTCGGGAGGGACACCGTTGACATATATCCTCATACTTTCATGCACACTCCTTTATGATATTTACATGCATACAGAAATTGGTTATATGGGTGGACGAGATCCACATGCATACATACCTTGATTATGGTTGGACGAGATCCATATACATGCATTAATTATTAATGTTGGATGTTATCCGCATGTATATAGGTATTGACTATCTTGTTGGCACATATACAGACCCGGTCACCCTAGATATCATAGTATTACCTTTATGATATAGTTGAACTAGGAGTCGTTGTTTATTCGATTTCTATCTGTTGATACTTTTCTACTCACGAGTTGGCAACTCACCCCTGTTGTGCCACAGTTCATGCAGGTTGACCGCTTGGATCAGTAGCGGCTTCGCTGGCACACAGTTGCATTCGGGTGTTTTGCATTGGTAGGTGGGACATTTGTATCGTACCCACTCTTGTATCTATATTTCATATTGTATCTAGTTAACTCCATCAATCAAAATTCGTAAATTGTATAAGTAATGAGACTTAGTGGGATTGTGGCTGCGAGACTTAGAGCGAGGGGTTTTTCGCTACTTGTGGTTTTGATGTCTTGCGTATTTATTTATCTTTTGTGGTGAACTTCGCCGTTGGGCGTCATATACTTATTTATACTGTATTGCGTGGTTGTGATCCTCCGTTTGGCGAAGAGCTAGCTCCCGCTTGGGGATGCCCTTATTATTATTATTATGTATTTGTGGTTTTGGATCAAAATATACAAAGGAGGTGCTGCCCAAATTTTTAAAAGACGAAACATGTTTTAAAACTAGTAAATTTCACTTGCATTTTCATGTTCCTTTTCTATGTATTGATAAAAACTTGATTTCATTATACCTTTATTTCAAAACTTCACCTCCTTTATTTTTCTTAAAGGGTTTAGATTTCTGGGTTTCAGTTTACTTGAATTCCGTTACGCCTTTAGACGTTGCGTGATTCAAGTGCTGGTCACGAGCTAATATTTTGGGTCGTGACACGCGAGCTTTACTTGGAGAGATCGCAGTTGTTTGAGGGTTCTTGGCGAGGTCATTTCCATAATCGCCTTAATTTTTGAAGGATCAATTTCGATACCTCGGTGACGAATGCTGAAGCCTAGGAATTTGCTTGAGGAGACTCCAAACGCGCAATTTAAAGGGTTCATCTTCATATTATATTTCCGAAGACGCTCGAACATGATCTTCAGATGTTCCCAGTGTTCCTCATGAGATTTGCTCTTGACTAAAAGGTCATCGATATAACATTCGAAGATCTTGTGTATGAGATCTTCGATATTTTCTTCATGGCCCTCTGGTATGTAGCTCCAGCGTTCTTTAAACCGAAGGCATCACCTTATAACAAAATACGCCCAATGAAGTTCGGAAGGCGGTATGCTTCTGATCTTTAGGATCTATCTTTATTTGGTTGTATCCTGAAGATCCATCCATGAAGGAGAAGACATCATGGGTGGACGTGTTATCGATCATCAGCTCGGTAACGGGCACTGGAAAGTCATCTTTTGGGCATGACTTATTGAGATCTCGAAGGTCTACGCAAATCCAAATCGTCCCATTTTTCTTCATCACCAGAACGATGTTGGCGATCTAGTCAGGATATTGAATTTCTTGGATAAAGCCGAATTCGATTAATTTCTTGACTTCGGCGTTGAAACTCGTTTCAAGTTCAAGCCGCATCCTCCTTGGTGCCTATTTAACTGGTTTCATCTCTGGCGATATGGCCAGCTTGTGTACAGCCCTGGATCTAACCCCATTATTTTAGAGTAGTTCCAAGTGAAGCAGTCTTTGTACTGCATAAGTACATCTTTTAATGTGGGTACCTATTTTTTGGATAGCAGCTGACTGAAAAACGTCAGCCTCGGATCATCCTTGGTTTCCAAGTTGATTTTACTTAGGTTATCTGCCGTGATGTGTATCCCATCCTCCAGGTCTTTTGGTGCTGGTGGGAATTATGAGATTTCCTTGTCATCGTCTTCATTTGTGAAGCATCCGAAAAGATCAATCGTAACTTCATCCTCTTCCACTTTTGAGAAAGTTACTATATGACAGGTACGAGTCCACTTCCATTTCCGCGGCCGAGCTGGTCTTAACCTAGTTTTATAGGTCATCTTTTGCTTGTTCTTTTGCGGCGGATCTGTTCTCCAATTATCGAATAACATAAACTTGCCTTGTTGATATTGGTCCTCCACCCAGTTCTTGAACGTGAAACAATCTTCAAGGGGGTGACCTGTTGCTTAGTGATAGGAGCAATAATCGGGGTGATGAACTTCATTTATCTGTTCGAGGTGCCGATACTCCAGAAGTGTCATTATTTGGTGCTTCATGACAAGGCTGAAAATCTTTCCTGTCTTGTCTCGAGGAAATAAATATTTTCGACCCATCTTCTTTATGAGGGACGGGCTCAGAGCGCACTTTCCTCGCTTAGCAGGCGTCTTGGACATGCTTTGTTGTTCTTGAGCTTTGTTTGCAATTGCCGCCTTATTCTTGTCTCCGCTTCAGAATTTTCCTTTTCCATGGGTACACAGTGGGTTGTGGATGGAGAGTATTATGATCCACTTTTTCCACTAATTGCCGACTGAGACGCTGTGTCTTGGCTTCTTCATATATGGCCATTTCACGATTGTGGTTGTCTTGGCTGGCTTGACAAGCTTTTTTTATTATCTTGTCAATTTGTTCTTCAAGCGACGGACTTAAATTTCTTCGAGCGAGGATTTTCTCTTGTTTGGTGGCAGGGCTGCATAGAGAAATATTTTCTTCTCCATTGGAGCTGTTTATGGCGTGGCAGCTGTAGATTTGCTCTCTCTTCTTGGAACAAACATATTCCAGCCCAGTTGTTTCCATTTTCCCGTTGGGCTTCTTTCGTTGAATGCTAGGGATATCCCAAATCTTTCTGTGGAATTAGGCTTGCTGAACTGTTTGTTCGAGAAGCACGCTTTGGCGCTTTAACAACTTCTTTAATCCCTCCGCATAATATCTTAGCATACGGATGGGCTAGAACTTGTCAAAAGTGCTATCGACACCATGCCAAACTTCTTTTTCCACCATAGTCTCCATAAATTTGTAGAAGAGGATCGTCTTTTCATCTTTTCGTTTTGGAGGTACATAGAAAGTTTCCAGCTCCTGCACGCTGTATGTATTGAGCGTGTCAAGTTCTCTATAGTGTCAAAGTGAAGTCATCATAATATGTAGGCTCTTATCCGCTTCGGCAAGAGTTTGTGTTGATGGGAAAATGGAGAACACCGTGTTCATCTTATTTTCAAAGTCACAGCCAAAGAACGGAATAGGGGTCGATGGTCTGAGCTTATTATTCTCCCTTTGAGGTTGTCTCGAGTAGACTATTTGTTTGTCTTCTTCAGTATCGGTTTCAAAGACCGGGATGGTGGCCACCGATTTTTGTTTATTTTCCGGCCTGTGGCACCTTTCAGTATCCTCAAAGTCCAGTTGAAAGTATTTTGCATCTTCATACTTTCATACCTCATTCATCGAGAAAGGATTGAGTTCTCCCGTAATGGTGTACTCCGAGCCATCTTTGAAATTCTTCATACACTGATATTGTGTAGAAGGGATGACGTTATACTCGTGTAGCCAAGGCCTGCCGAGTAAAGCGTTATAATAAGTCTTGGCGTCAATGACATGATATTTGATGACAGAGACGAGCAGCCTGATGTGGAGAGTCACTATTACGGACCCAAGTGTCCGTGACGTCTGTGAGTCGAACCCCGAGATGGTAATTTTGTCTCGGGCAAGATGCTCAACATTCATACATATTTCTTTCAACACTCTCACGTCGAAAAGATTGACGGAAGATCCATTGTTGATAATGATTTTCTATATCTTAATGTCGTGGCAGTACCCGGTGGCATATAGCGGTCGATTATACTCGCATGTACCGAGTAGCAGATCTTCATCGCTGAATGTGATGTCAGTTATATGGACCTCTGCCAATTCATTTTTCATCTTCTCTTCTGCAAGGAAGGCTTGAAACTGATCAGGCTCTTGTAAGTCCTTGATCAAGGAGTCTCATGTCTCTTTCGATAAGAGCAAAGCATCCAGTATACTCTGTTGTGAACATATCTTCCTCAAATACGCAAGGACATTATAATCCACCTTAGTTTTCTTAGACAGGTCCTTTGCGGCGAGCTCTTTGGCCACCTCTTCATCAAGGGCGATCTCGTCAGGAATTTTCCCTTTCCCTTTATCCTTTTTGTTCGAACCTTTATTTGCGGATCCGATGTTCTTTTTAGGCAGTGTGCGGTTACGCAGCGAGTTGTTTTCATAATTCTTTTCCTCTTCTTCTTTCTCCAGAGCAGAGTTTTCAAAGAGAGAGTCGAGGAGCATTTCATCCTCAGAATCGCTCCCGATAGTAAGAAACCAAGGTTTTTCTTTCCTGACCTGGTACGAGCCATATGATAGCTGTCGGTTGCTTCTTTGTGCTCTACCATCTTGCCGTTCTCATCTCGAAGAGCGCAAGCTTCACGCTTCTCCTTCTTGAAGTGTTTTCTGTGGGCAATATATCCTTGCCACCAATTCTTGAAGGTGTTGCATTCCTCAATGAGATGGGTGATTCTTTGGTGGTACGAGCAGTATTTCGGTTGTCCCTCTCCACCATCGAAATATGGGACTTCTGGCGTGTACATCATAAGAGGTGGTAGCTTCATCCCCATTGAAAAGGCCTTACAAAATCGTTTCTCAGTTTTGATCCTGCTCTTATTTGTTGCAGGTATGCCTTGCACGATTTCACTGGAATAGCTCGGCAAGTAATAAATAGACAGTTTTCGGCTTCAAATGCAGAAGCTCCTGACTCGAGCTTGGTCGAAGAGCTTTATGACCTATCCTCGCCGCAACATCTTTATTCAAACGCTGACGTTTAGCCTTTTCATATATGGCCATCTCGCGTTCCTAATTATCTTTACTCTTTGGGAATGCTTCTTTCAGCAGCCTTTCAATTGGGTCTTCTTCAGACAGTTTTGGGATTTTTATGCTGATTCTGCCCCCGGTTCATCCGTGTTTCTATCCGACGTTGGCGGATCTTCTTCATCATATAGTGATGAATGAGAAACCATGTGTCAACTTGCTACACGTTCTCATGCTTCATCTGATGAGTCATTTTTCTCATCATTGTCACTGTCCCTATCCTAGAGAATATGCTGGAGGAACTCTTTGAGTGTGACTGGAGTTCGTACATTTTGATTGTATTCTTCCAGCACGTTTATATATTTTTGGAGGTCTGTGTGTCTGTCGATATTATCATCAAGCTACATAGGCTTCTTAGTCTTCTTCTTTTTCTTAGAAGATTTCGAAGGATTGACTTAGTGTCACGTCCCGCTTCCCAGTGTACGGGCAGAGGGAGCAACTGGCCGCTACGTATTTACTCTGAAGTAAACATGCTAAGCGTATCTAAGCAATATAAATAAAATGCACAAGAGATAGAGACAATAGATATAAATTGAACATCAATTTTATTTATTAACATTATTTTTACAATACATCTGAAAAGTAAATATATGGAATGAAAAAAAATGCCTAAACAGTGGCATAACAGAAATGGAAAGTACAAAAATGAAATGTACAAGTAACTAGAGCTCCAGATTGAAGGATAGCTGATCCAAGTCCTTGCTGGTGGACTCGATCTTCTGAAAGTACGAATCACCTGACGACATTCCAAAGAAGAAGAAAGAGAATGTCGTCAGTGAACAAATCGCTTGGTAAGTCCCGTAAAAAGACAATAATGGAATAGACAGAATAGAGAGTATATTATTATAATGTTATATTTAGTGTTAACGTTGTTGTTTGTAGCATGGTACAGAAGAGGCCAGTGTATACGAGAGGAGTCTCACTAGGGTATACGGAGTACAAGGAACCGTTCTGCCACGGTACAACGGCAATTGAATTCAGGTTAGGTGTCTTTATGGTTGCTGTCTCGTGCCACTTCTAACACCTTCCGTTCCAATCTACCCCTTATAAACCCTGCGATATCTTGATTGTGTTGTTGTATTGTTTGAATTGTATATTGTATATAGATGGATGACTTGCCGAAACTATGATATCAGTAATGGAACGGATATAATGGATGATCATGTAGATGGAATATATCCATGGTTCGGTTTAGTCAATGTAGTTGATATAGATTGATAGATTGAACAGATTGAATATATGGATTCATATTGAATTGTTATATATACTTGAATCTCATTCAAGTCAGATTGATTATATTGAGACTCGGTCTGAGTCAGATAATTAGAAAAGAAATTGAATCCTGAATTAGATTTTGGTGATATCGGTAACCGTTGCACATGGACAGCAGGATTTGTGTCTTTTTCAAAGACGATTACCGTGTTGATAACACCGTTTGTTAAGTTGTCTACTTTAAATAGACAAGCACCCATATCTCCGGCTCCCTGAGGCTCAAGAAACCGGTTCCGCTTAAACCTATGTTTACTAGGGTCCTTATTGTAATTTAGTATAACTTGAAAGGGTTTTATGTAAAAATAATTTTGTATAACTTTCAAAATACACCTCAAATATTTTATTATCGTCTTTAGAGTTTTCATTGATGTATATTTTATCATTGTGATGTTTCTAGTGAATAAAACCTAATTTCATAATATATGGTATTTATTTATAATATTGGAATTGTTTGGTATTTTCTTGTAAATGGAATGTTTTTCTTGAATTTTGGAAATGTGAAATATTATAAATATTAAAAATAGTTATTTTGATATTAATTACATATATATTTATTTATTAAAAATATAAGTTTTATTTATGATAGAAATCACATTTTTCTAAAGAAAATTGTATTTAAATCTTTCGAGACCGTATGCTCCTTGCAGTGGTCTGTATCTCGCACTACTAAGCCCAAAGATGTGCAATAATCTGCACCATTCCGAATGGGTTCCTCGAAATGGGTTGTAGCGGCACATTCCAAAGATTTGTTTAAAATACACATCTTGTAGAAAAATATTTTTTTTATAAGTCAGAGGTATTTATAAGTAAAATCGTATTTTTCCCAAAACTATATTCCCAAATTCCGCCGTGCTATGTTACATATAAGTGTTGTGAGGAGGTAGCTCATTACCTCATGAGTTTTCTAAAACTAGCATGGTTAAAAGGTATAAATATGTCGATATGAAACATAAAGATATTTTACTGTAAAAGTGGAATAAAACTTGCTACGATTATTATTTTAATGTCAACTTGTTCTATTATCTTAGTTAATGAGTATTAAACCAGATAGCAAAAGTTGTAGGTTGGTTATTAAGAAAATGTTGTATTTTTGAAAGAAAAGAGAATCGGAAGCCGGATAACTCCGCTTCCGACACGTTTTAAGGATTAATATTTTGAGAATAGCAAAAGAGAGAGAGAAGGGGACTTACAGGGTTAAGTTTAAGAGAAGAGGAAGAGGAATATTGGGGAAGCACCGGTGAATCGTTTCGTCGCCGGAAACTCCTCGGATCGTCGTCGGAAGTTCGCCGGAGCTTCACCCTTTGCTAACTCCACTTGCACATAAAAAGTCTTGGGAATTTTCTTGAGAGTTTGGGAAGGGATTTGGGAGTGAGGAGAGGTGATTTGAGGGTGGTTTTATAGGAAAATTTAGGGTTTAGGGTAGTGAAAGGGTGTGATAAAAATTATATTAAATTTTGCATTTAAAAAATTAAAAGGGGGTGTTTTAATTCTCTGTTTAATTTCAGAGATTTTAAATAATGCAGGGGGAGTAGGGTAGTCCAAAGGTTGCAAGGAGTTGAAGAAAATCGGGGTTTTGGCTCACTGGAACCGGCGGCGCCGGGCCGATTCAACCGTTCCGCCGGCCCAAGTCGGCTGAGTCGTGGTCCATCTTCTTGCCACGTGTCCCCGACGCTTTAACTACTGCAGTGGACTCGTTTGTTTTATGTGTGACTCTTGGTTTTATGTGTTGTGCACGTGTAGACTCTTGAGCTTCTAAAAAGATTAAAAGAAATCAAAATAAAAAGATAATGTGGCTGATGGAATTTGAACTCTGGTGCTTTGGTTCAGCAGTGCAAGGTCTTACCAATGAGCTACAAGTGTTTTCTTGCTGTTCAAAATTGAAACAAATACTTATAGTAGTCACAGGAATTGTAAATACTCCAAGTATATATTAATTTTAAATCAATTTTATGTACACAATAATTGGAGTTGTTACAGTCTACCCTTCTTACAAAAATTTCGTTCTCGAAATTTACAATTTATTTTAAGGACTAGTTTACAAATAGGTGAGGGTATCTTGCACGCATTTCATCTTCCCTTTCCCATGTCGATTCTCCTGGAGTGTCTTTTCTCCACATCACTCGAACTAAGTTGACTTCCTTGTTCCGAAAGACTTCACTTTCCTATCCAGGATCTCCACAGGTTATAGTTCATAAGAAAAGTCGGGCTGTACAGTGAGCTTGGAATGATCGAGAATATGGCTGGGGTCACTCACATACCTTCTGAGTTGGGATATGTGGAACACATTGTGCACTCCTTCCAATGAAGGTGGAAGTGCCAAGCGATAAGCCACTTCACCGACTTGTTCGAGTATGTCGAATGGTCCAATATACCTTGGACATAGCTTACCCCGTATTCCAAATCGAATCACTCCGCTGTTTGGAGATATCTTCAGAAATACATGATCTCCCGGCTGGAACTCCAAATGACGGCGCTTTGCATCAGCCCGGTGCTTCTGTCGATCTTGGGCTATGTGCATTCTTTCCCTAATAGTACAAACCATATCAACAGTTGCTATAGTACCCTAAATGGTTTAGAAAAAGATACATACGATTCTTCGGTTTAGAAAAAGGTATGGTTCGGATGACGCATCTACATCAACTATCTAGTTCTACAGTACCCTAAATGGCAATATCGCTAAACGTCATCCTATGATAGTAGTAACATATCACTTCTAACTATGCTCTAGTTTCTAATATGGTTTCATAGCTATCTCATTCTAACCCTAGTTTCCTAATCTAGGTTTCCTAACCATATTCTATAAATCAGTTTTCCATCAAAACTTTGCGGGGGTGCTATCGCCATTCACCCGACTTCCCCGGTAGATATAGATCTACTGACCTGGTCTTCGCTTGCCGAAATCGATGATGTCACGCTCCGTCATCTCGGAATCCATGCGAGGATACCTACAATAATAATCAATCGCAATATGTATTAAAATCAAGGCGGAAAACCAAAACGTCACGCGCATTGCTCATAGGTTAGAACCTATAGCTTATGCGTACAAAATCAACCAAACAACCCTTGTTGTTGATGTACAAACACACGACAACCAAAAACGAATCCAAATATCAAAACTCATCATTCAAAATATGGAAAACATATCCTAAATCATACACAAGTGTTCCCACATTTTGACTCAGGTCAAATAAATCCAAGCAAACAAGTCTAGGGTGATATATATAGTATATATGAGCTACTGGACCAACCTAGGCCCCTACCCTTATGAAGTGGCCGGCCCCTATACCCAAAATTCCGAGCACGCCGGCCAGAGGGTCTCTGTTTGGGTTCATCAGGTCAGAGTGGTCTCCAAGTAGTATATCTAGGCCCCTAGTATTGTTTGGTTGTCTCAGAAAGTCCCCACGTCATCCCAGATTTTACAGTAAGCACACTAAAAGTCACAAAACCAATACGGAACAAATCCTAAGTTCGTGCATCGGGTTCAGGTCTATGGCTCAAGTCAGGAATCGTGTCACCATGTCATGTAAACACTCCTAACTGCTCCCAGATTTTACCTATAGTCACAACAGAAAAATCTAGTAGGACCAAACACCTCTAAACAGCTTCAGGCAACTACCCTAAGAAATCCAATCCCTAACTCCCCTACAAACCCGGGGTCGCCGGATTTTCCTCAATAGTCGCCGAACAAAACCGATGGGAAGCATCTCGTTCTTCAGGTGGTCACTTAGGGTTACGAGCACAACATTACCACACTGTTTGTTTTACCAGTGAATGCTCGGGGCCACAGCAGGTCAGCGACATCACAAAACGACATCTAAAACACGATATCTCACAAAACTAATCTAAAGGGAAGAAATTATACCTCAATAAGGCCACTCAAGAAAACCCTAGCTCCCCTACGTCGTCAAAATTCCACATAGCTCGGTTCAACGTGTAGAGGAAGAGATGGGGATTAATTTTTGTGAAAGGGGTTTAAGGTTTTGGGGATTTATTGGAGGTAGATCTAGGATTTGAAGTGGTGGGTTATGGAGTTGAGGAAGATGAAGAGGGAGATGAAAATGATGGGGGAAATGAACTATGGCAGCAGCCCCCTCCCTCTCTCTCATATAAACACACACACTCTCTCTCCAAAAGTCTACCCTAATCATTATGTCCCCTCTTTGACTTTTCTTTTTCCCATTTCTTTTTTCACCAAAAATACATACACCCATATAAAACTACAAATGAAATAACATGTAACCAAATGAAACATGTCATGGTTCACTAACCATGAAAACTGTAGAAACACGGATTTGGCTTAATCGCGATTAGCAGCGCACTAATCGGGTTTTTATCAAAACTGCGTATAATAAATTTTAAAATTTCCATATCCGTTAAATATATTTTTAAATGAATAAATCATTTTAATTTCCTTTTTTTTATCACAATTATTGGTATATATTTATACCCTTTTTCGAAAACCGCAATTTCGCAAATCGGGCAGTTTTCGGGAGAAATATTATTTTAATATTAAATTCCAAAAATAATATTTTATATTTTCTGAAATATTACATTCTTCCCCCTTAAATAAATTCGGTCCCCGAATTTAAATTTAAACCCCCAAAATCTAAAACATTTCAATAATCGGCTCAAAACAACGGGGCTCCAAAATCATGGAAAACGCAGAAATAACACCGCGCGTCAAGTGCGCATGAAAACGGGTACAAAGCTCAAAATCGAACTCCGTCAAGCGTTACGAAAATCATCTAATTTGCACGCATATCCTCGGAGTTATAATGGAGATACAGATCTCGAAATCCACTACTGAAATCCAATATACACTAGTCAAATACTATAATACGTGTATAGTACACATCTTTGAAAACTCCAAAATCTGAATAAAATACATGCAAAATCTTTTCTAAATCGTCGCGGGAATGCGTAACTCATGACATAACTGACGGACGCTCATTTTTAAAATAATAATATATGTCCATATATGTTTTCTTAAATACACGTTCCGTCGTTTTCGAAATATCCCAAAAGGTTCTCCTTTATAAACGTTCGTGTCGCTCACGGACACGTAGGAAATAGCGAGACTATAGCTCCTCTTGAAAACCCTTTTGATAATCTTTTAATGCATGCAGAGTACTCAGGTACTATCCTCAGATCAGTCCTGTTTGGCTACTACACAATATAGTGCCCAACATGAAAACAAAGTGCTCAAAAGCAAAATCAGCTTCAAAAGGCGTATCCAATAAACACATGCGTTTGGTGCGCATGGAATTCAAATCCAAATATAGGTGCCACAATATGCACAAAAGCCCAAACTACGTGCAACGGGTGTGCACGAAAGCATCTGTCCACTGCAACGGGTGTGCACGACAACAATATCGGGTGCATCTGACATGTATAAGAGTCCATTCAGGTGCACAAGGTGCATAAAACAAATATCGAGTATCAAAATCGAATCGACGGTATACAACACATTTCAATCCAAATCCAAATAAGGTATACCGTAGTATATAATCTCACCACCATGTGCATCAACGTGTACAAAAGCAAATCAAATACTAAAAGTGCATGAAAACTATGCCGAAAGAATATATCAAATCATATGCATGCCCTAGGCATGAAATCACAATAAATATCTCAAATGACATCAAAATGAAGTCAGGTGCAACTGAGGTGCACAAAATACGTATCAATACACTACAAGCACATATAAGCTATACCAAGTGCAAAAATCAAATCATCCATATGAAATCCACGAAATCATAAACACATGATACGAAGGTACAAAATCGACATCAAATGCAATCGATATGCACAAATCGCAAATCAATACAACGGTGTATAGAATATATATATTAGGTGCGAAACTATGCGCAAACATGCAAATACTCAGTAGGTGTAGCCATGGTGCACGAAATCAATATCAGGAAGCTCATCATCAAAACTCAAATCCAAGCGATACAAGCGTGATACTCAGATCACAACGCAAATCGCAACAAAAGACATTGAGGTACACCTCCTTCAATGTCGAAAAATAAATCGGTGTGCCTAAAACCGGCAGAACAAGAATATCCGCTCGCCTCCTGCTCATGGTCTGGCGTCCTCTGTCTCTGGGTACTCATCTTCTCCTCGGATTACCAATCTCGCAATCCATCGGCTCATCGGCCCTGTCAGGTGTGCTAACGGGGACGATTCCGTTCTGGCACTTCTCTGGTCATCTCCCAGTCAATCATCACCACCACTCGTAGTGCAGCACTCCACTGGCGTCGGCCTCTGGTTCTCTGAATACACGTGACATATCTGGTCCTGGGTGCAAATCTCATTGCAGCAATGTCCCGGAAGGAATCCTGCTCAAGGTCTCTTCCGATCTGGCCTATACTGAACTGTACGGAGGCTGGTACTCTTGTATAATCTTCTCTCATTTTCTAGACATATGCGTGTTCCGCAAACCTTCCCTCGGGAATAGGCCGTATCCCAACGCCTCTGTAAGCATATCAGGTCTCTGATCTCGACGGGGAGTAATGACAGCTCGTCAGCGTCTCGCACGAACCTCTGGTTCCACTTGTCTTTATCGTCGTCCACTACGACGTCACGCCATGCTACCTGCGCACTGCACTATTCTCGGCCACGGCCAATCCGAAGTCTCTCACACTGACTCGAAGTCACGAACTCGGTATCTTCATCACTCTGTAGAAGATATCTGGCCGAACACGTCCTCGGGAACTCGTCCCAACCATCGGAGGAATACTCAATACTCGTCCGTTCTCGATCAACTCACAACACTTCTGGGTGAGGTGCTCTATCCAAAGCTGGTCAGCTTGCTGATCTCTTATCACATGGTATCCGGACGGCGTCAAACTTTTCGATCGAGTCATCAAGGTCCCAAAATTTCCCGAAGGCTCAACACCTGAGCGCAGTCTAAAAATATATGGTACATACCACAGTACCTCTGGACCAGCCATAGAAGGTCAAACCCAAGCCTCACTGATAGCACCGCTAAACTGCCACAAACCCTAAGGTTCAAAGCGGTTCCATGGTTATCATGTCGAGTTAGGGTTTCATTCTTCTAGAGGGTCCACAGAATTACCTGCATGTTCCTCCGAACACTTTAAACTTGGAAAAAATGGGTTTCTAACACTCGTTCGAACTTTTTAACTTCGCCTAGGCGACATGCGAATATCCTTCGTCCACACGCTACACAATGCCTCAATCCTCCAGGAAAGGCGATACATCAACGGCATCTCTGGATCGGTCTGCTCTAGATCTGAGTAAGACTCTCCATACTGGAAATTTTCAACTCAACTAGGCCTGCGTCGGTGCATCAACCTGACGAATCACCTACGTCTCTCAAATCGGGGTAGACTAGCTATCATCTGTCTCATATCTGCCTGGAAGCTCCGGCGATCTCAGCTCGTAAGCTCCGGAAGTGACATCCTATCAATCTCAGCAACAGCTGGGTCATCTGTCTGTACGCTAGATGACATCATAATCTCTGAGGTAGGCTGTACATCAACAGTCCTCTTGCAACTGGCAGCTCTAACAGTGGCCCGATCATCCGGCATAAAACCAAACACTCGCCTCCACAAGAGGTCACAACATAACACTACATCAAGACGTTCCCATGTCACCAGAAAACACAATGGTCAGCTCTCGTACCAGACGAGCTCGCCCTGACCGCAACACTAGCAGCAGCTCAAACTGCGCTCAAACTATGGTGACAGGAACCTCAATCGAGTATCGAAGAAAGCCGATCAACAGAATGAGAGGAAACGATAGATCCAGAATGGATACATGATCATAAAAAGAAACAACATCAATGAAAGTATGATCATGGAAACGAATAGAATCAAGGATCTCCAATGGATGTATAATCATGGGTACAAAGAGAATCACTGGTCTCAAAAATATGTACATCCTAAGGTTTCTTAAGTGGAGTATCGTATCGTAAATATGCCGCGGAATATACGTATGGTACGTCACTCTACTCAAGCTACCTGCTCCATCAATCAGGGTCAGCCTATGAAACGAAAGTTCGGGTCTAATACCCCCCCCCCCGGTTCAAGTCAAAGTTCCGTAAGGTCAAGCCTAGGTTCCGAAATACATACCCGCCCTAGACTCTGCATAGTCAAACGTAGACTCGAACAAAGGTTAAACCTAGCGCTCTGATACCAACTTTGTCACGACCCGAAATATTAGCTCGTGACCAGCACTTGAATCACGCAACGTCTAAAGGCGTAACGGAATTCAAGTAAGCTGAAACCCAGAAATCTAAATCCCTTAAGAAAAATAAAGGAGGTGAAGTTTTGAAATAAAGGTATAATGAAATCAATTTTTTATCAATGCATAGAAAAGGAACATGAAAATGCAAGTGAAATTTACTAGCTCGAAAACATGTTTTGTCTTTTAAAAATTTGGGCAGTACCTCCTTTGTATATTTTGATCCAAATCCATAAATACATAATAATGATAAAGGCATCCCCAAGCGGGAGCTAGCTCTTCGCCAAACGGCGGATCACAACCATGCAATACAGTATAAATAAGTATACGACGCCTAACGGCGAAGTTCACCACAAAAAGATAAATAAATACGCAAGACATCAAAACCACAAGTAGCGAAAAACCCCTCGCTTTAAGTCTCGCAACCACAATCCCACTAAGTCTCATTATTTATACAATTTACGAATTTTGATTGATGGAGTTAACTAGATACAATATGAAATATAGATACAAGAGTGGATATGATACAAATGTCCCACCTACCAATGCAAAACACCCGAATGCAACTGTGTGCCAGCGAAGTAGCTACTGATCCAAGCGGTCAACCTGCAAGAACTGTGGCACAACGGGGGTGAGTTGCCAACTCGTGAGTAGAAAAATATCAACTGATAGAAATCGAATAAACAATGACTCCTAGGTCAACTATATCATAAAGTTAATACTATGATATCTAGGGTGACCGGGTCTGTATATGTGCCAACAAGCTAGTCAATACCTATATGCATGCGGATAACATCCAACATTAATAATCAATGCATGTATATGGATCTCGTCCAACCATAATCAAGGTATGTATGCATGTGGATCTCGTCCACACATATAATCAATGTCTGTATGCACGCAAATATCATAAAGGAGTGTGCATGAAAGTATGGAGATATATGTCAACGGTGTCCCTCCCGACACATCAAAATCATGGAACCTGAGTGCCTAGCATCGACACTCGAAAACATCATGAAAACCGTGCCCAGCATCGGCATGTAAATCCTCATATATCGGGTTCCGTCAGTCCGGATCGGCACACGGGTTCCGCCAGTCCGGATCGGCCCATATCATCTCTCGACTCCGGTCGGTATCCTCCGGATATCCACCGAGCCCCAGTACTATCACCGGTAGGTAGTAGTCCCTCTGCTATGCTCACTTTCTGTATACACAGCATCTCTTTCCTGCCCCGGGGTACTATACCGGGTCCACCATGTACCCGCAATCGGTCTCATCTGCCTCTTCGAATCGGGTTTCACATGTCGCTCTCAAAACCGAGAAAACACATGGTGGACGCATTGAAATATCATATCAAGAGAAACCGGGTTTTTCTTTTAAAACAACACATAATCTCTTTTGAAATGTCCACGGTTCATAAATCCAGAAATCTCACGAAAACAGTATATCTCAATGCGTAAAATAATAGAGCATGATGTATGCGAAATATAAGAGAAATGCAAGCATATCCGTGTATCATGCAACATGGAACAGTGATATGACATATTAAGGGGAAACCACTCTTTTAAAATGATTCCAGTTTTTAAAATATAACATGCGGTTCCCAATTTCCCAATAAAACCAGTTATCTATATAGGTACAGTATGTATATGCGCAAGTATAGATGTACCAATGTATGTGTGCACAAATATGGATATACACTGTGTATGTGCACAAGTATGGGTATATCAAGGTATACGTGCACCAATATGAATATACAATGTTTATGTCATGATGTAGCAACCCTACTGTGTAGTGACATGGCAATTATCGATGATGAAGTGTGTGAGCCAGCAAATCTGTGTACGTGTAACATACGCATCATCGATAATGGTGCAAGTGTACTAGCACAGGTATAAGCAATGCGATGGAAATAATATGAATGCAGCATAAGGTAAATCATATGCAAATGCTGACGGGTATACGTATCTAATATGACCGAGTCGTGAAATCTATCAATCGGCATCTAGCCTAACAACATTGCGTACGGTATAATCTATCATACGATAACCTCTAGTCAAGGGTAAGGATCAATCATCAAGTTAAACTCATCACGCACGGAAAATCATCGTATGGCGGCATTAAGCTAATAGGGATCCTAACATCCTATACGACAAATGAGGGTATGGCCTAATATCACATACGGCCTATCATCCATGATTCACAACATTCTATATATATATCTCTATACACCTATGTCCCAGGTCACATCCGCAATAATCTCATATCAGGGAACCGGCAGGGTATAAATCATCTCGATCGACTCGCATCCGTATACCAACATATCATCATATCGTTATATCATCATATCCGTCTTATAGTCTTTCATCGCATTTATCTCACACATCAAATCAAATTTACATAACATTCTATCTCAGCTAAGTATAAGTATCTAATCTAACATATACACCCGAACCATACTAACAGATTTTTAAAGAAGTGAATCGTAGTTTTGAAAATAGGGGTAACGATGTTCTTAAGAAAAAGATATCATTTAAAAATCCATAACATCCCTCAAGGTATATATTTAAAAGATACATACGATTCTTCGGTTTAGACAAGGTATGGTTTGGATGACGCATCTACATCGACTATCTAGTCCTACAGTATCCTAAATGGCAATATCGCTAAACGTCATCCTATGATAGTAGTAACATATCACTTCTAACTATCCTCTAGTTTCTAATAAGGTTTCATAGCTATCTCATTCTAACCCTAGTTTCATAATCTAGGTTTCCTAACCATATTCTATAAATCAGTTTTCCATCAAAACTTTGCGGGGGTGCTATACGCCATCCACTCGACTTCCCCGGTAGATATAGATCTACTCACCTAATCTTCGCTTGCCGAAATCGATGACGTCACACTTCGTCGCCTCGGAATCCATGGTATCTACAATAATAAACAATCGCAATACGTATTAAAATCAAGGCGAAAAACAAAAATGGCATGCGCATTGCTCATAGGTTAGAACCTATAGTTTATGCGTACAAAATCAACCAAACAACCCTTGCTATCGATGTACAAACATGCGACAACCAAAAACGAATCCAAATATCAAAACTCATCATTCAAAATATGGAAAACATATCCTAAATCACACACAAATGTTCCCAGATTTTGACTTAGGTCAAATAAATTCAAGCAAACAAGTCTAGGGTGATGTATATAGTATATATGAGCTACTGGACCAACCTAGGCCCCTACCCTCACCAAGTGGCCGGCCTCTATACCCAAAATTTTGAGCTCGCCGGCCAGGGGGTCTCTGTTTGGGTTCATCAGGTCAGAGTGGTCTCCAAGTAGTATATCTAGGCCCCTAGTATTGTTTGGTTGTCTCAGAAATTCCCCACGTCATCCCAGATTTCACAGTAGGCACACTAAAAGTCACAAAACCAATACGGAACAAATCCTAAGTTCATGCATCGGGTTTAGGTCTATGGCTCTGGTCAGGAATTGGGTCACCATGTCATGTAAACACTCCTAACTACTCCCAGATTTTACCTATAGTCACAACAGAAAAATCTAGTAGGACCAAACACCTCTAAACAGCTTCAGGCAACTACCCTAAGAAATCCAATCCCTAACTCCCCTACATACCCGGGGTCGCCGGATTTTCCTCAATAGCCGACGACCAAAACTGATGGGAAGGGTCTCGTTCTTCAGGTGGTCACTTTAGGTTACGAGCACAACATTACCACACTGTTTGTTTTACCAGTGAATGCTCGGGGTCACAGCAGGTCAGCGACATCACAAAACGACAACTAAAACACGATATCTCACAAAACTAATCTAAAGGGAAGAAATTATACCTCAATAAGGCCACTCAAGAAAACCCTAGCTCCCATACGTCGTCAAAATTCCACTTAGCTCGGTTCAACGTGTAGTGGAAGAGATGGGGATTAATTTTTGTGAAAGGGGTTTTGGGTTTTGGGGATTTATTTGAGGTAGATCTAGGGTTTGAAGTGGAGGGTTGTGGAGTTGAAGAAGATTAAGAGGGACATGAAAATGATGGGGGAAATGAACTATGGCAGTAGCCCCCTCCCTCTCTCTCATATAAACACACACACTCTCTCTCCAAAAGTCTACCCTAATCATTATGTCCCCTCTTTGACTTTTCTTTTTCCCATTTCTTTTTCTCACCAAAAATACATACACCCATATAAAACTACAAATGAAATAACATGTAACCAAATGAAACATGTCATGGTGCACTAACCATGAAAACTGTAGAAACACGGATTTGGCTTAATCGCGATTAGCAGTGCACTAATCGGGTTTTTATCAAAACTGCGTATAATAAATTTTAAAATTGTCAAATCCGTTAAATATATTTTTAAATGAATAAATCATTTTAATTTCCTTTTTTTTATCACAATTATTGGTATATATTTATACCCTTTTTCGAAAACCCCAATTTCGCAAATCGGGCAGTTTTCGGGAAAAATATTATTTTAATATTAAATTCCAAAAATAATATTTTATATTTTCTGAAATGTTACATCGCGTATATCCGGCGGTTCATAATCAATCTCTCTAGAAAATGTTGTCCCCGTGTCCATTTAATGAAGAAAGGGACCCCGTTCGTCTGGGATTAGAAATGCCAAAATGCATTAGACGAAATCAAACAATATCTGCAAAATCTGCCGGTATTGGTCTCTCCGGTTAAGAGAAAACCTTTTATCCTATATACAATGGCCCTTGAAGGTTCTCTAGATGCACTATTGGCACAAGAGAACGAACATGGAAAGGAAAGAGCTCTGTACTATCTAAGTTGAGTCCTCCTAGGGGCAGAACGCAACTACTCCCGCATCGAAAAGCACTGCTTAGTGCTGATCTTCGCAATTACGAAACTCAGACACTACGCCTTGGTGCATGAGGTCCATCTCATATCAAAGGTGGATCCTTTTAATATATGATGTCAAAATCCATGCTAACAGGAAGTATTGCTAAATGGTCCCTAATTTTTATGTAATTCTCGGTAAAATATCGGCCCCTCAAAGCGTTGAAAGGGCAAGCCATCGCTGACTTCCTTGCAGAACATTTGATACCAGCCGATTCTCCCCTAAATTGCGAACTGCTGGATGAGCACGCATTCGACGCATTCATAGAAAAGAAAGATGAAAATGATTCTCGATGGGAACTCTACTTCGATAGAGTAACTTCCATGAAAAGGCGAAAGAAGAACACTCTCATAATCAAAGCCGGGGTGGGTCTTATCTTCGAGTGTTAGTTATATGTATGCCCTAGAGGCCATTACTGTACATACGATATATATTATAGTGGATGCTTGGACATATATAGGGAGGACTTTCTTGCTCGACATGATAGTACGCTATCTGGTTGTACTTTATCTTAACATGTACTCTGATTGTCTCAATGTTACATGTTAATAAAGCCCTTAGGATATGTACTCGACTACTGGGACTATGATGAGATCATACTAGTGGGGCCACGGTAGTCGGCGAGTACATCCTATAACTGTTCCTAGTCGAGGGTGTATTGAGACAGGGCATCGATACACCAGAGTAGACTAGCGTATACGCATCTTGACCCATATGATGGGCGATGGATGATCCCATATCCATCGGTGTTTGACATCAAGGATGGTGTACGGGTGCTCAGTAGAGACTAGGTATACTGGACAAACTCGCCGAGAACTCCCAGATGGTATTATACCTCACGTCAGATGGCAGTTCTCCGGTGACACTGGTACAGGTTAGTCTGTAAACCCGAGATCGTCATAGAGTCTTGTGTGATTCCCACTATGCTTTGATTTCCATCATACCACGTCCAAGAGGGCATGCAAAAAGGTGGCTTTTGGGTACAGTCCCGAATCATATGGAGGCAATGAGCGATAGGAGGGGATTCGTCTCTCCCGGTATAGGGAGTTGATGTTGTGCTGTGTTTGATTGGCTATAACAGGAAATCCCAAGCCAGGGTTGCTGAGATTTACCGGTAAGTGTTATCAGTAGTTTCTTGAACTGTTATAGACCTCATATCGACACGACTTATCAAGCTACGGGGGTCTAACGTTTACCACCCCTAGGCGAGATATGCGACATATCAGATGAAGAGACCGGACTGTACGGGAGTGTTACTGATTGGATTCGCAGGAGAATATACAGGCTTGCTTGTTGATCTTCTGATCGCTCAATACCTGGGTGGCTGTTACGTTTAGCTGACCGCTTGCAGCTTGTGGGTGTTTGATATGATCATCTCCTACTGCCGGCGTATTGATGATTCTTTAGAGTCCTACACAGAGATTTCTTGGCTCAGGCAAAACGGAGTAGGGGCACATATGTGATATGTGCAGGACCGAGGATAATGCGATATGAGATACCGTATTCTATTCTCGCGATATTTGATATCAGCCGGATCATCGGATCAAGCGTTGATTCGATGAATCGGTACATGATATATTAGTCGGTTATATTCGATATAGCCGGATTATCGGATCAAGTGTTGATTCGATAATTTAATGTATAATAATATATATGATATATTAAATTACATTAACTAATATTAGCTCACTAAAACATTCTTTTTCTCACTCGGGTAATACATTGATATATATGCGATATATGTTAATTGTATTATTTTATTTTGTTACAATAAATATTATATATGTGATATATAATATTGTAACATGATATGGTTATTAATGCAACATGATTAGTGGAGATTAAATATGGTTAGGGTTTGATTTGGGTTAAGCTTTTCTAGAAGTTTCTAGAAACTTTTCTTTTGTTTTTTGCTAAGATATTAAGGTTGATATTTTAAGTGACTCATCCTTTAACCCAACCAAAACCCTAGCCCTAGTTAAATCTCTACAATGGTTACATTGACCATGGTTGCATTTCTAACCTCCTTCTTAACTTTCATTATTCATCACAAAAGGATTCTTCATCTTCTTCCTTGAGTTTTTCATGGAAAAGCTTTCTAGTTTTTTCAAAGGTGATGAAAATGAGTGAGAAATAGAAAACAAATGAGAGAAAAAATCCTACTTCATCATTCTCATCTATCCTTGCCATTTAGATGAGTGTGTTCACTTCATTTAGTGAGTGAGAGCCTATGTTAATGAAACTTCAAGGTAGATCATCTTTGTTATCGAAGATCGGAAGCATGCTTGCATCTTTCTCTTCGTGGAGCCTCTCGAGAGTCCGGAACTTGATGATCGCAGCGAAGGGACCACAACACGGAGCTTATGAAGTGAAGAACCGAATCTACAAAGGTTGTAATTCCTCTCACTTAGTGTTAAAGTGTTTAACATGCTTGTTTTCGCCTAATCCCTAGTTTAAAGATCTTGTTAAGGGTTGTTCGGCACGTCTAAATTTTTAATTGGGTATGGTTGATGCCTTGTGGAACCTTGTGAGTGTTCCTAGCATCCCTACAGTGGTATCAGAGACAAGCTAGAGCTTTAGGCGAAGTCTAGAAGAAGTTTAAAGTCTGATCAAACCCCGGAACCCCGATACAAACCCCTTCTCTGGAAATTTTTCAAAAAGTTGATTTTTTCGTTTTAAAAATACTCAGAAAAAAAAAGCAGGGAAAACTAAGAATTACTGTGAAGTACGGACCCCCAAGTCGATCACGTGACCGCGGAACCGCGGCTAAACCACGCACGTGGCGGCGGTTCCGCGGCGAACAGTGTCGTTAGGGCCCACTGCTTCACAGTATTATTCCTGGGTTCTTTTGCTTTATTCTGGGAATTTTTAATTCCACTCAAGTGTTGAGTTTTTTGGGTTGTATTGGGAGCTCGTTGATTCGATCGGAAAATATAACTTCGTTTATTTTGTCCGGGTAATTTTTAGAACGTGTTAAAAAGTTCGAACGGATATCAATAACTCACTTTTTCCCCTGCCGGAAAATTTCCAAGTGTTGGATTTTTCCGTAGTTTAAGAACGTTCTAAGTCGTGCAAGTAACGCGGTGGACCCTCTAGAAGACAACAAACCTTAATTCGATTATGTGACCGTCTTGAACTGCCTCTAAACCTTAGGGTTTAGGGCAGTACGGCATGCCACATGTGAGGCGTTGGCTTGACCCTTTTACGGCTGGACCATTGGTACTGTGGCATGTGATGGATACTTTTAAACTAATTTCAAGTGTTGAGAACTATTTGGGAATACTTAGGTGTTTGATTATTCGATCGGAAAGTTTAACATTGTCTATTTAACTGGAATGTGATACAATATTTGGAATCCATAAGTAGTTATGAGATAACTAATTTGAATGTTATAAATCTAGCAGTTTAGTCTCAAATGATCGGCGGCCACGGAATTTTGATGTGATCAAAAGTCCATTGCAATCACGTAGCGTACGCGGATACTCGTCGGGTAAACTTAATAGACAGCCATGCCCCATAGCCCCGACCAAGTGACTGTAGGAGAACCCCGTCGCCAAAAACATCCGTTAGGGTGCTCGCGGCAGCGGTGTTCCGCCTTAGTGCACTTCGTCGAGGGTATCGGGGGTGCGGCCGTCTACTAAAGTTTGCGACGAGCATTCGATCAGAATGTCGGGAATCTTATTGAATTTCCCGACTTGATATTGAAAAGAGTTTTCGATAATAAAACTAAAATGCGGGGTTTATAATTGTTAGGCATGCGATGTCTAAGGAATTCATTTGGTTAGGCATGCGATGTCTAAGAAGGTTGGGGATTCCAACTGTTGTAGTTTTACACTTTCTTTTCTGCGACCATAAGTGTAGTATGTAGTTGTATAGCCGGTTTTCGTTGCTATACATCGACGACAATCGGTGTATGCATACTTACTTACGTTGATGATATGAGATATTATGTGTTGCTGTGATATGTTATATTGGATCGTCGTGTTCTGAATAGCCGAGGGTTTTATGTGAGATGAGAGTTTTTCTTTTTCATTCATGTAAAATTCATTGTATGTAATATTCTTTTATTGGGGGACTTCCGGGCTGAAGATGATGTCACCATTGTATATTATTTACTTTTCCGCATTAGGTAGACCCAAAGCGGGAGCACAAGTAACGGGTTCTGGGGTCCAGTAGGAGACCATCTCGAGGAGTCGAGACCGAGTCTACTAACCCTAGAATTGGCAGAGTTACTTGCCGCTCTCGTAGGGGTCTAGGGATGTGGGTTTGGCTATTCATCACGACCGTGGAATCCGTGTTTTATACAGGCTCGTATTAAAACACGGACGTCCTAGTATATCCAATATTTCATATATGTTCTTCTGCTGCAATGTTCTGTGATGAGATCATATTACTGCCTGAGATGAATGTTTATATTGTATATATGAGATATATACTATATATTGTTGATTTCGTTTCATATCTGATGCTTGTGAAGCATATTAAAATAGGACTTCATTAATAAGATTAATGAAATAAAAGAAACCAAAGATGTTGTAGAAATTTGTTTAAAAACTGGTAGCTCTAGTTCTTTCTTTGCATAGCGGTGTTCCTTGTAAAACATCCAGCACCTTATTCGATAAGGAAAGAGCCGAAATCCCTTCACTGGGAGTGACCTCTTTAGTGAAACTAGCAGATGCTACAAACTCGGTTTGTCTTTTGATTGCTTCTATAGTTTTTTCTTTGCATAGTGATATTTGTGAAATATCCTGCACCTTATTAGATGAGGAAAGAGCCGACGATCCCTTCATTGGGAGTGACCTCTTTAGCGAAACTAGAAAAGCCTCAAAAACACTCCATTTAAAATCACTCGATTCTAGAACGATATCAAGTTCATTACGCAAAGGGTTTTCTTAAAACCTATCATAGCCCTCCGTCATTTCAGATAAGTACTTCATAGTATTCGTGCTGCGTTTGTTGACCTTGTCAAGGCGTAGTGTGCGGTAGCTATTTATGCTTATCTGCAAAAGCATATGATGCGATTGAGTTAGGGTAGTCGTGTGACTTTGTTGACCTTGTCAAGGGTCATGCGGGTGGGTTTAATTCAATCGAGAAATGATGGGTTGAACTTGACTTGCGGTCTATGGTTTGTTGATATTGTCAAGGTCATAGATCACTCGGGGCAAAATATTATTGGAAATTTCAAGTGTTGAAATTTGCAATGAGATTGCATACCTTCTATGAGATAATTGGATCCTGATACCCGCTACGAGTAAGAGTTACTTCTGGGAGAGTTTTGCACATTACAATTAGCCGATCAAGTATGTGTCTAGAAAGGTGTCAACGGGGTTACGCCCCTGGGAAAACGAGGTTTACTTTAATTAGGTTCGTGCGAAAGCACGAGGAACCTCCCTCAAAGAACCGGCACTGGCCTGGCGGAAAGATTAGCGAACTTGTAGCATGTAATTAATCCCGGCTAGTCTTTCCTTTTAGGGTTTGAAGGAAGATTTGACTAAAACAGTGGGAGACATCCTGATTAGATATATTAGATAACCAATCTAATCTTGCAAGAGCATACGCTGAGTGTTTTCTTCTCTCTCTCTCCAGGTGGTGACCATGTCACGCCTTAATCAAGATAATAAAACGGATGTATTGACCGAACCCGCTTGTTATACTGAGCTGGGGAACGTTGGTCCCGCTCCAACTTATAATTGTTATAAGACAGAGCAGGAAATTAGGGATTACCAGAATTCCCGTGCCGCCCAAACGAAGAAAGTGCATACTGATGCATCTTCTTCGGGTTTGTTCATTACAGAGAACTGTTTCTCAGTATCCTTTACGTCCTGGGTATGAGATACCGGATCAGGATCCCGCATATGTAATTTGTTACATGGGCTACAGATAGGTAGAGAACTGAGAACGGATGATAAATTTCATGAGATAGAAACGGTGCAAGTGTTGCAGCCAAGTCTGTTGGTAGTTATCACCCTGTATTAACAAATACATTGATTCTGAACGAATGTTATTAGATACCGAACCTGATATACAACACCATATCAGTCTCTTTATTAGTAAAGAAGGATGTAATTTTGTATTGTTGGATAATGTTTTAAACATTTCCTATATCAAGAGTTGATCGGTTCAGGCACGTTATCTAAAAGCATAGACGTTCTAAATCAAACCACAGTTCTTAGTATACGGAACACACACAAGAGGAAGAGTTCAGAAATAAACGAATCCTTCTTGAGGCATTGTAGACTAGGTCATATCAATGCGACCCGACTGGCAGAAGTTACAATTAGATGCATATTTAAATTAGTTTGAATTTACATCTTGTGAAACTTACCGGTTTTGTCATAAAGATTAGATGACCATAGCTCTGTTTATTGGAAACAGAGAAAGAGTTAGTGAACTCTTGGGATTGATACATGCTGATGTATGATGGTTTCCTGTCTACACATGCCAAGACCGGTTCTTTGTACTTCATTACATTCTCTGATGATCTCTCAAGATTCAGACATATGTTCCTGTTGAAACACAAGTCCGAAGCTTTTGAGATATTTACAGAATATGAGTTAGAAGTAGAGAACCAAAAACGGGTATAAGTATTTTGTCCTATGATGAGATCAAGGAGGAGAATACTTGAGCACGGAGATTCCTGAGCTATTCTAAAGGAGAATGAGATTCTCTCTCAGCATTACTCCTCCGTATACACCATAGCACGATGGTATATTGGGACGGAGCCAAAGCACCCTATGTGATATGGTGTTCTCTATGATGAGTACTACTAAGTTTCCTATTTCCATTTAGGAGTTATGTGCTTGAGAAGTTGCATACCTATTGAATAGGGTTCAAATCAAATCAGTTGCCTACCACATCATATATGATATGGAAAGGGAAGAGCCCATTGTTCCCCTCCGAAAGACGGCGCACAGGACCGCGATGTCCTGGCACTGAGATTCGGGGCAGATGCTATTTGGTTTTATCCGTCTACCTCTCCGAAGATGCCAAGTTGGTTTATGGCACCGTGTATCGAAGGTTTAGACGGATGCGGCCGATGTAGCAGACTTTGTCAGATTCCCCCTCGCTAGAAGGTTTTTTTTTTTATTGTGGGGACGCTCTTCCCTGCAGGCGCAAGCCCCTGTAGTTAATTACGCTACCGCTTCGCGATAACAACTTTCTCCTTCTCCAGAATTTCACTTCGTGTCGTGGGTGTTTGCTTTGTTTGTGGTTGCCCGTGGATTGTATACGGAGACTGAGTAATGCCGTCGCCCGTAGGACGTGGATTAGTCCAAATCCGTATTTATTTAGATTTGGGTTTGGTGTTTTGTAGTTTAAGGATGCGTTAGTCGCGTTGCGGCTAAGATCAACTTAAACGTTCGCCAAGGATACGTTAATCCTATTTTGGACTAAGATCGACTTGAACGGGATCGTTTAGATCCGAAAGAAGAGCAATTGGCTCTATTGTTCCAGTTTAGAGACGTGGTGGTCCATATTCCAGTTTAGGGACGTGGTGGTCCGTCATTAGTTTAGGGACATTTCGGTCCGATATTAGTTTAGGGACGTTTCGGTCTAATATTAGTTTAGGGACGTCTCGGTCCACGAGTTTAAGGACCCCGCAGTCCATATGGGTATGTGGTCGTTGGGACCCGTCACCTCTTTGACGTCGTTGAGGAATTACAACGATGGATATCAAAGGAGTTCGGAGATGTACCCTCGAACCGGGTGTGGATTGGTTTAGGAGAGCCATTCTGCTCAGTTAATTTAATTTAAGGACTTATGGCCAAAATTGGGTTAAGTCCAGTTGAGGATATTCAACATTTTTCTTGATCTTTGGCCTATTAGGCCTGTGCTAGGGCTTTGCCCAAATTTAATAATGCACTGCATTCTATTCTGGCCTGCTAGGCTTTTGATTTGGGCTCTGTCCCTTTATTTATGATGCAGAGCATCTATTTTAGTTTGGGCTCTGTCCCTTTTTTAAAGCAATGCATTGCATTTTATTAGACCTGTTAGGCCTTCTTTAATTAGGCTTGGCCCCTTTTGTAACTAAGGCAGTGCATTTGTCTGGCGCTTTGCGCCGAGTAATGAGCGCAAGCTCATATGGTGATGACACGTGTCATGCTCTGGTGAGCGCAAGCGCACTAGCGCAGTGCGCTACGCTAGCGCGCTGCGCTGTTGCGCTGCTGACACGTGGCGCGCTCTCAGCGAGTTGCGCCAATTCCAGAGAGCAAAGCTCTATCTTAAGAGCGCTTAGCGCAAGTGGTTCTATAGCTGACACGTGGCGCTCTCTTAAGAGCGCAACGGCGCAGTTTGGAAGTGCAAAGCACTAAGAATCTTTTAGATTCAAAACAGAAGTGCAGAGCACTATTTTAGATTAAAGAAATAAATTTCTTTCTTTTCTTTTCATTTACAGAACCAGAGGTTCACAAGAGTGCAAAGCACTATTTTTTTATTTATATTTTTTTTTGTTTTAAAGAACCAGTGGTTCATAAGAAGTGCAAAGCACTATTTATTGTATGAAGATCATTGATCTTGTTTTTAGATCAATGATCTATTAGAGGAAATTTCTTTTTCTTTATAAAGGTTTTTTTTTTTACCTCTTCTTGAAATTTTTCTCAGAGTTCTCTCTGTTTGAAGCTCTTGATTTTTTTTAAGAAAAATGTTCATGCCTTTGAATTGAGGCTTAGGGTCCTTTTTATAGTGCTCACAAATTAGTTAAATTTGTTAAAGAGATCATTCTCTGAGTGATTTGGGGAATTTTCCCCACCGTTGGATCTTTGATCCAAGGGCTTCTTCTTTGCAGAAGCAAATCTTCTTGTTTTAACAAGAACAGAAAAGATTTCTTAAAATCTTAATTTAGTTTGGCGCAGATGCCCTAGCGCGTGACACGTGTCGCGCAGCGCATAGCGCAGCGCAACTGCGCTAGCGCACCTGCGCTGACACGTGTCGCGCAGCGCACAGCGCAGCGCAACTGCGCTAGCGCATCTGCGCTGACACGTGTCGTGCAGCGCAGCACCCGCGCAACTGAAGCGTTGCTTCCTTTAATAGAGCTTTGCTCTGATTGGGCGCGCCTTCTTGGGCGCTGCGCTGACGTATTAGCGCCTGACGCGTGGCGCATTGCGCCCGAGACTTGAAGCGTTGCTTTAAAATTTGAATTTTTGAATTCAAACAGAGCTTTGCTCTGATTGGGCGAAACAAATGCCCCCCCACCGTTGCGCTCACGTGGCGCACACGTGAGTGCAGCGGTGGCAACCCCCTGACCGTTGGATTAAGGGGTGAGCTCAAGAGGCGCAAGTGCCTTTATAAATAGGGCCTCTGGCCCTTAGAAAACTCTTCACTATTTTCTAGATTTCGATTTTCAGAGCTCTGCTCTTGCTTAAGAATTTCAGAGCTTTGCTCTTGCTTTCAGAACTCTAGAGCTTTGCTCTCATTTCCAAAACTTTAGGTAATAATTAATTTAAAATTAAGTTAAGTTAATTTAAATCAATTTTAACCAACAGAGCTTTGCTCTCATAGATCTTTTGATCTAAAGAAATTCCCTTTGGGGTTTCATCAACAGAGTTTTGCTCTCACGAATCCATAGATCTACAGAGATCTTGTTCATGGGTTCTAACCCATGAACAGAGCTTTGCTCTTGAATCAAATGTAGATTTTTTTTTTAGATCTGAAAAATGAAGAATTTTTTTTATAAGTTTTCATGGATTTTCCAGGATTCCAGAAATTTTAATTTTAAATTTCTTTTCAAAAATTTTCTTTTTGATGGAATATTACAGAGCTAAGCTCTTTTTCAGGAATTTTATTCTTCTGAGACCAGAATTTGACAAGTGTCATTCTGTGACAGAGCTTTGCTCTGAAAGAGGAGATTTTCTCCTTGTCTCTGGGGATTCTTTATTAATGGGAATGTTTTCCTGGGGAACAAGTGACAATCTCATCCAATGATGAGTTTGTCTTATTAACTGACGTATTGTCATTTAGATTTTGTGGGTCCCTCTTTGGTCTCCTACTCACTGCACTGTGGTGCGGTGTAATTAATTAATTTTGATTTTAATTTAATTAATGCATTTTCTTCTTTCAATGCCAAACGTTGGGATTACAACACTAACGGCTACATTGTTCTTTTGCAGCGATCATGTCTGAAGACACTTCATTCCCTTTCGTCCGCTCGGAGGAGGGATTTTCCGAGGCGCCCTTGGACCGTGAAGCCCTAACCATGATTAGAGAGTACGACCCTGAGTACAAGAAACTCCACCTTTGGGGGTCTTGGTATAACCAGATTATTATGGGTCGACGCAGCTTCACCTGCGCGGTGCCGTCAGAACCTATCACGGCAATTCACTACGCTAACCCACCTCCAGTGCAGTATGCCGTGGAGATGATAGACTGGACCGCGAACAGCTTTCTTCATCCCGCTATGGATGCGGTTCCGGTTCAGCGTCCTATGGTTCTGGATATCCTAGGACGCCGTATCTGTCAGGGGGAAGCACGACCCTGGGGGCAATCATATAACCTTGGTTTGATTCCCCGTCACCCTATTGGCTATCTTCCGTGGGCTCGGTACATCCTGTCGACGAGGAAGTCGCAGTTGATAAGACTAGGACTGTACACCGCAGTCTACGTCTCTCTCTTCCAATATCCTACGCTCCACACTTGGTGGTTCAAGGCTTTCTTGGAGCAATGGAATATTCCCACCCACACTTTCCTTGCCATGGATCGGGAAGTGTCCATTTCTTTGGAGGAATTCACGGAGGTATCCGGCCTACCGGTCATGGGGGAACACTATGAAGAGCTGCTCCCGACAGATGAGTACGTCTTCGGTGCTAAGCCGATGGTAAGGGGGATTACGCCGGAAAATGCCGTTCAACACCAATTCCCGAGCCTGATCAAGGTGTTGAACATCTACGAGTCCCTCTTCATCGAACACGGGAGCCGAGGAGTTAATTTTGAGGACTTCATTGCTCGCTTCCTCCGTCCGAACGTCATTTCGCCAGGAGCCGTCAAATCTGCTATCCTGGATGATCCTTTTGGTCTAGGTTTGGATAACCTGCCGACGAAGGAGATAGACCAAAAGGCTTTCTTCCTCCCAGACTTCCCTACCATATCTTTCGCGGAAATTGCAGTCCCTGGGATGGATGAGGAGGCCTTTTTCTTAGGATTTCTCGGGCTGTGGCTGAGTTGGTTCGCGATCCCAATGCATTCTCATCGCATGCGGCCCTCTGTCTTTTATCCAGCCCACCGCATGGTCATTGGGGTAAAGGTGGCCGTGGGGATTGCCGGCCTGGCGCACCTATATCATGGCCTCAGCCGAGCAGCGGATGCCAACGAGCCCGGGGTACTGCACGTGGTCTTCCCGCTGCACTACTTTGCATCGTGGCTCGAGCTACACACGGAGGGTGTCTTCGGTATGCATAAAAGGCCTTCATTCTTTGACAAGTGCGGTTTTCCTCGCATTTTACATCTGATTGGCTCATCAATCGTGACCCCTTCACCACGGGACGCCAGGGGTTTACTGCTTCGCCCTCACACCGTTGGAGTCGGGATGTCCTTTATTGATAAGGTATTAACCATTGGGAAAGCGTCCACCACTGCGGTGCGACCATTACAGGACTCCTTCAGGGATGGATCTTCAGTGTTGACGGCCCGGGAGATCCTCCATTTGTATTCTATTAGACCGGGTTTCCTAGTCTTCAGGCAGGGCGGTGCAGCAGTCTTTATGAGATATAACCCGCATCGTTTTGCCCAACAACTGGGTTACGATCAAGGAGTACCCTTGGAAGCTTTCTTACTGGAGCCTGCTGCTAATGAAGAAGGGATGGAGAACGCGTTACATCACTTCATGCGCTTGAACACAGGTTCTCGTTTCTTTATTAGCGCGCCGGCCTGCGCTCCACGACTTCTTAATGTATATAAAGAGTGGTACAATCATGCGACGGGGGCTGTGATAAAGGAAGAGAGGTGAGTGTTGATCGACCGTAAAGAAGTACCCCCCGGCACCAACCGTAACGCTCCCTTAGCGCCAAGGATCCCGGTGGCTCCTCCTCTAAAAGATGACGGGGGCAGACCATCACACGCACAAAGTCCTCCACGTGAGCTGCCGCTCCCTGATATCACAGATGCACCTCCCGCACCCTATGCTCCAGTGGAGACAGTGGTTGTACCCTCGTCGGAGTCTGGCGTGGGTGCGGACATCGGGACCCGTCGTCCCAAAGTGGCTGCTAAGCGGAAGTCGATCCCCCGTGAGCCTAGGGTCAGGGGTCAAAAGAAAAAGAAGTCGCTCTTCGCTGCGGATGTCGTGTTCAGCCAGGAACCCCATGCTCCTCATGCTGAAGGTCTGCTCGAATATGGGACTAACGCAGGGTTGGTGATGCCGCCTCCGGACGATACAGACTTGGAGGCTGCTCTCAGAGCTTCGGCATGGTTGGTGAAGCGTGACGCGTGGCTGGCTAAGCTTGCGCAATCAGGTAACTACTAGTTGCCTTTTCTTTATTGCAACATATCCTCTTCATTATTTTTTTTGACTAACGCTTTTCTTTCTTTTCTTTCAACAGGCATCACTGATGAAGAAGCCATTGCTGCTTCTCTGAGGACTTTTTAGGAGGAGGAACGTCTCAGGGCATCTATGGGCCTTAGTAAGTTTCAACTCATCAAGTTTTTCATTTTCCTTGTGTTATGGTCGATCTAACCCTTCCCTTTTAATTACAGGAACCTCAATGCCGTTCCCTCCTAGCAACGCAGATGTTGTACCAGCTGCC
Organism: Agapanthus africanus; assembly: GCA_030015575.1. Taxonomy (NCBI): domain Eukaryota; kingdom Viridiplantae; phylum Streptophyta; class Magnoliopsida; order Asparagales; family Amaryllidaceae; genus Agapanthus; species Agapanthus africanus. The sequence continues at coordinate 853,561,687 of JASDDO010000024.1, forward strand.
GACGTTCCTTCTTCTTCTGGGCCACCGCAGGAGGTTCGTCTTGAAGAGCCGATGAGAGATGCCTTAAAGGCTCTAGAGGCATCCCTGAATGAAGACGATGATGCCTTGAAGGAGGCGTCGCATAGGTCCCTCATGACCGCTCGGGAGGAGAGGAAGCGGTTGAGGCGTGAGGCGAAGGCGCGCAGGGTTGCCTTGGCTATGGGAGCGGGCCCCAGCACCGCCCTTCGAGCTGATACTCCCTCCGAAGAGGCCCCTGTCGCCCTATCCACTGCCCGCAGAGAGGTGGCGCGAGCAGTTTGGAGCGCAAACGGTAAATCCGCTTCAGGTAATATTTCTCTCAGAGTTTTTGTTATAAGGATTTTAATGTCATTGGTCCTTATATCTCTTATCTTTGCAGGGCCAAGTCCGATCGAGGGAGAGGCGGAAGCCGTCGATCCTAGGGGAACGGAGGAGGCGATGCCTGCCGAACTCGAGCCGACAGTGGGTAATATCGTTGAGGCCATGGAGCCTGAAGTGGAGGTCGAGGGGCCTACCGCCGAGAAGGTCATTGATGCCGAACCTGAAGCGGTGGGAGATAATGAATCCAGGGTGGTGGCGGCTGAGGCGCTCGAGGTCGGCGGTCCCCTGGCGACGGTAGACGATACAACCGCAGCTACTGAACCTGAGAGAGTAGTGGGTGAGGTGGCCATGATTCCCGAGGACGAGCCAACCGCTCCCTCTTTGGAATCTGGCAATACTCCAATCATAACCCTTCCCGTCTATGGCCCTCCGCCGTCCCCAGGTCTTGCTAGCACGACGACGGTCCCCATCGAGTCGGGTGACGAGGCCACGGGCGGTGGTCTCATGTCGGTAGAGGAGGGAGTCGCCTCCGTTTCAGCCGGGAGCTCCTCAGATAAACCCTAAGTGGCTGCTTTTCTTTACTTTACAACCTTTTCTGACAAGTTCACCTTTTCGTAATGCAGGTGCAGCTAGTGCCGATGCCCCACCGCTCGAGGGAGCGCCTTCAACGATTGCTTTGGCGGTGGTAACCTCTCAGCCTTCTCTCATACCCTCGAAGATGTTGGAAGGTATGTGTTTGCAATTTATTAATCTTATCTTCCAGATGTATAATTCGTGTACTAAAGTCACATTGTTGTATCTTCCAGGAGTGCTTTTTGATCATCTCTATCAAATGTTGCTCCCACACTTCTCTTTCCCATCTGAATTCGCCTCTCCCTCTGGTGGCGCTGGTGAGTACCGTTCCCGATTGGTAGCTTTGTCTTTTCAGTGGTAGAATTATTTCTAACTCTCTCTTGTTCTGATTGCAGTGCTGCAAATCGAAGGGGGAGCAGAAAGATCGGCTGCGCCACCAGCCCTTCCGGCCTCGCCACCTGTCTCCACCGGTATAGTAAAATATCTTATCAATGACTTCCTTCATATCTATTGAATTATCATCTAATCTCATTTTGTCTTTTTCCAGCTGTCGTTCCAGTCTCGGTGCCTTTCGAGTCTCGCATTACAATACCGGGCGGCCCTTCCCAGCGACGTCCGTCCTCAAAAGGTGCCGCGAATAGTTTGCGCATGTTGAGCGACTACATCGAGGAACTCGACATCGAGGCTCCTGTATCTGCTGAGGACTTCGCCACGACGGTTAACCCGATGTTGGCGATATTTGCCACCTTCCATGATGAGGGCATTGTCGCCTCTTGGGTTAACTATTGTCGGGAGATCGAGGCTCGCCTTCATCAGCTGGAGTCAATGCGCCTGTCCCCCGAGACTTTGGCCTTGAGCACTCAACGGGGAGCATGGCTCGAGCAAAGCACTTCTCATTTCCGTCATCTGGAACAAGAAGTGGCTTTGAGGCTGAAGGAGTGCCAAGATTCTTCAAGCAGAACTGCTCGCTTGCGTGCCAAAGTTGAGGCGAACGCCGCTGAGGTAAAGACCGTCTTCGAGGGTCTTCTGGAGCGCATATCGAATGGGCTGAGACTAAAGCGGGCACTTGATGTCGCCGAGCATGACACTCCATGCCGTGAAGCTGCTCATCAAGCCGTCAGGGATCAGCTTGCATCCGTCGCACAGCAACGGGCCCAGGTGGAGGCGGAGTTGGCAGTGGTATCCAATCGGGAAAAGGCATGGAAGGAAGTGTACAAACAACTGATAGAGCTACTTAAGACGCTTCCTTCCCAATAGCTGCCTTTGTATCAATGTATTTGTAAAAATTTTCTTTTCTGAGTAACATGTATCCGTTCTTTGCTCTTTTGTATGATTCACCATGTATTTGATTGAGGTCAATGAATAAAGATACACACTTTCTTTTGCAATATCTTGTATGCTCTTTTGTTTTCTGCCTTTACATCATGATGTTGTCGATGAACCTGATTGGCAGACAACTTAATTTTTCCAAGAGATAGCGATGGCTTAGGCCGTAGGTTCAGATCTGCCGCCTAAGACTTTTCAATTCTATGAGCCATGAGGGTCTCATAGAGATTTTTCTCCCTACGGATCGAGAGGATCTCATAGGTGGATTTTCTCCTTAGGAATCGTGAGGATTCCTAAGTGTGGTTTTCTCTTATAAGTCGTAAGGATCCTATAAGAGAATTTTCCTTCTTACGAGTCGAGAGGATTCGTAAGCGGTTGTTTCCCTCCTCGTCGAAATTCGACTTCGGAGAGTGAGACCCGTGAATAGTATGCAAGAGACCAGTTTGGATTGACTTGCAGGGCCCCATTGCTCAAAAAGCAAGCTTTTCAATCCTTGTTGTCTGAGACTTCTTCTTACAAATTGAGACGAATCGGGGGTTTGTTTGCAGTTGTAGCGGAACAGTTGACATGAGTTAAGAAGCTCTCGTCACGGAGTGTTTGTATCCGTGAGTCGAGGAGTTTGCTAGGGATTATTTGTTTCCCAAGCGCCAAGGATTATTTGTTTCCTTGTGGTTTGAAACGAGTCGAGGGTTCCCACGGGGGCTCTGGTGGCTCTGCGGGTCGACGCGGATCAGGAGGCTCTCATCAAGGAGTGTTTGTATCCGTGAGTCGAGGAATTTGCTGGGATTATTTGTTTCCCAAGCGCCAAGGATTATTTGTTTCCTTGGGGTTTGAAACGAGTCGAGGGTTCCCACGGGGGCTCTGGTGGCTCTGCGGGTCGACGCGGATCAGGAAGCTCTCGTCAAGGAGTGTTTGTATCCGTGAGTCGAGGAGTTTGCTAGGGATTATTTGTTTCCCAAGCGCTAAGGATTATTTGTTTCCTTGGGGTTTGAAACGAGTCGAGGGTTCCCACGGGGGCTCTGGTGGCTCTGCGGGTCGACGCGGATCAGGAAGCTCTCGTCAAGGAGTGTTTGTATCCGTGAGTCGAGGAGTTTGCTAGGGATTATTTGTTTCCCAAGCGCCAAGGATTATTTGTTTCCTTGGGGTTTGAAACGAGTCGAGGGTTCCCACGGGGGCTCTGGTGGCTCTGCGGGTCGACGCGGATCAGGAGGCTCTCGTCAAGGAGTATTTGTATCCGTGAGTCGAGGAGTTTGCTAGGGATTATTTGTTTCCCAAGCGCCAAGGATTATTTGTTTCCTTGGGGTTTGAAACGAGTCGAGGGTTCCCACGGGGGCTCTGGTGGCTCTGCGGGTCGACGCGGATCAGGAAGCTCTCGTCAAGGAGTGTTTGTATCCGTGAGTCGAGGAATTTGCTGGGAGGGTATGGTTCCCTCTTTGTTTATGCCCTTGGATTGTATACAGGGATCGATGTGATCTTAACTGTAGGGCAAAAAGTTTCGTTCTTTCATTTTTTTTATTCTTTCCGCGATGCTCTATCATTTCAGCTTTTATATCGCGAAGGTCGCGATTGCCCAATCATTTCGGCTATTTTTCGCGGTGCCCAATCATTTCGGCTGTTTATTTTATTTCCACTCGCTGCTTTTTATTGCGAGTTGCCCAATCATTTCGGCTATTTTTCGCGGTGCCCAATCATTTCGGCTGTTTATTTTATTTCCACTCGCTGCTTTTTATTGCGAGTTGCCCAATCATTTCGGCTATTTCGCATGCATACATTTTACTTGCTGCTTTTTATTGCAAGTTGCCCTATCATTTCGGCTATTTCGTATGCATGTGCGGCTTATTGGCTTTTCGCCGTAAACCTGAACTTGGACACTGATTTTGGCATCAGCACCGCTACAACTGGGATGTTGCCAGGAGCGAATCATCATTTGCTTCTGTCATTGTCGAACAAAGGAGGCTTAGCGACCAGGGTTAGGGTCCTGTCGACTAAGGCTTTTGACTTTATGAGCCGTAAGGGTCTCACAAAGCCATTTCTCCCTACAAGTCGTGAGGATCTTATAGGTGTATTTTCTCCTTAGGAATCGTGAGGGTTCCTAAGTGTTTTGTTCCTCTGTAAGTCGTAAGGATCCTACAGGAGGGTTTTCTCTTTGCAAATCGAGAGGATTTACAAGGGTTATGCGAACATATCCCCAGTCACGGATGGACCTTGGTTAGGAAAATGTTTATTCGCGCCCGTGGATTGTATACAAGGGTCAGTATTGAGCCACTTGTAGGGCAATATCGAAAGTTGTGGGGGTTGCTTAAGCACAGGTTTAGATCTCTGTAACTTAAGACTTTCAAACCTTACGAGCCGTGAGGGTCCCATAAGAGCGTTCTCCTTACGAGTCGTGAGGATCTCGCAAGTGTATTTTCTCCTTAGGAATCATGGGGATCCCTAAGTGTGTTGCACCTTTGTGAGTCGTAAGGATCTCACGCAGGTGGTTTCTCCCTACAAGATCGAGAGGACCCTATAAGTGTCCTTTAACGAGGTTGCGCCCTTTCAGGTTTTCACAAACACTCGCCGGTAGTCCTGCTGTTTTTACTCACGGAGCCCTTTCGGGTTTTCATCCGTGCCCATTTTGCTTATGGACATACCATTTTTTTTATTCTTTTTATTTCCTTTTTCTCTTTTTTTTTTTTACGAGGTCGCGCCCTTTCGGGTTTTCACGAACACTCGCCGGTAGCCCTGCTGTTTTTACTCACGGAGCCCTTTCGGGTTTTCATCCGTGCCCCTTTTTGCTTATGGACATACCGTTTTTATTTTATTTTATTTTTATATATTTTTTTTTATATCTCGTCAGTCTAAAGATGCTGCGGTAGTAGTTTAAAGACGTTTCGGTCTGCTATTAGTTTAAGGACATTTCGGTCCGCTGTTAGTTTAAGGATATTTCGGTCCGCTGTTAGTTTAGGGACATTTCGGTCCGCTGTTAGTTTAAGGACATTTCGGTCCGCTGTTGAGAAGCTGGCTACTGCTTATAAAGTTTGAGCTTAGGAAGATAGCGAGCGGACATAGTTGTCGTCATCTATCGTTGACCTAGGCTGTGGCTCATTAAGCGTAGTATTTCTTTAGGAAGTGACCGTTTATTGGTCTGAAAGGCCTTTCACCGTGCATGTCCATGAGTAGATAGGCCCCACCCTGGTAAACTTTATCTATGATGTACGGGCCTTCATAGTTCGGCTCGAATTTTCCCCGCTTGGCGCGATTGGGGATCATAGGCCTTTTGACCACTAGCACGAGTTCGCCTTGGTGGAATGTCCTCGGTCGGGTCAATCTTTCGTATGAGCGCATCATCTTTGCTTTATAAGCTTCCAGATTTTGTTGCGCTATGAGCCTAGTTTCATCAAGGGCGTCAAGCTCCTCAAGCCGAAGGTGAGCATTTTCTTCGTCCGTTAGCTCGTGGTGAACTGCCACTCGTAGAGAGGGTAACTCTATCTCGAGAGGGAGTACTGCTTCAGTACCGAACACCAACGCGTATGGCGTTGTGTTTGTGGCTGTCTTGAACGTGGTTCGATACGCCCAAAGAGCTTCTTGCAGTCTCTCATGCCAGTCTTTCTTATTTCGGGACACTGTTTTCTTTATAATTTTCGTCAAGGTCTTGTTGAAGGCCTCGGCGAGACCGTTAGCTCGTGGATTATAGACTGAGGAATATCTCCAGTCTATATTATGCTGCTGTGCGAAGCGGCTGATTTTCTGACTTCGGTAGGCTGGCCCGTTATCGGAGATGATCCGCCTCGGAGTTCCAAACCGATATATGACGTGCGTTTTGAAGAAATGGAGGATATTCTCCGTCTTCACTTCTCTCAATGGTACTGCTTCTGCCCACTTAGAGAAGTAGTCAGTCGTCGCTAGGATGAAACGATGTCCTTTAGACGATGCTGGTTCGATGGGGCCGACTATATCAGTCCCCCACATTTCGAATGGCCAGCTAGCTACCGTTGGATGCAACGGATTTGGGTGCTGGTGGATGAAGTCCCGATGAATCTGGCATGAGTGACATTGCTTCACATATTCGATGCAGTCTTGAATCATCGTGGGCCAGTAATAGCCCATCCGTTTGATCTTCAACTTCATCTTTGGACCTGCTTGGTGAGAACCGCAGATTCCGTCATGAACTTCCTGAACGACTCTTTCCGATTCGTCCGGTCCTAAGCATCTCAGCCACAGAGAATCGAATGACCTCTTGTATAGAGTATCATTGACGAAGGCGAAAGACAGAGCTCGTTTTATGAGTTGATGTCTTGCGGACGCATCTTCGGGCATTTGGTGGGACTTGAAGTAGTCTATAAAGACTTCCCTCCAATCCTCAACCTTCTCATGTTCTTTTATTTGCAAGGTCGCTTGTTCAGTCACTCCCTTCTCTTCGGGTGATTCCGAAGGTATTTCTGTGGGGGCGAGCACCTGACGACTTTGTACCATGATTCTAACGTCATCGAGGTTCTCGTCAGCCATTTCTTTAGCAAGTTTGGCCAACGCGTCCGCTTTGCTGTTATCCGCGCGTGGTATGCTCTCCAAAGTATAGGAGGGAATTTGGGTTAGCAGTTGTTGCACCTTTTCACCGTATTTTACCAATTCCGGTTTGCATGTTTGGTAATCGCCGTTTACTTGACTAACGACCAGTTGCGAATCTCCGTATATGAGGAGGTTTTCAATTCCCATGTCAATGGCGATCTCAAGGCCTGCTATCAGAGCTTCGTATTCGGCTTCGTTGTTTGTCCTCGGTTCCGTCAGGGAGAACGCGTAGCGCATTATCCCTCCTTGTGGAGTTATAAAGATGAGTCCTACCCCCGATTTGATTATAGGGGTACTTTGTTTGCGCTTCTTCACGGAAGATGCTCCGTCAAAATAAAGCTCCCATCGGGTATTATCACCATCGATCGCATCAAACGCATGTTCGTCTGGAAGATCGCAGTTTAAAGGAGAGTCGGCTGGTATCGGGTGCTCAGCAAGGAAGTCGGCGATGGCCTGGCCTTTTACTGCTTTGAGTGGTCGATATGCTATCGAGAACTCCATTAAGAGCAGGGCCCATTTAGCGAGTCGTCCTGTCAATATGGCCTTTGACATTAGATATTTGAGAGGGTCCACCTTTGAAATGAGATAGACTTCATGTGCTAATGCGTAATGTCTAAGCTTTGTTATTGCGAAGATCAACGCCAGGCAGTGTTTTTCAATGGGGGAGTAATTGCTTTCTGCCCCCAGCAGCACTCGACTTAAGTAGTAAAGTGCTCTTTCTTTCCCCTGGTCATTCTCTTGTGCCCATAATGCGCCCAAAGAACCTTCAAGGGTGGCCGTGTAAAGAATGAGAGGCTTTCCCTTCACTGGAGCAGCCAACACTGGAGGGTTTTGCAGGTACTGTTTGATCTCGTCTAGTGCGCTTTGGCACTTTTGATCCCAGACGAACGGGGTTCCCTTCTTCATCAGGTGGCTGTAAGGGCGGCACTTTCCTGAGAGGTTGGCTATAAATCGCCGTATGTACACGAGCTTCCCTTAGAGAGACCGCAGCTGTTTGAGAGTTCTCGGCGGAGGCATTCCCATGATTGCCTTGATCTTGGACGGATCTATCTCGATACCTTGGTGTCGAACGATGAATCCCAGGAATTTGCCCGAGGAAACCCTGAATGCACACTTCAGAGGGTTCATCTTCAAGTTGTATTGTCGAAGACGTTGAAATACGGTCTTCAGATGCTCGAGATGTTCCTCATATGATTTGCTTTTAACAACGAGGTCGTCGATATAGCATTCAACGATTTCGTGTATAAGGTTATCGAAAATCTTCGTCATGGCCCTTTGGTAGGTTGCACCGGCGTTCTTTAAACCGAAGGGCATCACCTTGTAACAGAATATTCCCAAAGGAGTCCGGAAAGCCGTATGTTTCTGGTCTTCAGGGTGCATTTTTATTTGATTATATCCTGATGAGCCGTCCATGAATGAGAAAATCTCATGCGTGGACGTATTGTCTATCATCAGTTCGGTGACTGGTACTGGGAAATCATCCTTCGGGCAGGCTTTGTTGAGATCCCGAAAGTCCACGCATATGCGCACCGTTCCATTTTTCTTCATCACTGGGACGATATTAGCAATCCATTCAGGGTATTGAACCTCCTGGATAAAGCCGGAGTCTATCAGCTTTTTGACTTCAGCGTTGATGCTCATCTCGAGCTCAAGCCGCATTCTTCTCGGCGCTTGTTTGACTGGCTTGACACTCGGGGATATTGCCAGTCTATGTACAGCAACTTCTGGATCAAGTCCCGGCATCTCGGAATAGTTCCATGCGAAGCAATCTTTATGCTGTACAAGGACGTCCTTTAACGCAGCCACCTTTTCTTCAGACAGCAGCTCGCTGACGAATGTCGGTCGCGGATCGTTTATCGTCCCCAACTCAATTTTCTTAAGGTTATCTGCAGTGGTATGTATTCCATCCTCCAGTTCTTTCGGAGCTGGGGGAAATTCTGAGATCACCTCATCATTGTTGTTTTCGAGGCACCAGGGAAGGCTGTCCATGTTCTCGGATTCTTCTTGTAGTATTGTTATCATGTGACAGGTACGAATTCGCTTCCAATCCCAATGTGGAACTGGTTTTTGTTTCATGGCCTTAGGCTCGTGCTTTTGTGGTGGTGCTACCCTCCAGTTGTTGGACAGAGCGAATTTACCAAGCTGATATTGATCTTCGACCCAATTCTTGAAGGTGAAGCAATCTTCAAGAGGATGACCTACTGCTCGATGGTAAGAGCAATAGTCCGGGTGTGAGGCTTCGCCTGCTTGTTCAGGGTGTTTAGACTCCGGCAATGTAAGCATCTGATGTTTCAGGGCGAGATCAAGTATTTTCTTCGTCTTGTCCCGAGGAAACGAGTATGCTCGCCCCATTTTCTTCATAAGGGATATATCAATAACGCTCGACTCCCGTTTGCGTGGCTTTTCAGCCCTGCTTTGTTGTTGTTGAGTGCCTTTTTGGCCTTTCGACTTATTTCTGCTTTTGAGCTGAGCCTTCTTTATAACGGGTTGACAAGGAGCGACATTTTCATCCTTTACGGCCTGTTGGAGAAGGTGTCGCGTCTTGGCTTTCTCGTAGATGGCCGTCTCACAGTTGTGATCATCTCGGACCTTTTGACCAGCTTTCTTTACAAGTCTATCCATTTGTTCCTCGAACGACGGACTGGGCCCTTTTGCATCTGGAACTTTCACTGGCTTAGGATCAGCGTCCTCCCATTGAGCATCCGCTTCTTCATCAAGGTCATATACGACGTAGCAGCCGGGTAGTAACTCTCGTTTCTTTGAACGGATGTATCCAAGCCCTCTTGTTTCCATTCTCCCGTTAGGCAGTTTGCGTTGAGTCCCGGGAACATTCCAGACCCTGTCATAGAATTTGGCCTCTCTAACGGTCTGTCTGAAGGATATCCCCTGGCGTTTCAGCAGCTTCTTCAAACCCTCTGTATAATATCTGGGAAGACGGATAGGCTGAAGCCTGTCGAGCGCAGGATCTGCGCCATACCAGATCTCTTTTTTCATCTTGGTTTCTTCAGAGCGGTAAAACAGAATTGCTTTCTCGTTTTCTCGCATGGGAGGGATGTAGAATGTCCGCAGCTCTTCTATACTGTAGATATTAAGTGCGTCCAGTTCTTTATGATGTTTAGGCGGCACCATGGCGACTTGCAGACTTTGCTCTTCGTCAGCGGAAGCTTGTATTGAAGGTCGAGCAGAGAATACAACATGGACCTCATCCTCCGAGTCACTACCAAAGACCAATGTAGGAGTGGACGGTCCTGGCTTGTTATGTTGGGGCGGACCCGAATAAACGATCTCCTCTTCTTTCTCGGTATCACTGCCGAAGACAGGGATGGTGGCGTTAGTTTTATTTTCCGGCTTGTGACACTTCTCCGTGTCTTCGAAATCCGGCAAGAAGTATTTGGCATCTTCGTATTTGTGGACCTCGTTCACAGAGAACGGGTTCAGTTCTCCTGTCACGGTATACTCGAAACCATCCTTAAAATACTTCATACACTGATGTTGTGTAGAAGGGATGATGTTGTACTCGTGTAACCATGGTCGGCCGAGCAAAGCGTTGTAGCATGTCTTGGCATCTATGACGTGGAACTTAATGTCCGTGACGAGTAGTCCGAAGCGTAGCGTCAGTATCACAGATCCAAGAGTCTTTGACGATTGGGAGTTGAACCCGGATATGGTGATCTTGTCCCGAGCAAGATGCTGGACGCTCATGCAGATTTCCTTCAACACCCGCACGTTGAGTAGGTTAACAGACGACCCGTTATCGATCAGAATTTTGCCTATCTTTATATCATGGCAGTATCCCGAAACATAGAGAGGGCGATTGTGTTCGCAAGTCCCAAGTAGAAGGTCCTCATCGCCGAAAGTAACATCAGCCGTGTGTACTTCCTCCAACTCATCCTTCATCTTTTCCTCGGCCAGGCATGCTTGGAATTGTTCCGGGTCTTGGAGTGTCTTAATCAATGAATCTCTCGCCTCTTTTGATAGCAAAAGGGCGTCAAGAATGCTGAGCTGCGAGGGCAGTTTCCTCAGATGTGCTAAAACGTTGTAATCCACCTTATTCTTCTTTAGTGGGTTCTTAGCGGTTAACTCTTCCGCAACTTGGTCATCGAGAGTAATATCCTCAGAGACCTTTTCTTTCCCTTTATCTTTTCTGTTCAAGGGTCCGAGGTTCTTTTCAGGCAGCGTCCGATTTCGCAGCCGGATATTTTCGCAGACCTTCGGTTCTTCTTCTTTTCCTGAAGCGGACTCTTTAAAGAGAGGGGCAAGTTCTAGCTCTTCATCAGAATCACTCCCGAATGTAGGCACTTGTGATCCACCGGTGTTAACCATGCGACAATCGCCAGCAGTTCTTTTAAGCCCTTCGGTCGTATTTCTCTGCTCTCGACGAGTTTTACGTTTTTTCCGCTTAAAGCGTTGTCGATGAGCAACGTATCCTTGCCACCATCTATCGAAAGCTTTGCACTCTTGAGTGGGGTGCGAAATCCTCTGATGATATAAGCAATACGAGGGGTGCGTTTCCACTTCACCGGCGATGTTTCCTTCAGAGGATGGTAGCTTCATGCCCGTTGATATGGCCTTAGCGAACTTTTTCCTCATCCTGAGTTGGCTTTTGTCGGTAGTGGAGGTGTTTTGCTCCAGCGGGATCGTCTCAGCTCCTTCATCAAGTCGCTGGCGCTTGGCCCTTTCAAATATAGCCGCCTCGCGCTCCCGATCAGCTTTACTTTTCAACCGAGCTTCATTAAGGAGTGCGTCAATTACTTCATCTGATGGTCCCAGAACTTTTGGTTCAGGATCTTCCCCCAGCTTTTCGGTGCAAGGAGTCTCCTTATCGTTCGTGATCGAATGGGAAATTACATGGCAACTTGCCACATGTTCTTCAGATTCATTTGACGAACTACCTCCCTCATCTTCTTCTTGGAAGACATGGTTGAGGAACTCTTGCAATGTAATGGGAGTCCGCGCCTTCTGGTTGTACTCTTCCAGCGCGTCAATTTGCTTTTGTAAGTCCGTGCGCCTATCGCTAGGCTTCACCGGCTTCTTGGCCTTCTTCTTTTTCTTCAAAGACTTTGACGACTGGCTACTAGTGCTCGAACCCCCATCATTGGTCTTTGGAGTTGGACGTGGCTTCAACATCCCCTCAACGACCTGCGGTTCCAATGGGTTCTTCCACTTGATCGCCGGACATGTCCGAAGATCATTTAGCATTCTCTTCGTTTTCGATGATAATACAACCTCCCACGGAGTTTCTTCAATGACAGAGCATGTTGCCCCCGGCGTATTCGTCCCTTTAGAGGTGTGGGGCTGCGGGGGATTCACCTTCCATTTGTCAGACAATGCGAACTTGCCCTGTCGATACTGATTTTCAAGCCAATTCTTGAAAAAGTAGCAACCTTCGATCGGATGGCCTAGTACTCGATGATAAGGGCAGTAATTAGGCTCGTTGACGTCACTCGGTTGCAACGGTCGTTTTGGATTGTTCATATCAGATTTTTGCATTTTCATACCGCCCAATTTTTATCACATTTGCATATCCGTAGATACTCTTGAGCCGTGTTTGCTAGTCAATTGCAGGATACAGGTTCTCGGTTCTAAAACGGTGAAATTCATGGAAAACACGGAAAAATTCGGGTTCCTGCCAACCACAGATAAAAACACGGTCTATGCTCTTCATCCGTATGTTGCCAGATATCAATAGGAAGACAAAAGATCAAATCAATGTCATTCTCATGCACAAGGCTCAATGGTAGCACAAAATCCAAGAGATCTACGCGGAGCTCGAGGCAATCATGACAAAATCTTGACAAAAAGTCCACCTTTCCCTCAACAGAAATTCTGGAAGAAATATGGAAGTATTTTCAGAAAATATATGAACCAGAATGAAGCACACAGCAGATCAGGCCACCACAAAAAAGCACGAAGCCCAATTCCTCTAATGGGCCGCGGATCCGCGGCCAAAGGTGGGTCCAGGCCGCGGATCCGCGGCCATTATGGCGCCAAAGACAGAAATGTTTCAGGGGTGTTTTTGTCTTTTCATATGGGTTCTGGTGGTTGCCCTAGGTTTTCAGTTTTTGGCCTATAAATAGCCCAGAAGTTTGTGAAGGAAAGGGTCCAATTCTTGTATTTCTTTTTGCTAGGTTTTAGTTACATGTTCTTCTTCCTCTTCTCACCTCTTCTCCATTAAACTTGTAAGTGAGCTTTTGAGTGAAGAGTGATGAATAAAGAAGACCATTTTATTATCATGCTTGTCTCCTTATCTTTATGCTTGTTGTAATTTTAATTCGTTAAGTAGTTGTTGTTATTTCCTTGTTGTTTATTTCTTCTCTCTTTTTCTTTATCATTCATACGACAATGATACTTACGCTTGATCCTCGCCAAGGTGAGGTCGCAAACAGTTAGTCGTATTCTTCTAATCTCCTTCTTTCTATCTTCCTCTTTTGTTTTGTTTTTCCTATCATGAAGTGTGAGTAGTTTTATACTTGTTAGGGTAGGATAAGGGAAGTTTGAGAGAAGGAAATCTCTCTCACTCTTTCCTTGCCCAACAACTTAAATCAACTCCCGTTAATTGAACCACAATCCGCTCCTTACGGCACCCTATCCTACATGATAGCGGTGATTCCGTAGTGAGACCGGTTGTGGTTGAATTAACCGGAGGTTATGGATAAGAGCCAAGAACGGACGGACAAGCACCAAAAGGAAGACTTATGCGTTGGAAAGCCTAGCTTATACTCGCAAAGTCCTTCCTAGTCGTGCTAATCCCCGTTGTTGCCGATTACCGTAACACCGATATTAAGAGGGGCAACGAAAGATGTGGAGACTCCTAACTCAAACTAACCTAATCCTAACCCTAACAAGCTCTCTTTAAATATCAACTTAACACTTAGATAACCACAACAAAATCTGAACAACCGGACTTAACTCGTCGAAAAACACATAGAAAAAGATTCCCATCTCCCTGCGGACGACCCGTACTCAACCGGCTAGCTACATGCGAAACCGTCTTGATTGCGGTATTTAAACTTTAACTTGAACACGCTCGTATCTTATCAATCAAATGGCGCCGTTGCCGGGGAGACGGTAGTTTATTTCCTTGTGTAATTTCGGGTTAATTTGTAAGTATAAATATAACCAAAAAACCAAAAAAATACATACTTTGTAAAAAATCATCTTGTTATTTTTGATTAGCTTTTGTGCAAGTGTGCAGGAAAATACAAGGTTCGAGTACAGTGGCCAAGACGTTGAAAATACGGAGTTCAAGTACAGTGCCAAAGACGTGGGAAGATAGACCCACATTTCGCGGCTGCACCGCGACGAAAAAAAAAACGAAGCATACGGCCTACTGTCAAAATCTGGAGCAGATACAGTGAGTAAATTCAAATTCAGAACATCCAGACAACCAGAGGACACCCAACAGAACCCACACAAGAAAAATGATGCATCCACTCCTCTTTACAGCCGCGGAACCGCGGCATTAGGGCTCTTTTGCCGTGGAACCGCGGCCACTTGGGGAGTTCTCTGTGCCAATTTTTCTGGGTAAGCTCCTCTTCTCTCTCCACTCCTCTGGACTCCAATAAATTGTGTTTTCTGCAGCTTTCTTTGCGCAAATTCTTCTCCCCCTTCCAATAAACTGTTCTTGTGCAGGATTCTTTGCGCCGCAAATAAAAATTGTTTGCAGTTGATTTGTTACTGTTTTGCATTCTTTAATACGGACTTAAGGGGCTTGAAACCAATCCAGATTGGGTGGGGATTTCATCACCCTTCCCAGGACCCCGGAAATCACTAAAGCATATGCATTGTCCATTGTAAATTTAAAAAAATACTAGACTTCAGCCCTAAGGACTTCGCGCTCATTAGGAGAAGATAAACCTTGTTTAGAACCTCGCTTAACCGTACATTGTTTACGGGGTGTCTAGGAAAGTGTTAAAGGCGCAACCGCCGAAAGAGAAAGGGTTATTTAATTAAGGAACTTCGCGAAAGCGTTGGACAACCTCCCCTTATCTCTGCACTTACCTGGCCTCGTGATCAGTGTATTTTTAAGCCCGTTTCTCGACATTGTTTAACTTCGACAATCAAGTTCAGGAGCAGGTCTAGTAGACCTAGGTTACCCTAGATCTAGGTGTGATTGTGCATATCTTGTTTGTGATTGCTTAAGCCGTATTTCCGTACATATTTCTGTAAATCTCTTTCTAAAAAAAAAAAAAAAGAAAAAAAGAAAAAATCAAAAACTTTTATAAAAACTTGCCCTTTTGTCGCCAAATCCATTTTTCACCCACCACCCATCGCCTTTCTCCTTTGACGTTTTCTTACCCTCACCTTCTCCGCTTTGACTATACTAAACTCGTTTAGTGTATGTCCGCTTGGACTCGGGACACTAGCGCCCGTCTAGTCCGCGTTACGTTAGTCGCGACCGACTACGCGATCAACTCCGAAGTCGATACTCCGTCCACTCCTCTTTCACCCCTTCCTTTGCCGGCCAACTCCGACGTTGACCGGAATTCTGTTCATACATCTTCACCTTCACCTTCACCAACCTCTTCTTCCGCGATGTCGGGATTTAATCCGAACATCTCTTTGACCACCCCTGGATTGGCTCCACCTCCTACGGAGACCAATCTCCCACCACCTCCGCCTGTTGTAGCGCCGCAGCGAATTGCGCTCCAGGATCGTTTCTACCCTACCCGTTCTGCACTTCCCACCTGCCTTTCTCTTCCTCCGGCCAATGGGGACAACTTTGAAATTAAGCCCCATTTCATCAACATGCTTCCACGTTTTCATGGGCTTGAATCTGAAGATGCCTATATCTTCATTAACAAATTTCAAAACGTCTGTGCCATGATGAAAACAACCCAGCTGTCGGACGATGCTATACGTCTACGGGTCATTCCGTTCACTTTATGCTATCTCGCTGAAAAATAGCTGTATAGCACCGCTTCCCACTCAATCACCAGCTGGGACGAGTTTGTTAAAGCGTTTCTTAAAAAATTCTATCCGAATCATAAGACCGCAAGAATTCGAAATGAAATCAACCAATTCTCCCAGCTTCCTTCTGAACCCTTCTGGAAGTGCTTTGACCGATACAAAGACCTTCTTGTTCAGTGTCCTCACCATGGTATAGAGAAATGGCAGCTCTGCCAAACCTTATACGAGGGACTGAACCCAGCAACGAAGCAGTTGCTGGAAACCATCTGTCAGGGCCACTTCCTATCGAAATCTGACGAGGAAGCGTGGCAGTTCTTTGATGATCTTGCGGAGCAAACGCTACAGTGGGAGAGCACCAGACCGACTTCTTCTTCTTCTACCTCCACTTCTACCGGTCAGTCTAGGGTAGGAATCCACCAACTCGATGTCTCTATTGCGATGAAAGCTGAAATGGCTGCTATAACAAGAAAGCTTGAAGCGATAGAGAGCAAATTTTCTGCTCCTGCCCCTGCCCCTGTTCTCCCCCTTCGTACCATCTGCGCTTGTTGTTCGGATCCGTCCCACTTGACCGAAGAGTGTCCTTACAATCCACCCTCGCAAGGACAGGATCAGGTTAATGCTGCCTTCCAGCAAAGACCGAAGAATGATCCATACTCTTCCACCTACAATCCCGGTTGGAGGAACCACCCCAATTTCGCCTGGAATCAGAATCAGAATCAGTTCCAGGGCAACAATTTCCAAAGGGCCCCTCCACCGCAACAACAAGCGCAACAACAAACTCAAACTCAGTATCAGCAGCCCTTCCAACCCCAACCTTACCAAAACCAGACGAACAACTTTGCACCGAACAACTCTTTTCCACCAAACAATTTTGTTCCGTCAAACAACGATAAGGTTTCCTCGCTCGAGCGAAGTCTGGAGGCGTTTGTTAAACAGTCGACTCAATCCACCGCCAACATCCAGTCTTCGATTCAATCTTTAGTGCAACACACTGCCGCACACGGGCAAAGCATCAAGACCATCGAGGCCCAGATTGCACAGCTGAACGCGGCCCTGAGCGAGCGAGAGAAGGGGAAGCTCCCGTCCCAGCCACTTCCAAATCCCGGTCACCCACATAATGCACATGTTGCTCTTGAACAACAAAACCATAATGTGAGTGCCGTGACCACACTGCGATCAGGGAGGGTGCTGCAAAACAACATTGGCAGACGGATCAACGATGATGCCCCGGCCGCTGCTTCTTCTTCTTCTTCTTCTCCTTCTTCTTCTTCGTCTTCTGAGCCTATTCTCCGTTCTTCACAAGGCTCTCCTTCCTTTTCTTCTCTGAACGGACCCACTTCTCACTCCACGAAGACACCTATTCTGGGATCCGTTCCAACTCCACAATCTCCTCCTCCAGCTTTAGACTCAACCAATTTTCAAAATGTTCCATTTCCAAACCGGTTGAGGTCTAACAAACAAAATCCACAAATGGAGAAGATTCTGGAGTTATTTAAGCAAGTTAACATTAACATTCCTCTTTTAGATGCTGTCCAACAAGTCCCGTCTTACGCGAAAATCTTAAAGGACTTGTGCACGAAAAAGAGGAAGTCTCAGGTACCAAAGAAAGTTTTCTTGGCTAGTGCTGTGAGTGATGCCCTTACCCAATCTTTACCACAAAAACGGAAGGACCCTGGCTGTCCTACGATTTCAATTACTATTGGGGATAAGAACATCAACCGCGCACTATTAGATCTTGGTGCCAGTGTTAACTTGCTTCCATATTCAGTATACGAGCAATTAGGCGTCGGAGAGCTGAAACCCACACACTGCACTCTCCAGATGGCCGACCGATCGATCACCCATCCTAGGGGTGAGCTAGAGGATGTGTTGATAAGAGTCGGGGACTTCATATTCCCCGTTGACTTCATTGTATTAGATACACAGCCTGTAGCTAACCCCCGGAATCAAATTCCGGTGATACTCGGTCGACCATTTCTCACAACCTCAAATGCTGTGATCAATTGTCGCAATGGTTCAATGAACCTCTCTTTTGGAAATATGACGATTGAACTCAACATTTTTAGGTTGGGGAATCAGCCCGCCGAACCTAATGCTCATATACTGGATGTCTGCTCGATCCAGGAGATCACCCCCGAAGAGTGTGAATTCGAGGAGTTTCTGTTTGAACACGATAATCTTGACGCCACTAGTGCGTTTCTCCTCGAACCTGCTGCTGCTTCTGCGCCCGACAACGAATATGAGTGTTTCACGTTCTTGAACGATCTTAGCCGCGCACAACCCGAGTTTGAATCTTTTGACTTTCCGGATGAGTTACCTGAACCATCCAACTCGGTTGCCTACACTCGCTTTGAACCTTTGCTGGAGTCCTTTGAGTTCGAGACCTTTGCACCAGTCTTGCCTTCCATCATTTCACCTCCAACGCTCGAACTCAAGCCTTTGCCGTCTCACCTTAAGTACGCCTACTTAGGTGAGAACGAGACCCTTCCTGTCATCATTTCGGCTTCTCTAGCTCCAGAGCAAGAGAAAGCCCTTCTCGCGGTCTTGCACAGCAACAGGCAAGCTTTCGGCTGGTCCATGGCGGACATCAAGGGGATTAGTCCCCTCATCGTTGAGCATCACATTCATCTGATGGATGATGCCAAACCAGCCCGGGATCCACAAAGACGTCTTAATCCAGTCATGAAGGAGGCTGTGAAGAAGGAGATCGTCAAATGTCTAGATAGTGGTATCATTTACCCTATCTCTGATAGCCAGTGGGTTAGCCCCATTCACGTTGTCCCCAAGAAGTCGGGCATCACGGTCATAACCAACGAGGCGAATGAGTTAATCCCTACTCGCACCCAAACTGGGTGGCGAGTTTGCATTGATTACAGAAAACTCAACGCCGCAACGCGGAAAGACCACTTTCCGCTACCTTTCATTGACCAAATGCTTGAACGATTGGCCGGACATGAGTACTATTGCTTTCTAGATGGCTACTCTGGCTATAATCAAATTCCCATCGCCGAAAAAGACCAGGACAAGACCACTTTCACTTGTCCTTTCGGCACGTTTGCATATCGACGCATGCCCTTTGGGTTATGCAATGCGCCCGCTACCTTCCAGCGGTGTATGATGGGAATTTTCTCGGACATGGTGGAAAAATTTCTGGAGATTTTCATGGATGACTTCTCCATCTTCGGCGACTCCTTTGACGAGTGTTTGCTGCATCTTGACACTGTCCTTACCCGATGTAAGGACAAGAATCTCACTTTGAACTGGGAGAAATGCCACTTCATGGTGCGCGAAGGTATTGTCTTAGGACATATCATCTCGCAAAATGGCATAGAGGTTGACAAAGAAAAGATTGAGGTCATTTCCAATCTGCCTCCTCCCCGATGCGTCAGAGATATCCGAGCCTTCCTTGGCCATGCCGATTTCTATAGACGGTTTATCAAGGACTTTAGCAAGATTGCTAGGCCCTTGACACTTTTGCTGGCCAAGGACACGCCTTTCGACTTCAACTCGAGCTGTGTGACTGCATTCGAGTCACTGAAACGCTCACTCACTTCTGCTCCCGTTCTCTCTTCTCCTGACTGGACGCACCCTTTCGAGATTATGTGCGATGCATCCGACTTTGCCATCGGTGCTGTCCTTGGACAGCACATCAACAAGATGCCGCACGTAATCTATTACGCGAGCCGAACCCTGAACGACGCCCAACTCAACTATACAACAACTGAGAAGGAATTCTTAGCTGTTGTATTTGCTTTAGAAAAGTTCAGGCCCTACCTCATCGGCTCTCCAGTCATTGTCTACACTGACCATTCAGCTCTGCGCCATCTTTTTGCGAAGAAAGATGCCAAATCTCGGTTAATCCGTTGGATCCTCTTTCTTCAAGAGTTTGACCTTATCATTAAGGACAAACGAGGATGTGAAAACGTGGTTGCCGATCATCTCTCACGACTTCCTTCTTCGCCTTCGCTTCCAATTCCGATCAATGACGTTTTCCCGGATGAACAACTCTTGACAGTATCGTGCGAACCCTGGTTCGCAGATATTGTGAACTATTTGTCCACGGGATTACTACCGACCGAATGGTCACGTCAGGACAGACTTCGCTTCTTATCCTAAGTAAAACACTTTTACTGGGACGAACCCTACTTGTTCAAGTACTGTCCCGACCAGATTATTCGTCGGTGTGTCCCTGATGAGGAATTCAAGAGTGTGCTGTCATTTTGCCACGATCAAGCGTGTGGCGGGCATTTTGGGCCCAGAAAGACAGCTGAGAAGATCTTGCAATGTGGTTTCTACTGGCCATAACTTTTCAAAGACGCTCACGATTATTGCAAGACTTGCTCCCGGTGCCAACACATGGGCCGGATATCCCGGAGGAACGAGATGCCGCTCCAACCGATCTTGGTTGTGGAGATTTTCGATGTTTGGGGGATAGACTTCATGGGGCCGTTTCCCAACTCTTTTGGGAACTTGTACATTCTTCTAGCTGTTGATTACGTCTCTAAATGGGTCGAGGCTGTGCCCAGCCGGACTAACGACAACAAGGTTGTCGTTAGGTTCCTTAAAGAAAACATTTTCTCACGGTTTGGACACCCCCGAGCGATCATTAGCGACAATGGAAGTCATTTCTACAATAAAACTTTCGAAGCCTTGATGCGGAAATACTCCATAAATCATAAGCTCTCTACGCCCTACCACCCCCAAACCTGCGGGCAGGCCGAAGTTTCAAATCGGCAAATCAAGCAGATATTGGAGAAGACGGTTTCCAAGAACCGTAAGGATTGGTCTCTGAAACTCACTGATGCCCTTTGGGCATTTAGAACCGCTTATAAGACCGACCTTGGCATGTCTCCCTATCGGCTTGTGTACGGAAAAGCCTGCCACCTTCCTGTCGAAATCGAGCATCGCGCATTTTGGGCGATAAAGGAGCTGAATCTGTCTCTTGATGACGCGGGCAGCCATCGGAAGCTGCAGTTGAACGAACTGAGCGAGCTTAGGGATGAGGCTTACGATAACGCGGTTGTCGTTAAGAATCGAACGAAGGTGTTTCACGATAAACACCTTTTGCGCAAAACCTTCGTACCTGGTCAGCAGGTACTGCTTTACGACACCCGACTTCACTTCCTTCCTGGAAAGCTGAGATCTCGCTGGAAAGGGCCGTATTTTGTGCGGAATGTGTATCCGCAGGGCGCTGTGGATTTGGAAAATCCAAAGGACGGTTCACTCTTCAAGGTAAATGGACACCGATGCAAACCGTACCTTAGCGCCGAACCAACAGAGGAGCTCCTGTTCTTACAGGAGCCGGTTTACCTTGCATGATCTTCCTCTGCCTACCTCCAAACTTCGGTTATCCAGCCAAGAACAGTGGACACTGTTCCAAATAAGTTTGGGGGTATGTACAAACCATTTTGTTTATATTTGTGTATATTCTTTTTCTTTTCTTTAAAAACAAAAACAAATAAAAAAATTTTGTATCGCTAACCGACATTTTTGACCCTTCAAATGATCTCTTCATGCAATGACAGTGAGGACACTGTCCAGTTTAAGTTTGGGGGTACGCTCGGTACGCATTTCTTACCTTCGCATTCATATGTATATTTTGCATCTGCATATTAAAATCCATAAAATCCACAAAAATTTGAAAAATTTCTAAAAACATAAAAACTTTTCTGTCAAGTTAGCTTGTGAAATAAACTCTGATTCAACATTTCGACGGTTTTTGTTTGAATAATAGGAATAACTAGATCTTATGTTTGGATTTTGAAAACCTGAAAGATAACTCTCCTTTGATGTTAACTATAGCTGATATACGTCTTTACATCACACTACACGTGTCGTAAGATTTTGGGAATTAGATGACAAGTCTTTCATGTTTAAACTTTTAAACAGATAAATGATTTTCTGAGGATCAAATAGGTTTGTTCTGAAATAAGTAATGTCAAGAATAGTTTATGAAGTAAAGCGAATATGAAGGAATGTTATTGATGCCGTAATTGGAGCTAAGTCTGAAAAATAACCCATCTGAAACTTGATTGGAATGATTACACACCAAACTCACTAAACACGTCTTTTATCCAAAAAAATAATTGAACTGCCGGTTATATCTCCGTTCGTATTAAATCATCTGATTTTCACGCCCAAACTGTCTTTTTTTTTGGACCTAGGTAACTTGAGTAATTAAGTCCGCTGGGGTGTTTCTACACCTAATGCCCTAAAACCAACTGGTTTGGGAGCATTGGCCCAAAGCTCGCTAAGAAGCCTAGAAAGTACAGTTTAAAACAAAGTCAAGCAAGTGTTCTCTCCGAGTTAAAAATCCTAACGGTTCTTTGTGTGAGAATAATCTTGATAAAAGACAGGCTTTTAAAAAAATTTTAACGGAGATGTGAAGGTTTTATTCTATGATAAAGACTATTGCACGTTCACAGTGGTGTGTATGAAATGAAAACAAGAAAAAGGTGGAGTGAAAAATACGACTTAGTTTCCTGTTAAGGAAGATAGAAATTATGAAGTTGAAACCTTACTGGAAAACGAAACTTGAAAAATGCTTAACTCGTTATAAAACTTATGTGATCCTTTTAAAATTATTATCTGGGCTTTATTGTGCGACATGATGACTCTAATCGATCCTTCTGGAACTTAACGACACTATCCGCACTGCACGTAAAGACATATAAAATCTGTAGTTAAATAAGATGTGAGGTGTGAAAAATAAAGGTTCGATAGTCTAGACTTAGGATTATAGAATTGTTATTTTCTAAAACAAAACTTTAGGGTTTGAAGCTTAGTTATTTTACAAAACCAACTTGACCGGATTTTGTGGGTAGTATCCGCTGAAAACCCTCAGGAGACAACACTCCTCCTATTAGGGACACCTAGAGGTTTAACGGCTTGTTGCACATGCTCAGTGCAATCGTGTTCCCTGCGAAAGTGAGGTTAGGAAATTTTTTGTGAATAAATGGGCTTTGCTCGGGACGAGCAAATGATAAGTTTGGGGGTATTTGTTCATATCAGATTTTTGCATTTTCATACCGCCCAATTTTTATCACATTTGCATATCCGTAGATACTCTTGAGCCGTGTTTGCTAGTCAATTGCAGGATACAGGTTCTCGGTTCTAAAACGGTGAAATTCATGGAAAACACGGAAAAATCCGGGTTCCTGCCAACCATAGATAAAAACACGGTCTATGCTCTTCATCCGTATGTTGCCAGATATCAATAGGAAGACAAAAGATCAAATCAATGTCATTCTCATGCACAAGGCTCAATGGTAGCACAAAATCCAAGAGATCTACGCGGAGCTCGAGGCAATCATGACAAAATCTTGACAAAAAGTCCACCTTTCCCTCAACAGAAATTCTGGAAGAAATATGGAAGTATTTTCAGAAAATATATGAACCAGAATGAAGCACACAGAAGATCAGGCCACCACAAAAAAGCACGAAGCCCAATTCCTCTAATGGGCCGCGGATCCGCGGCCAAAGGTGGGTCCAGGCCGCGGATCCGCGGCCCTTATGGCGCCAAAGACAGAAATGTTTCAGGGGTGTTTTTGTCTTTTCATATGGGTTCTGGTGGTTGCCCTAGGTTTTCAGTTTTTGGCCTATAAATAGCCCATAAGTTTGTGAAGGAAGGGGTCCAATTCTTGTATTTCTTTTTGCTAGGTTTTAGTTACATGTTCTTCTTCCTCTTCTCACCTCTTCTCCATTAAACTTGTAAGTGAGCTTTTGAGTGAAGAGTGATGAATAAAGAAGACCATTTTATTATCATGCTTGTCTCCTTATCTTTATGCTTGTTGTAATTTTAATTCGTTAAGTAGTTGTTGTTATTTCCTTGTTGTTTATTTCTTCTCTCTTTTTCTTTATCATTCATACGACAATGATACTTACGCTTGATCCTCGCCAAGGTGAGGTCGCAAACAGTTAGTCGTATTCTTCTAATCTCCTTCTTTCTATCTTCCTCTTTTGTTTTGTTTTGTTTTTCCTATCATGAAGTGTGAGTAGTTTTATACTTGTTAGGGTAGGATAAGGGAAGTTTGAGAGAAGGAAATCTCTCTCACTCTTTCCTTGCCCAACAACTTAAATCAACTCCCGTTAATTGAACCACAATCCGCTCCTTACGGCACCCTATCCTACATGATAGCGGTGATTCCGTAGTGAGACCGGTTGTGGTTGAATTAACCGGAGGTTATGGATAAGAGCCAAGAACGGACGGACAAGCACCAAAAGGAAGACTTATGCGTTGGAAAGCCTAGCTTATACTCGCAAAGTCCTTCCTAGTCGTGCTAATCCCCGTTGTTGCCGATTACCGTAACACCGATATTAAGAGGGGCAACGAAAGATGTGGAGACTCCTAACTCAAACTAACCTAATCCTAACCCTAACAAGCTCTCTTTAAATATCAACTTAACACTTAGATAACCACAACAAAATCTGAACAACCGGACTTAACTCGTCGAAAAACACATAGAAAAAGATTCCCATCTCCCTGCGGACGACCCGTACTCAACCGGCTAGCTACATGCGAAACCGTCTTGATTGCGGTATTTAAACTTTAACTTGAACACGCTCGTATCTTATCAATCAAATGGCGCCGTTGCCGGGGAGACGGTAGTTTATTTCCTTGTGTAATTTCGGGTTAATTTGTAAGTATAAATATAACCAAAAAACCAAAAAAATACATACTTTGTAAAAAATCATCTTGTTATTTTTGATTAGCTTTTGTGCAAGTGTGCAGGAAAATACAAGGTTCGAGTACAGTGGCCAAGACGTTGAAAATACGGAGTTCAAGTACAGTGCCAAAGACGTGGGAAGATAGACCCACATTTCGCGGCTGCACCGCGACGAAAAAAAAAACGAAGCATACGGCCTACTGTCAAAATCTGGAGCAGATACAGTGAGTAAATTCAAATTCAGAACATCCAGACAACCAGAGGACACCCAACAGAACCCACACAAGAAAAATGATGCATCCACTCCTCTTTACAGCCGCGGAACCGCGGCATTAGGGCTCTTTTGCCGCGGAACCGCGGCCACTTGGGGAGTTCTCTGTGCCAATTTTTCTGGGTAAGCTCCTCTTCTCTCTCCACTCCTCTGGACTCCAATAAATTGTGTTTTCTGCAGCTTTCTTTGCGCAAATTCTTCTCCCCCTTCCAATAAACTGTTCTTGTGCAGGATTCTTTGCGCCGCAAATAAAAATTGTTTGCAGTTGATTTGTTACTGTTTTGCATTCTTTAATACGGACTTAAGGGGCTTGAAACCAATCCAGATTGGGTGGGGATTTCATCACCCTTCCCAGGACCCCGGAAATCACTAAAGCATATGCATTGTCCATTGTAAATTTAAAAAAATACTAGACTTCAGCCCTAAGGACTTCGCGCTCATTAGGAGAAGATAAACCTTGTTTAGAACCTCGCTTAACCGTACATTGTTTACGGGGTGTCTAGGAAAGTGTTAAAGGCGCAACCGCCGAAAGAGAAAGGGTTATTTAATTAAGGAACTTCGCGAAAGCGTTGGACAACCTCCCCTTATCTCTGCACTTACCTGGCCTCGTGATCAGTGTATTTTTAAGCCCGTTTCTCGACATTGTTTAACTTCGACAATCAAGTTCAGGAGCAGGTCTAGTAGACCTAGGTTACCCTAGATCTAGGTGTGATTGTGCATATCTTGTTTGTGATTGCTTAAGCCGTATTTCCGTACATATTTCTGTAAATCTCTTTCTAAAAAAAAAAAGAAAAGAAAAAAAGAAAAAATCAAAAACTTTTATAAAAACTTGCCCTTTTGTCGCCAAATCCATTTTTCACCCACCACCCATCGCCTTTCTCCTTTGACGTTTTCTTACCCTCACCTTCTCCGCTTTGACTATACTAAACTCGTTTAGTGTATGTCCGCTTGGACTCGGGACACTAGCGCCCGTCTAGTCCGCGTTACGTTAGTCGCGACCGACTACGCGATCGACTTCGAAGTCGATACTCCGTCCACTCCTCTTTCACCCCTTCCTTTGCCGGCCAACTCCGACGTTGACCGGAATTCTGTTCATACATCTTCACCTTCACCTTCACCAACCTCTTCTTCCGCGATGTCGGGATTTAATCCGAACATCTCTTTGACCACCCCTGGATTGGCTCCACCTCCTACGGAGACCAATCTCCCACCACCTCCGCCTGTTGTAGCGCCGCAGCGAATTGCGCTCCAG
The DNA here is from genome assembly GCA_030015575.1 of Agapanthus africanus. NCBI lineage: Eukaryota > Viridiplantae > Streptophyta > Magnoliopsida > Asparagales > Amaryllidaceae > Agapanthus > Agapanthus africanus. Next base: position 853,587,572 of record JASDDO010000024.1, read on the forward strand.
AATCGTTTCTACCCTACCCGTTCTGCACTTCCCACCTGCCTTTCTCTTCCTCCGGCCAATGGGGACAACTTTGAAATTAAGCCCCATTTCATCAACATGCTTCCACGTTTTCATGGGCTTGAATCTGAAGATACCTATATCTTCATTAACAAATTTCAAAACGTCTGTGCCATGATGAAAACAACCCAGCTGTCGGACGATGCTATACGTCTACGGGTCATTCCGTTCACTTTATGCGATCTCGCTGAAAAATGGCTGTATAGCACCGCTTCCCACTCAATCACCAGCTGGGACGAGTTTGTTAAAGCGTTTCTTAAAAAATTCTATCCGAATCATAAGACCGCAAGAATTCGAAATGAAATCAACCAATTCTCCCAGCTTCCTTCTGAACCCTTCTGGAAGTGCTTTGACCGATACAAAGACCTTCTTGTTCAGTGTCCTCACCATGGTATAGAGAAATGGCAGCTCTGCCAAACCTTATACGAGGGACTGAACCCAGCAACGAAGCAGTTGCTGGAAACCATCTGTCAGGGCCACTTCCTATCGAAATCTGACGAGGAAGCGTGGCAGTTCTTTGATGATCTTGCGGAGCAAACGCTACAGTGGGAGAGCACCATACCGACTTCTTCTTCTTCTACCTCCACTTCTACCGGTCAGTCTAGGGTAGGAATCCACCAACTCGATGTCTCTATTGCGATGAAAGCTGAAATGGCTGCTATAACAAGAAAGCTTGAAGCGATAGAGAGCAAATTTTCTGCTCCTGCCCCTTCCCCTGTTCTCCCCCTTCGTACCATCTGCGCTTGTTGTTCCGATCCGTCCCACTTGACCGAAGAGTGTCCTTACAATCCACCCTCACAAGGACAGGATCAGGTTAATGCTGCCTTCCAGCAAAGACCGAGGAATGATCCATACTCTTCCACCTACAATCCCGGTTGGAGGAACCACTCGAACGCCGTATCTGATAGACTTCCAACAAACTGGCGGAGCAAAAGCTTGTCATCGCCACCGGTGTTACCGCAAAGCGCCCTGAACTGGGAGACATGCTGATGGGGATTGCCGGTCCCTTTGTAGACATGAAATTTGGGAATTGTGTAACCCGGTGGGTACTTGATTTGGTCATACCAGCCTGGATATGGCCGCCCCGTTTTTACGACGTGGCCGGATGCTTCGGCCGCATGATGAACCCTTATTTGCTGGGCTATGTATTCGTCAAGATCAATCTTAGAGATTGTATCCTCTTTAGCTGTTAATAGAGCGGGCTGCGGATTCAACGTCTCTCCCTTATTATCTCCAAGGACGATTAGGGGTTCTTCAGCGGGAGGATCTTGTTGTATCATCATCCCTATCATGTCCTGGAAGAGGAGGCCCATACGCTGTATGTTGGCCGCTTGTTCAGCAGCCTCTTTGTCCCTCTTTTCCAGTACTCGGCGAAGGAACTCGGCATCGGTCTCTTCCTCTTGGCGCTCATCTAAGGACGTCTCAGGGTTCTCTTTTGGCTCCGTGAGTGCAGCCATTGTAGTCATCATCTCCTGGAGCTTTTGTTGCTGCTCCTGAGCCTTGGTCACTGATCGGGTAAGCGGTCGGTGACCCGTAGAAGTGCGGCTTTCCTCCTTTCCAGAAGCCATATAAACCGTATGAACTGTTATGCCCCCTGACTTGGGGCGTTCAGGTTCACCGCTTTTAGACTTTGCCATTGACGCGGGGGTTTTCTCTGACCTCCTCCTTTTGTGGGCCGTTGAGGTTGAAGGAACCATTGTAGGGGGCACCCTAGTAGCTGATGTCCGCTGCTGTCTAATGGGACAATCCTTGCCTTTTTCCACCTTTGCCTTTTTCTGGCGACGAAAGTGGTCCGGGTCAATCACGGAGTCTTGAACCCTACGCCAAACCTTGTATATTTTTTACGACAGCCGTTGAGGGGGCTGTTCCAGCTTTGTCTCTGGAGCTCTCTACGCAGGTGGAGGAGATCTCTTCAATATAGCGGTTGGAGAGTTCTTCCGTACCCTTCTCAGCAGCTCAAAGCTGTTCCTAGTTGGAACAGCAGTGTTGACTTCCACCACTGGAGCCGGTGGAGTTAGCCCTGAGGGAGTGTTGCCCCCTGCCTTCCTCACTCGTTGCCAATGGCGACGTCGTGCACGACGAGCCATCGGGATTGGTTCGGAATTTGAGATAGTTTCTTTTTGCCCCCTGTTCGAGTGTGGGGTGACTGCTGATGTCAGCCTATCGAAGACTGATGCCTTTTGACCAGCAAGGGCAGGAATGGGAATCGTCAATCTTGCGAAGACCGAATTTCTGATGGGAGAAGCCGCTTTAACAACTTCCTGAGCAGCGGCCGTTGCCCTCTTTGGGACGGCCACTTTATGATTCTGATCCAGCCTGGCGAAAACGGAGGCTGTTGGTTTGGTAATGGGCGACCCGCTGACAGGGGCCGTCGTAGCAGTAAGCCAGTCGAAGACCGACTTCTTGTTCGCCTCTAGTGCAGGTATTGGCGTAGGGAAGCTTGTAGGTGGGATCATGGTCCCAAAGAACAGACCAGTGGTGGCCCGGGTCACCTGATCTACCGGCAGAGTGAGGAAGGAAGCCGCTTGGGGCCCATATGCTACACCTCCCGGTGAGGTGGAGCGTCCGTTGCAGTGGCACTTCGAGCAGTTGGTGCAGTTAAAGGCCATTGAATCTTGAATTCTACGCCAAGTAAAAGACCAAATCTTAGTAGCTTGAAATCCGAAGACAACCATTTAACAAACCGCGATTGGTTCGCGAAGACGACACACGAAGTGTGGAGTGGAAAGAGGAAGAGGTCCCACCGGGCGTGCCAGAATCTGTTCCCCTCCGAAAGACGACGCACAGGAACGCGATGTCCTGGCACTGAGATTCGGGGCAGATGCTATTTGGTTTTATCCGTCTACCTCTCCGAAGATGCCAAATTGGTTTATGGCACCGTGTATCGAAGGTTTAGACGGATGCGGCCGATGTAGCAGACTTTGTCAGATTCCCCCTCGCTAGAAGGTTTTTTTTTTTTTGATTGTGGGGACGCTCTTCCCTGCAGGCGCAAGCCCCTGTAGTTAATTACGCTACCGCTTCGCGGTAACAACTTTCTCCTTCTCCAGAATTTCACTTCGTGTCGTGGGTGTTTGCTTTGTTTGTGGTTGCCCGTGGATTGTATACGGAGACTGAGTAATGCCGTCGCCCGTAGGACGTGGATTAGTCCAAATCCGTATTTATTTAGATTTGGGTTTGGTGTTTTGTAGTTTAAGGATGCGTTAGTCGCGTTGCGGCTAAGATCAACTTAAACGTTCGCCAAGGATACGTTAATCCTATTTTGGACTAAGATCGACTTGAACGGGATCGTTTAGATCCGAAAGAAGAGCAATTGGCTCTATTGTTCCAGTTTAGAGACGTGGTGGTCCATATTCCAGTTTAGGGACGTGGTGGTCCGTCATTAGTTTAGGGACATTTCGGTCCGATATTAGTTTAGGGACGTTTCGGTCTAATATTAGTTTAGGGACGTCTCGGTCCACGAGTTTAAAGACCCCGCAGTCCATATGGGTGTGTGGTCGTTGGGACCCATCACCTCTTTGACGTCGTTGAGGAATTACAACGATGGATATCAAAGGAGTTCGGAGATGTACCCTCGAACCGGGTGTGGATTGGTTTAGGAGAGCCATTCTGCTCAGTTAATTTAATTTAAGGACTTATGGCCAAAATTGGGTTAAGTCCAGTTGAGGATATTCAACATTTTTCTTGATCTTTGGCCTATTAGGCCTGTGCTAGGGCTTTGCCCAAATTTAATAATGCACTGCATTCTATTCTGGCCTGCTAGGCTTTTGATTTGGGCTCTGTCCCTTTATTTATGATGCAGAGCATCTATTTTAGTTTGGGCTCTGTCCCTTTTTTAAAGCAATGCATTGCATTTTATTAGACCTGTTAGGCCTTCTTTAATTGGGCTTGGCCCCTTTTGTAACTAAGGCAGTGCATTTGTCTGGCGCTTTGCGCCGAGTAATGAGCGCAAGCTCATATGGTGATGACACGTGTCATGCTCTGGTGAGCGCAAGCGCACTAGCGCAGTGCGCTACGCTAGCGCGCTGCGCTGTTGCGCTGCTGACACGTGGCGCGCTCTCAGCGAGTTGCGCCAATTCCAGAGAGCAAAGCTCTATCTTAAGAGCGCTTAGCGCAAGTGGTTCTATAGCTGACACGTGGCGCTCTCTTAAGAGCGCAACGGCGCAGTTTGGAAGTGCAAAGCACTAAGAATCTTTTAGATTCAAAACAGAAGTGCAGAGCACTATTTTAGATTAAAGAAATAAATTTCTTTCTTTTCTTTTCATTTACAGAACCAGAGGTTCACAAGAGTGCAAAGCACTATTTTTTTATTTATATTTTTTTTTGTTTTAAAGAACCAGTGGTTCATAAGAAGTGCAAAGCACTATTTATTGTATGAAGATCATTGATCTTGTTTTTAGATCAATGATCTATTAGAGGAAATTTCTTTTTCTTTATAAAGGTTTTTTTTTTTACCTCTTCTTGAAATTTTTCTCAGAGTTCTCTCTGTTTGAAGCTCTTGATTTTTTTTAAGAAAAATGTTCATGCCTTTGAATTGAGGCTTAGGGTCCTTTTTATAGTGCTTACAAATTAGTTAAATTTGTTAAAGAGATCATTCTCTGAGTGATTTGGGGAATTTTCCCCACCGTTGGATCTTTGATCCAAGGGCTTCTGCTTTGCAGAAGCAAATCTTCTTGTTTTAACAAGAACAGAAAAGATTTCTTAAAATCTTAATTTAGTTTGGCGCAGATGCCCCAGCGCGTGACATGTGTCGCGCAGCGCATAGCGTAGCGCAACTGCGCTAGCGCACTAGCGCACCTGCGCTGACACGTGTCGCGCAGCGCACAGCGCAGCGCAACTGCGCTAGCGCATCTGCGCTGACACGTGTCGCGCAGCGCAGCACCCGTGCAACTGAAGCGTTGCTTCCTTTAATAGAGCTTTGCTCTGATTGGGCGCGCCTTCTTGGGCGCTGCGCTGACGTATTAGCGCCTGACGCGTGGCGCGTTGCGCCCGAGACTTGAAGCGTTGCTTTAAAATTTGAATTTTTGAATTCAAACAGAGCTTTGCTCTGATTGGGCGAAACACCCATATCTTAAGTAAGTTAAGATTTGGGGTTGTCCGGCCTATGTCTAAAAAGCAAAATCCGGACAAGCTCGAGGCAAAATCAGATCTGTGGAACTTTGTTGGATATCCTAAGCATTCGCAGGGGAATATCTTCTACTTAACTGAGGAACAAAATATATTTTGTTTCTCAACATGCCACCTTTGTGAAAGGGAATTTCTTGAGAAGAAATTAGTGGTCATGAGGTAAAACTGGAAGGAGTTCCAGCTATACAAACTACAACAGATGATTTGGTAGAACCAAAGGATTCAATAGATTCTAACGAACCTCAGCCTCTCCGCCGATCTAGTAGGGTTCCTCACCCACCTGAGAGATACTTCGGTTTTGTCTATGACAGTGGGAGCGAGGATTGTATCATGAGATGATGACCCAACTAGTTTCGAGCAGGCCATCAGGAGTGGGACTCTGTAAGAATGGCTGGATGCTTAGCAATCTGAGATGTAATCCTTATACACCAACAAAGTATGGACTTTGGTTGCTTTATCTGAAGGGTTAAATCCCCATCAGGAGCAAGTATATCTTGAGAAGATTACTTGGTGTACATGGAAAAGTTGAAACTTTCAAAGCTATGCTTAAGTCCATCCAGATCCTACTTTCCACTGCTACATACCATGACTACGATATCTGGTGGTTGGGTGTCATGACTGCTTTTCTAAATGATGTTTTAGAAGAGAGCGTCTATAAGTACACAGCCAGAGGGCTTCGTAGACAGTAGGAGCAGCGGAAATGTATGCAAGATGCTTTATAGGATAAAGCAGGCATCGCGGAGTTGGAACATCTGTTTTGATGTGGTAGTCAAAGAGTTTGACTTCATCAAAATGGTAGATGAACCTTGTATATACAAAAAGGTAGTAGAGAGTATGGTGATGATCCTCGTAGAGTATGTGGATGACATACTCTTGATAGAGAAAGAGTTTCCTATGCTACGCTCGGTCAATCTCCGCTTATCACAAGGATTCTCTATATAAGATCAAAGTGACACCTCCTAAATCCTGGGTTTTGATCTATGAGATAGATCTAATTGGATGTTAGGATTCTCACTAGTTGTAGTGAGATGATATCAATCGATCCTTGGGAGAATCACTGGAAAGGTTCCAGGGTGATAAGGACGACTGAATGTCAGCCGCAGGCATTGTCTTTACCCTCAGTGGAGGGACGGTATGTTGGAAGTGTTCCAAGCTAGATACCGTGACTTACTAGACGATTAAAGGCAAGATACATCGTTACCAAGGATGCTACCAAAGAGGCAGTCTGGATATATAAGTTCATGAGATGAACTTCGTTCCTACCATTGTGTGACAATGGAGTTATGGCTTATGACAAAGGAACCCCCGTCCCATCAGAAATCCAGATATAATTCTTAGGCAGTATCACCTGATCATGGAGATGGTTGATCTCCAGAGAGATCGAGGTTAGGAGAGTAGACACAGAGGACAACAGCGTGGATCCACTCACAAAGGCCTTTTTCCCAGTAATGACTTTTATGGGATGGTTGAGTATGAGATACTTCAACCACAGCTAATTGTTGGGTATGTGATACCACGACAGATGGCCCTAGTGCAAGTGGGAGATTGTTAGTTATATGTATGCCCTAGAGGCCATTACTGTACATACGATGTATATTGTAGTGGATTCTTGAACATATATAGGGAGGACTTTCTCGCTCGACATGATAGTACGCTATCTGGTTTTACTTTATCTTAACATGTACTCTGATTGTCTCTATGTTACATGTTGATAAAGCCCTTAGGATATGTACTCGATTACTGGGACTATGATGAGATCATACTAGTGGGGCCACGGTAGTCGGCGAGTACATCCTATAACTGTTCCTAGTCGAAGGTGTATTGAGACAGGGCATCGATACACCAGAGTAGACTAGCGTATACGCATCTTGACCCATATGATGGGCGATGGATGATCCCATATCCATCGGTGTTTGACATCAAGGATGGTGTACGGGTGCTCAGTAGAGACTAGGTACACTGGACGGACTCGCCGAGAACTCCCAGATGGTATTATATCTCATGTCAGATGGCAGTTCTCCGGTGACACTGGTACAGGTTAGTCTGTAGACCCGAGATCGTCATAGAGTCTTGTGTGATTCCCACTGTGCTTTGATTTCCATCATACCACATCCAAGAGGGCGTGCAAAAAGGTGGCTTTTGGGTACAGTCCCGAATCACATGGAGGCAATGAGCGATAGGAGGGGATTCGTCTCTCCCGGTATAGGGAGTTGATGTTGTGCTATGTTCGATTGGCTATAACTGGAAATCCCTGGCCAGGGTTGATGAGATTTACTGGTAAGTGTTATCAGTAGTTTCTTGAACTGTTATAGATCTCATATCAACACGAATTATCAAGCTACTGGGGTCTAACGTTTACCACCCCTAGGCGAGATATGAGACATATCAGACGAAGAGACCGGACTGTACGGGAGTGTTACTGATTGGATTCACAGGAGAATGTACAGGCTTGCTTCTTGATCTTCTAATCGCTCAATACCTGGGTGGCTGTTACGTTTAGCTGACCGCTTGCAGCTTGTGGGTGTTTGATATGATCATCACCTACTGCCGGCGTATTGACGATTCTTTAGAGTCCTACACAGAGGTTTCTTGGCTCAGGCAAAATGCAGTAGGGGCACATATGTGATATGTGCAGGACCGAGGATAATGCGATATGAGATACCGTATTCTATTTTCGCGATATTTGATATCAGCCGGATTATCGGATTAAGTGTTGATTCGATGAATCGGTACATGATATATTAGTCGGTTATATTCGATATAGCCGGATTGTCGGATCAAGTGTTGATTCAATAATTTAATGTATAATAATATATATGATATATTAAATTATATTAACTAATATTAGCTCACTAAAACATTCTTTTTCTCACTCGGGTAATACATTGATATATGCGATATATGTTAATTGTATTATTTTATTTTGTTACAATAAATATTATATATGTGATATATAATATTGTAACATGATATGGTTATTAATGCAACATGATTAGTGGAGATTAAACATGGTTAGGGTTTGATTTGGGTTAAGCTTTTCTAGAAGTTTCTAGAAGGTTTTCTTTTGTTTTGTGCTAAGATATTATGGTTGATATTTTAAGTGACTCATCCTTTAACCCAACCAAAACCCTAGCCCTAGTTAAATCTCTACAAAGGTTACATTGACCATGGTTGCATTTCTAACCTCCTTCTTGACTTTCATTATTTATCACAAAAGGATTCTTCATCTTCTTCCTTGAGTTCTTCATGGAAAAGCTTTCTAGTTTTTACAAAGGTGATGAAAATGAGTGAGAAATAGAAAACAAATGAGAGCAAAAATCCTACTTCATCATCCTCATCTATCCTTGCCATTTAGATGAGGGTGTTCACTTCATTTAGTGAGTGAGAGCCAGTGTTAATGAAACTTAAAGGTAGTTCATCTTTGTTATCGATGATCGGAAGCAAGCTTGCATCTTTATCTTCGTGGAGCCTCTCGAGAGTCCGGAACTTGACGATCGCAGCGAAGGGACCACAACACGGAGCTTATGAAGTGAAGGCCGGATCTACAAAGGTTGTAATCCCTCTCACTTAGTGTTAAAGTGTTTAACATGCTTGTTTTCTCCTAATATCTAGTTTAAAGATCTTGTTAAGGATTGTTCGGCACGTCTAAATTTTTAATCGGGCATGGTTTATGCCTTGTAGAACCTTGTGAGTGTGCCTAGCATCCCTACATCGAGACCCCGCAATAAAGAATATTGCGTTATGCCCTCTTCTTGACCGAACCCAGGACTAATAATGAAGAAGTATATGAAGCTTTAATAGCCGGTCTTGAGGTTGCAATCGATATGGGAATCAAGGAACTCTTTATATATGGAGATTCTCAGCTGATTGTCAGTCAAGTAAATGGTGACTACAAGACATGCAAGCCAGAACTAATAATATATGGCGAAAGAGTGCTGTTGCTGTTGACCCAAATCTCTTCATATACCCTGGAAAGCGTATCGCGAGCGTAAAATAACAAAGCGGATGCATTAGCTAAGTTAGCTAAACAATTAGCCGAAGAAGACCTCGATGACGTAAGGATCTTTGTTGAAAACCGCAGGATCCTAGCGTCAGCAGATATACCTTCGGAAGCTCTGATAGAACTACCTGAGGAAAAAGAAACGACCGAATGAGAAGTTCTCCAAATAGAGAATGAAGAAGAGGTCGAGAATTGGTGAGAAGCCTTCATAAGCTACTTCAAGTCCTGAAGCACACCTAAAGATGCATCATCTAGACATCAGCTCATGAAATGAGCTCTGTCATTCGCCTTCGTCAATGATACTGTATATAAGAGATCCTTTGACTTTGTATGGTTAAGATGCCTAGGGTCAAAGGAAGTAAAGAAAGTCGTCCAAGAAGTACACGATGGACTTTGCAGCTCTCATCAAGCAGGACCAAAAATGAAGCTGAAGATAAAAAGGATGGGCTATTACTGGCCCGTGATGATCCAAGACTGCCTCGAATATGTGAAGCTGTGTCACTCGTGACAAATACACGGGGACTTCATACATCAGCATCCAAATCCACTGCATCCGACAGTAGCCAATTGGTCGTTCGAGATGTGGGGAACGTATATAATCTACCCTATTGAACCGGCATCATTCAGAGGACATCGGTTTATACTAGCAGCAACCGATTACTTCTCTAAGTGTGCAGAGGAAGTGCCGCTAAGGGAGGTGAAGACGGAGAATATCCTCAGCTTTTTCAAAACACATGTCATCTACCGGTTCGGAACTCCGTGACGGATAATCTCGGATAATGGACCTGCCTATAGAAGCCAAAAAATAAGTCGCTTCGCACAGTAACACAAGATAGACTGGAGATACTCCTCAGTCTATAATCCTCGGGCCAATGGTCTAGCTGAAGCATTTAACAAGACCTTGACCAAGATTATAAAAAAGACGGTATTTAAAAACAAAAAGGACTGGCATGAAGGGCTGCATGAAGCACTTTGGGCATACCGAACGACGTTCAAGATGGCCACAAATACAACACCATATGCATTAGTATTTGGCACTGAAGCAGTACTCCCACTGGAGATAGAACTCCCCTCATTACGAGTGGCAGTTCAATACGAGCTAACGGATGAATAAAATCGTCATCTTAGGCTCGAGGAGCTCGATGATTTTGATGAAACCCGTCTTATAACACACTCGCCTTGTAGCACAGAAAATCTGGAATCTTATAAGGCAAGGATGACGCGATCATATGAAAGACTAACCAGGCCGAGAACATTTCGCCAAGGCGAACTCGTGCTGGTTGTCAAAAGACCAATGATTCCTAATCGTGCAGAACGGGGGAAGTTTGAGCCAAACTATGAAGGCCCGTACATCATAGATAAGGTCTACCAAGGTGGAGCTTACCTGCTCATGGATATGCATGGAGAAAGGCCATTTCGACCAATAAACGGTTGAGTCCTCAAAATGTACTATGCTTGAAGAGTTGCGAATTAGTTCAATGATAGATGACGATGCTTGTGTCCGCTCGCTATCTTCTTGAGTTAAAACTCTAAAAGTCGTATGCACCCCATTATGCGAAAAATGGACCACTACATCCTTAAACTGATAAGGGACCGAAATATCTTTAAACTAATACTTCGTCCTTAAACAAGGGAATGATGGACCGAAATGTCCTTCAACAAATATCTGTCCCAAAAACGGGAATGTTGGACTGAAATTTCCTCAAACTAATATTTCTTCTAAACACAGGAATGATGGACCACTACGTCCTTAAACTGGTAATGGACTGAAACTTTTTTAAACTAATACTTCGTCCCTAAACAAGGGAATGATGGACCGAAATTTCCTTAAACTAACATCTTTCCGAAACACGGGAATGTTGGAACGAAATGTCCTTAAACTAATATCTATCCCTGATGATGCTCGATATCGGTGATCTCCCAGATCATGACACATGGCAGATGACGTGTCCCAAAGCTCGCAAGAAAGGACCTACAGTGGCCGACCAGGCCACTCTTGTGCCCGTCCTACAAACAAACGCTGGCTCACCTCCAAGCCCCCTGCACAATTAGCCTCCTCGGCCTCCCAGATCGTCTCCGGGCTACTGCAGAACAAAGATACCTCGGCTCTCCCGCTCGTCCGCGAGCTCTCCCGCCGAGGTCATCTTCCTCGGTCCCATCGACCGATCAACAGCACCGCTCACAGGCACAACCGCCATCCCACGAATCTCGCAATGCACGAGATATCCGCCGGCCACATCCCACGTTCCACGCCATCACGATCCCTATTAACGAGCCTATCTCGCAATTAATGGGAGATCCCGCTCATCACGCGGGCGTGACGTCGCGTAACGGCCGGCGTGATTCTCGTGCCTGCCTTGCCTGCTGCCACCGCTATATAAACCCCTTCTTTAGACGGTTCAAGTAAGCCATTTTTACTCCACTAAGCCGTTACTCTGCTTGGATTTCCTTTCTAACTTGACCGTCGGAGGGTCCTCGGCGGTACAACCACCCTGGGACTTCCTTGCAGGTAGCTCGGCAACAACAACCTCAAACCCATTGATATCCACACGCTTCAAGAGCCTGCCTACAGATCCAATCTCAGCCGTCCATCGCCGCCGTCAGCAGATCAACGGAAGGTAACATCTTGGCATGATCCAGGTCGCATCAGCTGGCCCCGTCTATGGGAACACATTGATTCGACTAAAACAAAAGTTCATCTTCCGATCTCAATCTAATGGCGAGCGATCATCACGATGATCCAAGCACTAGCCACCGCCTCCCCCTCAACGGAGGTACGGACGAACCTCCTCCGCCGAATGCTGTCAACGCCCTTGCCGGCCGGATAGACCGACTCGCGTCCGTCGTGGAGGCGCTCATCCGTGTCCAAATGGTAGGGCAAGATCCCAGACCGCTTGTCCCCCCTCCGCGGGACCGGGACCGCTACTTCGCTCGTGCAGGCCCGGCCGATCGTCGCCTCACTGTTTCCAGCAGCCGCAGGTCCCCCGGGCCGATATATTCAAGAACCTGGTGGGCACTGCTTCGTTTGTCTCTGAGGTCTTACGCCAGAGAGCTTCGCCCCGAGTCTCGTCGCACCCCTGTCCCTCCCGAGGCGGTGGCGGTCAGCTCGCCTGTTCGCAGGCATGACCGACACCCCCTCTCTCGACGGGGTCGCACATGCGAGACTCTCCGCGGCAGCTCAAAGACAACCCAATCGGGGGGCGTAAGGAACCTCACCAAAAGGAGCCGAGGCTTGTCAAAAATCATGGTCACGATGGTGCAGGGTATGTCGCATACCTGCGAGACTCAGCACCCCACGCCAGCCGCAGAGGCCGACAGTCGTCCGAGGAAGAAGGCCAGGGAGACTGAGCCGATCACTTTTGATGACGGGGACTTCATGGCATATCCCTGCCCCACAACGACCCCCTGGTGATTACGGCTCGGGTCCATCAATACGAGGTGCACAGGATCCTGGTCGACTCGGGAAGCTCGGCAGACATTCTCTTCTACGACTGCTTTCTACGCATGGGGCTCACCATGGCAGACCTGAGGCCGACCTCCCATGTCCTTTCAGGATTCACTAACCACTCCATCCCGGCGGAAGGGGTAATCACTCTGCAGTTCAACGTCGGGGAGGCCGGCTGTATGCGGACAGTGCCGGTAGAATTCATCGTAGTGACAATTCCATCGACCTACAACATCCTCTTCGGCTGCCCCACGCTGAACTCCCTCCGGGCCTAGATATCGACTTACCACCTGGCGATGAAGTTCCCTCTCGACCAGGACGGGATAGGTTGGGTCTATGGAGACCAGCAAATTGCAAAGGTTTGCTTCACCGCAACATCTTCATCGGAGAGGCCGGACGACGATGTCGAAGGTGAGGGTGACATCAGGGGTTCTCTGGACACTCGAGATTAGCAAAAAAAAGTCCGAGGGACCTCGGTTGAGCCTCTGACAAAGGTCCCCCTCATAGAAGGGGACGACGAAAAACTCGTTCTGATCGGGTCACTTTTGACAGGAACTCAGCGAGATGACCTGGTTCATTTCCTCAGAAACAACTCCGACTTGTTTTCCTGGGTGCCTGCTGACATACCTAGGATCGACCTCAAAGTTATATCTCACAAGCTCGGGGTAGATCCTATGGCCCGACCCATCAGACAAAAGAAGCGAAGCTTCGCCCCGGTCAAACAGAAGGCTATCGAGGACGAGGTAGATCGGCTCCTCGCTGCCAACTTCATTCCGAATGTGCCCTATTCGGAGTAGTTAGCGAACGTAGTCCTAGTCAAGAAGTCAAGCGGGAAGTAGCGCATGCGTGTCGACTTCACCGACCTCAACAAGGCCTGCCCCAAAGACAACTATCCCCTACCTCGGATAGATCAGCTCATTGACAGCTCGGCGGGCCAAGAGCTATTGAGCTTCATGGGTGCCTTCTCTGGCTACAATTAAATCCATATGAATCCAGCAGATGAAGATCTCACCGCATTCACAACAGACCGGGGGTATACTGCTATAAGGTGATGCCCTTCGGCCGAAAGAACGCCGGGGCTACGTACCAACGGTTGGTCAACCACATGTTCAATCCACAGATCGGTAGGAACATAGAAGTTTGCGTCGACGATATGCTCGTCAAATCAGTCTCGTTGACCGACTACACCAAGTACCTGGGCGAGGCCTCCGAGGTACTCTGCAAGTTCAAGATTAAGCTGCATTCGGGGTCACCGGGGGAAAGTTCCTCGGTTTCATAGTCACCCACCGACGGATCGAGGCTAACCCGGAAAAAATCGATGCTATCCTCAACATAACCGCGCCCAAGACCAACGTCGAGATCATGCGACTGACAGGGCGGGTAGCCGCTCTGAGCCGTTTCATGTCGAGGTCTGGGGAAAAGTGCCTACCATTCTTCAAAGCTTTAAGGAAAATTTCGAGGTTCGATTGGTCAGAAGAGTGCCAGACCGCCTATGACCAGTTAAAAAGGCACCTTGCAACGCCATCGCTGCTCACCCGACTGGTTGAAGGAGACGAACTATCACTGTATCTGGTGGTATCCGACCAAGCAGCAGGCTCAGTTCTCGTCCGGGAGGTCGACGGAGTGCAGAAGATGGTATACTACGTGAGCCACATCTTCAAAGACGTGAAAACGAGATATCCAACCATAGAGAAGATCGTCTTGGCACTCGTTGTGGCATCAACGAAGCAACGGCACTACTTCCAGGCACACACCATCCTCATTCTTACCGAGCGCCCGCTGGGGGCTATCCTCGCGTCACCGGAATCCTCGGGCCGCTTAGAGAAGTGGAGGTGGGAGCTATCCCAATTTGACATAAAATATCGCCCGAGGCAGGCCATCAAAGCACATGCCCTGGTCGATTTTATCGTCGAATGCACCATCCCCAGTAAGGAACCGAAGTCTACGCTAACCCTCGCAGCTCAACACCCAATCGTGGGGAGGCCTGACTCAATCCCTGAGTGGGTCATTTACGTCGACGGCTCTTCAACCGAGGAAGGCTGTGGTGCCGGCCTCATCATTCGGGGCCCGAACGAGGAAAAAATGGAGTAATTTATAAAGCTCGGATTCAAGGCCTCAAACAACGCAGCAGAGTACGAGGCCCTGTTGGCTGGACTGCGCATGGCCTCCAAGATGGGGCTGAAAACAATTCAAATCCGCAGTGACTCAGCCCCGGTCGTCGGCCAAGTGACCGGCCACTTCGAGGCTCGGGAATCTCTAATGGTGAAGTACCTGGCCGAAGTAAGAAAACCTCAGAAGAACTTTGACGAAGTCCAAGTTGAGAAAATACCCAGGCAACTCAATGCCCAAGCCGACGCCCTGAGCAAGCTGGCTTCGTCCTACTCGACCAACAACAAGCGATCTATCCTCTTCGAGACGGCCCAGCGTAGAAGACGGAGCAACAATACTTCAAGTGTATACAGCTCAAGAAGATGACCAAGACTGGAGGAAGCCCCTCATGGAATTCCTAAGGGATGGTACGCTCCCGGAAGATCGGGGAACGGCCTGCCATCTCCGGGCCAAAGCCCGCCACTTCGTCTGGAGTAATGGGAACCTTTACAAGAAATCCTTCACTCGAGCCCTACTACGGTGCGTCGACCCCCACGAAGCCGACTACGTCCTCCGTGAAATCCATGAAGAGGTCGGCGGCGCACACCAAGGGGCCCGAACCTTAATCCAGAAGGCATTGCTCCAGGGGTACTACTGGCCAACTGTTCATGAAGATGCATAGAAGCTCGTCAGGAAATGCAAAAGTTGCCAACTCCACGGAAGCATATCTCGCCTTCCGGTTACCGAGCTGACCGCTTTAACCTCTCCGTAGCCATTCGCCCAGTGGGGATTGGACACGGTAGGCCAGTTCTCTACCGGTGTGGGTGGGCACAAATATGTCCTTGTCGCAGTAGATTGCTTCACAAAGTGGATTGAGGCCGTCCCCATAAGGAAACTGGATGCCGCGACGACCATCAAGTTCCTGCAGAACAACCTGATACTCTAGTTCGGTATCTCGAGGTGTATCATCACCGTCCATGGGACAAACTTCGAAAACGAGAAAGTGAAGGATTTCTGCAATGAATATCATATCCTCATGAAGTTTGCCGCGATCGCACATCCCCAATGCAACGGGCAGGCCGAAGTTGCTAACCAGGATGTCCTCCGAGGTCTCCGGACCTGCTTAGAAGGACGCCAAGGCAGTTGGGTCAAGAAACTGCCCCGGGTCTTATGGGCCCTGCGCACGTCAAAGAAGACCCCCACCGAGGAAACCCTTTTCAGCCTCTGCTACGGGACCGAGGCAATGGACCCGACGGAGATTGGGCTACCCAGTCATCGGGTCGAACACTTCAATGACGAAGCAAACACCACGGCAATATGGACCAACCTGGACATCTTGTTGGAGAAATGAGACTGGGCTCAGATCAGGGATGCCGCCTATCAGCAGCAAATTGCCCAATACTACAACACGCGGGTCAAGCGTCGCTCCTTCAGGACCGGAGATCTAGTCCTACGGCGAAACGAGTTCGTTGATCAAGGCAGGCTGCATAAGTTTTCCCCAAAATGAGACGGTCCTTTTCTCATTTCCGAGGTACTTCCCGGCGGAGCCTACCACTTACAGGGCACGGACGGGCGCATGTTTTCGTGGCCTTACAACGCCGAGAAGCTCAAGCTGTACCAGTGAAATCAATGCCTACGAGTGTGTACATATCCTTTCATAAAGACGATGTAAATTTCTCTAAAAAGTCCTTTCCATTCAAATAACAAGAAGGGAACGTTAGAACATTGCAAAAAGAGGAGTTCTGTCTTTGTGATCAAAGCCCTCAATAGGAGGCGGCTTCCCCGCTAGGCTATCCCGGCTGGTAGTTCCCTGCCCCACAACACCAGGGATCAAACCCCTCGCCAAGAGGCACTGAGCAGCTATCCTGCTCGGCCCCGTCCTTAGTAGGCCCTTTACGGCCCCTCCTGTGCTAAGGATCGAAGCCCTCACCAGGAGGCAGCCGAGCGGCTACCCCGCTCGGATATCCCTGGCTGGTAGCTCCCCTACCCCACAGCGTCAGGGATCAAAGCCCTCACCAAGAGGCAGCCGAGCGGCTACCCTGCTCGGCTATCCCTGTCCTGTAGCCCCCTACCCCACAACGCTAGGGATCGAAGCCCTCGCCAAGAGGCACCGGGCAGCAACCCTGCCCAGCCATCCTTAAGGATCAAATCCCTTACCAAGAGGCACCGGGCAGCAACCCTGCTCGGCCCATCCTTAGTAGGCCACTTACGGCCCCTCCCGCGCTAAGGATCAAAAGCCCTCGCAAGAGGCAACCGAGCCCGCCCTTGCTCGGTTATCCCTGGCTGGTAGCTCCCTACCCAACACACCAGGGATCAAAGCCCTCGCCAAGAGGCACCGGGTAGCAACCCTGCCCGGCCCTTCCTTAAGGATCAAAAGCCCTCACAAGAGGCAACTGAGCCCGCCCTTCCTCGGTTATCCCTGGCTGGTAGCAACCTACCCCACATACCAGGGATCAAAGTCCTCGCCAAGAGGCACCGAACAGCTACCGTGCTCGGCCCTGTCCTTAGAAGGCCCCTTACGGCCCCTCCCACGCTAAGGATCAAAATCCCTCGCAAGAGGTAACCGGGCCCGCCCTTGCTCGGTTATCCCTGGCTGGTAGCTCCCTACCCCAACGCACTAGGGAACAAATCCCTCGCCAAGAGGCAATCGAGTAGCTTCACTGCTCGGTCCATCCTTAGCAGGCCATGTACGGCCCCTCCCGCGCTAAGGATCGAAGCCCTCTCCAAGAGGCACCGGGTGGCTACCCTGCTCGGCCCGTCCTTAGTAGGCCTCTTACAGCCCCTCCCATGCTAAGAATTAAAGCCCTCGCCAAGAGGCAGCCGAGCAGCTACCCTGCTCGGTTATCCCTGGCTGGTAGCTCCCTACCCCACACCGCCAGGGATCTAAGCCCTCACCATGAGGCACCGGGCAGCTAACCTGCTCGGCCCATCCTTAGTAGGCCTCTTACGGCCCCTCTCATGCTAAGGATCAAAGCCCTCGCCAGGAGGCAGCCGAGCAGCTACCCTGCTCGGTTATCCCTGGCTGGTAGCTCCCTAACCCACACCGCCAGGGATATTAGCCCTCACCATATGGCACTGGGCAGCTACCCTGCTCGGTCTATCCTTAGCATGCCTCTCCGATCCTTCCATGCTAAGGAACATGACCTCACCACGAGGCATCCGGTCTATCTACGTCTGAGAGATCTCCACCTCGACTTCGGGGCCATGGAGATACCATCTTCCCGCCGGTCTTTGCACACTTGGCAAGTGAACGGATTCAACTCGATGCGTAATCGCTAGATGAAGAACCGACATAATACGAAGGCAGTACTATGCAAATACAAGTGTTTACCAACAAAGGAAAATACGCGTGCAAATACGACTACAAAAAGTTTTTATTCACAAAGCCAAAAGTCTTTACAAGGGTATTGTGAGCTCCCCAGCCTTATCAAATTACACGGAGGCTTACAAAAGAGATAGGAGGAAAAGCTAAAAAGTTCGAGCTGCAAGCCCGCCTAGGCCTCACCTCCCTCATCACCGTCGGCCGGAGGCATGACCACCGAAATTGGGACCCGAGCATGGAGCTCACCATCGGCAAACTCTGGAAACTGCTCCTTGATGGCGTCAAGAGCGTTGTTCCATGCAATGGCCGAGGCCTCGCCGAGGTTGATGTAAAACTGGTCCGACCCCTTGTAATCAGTCACCGCCTTCCTAGCCCGAATCTCGGCAACCTCCGCCGCCTGAAGCACCGCCTCGGCATCCCGCCTGCTAGCATCCCCCGCCCTCTTCATGGCTGCAAAGCAATCAAACAGTTCCATCAACTTCGCCTTGACAACTCGGTGGGACTCACTTAGGCAGTGGTAGGACTCCCGGCACTTTAAGACGGCGAGCTCCACAGTGGCCGATCGGGCTTCCAGGATAGCCATCCTCTCCCTTTCCAGACGCAGCTCAAGTCGCAGATCCTCGGCCTCCGAAGAAGACTCTCCCGCCGGCCTCGTAACGTAAATAGCCCCCTAGGCCTCCATGCGAGTAACAAGGGTGCAGCGCTGAAGGACCTGACGAGAAACAGCTGAGAGACTTAGAGACACTTGAACTAAAGAAAGGGCGCTCAAAACAACACATGAGGGAGTACATACCTGCACCGCCTCCTGAGCTATAGCCGCCATTTGGGCCCTCAAGGTCCCCCATGGAATCTTGCCCCGGGCCGACTCTTCCATCCCAGCAAGCAGGCTAACAGCAACGGAAAGCCCAGAAGGGACCACGAAATGGACGTTCCCCTCCTGCACAGGAATTCCCTCAGGAATCTCCGACGGTGGTGTGTGAGAGACCGTCCTCTTCCTCTTAAGAGGAACCCCACCTTCGTCATCTCCTGCATCTCTCATCTGGGGCTCGGGAACCCGTGGACGCCTTTGGTCGCCGCCGGGACAATCATCGGGAGCTCATGACGAGGAAGACGGCCCTGCCGCCGGCAGAACATTTGGTGCGAGGTTCAGGTCAGCCGGAGGCATGGCCGCACCGCTGGCCTCCCTCTAGGATAGAGCACCGAAGGCACCAAGAGCCCCGGATTGATCCATTTGTCCTGCAAATGCGAAAGGCAGGCTCGACTCAGAAGGAGAAGAAGCAGGAGAACGAAAAGGAAGGCATCTAACCTGATGGAAAGAAATCCCCGAGAATGCAGGGATCCGACCTAAAGAGGAGAGAGCCGAGCTAACAAGACTCAGAACGAGGAAAATATGAAGAGATATGGGCCCTGAAGTGGACTCCACCTCTATTTATAGCTGCCGGCGTCCTCATCCAACGGCGACAGTCAACTTCCGCCAAAACAACTCTTCGCATTCGACGGCCACGATCGCTCTACCTGTCGCATGCGCATTGGCCGTATCCCATCACGAGCGCATTGACATGTGGACTGTCGCTTCAGCGGAAGTACGCACGATCTGACGCACCCTCTTTAAAGCAGAGATCACACCCCTGAATCGCTGGCGTCATCCAGAAAATACAACAGATTGGCCGGGAACACGCCCGACGATATTTTCGAAAGGAGCTCACCTCAGGTAACCCTGCAGACCACTCTCGACCAGTCCCGTCAGCTGGTCGGGACAAGAGTGTGGGGCTGATGATGATGCTCGATATCGGTGATCTTTTTGATCATGACACATGGCAGATGATGTATCCCAAAGCTCATAAGAAAGGACCTACAGTGGCCGACCAGGCCACTCCTGTGCCCGTCCCACAAACAAACGCTGGCTCGCCTCTGAGCCCCCCTGCACAATTGGCCTCCTCGGCCTCCCAGCTCGTCTCCGGGCTACTGCAGAACCAAGATACCTCGGCTCTCCCGCTCGTCCGCGAGCTCTCCCGCCGAGGTTATCTTCCTCGGTCTCATCAACCGATCAACAGCACCGCTCACAGGTGCAACCGCCATCCCACGAATCTCGCCATGCATAAGATATCCGCCAGCCACATCCCACGTTCCATGCCATCATGATCCCCATTAATGAGCCTGTCTCGCCATTAATGGGAGATCCCGCTCATCACTCGGGCGTGACGTCGGGAGCGTAACGGCCGGCGTGATTCTCACGCCTGCCCTGCCTGCTGCCACCGCTATGTAAACCCATTCTTCAGATGGTTCAAGTAAGCCATTTTTACTCCACTAAGCCGTTACTCTGCTCGGATTTCCTTTCTAACTTGACCGTCGGAGGGTCCTCGGTGGTACAACCACCCTGGGACTTCCTTGCAGGTAGCTCGGCAACAAGAACCTCAAACCAATTGAGATCCACATGCTTCAGGAGCCTGCCTCCAGATCAAATCTCAACCGTCCATCGCTGCAGTCAGCAGATCAACGGAAGGTAACATCTTGGCGTGATCTAGGTCGCGTCAATCCCAAACACGGGAATATTGGACCACTGCGTCCTTAGACTGGTAATGGACCGAAACGTCCTTAAATTAATACTTCGTCCCTAAACAAAGGAATGATGGACCGAAATGTCCTTGTTTACCTCAATCAAAGCAAAGCTCTGTTCAAATTCCAAGTTAGGAAAGAAAAAAAAAATTGCGCAGTGCGCGCGCTGCGCAGTGCGCACTGCACTGCATGCAGCGTGCACTGCACTGCACACAGCGTGCGCAGTGCGCGCACTGCGCAGTTTTAAAAAAAATAATAATAAAATAATAATTAAAAAATTAAAAAATTTTAAAAAATTTAATTAATTAATTAAAAAAAAAATTAACTGCGCGACACGTGTCAGGCGCTGGGGAGTTGCGTAAAAACAGAATGAAGATTTAAGAAAATCTTTTCTGTTTTTTGTTAAAACAAGAAGATTTCTTCTGTAAAACAGAGACCTTTGGATTAAAGATCCGACGGTGGGGAAAACTCCCCAAATCACTCAGAGAATGATCTATTTAACAAACTTTAACTAATTTATGGGCCCTATAAAAAGGACCCTAGACCTCAATTCAAAGGAATCAACATCTTGCTAAAAAAAAAGAGAAGAGAACTCTTGAAGAATAAAAAAAAAAGGTAAAAACCTTTTAAAGAAGAGAAAATTCTCTTATGAACAAGATCATAGATCTTCAACGATAAATAAATAAATAAATAAATAAATAAAATAGTGCCTTGCATTTGTTTTATGAACCATCGGTTCTTGAACCTAAAAGGTTATTAAATTAATAGTGCTTTGCACTTTCTTGAACCTTTGGTTCTCTAAGATAAGAATAACAAGAAAAAAACTTGTTATTTTTTTTTTTAAATCTAAATTCAATAGTGCCTTCCACTTGTTTTATGAACCATCGGTTCTTGAACCTAAAAGGGTTCTTAAATTAATAGTGCTTTGCACTTCTTATGAACCACTGGTTCTCTAAAACAAGAAAAAGAGAAATAAAAAAAGATAGTGCTTTGCAATTTTATGAACCTTTGATTCTTGAAATAAACAAACTTGTTTTTTTCTTTGATCTAAATTAGATCAAGAAATCAAATAGTGCTTTGCACTTCTTTTATGAACCATTGGTTCTTGAATCTAAAAGATTCTCAAATTAATAGTGCTTTGCACTTATAAATCTGCACTGTTGTGCTCTCTGATTGGCGCAAAGCGCTTGACAAATGCAATGCATTTCCTAAAGGGCCAGGCCCAAATCAAAATGACTTGACAGGCCAAAATAAATTGCAAGGCAATAAATGGGCAGAGCCCAAATAAATTGATGCTTTGCATCCTTTATACAAGG
This sequence comes from Agapanthus africanus, assembly GCA_030015575.1. Taxonomy (NCBI): domain Eukaryota; kingdom Viridiplantae; phylum Streptophyta; class Magnoliopsida; order Asparagales; family Amaryllidaceae; genus Agapanthus; species Agapanthus africanus. The sequence continues at coordinate 853,609,480 of JASDDO010000024.1, forward strand.
GCAGAGCCCAAATAAAATTGATGCCTTGCATCATTCCTAAAAGAGCAGAGCCCAAAACAAATTGATGCTCTGCATCCTTTCTGGGTAAAGCCCAAATAAAAATAAAAAAAGAAATGCAATGCAAAAGCAAATAAAATGTTGAACATTTCAACTGGACTTAGCCCAATTTTGGCCATAAGTCCTTAAATTAAATTGACTGAGCAAAATTGCTCTTCTAAATCAATTTACATCCGGTTCGAGGGTACATCTCCGAACTCCTTTGACATCCGTCGTTGTAATTCCTCAACGACGTCAAAGAGGTGACGGGTCCCAACGACCACACATCGATACGGACTGCGGGGTCCTTAAACTCGTGGACCGAAACGTCCTTAAACTAATATGGGACCGAAACGTCCCTAAACTAATATGGGACCGAAACATCCTTAAACTAATATCGGACCGAAACGTCCCTAAACTAATATTGGACCACCACGTCCCTAAACTGGAATACGGACCACCACGTCCCTAAACTGGCACAATAGAGCCCAAATGCTCTTTTGTCGGACCAAAACGGTCCCGTTAAGTTGACCTTAGTACCAAAATGGTCTAACGTATCCTTAACAAACGTTTGAGTCGATCTTAGCCTCAAAAATGGCTAACGTATCCTCCAAACAGACTTTAGTCCCAAATTGGACTACGCATGTCCCTAAATTGGAACAATAGAGCCTCCAAATGCTCTTTTGCCGGATCTAAACGGTCCTGTTTAAGTTGATCTTAGCCCCAAACATGGCTAACGTATCCTTAAACATTCAAATGAAATATAAAACACTAAATCAACTTCGGTTCGAAGGTACATCTCCGAACTCCTCTGACACCTGTCGTTGTAATCCTTCAACGACGTTAGAGAGGCGACGAGTCCCGACGGCCATATATTAAATGAATCACGTTTAAGTTGATCTTAGCCTCAACGAGGCTAACGCATCCTTAAACTAAAATACCAAACCCAAATCTAAGTAAATACGGATTTGGACTAATCCACGTCCTACGGGCGACGGCATTACTCAGTCTCCGTATACAATCCACGGGCAACCACAAACAAAACAAACACCCACGACACGAAGTGAAATTCTGGAGAAGGAGAAAGTTGTTACCGCGAAGCGGTAGCGTAATTAACTGCAGGGGCTTGCGTCTGCAGGGAAGAGCGTCCCCACAATCAAAAACCCCTCTAGCGAGAGGGAATCTGACAAAGTCTGCTACATCGGCCGCATCCGTCTAAACCTTCGATACACGGTGCCATAAATCAACTTGGCATCTTCGGAGAGGTGGACGGATAAAACCAAATAGCATCTGCCTCGAATCCCAGCGTCAGGCCATCGCGGTCCTGCGCGCCGCCTTTCGGAGGGGAACAGATTCTGGCACGCCCGGTGGGACCTTTTCCTCTTTCCACTCCACACTTCGTGTGTCGTGTTCGCGAACAAATCGCGGTTTGCTGTGGTTTCCTGTGGATTCAAGGTACTAAGATTTGGTGTCTTGCTCCGTGCAGAAAACAGAAGATCGATGGCTTCGAACTGCACCGCCTGCAGCAACAACTCTCGCTCCGTCATTGCTGGAGGAGTGACTTATGGACCCCAAGCGGCCTCCCTTTTCAAAATGCCGGTGGAGCAGGTGGCTCGAGCCACCACTGGACTATTTTTTGGGACCATGCTCCCACCAATGAGCTTCAACGCCCCAATGACATTGCAAGAAGCTCCAAAGAAGTCGGTTTTCGATCGACTTACCACTGCCGCGACCCCTCTCAATAGGTCGCCCAACTCCACTGCTTCAGGTTTTAATGGATTAGGCCAGAGCTCCATCGGGCCCATGAAGAAGCCTGCCATACCAGAAGGCGTTATCCCGAAGCGGATAGCTATCCCAGCTCCCGTTCTTGGCGAAGTCACCAAGGTTGCTTCCCATGTTCGGAAGCCCGCTTCTGACAGGTTGGCCGTCCCCGTTCAACGGACGTCGATCTTTAAAAGGCTGGTACCAGCATATTCTGACCAACACAGGGGGCATAAGGAGGTCACCCCTATATCTGAAACAATTCCATCAGCACGACATGCTCGACGTCGCTACTGGCGCCGAGTTAGGAAGGCTGGGGGCAACTCCCCCTCTGGACTTACTCGTCCAACTCTAATGGTTGGGATCGATACTGCTGTTCCAACCAAGAACAGCTTTGAACTGCTCAACAAGGTGCGCAGAAACTCTCCTACTGCGATGTTGAAACGAACTCCTTCACCTGTGGAGAATACTCCAGAGAAGAAGCTAGAGCAGCCCCCTCAACGGCTGTCCTCTAAAATTTACAAAGTCTGGCGACAGGTCCAAGAGTCGGTGATCGATCAAGACTGCCTCCGACGACAGAAAAAGATGAAGGTTCGGCAGGGGAAGGATTACTCTGTCAAACCACAAAAAGCAAAACCTACTTCGGTGCCCACTACAACGGCTCCCTTAACTCCAATCACTCAAAAAAGGAGGCCACAAAAAGCCCCTGTGAACATGGCGAAGCATAAAAGCGCTGAACACAAACGCCCCAAGTCTGGGGGCATGGTGGTGCACACTGTTTATATGACTTCTGGAAAGAATGAAAGCCGCACTTCTACGGGCCACCGACCGCTCACCCGATCCGTGACGAAAGCCCAGGAGCAACAACAAAAGCTTCAGGAAATGATGACTACAATGGCTGCACTCACTAAGCCAAAAGAAAGCTCTGAAATGTCTTCGGATGAGCGTCAAGAACAAGAAACCGACGCTGACTTTTTACGCAGAGTCCTCGAAAAGAGGGACAAAGAAGCTGCAGAGCAAGCGGCTAACATAAAACAGATGGCGCTCCTCTTCCAAGATATGGTAGGGATGATGTTACAGCCGGACCCTCCTGCTGAAGATCCTCCGATCGTCCTTGAAGACGACAGGGGAGAAACGTCAAATCATCCGCCGGCTCTGTCAACAGCCAAGGAGGAGGCAATCTCCAAAGTTGACCTAGACGAATATATAGCTCAGCAGATCCGGGTTCATCAGGTGAATGAAGCGGCTGGGCAAATTGTTAGAACCGGACGACCGTATCCGGGCTGGTATGACCAAATCAGTTACCCGCCAGGATATACGATCCCTAAATTCCACGTATATAAAGGGACAGGGAATCCGCATCAGCATGTCGCTCAATTCAGGGCCTTATGCGGCAATACTGGAGGCAATGACAAATTGTTGCTACGTCAATTCGTCGGCAGCTTAGCAGAAACAGCCTTTGAATGGTATTCGGAGCTATCTAACGACTCTGTCAAAACATTTGCAGAGATGGAACTGCTGTTTACACAAAGATTCGCGAGTGCTAGTGAACGCACCCCGATAACAGCACTAATAAATGCCAGGATAAGGCCAAGCGAAACGTGGGTTCAATACGCAACACGATGGCGGAACCTATGATCGAAATGCGAACAACGCATAGAAGAGGCACCTGCGGTAGGCATGTTTATGGGAACTCTCGATCCGCAGGCGACCATCTCGCAATTCATGATGTTCTTCAGGCCGACCACCTTCCAGGCCTTGATCTTCAAATTAGCCCAAATGGACCAGATGGGCCATAAGCCGTCTCCTCCAAGACCCGATCCCCGAAATGAGAAAGGAAAAGCGATCATCGTCGCCAATGCTCAACAACAGTCGAGCAACTCAAAGCCGGTCGTTCGCCAAAACAACGTGCGTCCACGCCCATCTCTCGAAGAGAGGCTAGGATGTCCTTACTCGTTTCCTCAGAATAAAACGAGAAGACTGTTTGAGCTGGCAGTGCGTAACAGACTCCTCAATCTGCCGAGTCCAAAGCGTCTGTCGCAGCCAGGCGATCTTAATAATCCCAATTATTGCCCTTACCACCAAACGGTAAGTCACCCGATTGAGGATTGTTTCGTCTTTAAGGGATGGATCGAGGATCAATACCTGCAAGGCAAGTTCGCGCTGTCTGAAAGTTGGAAGGTAAACCCACCACAGCCGCACTCTCCAAAGAAAACGGACACGCCGGGGGCAGCTTGTTCTTTAGTCAAGGATGAAAACAATGGAGAAAACTCATCGGATGAATCCGAAGACTACGCAGCGACTTGTCATATGATTTCTCATTCACTGACGGATGATAAAGAGGCTCCTTGCGCTGAGAAACCAATGGCGAATCCTGAGCCGGAGATTCTACAGCCATCAGACGAGTTGATCGATGTCTTCCTAAGTGAAATTCATCTGAAAGCAAAAGCCAATCAAGAACGTGAAATGGCCATACTAGAAAGAACCAAGGTATTCCCGTCAAATCAAAAGCCATACACTGCGGGTAAAAACAAATTCAAGACGAGGAAACGGTTCGCCAAAGCTCTATCAGTAGGAATGAAGCTACCGCCCTCTGAAGAAAATTCTTTCTCTGAGGTAGAGATGCACCCTAACTTCTGTTTATATCATCAGAAGATCATACATCCTACCGAAGACTGCGAGTCCTTTAACTGTTGGTGGCAAGGGTATGTCGCTCAAAAGCAACACTTCGACAGGACAAAGTGTGAAGCTTGTGGACATCGGAAAAATGCGATATATGAGCGCAAAGGAGCCTCCGCAAACTGTCATATAGCCGACTTCAAGGGATCACAAATTATCACCTTTGGAAGCGACTCTGACGAAGAAGCTATCCCCAACTCTTCCCTCGGGGAATCTATTTCAAAAATAAAGGAATTGAGAAGCTGCGGGAACGTTCAGCCATGCAATCGCATGCTACTCGGAAAAAATCCCGACCCCGTAAGCAAGGGACCGAACAAGAAGAACAAAGGAAAAGGAAAAACGGCCCTCGTCGCCGGCGCTCAACAACAATTAGGTGACCCTAGACCGGTTGCTCGCCAAAGCAACAAGCGGCAATCCCTCCAAGAAAAGTTGAAACGTCCTTACTCGTTTCCGCAAGATAAAACAAGGGGACTGTTCGAGCTGGCAGTGTGCAACAGACTCATCAATCTGCCGGCTCCAAAACGTCCGTTGCGGCCAGGCGATGTTAATAATCCTAACTATTGCCCTTACCACCAAACGGTAGGTCATCTGATCGAGGATTGCTACGTCTTCAAAAACTGGGTTGAAGACCAATACCAACATGGCAAGTTTGAGCTGTCTGAGGACTGGAAGGTAAGTCCGCCACAACCGCACGCTCCGAAAAAGATTGATACGCCGGGGGAATCTTGTTCATTCATGGAGAAGGACTCATAGACCGAAAAGTCAATAAACTAGATATTCGCCTCAAATACGGTGACGGCGGACCGAGATGTCCTTAAACTAATGGACCGCAATGTCCTAAAACTTGCAAAGGACCGAAACGTCCTTAAACTAATACCGCAGCATCTTTAGGCTGACGAGGTGAATAAAAAAAATATATAAATAAAGAAAAATATAATAAATAAAAACGGTATGTCCATAAGCAAAAAGGGCACGGATGAAAACCCGAAAGGGCTCCGTGAGTAAAAACAGCAGGACTACCGGCGAGTGTTCGTGAAAACCCGAAAGGGCGCGACCTCGTAAACAAAAAAAAAGACGGTATGTCCATAAGCGAAACGGGCATGGATGAAAACCCGAAAGGGCTCCATGAGTAAAAACAGTAGGGCTACCGGCGAGTGTTCGTGAAAACCCGAAAGGGCGCGACCTCGTAAAAAAAAAGAGAGAAAGAGAAAAAAAAATTAAAGGAATAAAAAGAAAAAAAAAGGTAAGTCCATAAGCAAAATGGGCACGGATGAAAACCTGAAAGGGCTCCGTGAGTAAAAACAGCAGGACTACCGGCGAGTGTTTGTGAAAACCCGAAAGGGCGCAACCTCGTTAAGAAACACTTATAGGGTCCTCTCGACCCTGTAAGGAGAAACCACCTGCGTGAGATCCTTACGACTCACAAAGGAACAACACACTTAGGGATCCCCACGATTCCTAAGGAGAAAATACACTTGCGAGATCCTCACGACTCGTAAGGAAAACTCTCTTGTGGGACCCTTACGGCTCATAAGATTTGAAAGTCTTAAGTTGTAGAAACCTTAACCTGTTCTTAAGCAGCCCCCACAACCTTCGATATTGCCCTACAAGCGGCTCATAATGACCCTTGTATACAATCCACGGGCACGAATAAATATTTCCCTAACAAAGTCCCATCCGTGACTAGGGATATGCTTGTACAGCAAACAACACTTGTAAGTCCTCTCGACTTATAAGGAGAAAACCCTTTTGTAAGATCCTTACGACTTACAAGAGAACATGCACTTAGGAATCCTCACGATTCCCAAGGAGAAAACACACCTACAAGATCCTCACGACTTGTAGGGAGAAATACCTTTGTGAGACCCTTACGGCTCATGAAGTCAAAAGCCTTAGCCGACAGGACCCTTAATCCTGTTTACTAAGCCACCTTTGTTCGGGATCGACAGAGACAAATGATGATTCGCTCCTGGCAATATTCCAGTTGTAGCGATGCTGATGCCTAAATCGGTATCAAATTCCAAGTCCTTTCATGGAAGATGATGATTCGCTCCTGGCAATATCCCAGTTGCAGCGATGCTGATGCCTAGACCGGTATCAAATTCCAAGTCCTTTTACGGCAAATGATGATTCGCTCCTGGCAATATTCCAGTCGCAGCGATGCTGATGCCAAGATTGGTATCAGATCCCAAATCCCCTACTCGCAAAAAAAAAAAAAAAAAATTCAGCGAGCCAAAAAAAATAATATATATATATATATATATATATATGCATATGAAATAGCCGAAACGATAGGGCAACTCGCAATAAAAAGCAGCGAGTAAAAAGAAAAATAGCCGAAATGATTGGGCACCGCGAAAAATAGCCGAAATGATTGGGCAATCGCGATTTTCGCGATATAAAAAGCTGAAATGATAGAGCATCGCGGAAAGAATAAAAAAAATGAAAAAATGAAACTTTTTGCCCTACAGGTGAAATCACATCGATCCCTGTATACAATCCAGGGGCACAGATAAAAAGGGAACAATACCTTCCCAACAGGCTCCACCAGAAAGCGAAGCCAAATCTCGACGGTTCATAGATAACCTAGAGACCATCTCGACATTTGTCGCAATATTACAGACACGATGTCAACAAATGAAGCAAAGGAAGGTCCCTAACTTCAGGGTCTCGACGTCAATATCGACAACTTAAAGATCACCAACGGCGTTTCTCCTCACTCCAACTAGATGCAGACATGACGTCAACAACTGACCTCAGAATCGCAACAAAACGGAACCATGACAAAGTCCCTAGTTCCAAATCTCAATGGCCACGTCTACAGCCTGGAGACCAACAACGGTGTGCCTCCTCATTCCAACAGGACACAGATGTTACACCATCAAGCGGAGCGATGGAAAAATCCCAGCTTCACCTCAGCATTCGTCTCGATACAGTAGACGCAATGTCAACAACAGCGTTCCTCCGCAGTCCAGCTGGAGGCCGATGCAACGTCAACAAAAGACCTCACGGTCGAAACAAAGCGGAGTAACGGCAAAATCCCAACTCCACCTTAGCATTCGTCTCGTTACAACAGACGCAATGTCAACAACGGCGTTCCTTCGTAGCCCAGCGGGGTGTACATGCAAAGTTAACAAAAGACCCCATGGTCGAAACAAAGCGGAGTGATGGCAAAATCCCAGCTCCACCTCAGCATGCGTCTCAATACACCAGACGCAGTGTAAGCAAACGAAGCGAAGGCCACATTCCTAGCTTCAACGTCTTTACGGTAACTCACATAAAACCGGAAAGATAATCGGAGATCATCTCGCACCAGCACAGAGTGGTCACCACCTTGACGTTCGTCTCGATACAGCAGACGAAATGTCAACCCCAGCGTTCTTCCTCCAACAGAATTCGGACGTGACAAAGCAAACGAAGCGAAGGCCACATTCCTAGCTTCAACATCTTTACGGTAACTCACATAAAACCGGAAAGACAATCGGAGATCATCTCGCACCAGCACAGAGTGGTCACCACCTTGACGTTCGTTTCGATACAGCAGACGAGTTGTCGCCCCAGCGTTCTTCCTCCAGCAGGGATTCAGACATGACAAAGCAAACGAAGTGAAGGCCACATTCCTAGCTTCAACGTCTTTACGGTAACTCACATAAAACCGGAAAGACAATCGGAGATCATCTCGCACCAGCACAGAATGGTCACCACCTCGACGTCCGTCTCAATACAGCAGACGAGGTGTCACCCCAACGTTCGTCTCGACACAGCATACACAACGTCATTAAACGAATGGAGCCACGGCAAAATCCCTAGTTCCAAATCTCGGCGGTTCACCAGCAACCTAGAGACAACCTCGACGTCCGTCTCGATACAGCAGACTAGATGTCACCCCAACGTTCGTCTCGATACAGCAGACGCAACGTCATCAAACAAACGGAGCCACGGCAAAATCCCTAGTTCCCACCATGACATTCGTCTCGATACAGAGGACGCAATGCCAGCAAACGAAGCAAAGGCCAAATTCCTAGCTTCAGGGTCTTAACGGCAAGTCATATAAAGCCTGAAAGACTATCGGAGATCATCCCACACCAGTGCGGAGTGGTTATGACTCATCGGGGCTCTCCAAAATGAGCCTAACCTCAAGTAAAAAGCGGTATGGCAAATTCCTAGCGCTTGCTCTTCCGACGGTCAAACTGCCAAGGAGGATTGCTTGAAGACGTCTTGTCCAGCCCCCGAAGGGATCAGAGACACGGCAGTCGCAGGGCTACTCGAACAGCACGATTGCCTATCGAGGACTATATCAGCTTATGCGACGGTACGATGGCCAAAACCCTAAGTACCACCAACCTTAACGGGCTTCTGTCGTAAAGAGCAGAGGTTAAATGCGACGTTAAGATGTTCTTGCGAGAAACGTTCGATTCGTCTCGACTTGTGAAAAATTGTCGAGGCGGCTCGACTCGTGGGATGAAGCCTTAGGCAGTGGGCATAAAAGAAGCCTGTTTCCTAAGCATTGGGACCCTGCGAGTTGGCCCAAAACGGTCTTTTGCATACCATCCACGGGTCTCTCTCTCCAACATCGAACTTCGACAAGGAGGGAAACAACCGCTTACAAGTCCTCTCGACTCGTAAGAGGGAAAAATTCTCTTGTAGGATCCTTACGACTTACAAGAGAAAACCACACTTAGGAATCCTCACGATTCCTAAGGAGAAAAACCCACCTACGAGATCCTCTCGATCCGTAGGGAGAAAAGTCTCTATGAGACCCTCACGGCTCATAGAGTTGAAAAGTCTTAGGCAGCAGATCTGAACCTGCGGCCTAAGCCCTCGCTATCTCATGAAGAAATCAAGAAGCTTACTCTATTACCTGCTAATTGTGACGACATGCTGAGAAAGAGGAAAAGCAACAGAAAGAGCACCCGATTTACGTTTGATCAAGCGTTCAGGACGTATTCATTCATGCATGGGCAAAAAGACTCAGGACAAAGATATATAATAAAGACAAGCTGGGATAAAAAAAATTTCCATTAATATTGCCCGAAGTTCTTACAGTCATAAAAACAATAAACGAAAGTTACAATGGAATAACCTCAGATCCAGGGCATGGATTGGGGAATTCAAAAGCGATCCTATCTATGACTTTCCAAGCCTCGCGGACCATCCTAGTGTGCTTCCTTTCGCGAGCACAAGCGTCAGGGTCCCTCTCGATATCTTCCACCCCCCGATAAGCAGCGAGTATGGCAGACTGTTGAAAGACCTCGTGCAAGAGGTCAATAAGACTGTCTCGCCGTCTCTTCGAGATAAAGTTCAATAGGTACACAGAGTGCACCCCGTCCTCAGCGGCATCCAACGCCCTAAGAGGCACGCCGGAACAGAATAGGGGAAGCTCTTCCCAGATAGCTCCCACGATAAGTTTAAGAAGAAAGGAACGTCGGGGAAGCAGTGGACCGTCGTATGCGTCGAAGCGACTCATTATTTCAGCACACTTCTCGTTTGTGAATTCCCGATTTTGAGAATGGCCAAGTCGGCGGATGCCCTCATGAGAGATGATCTCGTTAAGAGTATACATGTGGGCGTTCATTGTTCCTGTGAAAGAGGATCGACAGAATTATCAAAAAGACTGATTAAGCAAAACGATATAATGCACTGAGGAATAAAATGCCATCTTTAAGTTCCAAGATCCATGAAGAATTCTTAAGAGTTCTTCTATATGATTTAGGAGGAGCAAAGCTCCATTAATGAAATGAGAAAATACAGGGAAAATCTTTTAGAGAGCAAAGCTCTATTAATGGAACTCTAATAGGGCTTTCCTTAGTCTTCTATGGACCCCCTTAGAGCAAAGCTCTACTAAGTGAAACCCTAAATGGATCTTCTTTAGATCTGGGATCTATTGATAGCAATGCTCTTAAAATTGATTTAATTTAATTAAAATTAATATTTTTACTTAAAATTCTCTAAAAGTTTGAACTTTTAAAAGTGTTTAAACAAGAGAGCAGGGCCCTGGGTTCTGAAAGTAAAATTTTAGAGATGAGAATCATCTAAGGGACCAAGGGTCCTATTTATAGGCATCAAGTGCCCTTTCAGCTTCCAAGAGATGGCGCGACGGTTCAGAGTCTGCCACCGCTGCGCTCACGTTAGGAGGCCACGTAAGCGCAACGGTGGGGGGGCATTTGTTTACCTCAATCAGAGCAAAGCTCTGTTCAAATTCCAAGTTAGGAAGGAAAAAAATAAAAATAAAAATATTGCGCAGTGCGCGCGCTGCGCAGTGCGCACTGCGCAGTGCGCAGCGCGCGTAGTGCCCGCACTGCGCAGTTTTAAAAAAAATAATAATAAAATAATAATAAAAAAATTAAAAAATTAAAAAAAATTAATTAATTAATTAAAAAAAAAATTTAACTGCGCGACACGTGTCAGGCGCTGGGGAGTTGCGTAAAAACAGAATGAAGATTTAAGAAAATCTTTTCTGTTTTTTGTTAAAACAAGAAGATTTTTTCTGTAAAACAGAGACCTTTGGATTAAAGATCCGACGGTGGGGAAAATTCCCCAAATCACTCAGAGAATGATCTATTTAACAAACTTTAACTAATTTATGGGCCCTATAAAAAGGACCCTAGACCTCAATTCAAAGGAATCAACATCTTGCTAAAAAATAAAGGAGAGAACTCTTGAAAAATAAAAAAAAAGGTAAAAACCTTTTAAAGAAGAGAAAATTCTCTTATGAACAAGATCATAGATCTTCAACGATAAATAAATAAATAAATAAAATAGTGCCTTGCACTTGTTTTATGAACCATCGGTTCTTGAACCTAAAAGGTTATTAAATTAATAGTGCTTTGCACTTTCATGAACCTTTGGTTCTCTAAGATAAGAATAACAAGAAAAAAACTTGTTATTTTTTTTTTAAATCTAAATTCAATAGTGCCTTGCACTTGTTTTATGAACCATCGGTTCTTGAATCTAAAAGGGTTCTTAAATTAATAGTGCTTTGCACTTCTTATGAACCACTGGTTCTCTAAAACAAGAAAAAGAGAAATAAAAAAAGATAGTGCTTTGCACTTTTATGAACCTTTGGTTCTTAAAATAAACAAACTTGTTTTTTTCTTTGATCTAAATTAGATCAAGAAATCAAATAGTGCTTTGCACTTCTTTTATGAACCATTGGTTCTTGAATCTAAAAGATTCTCAAATTAATAGTGCTTTGCACTTATAAATCTGCACTGTTGTGCTCTCTGATTGGCGCAAAGCGCTTGACAAATGCAATGCATTTCCTAAAGGGCCAGGTCCAAATCAAAATGACCTGATAGGCCAAAATAAATTGCAAGGCAATAAATGGGCAGAGCCCAAATAAATTGATGCTTTGCATCCTTTATACAAGGGCAGAGCCCAAATAAAATTGATGCCTTGCATCATTCCTAAAAGGGCAGAGCCCAAAACAAATTGATGCTCTGCATCCTTTCTGGGTAAAGCCCAAATAAAAATAAAAAAAGAAATGCAATGCAAAAGCAAATAAAATGTTGAACATTTCAACTGGACTTAGCCCAATTTTGGCCATAAGTCCTTAAATTAAATTGACTGAGCAAAATTGCTCTTCTAAATCAATTTACATCCGGTTCGAGGGTACATCTCCGAACTCCTTTGACATCCGTCGTTGTAATTCCTCAACGACGTCAAAGAGGTGATGGGTCCCAACGACCACACATCGATACGGATTGCGGGGTCCTTAAACTCGTGGACCGAAACGTCCTTAAACTAATATTGGACCGAAACGTCCCTAAACTAATATGGGACCGAAACGTCCTTAAACTAATATCGGACCGAAACGTCCCTAAACTAATATGGGACCGAAACGTCCTTAAACTAATATCGGACCGAAACGTCCTTAAACTAATATCGGACCGAAACGTCCCTAAACTAATATTGGACCACCACGTCCCTAAACTGGAATACGGACCACCACGTCCCTAAACTGGCACAATAGAGCCCAAATGCTCTTTTGTCGGACCTAAACGGTCCCGTTAAGTTGACCTTAGTCCCAAAATGGACTAACGTATCCTTAACAAATGTTTGAGTCGATCTTAGCCTCAAAAATGGCTAACGTATCCTCCAAACAGACTTTAGTCCCAAATTGGACTACGCATGTCCCTAAATTGGAACAATAGAGCCTCCAAATGCTCTTTTGCCGGATCTAAACGGTCCTGTTTAAGTTGATCTTAGCCCCAAACATGGCTAACGTATCCTTAAACATTCAAATGAAATATAAAACACTAAATCAACTTCGGTTCGAAGGTACATCTCCGAACTCCACTGACACCTGTCGTTGTAATCCTTCAACGACGTTAGAGAGGCGACGAGTCCCGACGGCCATATATTAAATGAATCACGTTTAAGTTGATCTTAGCCTCAACGAGGCTAACGCATCCTTAAACTAAAATACCAAACCCAAATCTAAGTAAATACGGATTTGGACTAATCCACGTCCTACGGGTGACGGCATTACTCAGTCTCCGTATACAATCCACGGGCAACCACAAACAAAACAAACACCCACGACACGAAGTGAAATTCTGGAGAAGGAGAAAGTTGTTACCGCGAAGTGGTAGCGTAATTAACTGCAGGGGCTTGCGTCTGCAGGGAAGAGCGTCCCCATAATCAAAAACCCCTCTAGCGAGGGGGAATCTGACAAAGTCTGCTACATCGGCCGCATCCGTCTAAACCTTCGCTACACGGTGCCATAAATCAACTTGGCATCTTCAGAGAGGTGGACGGATAAAACCAAATAGCATCTGCCCCGAATCCCAGCGTCAGGCCATCGCGGTCCTGCGCGCCGCCTTTCGGAGGGGAACAGTCCTTAAAACAATATATGTCCCAAACACGGGAATGTTGGACCGAAATGTCCTTAAACTAATATCTTTCCCAAACATGGGAATGTTAGACCACTGCGTCCTTAAACTGGTAATGGACCAAAACATTCTTAAACTAATACTTCGTCCCTAAACAAGGGAATGATGGAACGAAATGTTCTTAAACTAATATTTGTCCCAAATACGAGAATGTTGGACCAAAATGTTCTTGAACTAATATCTGTCCCAAACACGGGAATATTGGACCGAAACGTTCTTAAAATAATGATGGACCACTACGTCCCTAAACTGGTAATGGACCAAAACGTCCCTAAACTAATAATTGACCGAAACGTCCCTAAACTAAAATTGGACCGTGATGTCCTTAAACTAGCATGTTGCCCTACAGTACGAGTCAAATGACCGGCCGTACACAATTCACGAGCACAAACGAGCCATGTTCTCCATGTATTTATTGGACCGTAATGTCCTTCAACTAATATATTGTCCAACAGTGGATCCCCATATTGATCACCGTATACAATCCAAAAGACATACACAATCCATATCCTTCCCAGGTTCCAATGATGTGGTCCTCCGAAGAGTGTCGTGATCCACACCTGTTAGTGCGTTACCTTACGAGCCGCAAAAAAAAGAAAAAATGTATGTCTAGAAGCGAAATTGGTATGGATGAAAACCCGAAATAGTGCCGTGAGTAAAAACAATAGGACTACCGGCGGGCTTGTGAAAACCTGAAAGGGCGCGAACTCGTTAAATGAAGGGAATGCGCTTACAAAGTCGTCAAAAATCACCCGCGTGAAATCCTTACGACTCACAAAAGAGCAACACACTTAGGAATCCATATAATTCTTAAGGAGAAAATACACTTATGAGATCCTCACGACTCATAAGGAGAATATACCCTCTGTAAGACCCTCACGGCTTATAGAATTCAAAAGGCTTAAATTACAGGGATCTAAACCTGTTCTTAGGCCATCATGACCCCACAAAATTTATGCCCTACAAGTAGTCCAATATCGACCATTGTATACAATCCACAAGCATAAATAAATATATTCTCAACCAAGTCCCACAAAAACGAGGAATATTGCTCATGGTGAATGGCACCTACGAGTCCCCACGACTTGCAAGAAGAAAATACCCTTGTAAGATCCTTACGACTTGCAAGAGAAAATACCACTTAGGAACCTCATGACCCCTAAGGAGAAACTATATCTATGAGATTCTTTCGACTCGTAGGGAGAAATACCTTTATGAGACCTTTACAGCTCGTAATGTCGAAAAAACCTTAGTTAGCAGGGATCTAAATCTGTTATCTAAGCCATCATTTGCCGAAATTGGCAATGACATATGATGAGTTGCTCCTGGCGATATTCCAATCGTATCAATACTGATGCAAAATAATGTATCTTCATACTAAGTATTCGACTCATAACAAAATTGATGAGTGCAAAAAAGAAAAATTGCCGAAATGATAGGGCAACTCGCAATAAAAATCTGTGAGTAAAATTAAAAAAATAGTCGAAATAATTGGGCAATCGCAACTTTCATGATATAAAAAGCTGAAAAGATAGAGCATCGCGGAAATATAAAAAATAGTAAAATAAAAAAATTTCTGCCCTACAAATAGGTCCACACTGACTCTTATATACAATCCTTGGGCATAAATAAAAGAAAGGGAACTATATTTTCCTACCATACTTCATCAAAAGAAGAAACAAGTCTTGACGACACATCTATAGTCTAGAAACTACCTCAACGTTCTTCCTCATTCTAACAGGGTGTGGACACAACTGTCAAATAAAATTGGAGTAACAACATATTCCTAGCTCCAGACCTCGATGGCGATATGTACAACATAAAGGTCATTCGGATGTATACCTTGTTTCAGTGAATAATCAGTGCGACACCGAAGCGAAAGCGAAGTGATGACATGTGCCTAGCTTCAGATCTTGATGGCAAGCCTAAAGACTATTAGATGTCATCCCTTCCCAGAAGGGTGCGGTTATGACTCATCCGGACTTCAAATCAAGCCTAACCTCAAGTAAAGTGCAACGACAATACCTAACGCTTGATTTTCTGATGGTAATATGGATATTCCAACCTAAGAAAATTACTTGAAGACATCTTGTCCAGCCTCAGAAGGGAATAAAGACACGACAGACGTGTAGCTACTCGAGACACAACTCAAGGGATTGAATATCAAGAATATATCAGCCAACGCGACAGTACAATGGACTTAACCCAGTACCACAAACCTAATAGACCTCTATCATAAAAAAGGGGTTATCTATATTTAACGTTTGGATGAGTTTGCCTATAAACCTAAGGAAAAGGTAAACTAACACTAAGAAATGGGTAAATAAACTAATTCACGCCATTTCAGCACAAAAGGAAAAGAAAAGTGCAGATATGAAAGGAAATGATGCCTTTTCATTCATACTTCAGAAAAAGGAACTACATGCTGTCACCTGAGGACGACTACAAAGAAAACAAAAGACAAGATTAAAAAGAAAACGCTACTACATCATTCAGGATCTACAATGGCAAAACGCTAAATTTCGGACATGGATTCTCAAACTCAAAAGCAAGTTTGAGCAAATCACCTTTAGCTTCATCGGCCATCTTCTTATGCATTTTCTCTCGGATGCAAGTTTTGGGGTCACCGCTGATATCCTCCATCCTCTAGTATGAGGATATTATTGCTTTCTGTTGGAAGACGTGATGCAAAATAGTAACGAGATCATCTCTCCATTTCTTCAAGATCAGGCCCATCAGATATACTGAATTCACCTTTTCTTCAGTGTCATCGAGTACCTGGAGGGGCATAGCCTCAAAAAGCCTAGGTAAAGCTTCCCAGATCGACCCAACGATGATCTTCAAAAGGGCAAAGCGATGAAGGAGCAATCGGCCGTTGTGGTCATGGAAGCGACATATCACATCATCGCATTGGGCAGAAGTATACTTTTGGCTTTGAAGGTGGCCTTGAATACAAATCTCTTTATAGGAGACAATCTCCTCGATGTCATACAAATGACCAGCAATTGAACCTAAAAAAGTGTTAGGCGGTGTCGCACACTCTACTGGGTCCGTAGAGAGGCAGAATTTTCAAAAACGATTTTTAAAGCTTGCAACACCGTCTAATCTCAAGATCTATGTTAAGCCCTAGATAACAAAAACTTGCATAGGTATTTAATCTACTATGAAGTGATTATACCTATATGAACCAAGTCCTTCGGGTCTTCTTTTCATCTTTTTAAGCTCCTTGTCCTCTGGGATCGAGTTTGGTTGTCGGCCTCTTCGTGTCAAAGACGATCCACCTGAGAGTTTATAGTTCAAGCTCCAACCTCAAACTTGAGGTAACTAAAATACCTAGTTTGCTAATCTAGGTAGCTTAGGAGATGTAGAGAATATTTATTAGACTAATTTATCTCATTAACCCTAGGTTTCTCAACTCATGAGAGTGTTTAGGGTTTGAGGAAGAAGAAAAGAGCAAAGGAGGAAAGAGAGTGTTATTGTGAGAATGATTGCTAGAATGGCTAAGTGTTGATGACTATGAACCATATATCAATAATAATAATAACAATAATTCAACCATGCTTCAATAGTCATCTAAAAATGAGTAAGTCACCAAAGTAGCCATGCTTCAATCAAGTCCTAATAACACCTCATTTCTCCACCTCATTATCCATTTAAATAAATGGATTAAAAAAAAATGGGGTGTCTTCTTCTATAAGCACTCTTGTGAAATTACAAGAATACCCCTCACAGTATATACATACCCGTATTCGTACCACGAATACCAATAGACGAAAATAATCCAATATTATTATACTAGAATGCTGCTTAATCCTAAGCCCGCTAGTATTATCTGTCCGATCAAAAATACGTGTAGCTAGTACACGTATATGATCGAAACCCTGCACGTAAAACCATACGACCTCTACATTGTTTCGCCTGAACCAGGGAAACCCTCTGTATGGGACTCTAAGGACACGACAGTATGCTGGCAGTTGGTTTAACCACAAGCATGTCAGTGGCACTAACTGTACTTAACGGCTACCCAGGTACCTGTTGGAAAGAAGGCCGATGAGCAAACTCTTCCGAACTCCTACCGAGCCTGTCCGTAACAATATCCGTACAGTCCAGTCTGTTCTTCTGAGAGTATCGATGTGGCTCAAGACCATCCGAGAATCTACCGATCTACCTATAATTCTTAATCCGCCTTTTCCAAGGACTTATGGTGTTGGCCAATTGAACACAGCACGACATCGACTCCCTATATCGGGAGAGACGAATCCCCAACAGTCACTCACTGCCTCCATGTAGCTCGGGACTGTACCTAACTAAAACCTGTTTGCACAACTCAGTAGAGCCGTAGTAGGGTAGTAATCAAAGCACGGTGGGAACTTACACGAGACAAATGACGACCTCAGGTCGACAGACTATCTGCACTATGTCACCAGAGAACTGCTATCTGACGATTGGTATAGTACCATCTAGCCAGTTCTCGGCGAGTCCGTCCAGTGCACTCACCCCCAGTGAGCACCTGTATACGATCTTAGGTGCTAAAGACAAATAGCTGTGGGACCAACCATCGCCCCTCGTCGGGGTCTCAAAACGTATACACCAGTCTACTCTGGAGTATCGATGCCCTGTCTCGATACTCCAATGAATGGGGACATTTAAGGATGTGCTTATCGACTACCCAGCTCACACAAGTATGATTGCCATTACAATGCTGGTGGTCAAGCAAACATCCTATGGGCTTTATCAACATGTATACAAGATATGAAATACTAAGTAAAACACATCATATGTTAAGATAAAGACAAACCAGATAGCATACTATCATATCGAACAAGATTGTCCTGTACATATATATGTCCAAGCTGTTAGTGTATATGCCCTAGAGGCCATTACTGTATCATACTAGCTTGTATATTACTTAATGGAAGCTTGGGATATTCACAGTTGTATATACAATCTTGCTCGAAATGGTAGTATGCTACTTGGTTTGTCTCTGCTTTAATATGTGCATGTGTTTCTTTTAGCATATTGCTGGTATACATATTAGTAGAGCCCTTAGGATCTTTGCTTGATTACCAGCGTTGTGATGGCGCTCGCACTCGTGGGAGCTGGGTAATCTATAAGCACATCCTTATACAGGTCCCTGGTCGTTGGACTATCGAGACAGGGCATCGATACTCCGGAGTAGACTAGCGTATGCGCTTCTCATCCCAGTGTGGGAGACGGTCTGTCCCACAGCCGTTAGTACGTCGTACTTGGGATAGTATGCGGGTGCTCGTTAGGTTACGAGTACACTGGACAGGACTCGTTGGGAACTGTTGGTTGGTAATATACCTATCGTCAGTTATCAGTTCCCAGGTGACATGAGTACAGCTTAGTCCGCTGACTTGACACTGTCACTTCGCCTCGAGTGTGTTCCCACTGCACTTTGATTACTACCCTACCACGGCTCAAAGGAGCTGTGCAAACAGGTAGTTTTTGGGTGCAGTCCCGAAGCACTTGGAGGCAGTGACGGTTAGACAGGATTCGTCTCTCCCGGTATTGGGGGTTGACATCGCGCTGTGTCCAGGAGAGCCATTACACGAGTAGTCCCTGGCCAGGGCAAGCGAGATATACTGGTAGGTTTCCAGTGTTATCTCAGGGTGTTCTGGGCTACACTCCGACACGACTTGTACCGCTATTAGGGGACTGACGTTCACCGCCCCCCTAGGCCCGCCATGCGATGTATCAGACGAACAGACCGGACTGTACGGAGACTGTCACATACAGGCTCAGTAGGAGAGCAGATGGGGTTCACCTCGTCGGTCTTCTTATCGACATCTACCTGGGGACCGTTACGTACAGCTAGTGCCGCTTGCGGTCTGTGGTTAAACCCACTGCCAGCGTAGTGTCGAGTCTTTAGAGTCCCACACAGAGAGCTATTCGCCTTTAGGCAAAACGAGTAGAGGTCGCATGGTTTTGCGACAGGGTTCGTTCGCATCCGCGCACTTGTGCACGTTTGCTGTCCGGACAGTCTATACTAGCGGGCTTTGGTTTAAGCCGGATCCTAGTATATGATTTGAGATTGGTTTTTCTCATTGTGTTCGTGTTCCTCGGATCACGAATGCGGGTGCGTATGCACAGTTGCTTGAGATTGAGGGAGAGGACCTTGATTAGGGTTAATGGTTGTTGTCATTTTATTAACCCTAATTTTTATGTGTGTGTTATTGTTAATTAGTAATTAGTTTAATAATTATCCATGGTTGTGGTTTTTGACCTTTTGACTTCTTTGACTTGTTGACCAAGGTTGACACTTTGACCATCATAATTTCTTTTGGAAGATGCTTTTTGATCTTTGCAATTTGAAATGATAATGGTCATGTCATGATTTACCATGATAATTATCTAGCTAATTATTCAATTAAAAATATACACACATATTAGTGAGAAAGGCTCACAAATAAATCATTCTCTCATTTCTTTTCTCTCTCTTGCTCATCCTCTCCCTCAAGCTCTCTCCCTCTCATGTGTTGAGAAACAAAAAGCTTGAGAAAAACCCTCTCTTGATCTTCTCTACTCACTTCTAGGGTTCAAGTCTTAGCATTTCTTGCACTCTAGTTACTCCTAGCTTGGAGTTGAAGCTAAAGGTGGTGGCTTTCGGGTGGATCCTTCTTTGACGGGAGAAGACAAGCAAGGTGATCCTTTTCTACCATACCTAGGAGCAAGGAGAGAAGGACTAAAGACCAAAGGTATAACCTTTCTACAACTTTGTTAGTTGTTAGTTTACTTTAGCTAGTTTTAGTTTAGCAAAGATCCTCACATGCTTAGTCCATGTTGCCTAAGTCATTAAAAATCCGATTTTTATTATGTTTTCCGCCTCCCCGTAAGCACCGGGGTGGGCAACACGGACTTACAGTGGTATCAGAGCCTAACTAAACTCAAACTAGCTAAGTAGTTAAGTGTAACGAAGTTTCGAAACCGAAAAACCCTAAAACCAAACTTTTTCAAAATCCAACTTTCTGTTGAAATTTTTTCTGCTCAAAATAAAAAACTGTATACTTGTAAAATTGTCTCAGGGTTTTGTGTGAAACACCACCAAATACGAACCAGAGAGGAGCCAAGAGGACCGCGGTTCCGCGGCATAAGGAAGCTCTTGCCGCGGAAGCGCGGCCGTCTTGTCAACTCTCTGTATCGTTTTTGGTGCAGATTGTTTCTGAGTTGGTTTTAGGATTTTTAGGATATATAATATGTGCCCAGATTTTCCAGAACTAAAATTTACTTTTGGGGGCCTATAAATCCGTATTTTTCGGAACTTCACTACACTTTAACTATATCGGTTATATCTGTGATGCTTGTATGTATTGAACGTCGGCTAATCGCTATAAGTCGATTAGTCGGGGTTATACATCTCTGTGATCTGTGATTGTTGGTTTGTGGATATGAATGGATTGGATTGTCGCGGGTGAATAGCCGGGTTGGATGTGAGATGAGTGTTATTTTCTTTCATTCATTTGTAACATGTAAATTGATGTAATAATATTCTTTGTATGGCCGCACAACCGGGTCGGGGTTGTAGCCGTCATTGTATAATTCTTTTTACTGTTTTTGCTCCTAGGATAGACCCATGGAGGGGGTGCACAAACTACCGGGTATCTCGAAGTGCCGAGTGGCCTACTCACGGTGGTGAGGGAGGTTGCTTCGCTTCGGGTGCTTGGCGGGTAGTTTGCCGCACCCGTAGGGGTCTTGGGTGGGGTATTGGCTATTCACCGCGACCGTGTAATCCGCTTTGCGTTGCAGGCTCGAACGCATTGCGGATTCCTAGTATATCCAATGTATTCATCTGTGATCTGTAATGTCTATCATTGCTATATATTTATATATAATAACTATTTAGGCGTTGCTTATGTTTTACAGCCGCGCTAGCCCAGCCCCCGCTCTGTCGTTAGTTAAGTAACCTAACGGGTGATGACGGGGCCCCGTGGCGAATGCGAATGGCATAAGCGTACGTCATATTTTGGTTGTTTTCTGCAATGGTAGGGTTAAATGATGGGACGCATTAAAAGAACTAATGCAAGAAATAAACCAAGTAAAAGTCGATTGGAACACTTTGAAAACCACTCGGTTCTTTTCAAAACTAAAACTTTTAAACGCGGAGCTTGAACCACTCCTTTTAAAAGCTATCTCGTTCCATCGATTATATCAAGTTCACTACGTTCACGGTTTCGCCAAAACCATCCGTAGCCCTCCATCATTTCGGTTAAATATTCGGTAGTATTCAAGCTATGTATTTTGACCTCACGCCAAGGCATAGTGATTGGTAGCTGCCGGATATTTATCCGTTGCATAGATAGAATGCGTTGATTTGAGACAGTCGTACTGCCGTTTTGGCCTACGTCAAGGGTAGGTACGGGTGGGTTCAAATTAACCAGGATAATGATGGGAAGAACTTGACATGTGACTTATGACATTTTGACCTCACGCCAAGGTCATAAGAGCATGGGGCAAAAATCCACATCGGGAGTTTCATAAGTACTGAAACTTGCTAGCGTTGCATACCATTTGGAGTGTGATAATTCTGGTAGGATTCCTTCGGTTTTATCACGCAATGATATTTGGATCCCGATCCTACTGTGAGTATATGCTACTCCTCGGGAAAACTCTCACTTAACGATCAATGCTATAAACCTAGTAGGTGCCTAGAAAGGTGTTAGCGGGGCTACGCCCACAGGGAAAAGAGGTTACTTAATTAAGGAACTTCGCGAAAGCGTTGGAAAACCTCCCTCGAAGTACCGACACTGGCCTGGCTGAACGGTTAAGCAAGTATTGTACGGTGAGAATGATCCCGGCTAATCCTTTTCTTTATGGTTTGAGAAGGGATTCGAGAAACAGTGGGAGCCATCCAGTTTAGACAAACTAAAAACCACTCTAAACTTGCAAGAGCATCATGCTAAAGTGTTTCTTTTCTCTCTCCTAATTGCAGCGACCATTCAAGATGACCGGACTTAAGTTACTATTAGATAAAAACATATTGACAGGGCCAAACTACAAAGATTGGCTCAGGAATGTCAAGATGGCTATCACTTATGACAAGCTGGGGTATATACTTACCACCAAAGCTCCCCCCGTCCCAGGTCCCACCTCCAGCGTCGCGGATGTAGAAATCCGTAAGACATGGGAGATAGATTGCGCGAGGGCCAAATGCCTCGTACTAGCCTCGATGGACAATGACCATCAGAGGAGGCACGAGAATATGGACCTAGAGTCCATATTTCTCCATACAAAAGAACTGTATGGAGAGCAGTCTCGTATCGCAAGATACGAAGTGTCGAAGAAGCTCTTTTCGGCAAGGTTGGCCGTCGGATCATCGGTAGCGGACCACGTGCTTAAGATGATCGGCTACATAGAGGAGCTCGCGGACCTTGGGACCACGTTGGAGAATGAACTCTATACTGATCTGATTCTCCAGTCCCTTCCTTCCACTTACGCCCAGTTCATTCTTAACTTCAACATGCAAGGAAAGGAGGTAGAACTTGCCGAGCTTCTGAACATGTTGAGGACTGCTGAGGGCACCCTACAGAAGAGTAGGGAGACATCCACTTTGTTTGTAGGAGGATCTTCCTCTTCTAGGTCCAGGGCGAAAGCCAAGGGCAAGAAGAAGAAAGCCCCCGCCAAACCAAGAGGCGGTGTCGGTAAAGTGGATACGAAGGGAAAGGGTAAAGCAACAAAGGTAGCGGGGAAGCTGGTGGGGAAGGAAGAATGCTTCTATTGTCACAAAAGTGGCCACTGGAAACAAGATTGCAAGGCTTGGAAAGCCAGAACACAGGATTTGAAGCGAGTTGCAGCTTCAGCTTCAGGTGTGTATGTTATTGAAAATTGTCTATCAATAAACTCTACTTCCTGGGTATTGGATACCGGATCAGGATCTCATATCTGTAATTCTTTGCAGGCGTTGAGAAAGCGTAGAGTTTTGAAGGCAGGTGACATGACCCTCAGAGTTGCGAACGGTGCTAGCATGGATGCAGAGGCCGTGGGGGACTATCACCTGGGATTATCAGATGGACACTTTTTGGTTTTGCGTAGTTGTTATTATGTACCAAATGCAACCTGTAATATCATTTCTGTATCTTTATTATCTAAAGAAGGTTATGAATTTGCATTTGTAAGTAATGTAGTGAACATTCACCTTAATCAAGTGTTGATTGGGTCAGGTACATTGAACAACGGTATTTACGTTTTAAACCAACCACAGATTTTCAATATCCAGAATACACACAAAAGAAAGTCTCCAGAAATTAATAAAACTTTCTTATGGCATTGTAGACTGGGTCACATCAACGAGAGAAGATTGACTAAGTTACATACTGAAGGATATTTGGATTCGTTCGAATATCAATCGTATGCAACTTGTCAATCCTGTCTCAAAGGAAAGATGACAAAGGCTCCGTTTTCTGGACACGGAGAAAGAGCGAGCGAGCTCTTGGGACTCGTACACAGCGACGTGTGCGGTCCAATGTCTACACATGCGCGAAGCGGTTTTTCTTACTTCATAACTTTTACGGATGATCTCTCAAGATTCGGACATGTCTTCTTAATGAAGCATAAATCCGAAGCTTTTGAAAAGTTCCAGGAATATAAGAGTGAAGTAGAGAAACAAACCGGCAAAAGTATCAAGATCCTAAGATCGGATCGAGGAGGAGAATACTTAAGTGCCGAATTCCTGAATTACTTAAAAGAGAATGGAATTCTCTCTCAGCTTACTCCTCCATACACCCCGCAACATAACGGTGTATCGGAGAGACGGAACCGAACCCTATTGGATATGGTACGGTCCATGATGAGTAATGCTGAGTTACCGCGATCTTTCTGGGGATATGCGCTAGAAACAGCTGCATACCTTTTGAACCGTGTTCCCACTAAGACTGTGCCTACCACACCATATGAGTTATGGAGTGGGAAGAAACCCTATCTTCAATACTTGAAGATTTGGGGATGTCCAGCTTATGTCAAAAAGCAGCATGTGGACAAACTCGAGGCACGCTCAGTACTGTGCAAGTTTGTGGGATACCCAAAGAACTCCAGGGGGTATCTTTTCTATTACGCAGAGGAACAAAAAGTCCTTGTTTCTCGCAATGCCCACTTTCTGGAACATCAGTTCATAGAAAAAGAAATAAGTGGGAGCGCAATAGAACTGGAAGAAATTCCAGAACCACAAACTATTACTGAAAGTTTAGTGGAACCAGAAAGTTCAAAAGAACAGGACATTCCTATGCCGCTCCGCAGGAGTAGTAGGCAGTCTCATCCGCCCGAGAGATACTACGGTTTTCTCATTGACGGGGATAGAGAAGACTGCATCCTGGATTGTGATGAACCTACTAGCTTCCAGCAAGCCATTCAGAGCGTCGACTCGGTAAAATGGCTGGATGCAATGCGGACCGAGATGGAGTCCATGTACACCAACAAAGTATGGACGTTGGACATTGCTCCAGATGGGGTAAAACCCGTAGGATGCAAGTGGATCTTCAAAAGGAAGATTGGTGTAGATGGACAGGTTGAGACCTATAAAGCTAGACTGGTGGCAAAGGGTTTTCGTCAGCGACCTGGTTTGGACTATGACGAAACCTTTTCTCCAGTAGCTATGCTGAAATCCATTCGGATCCTTCTTGCCATTGCTGCTTTCCACGATTATGAGATTTGGCAGATGGACGTAAAGACAGCTTTTCTAAATGGTCATTTAGAAGAGTGTGTCTATATGGATCAGCCAGAGGGTTTCATTCAGGGTGGGAGCAGCGGAAAGGTGTGCAAGTTGCTCAAGTCCATTTATGGACTCAAGCAGGCATCGCGGAGTTGGAACATCTGTTTTGATGAGACGGTCAAAGAATTTGGCTTTATCAAAAATCCAGATGAACCATGCATCTATTGTAGATTTGTAGCGAGAACTGTAGTATTCCTCGTTTTATACATGGATGACATTCTCTTAATAGGAAATGACATTCCTATGCTACAATCTGTCAAGGGGTTCTTGTCACACAGGTTCTCCATGAAAGACCTGGGTGATGCCTCCTACATTCTGGGTATCCGGATCTACCGTGACAGATCCAAGAGGATATTAGGACTCTCGCAGTCCAGGTACATCGACACCATACTGAAGAGATTCAGTATGGAAGATTCCAAGCGCGGTAATCTACCGGCTTGTCACGGGATCACCCTCTCCAAAGAGATGTCTCCCAAGACTGATTTGGAGAGGGATCGCATGTCTATTATACCCTACGCTTCTGCGGTAGGCTCTATAATGTATGCGATGTTGTGTACCAGACCGGATGTGGCTTATGCACTGAGTGTGGTAAGCAGGTATCAGTCAAACCCTGGGGAGAAACATTGGATAGCAGTAAAGAACATTCTCAAGTACCTAAGAAGGACTAAGGAGATGTTCTTGGTGTATGGCGGAAAAGACCTGCAGATTGAGGCCTTTGCTGACTCCAGCTTCCAGAGTGACAAGGATGATTCCAAGTCCATGTCGGGTTTTGTCTTTACCCTCAATGGAGGGGCGGTGTGTTGGAAGAGCTCCAAACAGGAAACCGTTGCTGACTCGACTATGGAAGCGGAATACATCGCTGCATCTGATGCCGCAAAAGAAGCTGTCTGGATGAGGAAGTTCTTGAAAGAACTTCAGGTGGTTCCGTCCATTGTTGACCCAATACCTCTGTATTGCGACAACAACGGGGCTATAGCTTTAGCGAAGGAACCCAGGTCCCATCAGAAATCCAGACACATCTTAAGGCGGTATCACCTGATCAGGGAGATCGTAGATCGCCAGGAGATCGAGGTCCGGAGAGTTGCATCAGAGGATAACACAGCAGATCCATTCACCAAGGCCTTGCCCCAGACTCAGTTCGAGCGGCTGATCGAGATGATAGGTCTTCGATACGCCAGTACATGGCCTTAGTGCAAGTGGGAGATTGTTAGTGTATATGCCCTAGAGGCCATTACTGTATCATACTAGCTTGTATATTACTTAATGGAAGCTTGGGATATTCACAGTTGTATATACAATCTTGCTCGAAATGGTAGTATGCTACTTGGTTTGTCTCTGCTTTAATATGTGCATGTGTTTCTTTTAGCATATTGCTGGTATACATATTAGTAGAGCCCTTAGGATCTTTGCTTGATTACCAGCGTTGTGATGGCGCTCGCACTCGTGGGAGCTGGGTAATCTATAAGCACATCCTTATACAGGTCCCTGGTCGTTGGACTATCGAGACAGGGCATCGATACTCCGGAGTAGACTAGCGTATGCGCTTCTCATCCCAGTGTGGGAGACGGTCTGTCCCACAGCCGTTAGTACGTCGTACTTGGGATAGTATGCGGGTGCTCGTTAGGTTACGAGTACACTGGACAGGACTCGTTGGGAACTGTTGGTTGGTAATATACCTATCGTCAGTTATCAGTTCCCAGGTGACATGAGTACAGCTTAGTCCGCTGACTTGACACTGTCACTTCGCCTCGAGTGTGTTCCCACTGCACTTTGATTACTACCCTACCACGGCTCAAAGGAGCTGTGCAAACAGGTAGTTTTTGGGTGCAGTCCCGAAGCACTTGGAGGCAGTGACGGTTAGACAGGATTCGTCTCTCCCGGTATTGGGGGTTGACATCGCGCTGTGTCCAGGAGAGCCATTACACGAGTAGTCCCTGGCCAGGGCAAGCGAGATATACTGGTAGGTTTCCAGTGTTATCTCAGGGTGTTCTGGGCTACACTCCGACACGACTTGTACCGCTATTAGGGGACTGACGTTCACCGCCCCCCTAGGCCCGCCATGCGATGTATCAGACGAACAGACCGGACTGTACGGAGACTGTCACATACAGGCTCAGTAGGAGAGCAGATGGGGTTCACCTCGTCGGTCTTCTTATCGACATCTACCTGGGGACCGTTACGTACAGCTAGTGCCGCTTGCGGTCTGTGGTTAAACCCACTGCCAGCGTAGTGTCGAGTCTTTAGAGTCCCACACAGAGAGCTATTCGCCTTTAGGCAAAACGAGTAGAGGTCGCATGGTTTTGCGACAGGGTTCGTTCGCATCCGCGCACTTGTGCACGTTTGCTGTCCGGACAGTCTATACTAGCGGGCTTTGGTTTAAGCCGGATCCTAGTATATGATTTGAGATTGGTTTTTCTCATTGTGTTCGTGTTCCTCGGATCACGAATGCGGGTGCGTATGCACAGTTGCTTGAGATTGAGGGAGAGGACCTTGATTAGGGTTAATGGTTGTTGTCATTTTATTAACCCTAATTTTTATGTGTGTGTTATTGTTAATTAGTAATTAGTTTAATAATTATCCATGGTTGTGGTTTTTGACCTTTTGACTTCTTTGACTTGTTGACCAAGGTTGACACTTTGACCATCATAATTTCTTTTGGAAGATGCTTTTTGATCTTTGCAATTTGAAATGATAATGGTCATGTCATGATTTACCATGATAATTATCTAGCTAATTATTCAATTAAAAATATACACACATATTAGTGAGAAAGGCTCACAAATAAATCATTCTCTCATTTCTTTTCTCTCTCTTGCTCATCCTCTCCCTCAAGCTCTCTCCCTCTCATGTGTTGAGAAACAAAAAGCTTGAGAAAAACCCTCTCTTGATCTTCTCTACTCACTTCTAGGGTTCAAGTCTTAGCATTTCTTGCACTCTAGTTACTCCTAGCTTGGAGTTGAAGCTAAAGGTGGTGGCTTTCGGGTGGATCCTTCTTTGACGGGAGAAGACAAGCAAGGTGATCCTTTTCTACCATACCTAGGAGCAAGGAGAGAAGGACTAAAGACCAAAGGTATAACCTTTCTACAACTTTGTTAGTTGTTAGTTTACTTTAGCTAGTTTTAGTTTAGCAAAGATCCTCACATGCTTAGTCCATGTTGCCTAAGTCATTAAAAATCCGATTTTTATTATGTTTTCCGCCTCCCCGTAAGCACCGGGGTGGGCAACACGGACTTACACAAGCATCCACATGTATACATATACAATAATGGCCTTAGGGCATACATATCCAACAAAAAGGACAAAAGACGTATCAGCCAAAGGACGTGAGTTCATTTTGTGGAGCTAATGGCGGCTTATTAATGATGGAACATGTGCCCAATAGAGAAATATAAAAAGATTCTCTAATGCTGGTTTTAATAATAAAAATTTTCAGAGTTGAGCTCTGTTTTATAAAATGGCATAAAATACCAAAATTTTCCTAAAAGGGGGAAATGATCGAGATTAGAGCCAAGCTCTATAAAAATAAAGTGGAGTTAAGCCCTACAAATCCCCAAAACAGGGAATTCGATATTAAAAATTATCAGAGCAAAGCTCTGTTGAAATAAAATAAATAAATAAATCCCCAAAGGGGATATGATCTAAAATCAAAATCAGAGCTAAGTTCTATGATAACAAATGAAGTTAAAACTTTAAGAAATCCCCAAAGGGGATATGATCTAAAATCAAAATTAGAACTAAATTCTATGATAACAAATGAAATCCTCAAAGGCGATATGCTAGAGCCACGCTTTGTAATCAAAAGGGAGTTGAACTCCAAAATTCCTGGAAAAAAAATGTTCCAAATACAAGAGCTAAGCACTACCGAAGAAATCTCTTACCAAGAAAATTTTGGCAAAGTGATTCTGCAATACAAATTTGTGGAAAAAAGTGAAGAACTAAGCTTAACGACAGAGCGAAGCTCTAATGGAGAATAAAGTTTTCAAGAAAGAAGAAAAGATGGAGGCGCATATTTCGCCTAGGGCTTAGTGCCCTATTTATAAAAAGATGGGGTCGGTTCAAATTTCCCATATCCCGAGGCGGATCTGATGGCTTAAAAGTTAGACACCGTTAAACTCACGTGCAAGCCATGGGAGAACAACGGTGGGGGCATTTGTTCCCTCATGAAAAATGGGGCAGCACCTTACATGTAAGGCACGTGAGCGTCTGCATGTAAAGCACGAGGACAGCTATTCTGATAGGATTAAATCTTATGGCAGCGTCTCACGTGTAAGGCACGTGAGTGTCGGCATGCAAAACATGCGGGCTCCTATCTCTGTTAGGATTAAATCCTAAGGTGGCGCTTCACGTTTTAGACACGTGAGCGCCTACTTGCATAGCACGTAAACGTCTATTCTGATGGGATAAAATCCTATGACGGCGCCTCACGTGTAAGGTACGTGAGCGTCGGCGTGCAAAGCATACAGATGCCTATCTCTATTAGGATTAAATCCTAAGATGGCGCCTCACGTTTTAGACACATGAGCCCCTACGTGCAAAGAACGTAGACGCCTGTTCTTATAAGATTAAATCCTATCACAACGCCTCTTGTGTTAGGAACGTGAGCGCCCGCATGCAAAGCACGTAGGAAGCTATATCAGTGAGAATTAAATCCTATGGCTATGCCCACTTGCACAGCACGTGAGCGTCAGTTCCTAAAATTGAAGCAGTATTGCTTCGGGTAGAATAAAATTCTATATGGAAAATATTCCCCTAAACAAGAAAGATATTCTCTGTTTAATAGAGAGCCGTTGGATCAAAAATCCAATGGTAAAATTAAATTCTATTATGGAAAAATATCTCCCTGATCTTTCTAAATAAGAAAGATATGCTCTGTTAAACATAGAACCCTTAGAATAAAAATCCAATGGTGATTGAAAAATCATCAAGAGATAGAATTAAATTCTATGCGGGAAAATATTTCCCTAATCTTGTTAAAAACAAGAAAAATATATTCTGTTAAATAGAGAACTGTGAATCTAAGATCCAACGGTGATTAAAAATCACCACTTGATTCTGAAATCAAGTCAAAATCTCTTAAATAAAGGATCCTCTTAACTAATAAACAGCTTTTCTTCACCTATATGAAGGACTCGAGACATTAAGTCTCAGAGAAAGAAAACCAACAATAAGCTTCTGTAAAACAAAAAGATAGAAGCCACAACGGAGAATTTAATTCTCTTTCTGAAGAAAATCTTCACGTTCCTCTGAAACTCTAGGTAAAGAAAATAGCAAAGATCAAAGCATCTCCATTGCCGTTCATATATAGAAATATAATGGTTTAACCCTTTATAAAGAACTTAGTTCTTTCTCTGGAGCTGAGATCCATAAGACAAATCTCTCATAATTTGAGAATTTAATTCTCATCGGGAAGATCTTGTTCTTCAGACTTAAGATCTTGAGGAAAACTAAACATGAGAAAAGAAACAAAAAAGAAAGAAATTGAATTTACATTTGAGGAATTTAATTCCTTTAAAAACAAGGTTTAACCCTTCAAACAACTTAGTTCTCACAAAAAAAAAGAATAGAAGAACTTAGTTCTTAAAAATCTGATCCCAGATCTTTAAAACAGTGATCTTGGTGATCGTTAATGTCCAAAATATCATTAACAGAAGTTTAACATCTCTCAAAAAAATAAGCAGAGATTTAAATCTCTAAGGACTCAGCGCCTTATATGATATTCACGTGAGTGACCAAAATATTTCATGAGGTTAGTGCCTTACGTGACACTCACGTGAGCATGCAGAAAGCCAATGAAGACAGCGCCTCAATTCCATGCATGTGAGCGCCAATAAACAGCGACCCAGCGCTTCACGTGATATACCCATGAGCGTTAAAGAGATGCCAAGCTTAAGCGCCTCACGTGATATCCACATGAGTGTTGCGTAAAGAAAATGCTTAGCACAGATAGGGCAATGCCCAAGCCTGACCGCTTTATGTGACCTCCATGTGAGCACCAGAGCGGAGTCTAGATATTATATCTATAGTCAAAAGAATAAGTGCTTAGCACTGCTGGATGATGAGAAAAGCCCAAGACTGACCCCAATATAGGCTGGGCCTCTGAAACTTAATACTCTTTGAGCCCATATGCTCACCTTTTTAATAGATTTTAACAAAATTTAATGATCCTTAACTATGTTTTTAAAATAAATTGAGCCCATATGCTCATATATTTAAGTCGATCTTAATCTAAAACCATATTAGCAGTACTTAAATAGAATAAAATATCCTCTGAACTGATGGAACATATGACCTAGTGTTCATCACAAGAAACTGCATTTTAATACTGCTCATTCATTATGTATTTTGTTATATATCGGTACTATTAATCAGTGTCTGCTCAGTAATTACAGTTTACAGGTATTCGTGATTAAATACTGGAAACACACTCAAAATCATGGATATAACGCTTGAGAGCCAACACTGCAATCAGAACAGGAAACCGACCGATATCCAAAGAGTTCTTTTGCAAATAAAGGTGTGCATGAAATATTGGTCCAACAAAATACAAGTGTACACACAACTCTTTGGCATGGACCATGGTGGGGGCTGCCCATGGCACACACAAATAATGGCTTGTGCAAATAGGGGACATGGGTAATAAATGCTAAAAGTTTTGAAGTGATACATTGCTTCAAGTTTCCCTCCAAATCTCTGAATGCACACCAGGTTATTATAGACAAATCAAACAGCACCAGGATGATGTTGGAGTTGACACGAAACCACCACATCAATACGAGCCCATTATCTCGGATTTTGGTCGGCCACACCCTCAAGAAATCTGAGCTCGCCGGCCTCCCTTGCCCCGTTTCTCCCCATATTTTTTATGTCCCTCCCTTGCAGTCACATCATCTCATTTTTATTACTTTTTTAATCTTTTTTGGTGCCTATAAAAGCCAGCTCAATGAGCAAGGAAAGGGGTCTCACATACCAAGTATATATTTTGATAGTTTCTTTTATTTTTGGTTTAGGCTTGAGAGTTGTGTGAGCTTTAACTTGGTCTCTTCTTCTTCCCTCTTGAAGCTTTCTCTTGAGAGCTTCATTATGGAGGTTGAACAAGTTACCAATATCTTGTACCCCAACTTCAAGTGTTAATAATATTATTGTTTTTTTGATTACTTGTTTCTTTTTCTTATTTGCTTTTCTTTTTATCATGCTTAACTAATATCTTTGGTTGTGGTAATGGTAAGGAAGTGAGATGAAAGGCTTTGTCTCCTCCTCCTCTGTTTAATGTTTAATGTGCTTTAAGATGATTATAAACTTAGTATTGTAACTTGGATGGGTTGATATGGTATGTTGATTCCATGGTTACTTTGTAACCTCGTCACATACCATATTCTCCCTACAAACCCCATCTTACAATCTTAAGGTTAGAATCAATTTGGTATTAAGTTTGTTAAGTTTGTATGTGGTATTTTGTGATTAAGTGACTTGACAAATCTCTAGGTTTCATATACCATATACCATCACAAACACTTAGCACACTTAACACTGAAATCATTTGCTCTCACTCACTAATTTGTGTTGTTTTATGTTATGTTATGCTTGTTAACCCTTGTGTTTAGTGTTGATACCCTAAGCTTGGACATACAAACAGTAAGTGAACAAAAAGAACCTGTTTCCTGTTTGCGTCGAATATCGGCAACTTGACGACTTGTGCCTCGCAACTGCCTTGACAAGTCATACTTCGCGCCGGGATCGACACAAGGATGAACAACTCATGATCAAGGGAGCGTCGAAGGAATCATCGCGATTCGACCTTCCGAGCCAAAGTCACAGCCACTTCTTTCTTAGCTTCTTTGCTTGCTTTTCTTTGTTTTCGTATTCTTTCTATTTTTAGTGAAAAAACCAAACCATGTGTTATTTGTTGAATCTTAAACAACAAGACCTAATACACAATTCCCTGCGGATCGACCCGTACCTGCCGGCTTGCTACAACGTGCTGTGCACTTGCGGTTTATAAATTTTAAAACGAGAACGATCCCGCGTGCGTATTTCATTTCCTTAAAATCATATCCGTTTCCAAAACATACGCGTTTGCGCGCGTGGGTGAATTCCCAACAAGTTTTTGGCGCCGTTGCCGGGGAGTTGGTAGTTATTAGGAATTGTTATTTCTGGTTCGTACTAACTCACTAACGTTTAACTTAATTTTTTCAAAACTAACAGAACGAAATTTTTTCTAACTTCTTCTCTGTCCTTCAGACCTGCTAGCACTCTGTGATTCAACTAGAAAATCAAGTTATACTATTAGAATGCTCATATAACCTGGAGGAGCTACACAAAATTCAAGCATAACCACTCGGAATCCGACTGGCGACATTAATGAATCATCCGAGCTCGCCGGCCCTTTCAGGGTGTTTTTTGATTTTTTGTTCTTGTGTGATCTCCACTGTGTTGTCAGTACTCTATTGGTATTGTTTGATTTTTATATATATCGCTTTTTGACACTAAATATCGTATTTTCCGCAGGTTTTTTACGGAATTATATTTCAGGGTTTTACGGAATTACGACTAGTGGTCGTGCAGAGCGAGGCTCAAACTCAATTTCAAGACGTTAGTGAAGTATAGTGCCAAAGATCCGGGTAGTTTGCCCCGCGCAAGCGAACAATCAAAGACTCGGATCACTTTCAAAGGGGTTTTCTTAACCAAATCACATTAGTACGTATTTCCTAACGCATTCCTCTATAATCCGACGCATTCCACTATTCTATCTTCTGCAGGATTCTTCGCACAAGCTTGCCACCAATTGCACAGAGAACTAACCGTATTTTTTGCAGCGCTTAAATTTAAACAAAAAAGAATTGCTTAAATTGCTTCATGTTTTGAATTCTTTTATTGATTGCGCATTTACATCTTAATACTGATTTAAGGGCAAAAAGACCAAATAAGATACGGTAAAGGATATCATCACCTTTTTTTTCCCGTAGCCCACAAATCACAAAACTGCATTCTTGCATACCCACAGTAATTTAAAATCAATTAGAACTTTGACTCTAAGGACTTCGCGCTCATTAGGAGAAGTTAACTGTGTTTAGAACACCGCTTAACGGTATATCGTTCACGGGGTATCTAGGCAGGTGTTCAAAAGAAAGGGTTATCTAATTATGGAACTTCGCGAAAGCGTTGGAGAACCTCCCCTTATCTCTTGCACTTACCTGGCTTCGTGATCCGTATATCTTGAGCCCGTTTCTCGACACAATTTTATTTCAAAAATCAGGTTCTTGAGAAGGTCTAGTTGACTAGCATACCATAGACTGCTAGGGGTGTGATATTCTTTTTTTTTTTTGATATTTGTGAATTCTTGTTAATATGGGTGAGACACGATTTAATTCAATTTTTCACAATTCTTATTCCTCTGTTTATACTCAGTCCCAATTCTTTTCTTCCCACATTCATGACAACTGTCATTTCTTAGGGGGTGACCAACCGTCTCAAAATTTTGATAATGGTCACCCACCTAACACTCTTGAACCCAGTCCCACTTCAACCATAGACCAAATGATTGAAAATTTAGAGAAAGAGGTCGACAGATTGACTGCTTTAGCATCACCACCATCACAACCCCTCCTGAAACAATTGAACCATCATTAGGGAATGATAGTGAGACGGATGCTAGGTTGACCAATTTAGAGAAGGGTATTGAAGTAATGACTGCGGTAGAGAATCAATCAGCTTGTACGCTAGCCCTGTGCATACAACAGTCTGAGAAATTGTTTCTTGCTCAAGCCCAATCATTGGCTAGAATAGAGGAACACGCGAAACATTTAGCTGTAAGGATTCTATGGAATGCATACAGTCAATCGGAACCCAATGGTGTTAATATCTGTCATCTAGGAAGTCATCCAAGTGAGATAAACGATCAAACGAATTTTGATGATTTCACAGATAATGATACAAATGAATTGACTGAGTATTATCAGGACACATAAGAAAACCCTCTAAGTCAGTCTACCACTAACCTTCAAGTACCCACTGAACCTCCTGTCTCTTGTGATTTTAAGGTTGATTTAACTGAAATAATACTTGATGAGGAAAATCTTGAACCGACTGATTTTTGTACTCCAATTTTAAAGGAGGGAGCTTGTGCATTTGACGGGTATGGTTGGGATAGATTATTAGAAAAGATCAATGATCAGGAACCCACAATTTTTGTATCACCTAGTGATATTGTTTCGGAAGAAACATTAGGATGGGAACCTACTTTTTTAGATGACATGAACTTACCCAATTGTGAATGTGATGAGGGAAAAATTGTATTGGGAGAGTTTGTGAGCTGTAACAATAGGAATAAGATTGTGAAAGATCATAGGGAGGAAGGCAGCCTTGAAAAATATTTTTTCATGTCGAGTTTTGAGGAAATTTTTGCGGATGAACTTGATATTCTGGGTGAGTTTGAGTCAGGATCAATTTGGGAACATCCTAAGAACCTTTCCTTTACCGAACTTTTTGCGGATGAACTCCAGTTTTTAAACGAACCTGACTTCAGAACTTAATGTGTGTTTTTTGAACGTTTAATTCATCCGGGCAACAATTCTTTGACCTCTTCAAAACTTCATCTTCATCTTCAACGTCTTCCGATACCTACATACACACGCCCATGCCCTTCACTAACATCTAACATATAACTTTTCTTTCTCTTTTTTCTTTCTATATACATATTCTTTTACCAGCCATTACACTATATAGACAAAATCTTTAAATGGCTGGTATTAATTTCTGGACTAACCCAATCTTTTAACTTGTATATGCTGTAATTAGTCTTAGTTTTTTTCTTTTTCTTTAAATAAAATTCTCACCCTGATGTCTATGTCTAGCTACTGGAGACGGGGCAACGATGAGGACATCGTAAAACTCAGGTTTAGGGGTGAACACTGCGTTTATTTTTGCTGCATCATGTGTATATTCTTCATTGCATACATATTAAAAAAACCCATAAAAATTGAAAAAATTTCCTAAAAATATAAAAACTTTGACATGTTAGCTAGCGGGGGAACTTAGATTCGAAGTCTAACTGTTCGGTTGATAAGTTAGAAATAACTAAATCCTTTTTGTGAGACCGACGACCCGAAAAATAACCCCCATTTGTGTTTAACCATAGCTGATATATGTCTTTTATAATACTTTACATGTGTCATATGTTTTCGAGAAATCTGATAAAAGTCTGACATGTCTGAAAAACTTTTTAAATTGATAAATATCGTTAGGATCAAGCAGGTTTGTTCTGAGTTAAGCAAATATCAAGAATAGTTCATACAGTGAAGTAGATATGAAGAATTTTATTGATGTTTTAATAGAAGCTATAAGTCTGAAAAATAACCCATCTGGAACCTTATTGGAGTGATTACACACCTTATCCACATGTAACGTCTTCGGATTTAAAAGAAATGCTGGCTATATCTCCATTTTCACTGAGTTCCAAATATTTTAAAATAAAACGAGTCTTTTGTTTTGTGGCCTTGGCAACTTGGGTAATTAAGTCCTTAAGGTATCTCCACACGTAATTCCCTAAAACCATCTGGTATGGGAGTCATTGACCAAAAGCTCGCTAAGTTTCCAATCGCCAAATAAAACAAGCTAAGCAAGTGTTCACTCCGAGTTAAAAGTCCTCATAGTTCTTTGTGGGAGAATAATCTTGGCGAAGACGAGTTTTCTATTAAAACAGTTTTTTCGTGGAGATATGAAGGTTTGTATTTATAAAGACGTTTTGCACGATAACGAAGGGTGTGTATGAACAAAAACAATGAAAGGTAGGAGTGAAGAATAAGACTTAGGTTCTCTGTTAAAAACGATTGAAATTTTGACTTGAAACCTAACTTGAGAACAAAAATTTCAAAAAATCTTAACTCCTTTCAAACTCGTGTGATCCTTCAGAAGTTTATCCTGGTCTATAATTGTGACATGATGGCCTTAATCAAAGTTCTTAAAACCTTATGGACACTATCCACACAATCACGTAAAGAAGCGATGAGCTTATGTTAAAAAAATTGTGAGGAGTGAAAAATAGGGAGTAACGTTCTGACTTGGGTAATAGAACTTCTAACTTTGATCTCTAACTTAATATTAGAATCAACAATTTCTCCATGACGCTAACTTAACTGGACTTTGTAGGTGTAATCCGCTGAAACCCTCAGGAGACAACATTCCTCCTACTAGGGACACCTAGAGGTTTAACGGCTTGTTGCACATGCTCAGTGCAATCGTGTTCCCTGCGAAAGTGAGGCTAGGATTTTTTGTTTTGCTTGGGACGAGCAAAAGATAAGTTTGGGGGTATTTGTTCATCACATGATACTGCATTTTAATACCGCTCATTCATTATCTATTTTGTTATATATCGGTACTATTAATGAGTGTCTACTCAGTAATTACAGTTTACAGGTATTTGTGATTAAATACTGGAAACACACTCAATATCACGGATATAACGCTTGGAAGCCAACACTGCAATCAGAACAGGAAACCGACCGATATCCAAAGAGTTCTTTTGCAAATAAAAGTGTGCACACAATTTTGGTCCAACACAATACAGGTGTACATACAACTCTTTGGCATGGTCCATGGTGGGGGCTGCCCATGGCACACATAGATGATGGCTTGTGCAAATGGGGGGACATGGGTAATAAATGCTAAAAGTTTTGATGTGATACATTGCTTCAAGTTTCCCTCCAAATCTCTGAATACAAACCAGGTTATTATAGACAAATCAAACAGTACCAGGATGTTGTTGGAGTTGACACGAGACCACCACATCAATACGAGCCCATTATCTCGGATTTTGGTCGGCCACACCCTCAAGAAATCCGAGCTCGCCGGCCCCCTTGCCCCATTTGTCCCCATATTTTTTCTGTCCCTTCCTTGCAGTCACATCACCTCATTTTTATTACTTGTTTAATCTTTTTGGTGCCTATAAAATCCAGATCAGTAAGCAAGGAAAAGGGTCTCACATACAATGCATAAATTTTGATAGTTTCTTTTATTTTTGGTTTAGGCTTGAGAGTTGTGTGAGCTTTAACTTGGTCTCTTCTTCTTCTTCTCTCTTGAAGATTTCTCTTGAGAGCTTCAGTATGGAGGTTGAACAAGTTGCCAATATCTTGTACCCCAACTTCAAGTGTTAATAATATTGTTGTTTCTTTGATTACTTGCTTCTTTTTCTTATTTGCTTTTCTTTTTATCATGCTTAACTAATATCTTTGGTTGTGGTAATGGTTAGGAAGTGAGATGAAAGGCTTTGCCTACTCCTCCTCTTGTTAATGTTTAATGTGCTTTAATATGATTATAAACTTAGTATTGTAACTTGGATGGGTTGATATGATATGTTGATTCCAAGTTTACTTTGTAACTTCATCACATACCATATTCTCCCCACAAACCCCATCTTGCAAGCCTAAGCTTTGAATCAATTTGTTGTTTAGTTTGCTAAGTTTGGATCTGGTATTTTGTGATTAAGTGACTTGACAAATCTCTAGGTTTCATATACCATATACCATCACAAACACTTAGAACACTTAACACTGAAATCATTTGCTCTCACTCACTAATTTGTGTTTTTTATGTTATAGTATGCTTTCTAACCCGTGTGTTTAGTGTTGATACCCCAAGCTTGGACATACAAACAGTAAGTGAACAAAACGGACTCGTTTCATGTTTGCGTCGAATATCGGCAACTTCACGACTTGTGCCTCGCAATCGCCTTGACAAGTCATACTTCACGCCGGGATCGACACAAAGACAAACAACTCATGATTAAGGGAGCGTCGAAGAAATCGTCGCGCTTCAACCTTCCGAGCCAAAGCCACAGCCACTTCTTTCTTAGCTTCTTTACTTGCTTTTCTTTGTTTTCATATTCTTTCTATTTTTAGTGACAAAATCAAACCATTCGTTATTTGTTGAATCTTAAACAACAATACCTAATACACAATTCCCTAAGGATCGACCCGTACCTATCGGTTTGCTAGAACGCGTCGTGCACTTGCGGTTTATAAATTTTAAAACAAGAACGATCTCGCGTGCGTATTCCATTTCTTTAAAATCATATCCGTTTCCAAAACATTCGCGTTTGCGCGCGTGGGTGAAGTCCCAATGCCTAGGTTCAAACCCAAATCTAATATACGGATTTGGACTAATCCACACCCTGCGGGCGACGACATAAACTGGTCTCCATATACAATCCACGGGAAAGCATAATAAACAACTAATATAACACGACACAAAGTGACCTACCAAAGC
Source organism: Agapanthus africanus (assembly GCA_030015575.1). Taxonomy (NCBI): domain Eukaryota; kingdom Viridiplantae; phylum Streptophyta; class Magnoliopsida; order Asparagales; family Amaryllidaceae; genus Agapanthus; species Agapanthus africanus. The sequence continues at coordinate 853,648,831 of JASDDO010000024.1, forward strand.
AAGTGAAAGTGGTTATCGCAACACGATAAGGTAATTAACTGCAAGGGCTTGCGTGTGCAGAGAAGAGCGTCCCCATAATAAAAAAAACCCTCACAATTGAGGGGGAATCTGATAAAGTCACGCTACAACGGTCGCATCTGTCCAAAACTCAGATATACGGTGCCATAAATCAACTTTGCATCTTCGAAGAGGTGGATGGATATGTTCTAAATAGCATCCGCCCCTAAATTTAGGTAAGACGATCTATCCCAGTTCGTCTCCATTTTCGACAGTAAACAGTTCTGATGTTGAACCGTCTTAAGCATGAACTTGGTATCCGCGATATTGTTTTGAATTCCGCATGCTATATTTAAAAGGAACTACCTTTCATATAATCCATTTTCTTGCTGGGATGTCATGTCGGCCATATATAATTTATGGCATGATATGATCCCGTTTATGTCACGTCCCAAATTAGGCATATGACCGGCACTTAGACTACGTAACGTCAACATGCATAACGCAGTTTAAGTAAGCCGAAAACCCAGCAATCTAAACCATTACAAGAAGTAATGGATAGAAACACTTTAAAAAACTCATGTAAGAACTTAAAGCTTAAGTTTATTTTTCATAAAAATTTCGGCAGCACCTCCTTTGTAAAAGTCGGCCCCGAAACGGGTACAAACATAAGATATAAGTAAAGTATCCCCAAACGGGAGAAAATCTCGCCCAAAGGCGGAAACAACCACCACAACAGATATACGACGCCGTAGCAAAGAAATGAGATAATCCACATAAATAAAGGCCGGCTCACACGAGCACGACAACCAGAGTCATAAGAATATACAACATCGATCCTCACAACTCATCTCTAAGTCAATACATGAAGGTGGTTGATGGAGAGCACTAGATACAAAAGATATACAAAGTACATCATCGGATAACCTCAACCCACCAATAGCAAAAGGCTTCACAGCCATCCGTAGCGGTATCCGCAAAAGTAGAGATAATAAAGCGCTCTGCCGCAACTACTCGGAGAATCAGACCTGCAAAACACTACGGCACAACGGGGGTGGGTTGCCAACTCGTGAATAGAAAATAACATCATACTGAAATCGCAAGTATCCACGAACAGCGATAAATCTATCACATGTAATCTGATAGCATTAGTATGGCAATATGAATATGCAACAATCATGTAAAGGTACATCATCAGGGTACTGCAACTACATGAAGAAATGCATAACAAATGATCCTGAGTGTGGGATGATATAATAAAATCTCATGCAAAAATCATCAGCATAGAGAAACCCCAGTGTCCCTCACTGACACATCAAATCCCAAAATTCTCAGGCACCGCATCCTCAGATCGGCCCTCATATCCTGTAAGTCTCATGGAACCTGAGTGTCGAACATCGACACCCAAAACATCATGAAAATATATGTAGGTATATATATGTATGTGTGTGTGTGTGTCCCTCAACGACATATAAAAATCATGGAACTTGAGTGTCCAACACCGACACTCGAAACATCATGAAACCCGTATCCAGTATCGACACGTAAATCCTCAAATCTCGGGCTCCGTCAGTCTGGTTCGGCCCTCGGGCTCCGTCAGTCTAGATCGGCCCTTATCAATATCTCGGGCTCCATCAGTCCGGATCGGCCCACATCAATATCTCACAAGAAACCGAGTTTTCAAACAATACATAAGTTTCTTGAAATACCCCACGGTTCTCAAATCCAGAAAACATATAACACCTTAGGATTTCAATTAGTGTTAATTAAGTGATAGTGCGAGTTTTCTGTAAAAACTTTACCAAATCGGTTTCCTCATATTTTATAACATTTAATTAATAATTTATTATTATTTGTTATGGTTTGCACACACTTGTGCATGTTAATGTGAGGGTTTGCTTGTGTTAATCTAGTTTTGTAATCATGACAACCTTAAGTTAAACCCTTAACCTAATCTTATCCTTGCTTAACCTTAACCTAAACCTCTAGATTTTTTTGTGAGATATTTCCATTGGTTTTGGATATGAGAAGAGGTGGCATGGTGAGTCATGCTTGCATTTATTGATGGTGGTGCACTCACCCTACACTCACCTCTCTCTCTTTTCATCTCACCCTCTCTCTTTCTCTCTCACTTATCTCTTCCTCATTATTCTCTCATCTCCTCATTACCTCAACTGAACTCTTGCAATTTCTTCACTACCCCTTCACAAAAACTTCACAAACTTCATTAAATCTCACCAAAATCATATCTCAAGACTTGTTTTGCCTCTTAGATGCCTTGGAGCTTGGAAAGCCAAGATCTTTGAGCTTGTGGGAGTAGGTAATGATCACTTTCTGTTAAGTAAGTCTTTTTAATGTTGTGTAGCTTGTTAGTTTCAGTTTAGAATGCGTAAAGTTTCATTTCGTGCAATATCGTATTTTTAGTATAGTTTGGTGTCTGGGATGATCTGCAATCAAACTAAGTATTTGTTGGAAAAGTTCCCATCACAGTGACCTTGTGTAGTGACCTAGAACCCACCATAAAAATCTGAGACCATTCCACAAAAACTGGGCCGCAAATAAATTGCTTATGGCCGCAAATTGCGGCCAGACTGGGGTGTTTAGGTTTGGGTTTTGGTCTGGGGGTCTCTAGGGTTGTGTGTGGTCTTATGGTACGTGCAGCTTTTACAAATTGTTTGTGTAGCAAAATCTGGGATCACTTTGCTCTTTTTTCTAGTATTTCCACTACGCGTGTTACGTTATCCGACACGGTTCATGTTCTTGTGTTGCTGTTGCTCTTGAGTTGGTTTCGTAGTGTCGCTATGCATGCTAGCCACTAAACGAACACTTGAGAGTTTGTTTGGAGTTGGAGCGTCGGTCAAACGTAGTTTGTACGTGTTATTGGTCGATTGCTAATATAAACTTGTTATATTGTTGTTTTATGATCGTAGGGACGCAGGCGGGGACTTCGGACGCTGCGAAGAAGGGAAAGTGAGTGGTTAGCTTTACTTGGCCCAAGATCATCTCTGAGTAGATTTAATATCTACAGGGGAATCGCCCACATGGCGTTATGCGTCTAGGCTAGATATGATATGATATTAGTCGCATGTTTATATTGCATATATAGAGTTTGCGCATAAACTTCATTGCATATTATTACTTGTTGGGCTTGGACTTATACCTATTGGACACTGCACTATTATTGACGGCTCATGTTCCACGAGCACTGATTGTATGTCACACACACCGTCGATAATTGCCATGACACGCACAACATACATACATATATGATATTGTTTGGTTAGAGACATTATGACATTGATTCCTATTCTATTATGCATATGACATATAGCATATCTGTATACCTACATGCTTACACATATGCCTTGCTATGCCTACTTGAATACACATATACCTGGAGGGTATTATATCATTATTGACATGTATATACACATACATAGCTTGATATAGCTACACATACCTGGAGGGTATTACATCATTATTGATAGGTAGATACACATATCTTACTATACCGACATGGTTACGCATACCTGGCTATAGCTACATCTTCACCTTTATATGATATTGTATGGATTTTGGAGAAATTAAGAACCACATGATATATTTAATAATTTTTTGCAGTTAAATGGTTTTTCCTTTATATGCTCATAATACTGTTTCATGTTGCATATATTATATTTCGTGGATTTCGCATTGATATATGGATTTCATATGATATTTTCTGGATGTTTTACTCCTGGGTATATATATCAGTGGTATGGGGCGCTGATATATATACATGTGTGTGTGTGTGTGTGTGTGTGTGTATATCAGTGGTATGGGACGCTGTTATATATGTACACCAATAATATATATATATATATATATATATATCAGTGGTATGGGACGATGTTATATATGTATACCTATAATATATATATATATATCATCATAATGATCTGTGAAAGTATTCTTATTCATTACTTGATGTGAGGGGCCTATATGCTCGATGTGAGGGGCCTATGTGCCCGATGTGAGGGACGATATGCGGGCCGATATAAGGAATTTGGGATTTAGATTGTCTTGATGGACATTGGTCCTGCCACGATGAGGATTCAGTGAGGATGACATGTTTTATTCCATACTCCGTATTTATTTGATATGCATTGCTTCATGTATTAGTAGTACCTGATAGAGTACCTTTCTTGACTGTTGCATATACATACTGCTATTTATTGCTATCAGTTTGCATGTGATAGATTAGCGCAGTACGTGCATACTTGCGATTACCTGCATATGTTATAACTATTCACAAGTTGGCAACTCACCCCCGTTGTGTCACAGTGTTTGCAGGTGTCCCTCATAGCAGTTACGGCTGGGCTTCTTCTACCTATCGTCATCTTTTGCAGCGGATACTGCTACGGCTGACTGTGTGCAGTTTTGCTAGGTGGGTTTTGCGGTTATCCGATATTGCTCATTGTATATTCGTTGTATCCAGTACTCTCCATCTACCATTTTCATGTATTGAATTAGAGATGAGTTGTGAGGACGATATAGTATATTATTTTATGACTCTGGTTGTCTTTTAAGCAGTTTTATTTATATCGTCTTTTTCTTCGCTATGGAGTCGTATATCTGTTGTGGTGGTTGTTTTCCGCCTTTGGGCGTAGATTTGCTCCCGTTTGGGGATGCTTTACGTATATCTTTTGTTGTACTCTTTTGGGGGCTTGTTTTACAAAGGAGGTGCATCCAAATTTTAAAGGAAGTAAATTTGGACTTTAAAGATTTTTAATTGAGATTTCAAAAGTTTTAACAATGTTATTATCACTTACTACTTTTGATGGTTTAGATTGTTGGGTTTTCGGCTTACTTGAATTGCGTTACGCCTGTAGACCTTACGTGGTTTAAGGGCCGTCACGTGCCAAATTTCGGGTCGTGACAAAGTTGGTATCAGAGCGCTAGATTTTACCTTTCGGAGTGTAGGATGACCTTGGTATGATGGAGTAGGTAGCTAAAGTAGAGTGATGTAGCGTGTGTATGTCCGCGGCAAACTTAAGACACAGTACTCCGCCTAAATGACCTAAGTACTAATTGCATGAAATTCCTTCCTTGATGATACATATCCTTGTAATTCGATTTCCGTGTTCTTATCGAATCTTATTTCCATTTATAGCCTTTTGCCGCCGATGACTATGAGGGCTCAGAGAGAGGCAGCGAGGGCCGAGTTCAGAGTTGACTCGTTTGGGACGAGGACTAACCAGGACGGTACGCTCGTTGCACAGGAGCAGATTGATCCACCTTCGATAGATCGTATCGCTAAGCTTGAGGCAGATATGCAGGACTTGCGCCAGATGATGAGGTCGTTGGTTGAGGCAAGTCGAGTGCAGCGACAGGAAATTGCCACCCTGTTACCCAGTTATTCCTTGCTATCAGCACACAGCATTATGTCACGTATACAGCAGTAGTGGATGCAGCCCGTTTAGCTGAGGAGCGTCTTCCTGAGACTTTGGGATTTTCGAGACCGAGGAGGGCTCGTGCAGGTGTACTAGCCTAGAGACAGAGGCTTAGTCGCCATGACAAGTTTCTTGCACGTCGCGGGAGTAGCAAAGGCTTGGGACGAGGCCAGTTGTTTAGCTCTTATCCCCAGGAGGGTCAGCAGTTTTTATCTGGATGTTACCGGTGCAGGAGTTTGGGTCATCGGGTTCGATATGTACTGAGCCACGTGAGCGCGAGGCAGCTGTACCATGTGATACCGTACCACCTTCACCTCAGGGAGAGTCGCCTGTTGCGCTTGTTGTTGATCCGCGTCATACTTATGTTCAGAGAGATCATGGTCACGGAGGATTTGTTCCGAGAGTACAGGATGGTAGAGGAGGAGGATAGCCAGTTGCGGGTAGAAGGCAGACACGAGCGTTTGCTTCTACTCATCGGGACGCACGGGCGTCCAATTCTGAGTTTTCAGGTAATCTGATTCGTATGACTTTTGATGCACTTGTTTGTTTAATTCGGGATCTATGCACTCATTTGTTCTACACACTTTGTGCCGTGGTTGGGCCGAGAGTCGTGTATGCTAGATCAGCCGTTTGTTGTGTTTACTCCTGTTAGTGATCCTTTTGTTGCGCGACACGTGTTTCGGTCATGTGCCAATTGGGTAGGAGATAGAGATTCGTCCGTCGATTTAATCCTTCTAGAGATGTTGGACTTTAACGTTCTCCTGGGCACGGACTGGTTAGGTACGTGATATGCGTCTGTGGACTGCCGTGAGAAGACAGTCAGGTTTTGTTTTCCCTGCGAGTCAGTTCTTGTTGTGCAGGGGGACTATAGTGCCGCCCTCGCAGCTTGATTTCAGCCTTTTTCGCTAGTCGGCTTTTGAAGAGAGGATGTCAAGGATTCTTGGCTTCATTCGTGATACCGGAGCCACAGTGGGCTCGTTGGACCGTGTTTCTTTTGGGCGAGATTTTCCGACGTTGTTCCAGATGAGCCGGCAGAGCTTAGGGAGCTTAAGGATCTGCTGCAGAGATGCTAGATAGGGGGACTTGTACGTCCGAGTGTTTCGCTTTGGGGATCTCCTACTCTATTCGTCAAGAGGAAGGATGGCAGTTTGAGATTGTGTATTGATTGATCGTCAATTGAACCGAGTTATGGTGCGGATTAGGCATCATTTACCTTGCATTGACGATTTCTTTGATCAGCTCCAGGGTGCGGGACATTTTTCTAAGTTTGCTTTGGGATCAGGTCATCATTAGTTGCGGGTTCGGAGTGATGACATTCCGAAGGCTGTTTTTGTGCGCGCTACGGGCTTTATGAGTTTTTAGTGGTGTCGTTGGACTCACCAATACCCTAGCAGCATTCATGGATATGATGAACCAGATTCTTCAGGCCATTCCTCGACCAGTATATTGTTGTGTTATTGATGACATTCTGGTATTTTCCAAGAGTCGTGAGGAACATGAGCAGCACTTGAGGATTGCTTTGCAGACATTGGGAGAGTACCAGCTGGTTGCTAAATTCTCGAAGTGTTTCCTTCAGGCTTGATAGTGTTGACTTCCTAAGTCATGTGGTTACGGGAGACGGTTTTCGTACGGACCCAAGGGAGATCGAGGACGTACAGCTTTAGCCCAGACTTGTATCAGGGACTGAGGTCCGCAGATTTTTTTAGGCTTAGCCGGTTTTTACCGCCGTTTCGTGCAGGATTTCTTAAGTATCGCTGCACTGTTGATCGTACTGACAAGGAAGGGGGTTCCTTTTCTTTAGATTAAGGCATGCGTGCTGAGTTTTTCAAGGCTGAAGACTCTGTTGACGATTGCACCAGTTCTATCCTTGTTCTGGATCGGGCGACCTTGTCGTTTATTATGATGTTTCGCGAGTGGGGCTCGATTGTGTATTGATGTAGCATGATAGAGTTATCACTTATGCTTCCCGACAGTTGGAGGAAATACAAGCAGGATTTATCCTACTCATGATCTGGAGATGGCCGTGGTGGTCTTGCGCTGGAGATTTGGGGACACTAATTGTACGGGAGTCATGTCAGATTTTCACGGACCACCAGAGCTTTGTGTACATCTTCCTACAGCGGGTTTTGATTGTTGAGACAGCGCCTTTGGGTGGAGGTTGTGAAGAATTGTGATTGTAAGATCCTTTATTACCCGTTGCAAGGCGATTGTGGTAGCTGATGCTTTGAGTCATAGGCCCGGTGTTAGTTATATGTATGCCCTAGAGGCCATTACTATACATAGGATGTATATTGTAGTGGATGCTTGGACATATATAAGGAGGACTTTCTTGCTCGACATGATAGTATGCTATCTGGTTACTCTTTACCTTAACGTGTACACTGATTGTCTCTCTGTTACATGTTGGTAAAGCCCTTAGGATGTGTACTTGACTACCTAGACTATGATGCGGATCATACTAGTGGGGACATGGTAGTCCATAAGTACATCCTTCAAGGTCCCTAGTCGTGGGTGTATCGAGACGGGGCATCGATATACCAGAGTAGACTAGCGTATACCCTCTCGACCCATATAGATGGGCGATGGATGATCCCATATCCATTGGTGTTTGACATCAGAGATGATATACGGGTGCTCAGTGAAGACTGGGTACACTGGACGGACTCGCCGAGAACTCCCAGATGGTATTATACCTTACGTCAGATGGCAGTTCTCTGGTGACACTGGTACAGAGTAGTCTGTTGACCCGAGATCGTCATAGAGTCTTATGTGGTTCCCACTGTGCTTTGATTTCCACCTTACCACGTCCAAGAGGGCGTGCAAAACGGTGGTTTTTGGGTACAGTCCCGAGTCAGATGGAGGCAATGAGCGATAGGAGGGGATTCGTCTCTCCCGGTATAGGGGGTTGATGTTGCGCTGTGTTCGATTGGCTATAACCGGAAATCCCTGGCCAGGGTTGCTGAGATTTACTGGTAAGTGTTACCTGTAGTTTCTCGAAATGTTATAGACCTCATATCGACACGACTTATCGAGCTATTGGAGTCTGACGTTTACCACCCCTAGGCGAGATATGCGACATATCAGACGACGAGACCGGACTGTACGGTAAGTGTTACTGGTTGGATTCATAGGAGTGTGAGCGGGCTTGCTCGTCGATCTTCTGATCGCTCAATACCCGGGTGGCCGTTACGTTTAGCAGACCGCTTGCGGCTTGTGGGTGTTTGATATGATCATCACCTGCTGCCGGCGTATTGACGAGTCTTTAGAGTCCTACACAGAGGTTTCCTGGCTCAAGCGAAACGAAATAGGAGCGCATATGAGATATGTGCGGGACCTAGAATAATGCGTGTATGTGATACCGTATTCTATTCTCACGATGAATGTATCGATTGGTTGTATGCGATATAACCTAGTTATCGAATCAAGGATTGATTTGATAAGCCGATACATTGAATATTAGTCGGTCATATGCGATATGACCGGATCGTTAAATCAAGTGTTGATTTAATGATTTAATGCATAATTATATATTTGATATATTACTTTGCATTAACTAGTATTGGTTCACTTTAAATGGATTTTCTCACTTGATGTTCACAAGTTGTATATGTGATATACTTTTGTGCACTCTTTTGTATCATGTTTGATGATACATGCTTACTTGTGTTTGTGTAAAGATTAAACCATGATTATTTAAATGGTTAGGGTTTTGATTTTTATATCTATTTATTTATTCTTTTATTATGGAAAAGATAAAGAGAAAAATGGTGGCTTTCTTTGTTTGTTGTTGAAGCTTCATGAAGCTTTGACTTAGTGACCATTTTGTCTCATGCTTAACCCTAACCATTCCACCTAACCATAGTCTATTCTCTACACATAACCATGGTTAGTATATGATAAGTATTCATATTATTTTCCTTTTTAATAACATATATCATATTCTATTATCTTCTTCTTCTTCTTCAAGATGAAGAAGCTTGCAACCATCAATGGTGACTTGATGAAAAGAGTGAGAAATCCAATTCTAAAGTGAACCCATTTCCTATTTCTTCATCCTCTACCTCTTGCCAAGTAGTATAGGGTGTTTTCTTCACAAGTTTCTTGACTTGGTGAAGTTGGAGCTTGATCTTGTGTTGCCTCGACGTAGATCATCTTCGGCATCGAAGCCGACGACCAAGCCCGCCCATTTCTCCGATGAAGCCGACGCTAGAGCCCGGGATTCTATTTGGACAGCGAGGAGACTTCATCATGGAGCTATGGAGGTAGAGGACCGGATCTACAAAGGTTGTATTTCCGTTCTTTTAGTTAAGTTGTTAACTAGTTTCATTGTTTCGCCTAAAATTCTAGTTAACGATCCGTATTAGGGTTTCTCGGCACTTGTAAAATTTGAAATTGGTATGGTTGATGCCTTGTGAGACCTCATTAGTGTGCCTAGGAACCCTACACCCGGGGGTAGCTTATTCCAGTTGTGCGCAGTTCAGAGACGGTCTTGTGCAGATTTACAGTTCTTATGGGACAGATGAGTATAGTTTAAGTTCGCCTCTACTGAGGGGACAGCTTGCTTATGTCCGCGCCCATCCACTTTTACTTAATCGTTGTCGTGAGGAACAGCCCACCAATGCTCGTTTGTTTGAGAACCTTGAGCATGTTCAGCTAGGTAGAGATTCAGAATTCTTGATTTATGACCAGGGTGTGCTATGTTATGGGACTCGTTGTGTGTACCGGATACTGATGGGTAGAGACGCGAGGTCCTAGGGCAGGCATATCAGTCAGCTTTCAGTGTTCATCCAAGTGCTACCGAGATGTAACGTGCCTTGAGAGTTGGTTACTGGTGGGCAGGGGTGAGGAGTGAAGTTTCGGATTTCGTTTTGAAGTGCTTGTCTTGTCAACGAGCTAAGGTTGAGTATTTGAGGCCGGATGGAGAATTGCAACCTTTCTACCATTCCAGAGTGGGAATGGGAGCAGATCTCCATGAATTTCGTTGTGGTCTACCCAGGTCTAGTCGAGGGTATGACTCCATTTGGGTGATTTTTGTCCTGTTATACTCGGTTTGCTCGTTGTTCTTCGGTAAGTTTGTGCGTTTTCACAGTGTTTCTTCATGCGTTGTATCCGATAGAGGCACCCAGTTCGCTAGTCATCTTTGGTAGAAGCTTCAGGAAACCTTGGGTACTAGTTGAGCTTTAGCTCCGCTTTCCATCTGTAGGCCGATAGTCAGACAGAGCGAACTATACAAACTCTAGAGGATATACTTGTGTGTACGTACTAATTGTTTGTTGGCTGTTGGGATCGTCACTTGCCATTGATGGAGTTCTCCTACGATAACGGTTATCAGGAGACATTTCAATTGGCAACTTTCAGGCCTTGTGTGGTAGGTTGTGTCGATCGCCAATCTATTTTATTGACTCTGCGAGAGTAGGATTTTTGGACCCTAGCTAGTCCAGATCCTTCGGAGAAGATCCAGTTGATTCAGGTCAGGATGAAAGCAGCCCAGTGCACACAGAAGTCTTATGCCGACCGTGGTGGTCGGAGACTTGAGTTTGCGGTAGGAGATCATGTATTCCTGCGGATTTTTCCGATGAATGGCGTTGTGTTTTCGGGAAGCTTAGTCCCAGAATTGTAGGTCCTTTTTGAGATCCTTGAAGCGAGTTAGTACTGTTGCCTATAAGTTGGCACTTCCGCCTAGATTTTTTAGTATTCATCCCGTCTCCCTTGTGTCGATACTTTGCAAATACCTTCATGACCTTTCTCACATGATTCAGCATCAGACCATTTAGCTTTGACGCGATCTTTTCGTTCACCGGCAGCCAATAGTGTTAGTAGATCGGCAGGTGGAGAAACTTCGGTCAAGGGTCTTGCCATCTGTGGAGGTTTTCTTTGGCGTAGCCCGTCTAGTGAGGGGATCACTTGAGAGGCTACGAACGAGATGTGGATGATTTGCACTCATCTTTTTGAAGGTATGCATAGTAAGAATTTTAAATTCGGGGACGAATTTTCTATAAGGGGGGAGATTGTAACACCTTAGGATTTCAATTAGTATTAATTAAGTGATAGCACGGGTTTTCTGTAAAAAGTTTATCAAATCGGTTTCCTTACATTTTATAACATTTAATTAATAATTTATTATTATATGTTATGGCTTGCATACACTTGTGCATGTTAATGTGAGGGTTTGTTTGTGTTAATCTAGTTTTGTAACCATGACAACCTTAAGTTAAACCCTTAACCTAATCCTATCCTTGCTTAACCTTAACCTAAACCTCTAGATATTTGTGTGAGATATTTTCATTGGTTTTGGATATAAGAAGAGGTGGCATGGTGAGTCATGCTTGCATTTATTGATGGTGGTGCACTCACCCTACACTCACCTCTCTCTTTCTTTTCATCTCACGCTCTCTCTTTCTCTCTCACTTATCTCTTCCTCATTATTCTCTCATCTCCTCATTACCTCAACTGAACCCTTGCAATTTCCTTCACTACCACTTCACAAAAACTTCACAAACTTCATTAAATCTCACCAAAATCACATCTCAAGACTTGTTTTGCCTCTTAGATGCCTTAGAGGTTGGAAAGTTAGGATTTTTGAGCTTGTGGGAGTAGGTAATGATCTCTTTCTATTAAGTAAGTCTTTTTAATATTGTGTAGCTTGTTAGTTTCAGTTTAGAATGCGTAAAGTATCGTTTCGTGCAATATTGTATTTTTAGTGTAGTTTTGGTGTCTCGGATGATCTGCTATCAAACCATGTATTTGTTGGAAAAGTTCCCATCACAGTGACCTTGTGTTGTGACCTAGAACCCACCATAAAAATCTGAGACCATTCCACAAAAACTGGGCCGCAAATAAATTCCTTATGGCCGCAAATTGTGGCCAGACTGAGGTGTTTGGGTTTGGGTTTTGGTCTGGGGGTCTCTGGGGTTGTGTGTGGTCTTGTGGTATGTGCTAATTTTATAAATTGTTTGTGTAGCAAAATCTAGGATCACTTTGCTTGTTTTCTATTATTACGACTACGCGTGTTACGTTATCCAACACGGTTCGTGTTCTTGTATTGCTGTTGCTCTTGAGTTGGTTTCATAGTATCGCTATGCATGTTAGCCACTCGACGAACACTTGAGAGTTTGTTTGGAGTTGGTGCGTCGGTTAAACGTAGTTTATACGTGTTATTGGTCGATTGCTAATATAAACTTGTTATATTGTTGTTTTATGATCTTAGGGACGCAGGCGGGGACTTCGGACGCTGCGAAAAAGGGAAAGCGAGTGGTTGGCTTTACTTAGCCCAAGATCATCTCTGAGTAGATTTAACATCTAGAGGGGAATCGCCCGCATGGCGTTATGCGTCTGGGCTAGATATGATATGATATTAGTCGCATGTTTATATTGCACATATAGAGTTTACGCATAAACTTCATTACATATTATTACTTGTTGTGCTTGGACTTGTACCCATTGGACACTGCACTATTATTGACGGCTCATGTTGCACGAGCACTGATTGTATGGCGCACGCACCATTGATAATTGTCATGATACGCACAACACACATACATATATGATATTGTTTGGTTAGGGACATTGTGACATTAATTCCTATTCCATTATGCATATGACATATATCATACCTGTATACCTACATACTTACACATATGCCTTGCTATGCCTACTTGAATACTCATACCTGGAGGGTATTGTATCATTATTGACATGTGTATACACATACCTAGCTTGATATAGCTACACATACCTGGAGGGTATTACATCATTATTGATAGGTAGATACACATATCTTTCTATACCGATATGGCTACGCATATCTGGCTATAGCTACATGTTCACCTTTATATGATGTTGTATGGATTTTGGAGAAATTAGGAACCGCATGATATATTTAATAACTTGTTGCAGTTAAATAGCGGTTTTCCTTTATATGCTCATATTACTGTTTCATGTTGCATATATTATATTTCATGGATTTCGCATTGATATATGGATTTCATATGATATTTTCTGGATGTTTTACTCCTGGGTATATATATCAGTGGTATGGGATGCTGATATATACATGTAAATATATATATATACATATATATATATATATATATATCGGTGGCATGGGACGCTGTTATATATGTACACCTATAATATATATATATATATATATCAGTGGTATGGGACGCTGTTATATATGTATACCTATAATATATATATATATATATATATATATATATATCAGTGGTATGGGACGCCGTTATATATGTATACCTATAATATATATATATATATATATATATATATTATCATAATGATCTGTGCAAGTATTCTTATTCATTACTTGATGTGAGGGGCCTATGTGCCCGATGTGAGGGCCGATATGGGGGTCGATCTGAGGAATTTGGGATTTAAATTGTCTTGATGAACGCTGGTCCTGCCACGATGAGGATTCAGTGAGGATGACATATTTTATTCCATTATCCGTATTTATTTGATATGCATTGCTTCATTTATTAGTAGTACCTGATAGAGTACCTTTCATTACTGTTGCATATACATTTTGCTATTTATTGCTATCAGCTTGCATGTGATAGATTAGCGCAGTACGTGTATACTTGCGATTATCTGCATATGTTATTTACTATTCATGAGTTGGCAACTCACTTTCGTTGTGCCACAGTGTTTGCAGGTGTCCCTCAGAGCAGTCACGGCTGGGCTTCTTCTACCTATCGTCTCATCCTTTGCAGCAGATACTGCTACGGCTGACTGTGTGCAGTTTTGCTAGGTGGGTTTTGCGGTTATCCGATATTGCTCATTGTATATTCGTTGTATCAAGTACTCTCCATCTACCATTTTCATGTATTGAATTAGAGATGAGTTGTGAGGACGATATTGTATATTATTTTGTGACTCTGGTTGTCTTTTATGCAGTTTTATTTATATCGTCTTTTTCTTCGCTACGGCGTCGTATATCTGTTGTGGTGGTTGTTTTCCGCTTTTGGGCGTGGATTTACTTCCGTTTGGGGTTGCTTTATTTATATCTTTTGTTGTACCCTTTTGGTGGCTTGTTTTACAAAGGAGGTGCTGCCAAATTTTAAAGGAAGTAAATTTGGACTTTAATGATTTTTACTTGAGATTTCAAAATTTTTAACAATGTTATTATCACTTACTACTTTTGATGCTTTAGATTGCTGAGTTTTTTCGGTTTACTTGAATTGCGTTACGCCTGTAGACATTACATGGTTTAAGGGCCGCCACGTGCCAAATTTTGGATCGTGACAAAACATCAAGTAATGAATAAGAATACTTGCATAGATCATTATGATAACATATATTATATATATATACATATATAACAGCGTCCCATACCACTGATACACACACACACACACACACACAAATATAACAGCGTCCCATACCACTGATAGATATCATCAGGAATTAAACATCCAGAAAACCTCATATATGCAACATAAAACAGTAATATGAGCATATCAAGGAAAAACCGCTATTTAAATGCACTAAATTATTAAATATATCATGCGGTTCCCAATTCTCCAAAACCCAAAACAACATCTTATAAAGGTGAAGATGTGGCTATAGCAAGGCATGAGTATATACCTATCAATAATGATGTAATACTATACAGGTATATGTGTAGCTATATCAAGATATATGGGTGTACATGTAAGTATGTATGCATGATGTAAATGTAGCTATATCTCATATGTGTATACACCTATCAATAATGATACAATACCATATGGGTATAAGTGTAGCTGTAGCATAGCAAGGCATATGTGAAACTTGTAGGTATACAGGTATGCTATATTTCATATGCGCAACCGCACAAGAACCACTGCCTCAATTTCACTAATCAATAGCAAGGTATATGTATAAGCATATAGGTATGTATGTATGCTATATTTCTTATGCACCATCGCACAAGAATCAATGCTTCAATGTTGCTAACCAATAGCAAGGTATATCATATGAATATTTTGTTGTGCATATCATGGAAATTACTGTTAGTTATATGTATGCCCTAGAGGCCATTACTGTACATACGATGTATATTGTAATGGATGTTTGGACATATATAGGGAGGACTTTCTTGCTCGACATGATAGTATGCTATCTGGTTGTATTTTATCTTAACATGTACTCTGATTGTCTTTATATTACATGTTGATAAAGCCTTTAGGATATGTACTCGACTACTGGGACTATGATGAGATCATACTAGTGGGCCCACGGTAGTCGGCGAGTACATCCTATAACTGTTCCTAGTCGAGGGTGTATCGAGACAGGGTATCGATACACCAGAGTAGACTAGCTGTCACGCCCCGCTTCCCAAAATACGGAATACGAGGGTAGACAAGGCCAGCCATGCTCCTACGGTCAAGGAAATGTCCTGCCGTAGTCACACTTCGGCTTCTAGTTTATCATGGTAAATAGTAAACGATGCGCAGGTAATGAGAAATGCAGTAACTGAAAGATACAATAATATAAACTGACCTGAAGTGGAACAAACGAAAGTAACTCGGAGTAGCAAGTAAAGAAGTCTGTGAAGCACGTCTAGGTCTGATCCAAGCTAAATCTTCTCCTCACACTGAGCATGCATACTCAGGTCGTCAGAGCGACACAATAGCAATACAATATATATAAAATTAAGTGACAGTTCTAGCAGTGGTAATGGATATGATTAATAGTAAATCAACGACAGCATGAATATGAATGTGCAGTAATCAATGCAGCGGAACAGTAAATCAGTATAACGATATGTCACGTATGCCACACAGTATAAAGGAATAAAAATGCCAGTATCCCTATCTGTCTCTAAGTCTCAATGTACAGGTCACTAAGCCTATCGTCAGTCCAAGTATGAGAGTTAACCACTCGTGAGGGTCCTCCACCCAAGGGTAGAACCCAATGGCAAGGGACCACGGGCCCAACATATAACGAGAATATCACGGTGTATATATCACGTACCCTGTAAATCTCCATATAACTCCCTAAATATATAAGCCGGCATGGGACTCCCGAGATTCTGTTGAACTCACACTTAAACTACCCCACACCCCGTGATCTACATCAAACGCTAACCATCAACCTAAATACTAATCGATCCGTGACAAGTCTGCGCGAGAACTGGAGGCAGGACCTCCATCAAGCACGTCCCGACTAATACCTAAGATAAACGGCAGTGTCTGGTGTCTTATCTGTGACACCCGTGCAACGCTTCCATAAATGTCCCATTCCACTTATAGTCACACGTGCACGCATCTCACAGACGTCGACAATGCAATAGAATAATAGGTCACTGATTGTGTACAAGTACGTATCACTTTCACTTAATCACGGATACACGAACAATGACGTACTTGCCACAATCATCACTAAAATCTAACACTGGGTGAATACACGATATCACTAGGTTATCACTACAATGATATAGGTATGATATGATGCATGAACAGTATATAAGCACAATTAAGGTATCATAAACAGTAGTCTATCACTTGCACGATTTATCATGAAACGTACGTATATAATTTAGCGAAACGATAAATAGGTAGTAATTAGTATGTTCAGTTATCCATCCATAGAATTTTGGTTCAAGCCACTCGGGTTCCAGGATCATTAATTATAACCATTTCATTTTAAGCGCTCGCGGCTGGAAATCCAATTTCAGAATCAGAAGTCCGTTTCGCAACGCATTTTGATCCCAGTTAGGATCAGATTTCAGCAACGCTACAGTTGAATGAATTCTAGGGTTTTCAATGAGGTTTTCAACGCAACAGACGGATTGTCTGTCGCATCTGTACGTCAGAAGTTATACAATGTTTAACACTAATACGTCGGTTCTGATTCTGGTGGGACTGTTATGCGTCCCGATTTTCTAAATTACAAATTAAATGTCAAACGGTAACGAAACAGAGTGAAATCAATTGTGTTGTATAGCTAACAGATTTATCTATAATAAGCAGTGGAGTTCCGCAATCTACGAGTTAAGGAAATCCTGTGGTATCCAATACGGAACAGCAAGCAATGACTGGAGTCGCTCTGGACTGCAGTCCAGAGTCGCACTCCGATCCAAATATCATCACGATTTTAGTACAGGAATGTCTGGAAACTAGCATAGGGTTAAAGTTCGTTGAGTTATCTTCGATTTGAGCCCTCGAGCGCACCATTATAATATGTATATGATTTATGGTGAATTTAACGGTTTTCAGGTGCAACAGAATTGCAGTTTTACGGTTAAACTTGGGGGTAGTCGTTTTAATCTTTAACAGTCGTATTTTATAATGAAGTTTGCACACGTTATCCATATCTACAAGGTCCAATGTAATTTATCCAGTTCCGTCAAATTTGATAAAGATTTCCTAAGAGAACAAGTATCGAACAGTTGTGTTGAATAATCTTACGGAAAGGAAAAAACATAATTTATATACGATATTGATTTGTAACATAGCTAGAATAGCATGAAACAAGTAGAGAACTTGCCTGGAGACGTTGGGGCACACGGCAGCGACACGACACACGTGCGGCACGGCAGTGACACACGCGCGAGCGGCAACGTCAAGATTTGGCCTCGGCTTGAACTGGTTGGCACGGGCTTGGTTCGAACTAGAGGGGGTTGTTGCGAGCTCAGGCGGTGTCGGGGTTAGGGGTTGCTGATGTTGTCGAGGCCGAGTGTGAGGGATTTGCCGGGGGAGGGTATGTGACAGAGAGAGAGAGAGAGGTTTAGAGAGAGGGAAATAGAGAGTGGGAGATAGAAAGACAGGGAGAGAGAGACTTAGAGAGTGAGAGAGAAAGACAGAGAGAGTGAGAGAGAGAGAGAGAGAGAGAGAGAGACAGAGGATGATGATGTTGAGGATGAGGATGATGCTGTGGGGGAAAAAGTCGACGAGACGAGGAAGTCGGGGAAGTAGGTGAAGAAGACGAGAAGGAAGTGGGGATCTCGGTGTGCAGGTGAGTGGGTGTCGCGCAGGGGGAGGTGGATGGAGAGATGAGATGCACGGGTGGAGTTTGAGAGGAGTGGGGTTGTGTGAGGAGGAGAAGGAGGTGGTTGCGTCGTGATGGAGGTGGTGCAAGGTGGTCGCGGCGGGGCTCGGTGGAGGAGCAGTTGCAGGGGGCGGTGAGAGAGGAGGAAGAAAAGAAAGGAGGGGAGCGAGTGATTGAGGGGTAGTGGGTAGAGGGGAGAGGGTCGTGGGGGAAAACGCGCACGTCGTGGGTAACGCTCGCGCGAGCGAGGGCGAAGAAGGAGGAAGCGGATCGCACGCGAAGGGGAGAGAGCCGTTAGGAATTTTGAAGGAGATAAACAGTAGAAGGCGGGTCGGGTTGTGAAGCGGCTCGGGCTGGGTCGGGGCGGTGCTGGAGAGTTTGGGCTGGGCCAAGCTGAAAAAATAGATTTTAAAGGGGAAATTTGGGGGAGAGACGGGCAGGCCGGGCCAAGAGAAATTTAAAAATGAAAATGAATGAATTGAGGGGGCCGGGCTGAGCTGAAGTAGAACGGGCCGGCTAAAAGAAATTAAAGAAAGGGATTTATTTATATAAAAGGATGTATAATTTATGGAAGTGGGCCGTGGAATATGGGACAGTGTTTAAAGGAAAAATCAAATGAAAAAAAGAAATAGAGAAGAAGAGGGCCGGGCTGATGGGTTGTGCTAGGATTAATAAAGAATATGGGTTTGGGCTGAGAGAAAGATTGTGGGTTTAAATTATATAAATAACTAATGGGAAAAATTGTAAAAGGCTGGGTTTAATATACGGTTTAATAGGAAAAGAAAATTGAGTGGCTGAGGGAATTTGCTGGGCTCGGGAAAAACAATGTACAAGAGGGAAATTCTAAAGGCCAGCTGGGCTGAAGAAAATAAATGAATTAAAGGGAATTGGGAACGGCCAGGTTGGAATTTATTATGAGGGAAAAATAGGGAAGTTAAGAGAGTGGGCCGGGGGCTTGGGGTCGGCCTTCTAGAGTGCAGATTTACGGAGAAGGGGAAAACTGAGGATAAGAAAAATACAGGTTATAATAGGGTTTGGGTTTCTAAAGGAATTTTAAAATAAATAAACTAATAATTATAAATAAAGTAAGATCTTATATATATTAACGAGAAGTACATATATTAGTATAAATAGGGCTGGGTGTTACATCATACCACCCTTATAAAAATTTCGTCCTCGAAATTTCAAAGAACGACAAACTATAAGTAAATACGCGAAAATTACTATATTGGACACTAGTGGTTTACTTTAAACGGGTGGATAAATTTTGAAGGTGTATATATATAATACGAACATACCACAAAGATAGGTCGAAAATATAATGCAAGAACAACCAATAAATCAACTACATTTATACGAGAATAGGAATAATAATAGTAACGAACAATGATATTCAAGATGTACTAGGTAAATTCGAAACCCAAATATGTGCACATATAAGTATATCAAAAGTAGCTCATCAGAAATGATAGGTATAAGGCACAACCATATATACTGGTAAAAATAGGCACAAAACCCGAAAATAAAATAATGGGAATAAAGTGGTGAAAATTAGTCGGTAGGTTAAAACATTTTAGGACAATATCGATCAGATGGTTCTAAAATCACTTAGGAAACTCGTATCGTGAAAATAAGGAATATGGAACAAAATATGCGCGGTGTAAGGGTGCGCTACTGAAAATGAGAATACTAACAGTGTACTTAAAATGCATAAAATAGAGTAATCAATAACACACACTCTTTGATAATTTAAAATAATGAAAACTAAATTTTGAATAATAATGTCTCTAAATATATTTGGGTAATAGAGAAATCACCAATATGAATAGGGCTAGCTGGGGTAGTGATTACAAGAAGGTGTGACTCAATCAGAAGGTCGGAGTGTGGCGGTTTTAGGATGAGGATCAAGGAGATTGGAATCGGGTCAGCCCAAGAAGTAATGGTGAGCAACAAGGCTACAACGGGAAAGCATGGGGAGGATATCGGTCGGTATATCTTATGAATCAAATATTTCAAGGGTTAATGAACTCGAATTTCATAGGATGTGCTCTCCTCGCAGAAGCATCTCAAAGGGGCACAGAAGAGGAATGAAGGGTGGCTCATTCCAAGGATCAGGGTGCGGTACTTTCTAATCGAAACGGGGTGAAAAGTATTCAATGAGTAGGGGTGGACAGTCAGGGAACTCAACAGAAGAATAAATAGATATGGGCAGTAAACAAGTATTAAGCGAACCAATAATCAAAAGGTTTACGAATGCAGAAGATTTTATTTCATTCAAGGAAATTTGAAACAGGGCATTCCCAAAGACGGAAGGTGGCCCTAAACTATACACATTTTATTTGGCCAGAAAGACAACATCAAAAGATATTCCGTCAGTCCCGGTTGTGGAGATTTAGTAGGTTGCGGTAGGCTCGCGCACTCAGGTAAGGGCGTCCATTTCCATAGCGCCTCGCAGGTATCTCTATTGGAAGTCCTTCCACAGCAGGGTCTTGATCTTTTGGTCCTTCTTCCTCAGGTGGAGCTTCTTTATCGAGATCCGATTCCATGTGTTCCTCTGCTTCTGGGTTCTCTTCCATGGGGTCTTCCTCCACTGGATTTTCTTCTATCGGCTCTTCCTCGGGATTTTCTTCTATCGGGTCTTCATCGGGATCTTCCTCTATAGGGTTCTCTTCAGGATCTCTTTCTCCTTCGTCGGAATCAGCTATCATGTCAAACTCTGGGGCGACTACTCCTTCGTCCCCTGAATCGTTGTTTCCGAAATTGACTTGGGGCCGTCGATCTCATCGTCAGAACTCATCAGCATGCGGTCTAAGGAAACGCAAGACTGTGCATCCTCGTCTAGTTGTGGCGCTGCTCCAGGATGGGCCATGGTCTAAAAAGAAAAGTCATGATTTGGTAGTGGGTTACATTAAGGAAAAACTCAGGGTACGTAGTATAGGAAGATATGCGGTTGACGATCAGAAGTAAAATTCTGTGATAATGAATAGAATTTGATAAAGGGAAGGCATGAGAATGATACATATATTATGACTCAAATTTTATTGCATTCAATCAAAAGTTCAACGGATACAAGATTTCAAACGGAAAGAAATATTCATAAAAGATGACAACTTTATTACTGAAAGTAGATAATATGAAAAATCCTTCTTCGACTGCCGTAACGTTGCATTCTCGTCGCGTGAGTTGAATCCTGCGTTAGATCCGCCTTACAGTCGAAGTTCGAACTACGCGATAATCCTCACTTGGCAGAAGTGGGGAGCGTTGACGAGTTTCCTCCTTGTAGTTCTTTCCTTTCCGGGCAGCAGTTGATGAGATGTTCGATGGATCCACAAATCAGACATTTCCCCTGGGCGCGGCGACAATCCTTCTGAAGATGTCCTGGCCTCTTACAATACCCACAGCAAGGGGTCTTCTGATGCTTCTGTCGTGGGGAAACAAATTGACGCTTCATCTTCCTCTCTTTTCCTCGTCCACTAGGAATTCCTTTATGATAGGAGACTCCCGCTGGTGCCTGCCTCACCTGCCTTCTCAGTCCTTCAGCTAACAAATCGTTTGTTCGCTCCTGGGCTTCCTTTAAACCTTGCAGTACACTCAAGATCTCAACAGTCTGATTCTGGGGAGCGGATATGTATGAAGAGTCGTTGGAAGACATGATTCTGAACAATGATTTTGAGGATGATATAAGTCACAAGATATACGAATCAAAATATAATATGGATAGGACAAAGATTCAAAAATATCAGAGGTGCTGAATTTATTATAAGTGAGGAATCAACTGTATAACTTTAAGTCACTTGAAATAGAGTACGGTAGTGCAATTGCAACCACGTAACCTTATCAAGTCATCCGAAACCATAGCTAATGGATAACTGAACACACGATGTGAATATATATCAAGGATATCAAGTTTACAATCTAGACTGAAGAATGTCTTAGATTGTCAAGCCATACACAGAAAACTGCAATCCCCATTTGATGCAAAACCTGTCTCTGATACCAACTAAACCATGTCACGCCCCGCTTCCCAAAATACGGAATACGAGGGTAGACAAGGCCAGCCATGCTCCTACGGTCAAGGAAATGTCCTGCCGTAGTCACACATCGGCTTCTAGTTTATCATGGTAAACAGTAAACGATGCGCAGGTAATGAGAAATGCAGTAACTGAAAGATACAATAATATAAACTGACCTGAAGTGGAACAAACGGAAGTAACTCGGAGTAGCAAGTAAAGAAGTCTGTGAAGCACGTCTAGGTCTGATCCAAGCTAAATCTTCTCCTCACACTGAGCATGCATACTCAGGTCGTCAGAGCGACACAATAGCAATACAATATATATAAAATTAAGTGACAGTTCTAGCAGTGGTAATGGATATGAATAATAGTAAATCAACGACAGCATGAATATGAATGTGCAGTAATCAATGCAGCGGAACAGTAAATCAGTATAACGATATGTCACGTATGCCACACAGTATAAAGGAATAAAAATGCCAGTATCCCTATCTGTCTCTAAGTCTCAATGTACAGGTCACTAAGCCTATCGTCAGTCCAAATATGAGAGTCAACCACTCGTGAGTGTTCTCCACCCAAGGGTAGAACCCAAGGGCAAGGGACCACGGGCCCAACATATAACGAGAATATCACGGTGTATATATCACGTACCCTGTAAATCTCCATATAACTCCCTAAATATATAAGCCGGTATGGGACTCCCGAGATTCTGTTGAACTCACACTTAAACTACCCCACACCCCGTGGTCTACATCAAACGCTAACCATCAACCTAAATACTAATCGATCCGTGACAAGTCTGCGCGAGAACTGGAGGCAGGACCTCCATCAAGCACGTCCCGACTAATACCTAAGATAAATGGAAGTGTCTGGTGTCTTATCTGTGACACCCGTGCAACGCTTCCATAAATGTCCCATTCCACTTATAGTCACACGTGCACGCATCTCACAGACATCGACAATGCAATAGAATAATAGGTCACTGATTGTGTACAAGTACGTATCACTTTCACTTAATCACGGATACACGAACAATGACGTACTTTCCACAATCATCACTAAAATCTAACACTGGGTGAATGCACGATATCACTAGGTTATCACTATAATGATATAGGTATGATATGATGCATGAACAGTATATAAGCACAATTAAGGTATCATAAACAGTAGTCTATCACTTGCACGATTTATCATGAAACGTACGTATATAATTTAGCGAAACAATAAACAGGTAGTAATTAGTATGTTCAGTTATCCATCCATAGAATTTTGGTTCAAGCCACTTAGGTTCCAGGATCATTAATTATAACCATTTCATTTTAAGCGCTCGCGGCTGGAAATCCAATTTCAGAATCAGAAGTCTGTTTCGCAACGCATTTTGATCCCAGTTAGGATCAGATTTCAGCGACGCTACAGTTGGATGAATTCTAGGGTTTTCAATGAGGTTTTCAACGCAATAGACGGATTGTCTGTCGCATCTACACGTCAGAAGTTATACAATGTTTAACACTAATACGTCAGTTCTGATTCTGTTGGGACTGTTATGCGTCCCGATCTTCTAAATTACAAATTAAATGTCAAACGGTAACGAAACAGAGTGAAATCAATTGTGTTGTCTAGCTAACAGATTTATCTATAATAAGCAGCGGAGTTCCGCAATCTATGAGTTAAGGAAATCCTGTGGTATCCAATACGGAACAGCAAGCAATGACTGGAGTCGCTCTGGACTGAAGTCCAGAGTCGCACTCCGATCCAAATATCATCATGATTTTAGTACAGGAATGTCTGGAAACTAGCATAGGGTTAAATTTTGTCGAGTTAGCTTCGATTTGAGCCCTCGAGCGCACCATTCTAATATGTATATGATTTATGGTGAATTTAACGGTTTTCAGGTGCAACAGAATTACAGTTTTACGGTTAAACTTGGGGGTAGTCGTTTTAATCTTTAACAGTCGTATTTTATAATGAAGTTTGCACACGTTATCCATCTCTACAAGGGCCAATGTAATTTATCCAGTTCCGTCAAATTTGATAAAGATTTCCTAAGAGAACAAGTATCGAACAGTTGTGTTGAATAATCTTACGGAAAGGAAAAAACATAATTTATATACGATATTGATTTGTAACATAGCTAGAATAGCATGAAACAAGTAGAGAACTTGCCTGGAGACGTTGGGGCACACGGCAGCGACACGACACACGTGCGGCACGGCAGTGACACACGCGCGAGCGGCAACGTCAAGATTTGGCCTCGGCTTGAACTGGTTGGCACGGGCTTGGTTCGAACTAGAGGGGGTTGTTGCGAGCTCAGGCGGTGTCGGGGTTAGGGGTTGCTGATGTTGTCGAGGCCGAGTGTGAGGGATTTGCAGGGGGAGGGTATGTGACAGAGAGAGAGAGAGAGGTTTAGAGAGAGAGAAATAGAGAGTGGGAGATAGAAAGACAGAGAGAGAGAGACTTAGAGAGTGAGAGAGAAAGACAGAGAGAGTGAGAGAGAGGATGATGATGATGAGGATGATGATGATGATGCTGTGGGGGAAAAAGTCGACGAGACGAGGAAGTCGGGGAAGTAGGTGAAGAAGACGAGAAGGAAGTGGGGATCTCGGTGTGCAGGTGAGTGGGTGTCGCGCAGGGGGAGGTGGATGGAGAGATGAGATGCACGGGTGGAGTTTGAGAGGAGTGGGGTTGTGTGAGGAGGAGAAGGAGGTGGTTGCGTCGTGATGGAGGTGGTGCAAGGTGGTCGCGGCGGGGCTCGGTGGAGGAGCAGTTGCAGGGTGCGGTGAGAGAGGAGGAAGAAAAGAAAGGAGGGGAGCGAGTGATTGAGGGGTAGTGGGTAGAGGGGAGAGGGTCGTGGGGGAAAACACGCGCGTCGTGGGTAACGCTCGCGCGAGCGAGGGCGACGGAGGAGGAAGCGGATCGCGCGCGAAGGGGAGAGAGCCGTTAGGAATTTTGAAGGAGATAAACAGTAGAAGGCGGGTCGGGTTGTGAAGCGGCTCGGGCTGGGTCGGGGCGGTGCTGGGGAGTTTGGGCTGGGCCAAGCTGAAAAAATAGATTTTAAAGGGGAAATTTAGGGGAGAGACGGGCAGGCCGGACCAAGAGAAATTTAAAAAAGAAAATGAATGAATTGAGGGGGCCGGGCTGAGCTGAAGTAGAACGGGCCGGCTAAAAGAAATTAAAGAAAGGGATTTATTTATATAAAAGGATGTATAATTTATGGAAGTGGGCCGTGGAATATGGGCCAGTGTTTAAAGGAAAAATCAAATGAAAAAAAGAAATAGAGAAGAAGAGGGCCGGGCTGATGGGTTGTGCTAGGATTAATAAAGAATATGGGTTTGGGCTGAGAGAAAGATTGTGGGTTTAAATTATATAAATAACTAATGGGAAAAATTGTAAAAGGCTGGGTTTAATATACGGTTTAATAGGAAAAGAAAATTGAGTGGCTGAGGGAATTTGCTGGGCTCGGGAAAAACAATGTACAAGAGGGAAATTCTAAAGGCCAGCTGGGCTGAAGAAAATAAATGAATTAAAGGGAATTGGGAACGGCCAGGTTGGAATTTATTATGAGGGAAAAATAGGGAAGTTAAGAGAGTGGGCCGGGGGCTTGGGGTCGGCCTTCTAGAGTGCAGATTTACGGAGAAGGGGAAAACTGAGGATAAGAAAAATACAGGTTATAATAGGGTTTGGGTTTCTAAAGGAATTTTAAAATAAATAAACTAATAATTATAAATAAAGTAAGATCTTATATATATTAACGAGAAGTACATATATTAGTATAAATAGGGCTGGGTGTTACACTAGCGTATACGCATCTTGACCCATATGATGGGCAATGGATGATCCCATATCCATCGGTGTTTGACATCAAGGATGGTGTACGGGTGCTCAGTGGAGACTGGGTACACTGGACGGACTCGTCGAGAACTCCCAGATGGTATTATACCTCACGTCAGATGGCAGTTCTCCGGTGACACTGGTACAGAGTAGTTTGTTGACCCGAGATCGTCATAGAGTCTTGTATGATTCCCACTGTGCTTTGATTTCCATCATACCACGTCCAAGAGGGCATGCAAAAAGGTGGCTTTTGGGTACAGCCCCGAATCACATGGAGGCAATGAGCGATAGGAGGGGATTCGTCTCTCCCGGTATAGGGAGTTGATGTTGTGCTGTGTTCGATTGGCTATAACTGGAAATCCCTAGCCAGGGTTGCTGAGATTTACTGGTAAGTGTTATCAGTAGTTTCTCGAACTGTTATAGACCTCATATCGACACGACTTATCAAGTTACTGGGGTCTGACGTTTACCACTCCTAGGCATGATATGCGACATATCAGACGACGAGACCGGACTGTACGGGAGTGTTACTGATTGGATTCACAGGAGAATGTACAGGCTTGCTTGTTGATCTTCTGAGCGCTCAATACCTGGGTGGCTGTTACGTTTAGCTGACCGCTTGCAGCTTGTGGGTGTTTGATATGATCATCACCTACTGCCGGCGTATTGACGATTCTTTAGAGTCCTACACAGAGATTTCTTGACTCAGAAAAAATGGAGTAGGAGCACATATGTGATATGTGCAGGACCGAGGATAATGAGATATGTGATATCGTATTCTATTCTCGCGATATTTGATATCAGCCGGGTCATAGGATCAAGTGTTGATTCGATGAATCGGTAAATGAGATATTAGTCAGTTATATGCGATATAGCCGGATTGTCGGATCAAGTGTTGATTCGATAATTTAATGTATAATAATATATATGATATATTAAATTACATTAACTAATATTAGCTCACTAAAAGATTCTTTTTCTCACTCGGGTAATACATTGATATATATGCGATATATGTTAATTGTATTATTTTATTTTGTTATAATAAATATTATATATGTGATATATAATATTGTAACATGATATGGTTATTAATGCAACATGTTTAGTGGAGATTAAACATGGTTAGGGTTTGATTTGGGTTAATCATTTCTAAAAGTTTCTAGAAGGTTTTCATTTTTGTTTTGGAAAAGATATTTTCCAAGATATTTCTTTAACTCAACCCAAACCCTAGCCCTAGTTAAATCTCTACAAAGTTTGTTTAACCATGGTTGCATTATTCATCATTATTATCCTTTCATTATTCATCACAAATGGATTACTACAATTCTTCTTCATCTTTGAGCTTCATGAAAAGCTTTCTAGGTTTTTCCTAAGTGATGAAAATGAGTGAGAATATGAAAACAAATAAGAGCAAAAATCTTACTTCATCATCCTCATCTACCCTTGCCCTTTAGATGAGAGTGTTCACTTTATTTAGTGAGTGTTAGCTTGTGTTAATGAAACTTCAAGGTAGATCATCTTTGTTATCGAAGATCGGAAGCAAGCTTGCATCTTTCTCTTCGTGGAGCCTCTCGAGAGTCCGGAATACGATGATCGCAGCGAAAGGATCTCAACATGGAGTTTTAGAAGTGAAGGACCGGATCTACAAAGGTTGTAATCTCTCTCACTTAGTGTTAAAATGTTTAACATGCTTGTTTTCGCCTAATCTCTAGTTTAAAGATCCGGCTTTGGGTTGTTCGGCACGGCTAAATTTTTAATCGGGCATGGTTGATGCCTCGTAGAACCTTGTGTGTGTGCCTAGCAACCCTACAGTGGTATCAGATCCAAGCTAGAGCTTTAGGCGAAGTCTAGACGATGTTTAAAGTCCGATCGAACCCGGAAAACCCCGATTATATCCTTCTCTGGATATTTTTTAAAACTGTTGAATTTTTAGTATTAAAAATGCTCAGAAAACAGAGCAGGGAAATCTAAGAATAATTGTAGAATACGACTTCCTAACTCCACTGTAGCGTTGCGGAACCACGGCCGTACCCTGGTTTTGGCAGCGGTTCCGCGCCGTATGTGGAGATTAGGCACTCGTTTTTCTACAGTTACCTCCGTAGGTGAATCCTGATTCTTCTGGGAAATTTTTAATTTGCTCAAGTGTTGAGTTTTCTGGGATCTATTGGGGACTCGTTGATTCGATCGGATAATTTAACTTCGTTTAAGTTTTTCCGGATAATTTTAGAAACTGTTAAAAAGTTCGAACGGATATTAATAACTCATTTTTTCCCCTGTCGGAAAATTTTTCAAAAGTTGGATTTTTTCTCGAGTTTGAAACTTCCGGAAAATCATGCAAGTAACGCGGTGGACCCTCTAGAAGAACACAAACCTTAACTCGATTATGTGATCGTCTTGAACTGCCTCTAAACCTTAGGGTTTGTGGCAGTACGGCATGCCACATGTGAGGCGTTGGCTTGACCCTTCTACGGCTGGACCATTGGTACTGTGGTATGTGATGGATACTTTTTGAACTCCGCTCAAGTGTTGAGCTATCTGGGAAAACTTGGGTGTTTGATCATTCGATCAGAAAGTTTAACACTGTCTTTTTATCTGGAATGTGATATAATATTTGGAATCCACAGGTAGTTATGAGATAACTAATTTGAATGTTATAAATCTAGCAGTTCAGTCTCAGATGATCGGTTGCCACGGGATTTTGATGCGATCAAAAGTCCGTCGCAAATACGTAGCGTACGCGGGTACTCGTCGGGTAAACTTAATACACAGCCATGCCCCATAGCCCCGACCAAGTGACTGTAGGAGAACCCCATTGCCAAAAGCATCCGTTCGGGTGCTCGCGACAGCGGTGTTCCGCCTTAGTGCATTTCGTCGACGGCATCCGGGGGTGCGTCCGTCTACTAAAATTTGCGACAAGCATTCGATCAGGTTGTCGGGAATCTTGTTGAATTGCCCGACTTGATATTGAAAAGAGTTTTCGATAAAGAGACTAAAATGCGGGGTTTATAATTGTTAGGCATGCGATATCTAAGGAATTCATTTGGTTAGGCATGTGATGTCTAAGGAGGTTGCGGATTCCAACTGTTGTAGTTTTACACTTTCTTTTCTGTGACCGTAAGCGTAGTATGTGGTGTATCGCCGGCTTCGTTGCCATACATCAACGACAATCGGAATACGCATACTTGCTTACGTTGATGATATGAGATATTATGTGTTGCTGTGATATGTTATATTGGATCATCGCGTTCTGAATAACCGGGGGTTTTATGTGAGATGAGAGTTTTTCTTTTTCATTCATGTAAAATTCATTTGTATGTAATATTCTTTTATTGGGGCACTTCCGGGCTGAGGATGATGTCACCATTGTATATTATTTACTTTTCCGCATTAGGTAGACCCAAGGCGGGGAGCACAAGTAACCGGGTTCTAGGGTCCAGTGGGAGACCATCTCGAGGAGTCGAGACCGGGTCTCCTAAACCTAGAATTGGCAGTGTTGCTTGCCGCTCTCATAGGGGTCTAGGGATGTGGGTTTGGCTATTCATCGCGACCGTGGAATCCGTGTTTTATACTGGCTCGTATTAAAAACACGGATGTCCTAGTATATCCAATATTTCATATATGTTCTTCTGCTGCAATATTCTGTGATGAGATCATATTACTGCCTGAGACAAATGTTTATATTATATATATGAGATATATGTTATATTGCAGATTTCGTTTCAAATGTGATGCTTGTGAAGAATAATAAAATGGGACTTCATTAATGAGATTAATGAAATAAAAGAAACCTAAGATGTTGTAGAAACTTGTTTAAAAATTGGTAGCTCTAGTTCTTGCTTTGCATAGCGGTGTTCCTTGTAGAACATCCAGCACCTTATTCGATAAGGAAAGAGCCGAGATCCCTTCACCGGGAGTGACCTCTTTAGTGAAACTAGCAGATGCTACAAACTCGGTTTGTCTTTTGATTGCTTCTATAGTTTTTTGCTTTGCATAGTGATATTTATGAAATATCCTGCACCTTATTCGATGAGGAAAGAGCCGACGATCCCTTCACCGGGAGTGACCTCTTTAGCAAAACTAGAAAAGCCTCAAAAACATTCCTTTTAAAAATCACTCGATTCTACGACGATATCAAGTTCATTACGCAAAATGTTTTCTTAAAAACCTGTCGTAGTCCTCCGTCACTTCAGATAAGTACTAGTTAGTATTCGTGCTACGTTTGTTGACTATGTTAAGGCGTAGTGTGCGGTAACTGATTAGTGATTATCTGTATAAGCATATGATGCGATTGGATTAGGGTAGTCGTACGATTTTGTTGACTATGTTAAAGGTCGTGCGGGTGGGTTTAATTCAATCGGGAAATGACGGGTTGAACTTGACTAGCACTTATGATTTGTTGACTATGTTAAGGTCATATAGTTGCTAGGGGTATATTATTATTGGGAATTTCAAGTGTTGAAATTTGCAATGAGATTGCATACCTTCTATGAGATAGTTGGATCCCGATACCCGCTGCGAGTAAGAGTTACTCCTGGAAGAGTTTTACACATTACAATTAGCTGATCAAGTAGGTGTCTAGAAAGGTGTTAACGGGGTTACGCCCTTGGGAAAACGGGGTTTATTTAATTAGGTCCGTGCGAAAGCACGGGGAACCTTCCTCAAAGTACCGACACTGGCCTGGCCGAAAGATTAGCGAACTTGTAGCGTGTAATTAATTCCGGCTAGTCTTTCCTTTTAGGGTTTGAAGGAAGATTTGACTAAAACAGTGGGAGACATCCTAATTAGATAAATTCATAACCAATCTAATCTTGTAAAAGCGCACGCTGAGTGTTTTCTTCTCTCTCTCTCTCTCCTGGTTACGACTATGTCACGCCTTAATCAAGATAATAATACGGATATATTGACCGAACCCGCTTATTATACTGAGCTGGGGAACGTTGGTCCCGCTCCAACTTATAATTGTTATAAGACAGAGCAGGAAATTGGGGATTACCAGAATTCCCGTGCCACCCAAACGAAGAAAGTACATGTTGATGCATCTTCTTCGAGTGTGTTCATTACACAGAACTGTTTCTCAATGTCCTTTACGTCCTGAGTATTTGATACCGGATCAGGATCCCACATATGTAATTTGTTACATGGGCTACAGATAGGTAGAGAACTGAGAACGGGTGATAAGTTTCATGAGATAGAAACGGTGCAAGTGTTGCAGCCAAGTCTGTTGGTCACTGTCACCCTGTATTACCAGAATACATTGATTCTGAACGAATGTTATTAGATACCGAACCTGATATACAACATCATATCAGTCTCTTTATTAGTAAAGAAAGGATATAATTTTGTATTGTTGGATAATGTTTTGAACATTTCCTATATCAAGAGTTGATTGGTTCAGGCACGTTATCTAAAAGCATAGACGTTCTAAATCAAACCACAGTTCTTAACATAGAGAACACACACAAGAGAAAGAGTTCAGAAATGAACGAATCCTTCTTGAGGCATTGTAGACTAGGTCATATCAATGCGACCCGACTAGCTGAAGTTACATATAGATGCATATTTAAATTAGTTTGAATTTACATCTTGTGAAACTTGCCGGTCATGTCACAAAGATAAGATGACCACAGCTCCGTTTATTGGAAACAGAGAAAGAGTTAGTGAACTCTTGGGATTAATACATGCTGATGTATGAAGGTCCCCTGTCTACACATGCCAAGACCGGTTCTTTGTACTTCATTACATTCTCTGATGATCTCTTAAGATTCGGACATATGTTCCTGTTGAAACACAAGTCTGAACCTTTTGAGATATTCACAGAATATAAGTTAGAAGTAGAGAACCAAAAACGGGTATAAGTATTATGTCATTTGATGAGATCAGGGAGGAGAATACTTGAGCACGGGATTCCTGGACTATTCTAAAGGAGAATGAGATTCTCTCTCAGCATTACTCCTCCGTATACACCATAGTACGATGGTATATCAGGGCGGAGCAATAGCACCCAATGTGATATGGTGTGCTCTATGATGAGTACTACTGAGTTTCCTATTTCCTTTTGGGAGTTATGCACTTGAGAAGCTGCATACCTATTGAATATGGATTCATTAGTTTCCAACGAACTTTAGCCTCTCCGCCGATCTAGCAGGGTTCCTCACCCACCTGAGAGATACTTCGGTTTCTCTATGACAGTGGGAGCGAGGATTGCATCATAAGATGAAAACCCAACTAGTTTCGAGCTGGCCATCAAGAGTGGGACTCTGTAAGAATGGATGGATGCTTAGCGATCTGAGATGGAATCCTTATACACCAATAAAGTATGGACTTTGGTTGCTTTATCTGAAGGGTTAAATCCCCATCAGGAGCAAGTATATCTTAAGAAGATTACTTGGTGTACATGGAAAAGTTGAGACTTTCAAAGCTATGCTTAAGTCCATCCAGATCCTACTTGCCACGGCTACATACCATGACTACGATATCCGGCGGTTGGGTGTCATGACTGCTTTTCTAAATGATGTTTTAGAAGAGAGCGTCTATAAGTACACAGCCAGAGGGCTTCATAGACAGTGGGAGCAACGGAAACGTGTGCAAGATGCTTTATAGGATAAAGCAGACATCACGGAGAAGGAACATCTGTTTTGATGTGGTAGTCAAAGAGTTTGACTTCATCAAAATGGTAGATGAACCTTGTATATACAAAAAGGTAGTAGGGAGTATGGTCATCATCCTCATAGAGTACGTGGATGACATACTCTTGATAGGGAAGGAGTTTCCTATGCTACGCTAGGTTAATCTCCGCTTATCACAAGGATTCTCCATATAGGATCAAAATGATACCTCCTAAATCCTGGGTTTTTGATCTATGAGATAGATCTAATTGGATGTTAGGATACTCACTAGTTGTAGTGAGATGGTATCAATCGATCCTGGGGAGAATCACTGGAAAGGTTCCAGGGTGATAAGGACGACTGAATGTCAGTCGCAGGCATTGTCTTTACCCTCAGTGGAGGGACGGTATGTTGGAAGAGTTCCAAGCTAGATACCGTGACTTACCAGACGATTAAAAGCAAGATACATCGTTACCAAGGATGCTACCAAAGAGGCAGTCTGGATATATATAAGTTCATAACATGAACTTCATTACTACCATTGTGTGACAATGGAGTTTGTTGGGGTAAAAATTTACACCCCGGTTGACCAGGTCAAAATCAAAGTCAACCCCAAGCCAGGTGGGCCTAAGCCCAGGTCAAGCGGGCCCATGCCCAAGTCGAGCCCGCAGCCAGCCTCCCCATGCCAACAAAAAAATCATATAATAAATAATTTTTATGCAATTGTTTATGCATGAATGAAAACAAAATGGGCATAAAGCCAATATTTTGTAAGCCCATGGCTTATGTGCAAAAATGAAATGGCACACGAGCCATGGGATGGCTAAAATGCCATTTTTGTAAAGCCCAAGGGGCTATATGTAAATATGTAAGCCTATATAAGGCAACATGATGAATAAAAAAAAGATATACACTTTTTCATTCCCCCAAAACCGAGGGTTCTTTGTGCCTCCTGCTCCTTCTCCAAGGTTCTAAATCTTCTCACTTCTTTTGAATTAAATCAAGAGTTTTACTCTTTCTTTTCCAAAACTAAGTAGTTTTCCACTACAAAACCCACAAAGGGGAACTCAGATCTCCCATCAGATCTCAAAAAGGAGTGATTTTTAAAATCTCCTACTTCTTGATCTTCAAGATCCGGCCAAACAACAGAAGGAAGAAGAAGAACCCCCTTCATCAGCTTCAAAACATCCCAGGAGTTTAACTCCATACATATATACATAACAAATATTTCCTTTCTGAAGCACCGCTTCTGTTTCTTAGGCTAAAAGCCACTTTTTCTCGCCGGCGCTCAAGCACAGAGCGCCCGCGTACCGACAAGTGGCGCGCTTGCGCTCAAGCGCAAGCGCCTGAGCGCAAGTCGCCCACGTGCCGACACGTGGCGCGCTTGCGATCAAGCGCAAGCGTCCGAGCGCAAGTCGCCCCGGTGCCGACACGTGGCGCGCTTGTGTTCAAGCACAAGCGCCCGAGCGCAAGTCGCCCCGGTGCCGACACGTGGCGCGCTTGCGCCCAAGCGCAAGCGCTCGAGCGCAAGTCTCCCCCGTGCCGACACGTGGCGCGCTTGCGCTCCAGCGCAGGCGCTCAAGCGCAAAGCTCCTACGTGCCGACACGTGGCGCGCTTGCACTCAAGTGCCCAGCGCTCAAGCGCAGAGCGCCCACGTGCCGACACGTGGCACTCTAGCGCCTGAGCGCACAGCACCTAGGCGCACAGCGCCCAAGGTGCTGCCCCTACACATCCTTTGGATGCCTTTTCCCCCTCTTTCTTTTATATATATACATATATACATATATACATATGTATACATATTTGCACACACACGTGCTCCACGACACTGTCCCTGTTAGAAAAAAATTTCTAACGGGGCGCTGCCCCGCACCCCGTAAGGGGGCTGCTAGCCCCCTTGACCCCCAGCCCGCTATCCGGGTAGCGGGACCCCCGTAAAAAACTCTGCGTGGCTCCCGATATATCCAAACCCCCCTCTTTCAAAACACAACACACGTATACTGTACATTGAGTTCGCATGACCAGTTTAACCCGTTAATCGTAGGTTCCCTCGCCCCAAAGGCGAGGGGTAATTAACGGCGGCTTAGTCCGCGGCTGCCGGAGATTCGGATCCCCACAATCAATAAACCCCCGGCCTACCCTAGGCAGGGGGAATCTGTAGTGCGCCTGACAAGCGCGCGCGTATTCCCATCTCAATGGGGTGACGAAAAACACCCTACAGATTCTAGCACGCCCGGTGGGACCAATCTCTCCTCCCATATTTCGGGTTAAGCGTTCATGCGAACTCAATCTATATACATGTCTATACTTATACTAAAATAATGCTTTTTCATACAGGTTTTCAAGCAATCACTTTCCAACAATATCTTCGATGATGAACTCAGCTCTCGTCTCCTACACGATGAGGATAGACTCTAGGACGGTCCTTCCGGCCAGTCTCGGGCGACAATGGGAGGAGCCGCTGCTACCATTCGGCTCTATCATGTTCATACCAATTGGCGCCATCCCAGCTCCTCCAGCTCCAGCAACAGACAAACTGGTCTCGAAAGGCAGGAGACCAAATGTGGTGATCTCGAGGGCGCCCCAACCTAAACGCAAGTCGGTATCTGAACGACTTTCCTTGGCCCCAACTGGGAGCAAGGCCATCAACACCGACAAAGCAACAAGGCCTCTTGAGCAAGCTCCGACGGTGCCCTTAACAACTGCTCGATCGGGTATCTTCTCTAAGCTCCCCATCACTCAGCCTATGGCGGCTTCCTGGAGAGCAGAAGCCTGCCAAGCGCTCAAGGCAGAGAAACTGAGGAAGAAGCGGCTCGGACACAGACCCAACAAAAGGGCCATAGCTCCGGCTATGTTAGAATTTATGAATTTCCAAAGCCCGGACCGCTCCGTGAAATCAGTCGCCAAAGATAAAGAGATGGCTGGGTACGTGGTCCACACTGTCTACATGGCCGGACAAGAAGAAACGAACCCTCCTCTTCTTCACAGCCATGGTGATGATATGGGTGACGCTACCCAGCATCGACTCGATCTAAATGATGAAGAGCCCGCTCACGCCGATAAGCCAGAGGAGCCTGTGGTTCCTACGGAATTGAGCTCAGGCAATAAAGATTACCCGGTTGTCATAGCCGGAACTACAGAACAAGCATTATTCCAATGGCTTCAAAGACAATTTCAGGACAGGGATGAGAAGATTGCCGAGGTCTATTCCAAAGTCGATGAACTGGCAAACGTCGTGGCAGATCTCGCGACCCAAGTCGCCCGATTGCAATTACAGCAGAATCAAATTTTGGCTCATGAGCCAGGGATTGATACCCGTGGGCAGCCAACTGATATCCCTTTCAACCTAAAAGCGGAGCGCCTTCGCGAAAAATGGCCGCAATCAGCCTCCAGTCCCTCCGATACATACGCCGGGGGGGAATCGCCTCTGAAAGAGAAGCTGGAAAAGGTCTACTCCTTCGGGAGGGATGAAGTCCGCAAAATATTCATGGACGCCCTGAACAGTGGTCTGCAACTGCCTGTTCCAAAGTGGCCACAAGAAATGAACATGACCGGCAATCCCATATACTACCCATATCATAGAGTGGTGGGTCATACCATCGAAGACTGCTATATTTTCAAAGATTGGGCAGAGGACCAATATAAGCTCGGAAAAACCTCACAATTCTCGGATGTATCGGCAAGCCACAGAGCTGGGTCATCAACACAGCTCCGCCAAGATCAAAGTTCAAGGAGCTGGGATAAGCAAAAAGGACCACCACGTCGTTAAACTGGGAACACCCGCAGACCACCAAGTCTTTAAACTGGAAATATTCGACCGCCACGTCATTAAACTGGGAACAGTCGACCTCCAAGTCGTTAAACTGGGAATGTAAAAAAAAAAAAAAATATATATATATATATATATATATATATATGTGTGTGTGTGTAAATAAATAAAAAATGTGTAAATAAAAGAAAAATAAAGAAAAGCCGAAATGATGGGGCAACTCGCAATAAAAATCAGCGAGTAAAATAAAGATGAAAATAAAGCCGAAATGATGGGGCAACCGCGAATAAAAGCTGAAATGATGGGGCGATCGCGATCTTCGCGATAAGAAAAGCTGAAATGATGGAGCAATCGCGGCAAAAAAAGAACAACAGAAAAAAAGAGAAAGAAAAAAAAAAGGCGAATGATGAGTCGCTCCTGGTACCATATTCCAGTGCAGCGATGCAGACGCCAACAAAGATTCAAATTTCCAAAATTCTTCCGGCCCTACGGTTAGTCCCTAAATTGACTACCGTATACAATCCATGGGCTCAAATAATTCTCATCATACCCATGCCCTACCGTAATCACCAGTTACGCGGCTGGTCTCCGCCTTTAGAATTATGCTCCATTGAGAAGACCCACTCATGTGTCCTCACGATACATGAGGAGAACAAACCTTTGTGGGATCCTTACGACTCATAAAGGAAAAACACACTTAGGAGTCCTCACGACTCCTAAGGAGAAAATACACCTGCGGTGTCCTTACGACTCGCAGGGAGAAAATGCTTTTATGGGATCCTCACGGCCCATAAAATTGAAAAGCCTTGGGCGATAGGGACCTAAACCCGTCTCCTAAGACATCGCTCCGCCAACAAGAGTAGGCAAATGATGAATTGCTCCTGGCACCTCTGCTTCAGTGTTAGCAACGCTGATGCCGGCCCCCACCCCAAAATTCCAAGCTCGCCATCAATAGACCCCTAAGTCTTTAAACTGGAAACAGATGACCACCAAGTCGTTAAACTGGAAACAGTAGACCCCTAAGTATTTAAACTGGAAACAGATGACCACTACGTCGTTAAACTGGAAACAGATGACCCCTAAGTCTTTAAAACTGGAAATAGATGACCGCTAAGTCGTTAAACTGGGCACCACAGACCTCTAAGTCTTTAAACTGGAAACAGTTGACCTCTAAGTCATTAAACTGGAAACAGTTGACCCCTAAGTCATTAAACTAGGGACGAAGGGAAATCCACTCATGTGTCCTCACGATACATGAGGAGAATAAACCTTTGTGGGATCCTTACGACTCACAAAGGAAAAACACACTTAGGAGTCCTCACGACTCCTAAGGAGAAAATACACCTGCGGGATCCTTACGACTCGTAGGGAGAAAATGCTTTTATGGGACCCTCACGGCCCATAAAATTGAAAAGCCTTAGGTGATAAGGATCTAAACCTGTCTCCTACGCCATCGCTCCCCAATCCCCAACGGCGAATGATGAGTCGCTCTTGGTACCACATTCCAGTGCAGCGATGCAGACGACAACAAAGTCCTGAAATTTTTCTGGCCCGACGGTCTGGATCATACATCCTGCAAAACCATATACAATCCACGGGCGCAAAACAATCCCGATCTCTCCAAAAAAAAAAAAGAAAAAAAAAGAGAAAAAAAAGAAGGAAAAAAAGAAGAACGATATGTCCACAAGCAAAACGGGCACGGATGAAAACCCGAAAGGGCTCCGTGAGTAAAAATAGCAGGACTGCCGGCGAGTTTGTGAAAACCCGAAAGGACGCAAACTCGTAAAAAAAAAAGAAATGAAATGCACTCACAAAGCCCTCTCGACTTTGTGAGGAGAAAATTCCCGCGTGAGATCCCTATGACTCACAAAGGAGCAACACACTTAGGAGTCCCCACGACTCCTAAGGAGAAAATACACCTGCGGGATCCTCACGACCCGTAGGGAGAAAATGCTTTGTGAGACCCTTATGGCTCACAAAATGGAAAAGCCTTAGGTGATAGGGATCTAAACCTGTCTCCTAAGCCACCAATTCCCAAATCCTCTCGGGGCAAATGATGAGTTGCTCCTGGCATTATTCCAGTGCAGCAATGCAGATGCCAAACCAACCAAGTCCAAATCCTCCCGGGGCAAATGATGAGTTGCTCCTGGCATCATTCCAGTGCAGCAATGCAGATGCCAACAAAAAAAAATCCCCAAATCCTCTCGGGGCAAATGATGAGTTGCTCCTGGCATCATTCCAGTGCAGCAATGCAGATGCCAACAAAAAAAAATCCCCAAATCCTCTCGGGGCAAATGATGAGTTGCTCCTGGCATTATTCCAGTGCAGCAATGCAGATGCCAAACAAAAAAAACCAAATCCAAATCCTCCCGGGGCACATGATGAGCTGCTCCTGGCATTATTCCAGTGCAGCAATGCAGATGCCAAACAAAACCAAATTCAAATCCTCCCGAGGCACATGATGAGTTGCTCCTGGCATTATTCCAGTGCAGCAATGCAGATTCCAAACAAACCAAATCCAAATCCTCCCAGGGCACATGATGAGTTGCTCCTGGCATTATTCCAGTGCAGCAATGCAGATGCCAAACAAAAAACCAAATCCAAATCCTCCCGGGGCACATGATGAGTTGCTCCTGGCATTATTCCAGTGCAGCAATGCAGATGCCAAACAAAACCAAATCCAAATCCTCCCGAGGCACATGATGAGTTGCTCCTGGCATTATTCCAGTGCAGCAATGCAGATGCCGACAAAAAACAATTCCCACATCCTCTTAAGACAGATGATGATTCGCTCCTGGTACTATATTCTAGTGTAGCGATGCTGATGTCAACCCAAATCAAATCAAACCAACAACCTCTATGGCGGAATCATGCTCCGTCCCAGAATTTACCCCGTGTCGAAATCATGCTTCGCCTCGGGATATCTACCTTCCCTGCAGGAATTATGCTCCACGCCGGGGAAAAGTTAATCAGCGACACTCCGTGCCGGGGAAAAGTCAACCCGACACTCCGCGCCGGGGAAAAGTCGATCAGCGACACTCCGTGCCGGGGAAAAGACAACCACCGACACTCCGCGCCGGGGAAAAGTCCATCAGCGACACTCCGTGCCGGGGAAAAGTCAACCCGACACTCCGCGCCGGGGAAAAGTCGATCAGCGACACTCCGTGCCGGGGAAAAGTCAACCCGCGACACTCCGCGCCGGGGAAAAGTCGATCAGCGACACTCCGTGCCGGGGAAAAGTCAACCCGACACTCCGCGCCGGGGAAAAGTCGATCAGCGACACTCCGTGCCGGGGAAAAGTCAACCCGACACTCCGC
Source organism: Agapanthus africanus (assembly GCA_030015575.1). NCBI lineage: Eukaryota > Viridiplantae > Streptophyta > Magnoliopsida > Asparagales > Amaryllidaceae > Agapanthus > Agapanthus africanus. The sequence goes on from JASDDO010000024.1 coordinate 853,688,788, forward strand.
GCCGGGAAAAAGTCGATCAGCGACACTCCGTGCCGGGGAAAAGTCAACCCGACACTCCGCACCGGGGAAAAGTCGATCAGCGACACTCCGTGCCGGGGAAAAGTCAACCACCGACACTCCGCGCCGGGGAAAAGTCCATCAGCGACACTCCGCGCCGGGGAAAAGTCCATCAGCGACACTCCGTGCCGGGGAAAAGTCAACCCGACACTCCGCGCCGGGGAAAAGTCGATCAGCGACACTCCGTGCTGGGGAAAAGTCAACCACCGACACTCCGCGCGGGGGAAAAGTCCATCAGCGACATTCCGCGCCGGGGAAAAGTCAACCCGACACTCCGCGCCGGGGAAAAGTCGATCAGCGACACTCCACGCCGGGGAAAAGTCAACCCGACACTCCGCGTCAGGAAAAAGTCGATCAGCGACACTCCGTGCCGGGGAAAAGTCAACCCGACACTCCACGCCGGGGAAAAGTCGATCAGCGACACTCCGTGCCGGGGAAAAGTCAACCCGACACTCCGCGCCGGGGAAAAGTCGATCAGCGACACTCCGTGCCGGGGAAAAGTCAACCCGACACTCCGCGCCGGGGAAAAAGTCGATCAGCGACACTCTGTGCCGGGGAAAAGTCAACCCGACACTCCGCGCCGGGGAAAAGTCGATCAGCGACACTCCGTGCCGGGGAAAAGTCAACCCTACACTCTGCGCCGGGGAAAAGTCGATCAACGACACTCCGTGCCGGGGAAAAGTCAACCAGCGACACTCTGCATCGGGGAAACGTCCAACACAGACACTCCGCATCAGGGAAACGTCCAACAGTAGACACTCCGTCTCGGGGAAACGTCAACTAGCGACACTCTGCATCGGGGAAACGTCCAACACAGACACTCCGCATCAGGGAAACGTCGACAAGCGACACTCCATCTTGGGGATACGTCAACCAGCAGACACTCCGCGCCGGGGACACGTCGACCAGCGACACTACGTCTCGGGGAAACGTCAAGCAGACACTCCGTCTCGGGGACACGTCAACCAGCCGATACTCCGCCTCGAGGAAACGTCGACCAGCGACACTCCGCGCGGGGGGCACATCAACGAAATCACTCGGGGCTAGGGAAACGTCTATCACGGACACTCTATCTCGGAGACGCGTCAAGCACCGACCGTCCATGTCGTAAAAAGGGCAGTGCATCCCAAAAAGTGGGAACCAAAGCAAGTCGCCTCCACGCAAAGGAAGATCCATCAATTTCATGCACACGACCCACATATGCTGTGTGCATTTATTGATGGGGGGCAATTTGTTGGGGTAAAAATTTACACCCCGGTTGACCAGGTCAAAATCAAAGTCAACCCTAAGCCAGGTGGGCCCAAGCCCAGGTCAAGCGGGTCCATGTCCAAGTCGAGCCCGCAGCCAGCCTCCCCATGCCAACAAAAAAATCATGTAATAAATAATTTTTATGTAATTGTTTATGCATGAATGAAAACAAAATGGGCATAAAGCCAATATTTTGTAAGCCCATGGCTTATGTGCAAAAATGAAATGGCACACGAGCCATGGGATGGCTAAAATGCCATTTTTGTAAAGCCCAAGGGGCTATATGTAAATATATAAGCCTATATAAGGCAACATGATGAATAAAAAAAAGATATACACTTTTTCATTCCCCCAAAACCGAGGGTTCTTTGTGCCTCCTGCTCCTTCTCCAAGGTTCTAAATCTTCTCACTTCTTTTGAATTAAATCAAGAGTTTTATTCTTTCTTTTCCAAAACTAAATAGTTTTCCACCACAAAACCCACAAAGGGGAACTCAGATCTCCTATCAGATCTCAAAAAAGAGTGATTTTTAAAATCTCCTACTTCTTGATCTTCAAGATCCGGCTAAACAACAGAAGGAAGAAGAAGAACCCCCTTCATCAGCTTCAAAACATCCCAGGAGTTTAACTCCATACATATATACATAACAAATATTTCCTTTCTGAAGCACAGCTTCTGTTTCTTAGGCTAAAAGCCACTTTTTCTCGCCGGCGCTCAAGCGCAGAGCGCCCGTGTGCCGACACGTGGCGCGCTTGCGCTCAAGCGCAAGCGTCCGAGCGCAAGTCGTCCCGGTGCCGACACGTGGCGCGCTTGCGTTCAAGTGCAAGCGCCCGAGCGCAAGTCGCCCCGGTGCCGACACGTGGCGCGCTTGCGCCCAAGCGCAAGCGCTCGAGCGCAAGTCTCCCCCGTACCGACACGTGGCGCGCTTGCGCTCCAGCGTAGGCGCTCAAGAGCAAAGCGCCTATGTGCCGACACGTGGCGCGCTTGCGCTCAAGCGCCCAGCGCTCAAGCTCAGAGCGCCCACGTGCCGACACGTGGCACTCTAGCGCCTGAGCGCACAGCACCTAGGCGCACAGCGCCCAAAGTGCTGCCCCCACACATCCTTTGGATGCCTTTTCCCCCTCTTTCTTTTATATATATACATATATACATATATACATATGTATACATATTTGCACACATACGTGCTCCACGACACTGTCCCCCGTAAAAAACTCTGCGTGGCTCCCGATATATCCAAACCCCCCTCTTTCAAAACACAACACACGTATACTGCACATTGAGTTCGCATGACCAGTTTAACCCGTTAATCGGAGGTTCGCTCGCCCCAAAAGCGAGGGGTAATTAACGGCAGCTTAGTCCGCGGCTGCCGGAGATTCGGATCCCCACAATCAATAAACCCCCGGCCTATCCTAGGCAGGGGGAATCTGTAGTGCGCCTGACAAGCGCGCGCGTATTCACATCTCAATGGGGTGACGAAAAACACCCTATAGAGTTGCGGCTTTAGCCAAGGAACTACCGTCCCATCAGAAATCCAGATATAATTCTTAGGCAGTATCACCTGATCATGGAGATGGTTGTTCTCCAGGGAGATTGAGGTTAGGAAAGTAGACACAGAGGACAACAGCGCGGATCCACTCACAAAAGCCTTTTTCCCAGTAAAGACTTTTATGGGATGGTTGAGTATGAGATACTTCAACCACAGCTAATTGTTGGGTATGCGATACCACAACAGATGGCCCAAGTGTAAGTGGGAGATTTTTAGTAATATGTATGCCCTAGAGGCCATTACTGTACATACGATGTATATTGTAATGGATGCTTGGACATATATAGGGAGGAATTTCTTTCTCGACATGATAGTATGCTATCTAGTTGTACTTTATCTTAACATGTACTCTGATTGTCTCTATGTTACATGTTGATAAAGCCCTTAGGATATGTACTCGACTACTGGGACTATGATGAGATCATACTAGTGGGGCCGCGGTAGTCGACGAGTACATCCTATAACTGTTCCTAGTCAAGGGTGTATCGAGACAGGGCATCGATACACCAGAGTAGACTAGCTTATACGCATCTTGACCCAAATGATGGGCGATGGATGATCCCATATCCATCGGTGTTTGATATCAAGGATGGTGTACGGGTGCTCAGTGGAGACTGGGTACACTGGACGGACTCGCCGAGAACTCCCGGATGGTATTATACCTCACGTCAGATGGCAGTTCTCCGGTGACACTGGTACAGAGTAGTCTGTTGACCCGAGATCGTCATAGAGTCTTGTATGATTCCCACTGTGCTTTGATTTTCATCATACCACGTCCAAGACGGCATGCAAAAAGGTGGCTTTTGGGTACAGTCCCGGATCACATGAAGGCAATGAGCGATAGGAAGGGATTCGTCTCTCCCGGTATAGGGAGTTGATGTTGTGCTGTGTTCGATTGGCTATAACTGGAAATCCCTGGTCAGGGTTGCTGAGATTTACTGGTAAGTGTTATCAGTAGTTTCTCGAACTGTTATAGACCTCATATCGACACGACTTATCAAGCTACTGGGGTCTGACGTTTACCACCCCTAGGCAAGATATGCGACATATCAGACGACGAGACCGAACTGTACGGGAGTGTTACTGATTGGATTCACAGGAGAATGTACAGGCTTGCTTGTTGATCTTCTGAGCGCTCAATACCTGGGTGGCTGTTACGTTTAGCTGACCGCTTGCAGCTTGTGGGTATTTGATATGATCATCACCTACTGCCGGCGTATTGACGATTCTTTAGAGTCCTACACAGAGGTTTCTTAACTCAGGAAAAACGGAGTAGGAGCAGATATGTGATATGTGCAGGACCGAGGATAATGCGATATGTGATACCGTATTCTATTCTCACGATATTTGATATCAGCCGGGTCATCGGATCAAGTGTTGATTCGATGAATCGGTAAATAAGATATTAGTCGGTTATATGCGATATAGCCGGATTGTCGGATCAAGTGTTGATTCGATAATTTAATGTATAATAATATATATGATATATTAAATTACATTAACTAATATTAGCTTACTAAAAGATTCTTTTTCTCACTCGGGTAATACATTGATATATATGCGATATATGTTAATTGTATTATTTTATTTTGTTACAATAAATATTATATATGTGATATATAATATTGTAACATGATATGGTTATTAATGCAACATGTTTAGTGGAGATTAAACATGGTTAGGGTTTGATTTGGGTTAATCATTTTTAGAAGTTTCTAGAAGGTTTTCATTTTTGTTTTGGAAAAGATATTTTGCAAGATATTTCTTTAACTCAACCCAAACCCTAGCCCTAGTTGTAGGGTTCCTAGGCACTCCCAAAAGGTCTCACAAGGCATCAACCATGCCACTTTCAAATTTTACGGGTGCCGAGAAACCCTAATACGGATCGTTAACTAGATTTTAGGCGAAACAATAAACTAGTTAACAACTTAACTATGAGTAAACGGAAATACAACCTTTGTAGATCCGGTTCTCCACCTCCATAGCTCCGCAATGAAGTCTCCTCGCTGTCCAAATGGAAACCCGGGCTCTAGCGTCGGCTTCATCGGAGAAATGGGCGGGCAAGGTCGTCGGCTTCGTGCCGAAGATGATCTACGTCGAGGCATCACTAGATCAAGCTCCCACTTCACCAAGTCATGAAACTTGTGAAGAAAACACCCTATACTACTTGGCAAGAGGTAGAGGATGAAGAAATAGGAGGTGGGTTCACTTTAGAATTGGATTTCTCACTCATTTTCACATTTCACCATTGTTGGTAGAAAGCTTTCTTCATGTGAAGAAGAAGAAGAAGATGATGAAAAGAATATATCATAAAAATTATGATAAGTTATTCTTTTAAAAAAGAAAATCATAGAATACTTATCATAAACCAACCATGGTTATGTGTAGAGAGCAAACTATAGTTAGGTGAATGGTTAGGTTAGGCATAAAACAAAAATGGTGGACTATTTCAAAGCTTCATGAAACTTCAACAAAGAAACAAAATTAGCCACCATTTTCCTTTTGCCAAAATGAAATAAACAAATCAATAAATGAATAAATAAATTAAACAAAACCCTAACCATTTACTTAACCAAGGTTTAAACTTTACACAAACTCAAGTAAGCATGTATCATCAAACATGATACAATCAAGTGCACAAAAGTATATCACATATACAACTTGTGAACTTCAAGTGAGAAAATCCATTTAAAGTGAACCAATACTAGTTAATGCAAAGTAATATATCAAATATATAATTATGCATTAAATTATTAAATCAACACTTGATTTAACGACCCAGTCATATCGCATATAACCGACTAATATTCAATGTATCGGCTTATCGAATCAATCGTTGATTCGATAACTAGGTTATATCGCATACAACCAATCGATACATTCATCACGAGAATAGAATACGGTATCACATACACGCATTATTCTCGGTCCCGCACATATCTCATATGCGCTCCTATTTCGTTTCGCTTGAGCCAAGAAACCTCTGTGTAGGACTCTAAAGACTCGTCAATACGCCGGCAGTAGGTGATGATCATATCAAACACCCACAAGCCGCAAGCGGTCTGCTAAACGTAACGGCCACCCGGGTATTGAGCGATCAGAAGATCGACGAGCAAGCCCGCTCACACTCCTATGAATCCAACCAGTAACACTTACCGTACAGTCCGGTCTGATCGTCTGATATGTCGCATATCTCGCCTAGGGGTGGTAAACGTCAGACCCCAATAGCTCGATAAGTCGTGTCGATATGAGGTCTATAACTATTCGAGAAACTACTGGTAACACTTACCAGTAAATCTCAGCAACCCTGGCCAGGGATTTCCGGTTATAGCCAATCGAACACAGCGCAACATCCACTCCCTATACCGGGAGAGACGAATCCCCTCCTATCGCTCATTGCCTCCATGTGATTCGGGACTGTACCCAAAAACCACCGTTTTGCATGCCCTCTTGGACGTGGTAAGATGGAAATCAAAGCACAGTGGGAACCACACAAGACTCTATGACTATCTCGGGTCAACAGACTACTCTGTACCAGTGTCACCAGAGAACTGCCATCTGACGTAAGGTATAATACCATCTGGGAGTTCTCGGCGAGTCCGTCCAGTGTACCCAGTCTCTACTGAGCACCCGTATATTATCTCTGATGTCAAACACCAATGGATATGGGATCATCCATCGCCCATCTGTATGGGTCGAGAAGGTATACGCTAGTCTACTCTGGTATATCGATGCCCCATCTCGATACACCCACGACTAGGGATCTTGAAGGATGTACTTATGGACTACCATGTCCCCACTAGTATGATCCGCATCACAGTCCAGGTAGTCAAGTACTCATCCTAAGGGCTTTACCAACATGTAACAGAGAGACTATCAGTGTACACGTTAAGGTAAAGAGTAACCAGATAGCATACTATCATGTCGAGCAAGAAAGTCCTCCCTATATATGTCCCAGCATCCACTACAATATACATCCTATGTACAGTAATGGCCTCTAGGGCATACATATAACTAACAATCTCCCACTTGCACTAGGGCCATCTGTAGCAGTGGTTGCAGTATCACATACTCAACCATCTCACAAAAATCTCTCTCTGGGAATAGGCCTTCGTGAGTGGATCCGCCGTGTTGTCCTCTGAGTTTACTCTCCTAAGCTCGATCACCCTGGAGATCAACTATCTCCATGATCAGGTGATGCTGCCTCAGAATATGTCTGGATCACTGATGGGACCGGCGTTCCTTGGCATAAGCCACAACTCCATTGTCTCACAATGGTTGGAACGTAGTTCATCTCATGAACCAATATACACCCAAACATCCTCTTTGGTAGCATGTTAAGTAGCGATGTATCCTGCCTTTATCGTCTAGTTTGCCACGGTATCTAGCTTGGAACTCTTCCAACATACCGTCCCTTTACTGAGGGTAAAGACAATGCCTGCGACTGACTTTCAGTCGTCCTTATCACCCTGGAACCCTTCCAGTGATTCTCCCCAGGATCGGTTGATACCATCTCACTACAACTAGTGAGAATCCTAACATCCAATTAGATCTATCTCATAGATCCAAAACTCAGGATTTAGGAGGTATCACTTTCATCCTATATGGAGAATCATTGTGATAAGCGGAGATTGATCGAGCGTAGCATAGGAAACTCCTTCCCTATCAAGAGTATGTCATCCATGTATTCTACGAGGATCGTCACCATACTCCCTACTACCTTTTTGTTTATACAAGGTTCATCTACCATTTTGATGATGTCAACTTCTTTGACTAATCCATCAAAACAGATGTTCCAACTCCGCGATGCCTACTTTATCCTATAAAGCATCTTGCACACGTTTCCGCTGCTCCCACTGTCTACGAGGCCCTCTGGCTGTGTACTTATAGACGCACTCTTCTAAAATATCATTTAGAAAAGCAGTCATGACACCCAACCGCCAGATATCGTAGTCATGGTATGTAGCCGTGGCAAGTAGTATCTGGATGGACTTAAGCATAGGTACTGGAAAAGGTTTCATCATTATCCATGCCTGGTCGATGACGAAAACCTTTAACAAGTCCAGCTTTGAAAGTCTCAACCTTTCCAAGTACACCAAGTAATCTTCTCAAGATATACTTGCTCCTGATGGGAATTTAACCCTTCAGATATAGCAACCAAAGTCCATACTTTGTTGGTGTATAAGGATTCCATCTCAGATCGCTAAGCATCCATCCATTCTTACAGAGTCACACTCCTGATGGCCAGCTCGAAACTAGTTGGGTCATCATCTCATGATGCAATCCTCGCTCCCACTGTCATAGAGAAACAGAAGTATCTCTCAGGTGGGTGAGGAACTCTACTAGATCGGCGGAGAGGCTGAGGTTCGTTGGAAACTATTGAATCCTTTGGTTCTTTCAAATCATCAGCTGCAGTTTGTTTGGCTGGAACATTTCCAGTTCTACATAACAGACCTTGCCTCGAGCTTGTCCGGATTTTTCTTTTCAGACATAGGCTAGACAACCCCAAATCTTAACTAACTTAAGAGATGGGCTCTTCCCTTATCATATCAAATATGAAATGGTAGGCAACTGATTTGATTTGAACCCTATTCAATAGGTATGCAGCTTCTCAAGTGCATAACTCCCAAAAAGGAAATAGGTAACTCAGTAGTACTCATCATAGAGCACACCTTATCATATAGGGTGTGATTGCTCCTTTCCGATATACCATCGTGCTATGGTGTATACGGAGGAGTAATGCTGAGAGAGAAACTCATTCTCCTTTAGAAAAGTCTAAGAATTCCGTGCTTAAGTATTCTCCTCCTTGATCACATCAAAGGACATAATACTTATACCCGTTTTGGTTCTCTACTTCTAACTTATATTCTGTGAATATCTCAAAAGGTTCGGACTTGTGTTTCAACAGGAACATATGTCTGAATCTAAAGAGATCATCAGAGAATGTAATGAAGTATAAAGAACCGGTCTTGGCATGTGTAGACAGGGGACCTACATACATCATCATGTATCAGTCCCAAGAGTTTACTAACTCTTTCTCTGTTACCAATAAACAGAGCTGTGGTCATCTTATCTCAGTGACATGACTGGCAAGTTTCATAAGATGTAAATTCAAACTGATTTAAATATGCATCTATATGTAACTTCAGCTAGTCAGGTCGCATTGATATGACCTAGTCTACAATACCTTAAGAAGAATTCGTTCATTTCTGAACTCTTCCTCTTATGTGTGTTCCATATACTAAGAACTGTAGTTTGATTTAGAACATCAATGCTTTTAGATAACGTGCCTGATCCGATCAACTTTTGATATAGGAAATGTTCAAAATATTATCCAACAATATAAAATTTTATCATTTCTTTACTAATAAAGAGATAGATATGATTTTGTATATCAGGTTCGGTATCTAATAACATTCGTTCAGAATCAATGTATTTGGAATACAGGGTGACAGTGACCAACAGACTTGGCTGCAACACTTGCCCCGTTTTCTGCCTCATGAAACTTATCACCCGTTCTCAGTCCTCTACCTTTCTATAGCCCTATGTAACAGATTACATATCTGGGATTCTGATCTGGTATCACATACCCAGGACGTAAAGGATACAGAGAAACGGTTCTGTATAATGAACACACCCGAAGGAGATGCATCATATGCACTTTCTTCGTTTGGGCGGCACGGGAATTCTGGTAATCCCCAATTTCCTGCTCTGTGTTATAACAATTATAAGTTGGAGTGAGACCAACATTCCCCAGCTCAGTATAACAAGCGGGTTCGGTCAATATATCCGTTTTATTATCTTGATTAAGGCGTGATATGGTCGCTACCTGGAGAGAGAGAAGAAAACACTCAGCGTGCGCTCTTGCAAGAATAGATTGGTTATTATTTTATCTAATCAGGATGGCTCCCACTGCTTTTTATCAAATCTTCCTTCAAACCCTAAAAGGAAAGACTAGCCAGGATTAATTACACACTACAAGTTCGCCAATCTTTCACCCAGGCCAGTGTCGGTACTTTGAGGGAGGTCCCCCGTGCTTTCGCACGAACCTAATTAATGTAAACCTCGTTTTCCCAGAGGCGTAACCTCGTTAACACCTTTCTAGACACCTACTTGATCGGCTAATTGTAATGCGTAAAATTCTCCCAGGAGTAACTCTTACTCGCAGCGGGTATCGGGATCCAACTATCTCATAGATGGTATGCAATCTCATTGCAAATTTCAACACTTGAAATTCCCGATAATATTTTACCCCTAGCGTCCTATGACCTTGACGCAGGCCAACAAACCATAGTCCGCTAGTCAAGTTCAACCCGTCATTTCCTGATTGAATTAAACCCACCCGCATGACCCTTGACGCAGGCCAACAAAGTCGCACGACTACCCTAATCCAATCTGCATCATATGCATAAGCAGATAAATACCAGTTAGCTACCGTACAGTACGCCTTGACGCAGGCCAACAAACGTAGCACGAATACTAACTACTACTTATCTGAAATGACGGAGGGCTACGACAGGTTTTTCTGAAAACCTATTGCGTAATGAACTTGATATCACTGTAGAATCAAATGATTTTGAAATGGAGTGTCTTTGAGGCTTTTCTAGTTTTGCTAAAGGAGTCACTCCCGGTGAAGGGATCGTCGGTCCTTTCCTCGTCGAATGAGGTGCGGGATATATCATATATATCACTGTGCATCGCAAAAACACTTAAAAGCAATCAAAAGACAAACCGAGTGTCTAGCATCTGCCAGTTATTGCTAAAGGAGTCACTCCCGGTGAAGGGATCTCGGTCCTTTCCTCATCGAATAAGGTGCAGGATATATCACATATACCTCTGTGCAAAGCAAAATACTGTAGCTACCTGTTTTATTTTGAAATTCGATTCTACAATATCTTAGGTTTCTTTTATTTCATTAATCATATTAATGAAGTCCCATCATTTAAAGTACCTAAACATCACAGATAAATATAACGTACGCTTATGCCATCCGCATTCGCCTCGATGTCCCGTCTGCACCGTTAGGTTAGGTAACTAACGGCAGAGCGAGGCAGGGCTAGCGCGGGTGTAAAACATAAGCAACGTCTATATAATATATCATATATACTATATATAATATCTGTCACAGAACATCACATGATCACATCACAGATAAATCACAGCAGAAGAAACATATGAAATATTGGATATACTAGGACGTCCGTGTTTTCAATACGAGCCAGTATAAAACACGGATTCCACGGTCGTGATGAATAGCCTATCCCACACCCCTAGACCCCTACGAGAGCGGCAAGCAACCCTACCAATTCTAGAGTTAGGAGACCCGGACTCGACTCCTCGAGTTGGTCTCCCACTGGACTCCAGAACCCGGTTACTTGTGCTCCCCTCCTTGGGTCTATCCTAGTGCAGAAAAGTAAATAATATACAAAAAGTGACATCTTCCGCAACCTGGAAGTGCCCCAATAAAAGAATATTACATACAAGTTTTTACAAGAATGAAAATGAAAAACACTCATCTCACATAAAAACCCCCGGCTATTCAAACACGACGATCCAATATAACATATCCAGCAACACATAACATCACATGTCATCAACGTAAGTAAATATGCGCATCCCAATTGTCGTTGACATATAGCAACGAAACCGGCGATATCACATATTACACTTACGGTCACAGAAAAGAAAGTGTAAAACTACAACAGTTGGAATCCGCAATCTCTTTAGACATCGCATGCCTAATCAAATGAATTCCTTAGACATCACATGCCTAACAATTATAAACCCCGCATTTTAGTCTCATTATCGAAAACTCTTTTCAATATCAAGTCGGGCAATTCAACAAGATTCCCGACATCCTGATCGAATGCTCGTCGCAAACTTTAGTAGGCGGCCGCACCCCCGACGCCGTCGACGAAGTGCACCAAGGCGGAACGCCGCTGCCGCGAGCACCCGAATGGATGCTTTCGGCGACGGGGTTCTCCTACAGTCACTTGGTCGGGGCTATGGAGTGAGGCTGTCTATTAAGTTTACCCGGCGAGTATCCGCGTACGCTACGTGATTGCGACGGACTTTTGATCACATCAAAATTCCGTGGCAACCGATCAAGTGAGACTAAAGTGCTACGTTTATAACATTCATTCAGTTATCTCATAACAACTTGTGAATTCCAATTATTGTATCACATTCCGGATAAATAGAAAATGTTAAACTTTCCGATCGAACAATCGAACACCCAAGTTTTCCCGAAACAGCTCAACTCATGAAATAAGTTCAAAGAAATTCACTTCGTGCCTCAGTACCAACGGTCCAGCGGTAGAAGGGTCAAGCCAACGCCTCACATATGGCACGCCGTACTGCCCCAAACCCGAAGGTTCAAAGGGCAGTTCAAGACGGTCACATAATCGAGTTAAGGTTTGTTGTCTTCTAGAGGGTCCATCGAGTTACTTGCACTACTTAGAATGTCGTTAAACCACGGAAAAATCCAACACTTGGAAATTTCCCGACAGGGGAAAAATTGGGTATTTATATCCGGTCGAACTTTTTAACATATCCAAAAATTATCCAGAATCCACATAGACAAAATCTGATAATCCGATCGAATCATCGAATCCCCAAAACAACCCCAGAAAATTCAACTCTTGAATAATATTTAAAAATACCCAGAGAACTCAGCACTGAATAAAAGAAGTTACTGTGCAAAATTGGAAGCGTGACGTCACACTTTAGCCGCGGAACCGCCGCATAAGCTAGGCTTATGCCGCGGTTCCGCCGCACATTAGAGGGATCATGAGATAAATTTTGCGCCGTAATTCTTAGAATTCCCTGCTGAATTTTTTAAGCATTTTTAATATGGAAAAATCCCAGTTTTTACAAAAAGTCCAGAGAGCTATTTTGGGGTTAGGGTTTTGGTTCGATCGGGTTTCAAATGTCGTCTACATATCGCCTAAGGCTCTAGCTAGGCTCTGATACCACTGTAGGGTTCCTAGGCACTCCCAAAAGGTCTCACAAGGCATCAACCATGCCACTTTCAAATTTTACGGGTGCCGAGAAACCCTAATACGGATCGTTAACTAGATTTTAGGCGAAACAATAAACTAGTTAACAACTTAACTATGAGTAAACGGAAATACAACCTTTGTAGATCCGGTTCTCCACCTCCATAGCTCCGCAATGAAGTCTCCTCGCTGTCCAAATGGAATCCCGGGCTCTAGCGTCGGCTTCATCGGAGAAATGGGCGGGCAAGGTCGTCGGCTTCGTGCCGAAGATGATCTACGTCGAGGCATCACTAGATCAAGCTCCCACTTCACCAAGTCATGAAACTTGTGAAGAAAACACCCTATACTACTTGGCAAGAGGTAGAGGATGAAGAAATAGGAGGTGAGTTCACTTTAGAATTGGATTTCTCACTCATTTTCACATTTCACCATTGTTGGTAGAAAGCTTTCTTCATGTGAAGAAGAAGAAGATGATGATGAAAAGAATATATCATAAGAATTATGATAAGTTATTCTTTTAAAAAAGAAAATCATAGAATACTTATCATAAACCAACTATGGTTATGTGTAGAGAGCAAACTATAGTTAGGTGAATGGTTAGGTTAGGCATAAAACAAAAATGGTGGACTATTTCAAAGCTTCATGAAACTTCAACAAAGAAACAAAATTAGCCACCATTTTCCTTTTGCCAAAATGAAATAAACAAATCAATAAATGAATAAATAAATTAAACAAAACCCTAACCATTTACTTAACCAAGGTTTAAACTTTAAACAAACTCAAGTAAGCATGTATCATCAAACATGATACAATCAAGTGCACAAAAGTATATCACATATACAACTTGTGAACTTCAAGTGAGAAAATCCATTTAAAGTGAACCAATACTAGTTAATGCAAAGTAATATATCAAATATATAATTATGCATTAAATCATTAAATCAACACTTGATTTAACGACCCGGTCATATCGCATATAACCGACTAATATTCAATGTATCGGCTTATCGAATCAATCGTTGATTCGATAACTAGGTTATATCGCATACAACCAATCGATACATTCATCGCGAGAATAGAATACGGTATCACATACACGCATTATTCTCGGTCCCGCACATATCTCATATACGCTCCTATTTCGTTTCGCTTGAGCCAGGAAACCTCTGTGTAGGACTCTAAAGACTCGTCAATACGCTGGCAGTAGGTGATGATCATATCAAACACCCACAAGCCGCAAGCGGTCTGCTAAACGTAACGGCCACCCGGGTATTGAGCGATCAGAAGGTCGACGAGCAAGCCCGCTCACACTCCTGTGAATCCAACCAGTAACACTTACCGTACAGTCCGGTCTGATCGTCTGATATGTCGCATATCTCGCCTAGGGGTGGTAAACGTCAGACCCCAATAGCTCGATAAGTCGTGTCGATATGAGGTCTATAACTATTCGAGAAACTACTGGTAACACTTACCAGTAAATCTCAGCAACCCTGGCCAGGGATTTCCGGTTATAGCCAATCGAACACAGCGCAACATCCACTCCCTATACCGGGAGAGAAGAATCCCCTCCTATCGCTCATTGCCTCCATGTGATTCGGGACTGTACCCAAAAACCACCGTTTTGCACGCCCTCTTGGACGTGGTAAGATGGAAATCAAAGCACAGTGGGAACCACACAAGACTCTATGACGATCTCGGGTCAACAGACTACTCTGTACCAGTGTCACCAGAGAACTGCCATCTGACGTAAGGTATAATACCATCTGGGAGTTCTCGGCGAGTCCGTCCAGTGTACCCAGTCTCTACTGAGCACCCGTATATTATCTCTGATGTCAAACACCAATGGATATGGGATCATCCATCGCCCATCTGTATGGGTCGAGAAGGTATACGCTAGTTTACTCTGGTATATCGATGCCCCGTCTCGATACACCCACGACTAGGGACCTTGAAGGATGTACTTATGGACTACCATGTCCCCACTAGTATAATCCGCATCACAGTCCAGGTAGTCAAGTACTCATCCTAAGGGCTTTACCAACATGTAACAGAGAGACTATCAGTGTACACGTTAAGGTAAAGAGTAACCAGATAGCATACTATCATGTCGAGCAAGAAAGTCCTCCCTATATATGTCCCAGCATCCACTACAATATATATCCTATGTACAGTAATGGCCTCTAGGGCATACATATAACTAACACTAGTTAATTCTCTACAAAGTTTGTTTAACCATGGTTGCATTATTCATCATTATTATCCTTTCATTATTCATCACAAAAGGATTACTACAATTCTTCTTCATCTTTGAGCTTCATGAAAAGCTTTCTAGGTTTTTCCTAAGTGATGAAAATGAATGAGAATATGAAAACAAATGAGAGCAAAAATCCTACTTCATCATTCTCATCTACCCTTGCCCTTTAGATGAGAGTGTTCACTTCATTTAGTGAGTGTTAACTTGTGTTAATGAAACTTCAAGGTAGATCATCTTTGTTATTGAAGATCGGAAGCAAGCTTGCATCTTTCTCTTCGTGGAGCCTCTCGAGAGTCCGGAACACGATGATCACAGCGAAGGGACCTCAACACGGAGCTTTAGAAGTGAAGGACTGGATCTACAAATGTTGTAATCCCTCTCACTTAGAGTTAAAATGTTTAACATACTTGTTTTCGCCTAATCTCAAGTTTAAAGATCCGGCTTTGGGTTGTTCGGCACGGCTAAATTTTTAATCGGGCATGGTTGATGCCTCGTAGATCCTTGTGCGTGTGCCTAGCAAGCCTACAATTACCGACAGTGTGTGTGTAGCATACACTTGGTGCTCGTGCAACATGAACTGTCAATAATGGTGCAGTGCCTAATGGGTACAAGTCCAGACACAACAAGTAATAATATGAAGTGATGTCCATGCACAATCTCTATATGTGTATATAAACACGCAGCTAATATAATATCATATCATATATAGCCCTGACGCTTAACGCCATACGGGCAATCTCCCCGTAGATGTTAAATCTACTCACCGATAATCGCGGACTAGGTAGATCCAATCACCCGCTTCCCTTTCTTCGCAGTGTTCGAAGTCCCCGCCTGTGATCTTATTAACACAAACATAGCAAATGCAAAATCTCAGAAATCGACCAATATCACATACAAACTACGCTTGACCGACGCACCAACTCCAATCCATCTCTCAAGTGTTCGTCTAGTGGTTAACGTGTATAGAGACAACCCAAAACCAACCTAAGTGCAGCAGCTACATAAGATCATGAACCGTGTCGGATAACATAACACGCGTATTCAACGCACTAGATTATAGCAAAGTGATCACAGGTTTTGATATACAAACAATTAGTGAATGTTGCAAGTTCCACGAGACCACATACAACCCCAGAGACCCCACGACCAAGATTCAAAACCCCAGCCCCCACTCTGGCCGCAATTTGAGGCTAGAACCAATAAATCTGCGGCCCAAAAATGAAGGGGTGGCCTCAGGTTTTTATGGTGGGTTCTAGGTCACAACACTAGGTCACTGTGATGGGAACTTTTCCAAACAATACCTGGTTCTACAGCAGATTACAGAGACACCACAATGACACTAAAAAAATACGATATTTGCACGAAACTAAACTTTACGCATTCTAAACTGAAAATAATATGCTACACAACAATATAAACTCCTAATTCACAGTTAAAGGTCATTACCTAGCCACTTTTGCTCAAAATCCTAGCTTTCCAAGCTCCAAGGCAACTTAGTGGCTAAAACATGACATGAGAAGTGATTTAGTGGGATTTTTGTGAAGTTTTGCAAGGATTTAATGAATGGATAGTGAGGGTTTCAATTTAGAGTTGAGGAGATAAGGAAAAAAAATTGTGAAGAGATAAGAATGAGAGAGTGAGGGGAAATAATGGTGAGGGGTGAATATAGAGTGAACCAAAACCTTATTCTTACTCTCTCCCTCTCCTCATTAAAGCCCTCATTAATGCTCTCATGACTCACCTAGCAACCTCTCTCTCTCTCTCTCTCTCTCTCTCTCAATCCTAACAAAGAAGATATTTTCTCACACAAAATATCTTGGGTTAGGGTTAAACAAACAAGGATTAGGTTAATTGTTTTCATGGTCACTAAATGAGATTAACACTAACTAACCATCACATTAACATGCACATGTGTGTATAAGCCATAACAAATAATAATAAAATATTAATTAATTGTTATAAAATTTGAGGAAACCGATTTGGTAAGCTTTTCCCTAAAAACCGGCATTAACGCTTAATTAACACTAATCGCATTCTAAGGTGTTACAATCTCCCCCCTTAAAGAAATTCGTCCCCGAATTAAAATTCTCACTAAGCGTACCTTCAAAGAGATGAGGGAATTTCTTTCACATCTCGCTCTCGGCCTCCCAAGTGATCTCCTCACTAGTCGGGCTACGCCAAAGAACTTTTACAGATGGCAAGACCTTTGATCGAAGTTTCTTCACCTGCCGATCCAAAATAACTACCGGCTGCTCAGTGAACGAAAGATCTCGCTCAAGCTGAACGGTCTGGTGCTGAATCATGTGAGAAAAATTATGAAGGTATCAACGAAGTATCGACACATGAAATGCAGGGTGAACATTCAGAAAATTGGGCGGGAGCGCCAAACGACAAGCAACAGGACCAACTCACTCAAGGATCTCGAAAGGACCTACAAATCTGGGACTAAGCTTCCCATTTTTTCCAAATCTCATAACGCCCTTCATCGGAGAAATCCGCAGGAATACATGATACCCCACTACGAACTCAAGTCTGCAACGATGACGGTCGGCATAAGACTTCTATCTGCACTGGGCTGCTCTCATCCTGTCCTGAATCAGCTAGATCATCTCCGTAGTCTCCTGAACTAGCTGGGGTCCTAAATTCTTACTCTCACTGAGTTCGGTCCAACAGACTGGCGATCGACACTTACTACCATACAAGGCCTCGAAAGGTGCCATCTGAATAGTCTCCTAAAAGCTGTTGTTGTAGGAGAACTCAATCAACCACAAGTGACGATCCCAACTGCCACCAAAATCAAGCACGTACGCCCGAAGCATATCCTCTAGAGTCTGTATCGTCCGCTCTGATTGACCATCGGTCTGCGGATGGAAAGCGGTGCTAAAACTCAACCGGGTACCCATAACTTCCTGAAGCTTCTGCCAAAGACGGCTAGTGAACTGGGTGCCCCTGTCGGATACAATGCATGTGGGAACGCCGTGCAAACGCATAATCTCATCTATATACAACTGAGCATACTGAGCATAACCGAAAGTGGTCTTCACTGGAAAGAAGTGAGCCGCTTTCGTCAACCGGTCAACAATCACCCAAATGGAGTCATACCCCCGACTGGTTCTGGATAGACCCACAACAAAGTCCGTGGAAATCTGCTCCCATTTCCACTCAGGAACGGACAAAGGATGCAACTCTCTAGCCGGTCTCTAATGCTCGGCCTTGACTTGCTAACAAGTCAGGCACCTCGAAACGAAGTCCGAAACATCGCGCTTCATCCATTCCCACCAGTAAATGTCTCTCAAATCACTGTATATCTTGGTGGAAACTGGATGAACGCTAAAGGCTGACTGATCTGCCTGCTCTAGGATCTCGCATCTCAACCCATCAATATCTGGTATACACAAGTGAGTCCTCTAACGTAGAACACCATGGGCATCAATCAAGAACTCCGAATCTGTACCCTGCCGAACAAGCTCAAGAATCTCATATAAACAGGCATCACTGGGCTGCGCCTCACGGATACGATCAAGTAGAAGTGGACGGGCACGGACATGAACAAACTGTCCCCCAGTAGGAGTGAATTCAAACTGTACTCTACCATCGCACAAGATCTGCCAATCTACAGAAGACTGTCGCTGAACTGTGCTCAACTAGGACAAGCTACCCCCGGGCCTACGACTCAAAACATCAGCTACCACATTCGCCTTGTCCGGGTGATAAAGGATCTCACAATCATAATCCTTTACAAGCTCCATCCACCGGCGTTGTCTCAGATTCAGATCCCGCTACTGGATGATGTACTTCAAGCTCTTGTGGTCCGTGAAAATCTGACACGACTCCCCATATAAGTAGTGTCTCCAAATCTTCAACGCAAAGACCACCGCGACCATCTCAAGATCATGAGTGGGATAATTCTTCTGGTGTTTCTTCAGCTGTCTAGAAGCATAAGCAATCACTCTATCATGCTGCATCAAAACACAACCGAGCCCCACTCGAGAAGTATCACAGTAAACAACAAAGCCACCCGATCCAGAAGGCAAAGATAGAACTGGTGTCGTCGTCAACCGAGTCTTCAACTGCTGAAAACTCTGCTTGCACGCACTAGTCCAAAGAAAAGGAACCCCCTTCCGGGTCAGTCCAGTCAGTGGTGCAGCGATACTCGAGAAATCCTGCACGAAGCGGCGGTAATAACCAGCTAAGCCCAAAAAGCTGCAGAGCTCTGTCACAGATACAGGTCTTGGCCATAGCTGTATAGCCTCGATCTTCCTCGAGTCTACAAGAATACCGTCTCCCATCGCCACATGACCCAGGAAGTCAACTCTATCAAACCAAAAAGCGCACTTTGAGAATTTAGCATACAGCTGGCACTCTCTCAATATCTGCAAAGCAATCCTCAAGTGCTGCTCATGCTCCTCACGACTCCTAGAGTAGACCAGAATGTCATCAATAAACACAATAATAAACTAGTCAAGGAACGGCCTGAAAATCCGGTTCATCATATCTATGAATGCTGCTGGGGCATTGGTGAGTCCGAACGACATCACCAGAAACTCATAATGCCCATAGCATGTACGAAAAGCAGTTTTCGGAATGTCATCATTCCGAACCCGCAACTGATGATAACCCGAACGCAAATCAATCTTAGAAAAATGTTTCGCACCCTGGAGCTGATCAAAAAAATCGTCAATGCGAGGTAAAGGATACCTATTCCGCACCGTAACTCGATTCAATTGACGATAATCAATACACAACCTCAAACTGCCGTCCTTCTTCTTGACGAACAGAACAGGAGCTGCCCAAGGCAAAACACTCGGACGCACAAGTCCATTATCTAGCAACTCTTGCAATTGATCTTTAAGCTCTCTAAGCTCCGCCGGAGCCATCCGGTAAGGCGGTATAGAAATAGGCCCCGTACCAGGGATCAAATCAATGCAAAACTCAATATCGCGCTCTGGCAGCAAACCAGGTAACTCATCAGGAAAAACGTCGGGAAACTCTCGCACGATAGGAACCCGGTCCAACGGCTCTACTGTGACTCCAGTATCACAAATGAAAGCCAAGAATCCCCGACATCTCCTCCTCAAAAGCAGCTAGCGCAAAGGGTTGAAATCAAATTGTGAAGGGCGGCACCCCGGTCCCCCTGCACAACCCGAACAGACTCGCCCGGAAAAGTAAAACTGATTGTTTTCTCACGGCAGTCCACAGACGCATAACAAGCTGCTAACCAGTCCATGCCAAGGAGAACATCGAAGTCCAACATATCTAGAATGATCAAATTGACGGACGAATCTCTATCTCCTATACAAACGGCACATGACCGAAACACATGTCGCAAAACAAAAGAATCGCCAACAGGAGTAATCACAATAAGCGGCTGATCTAGCAAACACGACTCTCGGCCCAACCTCGGCACAAAGTGTGTAGAAACATACGAGTACGTAGATCCCGGATCAAAAAAAATATGTGCATCAAAAGAACATACAGAAAGAGTACCTGAAACCACAGCATTGGATGCCTGCGCGTCCTGATGAGTCAAGGCAAACACCCGAGCCTGCCCTCTACCAGCAACTGGCTGACCTCCACCTGTACCATCCCGTCCTCTCGACACAAAACCACCGCGACCACGACCTCCCTGAACATGAGTCTGATGCGGAGCAACAACAGGCATAAGAGGCAACGCCCTCTGAGGTGGAGAAGATGGTAAGGTAACATGTGGTACGGCTGTCTATCTCTGGCGTATCACAGTACAATCCCTAACCATGTGAGATAAATTGCCACACCTAAAGCACCCAGACGTCGACTGCTGACCCTCCTGGGGATAAGTGCTGAATAACTGGCCTCGTCCCACAACTCCACTACCCCCAGTACCTGAACAGAATCTGTCCTGGCATCCAAACGTCCATCTCCGTGCTGATATAACAGTACGAACCCTCTTCGGTTCTGGAACAACCGACGTCTCGGAAAGACATTCCTCAACCAATAGGGCTACGACCACCGCTGCTGTATACGTGTCACAATGATGAATGCTGATAACGAGGAACAACTGGGTAAGCAGGCCTCGAACAGACCTCTTGACCCACATCTCCTCAGTAGCTACCAAATACGTAGCATACATAGACAGCTCGGTAAACTGCACATCGTACTCGACCACCGTCATACCCGGAGTCTGGCGTAATGACTCGAAACTGCGCGCTTGAGCATCCCTGACGCTCTGCGGAAGAAAACACGGAAGAAACACTGTCACGAACTCAGCCCGGGTCATAGGAGAAAGACCTGCAACTCTGCCCTTCTCTAAGGACTCACACCACTTCTGGGCCAAACCTCCAGACGAAAACTCGCGAACTCTACCCATCTCACTTCGGAGCATCTCAGCGAATGACATATCCTGGCCATCCGATCGATAAACGACTGCGATCCTCGGCTATATTGGTGCCAGTGAAAACCGGTGGCCTCCGCCTCATGAACTCCGATAACGATATGGTGATCACCTCCGTAGCTGCAGGTACGACTGTCGGAACAGAAGGCACCAACACGGTCCCCGTAACGGGTGGAACAACCTCCTGCCTCTGCGCTCGAATGGCCTCAACTAACAACCCCACCATCTGGCGCAAATCCTGTATACCAGCCCCTAGCATAGCCATATGGTCTGTCGAAGGTGGAACAATCTGTTCCCGCACAATGGGCGTACCACCCGGGTCAGTCCTCGTCTCGGACGAGTCAACTCTGACCTCGGCCCTCGCGGCCACTCTATGTGCCCTCGTAGTCTTCAGTGGCATAAAGGCTTGAAATGGAAACAGGATTCAATAAGAACACAGAAATCAAATCACAAGGATGTATATAATCACGGAAGGAATTTCAAACAATAAGTCCTAAGGTCACTTAGGCGGAGTACCATATCGTAAGTATGCCGCGGAACATACACACGCTACGTTACTCAGCTTAAGCTACTTAGTCCATCATACCAAGGTCATGCTACACTCCGAAAGGTAAAACCTAGCGCTCTGATACCAACTTTGTCACGACCCAGATTAGGCATATGACCGGCACTTAGACTACATAACGTCAACAGGCGTAACGAAGTTTAAGTAAGCCGAAAACCCAGCAATCTAAACCATTACAAGAAGTAAAGGAAAGAAACACTTTTAAAAACTCAAGTAAGAACTTAAACCTTAAGTTTGTTTTTCATAAAAATTTTGGCAGCACCTCCTTCGTAAAAGTCAGCCCCGAAACGGGTACAAACATAAGATATAAGTAAAGCATCCCAAAAAGGGAGAAAATCTCGCCCAAAGGCAGAAAAAACCACCACAACAGATATACAACGCCGTAGCGAAGAAATGAGATAATCCACATAAATAAAGACCAGCTCATACGAGCACAACAACCAGAGTCATAAGAATATACAACATCGATCCTCACAACTCGTCTCTAAGTCAATATATGAAGGTGGTAGATGAAGAGTACTAGATACAAAAGATATACAATGTACATCATCGGATAATCGCAACCCACCAATAGCAAAAGGCTTCACAGCCATCCGTAGCGGTATCCGCAAAAGTAGAGATAATAAGGCGCCCTGCCGCAACTACTCGGAGGATCAGACCTGCAAAACATTGCGGCACAACGGGGGTGAGTTGCCAACTCGTGAATAGAAAATAACATCATACTGAAATCGCAAGTATGCATGAACAACGCTAAATCTATCACATGTAATCTGAAGTATGACAATATGAATAGGCAACAATCATGTAAAGGTACATCATCACGGTACTACAACTACATGGAGCAATGCATAACAAATGATCCTGAGTGTAGGATGATATAATAAAATCTCATCCAAAAATCATCAGCATGGAAAAACCCCAGTGTCCCTCACTGACACATCAAATCCCAAAATCCTCAGGCACCGCATCCTCAGATCGGCCCTCATATCCTGTAAGTCTCATGGAACCTGAGTGTCCAACATCAACACCCGAAACATCATAAAAACATATGCAGGTATATATATGTGTGTGTGTGTGTGTGTGTGTGTGTGTCCCTCAATGACATATAAAAATCATGGAACCTGAGTGTTCAACACCGACACTCGAAACATCACAAAACCCGTGTCCAGCATCGACACGTAAATCCTCATATCTCGGGCTCCATCAGTCCGGATCGGCCCTCGGGATCCGTCGGTCCGGATCGGCCCTTATCAATATCTCGAGCTCCGTCAATCCGGACCGACCCATATCAATATCTCACGAGAAACCGAGGTTTCAAACAATACATAAGTTTCTTGAAATACCCCCACAATTCTCAAATCGAGAAAACATCAAGTGATGAATAAGAATACTTGCATAGATCATTATGATAATATATATTATATATATGTACATATATAACAGCATCCCATACCACTGATATATATATACAGATATAACAGCGTCCCATACTACTGATATATATCATCAGGAGTAAAACATCCAGAAAACCTCATATATGCAACATAAAACAGTAATATGAGCATATCATGGAAAAACCGCTATTTAAATGCATTAAGTTATTAAATATATCATGTGCTTCCCAATTCTCCAAAACCCAAAGCAACATCTTATAAAGGTGAACACGTGGCTATACCAAGAAATGAGTATATACCTATCAATAATGATGTAATACCATACAGGTATATGTGTAGCTATATCAAGGTATATGGGTGTACATATAAGAATGTTTGCATGATGTATATGTAGCTATATCTCATATGTGTATACACCTGTCAATAATGATACAATACCATATGGGTATAAGTATAGCTGTAGCAAAGAAAGGCATATATGAAGCTTATAGGTATACAGGTATGCTATATTTCATATGCGCAACCGTACAAGAATCAATGCCTCAATGTCACTAATCAATAGCAGGGTATATGTGTAAGCATGTATGCTATATTTCTTATGCACCATCGCACAAGAATCAATGCCTCAATGTCGCTAACCAATAGCAAGGTATATCATATGAATATTTTGGTGTGTGTATCATGACAATTACCGACAGTGTGTGTGTAGCATACAATTGGTGCTCGTGCAACATGAACTGTCAATAATAGTGCAGTGTCCAATGGGTACAAGTTCAGGCACAACAAGTAATAATATGCAGTGATGTCCATGCACAATCTCTATATGTACATATAAGAACGCAGCTAATATCATATCATATCATATCTAGCCCCGACGCTTAACGCCATACGGGCGATCTCCCCGTAGATGTTAAATCTACTCACCGAAAATCGTGGACTAGGTAGATCCAATCACCCGCTTCCCTTTATTCGCGGTGTTCGAAGTCCCTGCCTGCGATCCTATTAACACAAACATAGCAAATGCAAAATCTCAGAAATCGACCAATATCACGTACAAACTACGCTTGACCGACGCACCAACTCCAATCCAACTCTCAAGTGTTCGTCTAGTGGTTAACGTGTATAGCGACAACCCAAAACCAACCCATGTGCAGCTGCTACACAAGATCACGAACCGTGTCGGATAACGTAACACGCGTATTCAAAACACTAGATTATAGCAAAGTGATCTCATATTTTGATACACAAACAATTAGTGAAAGTTGCAAGTTCCACGAGACCACATACAACCCTAGAGACCCCACGACCAAGATTCAACACCCCAGCACCCACTCTGGCCGCAATTTGAGGCCAGAACCAATAAATCTGCGGCCCAAAAATGAAGGGGTGGCCTCAGGTTTTTATGGTGGGTTCTAGGTCACAACACTAGGTCACTGTGATGTGAACTTTTCCAAACAATACCTGGTTCTACAGCAGATTACAGAGACACCACAATGACACTAAAAAAATACGATATTTGCACGAAACTAAACTTTACGCATTCTAAACTGAAAATAATATGCTACACAACAATATAAACTCCTAATTCACAGTTAAAGGTCATTACCTAGCCACTTTTGCTCAAAATCCTAGCTTTCCAAGCTCCAAGGCAACTTAGTGGCTAAAACATGACATGGGAAGTGATTTAGTGTGATTTTTGTGAAGTTTTGCAAGGATTTAGTGAATGGATAGTGAGGATTTCAGTTTAGAGTTGAGGAGATAAGGAAAAAAAATTGTGAAGAGATAAGAATGAGAGAGTGAGGGGAAATAATGGTGAGGGGTGAGTATAGGGTGAACCAAAGCCTTATTCTTACTCTCTTCCTCTCCTCATAAAAGCTCTCATTTTTGCTCTTATGACTCACGTATCCACCTCTCTCTCTCTCTCAATCCAAACAAAGTAGATATTTTCTCACACAAAATATCTAGGGTTAAGGTTAAACAAGCAAGGATTAGATTAATGGTTGTCATGGTCACTAAACGAGATTAACACTAACTAACCATCACACATGTTTGTGTAAGCCATAACAAATAATAATAAAATATTAATTAATTGTTATAAAATGTGAGGAAACCGATTTGGTAAACTTTTCCCTAAAACCCCGCATTAACGCTTAATTAACACTAATCACATTCTAAGGTGTTACAGTTTAGTAGCCAAGTAAAGAAATTACTCCGAAGAAAGATATTGAGGTTCTCAATGATTCTCCACATCGCTAGAATCTTATATTAGGGTGAAAATAATGAGTCTTTTCTTTTTCGATCATGGGCTTCAGCCAGTTGGTCCCGCCTCGGACTACTTGCACCTGGACAGAAAAACCATATGAAGCTTCACTGCTCCTCAGGATTGGTTTTAGGCCATTCCTGCGCGTCCGTAGTTGATGGGAGGAGAGGGCCTCAAACTATTCTAAATCAAATCCGGTAAAGGATTGGTTATTTTAAGAGCTAGCCCAACCGACTAAGAGAGTCAGACGATCATTCTCTAAGGCTTAAACACAACAGCGAAAAGCAAAAGCTATCTGATCTACGACCACCCTTTTCCGGCTGGTCACATAATGATAGTGTCAAATATACTCTTATTTGTATTTTTCTTCTTCTTTATACTCGCCCAGAACACGAACTCATAACTCCAACTCCACTACTCGCATTTAGGCTCATTTATATCTCCCTTCTTTTAGAACACTCTTTAAGGCCTTTTATTAGGGGAATGCGGATCTCCACTCATTCATTAAGAGCCTACGGTGAGACGCTACCATATCAAGATTCATTCAAGAAGATGATTGGCAAAGGCTTGCATATCTCAAACTAAACCTATTTCATTTTCCTTTCTTGTATCTTTTTTTCTATCCCTAGGTCGGCTAGGTGCAGATAGATGTTCTTCTCAGGCTTGATTTTTCTAAGAGCTCTTTGCTATCTCCGAGTTGAATTACGGTATTCAAAGCTTGAACTCTAGAGGGTGATTGAACTACTTTCATTCCCGAGGAGAAAAGAAGTTCTTGCAGATCTGCAGCACTCACTGATTCAACCACAGCATTCAATTGCAAATATAACACTGGTTAATTGAACACTAACACGAGGGATCAGATGATCGCCATCTCAAGTCTTAGAAAAGGATTACTTTGCTTTCTAAATTAAGGGATTCATGCGACACTCAAACAAAGCAAAGGAGCACTGGTACAATCTCCGTTATGTGGCGCCCCTAGCAGGATCTTGATTACGCTTTCGAATGATGGCTCTTTAGTTTAAAAGGTTTCCTATGTGGGATATAGTAGCTTACCGGTGATTAGCCTGTACCCATAATTAAGGTGAAGTCACTTGAGCGGGATCCGCCCTAGAACGACCTGTGGTGGTACGGAAGGCACAAACTAAGTGAGCGACCCTTCCGAAAGAGCTAGGAAGAGAATGTTCTCATTATTTTTCCATCATTTCTGCTTGGTAGCTTCGGAGTGGCTCGAGCGGAACAGCATAGCTCTTACAGCTTGGGATTAGGCGTGGACGGTCAGGATTAGAGTACAGGTACTATCCCGCCAGCCAGCTTAACTCTTCCAAAACCTCTACCTTGAACTTCTACCTTCTCTGGTGTGATTAAAAAAATCTCCTCTTCTGTCTATTCATATAACTTTCCCTCACCGCCACAGTTGAGATTAAGATATCAACAAGTGGAGTCTTTTCTTACAAAGCTTCCTCGGCTATTGGTCTTCCGGTCCGACTCTATGAATCGAATCTTTCTGTTTCCCATGAATAAGAATTGTTGGGCATGGCAAAGCGAGTGATTGGCTACTGGACTCTCGCCATCTAGGGTGCTGCACTCTACTGCTTCGCCTAGCAGCAAAATGCTTGTGTTTCTCTTTGCACTCGTCTCAGGTGTACAGGAAAAGAAATAGCTTGCCTCATATACATACCTCCTGACCACCCGGCCTTAGTGTATGTCGACGGTACCTGGGTTGCTCCGACTTCTATAGAACCTTGGTTCGACTTCCTAATAAGAATTAAGGTCCTTGTGCGGGCGTATCATCCAGGGGAGCTAGTCGAAGACGTGGTCTTTGTAACGGGATGCCGACGTTGATAGACCCGTCCAGACGTTGTGCTCTTTTCTCATTACCATCTATCGCCCTTTCTTTCCTCTCGTCCCTTCATGGAGACATTTCTCTTCACAGGTAGTCAATTAAGACTCCTCGAAGATAAGGTTTTAATGGATAACCTAGACCGGGAGGCCCGGTTGTGCCCTCGGTGCTTGAGAGTACAGAGTGAGCTTTCAGTGCAAATAGGGAAGGGACGACAAAAACAAGAGAGTCAAATAGGCGAGGATCTGTTTCGCTTGTTCATACAGCAAGAAAGAAAACAGATGCACGTGAAGTAATCAAAGGGCTGCCCTACTTCTAGTGCCTACCGCGAAACGGCTTTCTTAGTTGGCGCTCATCCCTAAAATAACAATCTTCACTGTTATAGGCAGTCCACAAAACAAAAGAAGCTTACAGCTCACTCTTTCCTAGAGGTCAGACAACTTTTTTCGTTGGGCAATCAATCCATCCTTCCTCGGGTGTAGGACCCTTTGTTGGGCCTACAGAGGTGAATAAGATCAGCACTAATAAAGATATTAAACGAGCAAGGTCTTCCAGACTTCAAAGAGATGGATGGTGGAGGAGCTTTAGTATTAGTGAATTGTGCTCACTCTACAGTAAAAGTAGAAAGGCAGAATGCACAAAAATCAAATTTTGAGCATGTGCAATCAACAAAACCCCAAGTGATCAAACCATAAGCCTAAACTAGCAACTAGAAGGAGTTTATCTACTATGGAAAGAGATTATACCAAAGAGATTCATGTCCTTCGGTCTTCTAAACATCTTCTTAAGCTCCTATAAGCTCTGGGATCAAGATCGTCCACCGGTCTTCTTTTTGTTGAAGATGATCCATCCGAGGGATATGATTCAAGCTCTAGCTTCTCCAAGTAAAGCAACTAAAGACCCTAGCTTGCTAAACTAAGGTGTTTAGGGATATAGTGAAGTGTTCTAGTATTTTTCTAAGACTCTCTCGCTTTGTTTCTAAGCTCATAAGAGTGTATGTGAGAATAAGAAGAAGGAGCTAAGTGAAGAGAGAGAATGCAAATTTTGAAATGATAAACTCATGTGAAGGAAAAAGAAAATGGCTTGATAGTTTTGTTAACTATTTTTCTAAATAGAAAATAGCAAGAATGCTTCAGTAGTAGAAGCAAATGAAATAAACAAATACCAAGCCATTCCTCTCACCATTCTCTCTTTACACCTTACCCCTCCACCTCATTTCTATTTTCCAATAAATGGAAAATCCTAAAATGAGGTGTCCTCCTTCTAAAATGTGTTTTGTATAAATACAAAATACATTCAACCGTATATACATACCCGTATCTGTATAAATATGAATACCCGATACATGCTCGTATCCGTATAAATACGAATACCCAAGAGATAAAAAATACAATGAACATAATACAAGAATATACATATCAAAATATATATATGTAAATTTCTAAATCAATATATGATTTAATAATCTGGCTTAATCCTAAACCGGCTAGTATTATCAACCATCCAATCGTAAGTCCGTGTAGCTAGCACACTCGTTTAATCAGAATCCTACACGTATCAAAATACGGCCACTACATCATTTCACCTGAACTAGGAAAACCCTCTGTGCAGGACTCTAAAGAATTGACAGTACGCTGGCAATGGATTTAACCACAAGCACGTCAGCGGCATTAGCTGTACGTAACGGCTATCCAGGTACCGATCGAAAAGGAAGGTCGACGAGCAAGCTCATCCGAACTCCTACTGAGCCTATTTATGACAATATCTGTAGAGTCCGGTCTCTTCGTCTAAGATTAACGCATACTAAGTCTAGGGAGTGGTAAATGTCAGACCCCTAATAACCCGATAAGTCATGTCGATGTGGCATGGGACCGATCTAAGAAACTACTGATCTAACCATCAGTAAATTTCATCTACCTTGACCAAAATCTTATGGTTTGTTCCCAAATAGAAAAAAGAAACGGGAGAAAATTCCCCCCACGACTCAAGCCTCACATGTTAAACACGTGAGCGCCTATATGCAACGCATAGGCGCTGCAATCAAACAACTATAGGCTAAATAAAACTCATGTGTTAAACACGTGAGCATCTATATGCAGAGTATATAGGCGCTGCAATTAAATAACTAAAGGCTTAATAGGCCTCACGTGTTAAACACATGAGCGCCTATGTATAAAGCATGAAAGCACCAAAAAAAAACCACAACTAGGCCACGTGTTAAACACGTGAGGATACCCCTTTGAAGTATTAGCTTCAGATAGAGTTAAACTCTATGCATAGAATTAAATTCTTTTTTTATTTGCAAAGCATATGAGCATTAAGAGTAAATGGCCAAAGGCCAAATTGACCTCACGTGTTAAACACGTGAG
The DNA here is from genome assembly GCA_030015575.1 of Agapanthus africanus. Taxonomy (NCBI): domain Eukaryota; kingdom Viridiplantae; phylum Streptophyta; class Magnoliopsida; order Asparagales; family Amaryllidaceae; genus Agapanthus; species Agapanthus africanus. The sequence continues at coordinate 853,718,691 of JASDDO010000024.1, forward strand.
CGCTCATATGCAGGGCATATGGGCGCCAAATCATAGAAGCTAAATAAGCCTCACGTGTTAAACACGTGAGGGCACCTCCTTACGTAGAATTAAATTCTACTCAAACAAGGAACAGTTGGATCAAATGTCCAATAGTGATTAAGCATAAAATTAAATTCTATTGGGTGGAATATTTTCTGTTAAATAGAAACCTGATGGATCAAAGATCCAATGTGATGGAAAATATTTCTCATATCTTTCTAAACAAAGAAAGATAGTGCTATGTTAAACCGAGCATCCTTGGATTAAAAATCCAATGGTGATAAAAATATCACCGTTCAATAGAATCTTATTCTGTATATGGGAGAATATTATCCCAATCTTGTTAAAAACAAGAACAACATATTCTGTAAAAATAGAGACATTTGGATCAAAGATCCAACGGTGAGTAAAATTCCCCAAATCAATTTTGAGACTAATTAAATCAATTGGAATCTCTTAATGAGAGAATTTCTCAAAACCAATTAATAATCTGCCTCCACTATATAAAGGACTCGAGACTTCAAGTCCTAGAAAAAAGGCCCGTGATAAGCTCTTGCAAAAAAAATACAGTGAGTTCTTAAGAGAACGGAGAATTTAATTCTCAAAGGAAGAAGGCCTTCCTCCTTCAAGAACACTCTAGGTAAATAACAAAGGGGAGATCAATAGTATCCATCTTTCCTGGTATAACAAACATAAGAGTTTAACTCTTCAAATAAGAACTTAGTTCTTCCTCTGGTTTGAGACTTGCAAAAGAAAATCTCCCCACAAGTTGAGAATTTAATTCTCATCGGGGAGATTCTGTTCTTCAGACTCAAAATTTAAGGTAAAGAACTAGGTTAAAAGGAAAAAGAACATATGTTCTGGGAATTTAATTCCCCCGAAATTAGGGTTTAACCCTACATAAAGAACTTAGTTCTTAAATAAAAAAAGAAGAAGAGAGAACTTAGTTCTCCAATAAAAATAATGATGATGATTCAGGATCTTCAAAACAGACATCTTGATGGTCATTAATGACTAAAATGTCATCAATAGAGATTAATATCTCTAAAGACAAGAAGAACTTGGCGTCTCACGTAAAGCATATGCGAGTAAAATTAGTGTTTAGCACTATTATTTTGCCTCACGTGTTTCCCACGTGAGTGCTTAAAATAGATAGAAAAAATAACTAAAACGCCTCACGTGCTCCACACATAAGCGTCAGCCAATTGTTGAGCACTTATGTAAAAAAAGGGGTGAGCAAATAAAACCTGGAACCAATGCTTAACGCTCACGTGATTCCCACGTGAGTGCCATGCAAAGTGTTAAGTGCCCATATCTGAGTACCTTACGTGAAATACACGTGAGCATTACATATATTGAGTGCTTAGCACTACTGGGTAGTATAAGAACCCAAGCTTAGTCCAAATTGGCTATGTGAGTAATTCTTGGGCTTCCTCTTTGATTTTTAATTAACTGAACCCATATTGCTTATAATTTTCTAAACTGATCACAGTCTCAAATATGATCGATTAATTCTCATTGATGATATCCAAAATGATGTCCATCTCGTATCCCTAAGTTAATCTTAGTCTCAAATATGACTAACGATTCTTAGGACCATCACCCCTTTTCCCCTCAAATGCGAGATTTGGTTTAAGGGTACTTCTCTTCTCACCTCTGATACATGGCATTATAATTTTTCAATATCTTCAGAGAGGTGGTGGGTCATGATGACCAATAACTTCTTGATGCACTTCCAAATTGGCGTGCATGCTTCAAATCGGATCGTGCACCAAATTGGGCACATTCCATATCTCTATTGTTCACTTCGTCGCATATCAAATACACGTGCACGCAAGATGAATAAAGGACCGAAATGTCCTTAAACTAATATTCGTCCCTAAATACAGTGATAAAGGACCAAAACGTCCTTAAACTAACATTTTGCCTCAAACATGGCGATAATTGACTATGAGGTCTTTAAGCTACAATAATTGAGCCCAAACGCTCATATGTTTTGAGTCGATCTTAATCTCAAACCAGATTAACGATCCTTAAATCAACCCAAGCCCAAATCTAAAAATATACGGATTTGGACTAATCCACGCCCTACGGGCGACGACATAAATTAGTCTCCGTATACAATCCACGAGCAACCAAAACCAAAACAAAACACACAACACGAAGTGAACTGCCGGAGAAGGAGAAAGTGGTTATCACAATGCGGTATTGTAATTAACTGCAGGGGATTGCGTCTACAAGGAAGAGCGTCCCCACAATCAAAAACCCATCATAAAACGAAGGGAATATGACGAAGTTTGCTACAACGGCCGCATCCGTCCAAACCTCTGATATATGGTGCCATAAATCAACTTGGTATCTTCGGAGAGATGGACGGATAAATCCAAATAGTATCTGCCCCCAGATTCAGATAAGACAATCCATCCCAGTTCATCCCTGTCTTTCCGGCGGTAAACAGATTATGGTATGCCTGGTAGGACATTTTTCTCTTTCCACTCCACACTTCATATGTCGTGTTTTGCACACAAAATCGCGGTTCTCTATGGTTGCCTTTGGATTTGAGGTACTAAGATTTGGTGTCTTGCTCCTGTATAGAAGAAGAGAAAGATCGATGGTTTCCAATTGCACAACTTGCAACAGCAACTCTCACTCCACCCCAACTAGAGGAGTGACTTACGGGCCCAACACGGCCTCTATCTTTTCAATGATGGTAGGGAAAGCAACGCAAGCCACTACTTGATTTTTCTTTGGGACCATGCTCCCACCAGTGAGTTTCGGTGCCTCAGCACCGCAAGAAGAAGTTGAGGTCGGTCTTCGATCGATTGGAAACCACAACGGCCCCTCTCAACGGGAAATCCAAAGTTGACATCTCAGTCTTCAATAGGCTGGGCAAGAACCTAAACGGATCCGCAAAGAGGCTCGTGATACCTGAAGGGGCTACCCCAAAACGGATAGCCCTCCCAACTCCTGTATGTGAAGTCGTCAAAGGTGCTTCCCCTACCAGAAAGTCAGTCTTTGAAAGATTGGCTGTTCCTGCTCAAGCTCTACTAAGAACGTCAGTCTTCAACAGGCTGACACCAACAACAGCCCCTCAGCAAAGATGGGGGCATGAAGAAGCCGTTTTGGAAATTGAGGTAGCCCCGTCTACAAGACACGCTCGACGTCACCACTGGCACCGAGTAAGAAAAGATGGGGGCAACTCCCCCTCAGTACTTACCCCACCAGCTGCAATGGTGGAAATTGACACTTCTGTTCCAACCGGGAACAGCTTTGATCTACTCAGGAGGGTGCGCAAGAACTCTTCAACGATGGTGCTAAAGAAATCGCCCCCGCCTGCAGAAACCACAGTGCAGGCAAAGCCGGAGCATCCCCATCAACGGCTCTCTTCCTAAATTCATAGGGTCTGGTGAAAAGTCCATGACTCCATGATTGATCAAGATTACTTTCGTCGACCGAAGAAATCGAAGGCCCGGCAAGAGGAAGATCATCCCTCCACCATACAGCGAGGGACTTCCTCCATACGGGTGCCTGTTACAATGGCTCCTTCAACTTCGACCTCCCATAAAAGGATGAAGCCAGAGAAAATCCCACCGCCAGCGGCAAACTCCAAAGGCGATGGACCCAAATGCCCTAAATTTAGGGGCATGATCGTACACACAGTTTACATGGCTTCCGAAAAAGAAGAAAGTCGTGCTTCCGTAGGTCACCAGCCTCAACCTCGGTCGCTGACAAAAGCTCAGGAGCAACGACAAATGCTCCAGGAGATGCTGACCAAAATGACAGCACTCACCAGGCATCCGATCCAACAGCTGAACAGCGCCAAGAATAGGAGACCGATACAGAGTTCCTGTGAAGGGTGCTTCAAAGAAAAGATAAGGAAGCTGTTGAGAAGGCAGCCAACATAAAGCAAATGGATCTCTTGTTCCAGGACATGGTTGGAATGATGATCCAGCCAGAACCCCCAGCCGAAGATCCGCCGATAATCATCAAGGATGACAGAGGGAAAATCAAACCCTCTTCCGGCCCTATCAGTGGCCAAGGAGGAAATAATCTCCAAGGCTGCTCTTGATGATTACATCGCTCAACAAATACGAGCTCATTAAGCGAATGAAGTGGCCGGCCAAACTTTCAGAACTGGGCGGCCGTATCCAGGCTGGTATGACCAAATCAAGTACCCGTCGAAATATACGATCCCCAGGTTCCATGTGTACAAAGGGACAGGCAACCCTCATCAGCACATCGCACAGTTAAAAGCTCTGTGTAGCAACACTGGAGGCGACAACAAATTGTTGCTTCGCTAGTTCATTGGTAACCTGTCGGAGACAGACTTTGAATGGTACTCGGAGCTCCCAAATGACTCCATAAATACATTCACAGAGATGGAGCTGATGTTCACACAGTGGTTCACCAGCGCAAGCAAGCGCACTCCGGTCACGGATTTAATCAATGCTAGGGTAAAGCCGGGAGAAACCTGGGTCCAATATGCGATCTGATGGCGGAACCTATGGTCAATGTGCAAACAATGGATCAAAGAAACCCCCGTAGTGGGCAAGTTCATCGGGACCATAGATCCTCAAATTGTTAGTGCTTATGCCCTCGAGGCCATTATTGTATCATACTAGATTGTATATTACTTAATGGAAGCTTGGGATATTCACAGTTGTATTGACAGTCTTGCTAAAAATGGTAGTATGCTACTTGGTTTGTTTCTACTTTAATATGTGCATATGTTTCTTTTAACATATCGCTTATACATATTAGTAGAGCCCTTAGGATCTTTGCTTGATTACCAGCGTTGTGATGGCAGTCACACTAGTGGGGGCTGGGTAGTCTATAAGCAACATCCTATACAGGTCCCTGGTCATAGGATTATCAAGACAGGGCATCGATCCCCTGGAGTAGACTGGTGTATATGCTTCTTATCCCAGCATGGGGAGATGGTCTGTCCCGCAGCCATCAGTATGTCGTACTGGAGATAGTATGTAGGTGCTCGTTAGGTTACGAGTACACCGGACAAGACTCGCTGGGAACTGCAAGTTGGTACTATACCTATCGTCAGATTGCAGCTCCCAGGTGACATAAGTACAGCTTAGCCCGTCGACTTGATATTGCTACTTCTCCTCGAGTGTGTTCCCACTGTACTTAGATTACTACCCTACCATGGCTCAAAGGAGTCATGCAAACAAGTAGTAATTGGGTGCAGTCCCGAAGCACTTGAAGGCAGTGGCGGTTAGACAGGATTCGTCTCTCCCGGTATTGGGAGTTGATATTGCGCTGTGTATGGAGAGCCATTACGCAAGGTCCCTGGCCAGGGCAAGCGAAATTTACTGGTAGGTGCTCCAGTAGTTTCTTAAGGTGTAATGGGCTTCACTCCGACACGACTTATACCGCTATTAGGGGTCTGACGTTTACCGCCCCCTAGGCCCGATATGCAATAGTCCTAGACAAACAGACCGGACTGTACGGAGATTGTCACATACAGGCTCAGTAGGAGTTCGGATGGTTTTCCTCGTCGTCCTTCTTATCGACATCTATCTGGGGACCGTTACATACAGCTAGTACCGCTTGCGGCCTGTGGTTAAACCCACAGCCAGCGTAGTGTTGAGTCTTTAGAGTCCCATACAAAGAGTTTCCCTGCACCGGGCAAAATGTGTAGAGATCGTATGGTTTTTCGGCAGGGCCACGATCACTTACGTACACTTGTGCACGTACTATAATCGGGCAGATAATACTAGTGGGCTTTAGTTTAAGCCGGATCCTAGTATTATACAGATGGATTTATTTAGTCTCTGTTTATCCGTGTTTTTCTGAAACACGGATGGGAGGGGCAGTCGCGTAATTTGTCGGGAAGCTTCTAGAAGGAGGTGACTCATTTGTGTTTATTTCTTTTTAGATTTAAACTAAATGAGGTGGAGGAGATGAAGTGTAGTTTCATTAAATGAGCCATGACTCATTAGATGATTCACCTTGTGAATTAAATGAAGCATGATGAATATTAGCTAGATATTTATTTTGATGATATTATTATGCTTCAAGATATTCGCAAATGAGAATAGTTCATTTATTATCACAAAACACTTATCTCTCCTCAAGTCTTCATCTTCTACCTCGAACCCTAAAAGCTCTCATGAGTTGAGAATCCTAGGGTTTAAAGTGACTAAGTAATCCATCTAAATACTCTACACCCTCTAGGACTTCTAGATTAGCAAACTAGAAGCCGTAGTTATCTCAGATTCGAATAGGAGCTTGGACTATAGACTCTCGGGTGGATCGTATTTGACTCGAGGAGGCCGTTGAGGTACCCGTGTTCCATGGAGCCAACGAGGTGTGGAGGACAGCGATGAAGACCTGAAGGACAAGTAACGTGATGTATAACTTCAAATCATAGTAGTTAAACCTCTCGTAGTTTGCTAGTAATAGTTTAGACACGATCCGTGTGCTCAAGTCCGTGTTACGAAGCTTTGATAATTGTTTTTCATATATTCCGATTCCCCGCGAACACGTGGGGTGCGTGACATGGACTTACAGTGGTATCAGAGCCTACTAAACCTTTACTAGCTTGTTAGCAACTAATTAGAACTTCGATCGTAGGAAAAACACGAAAACATAACCCCGCTTCCCTAAAGTTTCTATCGATTTTAAACTTGTCGAAAAAATTATTTCAGAAGTATGAAAATTCACAACAGGGAATTCTAAGAATACTGGAGAAATACGAGTTGCTAACTCGGTGAGACTACTGTGGAAGCGCGGCGGATTGGTACAATACGCCGCGGATCCGCGGCCGAGTCGACTCCGAGTTGACTCATATTTACACAGTTTGTCTTATTTTTGGGTGTTCTGTTTTCCTGTATATTTTGTTTCTGCCCAGGTCTTTTCAGTGCTGGCTTGCAATTGGGGTAGACACGGAAAATGGTTGTCGATCGAAATTCTAAGTTATTTGCTAATCAGGTTTTATCTGTGATATTTAATGTGTTCGTAAACCTTCGCTAATTTCTAGTATGTCGGTTAGTTGGGGGTTGCGCATTTCTGTAATGGATATTAGTTTGTAGATATGAATTTCATTGGATTGTCGTGGATGAATATCCGGGGATGTGAGATGAGAGATTTTATCTTTCATTCGATATAAATTGTAATATGTTGTAATATTCTTTTGCGAGGCACATCCGGGTTGAGGTTGTAGCCACCGTTGTATTATTTCATTTACTGTTTTATGCTCCTAGAATAGACCCAAGATGGGGTGCACAAACTATCGAGTACTTTGAAGTGTTTAATGGCCTACTCACATCGTTGAAGGAGACTGTTTCACTTCTGGTACTAGGCGGGTAGTTTGCCGCACCCGCAGGGGTCTAGGGTGTGGTTTAGCTATTCATCACGACCGTGTAATCCATCTTTTGTTGCAGGCTCGAACGAAACGCGGATTCCTAGTATAACCAATATGTTCATCTGTGATCTGGAATGCCTATTATTGCGTTTGACGAATGTACAATATCTATATATGATATCTAGTAGGCATTGCTTATGTTTTACATCCGCGCTAGCCCAGCCCCCGCTCTGTCATTAGTTAAGTAACCTAACGGGTGAATGACAGGGCCCAGTGGCGAATGCGGATGGCATAAGCGGACTTTGTATTTTCGTTGTTTTCTGCAATGATAGGATAAATGATGGAACGCATTATTTTAATGCAAAGAAAACAAACAAAGTTGAATCGTTGGAACAAATTTAAAAGAAACCACTCGGTTATTTTAAAAGAGTTGAATTTTTAATTGCGGAGCTTTAACCACTCCTTTTAAAAAGCTATCAGGTTCCTTCGATTATATCAAGTTCACTATGTTCACGGTTTCACCAAAACCAGTCGTAGCCCTCCGTCATTTCATATGGATGGTCAGTAGTATTCAAGCTATGTTTGTTGGCCTTCGTCAAGGCATAGTGTTTGGTAGCTGCTGGGGTATTCATATGTAGCATAAATAGATGCGTTGGTTTGGGACAGTCGTATTACTTTGTTGGCCTTCGTCAAGGGTATGTACGGGTGGGTTCAAATTAAGAAGGATAATGATGGGAAGAACTTGACATGTGACTTATGATTTGTTGGCCTTCGTCAAGGTCATAAGTGCATGGGGCAAAAATCCACATCGGGAGTTTCTAAATAAACTGAAACTTGCTGGTGTTGCATACCATTTGGAGTTTGATAATGTTGGTAGGATTCCTTTAGCATTATCACACAATGATATCTAGATCCCGATCCTACTGTGAGTATATGCTACTCATCAGGAGATTCATCGCTTAACGATCAATGCTATAAACCAAGTAGGTGTATAGAACGGTGTCAACGGGGCTGCGCCTCCAGAGAAAAGAGGTTATTTAATTAAGGAATTTCGCGAAAGCGTCGTAAAACCTCCCTCGAAGTACCGACACTAGCCTGGCTGAACGGTTAAGCAAGTATTGTACGGTGAGATCAGTCCTGACTAATTCTTCTTTTATGGTTTAAGGAAGGATTCGAGAAACAGTGGGAGCCATCCTGTTTAGATAAACTAAAAACCAATCTAAACTTGCAAGTGCATCATGCTAAAGTGTCTTCTTCTCTTTCTACTGCAGCAACCCTGTGACCATGACTAGGCTACGTCTAGAAAATAAGTTGACTGAATCTGACTTTTATGACTGGCAAAGGTCTGTCCAGATGTCCATTGCCTATAACAAGCTGAACCACCCTATTACTACTCAAGCCCCCCGCCGTCCCAGGTCCAATTTCCACCGTCACGGATATGGATATCCGTCAGACAAGGGAAAGGACAGTGCGAATGCCAAGTGCCTCGTGTTGGCTTTAGTTGATGGTGTATACCAAAAGAAGCACGAGAAGATGGACTTAGTTTCCATCTTCCTCCATAACAAAGATTTATATGAAGAGCAATCTCGTAATGCAAGATATGAGACCTCGAACGAATTGCTTCAAGCGAGGTTGGTTGTCGGGTCATCGTAAGGGACGACGTCCTTATGATGACTAGCTATATTGATGATCTAACGGACCTGGAGACTACGTTGGGAAACAGGTCATATGCTGACTTATTTCCACGGTCCCTACCCTCTACTTACACCCTGAAAGAAACCAGGGAGATACCCGCTCTACTTAATGGGAGACCTTCTTCTTCTGCATCCAAGGCGAAACCAAAGGATGAAAAGAAGAAAACCTCCACAAAGCCGATATACGGTGTCAGTAAAATAGAAGGAAAGGGAAGAGCAAAAGTTTCGGGACTTAGTGTAGGGAAGGAGGGATGTTCCTATTGTTATGGGAATGGGCATTGGCAGAAAGATTGCAGGGCTTTGGAAGCCAGTATCCAGGATTCGAAGCATATTGTGGCTGTGGCCTCGGGTGTGTTTATAATTGAGAACTGTTTGTCAATTAACTCTACTTCCTGGGTAGTAGATACCGGATCAGGATCTCATATCTGTAATTCTTTACATGCTTTGAGAAACCGTAGAGTTATCAGGATAGGTGATATGTCTCTCAGAGTTGCGAACGGAATGAGCATGGACGCTGAATCTGTGGGGGAATATCGCTTAGGACTAACAAGTGGGCAGATACTGATTCTACGTAACTGTTTGTATGTACCTAGTTTGACTTGTAATATCGTATCGGTATCCTCACTTTCTAGAGAGGGATATGATTTTACATTCGTAAGCGATGTGGAAAACATCCACCTAAATCAAGTTCAGATTGGGTCCGGTATATTAGATAACGGTATATACGTATTAAATCAAGCTCAGGTTTTCAATGTCCAGAACACACTTAAAAGAAAGTCTCCGGAAGTAAATCAGTATTTCTTATGGCATTGTAGACTAGGTCACATCAATAAAACGCGGTTGACTAAGTTACATAGAGAAGGATATTTAAATCCGTTCGAATATCAATCTTATACTACTTGTGAATCTTGTCTCATGGGAAAGATGACAAAGACTCCGTTTACTGGACACGGAGTAAAAGCGAGCTAGCTCTTGGGACTCGTACACAGTGACGTGTACGGTCCAATGTCTACACATGCAAGAGGTGGTCATTCCTTCTTCATTACTTTTATGGATGATTTCTCTAAGTATGGACATATCTCCTTGATGAAGCATAAATCCAAGGCCTTTGAGAAATTTCGGGAATACAAGAATGAAGTGGAAAACCAAACAGGCAAAAGTATAAAGATACTGAGATCTGATCGAGGTGGTGAATACTTAAGTACCGAGTTCCTGGGATACTTAAAAGAGAATGGAATTCTCTCTCAGCTTACTCCTCCATACACACCACAACACAATGGTGTATCGGAAAGGCGAAATCGAACCCTATTGGATATGGTTCGTTCCATGATGAGTAAGGCTGAGTTACCGCGATCTTTCTGTGGTTATGCACTAGAATTAGCTGCATATCTTTTGAACAAGGTTCCAACCAAGACTGTGCCTATCACACCATATTAGATGTGGAGTGAAAAGAAACCTTATCTTCAGTACTTGAAGACATGGGGATGTTCAGCATTTGTTAAAAAGCAGCATGCGGATAAGCTCAAGTCACTCTCAGTACAGTGTAAGTTTGTGGGATATCCAAAGAACTCCAAGGAGTATTATTTCTATTACGCAGAGGAACAAAAGGTTTTTGTTTCTCGTCATGCCCACTTCTTGGAAGCTGAATTTTTAGAAAATCAGAAGAGTGGGAGCGCAATAGAACAGGAGGAAATTCCAGAACCAGAAGCTGTTACTAAAAGTATGGTAGAACCAGAAGTTTCAGAAGAAAGGGATATCCCAGCACCTATCCGCAGAAGTAGTAGGCAGTCTCATCCGCCCGAGAGATACTACGGTTTTCTCATAAACGGGGATCGAGAGGATTGCATCATTGACAATGATGACCCTACTAGCTTCCAGCAAGCCATTCAGAGCGGCGACTCAGTAAGATGGATGGATGCAATGCGGACCGAAATGGAGTCCATGTACACTAACAAAGTATGGACTTTAGACATTGCTCTAGATGGGGTAAAACCCATAGGATGCAAATGGATCTTCAGATGGATGATTGGTGTAGAGAGACGGGTTGAAACCTATAAGGCTAGACTTGTTGCAAAGGGTTTTCGTCAAAGACCTGGTTTGGACTATGACGAAACCTTTTCTCTAGTGGCTATGCTCAAATCCTTTCGCGTCCTTATTGCCATTGCTGCCTTCCACGATTATGAGATCTGGCAGATGGACGTAAAGACGACTTTTCTAAATGGTAATTTAGAAGAGTGCGTCTATATGGATCAGCCAGAGGGATTCATTCAGAGTGGGAGCTGCGGTAAAGTGTGCAAGTTGCTTAAGTCCATTTATGGACTAAAGCAGGCATCGCGGAGTTGGAACATCTGTTTTGATGATACTGTTAAAGAATTCAACTTTATCAAAAATCCATATGAACCATGCATATATAGTAAGATTGTAGAGAGAACTGTAGTATTCCTCGTCTTGTACGTGGATGACATTCTCTTAATAGGAAATGATATTCCTATGCTACAGTCAGTCAAAGGATTCTTGTCACAGAAGTTCTCCTTGAAGGACCTGGGTGATGCCACCTACATTCTGGGGATCCAGATCTATCGTGATAGATCAAAGAGGATGTTGGGACTTTCACAGTCCAGGTACATAGACACCATATTAAAAAGATTCAGTATGGAGGATTCTAAGCATGGTAACCTACCGGCTTGTCACGGAATCACCCTCTCCAAAGAGATGTCTCCCAAGACTGATTTAGAAAGGGCCCGCATGTCGATTATAGCCTACACTTCTGCGGTAGGCTCTATAATGTATGTGATGTTATGTACCAGACCAGATGTAGCATACGCATTGAGCGTTGTAAGCCGGTATCAGGCAAACCCAGTGGAGAAGCACTAGATAGCAGTAAAGAACATTCTCAAGTACCTAAGGAGGACTAAGCAGATGTTCTTGGTGTATGGCGGAAAGGACCTCCAGATCGAGGCCTTTTCTGACTCCAGCTTCTAGAGTGACAAGGATGACTCTAAGTCCATGTCGGGTTATGTCTTTACCCTCAATAGAGGGGCAGTCTGTAGGAAGAGTTCCAAGCAGGGCACCGTTGCTGACTCAACGATGGAAGCGGAGTACATAACTGCTTGCGATGCCGCAAAAAAAGCTGTCTGGATGAAGAAGTTCCTCACAGAACTTCTGGTGGTTCCTACCAGTGTTGATCCAATACCTTTGTATTGCGACAACAATGGCACTATAGCTTTAGCAAAGGAACCCAGGTCCCATCAGAAGTCCAGAAACATCTTAAGGCGATATCACCTGATCAAGGAGATCGTAGATCGCCGAGAGATCGAGGTGAATAGAGTAGATATGGAGAATAACACTGCTGATCCATTCACAAAGGCCATTCCTCAGACGCAGTTCGAGAAGCTATTCGAGATGATAGGTCTGCGATATGCCAGTAAATGGCCCTAGTGCAAGTGGGAGATTGTTAGTGTTTATGCCCTAGAGGCTATTATTGTATCATACTAGATTGTGTATTACTTAATGGAAACTTGGGATATTCACAGTTGTATTGACAGTCTTGCTAAAAATGGTAGTATGATACTTGATTTGTTTCTACTTTAATATGTGCATATGTTTCTTTTAACATATCGCTTATACATATTAGTAGAGCCCTTAGGATCTTTGCTTGATTACCAGCGTTGTGATGGCAGTCACACTAGTGGAGGATGGGTAGTCTATAAGCAACATCCTATACAGGTCCCTGGTCATAGGATTATCGAGACAGGGCATCGATACTCTGGAGTAGACTGGTGTATACACTTCTATCCCAGCATGGGGAGATGGTCTGTCCCACAGCCATCAGTACGTCATACTGGAGATAGTATGCAGGTGCTCGTTAGGTTACGAGTACACCGGACAGGACTCGCCGGGAACTGCAAGTTGGTACTATACCTATCGTCAGATTGCAGCTCTCAGGTGACATGAGTACAGCTTAGTCCGTCGACTTGACATTGCTACTTTACCTCGAGTGTGTTCCTACCGTACTTAGATTACTACCCTACCACGGCTCAAAGGAGTCGTGCAAACAGGTAGTAGTTGGATGCAGTCTCGAAGCACTTGGAGGCAGTGGCGGTTAGACAGGATTCATCTCTCCCAGTATTGGAGGTTGATATTGCGCTGTGTATAGAGAGCCATTACGCAAGGTCCTTTGCCAGGGCAAGCAAGATTTACTGGTAGGTGCTCCGGTAGTTTCTCAAGGTGTAATGGGCTTCACTCCGACACGACTTATACCGCTATTAGGGGTCTGATGTTTACCGCCCGCTAGGCCCGATATGCGATAGTCCTAGACGAACAGATCGGACTATACGGAGATTGTCACATACAAGCTCAGTAGGAGTTCGGATGGATTTCCTCATCGTCCTTCTTATCGACATCTACCTGGGGACCATTACGTATAGCTAGTACCGCTTGCGGCCTGTGGTTAAACCCACTGCCAGCGTAGTGTCGAGTCTTTAGAGTCCCACACAGAGAGTTTCCCTGCACCGGGCAAAAGGTGTAGAAGCCGTATGGTTTTTCGGCAGGGCCACGATCACTTATGTACACTTATGCACGTACTATGATCGGGCAGATAATACTAGTGGGCTTTAGTTTAAGCCGGATCCTAGTATTATACAGATGGATTTATTCAGTCTCAGTTTATCCGTGTTTTTCAGAAATACGGATGGGAGGTGCAGTCTCGTAATTTGTCGGGAAGCTTCTAGAAGGTGGTGACTCATTTGTGTTTATTTCATTTTAGATTTAAACTAAATGAGGTGGAGGAGATGAGGTGTAGTTTCATTAAATGAACCATGACTCATTAGGTGACTCGTTAGATGATTCACCTTGTGAATTAAATGAAGCATGATGAATATTAGCTAGATATTTATTTTGATGATATTATTATGCTTCATGATATTCACAAATGAGAATAGTTCATTCATTATCACAAGACACTTCTCTATCCTCAAGTCTTCATCTTCTTCCTCAAACTTTAAAAGCTCTCATGAGTTGAGAATCCTAGGGTTTAAAGTGACTAAGTAATCCATCTAAATACTCTACACCCTCTAGGACTTCTAAATAGCAAACTAAAAGCCGTAGTTATCTCAGATTCGAGATAGGAGCTCAGACTATACACTCTCGGGTGGATCGTCTTTGACTCGAGGAGGCCGTTGAGGTACCCATGTTCCATAGAGCTGACGAGGTGTGGAGGACAGCGATGAAGACCCGAAGGACAAGTAACGTGAGGTATAACTTCAAATCAGAGTAGTTAAACCTATCGTAGTTTGCTAGTAATGGTTTAGACATGATCCGTGTGCTCAAGTCCGTGTTATGAAGCTTTGATAATTGTTTTTCATATATTCCGCCTCCCCGCGAACACGTGGGGTGTATGACATAGACTTACACAAACGACTGTGTATCAGTTCATGACGTTCTTCAAATCAACTACCTTTCAGGCTCTGATAAATAAAATGGACCAGATAGGCCATGGGCCTTCGTTCTCAAGTAAGGACCCTTGAAATGCTAAGGGTAAAAGGAAAGCGTCCTTCGTCGCAAATACTCAACAGCAACCGAGCGACCCAAAACCGGCGGTTCACCAAAATAATGCACGTCCACGCCTATCCCTTGAAGAAAGGCTAGAACGCGCCTACTTTTTTACCCGCGATAAGACGAGAAGACTATTTGAGTTGGTAATGAGTAACAAACTCATCACATTGCCAGACCCACGGCGTTCACTGCAACCCGGCGACGTCAACAACCCCAACTACTGCTCTTATCACAGAATGGTTAGCCATCCAATTGAGGATTGCTCTGTCTTCAAGAACTGGGTTGAGGACCAGTATCAACAAGGAAAGTTCGCGCTATCTGAGAACTGGAGGGTGAACCTACCATAGAAGCACACTCCTAAAAAAGTGGATGCACCGAGGGCATCATGCTCACTCATGGAAGAAACTCCATAGAAAGTCATTCATTCAGCTAAAACTAAAAGAATGTTGAAAGATCTACAGGTATGTCCAGCAGTCAGGTGGAAAAGTCCGCTTGAACCTGAAATCATCGAAAGGGTTCTAAAACCGCGTCCCATACCAAAAGTTGTTGACAAAGGGCAAAATCCCCAAGTCAAGCCTTCAAAGTCTTCTAAAAAAAGAAGAAGACCAAGAAGCCTGTGCAGCCAGACATGTATGACGACAAGCGCAAAAACCTACAAAAGTACATCGACGAGTTGGAGGAGTACATCCAGAAGGAGTAGACATCGGTCACCCTCGAAGAGTTCCTCAAGCATATTATTGAGAACGAAGATAGTGATAACGATGAGGAAAACGACTCATCAGAAGAAACCGAAGACTACGTAGCAAGTTGCTATATGGTCTCCCATTCGTCGTTAAATGGCAAAGAAGCTCCCTCGGCGTCGGAAGGCAAAGCCGAAGAACTGGGGCAGGATCAGCACTAAAATCCCCAGAACAGCCAGAAGACCTGATCGATAGGCTGTTAAACGAAGCCTTTCAAAAAAGCAAAACTGACCGAGAACACGAAACAGCTATATATGAAAAGGCTAAGCGTCACCGTCAGGATGAAGAAGCTGCAGCGAAGATGATTCGTAAAGTACTCCAACTAAACCAAAGCACACCTGCCACAAATAAGAGCAGGATCAAGACAGAGAAGAGGTTTGCCAAAGCCCTATCCATAGGAATGAAGCTACCCCTTCTCGCAAGAAATGCTCCCTGGGTCATATGCCTTGATGGAGAGGATTCACATCCAAACTACTTCCTATATCATCGTAGGGTTACCCACTCAACCGTAGAGTGCAGCACCTTCAAGAAGTGGTGGCAAGGATATGTCGCCCATCAAAAACACTTTAAGAGGATGAAGCGTGCAGCTCGTCGACGGCAAAAGAATGCGACAGATGCGCAAGAAAAAATGACTGGCAACTGTCATATGGTTGATACCATTCCGAAAAGGAAAATTCCACAAGTTCTTACTTTCGGGAGCGATTCTGAGAATGAAATACCCCTCATCTCTCTCTTCAAAGACTCCACCTCCAAAAAAGAAAAGGAGGAGAAGAACCGCGAGAATATTCAGCTGTGTAACCGCACGATGCCCGAGAAGAATCTCGGACCTACAAACAAAGGTTCGAGCAAAAAAGACAAAGGAAAAGAAAAAATCCCTGAGGAAATTGCCCTCGACGGTAGAGTTGTCAAAGAGCTCGCAGTGAGCGACCTGCCTAAGAAAAATAAGGTGGATTACAAGGTCTTGGCACATTTGAGGAAAATACCTTCACAACCGAGCATATTGGATGCTCTCCACTTGTCCAAAGAAGCACGAGAGTCTCTGATCAAGGCATTACAAGAGCCTGATCAGTTCTAAGCTTTCCTCGTAGAAAAGAAGACGAAGGATGAGCTGGCGGAGGTTTACACAGCTAACATTACATTCGGCGATGAAGACCTCCTCATTGGTACGTGCGATCATAACCTCCCATTATACGTCACCGGGTACTGCCACAATATCAAGATAGGGAAAATCCTTGTCGACAACGGATCTTCCGTCAACCTTCTCCATGTGAAGGTGCTGAAAGAGATTTGCATGAACGTTCATCACTTAGCCTGAGACAAAATTACTATCTCCGGGTTCGACTCACAGTCGTCATGGATGCTTGGGTCCGTAATACCGACGTTACGCTTACAGTTGCTCGTCACTGACATCAAATTTCACATCATTGACGCCAAGACTTGCAACAACGCTTTGCTCGGAAGGCCCTGGTTTCATGAGTACAATGTCATCCCTTCTACACAACATCAGTGTATGAAGTATTTCAAAGACGGATCAGAATACACTATCATGGGAGAGCTAAACCCGTTCTCTATAAACAAGGTTCGGAAATATCAAGACGCAGAGTACTTCCTACCGAGCTTCGAAGACACGGAAAGATATCGTAAACTGGAGGATAAATAGAAGTTTGTCACTACCATCCCGATCATTGGGAGTGATACCGAGGAAGATGAAGAAATAGTCTACTCGGGGCAACCCCAAGACAACAAGTCCAGACCATCTACTCCCATTTTGGTCTTTGGTAGCAACTATGAGGATGAGGCCAACACAGTGTTATCCATCCGCCCGCCAGTGCAAACCCTCGACGATTCAGATAAGAGCATGCAAATCACAATGGTTCCACCTCGGCATTACAAAGAACTTGATATGCTCAATACATACAGCGTACAGGAACTATAGACTTTCTATGTGCCTCCTAGGCGAAGAGATGAAAAGGCGATCATTTTTTACCAATCTACAGAAACTAGAGTAGAGAGAGAAGTCTGGCACGGTACCGATTTTGCACTCGATAGGCTTCAACCAATCCGTTTGCCAAGATACAACATGGAGGGATTGAAAAGGCTGTTAAGATGCCAAGGTGTACCCCTCGAACAAACT
The DNA here is from genome assembly GCA_030015575.1 of Agapanthus africanus. Lineage (NCBI taxonomy): Eukaryota > Viridiplantae > Streptophyta > Magnoliopsida > Asparagales > Amaryllidaceae > Agapanthus > Agapanthus africanus. The sequence continues at coordinate 853,736,154 of JASDDO010000024.1, forward strand.
GTTCGGCAAGTCCAATTCTACAAAAAGATTTGGGATATTCCCGGGACTCAGCGAAAGATGTCCAACGGGAAGATGGAGACAACCGGGCTCGGATATGTTCGGTCCAAGAAACGGGAGCAGTTCCACAGCTGCCACGTCATAAACAGCTCCAGTGAAGAGAAAAACAATCTTCCAAATGGCCGTGACGTTGAAACAGAGCGAAATCCCGCTCTAAGAATGTTAAGTCCGTCGCTTGAAGAACAAATAGACAAGCTAATAAAAGAAGCTTATTAAATGAGCCGAGACGATCACATCCACGAAATGGCCATTTATGAAAAGGCCAGGACGCAGCGCTTCAATCAGCAATCTGCGGAGAAAGAACACTACAATGCCATTTATCCCTAGCCCGTTGTATGTCCTCGCAAAAAGGAAAAATCCTGAAATAGAAGCAAAAACAAGACAAAGAGCGCAAATAACGTTCGCAAACGACAAGGCAGATGTCACGACCCGAAAAAGGCACGTGACTGACACTTGAATCATGTGAAGTTTATACGACCCCACCTAATTCAAGTAAGCCAAAAAGCCTAGAAATCTAAACCTTTTAGGGGGAAATAATAAAGGTGCAGTTTTGAAATAAGGTTTACTGAAATCAAACTTATTCTTATATATATATATATAGGTAGTAATATATGAAGCATTATGTTTATATCTAACTTGAAAAACCCTTTTAAATCGTTTGAAATTTCGGCAGCACCTCCTTTGTAATTTTTAACCCAAAACGAATACAAGAAATAATATATAAGGTATCCCCAAGCGGGAGCTAGCTCTTCGCCAAATGGCGGAAACAACCACGCAAGATATTATAAGTATACAATGCCGAAGGCGAGGATCAAAACTCAAAAAGAAAACAAGAAAACTAAACAACATCAAGAAAACCAGAAACGACAATAAATACATAAGCGCGACTCTAAGGCCGAAAGAATATACAACTGTGGTTATCTATGTTTACTAAATATACAAGTTTGGTTGATGGAGCCTTTAACTAGATATAACAGAAATAAATAACAAGTACAACTAAAATGAAAAGTACATATACAATGGTGGTCACGATCCACCAACCAAGCAATCACCCGAAAGTAATGATGTGCCAGCAAGCCACAACAGAACCTGTACGGCTGAACCTGCAAAGAAACTGTGGAACAACGGGGGTGAGTTGCCAACTGATGAGTAGAAAACATCACCGAGTAGAAATCGCATGTATGACGATCTCCTAGGTCATACCATAATATACTTATAATATAACACGGAAACATCTGGTACTGTCAAGGATAATAATCTAAGAATAAGTGCAATATCAAGTACTCGTGTCTGTGTCACATGAAATCAGGATATATCGGTATGAGAAAGCTGTGTTCTTATCTTAGTATAATTTTAGTATAAAAACTGGAGTATCATCAACGAAATCGACAGAAATCCGTGTAAAATATCGAAAAGAAATCCTCAAATCACGGGCTTCATCGGTCCAGATCGGCCTATATCATCTAATCTCACGACTACGGTCGGTATCCTCCGGATATCCACCGCGCCAAATATCACCGGTAGGTAGTCCTTCCCTGCCAGGCTCATCGTCTACAACTCAAGCTTCTTGCTCCGGGTACCTTACCGGGTCTACCATGTACCCGAGACGGTTCATCATACTCCTCGAATCAGTTCTCGAAAACCAACTCAATCAGGAAAACTCATGGTGGACGCCATATACATCATATCATGAGAAAACCACAACTTGCATTTTTAAAATGATAATAAGTTTATAAAATTCTTGCGGTTTTCCCCCAAATCCAGAAATCTCATGGAAAATCCAAAATATCAAAATAATGAGTCAATAAACAGTAAATATCAGTATAAAGCCCCACAATATTGTATAACAGAATGAATATATAAATGCATGGGGTATCTAAGTAAGGAATGCAATATCTAAACTAGTATATGAGAGCAAGCATACAAATAATATGTTGAAACTACTAACTAGAAGGTTATACCAATGAAGTAACATTTTCTAAACTGTATGTGACATGGTAATTACCGATGATGATATATGTGAGTCGGCAAGCAAGTGTACGTGTAACATATGCATCATTAGTAATGGTGTTGGTGTCCTAACAGACGGGATTCATAATAGCTAAAGAAACACATGTAAAAAATATGCAATGCAATGAGAATAATATAAATATAAAAGAAAAGTGAATAGTAGACGTAACATTATAAAATATACATATCAGTGTATGAGTCATACGGTTTTAGTGTTTTGAAATAGCATGAATCGTGGTTTCTAGAAAAGTAGAGCTTACGGTGTTTTTGAGAAAAGATATGTCTTTTTGAAAAATCCGTAGCATCTCCCGAGTTGTCTTCTGAAAATACTCACGATTAGTTAGTTTTGAAAATAGGTATGACTCTAGCCAAGTCTAGCATCTACGTAAACAACTAAAAGACTAAACTAAGAACCTAGTCAGAAAGATAAGAAAATCTACATATATTCCGAGTCGATATACCTAGTAGTCGGCGATCCAGTCTCATAGTGTCACGTACTGTATAATACATAGTAAGGCATCCTCGAGTCAAGAGTGCGGATCAATAATCTTATATGTCCCGTACGGTAATATCCATCGTACGACATCCTCAAAATGAAGGGTACGGGTCAAAATCATACATAATATCATCATTCATACAGTATCATCATCGTACAATTTCATGATCATGGGTACGGTTCTAAAGTCTTATACATTCAAATATTATCAACTCATATATTATCGTATGTATGAATACATATCGCCCAACGATCTATTATAATATCATATCATATACCATATCACGACTCGATCACATATCAAAATCTCATGGTATCATGCCCGATCATATCGACTCATCTTCACATATCACATACTATCCTCATCACTCGTGTGTGTGTATGTGTGTGTGTATACATACACACACAGACATACACACATACGTATATATACACATACATACACACACACACATATACACACACAAAATCAAGTGTGTGTGTGTGCGTGTGTGTGACTACATATAACCTGCGATTCGCCACCAAGGTAATCATCCTATGGATAGGTCTTCCTAGATCAACCTAATCTAACCTAAGGTCTTCTAAATACCCTATTCGCTAAGTATCCAAATATCGCATCCAAACTTACTAATATAGTAATACCCTATTCTATAGTTGCGGGGGTACTATACGGCACCACCCGACTTCCTCCGTAGATATATATCTACTCACTTGATCCTCGCTTGCCGAAGTCGATTACGCCATGCTCTCCCTTATCGTACGATGTCCATGCAGGGTACCTATAGTTTTCAATACATTATATAGTAAACATGAATCGAATGCGAAAACCAAAACGGCACACGAAACACACATAGGTTAGAACCTATGGTCTACGCGTGCGAAACCGATCATAAAACCCTCGTCGTTGACGTACAAGCATCCAATGACCAAATTCACATTGAAATACCAAAAACCAAGTTTTAGAAATCGGAAAACATATTCAAATCCAACCCAAAAATGTTCTCATATTATTAGCCAGGTAAATAAGGACTAAAAAAAACCCAGCATCTATTTCGAACACCGGCCCTGCGATATTCCCAAAAGACCCGGTGTCTCCAGTCGAGTGGTGGAATTGGGGCCTCGTCTTTTGGTGGTGGTCTCCTAGGGTTCTAATTAGGTCACAGTACTTGTTTGATTTTTCTAAAAACACCTCAAGTTGCTCCAGATTCCCTGTAGTCCCCAAAATATTCACAAAACTGACATTTGAATTAATTTTAACTCAAGTCTTGGGTTTTACTATCTATTTTGGTCCATGAAACTAACACTACAAGGGTTGTGGTCCCTAACCAAGCCTCAAATCTACCTTCACATGTCAAGAAATCACCTAACTCTTAACTAAGAATTTTCAAAGTTCACTAAACCACATCGGTTAACCTCTAAACTAAGGTAGGATATAAGAAACTCCAAAACTTAACTAAAAGGGTATGATTATACCTCATTTGGCAACTCAAGAAAATTCTTGAGTTGCCCAAGTGCCTCAAAGTCCCAACTTGATCTACTCATAGGGTTTGTAGTGAGGTTTGGAGTAGCTTTTGTGAAGTGAGCATGGTATTTTGGTGGGGATTTAAAGCTGTTTTGTGGGTGGTAATGGAGGTGGTGGAGGGTTGAAGGGAAATGAGATGAAGAAAAATGAAGATGAGAATGAGGTGTAGAAAATGTGAGATGATATGAAGGAAGGTTAAAGAAGTGTGTAGAATTTTCTCAGACTCTCTCTCTCTCTCACCATGCTCCCTTGTCCCCACCCTCTCTCTCGTCTTTATCTTTTTCTTTTCTAATTGAAACAAAACTATTTAAAAACAAAGAATGCCACGGTTCAATTTAATGTAACAAGTGTTATGCAACATATTTTGTTGCATGCATAACACATAAACTAGATTAATGCATAATTAGTGAAATACTAATCGCGTTTAGTATTAAAATCGTATACAAATAATTATATAATAATTTATAAAGTTTCCAAATCAACTAAACACTTTCAAAATTAATAATTATTATAAAATTTTCAAATATTTTCCAAACTATCGGTATATAATTATACCATTTCATTAAAAATAATCTCCATACATTAAAATATTCATAATATTTATTATTTTAATTATTTAAATTCCTAAAAATAATATTTCTTTTCTGAAATGTCACAATCTTCCCCCCTTAAATAAATTCGGTCCTCAAATTTAAATTTAAACTCCCCCAAATACTTAAAACATTTCAGCAAAACAATTACGTCGTCGGGGCTCCGAAATCACGAATACATAAACATATCATAGCGCAATACGTGCACATGAAAACAAGGGCAAAACTTAAAATTAAAAATCCGTCAAGCATCACGCCATCCTGGGAGTAAATGCGAGAACCCTAGTGTCCAAAACCATTACGAAAATTACGTATAATATAATTAAGATTATAACGTATGTATGATACGCATCTCATGAAATCGTGAAAACATCTGAATAATAGTGCATGCTAAATCTTTTTTCAAATCGCCGTGCGATTCGCAAGTTATGGCACGAGTAGCGGACGTTTCATAATAAGGAAATAGCTATATATATACACTTATCTTTTGTTTAAAAAATACGTCCCGCCTTTGTGAAACAAAATTTAGAAGGGTTTCCTTCGTAAAATTTCATACCGTCATGGACACGTAAGAAAATATTGAGACTATAGCTCTTTTTTGGAAATCCCTTCGGTAATTATCGATGCGTGCAAAAAAACTCTGGTACTGTCCTCAGACCAGTCCTGTTCAGTTACTAAACCATATGGTATGTAAGTCATGAAAATACGATGCGCAAAAGGAACTCAACCTCAAAATGTGTACAAAGAATGCCACGTGCGTCTGGTGCGCACGAAAATCGAAACCAAATATAGGTGCCACGAAGGTGCACAGAAACAAAATCGTGTGCAACGGGTGTGCACAAAAACATCTGTCCAGTGCAACAGGTGAGCACGACAACAATATCAGGTGCATCTGATATGCACGAAGAATCTCAATTTAGTGTATCTGGTGTGCACAAAATCGCATCAAGTGCGCCAAGTGTGCGCAAGAATTTCAATCGAGTACACAAGGAGCACGAAAACGAACATCGAGTATAAAAATCGAAATCAACGGTATACGACATACACATAATCAAATCACGTATACCGTGGTATATAAACTCACAAGCATGTGCATCTGCGTGCACAAAATCATACCAATACTGAAAACTCGTGTAACTATACCGAATGCAATAAGTCAATTCATGTGCACACTGTGTGCATGAAATCAAAATCAAATGTCTCGAAATGCGTAAAAATCAAAATCAAGTGCAATGAATATGCTTGAAACAACAACCAACACAACTGATATACAAAACACGAATCAAGTGCAACTGTGGTGCACATAAGAAATATCAATCATAAAACAAATCGTCGAAATACCAAAAATCCAGAACAACGGAAATGTCAAATCCGAATCACCAAATCGCAAATCATAATTATTGTCGTCGATGTGCCCTTCCTTAAATGTCGAAGGGTGCCGATATATCCAAAGCTGGCAGAACAAAAATATCTACTTGACTCTTGCCATGGTCTGGCATCCTCTGCTCTTAGATTCTTGTTTTCTCTCTCTGTGGATTACCAGTTATACGCCCTCTCGGATCGATAGCCCGATTCGGGATACTAACGGAAACTATCCTATTCTGGTGCTTCTCTGAAGATTTCCTGACCAATTACATGGCCACTGGTAACGTATCTCGTCAATGATGGCAACTCTGGCCTACTGAGTGCATGATACGACCAATCCTGGGTCCAATTATTTATCGTGTAATATTTCCGAAAGATCCTGTCAGGGTCTCCTCCCAATCTTATCTCTGCAGAACTGCCTAAAAGTTGGCACTCTTTACTGAATCCATATCTTGTTCCAGGACGGTTGTATTCTCATCATGACTTTCCTCTAGAATCATGGCTATATACAATGCATCTGCATGCATATCAAGTTCCTGAAATCTACGGAATGGAACGACAACTCTTGAAAAGCTCGCACAAACTTCTTACTTCGCTTTCCTTCAATAAGGACCAATTTGGAACCAACTTCTCGTAGCTGTGTGGACTGCGCTCCAATTGGTTGTACTCGTATCTAGAGTCTCTTTCAAAGTTACGAACTCGGTATCTCTAATATCCTGAAGTAGGCATCTGGCTAATTACGTCCTCGGGAACTCTTCCAAATCGTCGGAGGAGTACTCTTCATTCGTCCGTTTTCGATCGACTCTCAACGCATCTGGGTGAGATCCTTCTATCCGGAGCTGGTCAACTAACTGATCTTTCATTGGAGTATCCAATGAACCATGCCTTTTCTTGATCAACTCATAGCACGTCTGTGTGAGGGCCTCTTCTAACTGATGTAAATCAATTAATGACCTCACATCGAGGAATCCGAACAAACAAAAAATTCTAGTCTTATCCAAGGGTGACCAGCGATCCTTTATCCCATTTCTGAGTGTAACCTCATGCTGCAATAGCTTTCAAACGTCTGGGGCGATATCTTATCAAATTCAGCAACAGCTGGCTCCTCTGTCCACACGGTAGATAACGTATCAATCCTGTGGAATAGACTGCACCTTAATAGTCTTCACAATATGGCTGGCCTATGACAATAGCCAAATCATCGGGGGCAGATCCCGAACGCTCGTGTCAACGAAAAAATCTAATTAACATAATAAATCAGTGCGTTCATGTATCATCGGAATACGCCCTGGTCAGTCCTCGTCCATGACAAGCTCGTGCTGACCGCACCTCTAGCTGCAGCTCTCTCTCTCTCTCTCTCTCTGTGCTCATGTAACCGTAGTAACAGAAACCACAATCCGACATCGATGAGGATAGATCATAAGAACGAATAGAAATACAGTGCCTGAGAGATGTACATCTTAAGGCTTCTTAAGCGAAGTAGCGCATCGTAAGTATTCCGTGGAACATACACACGGTACGTCACTCTACTTAAGTCACCTACTCCATCAACCAAGGTCAACCTATGCGACGAAAGTTCGGGTCTAATACCCTCTCGGCCAAGTCTAAGTTCCATAAGTTCAAGCCTAGGTTCCGAATATGTATACGCCCTAAACTCTGCATAGTCAAACCTAGACTCGAACTAAAATTAAACCTGACGCTTTGATACCAACTTTGTCATAACCCGGAAAAGGCACATGACAGGCATATGAATCATGTGAAGTCTATAGGACCCCATCTAATTCAAGTAAGCCAAAAAACCCAGAAATCTAAACCTTTTTAGGGGTAAATAATGGAGGTGAAGTTTTGAAATAAGGTTTACTGAAATCAAACTTATTCTTATATATATATATATATATATATGAAGCACTGTGTTTATATCTAACTTGAAAAAACCCTTTAAATCGTTTGAAATTTCGGCAGCACCTCCTTTGAAATTTTTAACCCAAAAGGAATACAAGCAATAATATATAAGCCATCCCCAAACGGAAGCTAGTTCTTCGCCAAATGGAGGAAACAACCACGCAAGATATTATAAGTATACAACGCCGAAGGCGAGGATCAAAACTCAAAAAGAAAACAAGAAAACTAAACACCATCAAGGAAACCAGAAACGACAATAAATACAAAAGCGTGACTCTAAGGTCGAAAGAATATACAACTGTGGTTATCTAAGTCTACTAAATATACAAATCTGTTTGATGGAGCCTTTAACTAGATACAACAGAAATAAATAAAAAGTACAACTAAAATAAAAAGTACATATACAACGGTGGTCACGATGCAAGTGAAACCACCTACCAAGTAATCACCCGAAAGAAATGACGTGCCAGCAAGCCGCAGCGGAACCTGTACGGCTGAACCTGCAAAGAAACTGTGGCACAACGAGGTGAGTTTCCAACTCGTGAGTAGAAGACATCACTGAGTAGAAATCGCATGTATGACGATCTCCTAGGTCATACCATAATATACTCATAATATAACACTGAAACATCTGGTAATGGCCAAGATAATAATCTAAGCATAAGTGTAATACCAAGTACTTGTGTCTGCATCATATGAAATTAGGATATATCTTTATGAGAAAGCCGTGTTCTTATATTAGTACAATTTTAGTATAAAAACTGAATTATCATCAATGAAATCGACAGAAATACGTGTCAAACATCGACACAAAATCTTCAAATCCCGGGCTCCGTCAGTCCGTATCGGCCCATATCATCCAATCTCACGACTACGGTCAGTACCCTCCGGATATCTGCCGTGCCAAATATCACCGGTAGGTACTCCTCCCCTGCCAGGCTCATCGTCTACAACTCGAGTTTCTTACCCCGGGGTACCTTACCGGGTCCATCATGTACCCGAAACGGTTCATCCTACTCCTCGAATCAGGTCTCGAAAACTAACTCAATCAAGAAAACTCATAGTGGACGCCATATACATCATATCACGATAAAACCGCAACTTGCATTTTTAAAATGATAATAAGTTTATAAAATTCTTGCGGTTTTCCCCCAATTCCAGAAATCTCATGGAAAATCCAAAATATCAAGATCACGAGTCAATAAATAGTAAATATCGGCATAAAGCCCCACAATATTGCATAACAGAATGAATATATAAATGCATGGGGTATCTAAGTAAGGAATGCAATATCTAAACTAGTATATAAGAGCAAGCATACTAATAATGTGTTGAAACTACCAGCTAGCAGGATATACCAATGAAGTAACGTTTTCTAATGTGTACGTGACATGGCAATTACAGATGACGATGTGTGTGAGCCGGCAAGTAAGTGTACGTGAAACATACTCATCATCGGTTATGGTGCTGGTGTCATAACAGACGGGATTCATAATAGCTAAAGAAACACATGTAATAAATATGCAATGCAATGAGAATAATATAAATATAACAGAAAAGTGAATAGTAAACGTAACATTATAAAATGTACATATCAGTGTACAAGTCATCCGGTTTTAGTGTTTTGAAATAGCACGAATTATGGTTTTTAGAAAAGTAGGGGCTACGGTGTTTTTGAGAAAAGATATGTCTTTTTGAAAAATCCATAGCATCCCTCGGGTTATCCTTTGAAAATACTCACAATTCGTTAGTTTTGAAAATAGATATGACTCTAGCCAAGTCTAGCATCTACCTAAACAACTAAAAGACTGAACTAAGAACCTAATCAGAAAGATAAGAAAATATATATATTACGAGTTGATATACCTAGTAGTTGGCAATCCAGTCTCATAGCGTCACGTATTGTATAATACATAATACGGCATCCTTGAGTCAAGGGTGCGGATTAATCATCTTATATATCTCGTACGGTAATATCCATCGTACGACATTCTCAAAATCAAGGGTATGGGTCAAAATCATACATAATATCATCATACATACGGTATCATCATCGTACAATTTCATGATCATGGGTATAGTTGTAAAGTCTCGTACATTCAAATATTATCAACTCACATATTATCGTATGTATGAATACATATCGCCCAACGATCCATTATAATATCATATCATATAATATATCATGAATCGATCATATATCAAAATCTTACAGTATCATGCCCGATCATATCGACTCATCTCCACATATCACACACTATCCTCATCACTCGTGTACACACACACACACAAACACACACACACACACATACACACATACATATAAACACACACACACACACACACATATACAAACAAAATCAAGTGTGTGTGTGCGCGTGCGCGCGTGTGTGTGCACGTGCGCGCGTGTGTGTGCAACTACATATAACCTGCGATTAGCCACCAAGGTAATCATCATATGGATAGGTCTTCCTAGATCAACCTAATCAAACCTAAGGTCTTCTAAATACCCTATTCGCTAAGTATCCAAATATTGCATCCAAACTTACTAATATATTAATACCCTATTCTACAGTTGTGGGGGTGCTATACGCCATCCACCCGACTTCCCCTATAGATATACATCTACTCACTTGATCCTCATTTACCGAAGTCGATTACGCCATGCTCTCCCTTATCGTACGATGTCTATGCGGGGTACCTACAGTTTTCAATACGTTATATCGTAAACATGAATCGAATGAAAAAACCAAAATGGCACACGAAACACACATAGGTTAGAACCTATGGTCTACGCGTGCGAAATCAATCATAAAACCCTCGTCGTTGACGTACAAACATCCAATGACTAAATTCACATTCAAATACCAAAAACCGAGTTTTAGAAATCAGAAAACATAGTTAAATCCAACCCAAAATTGTTCCTAGATTTTTTGTCAGGTAAATAAGGACTAAACAAATGATACAGGGGCTAGTTCACAATGTGTAGAAGCTACTGGAAAAACCCCAGCATCTATTTCGAACACCGGCTCGGCGAAATTCCCAAATGACCCGGTGTCGCCGGTCGAGTGGTGGAATTGGGGCCTTGTCTTTTGGTGGTGGTCTCTTAGAGTTCTAATTAGGTTACAGTACTTGTTTGATTTTTCTAAAAACACCTCAGGTTGCTCCAGATTCCCTGCAGTCCCCAAAATATTCACAAAACCAACATTTGAATTATTTATAAATCAAGTCTTGGGTTTTACTCTCTGTTTTGGTCCATGAAACTAACACTACAAGGGTTTTGGTCCCTAACCAAACCTTAAATCTACCTTCACAAGTCAAGAAATCACCTAACTCTCAACTAGGAATTTTCAAAGTTCACTAAACCACATCGGTTAACCTCTAAACTATGGTAGGATATAAGAAACTCCAAAACATAACTAAGAGGGTAGTGATTATACCTTATTTGGCAACTCAAGAAAATTCTTGACTTGCCCAAGTGCCTCAAAGTCCTAATTTGATCTACCCATAGGGTTTGTAGTGAAGTTTGGAGTAGTTTTGTGAAGTGAGCATGGTATTTTGGAGGGGATTTAGAGGTGTTTTGTGGGTGGTAGTATAGGTGGTGGAGGGTTGAAGGGAAATGAGATAAAGAAAAATGAATATGAGAATGACGTGTAGAAAATGTGAGATGATATGAAGGAAGGTTAAAGAAGTGTGTAGAATTTTCTTACACACTCTCTCTCCTTCTCTCTCTCACCATCCTCCCTTGTCCCCACTCTCTCTCACTCTTTCTCATCTTTATCTTTTTCTTTTCTAATTGAAACAAAACCATTTAAAAACAAAAGAATGCCATGGTTCAATTTAACGTAATAAGTGTTATGCAACATGTTTTGTTGCATGCATAACACATAAACTAGATTAATGCATAATTAGTGAAATGATAATCGAGTTTAGTATTAAATTCGTATACAAATAATTATATAATAATTTATAAAGTTTCCAAATCAACTAAATACTTTCAAAATTAATAATTCTTATAAATTTACCAAATATTTTCCAAACTATCGGTATATAATTATACCATTTCATTAAAACTAATCTCCATACATTAAAATATTCATAATATTTATTATTTTAATTATTTAAATTCCCAAAAATAATATTTTCTTTTCTGAAATGTTACAGCAGATCTAAGAAGCCGCGCTATCAAGAAAAACTCGGTTGGAACCCGTCCTGTATAATGAAAATGGGTCGAGAATACTCCTCCCCCAAGACAAGACAGGGAAAATATTCAACTTTGTCATGAAGCACTAAATGGTGATGCTCCCTGAGTCTCGGCACCCCGAACAAATAAACGAGATCTATCATCCGGATTATTTCTCCTATCACCGAGCAATAGGTCATCCCCTTGAAGACTGCTTCATCTTCAAAAACTGGGTAGAAAAACAGTACCAACAAGGCATGTTCAGTTTATCCGACAACTGGAGGGTAACCCCACCGCAAAAGCATGAGCCAAAGAGGACCTATACCGTGAGGACATCACCAACTCAACATCAAGGATGGAAGCGAATCCATATCTACCATGTGATAACACTCACAAAGGAAGGTGAGCACGAGACTATAGATGACCCATTCAAGTGCTTCACAGATGGAGACTAGGACGAGGTGATCTCAGAGTTTCCACCAGCACCAAAAGAGCTGGAAGACGGGATACATGCTATGGCGGACAACCTAAGGAAAATTGACTAAGGGAAGGAAAATGATCCGAGGCCAACGTTCGTCAGTGTGCTACTATCTAAAAAACAAATAGCCACATTAAAAGACATGCTCATGCAGTATAAAGGCTGCTTCACAAGGAACTATTCCGAAATGTCGGGTCTAGATCCAAAGGCAGCAGTATATAAACTTGCCATATCGCCGGACATAAAGCCAGTCAAACAGGCGCCAAGAAGAATGCGGCTCGAACTTGAGATGGGTATAAATGCTGAGGTCAAGAAACTAATCAACGCCGTCTTCATCCAAGAAGTTCAATATCCCGACTGGATCTCTAACATCGTTCCGGTGATAAAGAAAAATAGGATGGTACGTATCTGCGTGGACTTTCGGGATCTCAACAAATCTTACCCGAAGGATGATTTTTTAGTGCATGTTACCGAGTTGATGATCGATAACACGTCTACCCATAAGGTCTTCTCCTTCATGGATAGATCTTTAGGATACAACCAAATAAAAATACATCCTGAAGACCAAAAACATACCGCCTTCCGGACTCCGCTGGGTATATTCTGGTATAAAGTGATGCCTTTCGGTTTAAAGAACGCTGACACTAACTACCAGAGGGCCATAACGAAGATCTTATATGACCTCATCCATGAGATTGTCGAGTGCTACATTGAAGACCCTGTGGTGAAGAGCAAGTCTTATGAGGAACATTGGGAACATCTAAATATAGTGTTCCAACGTTTTCGGAAGTATAATCTGAAGATGAATCCTCTAAAATGCGCGTTTAGAATCTCCTTAGGCAAATTCCTAGGATTCATCATACAGCACCAGGGTATCAAAATCGACCCTTCAAAGATCAAGGCGATTACGGAAATGCCCACACCAAGAACGCTCAAACAGTTGCGATCTCTTCAAGGAAAGCTCGCGTATATTCGGCAGTTCATAGCCAACCTCTCTGAAAAATACCGTCTCTATAGTCATCTGATGAAGAAAGGGACCACATTCGTCTGGGATCAAAAGTGCCAAAATGCACTAGACGAAATCAAGCAGTACCTGTAAAATCTACCAGTGTTGTGCAATCCGGTTAAGGGAAACCCCCTTATCCTATATACGACAGCCCTTGATGGTTTTCTAAGGCGCGCTATGGGAACAAGAGAATGACCAAGGAAAGGAGAGAGCTCTGTACTATTTGAGCTGTGTTCTCCTGGGGGAAGAAAACAACTACTTCCCCATCGAAAAGCATTGCCTGGAACTGGTCTTCGCGATAACGAAGCTCAGACATTACGTCTTAGCACATGAGGTCCATCTTATATCAAAAGTGGATCCTCTCAAATATCTGATGTCAAGGGCCATATTAATAGGAAGGCTTGCCAAATGGGCCATCTTCCTAATGGAATTCTCGATAACGTATCGACCTCTCAAACCAGTAAAATGCCAGGCCATCTCCGACTTTCTCGCCGAGCATCCGATACCAGCCGACTCCCCCTTAAATTGTGAGTTGCCGGATGAAAATGCATTCAACACAATCGAAGGAGAAAACGAATAAAATCATTCCCGATGGGAACTCTACTTCGATGGAGCATCTTCCATGAAGAAGCGAAAGCGAAACACCTCCATAATCAAAGCCGGGGTGGGCCTTATCTTCGTGACTCCGCAAGAAAGGATATTGCATTACGCCCTCTCCTTAATGAAGCCAAGGACGAGTAACGTAGCTGAATATGAAGCCTTGATAGCAGGTCTCGAGATCGCTGTCGACATGGGAATCAAAGACCTCCTTATATATGGAGACTCCTAGCTAATCGTGAGCCAAGTAAACGGCGACTATTAGACATACAAGCCGGAGCTGATAAAGTATGGAAAAAGAGTGCAGCGACTGCTAACACAAATCCCCTCCTATATCCTGGAGAGTATACTGTGTGCAGAAAACAACAAGGTGGATGCGTTGGCCAAATTGGCTAAGGAATTAGCCGACGAAGACCTCGATGACGTAAATATCATCGTCGCAAGATACTCGCGCTAACAGATATATCTTCGAAAGACTTAACAGAGCTATTCGAAGGAAAAGAAATGACCGAACAAGTAGCCCTACAAATAGAGGACGAAGAAAAGGTCAAGGATTGGAGGGAAGTCTTCATACACTACTTCAAATCCCAACGAACGCCCAAAAATGCATCGTCTAGACATCAACTCATAAAACGAGCTTTGTCTTTTGCCTTCGTCAATGATACTCTTCGATTGTCTATGGCTAAGATGTCGAGGTCTGGAGGAAGCAAAGAAAGTCGTTCAAAAAATTCACGACGGACTCTGCGGTTCTCACCAAGCTAGGCCAAAAATGAAGCTGAAGATTAAAAGAATAGGTTATTATTGGCCCATAATGATTCAGGACTGCCTTAAGTATGCGAAGCAGTGTCACTGGTGCCAAATTCACGAGGACTTCATCCACCAACATCCAAACCCGCTACACCCAACAGTAGCTAGCTGGCCATTCGAAATGTAGGGAACCGATATAATCGTCCCAATTGAATCAGCATCATCCAAAGGACATCGGTTCATACTGGCAACAACCGATTACTTTTCTAAGTAGGCAGAAGCAGTACCACTAAGGAAGGTGAAGACAGAGAATATCCTCCATTTCTTCAGAACCCATGCCATCTACCGGTTCGACACTCTGCGACGAATTATCTCGGATAATGGGCCAGCCTACAAGAGCCATAAATTCAGCCGCTTCGCACAACAGCATAAAATATATTGGAGATACTCTTTAGTCTATAATCCTCGTGCCAACGGTCTAGCTGTAGCTTTCAACAAGTCCTTACCGAAGATTATAAAGAAAACGGTGTCCAGGAACAAAAAAGACTGGCACGAAAGGCTGCATGAAGCTCTATGGGCATACCGAACAACGTTCAAAACGGTTATGAATACAACACCATACGCGTTGGTATTCGGCACGGAAGCGGTGCTTCCCCTGGAAATAGAACTCCCTTCTCTACAAATAGCGGTTCGATACGAGCTGACAGATGAAGAAAATGCTCATCTTCGGCATAAGGCCCTCGACGAAACTCGTCTTATAACACAACAAAACCTGAAGGCTTATAAAGAAAGGATGACACGGTCGTACGAAAGAATGACCAGGCCGAGAACTTTCCGCCAAGACGAACTCATACTATTCGTCAAAAGACCAATGATCCCCAATCATGCAAAACAGGGGAAATTCGAGCCAAACTAAAAATTCGCCTCAAATAAGGCAACATCGGTCCAAAAAGTCCATAAACTAACAACGGACCGAGATGTCCTTAAACTAAAAATTCGCCTCAAATAAGGAGACATCGGACCGAGAAGTCCCTAAACTAACAATGGACCGGAATGTTCCTAAACTATCACGTCGCCTCAAACATGGCAACATCAGACCGAGATGTCCCTAAACTAACAGAGGACTGAGATGTCCTTAAACTAGAAATTCGCCTCAAACATAGCGACAAAAGACTGAGATGTCCCTAAACTAGAACTTCGCCTCAAATATGGCAACATTGGACCGAAAAGTCCTTAAACTAAAATTTCGCCTCAAACATGACGATAATGGACCGGAACGTCCCTAAACTAGTACATCACCCCAAACACGACGATACATTCCCTTTGGATCTATATTGCAATCGAAGTCTTAGCAGGAAAAATTGCAACGTGAGTCCCACTGACTACATTGCTAATCCAGCGATGAAACCACCCTCAAAACCTACCGGCAAACAGGAGGGTCACCTGCAACGAAGCTACTTTCGAGGGTTTCGCCATTAAAAAAATGTATGTCCACAAGCAAAATGGGCATGGATGAAAACCTGAAAGGGTGCCGTGAGTAAAAACAGCAGGACTGTCGGCAAGCTTGTGAAAATCCGGAAGGGTGCAAACTCGTAAAATAAAAAAATTCATGTGCGCTTGTAAGGTCCTCTCGACCTTTTGAGGAGAAAATACTTGCGTGAGATCCTTATGACTCATAAAGGAGCAACACACTTACGAATCCTCATGACTTCTAAGGAGAAATTACACTTACGGGATCCTCTCGACTCGTATGGAGAATTCCCCTTATGAGACCCTCATGGCTTATAAGATTCAAAAGCCTTAAGCTATAAGGATCTAAACCTGTTTTTAAGCCGTCATATACCCCAAGTTTCCCTACAAGTTGTCCAATATCGACTCTTGTTACAATCCACGGGCATAAATAAACAATTCCCCATCAAGTTCCTCCAGTGATGAGAAATGTCCCCATATGGTGAACGCCACTTGTAAGTCCTCTCGACTTATAAGGAGAAAACACTATTGTAAAATCCTTATGACTTGCAATGGAAAATACCACTTAGGAGTCCTCACGACTTCTAGGGAGAACCTACACCTACAAGACCCTCTCGACTCGTAGGGAGAAATACCTTTATGAGACCCTTACGGCTCATAAAGTGAAAAGCCTTAGTCGACAGGATCCCCTCCTATTTGCTAAACCATCTTTGCTCAAATCAACAAAGGCAAATGATGATTTGCTCCTGACAATATTCCATTTGTAGCGATGCTGATGCCAAGGTTGGTATCGGATTCCAAACTCGCAATAAAAACAACAGCGGGTAGCAAAAAAATGCATATGAAATAGCCGAAATGATAGGGCAACTCGCAATAAAGATCAGCGAGCCAAAAATATACATATAAATGTTGGATATATGTATGCCCTAGAGGCCATTATTTGATAGTGGATGTATTTTTACATGTATATATATATATATATATATATATATATATATATATATATATTCAGGGGATTTTCTTGCTCGACATGATAGTATGCTATCTGGTTACTCTTAATCTTGACATGTTCACTTGATCATGCTTTTATTCATTTGGTACATGTTGATAAAGCCCTGAGGATATTTGCTTGACTACTTTGATTATGATGCAGATTATACTAGTGGGACATGTGTAGTTTATAAGTATATCCTGAAATGTCCCTAGTCGTAGGTGTGTCGAGATGGGGTATCGATATTCCAAAGTAGACTAACGTATACGATTCTTGACCCATGTGATGGGCGATGGATGATCCCATATCCATTGATATTTGACACCAAGATTGTATACGGGTGCTCAATGGAGACTGGGTACACTGGACGGATTCGCTGAGAACTCCTATGTGGTATTATATCTATCGTCGGATAGCAGTTCTCAGGTAACACTGGTGCAGGTTAGTCTGTAGACCCGAGATCGTCATAGAGTCTTATGTGTTCTCCCACTGCGCTTTGATTTCCACCCTACCACGGCTCTACTGAGTCGTGCAAACAGGTGGCTTTTAGGTACAGTCCCGAGACATATGGAGGCAATGGGCGATAGGAGGGATTTCGTCTCTCCCGGTATTGGGGGTTGATGTTGCATTGTGCTCGATTGGCTATATCAGCAAGTCCCTGGCCAGGGCTGATGAGATTTACTGATAAGTAATATCAGTAGTTTCTCGATCAGTTATAGGCCATACATCGGCATGACTTATTGAGTTATTGGGGTCGACAATACCATCCCAAGACTCGATATGCAGTATATCTGATGAAGAGACCGGACTGTACGGTAAGTGTTACCGGTTGGCTCGACAGGAGTTTTGACAGGTTCTCTTGTTTTTCTTCTACTCGCTCAATACCCGGGTGGCCGTTACATTTAGCTGACCGCTTGCAGCTTATGGGTGTTTGATATGATCATCACCTACTGCCAGCGTATTGATGAATCTTAGAGTCCCATAAAGAGGTTGCCTAGCTTAGGCAAAACGATGTGGGGTGCATATGGTGATATGCGTGGGTGCTTGATTAAATGCGTGTACAAGATACCGCATTATAATCTGGTAGATTCTATTGGTTGGGTCATATGTGATATGACCGGTTTATTAAATCAATTGTTGATTTAATATTAATGACCATTAGCCTTTTTACTTAAAACCTATTTCTTTATGATGCATGGATGAGTGTATATATTGTTGGAGTTAGTGCCCTCAGAGTCAATTATTGGATCACAGGCACGTGATTGCAATGATTGAGGGAGGACCTATCCCGGTAGGACAGTCTTACTCGAGATGATAGTACGCTATCTGGTTTATTTTTTATCATCGTGTACTGCTTTAGGTGACCTGACATGTCGCTATTACACGTTGATAGAGCCCCTAGGATTCTTGCTTGACGACCAGCAGTATGATGGCGATCATATACGTGGGGGCTGGTAGTCTATAAGCACATCCTTAAAAGGTCCCTAGTCGTGGGAGTTTCGAGACTGGGCATCGATACTCCATTAGTAGGCTAGTGTATACAGTCGAGACCCCGACGAGGGGCGGTGGCCGGTCTCACAAGCCACTGGTGTCAGTTGGTTCACCTAAGATGTATACAGGTGCTCATTGGGTTATGAGTACACCGGACAGGACTCGCCGGGAACCTGCTAGTTGGTCTTATACCAGACGTCAGATAGCAGTTCCCAGATGACATGTGTACAGGTTAGTTCATCGACCTGAGATCGTCATTTGTCTCGTGTGAGTTCCCACTGTGCTTTGATTACTACCCTACCACGGCTCAAAGGAGTCGTGCAAACAGGTTTTAGTTGGGTACAGTCCCGAGCCACATGGAGGCAGTGAGCGGATCTGCAGGGGTTCGTCTCTCCCGGTATTGGGGGTGAGGTCGCGCTGTGTCTAGGAGAGCCATTACGCAAAGCCCTCGGCCGAGGCAGGAGATTTACTGGTAGGTATTCCAGTAGTATCTCAGGGCGTTCTGGGCTACACTCCGACACGACTTGTACCGCCTTTGGGGGTCTGACTTTTACCAACCCCCTAGGCCCGCCATGCGATACTCATAGACGAACGGACCGGACTGTACGGATATTGTCACTGACAGGCTCAGTTGGGTGTCGGGGTGAGCTTCCTCATCGACGTCCCTTTTGGTCAATAGCTGGTGGCCCGTCACGTATTGGCTTATACCTCTGACGTGCCAGTGGTTAAATCCACAGCCATAGTATTGACGAGTCTTTAGAGTCCACCACACTTTCAGTTACTCAGCTTTCGGGCGAAACGCTGTAGAGGCCGTATGGAGATATGGCAGGGTCCGATCAGATACGTGCGGTATTGCACGGATCAGGATCGGACAGTTTTGTACTAGTGGCCGTATAGTTATATGGCAGGGTTTGATCTGATACGTGCGGTATTGCACGGATCAGGATCGAACGGATTTTACTAGCCGGCTTTGGCTTAAGCCGGTCCTAGTCTAGTACAGTGTAGATTTTGTCTCATTGCATTTGTATCCGGTCGGTATACAGATGCGGGTGTGTATGCACAGTGTAGGGGTTTTCCTGTAATTTATTACGGGACCAGTTTTCTGGAGTTGCCAGTTTGCATTCCGTTCCGGCCGGTTTTCCTTTGTTCTTTCCCGGCCGGACTTTTCCGATGGAGGGGGTTATTTGCAGTTTTGCAAATAACACTTTGTGAGGGGTTTCTTTGCATATTGTTTGATTATGATACCTTTCATATCTTGCTCCATGCTTGCATTAATTTGACATGAAAGGGTATGGTGTGAATTAATGTGAAGCATGGTTCTATGTTTTCTTGCTTTATGATATAGTCACCTCTTCTCTTCATCCTACAATAACCTCCCTTCTTGCTTCATTTTGGGATAGAGTTTTTTTTCCTCCACCATTTTCAATCAAGAAGGGCCGGCCACTATGAGTGAGGATGAGAGAAATTTTTCATTCTTGCATGACACAAATTTCTTCATCTCATTCTTCTTGTTTTTGGAAAATTGAAAGCTCCAATTTCCTTTAACCTTATTCCTCCATCATGGCAACTCCAATACCCCAAAAAGAGACTACGATTCTACACACCACTTCCTACTGCGAATCTTGAGCATGTCGAGTTGCCGGCTTCATGCTCGAGTTGCCTCGGTATTGAGGCGGGAGCCCGTAAAAGACGAAGGCGATGTGGTGCCCTTTCCGGCGAGGAGGCGACGATATGGAGACTACACTTTCCGCGGGAGATCGGGGCGATGATGAGAAGACCGAAGGACCGGATCTCTTGGTATACTTCTCTTCCCATCTCTTGTTAGCTAGCGTAGGTTAATGGTTAACGATCCGGGTTTTCTTTGTCCGCGGTAGCGCCGGTTTCCGAGTAAGGAAAAATTTTGATTCCGCAATTTGGCCTCGAGTAAGACGGCCGGGGCGCTGCCGTGGCGCAACATGGTATCAGAGCCACGCCGTTAACCTTACCTAGCTTGTTCTAATGCGTTTTACTTATCCGATCGACCAAAATCTCAAAAACCGTATTTTAGTTCACATCAGTTTCTGTTGAAATTTTTTGGTGTCTAAAAATTTTTCGGGTGGTCTCAGAAAGATGTGTAAGTAGTTCTAAGAACTCTGGAAAAAAACGACAAAGTGAACCCATAATCCAAGCGCGGAAGCGCGGCAATACCCACCATTCTGCCGCTCTTCCGCCGCACTATGGTGGGCCCACTTGGTAATTTTTCTCCAGTTGTCTTATGGGCTAAAAATAGGGCTTTTGGGATATTAAAATTGGGCCAGTTTTTCTGTGAGTGCTACAGTTTTCTTTTGGGGCCCGCTTGTTAATTATTTGATCGATCGGATATTTTAAACACAGTATTTCACAGTATTTACATTATATCTGCGACCGTGAATGTCACTCGATCGGTAAATCCGGTCTAACTGCTATAGCCCGGTTAGACGGATTTGCGAACGTGATTTTCACGTTGATGTTCTATGTTTATGCTGTGTTGTTGCGGATCGGTCGTGGGGGATAGCCTGGATGCAATGCTAGTACAGCTTTGTTGTATTATGTACATTTGATATTGCGGGGCGAGCGTCCGACATGTGGACTGCCGTCACTGCCTGTTTGTATTATTCTTTTGGGGCACGACCTGGTTGCGGTCGATGTACCCGGTGTATGTATATTTTATTTTCTGTACTAGGGTTGCCCCGCGGTGGGGTGCACGGATAGCCGGGTTCTGGAAGGCAACGGGCCCGCATCTCAGGGCATTGAGACGGAAGGGGCTTCAGTCCAGGATTGGCGGGCTATTCGCCGCACTCGTAGGGGGTACAGGTTGACCCAGGAGGGGTGCCCAAGTTGCCGGATTCCGTGAAGTGCTGGGTGGTCCATTCACGGTGCTGGAGGGGGCTGCCTCGCTTCAGGTTTTGGCGGGTGACTTGCCGCGCCCGTAGGGGTCTAGGATTTCATTGCACAGGCTATCCACACGACCAGGGGAACGTCGGGTTTCAGTAGCGGCTCTGTGAAACCCGGGGCTTCCAGATATCTGTATTGTTCTGTGATGCTGTACATTTCTGTGATGTTGCATTTTATTCACGCCTTGAGCGAAATACTATATATTGGTATATATATTAGTAGATGTTGTATATGTTTTACGTCCGCGCTAGTCCAGTCCCCGCTCTGCCGTTAGTTAGCTAACCTAACGGGTGATGACGGGACCCAGTGGCGAATGCGGATGGCATATACGTACGTCAGTATATTTTCGTTCTTTGTGGTGTGATCAATTGATGGGACTGCATTGATTCGGATCAATGCAAGTTTAAACAAACCTATTCTGATGTTGTTGGAACATTTTTCAAAAAGCTGTTATTGCAAGGACGTTCACTTTTGTTTTGCATCGTGGTATTCATTTGGAATATCCTGCTCCTCAGTCGACGAGGCAAGGGCCGAGATCCCTTCACCGGGAGTGACCCCTTGGACAGAAGTTTGCGTCAGGGCATTAACTTCACTATAGCCGATTACTTTTGCTTTGCATCGTGGTATTCAGTTGGAATATCCTGCACCTCATTCTACGGGGAAAGAGCCGAGATCCCTTCACCGGGAGTGACCTCTTTAGTAAATGTTTTCGTCACTATATTTTCTAAAAGGTTATCCAGTTCCTTCAACGATATCAAGTTCATTACGTTAAAGGTTTTTCGCCAAAAACCAGTCGTAGCCCTCCGTCATTTCAGATTAGTATTACTTAGTATTCGTGCTGCGTTTGTCGTGCATTGCCGTGGCGTAGTGTTCGGTAGCTATGTAATGCTTTTCTGTCATATGGATAAGTGGATTGGTTAGGACAGTCGTGCGGTCTTGTTGGCATTGTCAAGGACTCGTACGGGTGGGTTTAATGCAATCAAGATAATGACGGGTAGAACTTGACTAGGACTCTTTGATTTGTTGGCATTGTCAAGGTCACTTGGGTCCTAGGGGTAAAAACAATTATCGGGAGTTTCAAAAGAACTGAAACTTGCCAAGCATGCGCATACCTTCTGGAGTGTGGTGACGTGAGTGGATTTCGTCACGTTATCATGCGATGAGAGTTGGATCCCGATTCCCACTGATGAGTTGGTTTACTCCTCGGGTGATCCCGACTAATTCTTCTTTCAGGTTTGGAGGAGAATTTGAGGTACAGTGGGAGGTTTCCTGATTAGATAAATTGGTAACCATTCTGATCTAGGTTAGAGTGCACGCTGAGTGTTTCTTCTCTCTCTCTTTGGCAGCGACCATTGACCCGACCCTGGACTATGACTCAGTGACCAAGTTGACCGAACCTTCTTAACACTGGCTTTTGGATTGTCAGAGTTGCAGACCTCATTGCCACTCCTACTTTTACCCTTTTTCTCCAGGACACCCCGTATTACTACGAACGTCCACTTCCATTGGACAAAACCATCGTATGGTTAGATACGAACTCGAAGGACTTCGAGGATGGTTTCTGGTTCTGGAGAAAACGGATAGGATTATTCAGTTGTCTTTTCTTTTCACCTTCTCTCAGGTTGCGAGTACTCCTTGGTTTAGGAGTAGTACACCTATTACGCAAATTGGATAGTCTTCTTCCAAACCTTAGGCTGGTGCCGACCGGTAGGGAATGAAGGAAACCAATTAGCATAACGATGGTGTGCAGAAGGTATTAAGTTTAGACAAAACAAGGGATTAGTAAGAGGGCAAAGTAAATTGCGACTGATATTCACGACCAAACCAAGTATTTCTTCGCCAATCCTAAATCACCTTTGTAATTCTCCAGGACACTCCGTATCACTACGAAGATCCACAGTTTATTGGATATTCCATCGTATGGTTATATACGAACTCGAAAGGAACTTGTTCCAGTTCGGGGATGGATTCTGGTTCAGGAGAAATAGGAATAAAGTACATTCAGGTGTCTTTTATCTTCACCTTCTCTCGCATTGCGAGTGCTCCTAGGATTAGGACAGTACACCCTTTATGCTTATTGGGTAGTCTTCTTCCAAACCATAGGCTGGTGCCGAACGGTAGGGAAGGAAGAAAACCAATTGGCCTAAAGGGGTGTGCAGAAGGTAATGACTAAAGACATATAAAGGGATTTAGAAAGATGGCAAAGAGATATACGGTTACAGTTGTGAATCTGGATAATGGTAGAGGCATTACTAGGAATACCAGGATACCCCACAGAAACATTTTTAATGTTTCAGTTTTACTGTGTAATGTTAAAAGAAAACTGATTTCCCGATTAGACACTTACTCCAGGGTATGTATTTACCAGGTTGGATTCTCACACCTGTATGGTTTTACAGATGATGAGTGGGAGTAAGTTATTGGGAATTGGGTGATCATCCTCATTATATCGGGATTCGTTGTAATCGGTGATATTTGAGGAAGTCACCTGGGTTGTTTGCCGGTCGGCAAATATTTGGTTTTGAATATCCGCTGTTGTGCACCAATTTCAAATTGATATATCTGTACGTCTATTTTCATAGAGTGAGATATACCTTTTGATATTATGTCGATGACATTTACCTATATCAGTGGATGGTTAGGTAAGGAGCATTAAACAGCGGTGTAATTCTTCTTAACCATAAGTACAGTTTTCAACCTACGACACACAGTGAAAGAGTTGTTAGACTCAGAGGACTTATACAGAGTATTGTATGTTGTCCAGTGTCCATTAGGACAGAGGGGTTGGTCCTCATACTATATTCTGTTTACTTTTAACTTCTCTAGTTCTTAGACATGTGCTTCGTGGAAACACAGGGTCTAAGTTTTTGAGGAGTTATAGGTATTTGAATAGAGTAGAGAACCAGGTATGGCAAGTATCGGGATTCTTCAAAGTGATCGAAGATGTAGATACTTGTGTATGGTATTCAGTTGATAGTAATGATAATGAGAACTTGCTTCTCTTTCAGGTTACTCATAATTGGAAGCATTCCTAAGTTGAGTAACGCTGATCGGCCTCCTTCCATTTAGTTGACATGCACTGGAGACAGCTGCATGATTTGAATCTGGTTCAATTAAATCAGTGCCTCTGGTTCTATATTGGATATAGAACAGTTCATATCTTAACGATGTTAAGGTACGGGGAGTTGTCCGGCTTATGCTTAAAACCAGACTCCGGATAACTCAAGGCACGTTTCTGTAATGGCTGTTTGTGGGTTGACCCAGGCTATGATGAGGGTTGACTTTCTACCATCTGGCAGATCAATAGAAATATTGTTCTAGACTCGCCACAGTTTTGTTAAAAATGGATTTTTTCAAAAACAGAAGTGGGAGTATGGTAGAACTGGAAGTGATTCCAGAACCGCAAACGATTACTGGAGATTTGATAAGGAACCTAAAGATTCAATCTGATTTGACATTCCATTGGCCACTCCGCAGATACGGTGGGTAACTTCAGGCACCCGAGAGGTACTCAGGTAGCCTCAAGGACGGTGACAGGGAAGTTCTTGTTTACCTACACTTGCCATTGTTGTTGTTCCAGGCTGCGAGACCCGGCAGGAGGATGAGTATAGCGTCGTTCTAAACTAGCTTTGGAAGTGCACGTCTATATGACTCTGGCAGAGGGTTGTCGTAGTCAGTGGGAGCAGCGGAAGCATTGGTGGACTTCATGCTTATGTCTATTTATAGACTAAAGCAGATATAGCGGAGTTAGATCATCTGTTTCTGATGTGACAGTCATAGGTTTGACGTCATCAGAATAGAGGATGGATCTGTTGAGAAGGTAGTAGGAAGTGATATTCCTATACTACGATCGGTTATACTTTGGTCGTCACACAGTGGTTTCTCCACATGGGACTTGGACATTATATCAGACATATTGGTTACTAGATCTATGGTTTTAGATCTAGATTTGGGTGGTTTCCCAATCAGGGTACTTTGACAGCATTCTAAGAGTATTTAGAATGGACGACTCCTGGCATGGTAGTGTACCTGCAGGTAATGGAGTCACCCTCTCTAAAGGTGTCTTATAGACTAAAGGGGAGAGGGATACGCATGATTGACAGATCACTTGCTTAGGCAATTGAGTCAATCATGAGATGTCAAGTACCACACCAGATGTTGTTCTTGCAGTAAGTGCAATAAGTTGATATTAATCCAATCCTGGAAAAACAGTCGGAAGCAGTTTTAGAACATAAGTGAATGTTCTAGGGATATGATAACGGCTGCCTCCTTTAGGAGACGGTTATCACTCCAGGCTTCCAAGGTGACATGGACGACAAGGAGGTTGTCAGAGTTATAGTTCTCCCTCTGACGAGGGACAGTATTTTGGACAGGTGGTCCAAGGCAATACTAAGGGAGGCATGGCGCAGGATACTGATTAAGTTCAGTTGTTGATACAGTCTAAGGAGTTTGGATTTGGAGTTCATTTATGAGCTAGGTCCCATCAGACATCCAGACATTCTAAGACAGGTATTGCTCATTTCGGGAGATGGCTTTCTCCGCGAACTTGAGATATAGAGAGACATAGAAAGAAACATCACAGCGGATCCACTCACTGAGGCTATTCCTCGAACGCAATAGTTTCGCAAACGGGTTTTGTGAGACTGACTAGTAGAGGAGTTGGGTGTTCGGTATCACACGGGCTGTGAGTATGCGACATCGCAATAATTAGCCTTGAGTGCAAGTGGGAGATTGTTGGAGTTAGTGCCCTCAGAGTCAATTATTGGATCACAGGCACGTGATTGCAATGATTGAGGGAGGACCTATCCCGGTAGGACAGTCTTACTCGAGATGATAGTACGCTATCTGGTTTATTTTTTATCATCGTGTACTGCTTTAGGTGACCTGACATGTCGCTATTACACGTTGATAGAGCCCCTAGGATTCTTGCTTGACGACCAGCAGTATGATGGCGATCATATACGTGGGGGCTGGTAGTCTATAAGCACATCCTTAAAAGGTCCCTAGTCGTGGGAGTTTCGAGACTGGGCATCGATACTCCATTAGTAGGCTAGTGTATACAGTCGAGACCCCGACGAGGGGCGGTGGCCGGTCTCACAAGCCACTGGTGTCAGTTGGTTCACCTAAGATGTATACAGGTGCTCATTGGGTTATGAGTACACCGGACAGGACTCGCCGGGAACCTGCTAGTTGGTCTTATACCAGACGTCAGATAGCAGTTCCCAGGTGACATGTGTACAGGTTAGTTCATCGACCTGAGATCGTCATTTGTCTCGTGTGAGTTCCCACTGTGCTTTGATTACTACCCTACCACGGCTCAAAGGAGTCGTGCAAACAGGTTTTAGTTGGGTACAGTCCCGAGCCACATGGAGGCAGTGAGCGGATCTGCAGGGGTTCGTCTCTCCCGGTATTGGGGGTGAGGTCGCGCTGTGTCTAGGAGAGCCATTACGCAAAGCCCTCGGCCGAGGCAGGAGATTTACTGGTAGGTATTCCAGTAGTATCTCAGGGCGTTCTGGGCTACACTCCGACACGACTTGTACCGCCTTTGGGGGTCTGACTTTTACCAACCCCCTAGGCCCGCCATGCGATACTCATAGACGAACGGACCGGACTGTACGGATATTGTCACTGACAGGCTCAGTTGGGTGTCGGGGTGAGCTTCCTCATCGACGTCCCTTTTGGTCAATAGCTGGTGGCCCGTCACGTATTGGCTTATACCTCTGACGTGCCAGTGGTTAAATCCACAGCCATAGTATTGACGAGTCTTTAGAGTCCACCACACTTTCAGTTACTCAGCTTTCGGGCGAAACGCTGTAGAGGCCGTATGGAGATATGGCAGGGTCCGATCAGATACGTGCGGTATTGCACGGATCAGGATCGGACAGTTTTGTACTAGTGGCCGTATAGTTATATGGCAGGGTTTGATCTGATACGTGCGGTATTGCACGGATCAGGATCGAACGGATTTTACTAGCCGGCTTTGGCTTAAGCCGGTCCTAGTCTAGTACAGTGTAGATTTTGTCTCATTGCATTTGTATCCGGTCGGTATACAGATGCGGGTGTGTATGCACAGTGTAGGGGTTTTCCTGTAATTTATTACGGGACCAGTTTTCTGGAGTTGCCAGTTTGCATTCCGTTCCGGCCGGTTTTCCTTTGTTCTTTCCCGGCCGGACTTTTCCGATGGAGGGGGTTATTTGCAGTTTTGCAAATAACACTTTGTGAGGGGTTTCTTTGCATATTGTTTGATTATGATACCTTTCATATCTTGCTCCATGCTTGCATTAATTTGACATGAAAGGGTATGG
This sequence comes from Agapanthus africanus, assembly GCA_030015575.1. Taxonomy (NCBI): domain Eukaryota; kingdom Viridiplantae; phylum Streptophyta; class Magnoliopsida; order Asparagales; family Amaryllidaceae; genus Agapanthus; species Agapanthus africanus. The sequence continues at coordinate 853,764,277 of JASDDO010000024.1, forward strand.
TGTGAATTAATGTGAAGCATGGTTCTATGTTTTCTTGCTTTATGATATAGTCACCTCTTCTCTTCATCCTACAATAACCTCCCTTCTTGCTTCATTTTGGGATAGAGTTTTTTTTCCTCCACCATTTTCAATCAAGAAGGGCCGGCCACTATGAGTGAGGATGAGAGAAATTTTTCATTCTTGCATGACACAAATTTCTTCATCTCATTCTTCTTGTTTTTGGAAAATTGAAAGCTCCAATTTCCTTTAACCTTATTCCTCCATCATGGCAACTCCAATACCCCAAAAAGAGACTACGATTCTACACACCACTTCCTACTGCGAATCTTGAGCATGTCGAGTTGCCGGCTTCATGCTCGAGTTGCCTCGGTATTGAGGCGGGAGCCCGTAAAAGACGAAGGCGATGTGGTGCCCTTTCCGGCGAGGAGGCGACGATATGGAGACTACACTTTCCGCGGGAGATCGGGGCGATGATGAGAAGACCGAAGGACCGGATCTCTTGGTATACTTCTCTTCCCATCTCTTGTTAGCTAGCGTAGGTTAATGGTTAACGATCCGGGTTTTCTTTGTCCGCGGTAGCGCCGGTTTCCGAGTAAGGAAAAATTTTGATTCCGCAATTTGGCCTCGAGTAAGACGGCCGGGGCGCTGCCGTGGCGCAACATATATATGTTGATATAGATACACACATGCAAGCATACATGTGTCATGGTTGATGATACATTGGTAGTGGCAATGCAAGACTTACATGGTTGCATATTTATATATATTTTGTTTATTTGAGAAAAGCAAAATGGCAATTAAATCATGGCTGACTATTCAACCCTCATTTCTTATGTTGACAAAGTCAATACCATGGTTTCATTGCCCATGATTTTAGCCCATGGTTTTGCTTAAACTCAAGTCATAAAATATCTAGATATTTTGTAACCATAGTTAAGCATGGCATACTCTCATTGACTTGGGATTATGTTAGGTTATTATTGATATTATTCACTTGAGTCAAGATTGATCCATCTCCTTCTTCCTCTCTCTCCTCAATGCTCTCTAGGGATTTTATAAGAAAGAGAAGAAATTAAAAAGAAAAGGTTTTTGAGCAAGATCCAAACCCACATCACCATTCTACTTTAGTCTAGCCCACTAGTGTGGAGTGTTTGCTTCATCTTCATCCTTGATCAAGTGGAGCTTGGAGCTTGAGCAAAGGGACTCCGGATGGATCGTCATAGACAACGAAGGATTCAAGCGGACTGGTTCAAACTCTAAATGATCCAAGGAGTCAAAGAGGGAAGTCTACAAAGGCTGTATTACTATTCTCTTAGTGTTAGACACTAGATATAGTATATGATACTATTTTTGTTACCCTAAACTTCTAGTTTGATCCTATATTAGTTTGCTTAGCACCCTAAAATTTTAATTGTAACATGTTTGATGCAAGACAAACCTTTGTGTGGTGCTAGGTAAACCCAACAATAAAAACAGCCGAAATGCTTGGGAAACTCGCAATAAAAAATAGGGAGTAAAAATATATAAACAAATAGCTGAAATGATTGGGCGGATAAAAAGATGAAATGATTGGGCAATCGCGACTTTCGCGATATAAAAGCTGAAAAGATAGAGCATCGCGGAAAGAAAAAAATTGAATGAAAATGAAACCTTTCTGCCCTGCAAGTATGTCCTATTCACTCTTGTATACGATCTATGGGTACAAACAAATGAAAATGGAACCATACTTTCCCACCAGGCTCCGTCAAAGGGAGAGCCAGATCTTGACAGCAATATCTACAGCCTAAAGATCAGCTCGACGCTCTTCTCATTCCAACAAGGTGTAAATGCGACGTCAACAAAGGCTCCAAGGAGCCGAATCAAAACGGAGCCATGGAAAAATCTTAGCTCCAAGTCTTGGCGGTTCATATATAACCTAGAGACTATCCCAATGTTCCTTTTCATTCCAGCAGGGTGTAGACATGACATCAACAAAGACCCAAGGGTCAAATAGAAACGGTGTCACGGCAAAATCCTAGCTCTAAGTCTTGACGGCTCATATACAACCTAGAGACTATCCCGGCATTCCTTCTTACTCTAACAGGATGCAGACGCAACGTCAATGAAAGACCCAAGGGTTAAAGCAAAATCTGAGCCATGGCAAAATCCTAACTCCAAGTCTTGGCGGTTCATATACAACCCAGAGACTAGCTCGACGTTCCTTCTCAATGCAGACTCAATGTCAACAAAAGACCCAAGGGTCAAAATGAAAATGGAGTCACGGTAAAATCCTAGCTCATATACAACCCAGAGACTATCTCGGCGCTCATTCTCATTTCAGCAGGATGCGGACACAGCTATTAAACGAAATTGGAGCAATGGCATATTCCTGGCTCTGGACTTCAACTGCAGTACATACAGCATAGAAGTCTTACAGATGTCTACCCTACTTCAGCAAAGAATTGGCACGACATCGTCAAAAAACAAAAAGTGAAGCAACGACATATTCCCAGCTTCAGGTTTTGAAGGCAACACATATAAAGCCTAAAAGACTATCGGAGATCATCCCACACCAGTGCGGAGTGGTTATAACTCATCGGGGCTCCAAATTGAACCTAACCTTAAGTAAGAAGAATCATAGCAAATTCCTAACGCTTGACCTTCCGACGGTAATATGACCTAAGGAGATTACTTGAAAACATCTTTTCCAGCCCCCGAAGGGATCAGAGACACGACAGTCGTGGGGCTACTCGAACAACAGCTTGAAGACTGCATATCGAGAAATACATTAGCCAACGCGACGGTACCACGGATGTTCAATCGAAAATATTGCAATTTTGATATAACATTTTCCTTACTTTTGATAAATATTTAAAGGTGTTTATTAGAAATATAGAAGATATGTGGGTTTATCTGAAAAATACTCTTTATCATGTGTTTATATAATAATTAACATTATGAAGGAAAACATATACATATAATAATTATATAATACTTTTATTATGCATATCATATCAAATAATCTTAATCAAATTTCTTAATGATTTATTACCATATAAAAAGATTAAGATACTATCTCTAATTTAACAAATATTACTAATATTATTCATGGAGATATTGTGCAGATTTAGCTCAGGTCGAGAGATCGAGATATTCGAGATGTCAGGATCAAAATCTGTCAATAAAATCATAGAATCAATACTGGCAAAGGCTCGGGAAATATTTGAAGAATCCAGGCATTGAAGAAATCACTACGTGTCAACATAAGAGAGCACCTGAAATTTGAAATCCTGATCTCCCCAAACCGCTTCCCTTTCGCGGCCAATAGGCACAATTCGCGGTGGATCCGCGGCCATTTAATGGTCGTAGGATCTGAAAATTTGGGAGTTGGATCGTGATTGCATATCTTAACCTATGAGATCTAGAGTTTCTGATTTAAGGGCTATATAAAGAACCGATGGTTAAAATTAGAAATCATCACCTTTAACACGAAGCAGATCACCGTCAAAGAACAAGAGATCCACGACAAGTCTGCAATTCGACGTGATAGAACGACGTGAATATCGACGGACCATCTACTTCTTACGAGGCAGAGATCAAGAGCAACTTCTACTTTTAATCTAAATTCAAATGATTTATACTTGTAATGTTGATTAATAAAGGTAGATCATTTGCTTAATTATTTCGTATTTACTTTCTGTATTTAAATTCTGCATTATAATTTCCTTCTCTATCCTTTCTTCTTCTTCTCAAAACATGCGTGAGTAATTTTGCGCTTGCTACGGTTCGTAAAATTTGGGTAGATCAATGGATGAAAAAAATATTATAACTCCTTTTACATCTTATAAAGTTTATAAACTTTTGCAAAATAAATGTTAACATCCTTATCGGGCGCGCTACCAATTCATTGATATTCTCGACCGCGATTTGAAATTAGATTAACAATTGTTTTGGTAAGGACTAGACATGAATAGAGATCAATGCAAGGATAAGGGTTAAGAGTGGGGAAACCTTAGTCTTCCGAAAGAACCCTAATCCACATTCGTCACTATCGATCTAGTTTTAAATCTATTAAAAGATAAAAGGAGTCATTTTTAATTAATCATCCATTACTACTAAATTCTATGAACCCTACAAGCCTCTTCTTCATAAATTCTACATCCGTATTCAACATAGATCTAAAAACTATTCTCCCTATTTTCAATCAACTCGTCTAAACCAAGATAAAAGATTCGACGTTTCCCTGAGGACGACCCGTACTCATCTCGGCTAGCTACTCGCAACACCGTTATTGATTGCGGTTAACTTTATTTACGACACACTTCTTTTTACAAATCTAGAATCAACCAACGAACCAAAACCCTAGTACCACAAACCTAACGGATTTCTGTCGTAAAGAATAGAGATTATCTGCATATAACGTTAGGAAAAGTTTTCCTAGAAACCCAAGGGAGGTAAACTAAATAAATTCCGAAATGAGTACATAAACTAGAGACTCTGAAATGAGTGAATAAACTACAAACTCCGAAATGAGTACATAAACTAGAAACTCCAAAATGAGTGAATAAACTATAAACTCTGAAATTAGTACATAAACTCCGAACTCCGAAATGAGTATATAAACTACTTTACACCAAATCAAGACATCAAAGGATATAGAGGCGCAAGCATGAAATAAAATATGTCTTTTATTCATAAATCCAAATGAATACAAGATACAAAAAGAGGAAAAGGAAAAAAAGAGAAAGAAAGATATACAACAACAAGGTATTTAAGAAGGCGGGCAGTTCAATAAGCCAACTAGATTGTCATTTTTCAGCCGGGCTTCCGCCTTAAGCTCTAGCAACGCTGCAAGCTGAGTCCCTGCCTGTGCCTATTGTTTTTGGTATGAGAAAAACCGATTCTCAAGCTCTTTCTCGGCAGTCTTGTGGGTCTCAACCATCTCGCATGTAAAAATGCCGGCTTTATGAAGAGCCAACACCTCCGTAATGGCCTCCTGAAGGATCCGCCAAATTTCATAGGCCCGAGTAGTCTTGGTGGTGAGCTAGGCTTGAAGTTCTCCCAAAGCCTTCGAAACCAAATCTATTGCTGAAAACTTCCAATTGATCATTTTCTCGCAAGAATGGAGATTGGTCGCGCATCGATCGATCCATCCACGAAAGCTGGCCTTTACGGATAAGATATCAGAAGGTAGGCTTACGCATTCAACTCCATATAGGGAAGCCTCCACTCCACGGCAATATTCGACCCACGTATGCACCAGCGCCTCGTCATGGTAGGTGGCAAGAACGGAGAAGGAAGTATTGGTTTCAATAGCAAATTCTTCAGCCATGACGGAAGTGCCAGCGTGAAGATCTTCAATAAGAGTCGCCAATGAGTGAATGCTCTGTTTTGCCGTCATCTCAGACACGCTTCTGCCGTAAGGGCATGGTGGCATGCAAATCAGGGACACTAGTGGAATCAGGGTTGGCAAAGCTGTGAAAATATATATAAGGTTATTCGCCTTTCCAAACAGGAATAAATAAAAGAATGTCCGTGCTAAAGCATCACTTACCTACGGCTACAGAAGGCAGATCTGCGAGATCCCCAGGCCCATCAAGAACTTCAACTTCATCATCAGTCTCTAGGACTGTGGTTTAAAATAAAGGGGCACATCAGCATCATCATGAAAATATAAAACGGAAAGGCAAATAAATACCAACCTTGGCCAGAGGAAAGGACGATACTCTGGGAGGTATTGCATGCGGGGCCGCCGTACTAAGTAAATGCTGGAAGGTTTCCTCCGGGGAAGATCTACAATTGAAGACGCCAGCTCCCGCAATTCTGAGAAAAAAAGAAAGGGTCATACATATGGAAGAGTCGTTAAAACAAAAAATATATATATAAAATTACCTTCGATACTTCGTCCATTCTGGACTGGAGGGTAGAAGCTTCAGTAATCTCCTTTACACCCTCTGGTGCATCATTAGAGATATTTACAGAGTCTATGGTCGGTCCGGTGACCTCCACTGAAAGAATAAAGGCCGTCACCGGAGGCTCTGAGGCACGATCTAGACTCGAAGCTGCGTCCACTATAGAAAGCCCTATAAAGGAAAAAAACTGTAAATATGAATATGATATGAAACTAATTTGCTGAGAAGAATGTAAAAGATACATACCAATACGCCAGGGAGCCTGAAGTATGGCCTTTTTGAACCGCTGATCTTTTCTGTTTAATAGCGCTCGTCGGGCTTTGATCGAAGGTAAATCCCTGCCCGCTTTCAGAGCAGTCTCGTAGAAGAAGGGAACTTCCTCCCCTTCGGCAATTTTGCATGGCGCTGCCCAACCTCGCCTTCGGTATTTGCTTTAGGTGATGCCGCTGCCGGTACCTTATCAGGAATCTCTTCCCCGGCCCTAGTGCAAACCGGCATACCGGTAGTACGGGTGACTAATTACACCCGAGCGGCTTTAGGAATAATCCCTGAATCGTTATGCATCAGAGGAGGGCAAACAACTGACCGTGGCCGCAACGGGGCACTGACGGCTTGAGCGGGAGCAGGGGCTTTACATTCGAAGAGCACCCTTCTCTCCTCAGCAATGATGGGACTAACCCGGTGGCGATACCAGCCCTTGAAGCGTCCTATGGGCCTCAGAAGATAGTCGGGCTCGGGAATCAGGAAGAGGGAACCAGTATTTAACCGCATGAAGTGGTGGATAACGTCGCAGGCGTCCTCTAACGAAAGAGTACACTCAACTTTAAAGGCTTCGAGGCGGACGCCCTAGTTGTAACCTAGATGTTGGGCGATGCGATGCGGATTATACCGCATGAAGAGTGCAGTGTCATTTAGGCGGAACACTAAATACCCGGGCCTGATTGAGTATAAATGCATGATCTCTTTTTGTTTTAAAGCCGAAGCCCCGTTCTTCGACAAATCGAATAACTGTTGAACGGGCCCCGCTGGCGCAGAGAGAACCTGATCACTAAAAACCATCCCGCCTTCGTTTGAATACGGATTAAGAAATGCGTGCAGAGCCCCTAACTGAGTCAGATCAGGAGTAGAAGCATCGACCAGCCTCATGACCCGTGGGAAGGTATATGCTTCATAGAAAGTAGGACGCCGGTGTGTAGCGAATGCACCTAACACATGCATCTCAATCCACGATGTGAAGTAGTGGAGGGAGAAACTCACGGTGTCTGCACCTGGGTTTAAAGTGTTGGCAGCAGTACTTAAACCATAGTATAGGTGTGATAACCTTGCAACTCCAACGGCCAATCGCGCAACTTCGGCTATGCGATGGGTAGGATAGAAAACAGAAGCTCTCATAAAACGACGATGCATCGACATGGAGAACCAGCTAAGCCCGAGACTGATGAAGCCGACAAAGAATGTTTCTTCATCTATTCCAGGGGCAACGATTGCGTCAAATGTCACGGCTGATGAATTTGGAATATAAAATTGCGGCAAGTCTTCCTCTTTAGCCGGCTATTTCTCTAAGCGAATCCGAAGGGGTCCTCGACCGTCGCAAATTTCGGAGCCTTCTTGGATAGAGCGTCTTTGCGGAGAAAGTAAGCAATAAAAGAATCAAAAGTGACACCTTATCCTTCCGATGCCACGAATAGTCTCTCGAAAATGCCCAGGGCCTTGATTAGACTCGAGTGCTTGTGCCGAACAGCATTCTCGGTTGTTAAACCTTCAAGTACAGCTGGCACTGTAGCAAATATATACTCGTCATGGGGCATTAATTCTTCGTAGTGCTCTCCCCTAATCCGCAGCGCTGAAATTTCCCGAAAATCCTTCAGCGAGATAGAGATTTCGCGGTCCCCTAGTAAAAAAGTATTCGTTGGAAAGTTCCACTGGTTCAAAAAAGCCTTGACCTACCAGATGTGGGGAGCATGGTAGTAGAACTGTGACGCGTATACCGCTTGATACAACCCAACTTTCTGCAACCGTGAGCATTGGGAGGAGAGAATGTACGGGGCCTAAGGAAGGTAACCCACTGGATGACGCGAGGTAACACCTACCTTATAGATCTGCCCCTAGGGTCGGACTTCACCATGACATATTTAGCGTCCCAAGATATCGATAGCCATCATGGGTTGATTTAGGATCCCTGTCGTTGATGGCTCAAGCCGGCCCGTGGGGGTCCAATTAGCCGCTTCCACCGCATAAGCAATACGTGGACGTTTCGTCAATGACATTGAGCGGATGGGTTCTACTGGTGCTTCGCATGTGAAACTACGGTGGCCCCTGATAATGTAATCGTACCAAACTCGCCATAAGAGAAGGCTCTTATTGTCTTTATCATGTTCCCTGATCATTGCCATAACTTCCTCGTTTGATGACAGCTGTGGGAAAGCGACCTCTGAACGTGTATAAGGGAAGTAGGGAAGTGAGGCCATTATACCTAAAGAAAAAAAAGAACCCATTAATAAATATATATATATATGAGTTTGTCTCATGAGATTACTAACTACAAAACCAGTAGGCCCTAAAAAATCAAAATGACGGCTCACCAATGATGAGGCAAGATAATCATTGTGAGAATCCAAAAGGATTCTCATTAACAAAAAGTGGAGTTAAAAAAAACTCTTAATATCCTCGAAAAGCGAGTTCTGTTAAAATAGGTAACATATTCAAATCTGTAAAAAGGGTGTTAAAACCCTAAAAAAGAAAATGCATAAAAACATAGGGGGAATAAAATTCCCAAAAGTTCCTAGATCTCTCAGAGCTAAGGTTCTGTAAGAAAATGGAATTAAATTCCAAGGATCCTCAAAGAGCGGTGATAGGGTAAAACCCCGAGAGGAGGATTAACAACCTTCATTGATTCAAGACCCTAAAGTCTACGTAAAAAAATTTTTTTTAAATCTCTAAGAGATCAGTTCAAGAAAAGAGCAAAGCTCTGTTGATGGATTTAAAATCCAAGGCAAGAACGAAAAGGGTTTCTTGAGAGGTGAATGTCATTCATAATCCTTACCCAAAAGAAGTGTTTGCAATGTTTAACTCTGAAATACTAGGGGCAAAGAACTAAGCTCTGGAAGAAGAATTAAATTCTCAAGGAAAGAATTAAAGAGGAAGATGAAGAAACAGTGGTCATCTCAAGGGCCAAAGGCCCCATTTATAAGACGTGATGGGAAGCGGTTCATCTTCCCGTTCTCTTAAGCAATCCAACGGTTGTAAGGATGGACAGCATTGTACTCACGTGCAAGCCATGTGAGAGCAACGCTGGAAGGCATTTGTTCCCTCATAAAAAAAGAAGGGGGAGAAAATCCCCCCATGACTCAAGCCTCACGTGTTAAACACGTGAGCGTCTATATGAAATGCATGTAAGCGCTGTAATCAAACAATTATAGGCTAAATAAGCCATACGTGTTAAACATGTGAGCGCCTATATGCAGAGTATGTCGACGCTGCAAATAAACAACTAAAAGCTAAATAGGTCTCACGTGTTAAACACGTGAGCGCCTATGTATAAAGCATGAAAGCATAAAAAAAAAAACCACAACTGGGGCCACGTGTTAAACATGTGAGGATACCTCTTTAAAGCGTTAGCTTCAGATAGAGTTAAACTCCTTGCATAGAATTAAATTCTTTTTTTTATATGCAAAGCATATGAGCATTAAGAGTAAATGGCCAAAAGCCAAATTGACCTCACGTATTAAACACGTAAGAGTCCATATGCAGGGCATATGGGCGCCAAATCATAGAAGCTAAATAAGCCTCACGTGTTAAACACGTGAGGGCACCTCCTTACGTAGAATTAAATTCTATTCAAACAAGGAACCGTTGGATCAAAAATCCAATGATGATTAAATATAGAATTAAATTCTGTTGGGGGGGATATTTTCTGTTAAACAGAAAGTTGATGAATCAAAGATCCAATGAGATGGAAAATATTTCACATATCTTTCTAAACAAAGAAATATTTTGCTCTATTAAACCGAGCACCCTTGGATTAAAAATCCATTGGTGATAAAAATATCACCGTTCAATAGAATTTTATTCTGTATATAGGAGAATATTACCCCAATCTTGTTAAGAACAAGAACAACATATTCTGTAAAAACAGAGACACTTGGATCAAAGATCCAACGGTGGGTAAAATTTCCTAAATCAATTTTGAGGCCAATTAAATCAATTGGAATCTCTCGATGTGAGATTTTCTCAAAACCAATTAACAATCTGCCTCCACTATATAAAGTACTCGAGACTTCAATTCTCAGGAAAAAAGGCCCCCGATAAGCTCTTGCAAAAAAAATATAGTGAGTTCTTGAGAGAATGGAGAATTTAATTCTCAAAGGAAGAAAGCCCTCCTCCTTCAAGAACACTCTAGGTAAATAACAAAGAGGAGATCAAAAATATCCCTCTTTCCTGGTCTAACGGACATAAGGGTTTAACCCTTCATATAAGAACTAAGTTCTTCCTCTGATTTGAGACTTGCAAAAGAAAATCTCCTTACAAGCTGAGAATTTAATTCTCATTAGGGAGATTCCATTCTTCAGACTCAAAACTTAAGGAAAAGAACTAGGTTTAATGGAAAAAGAACATATGTTCTGGGAATTTAATTCCCCCAAAATTAAGATCTAACCCTACATAAAGAACTTAGTTCTTAAATATACAAAAAAGAACTTAGTTCTCCAATAAAAACAATGATGACGATTCAAGATCTTCAAAACAGACATCTTGATGGCTATCAATGAATAAAATGTCATCAATAGAGATTAATATCTCTAAAGACAAGAAGAACTTGGCGTGTCACGTAAAGCATACGAGAGTAAAATTAGTGCTTAGCACTATTATTTTCACGTGTTTCCCACGTGAGAGCTTAAAACAGATAGAAGAAAAAACTAAAACGCCTCACGTGCTCCACATCTGAGCATCAGCCAAGTGCTGAGCAAGTATGTAAAAAAAGGGAGTGAGCAAATAAAACCTGGAACCAATGCTCAGCACTCACGTGATTCCCACGTGAGTGCCATGAAAAGTGGGCAGTGCCCATATCTGAGTACCTCATGTGAAATACACATGAGCATTACAAATATTGAGTGCTTAGCACTACTGGGTAGTATAAGAACCTAATCTTAGCCCAAATTGGCTGAGTAAAGCTTGGATTTCCTCTTTGATTTTAAATCAACTGAACCCATATTGCTCATAATTTTCCGAACTGATCACAGTCTCAAATGTGACTGATGAATTCCCATTGATGATATCCAAAATAATATTCATCTCGTATCCCCTAAGTTAATCGTAGTCTCAAATATGACTAACGATTCTTAGGACCATCACCCCTTTTTCCCTCAAATACGGGATTTGGTTTAAGGGTCCATCTCTTCACACCTCTTATACATGGCGTTTTAATTCTTCAATGTCTTCAGAGAGGTGGTGGGTCCCAATAACCAATAACTTCTTGATGCACTTCCAAATTGATGTGCAAGCCTCAAATTAGATCGTGCCCCAAATTGGACACATTCCATATCTCCATTGTTCATTTCGTCACATAACAAATACATATGCGCGCAAGATGAATAAAAGACCGAAATGTTCTTAAACTAATATCCGTCCCTAAATACGGTGATAAAGGACCAGAACGTCCTTAAACTAACATTTAGCCTCAAACATGGCGATAATGGACCGTGAGGTATTTAAACTAAAATAATTGAGCCCAAACGCTTATATGTTTTGAGTCAATCTTAATCTCAAACCAGATTAACGATCCTTAAATCAACCCAAGCTCAAATCTAAAAATATACGTATTTGGAATAATCCATGCCCTACGGGCGACGACATAAATTAGTCTCCGTATACAATCCACGGGCAACCAAAACCAAAATAAAACACACGACACGATGTGAACTTCCGGAGCAGGAGAAAGTGGTTATCGCAATAAGGTAACGTAATTAACTGTAGGGTCTTGCGCCTGCAGGGAAGAGCGTCCCCACAATCAAAAACCCCTCATAAAATGTGGGGGAATCTGACGAAGTCTACTACAATGGCCGCATCCATCCAAACCTCCGATATATGGTGCCATAAATCAACTTGGTATCTTCGGAGAAGTGGACGGATAAATCCAAATAGCATCTGCCTCCAGATTCAGGCAAGACGATTCATCCCAGTTCGTCCCTGTCTTTCCGGTGGTAAACATAGTTCTGGCCAACCAGACACAGTGCGATATCGACTTCTAATACCGGGAGAGACGAATATCTGATAATCTCTTACTGCCTCCATATGGTTTAGCCCAACCAAAACTTATTTACATGATTCAGTAGAGCCATGCTAGGGTAGTGATCTAAGTACAATATGAACTAATACGAGACAAATGACAATCTCAGGTCTAAAAACTAAACTATACTCAGGTCACCTGAGAACAGCTATCTGACGATAGGTATAATACCATTTAGAAATTCTCGGCGAGTCCGTCCAGTATACTCACCCCCAATAAGCACTTGCATATAATCTTAGGTGATCACACCAATGGCTGTGGCACCAACCACCGCCCCTCGTTGGGGTCTAGAAATGTATACACATGTCTACTCTGGAATATCAATACCCGGTCTCGATACTCTTGCGACTTGGGACATTTAAGGATCTGCTTATAGACTACCTAGCCCCCATAAGTATCATCGACATCATAACGATGGTTGTCAAGAAAAATCCTATGGATTTTATCAACATGTATCAGCCATATGTGATAGCAAGTAAAACATATGCATATGTTAAGATAAAGGCAAACCAAAATAGTCATGGAAGGCAACAATGGCAAATAGGATCCAAATGGATTTGAACATATCCACTGGCGAAAAGGTTTCGTCATAGTCCACACCGAGTTTTTGAAGAAAACCTTTTGCAATAAGTCTAACCTTATAGGTTTTCACCTATCCATCCATACCAATCTTCTTTTTGAAGATCCACTTGCATCTAACAAGTTTTACCCCTGGAGGAGAAACTTCCAAAGTCCAAACTTTGTTGGTGCACATGGACTCTATTTCGGATTGCATAGCATCCAACCATTTTACAGAGTCCCTACTGGTAATAGCTTGCTTGAAACCAGTAAGATCATTTTCTTCCAAGATTCAATCCTCTCGATCCCCGTCTATGTGAAAACTATAGTATCTCTCGGGCGGACAAGAAATCCTACTAGATCTTTGAAGTGGCTGAGGTTCGTCGAGTTCTATTGAATTCTCTGGTTCTACCAAATCTTCACTTGTACTTTATGCTTCTGGAACTTCATCCAGTTCTACCGTATTCCCACTGATTTCTTTTTCAAGAAATATCCTTTCAAGAAAGGTGGCGTGTCGAGAAACAAACACCTTTTGTTCCTCAACGTGGCAGAAAAGATATCCATTCGAATGCTTGGGATATCCCATAAACTTATATAAAGCTGATCGTGCCTGAAATTTTTCCGGATTCTGCTTTTTAACATAGGCCAGACAACCCCTTATCTTAACTCATTTAAGACATGGTTTTTTACTACTCCATATTTCATATGGAGTCTTAGGCACAGATTTGGATGGAATCTGATTCAATAGGTATGCGGCTGTTTCAAATGCATATCCCTAGAATGAAAAGGTAACTCAGTATTGCTCATCATGGAGCGAACCATATTAAAATAGGTGCGATTCCTCCACTCCGATACACTTTTGTGATGTGGTGTGTACGGAGGAGTAGGCTGAGAGAGAATACTATTCTCTTTTAGAAAATCAAGGAATTTCGTGCTTAAGTATTCACCTCCTCGATCAAATCGTAGGACCTTAATAATTTTGCCCGTCGTTCTCTACTTCGTTCTTATATTCTTTGAATTTCTCAAAATCTTCAGAATTGTGTTTCATAAGAAATACATATCCGAACTAAGAGAGATCATCAGTGAATGTAATGAAGTATGAGAACCCACCCCTTGCATGTATAGACATCGGATAACATGCATTACTATGTATGAGTCGTAATAGCTCTGTAGCTCTATCTCCGTGTCCCGTGAACAGAGTTTTAGTCACATTTCCTTTAAGACAATATCGACAAGTTTCATAAGATGAAAATTCGAACGGATTCAAATATCCATCTTTATGTATCTTGGATAGTCTTTTCTCATTGATATGACCAAGTCTACAATGCCATAAGTAGGTTTCATTCATATCTGAACTCTTCCTCTTGCGTGTATTTTGTACACTGAAAACCGTGTTTTGATTAAGAACGTAAATACCATTACATAGTGTACCTTCTGCAACCAATATCCGATTAAGGTAAATGTTCATGATATTTCTATTTAGAAAAAATTTATATCCATCTTTATCAAGTAAAGAAACTAATATGATATTGCAAAGTATGGAAAGTACATAATAGCAGTTTTTCAAAATCATAGTATTGCCGCTTGGCGATACTAGGTGATATTCACCGACGGCAGCAGTATCAACTTGTGCTCCATTCCCTACTCTGAGGGACATATCACCAGGTCCAATCATCTTACTTTTTCTCAGACCCTGTAATAAATTACAGACATGAGATACTGATCCAGTATCTAGTACCCAGGAGGTAGGACTGACCGAAAAACAGTTCTCAATAACAAATACACCCAAAGAAGATGCATTAGAATGCTTCTCTTTCATCGGGGTCAAATGGAATTCCTTATGGTCCTCTTTCCATTTCCCATACTCGTGTCAGTTTTCATAAGTTAGAGTCGAACCGATATTCTCCAGCCCAGTGTAATAAGCTGGTTCGGTCAAATTATACATTTTATTATCTTGATTAGGGCATGACATGGTTGCTGCCTGGAGAGAGAGAAAAGAAACACTCAGCGTACGCTCTTGTAAGATTAGATTGGTTATTAGTTTATATAATCAGAATGGCTCCCGCCGTTTTCTCGAATTCTCCTTCAAACCTTAAAAGGAGAACTAGCCGGAATCATTCACACCTAACAAGTTCTCTAACTGTTTAGCCAGATGGGTGTTGTTACTCCGAAAGAGGTTCCCCGTGCTCTCGCACATACCTAATTAAATAATCTCGTTTCCGCAGAGGCATGGTCCCGTTAACACCTTTCTAGACACCTAATGGGTTAGCTAATTGTGCAATAAAAAATATCTTCCAAGAGTAATCCAACTCATTAGTGGGATCAGGATCCAACTATCATCGCGTGATAATCTAGATGGAAGCCACTCTAGTTACCACACTTCAGAAGGTATGCAATACTAGCAAGTTTCCTGTACATTTGAAACTCTCGATGTGGTTTTTGCCCCAAGCGGCATATGGTCTTGATAGAGACTAATGTAACATAAGTCGCAAGTCTAGTTCAACCCGTCATTGTCCTGGATTAATTTAGACCCACTCGCATAAGCCCTTGATAGAGACCAACGTGGCTATGTGACTGTCCTAACTAATCACATAATCATGCAAAAAATAAGCAACACTAAGCTATCATACACTATGTCTTGATAGAGACCTACGTACACAACACGAATACTAATTGCTATTTATCTAAAATGATAGAGGGCTACGGCTGGTTTTTGGCGCAAAATCTATAACGTATTGAACTTGATATCGTTGAATGAACCGAGCAGTTTTGAAAAGGAGTGGTTTATGCTCCACTTTTGAAAACTAGTTGTTTTGAAGAAAACCGAGTAATCTATAGTAACACAAACTTTTGCTCAAGAAATCACTCCCTATGAAGGGAGCTAGGCTCTTTCCTCCTCAAATGAGGTGCGGGATAGTCCTGACCGAATAGCTCTATATAAAGCAAAAGAATACGGCTATACTTTTTCGAAAAATGGTTCCGACAACATCTTATTAGGTTTATTTTCTTGCACTAATTAAAATTAATGTTGTCCAATCAATTAATTTCTATCATACCAGAAAAAACCGAAAATAGAATGTACGTATATGCCATCCGTATTCACCATAGGGCCCTATCTATTAGGAATATGTATGCTCTAGAGGCCATCATGGTATGATATAGGGGATGCTTGGACATATATATAGAGGACTTCCTTGCTCGATATGATAGTATGCTATCTTGTTGCTCTTTATCATAACATGTACACTTGTATTTTTATATTAACTCTCTGATACATGTTGATAAATCCTTTAGGATGTAGTCTTGACTAGCAGAACTATGATGCGGATCATACTAGTGGGGCTTGTGTAGTCCGTATGCACATCCTATAACAGTTCTTAGTCGAGGGAGTATCGAGACAGGGCATCGATATTCCAGTGTAGACTAGTGTGTATGTTTCTTGACCCTGTATGGGGTGATGGTTGATCTCATAACCAATTGGTGTTTGACATCAAAGATTTTGCATAGGTGTTCACACAATAATATTGCATTATTATATTCCCCATTCTTATTCTTTTTATTAATAAACAGGTACTTTTGACGCATGTCTGCTACATGTTACAGGTTACAGGTTCTGGGAGCAAAAACAGTGAAAAACACAAAAGACGACACAAAAGAAGGATTTTTGACCAACAAATAGGAAGATCTTAGTAAAGCCTAGAAGAAGAATAGTTCACAATCAACAAGGCAACGCAAGATCCAAATTGTCAAGGCAAACGGTTAAAAGATCCATTGCAAAGGGTTCACTGAAGATCTGGAATCACTATAGAAGCCCAAATGGAAAACTAACTGAAGAAATGAAAATCCCAGAAGAACCTAAAGAAGCCCAGGAAAATTCATCAAATGATCTCACCATTGGGCCGCGGAACCGCGGCCCAAGCGCGCAAATGCCACGGTTCCGCGGCCTTATAAAGCCCTCATTCAAATAAAATTTGACCATAATGTTGAGTCGGCTATGGAAAGATTTCCTGGGGGTATATTTGTAATTGTAGACATGCGGGTCAAATGTAACCCTAGGGTTTCCTATTCTTTATAAATAGGAACTCTAATCATTGTAACTCTTTATGCCTCCTTTTAATAATAAATTCCAGAATTCTTTATGGAGAGCATCGGTGCCTCTCTTCAATGCATCTATTCAGATCTGACAACCCTGCGTAAATGTTTGGAGAGATCCATCTGTAAAGTAAGTAGATTTGTTTATTTTCTTGCCCTAGATAATTTCAATTCATGCCCTAGATTAAATTTATTTTCTTGCTCTAGTATAGATTTTATTTATCTGCCCTAGTTATAACTTTCAATTAATTGCCCTAGGTAGAATAATTAGGTTTTTAGTACTAATCAATCCGAACACCTTTCGGAATTAACTCGTTAGCGCGACTAGGAAATTCACAAAATCCCTGTGGACCGACCCGTAGTCACCGGCTAGCTTCATGCGACGCCGTTCTTGATTGCGGTTTAGAAATAGTTTTTGACATACGAATCAAATGGCACCGTTGCCGGGGATGGCGTAGAAATTTTCTTTTCGCAATTTCGGGTTAATCTTAATTAAAAAATCATAAAAATCTGAAAAATCAAAAATATAAAAATATATATTTTTTGTTATTTTTGGATGGGATACTTTGTTGTTTAAATTTTTGCAGGATATACAAAATCGGATCTGGAAAATTCCAGAAGGTGAAACAGAAAACCAAATATCGAAACAGAAGGGAAATTAAAAATCAGAATAGTGAAAATTTTTTGGAGACCCAACTCCCCCATCCCGCCGCGATTCCGCGGCCAAAACCCACCTTAGGCCGCAGAACCGCGGCCGTCTTGTCGAATCAGAGCGGCAGAAAAATTTTGGGGACTCGAGCCGACGATCTCGCCTCGAAAACGCGACACAAACTTGTTTTTACTGCGGAAAAGCGGCGGTACAGTGACATCATCTGAGGAAAATTTTTCTGTAAGCCCCACTGTTTTCTTCTCTATACATTTTGAAATATCTTTTCTGAATAATGCCTGCAAGATTTTGTGTACTTTAAAAATATATTCTCTTCCATATAACAAGTCTTGTGCAGGATTTTTGGGCCCCGCTTGAACTAAATTGATTGCAAGAAATATTTTGTTGTTGCATATCTTTTCTCGAATATCTTTTTGCAACAATTCTTTCCAAATAAAGATTCTTGTGATATGCTTAAAATAATAATTGATTGCAAGTAATATTTTGTTGTTGCATATTTTGTGTTGAAAATCTTTTTGCAACAAATTTTTCCTAATAAAGAGAAATAGAATAAAAAAAATAAGGAAAATTTTGTAGAAACTTGCAAAGTTTTTCTTGGCCGCAAATATATCCTTGCACCATAAACTTTCCTTCTTTCCCCCTTTCTTCGAATATGGGTACCCCACATAATAATCATTAGCCGAACTTTGGTATCCCGAACCTAATTTTGCATCGTACGTTAATTTGTTCGGTCAATTTAAAGACGATCCTTCCATGCCTAAAAAATCTTTGAAAGATCACATAAAGGCGTCTAGGAGAAACAGTTTGAGTTTTCAACCCACCTTGTGTCAACCAAGTCAACCTTTACCACTTCCATATGTTGATACCACTTCTTCAAGTCCTTCTGTCACTCCTAGGCCAATGTCCATTACTGAGCATATTGCTCAATCTCGCAGTCGATCTTTTACCCCTCTCCACTCATCTTGTTCTAGGGATCCACACGACTATTCACCTTTTTATCCATATGTTGACCCTACCCCTGTCCAATCACCCACTTCCTACCAGTCCTACCCGACTTTCCCACCGTCACTAGACATTGATTCTACACAGCCATTAGGGAGTTTCACATATCCAACCAATTTCGAATCTTTCACCGAAACCCCCTCACCACCTAAGTCTAGTTTGGAAGAGTCGTTGGAGGCTTATATTGCAGCAATAAATAAAATGACTAGGAATGTGGAAGCGTCCGTGGCCACCCTTATGCAACCTAGTGAACCGGTAGCTAGTTTCCCGCTAGCTCAAAATTTTTTAATGTATAAGGAGGCGGGTGGACAGAGTGAGAATGAGAGAGGATTTTCAAATCAAACCTACCCATACCCAATTGAAGCCCACAACTCCTGTTTTCCATCGATTGCCCTAAATAGTTCACCTGATGAAAATAAAAATGAGTTGTGTGATTTTGTAGTGTTTGATTTGCCAAATTGTGAGGAACTCCTTTCGAGTGAAACCGCACCTAATCCTTTCGATCTTTCCACCTCCCATCTAGAACCTAAATCGATAGATATTCATGCTTTTGATGAGGTGTCTAAGGAAATTGATTTTCACTTGATTGAGGATATAGACGCCGGGAATGTTTCGGATGATGAACCTGTCGATTTGATTGAGATTTTATGTTCAAATCATCATCCCGGGTTATTAAAGGTTCTCCCGAATCTAATATACGTCTTGAATTTGATGATAATGGCATGGATGAGTTGAATTTTGAGGAAAATTTTAAGGATAATATTGAGGAGAGTTTTGAGAATAATATTGAGGTTGAACCATTTTTGTTTAATGTGTCGGATTTTCAAATTCAGCCTCCTGAACCTTTGACTGTTATATCACCCTCCCTCCTTCCTATCGTTCCGACCGAACAAGTGACTGTTACGCTTTCATCTCCTATACCAAGTTCGGCGTATCCATGTTTTCTTGCGAATCTTGAGGAATTTGACCCCATTTCCCGACGGGTTGATAGGTTAGCGCAATCGCTTATAACATATCGATCATCACATATTGCGCTAATTTATTCACTCGATTTACACCCTCAAGTTCGCGCGATCCTTCTTTCTCCTTTCCGCCATTCTTTCCCCCCACCGAGACAATATTCTACCATTCTTCTTTCCAAACGGTCTCGCGTGTTTCTCATTTTCTTGCACCAACTATACCATTACCATGATAAGATTTTTGAATGGTTGGTGCTAACCGTTGGCTTGTGTAAGGCCAAGCTTAAGTTTGGGGGGAACCTTTGTATATATGTATATATATTTTTGTTTTCTTTTTCTATAAAAAAAAAATTCAAAACATAAAAAAATAAAAAAAATTTGTACATAAATAAACAGGGGAGTGCCGACATTTTTACCCTCTTGATTTAGCATGACAGTGAGGACACTGTCAAGTTCAAGTTTGGGGGTATGCTCGGTACGTTTTCTTCCTTCTCATTCATTTGTACATATTTTTTTGCATTTGCATACTTATTTGAAAACCCATAAAAATTGAAAATTTTCAAAAAATTATAAAAAATTATTGTATTCAATTTTGGCCATATTTGATATGAGTTTGACAAATAGGTTAACTGGTTAGGAACAACTGGATCTTAGACTTAGTGAATTAAAAATCCTAAAAATAACATTCTTTAAAATTTAACGGTAGAAAGTATATACCTTTGTATTTTATTTAGAAATAGGCAAATTTTGGGTTCACTTCTTGGGTTAAGTCAAAATGAGGGAAGAGTATTGATGTTCTTATTAGAGTATAAGTTTGAAAAATAGTTCCTATCTTAAGTCTAGATTCTGAAAATGTATACCCTATAATTTGCACAATCACACACCTTGAAACTTGGAATAGTAGAAGAGACCTTGAAATGCTCTTGTCTAAAGTCCTTAGTACAATGAAAATAAAAGAAAAAAAAATGTGAATAAAGAATAAAAAAAATGGACACTGGTTTTTGTGATTACTTAAGGCTGTAAAAATAGAAAAATATTTAGCGAGGGTGCTTCATCACCTAGTGCCTTAGACCAACTGGTTTGGGAGTCACTGCTAAAGCCTTGGGTGTTGCAAAACTAGGAAGTACGCTTTAAAAGTGCAAACACATTTTGTAATCGGTCGTTGGTACCTCAAGAAGTATTAACGGTCGCATGAAGGATGTGTTAGCAAAATTCAATTAAAAATTCACGTATTAATAAGTACTTTGGATAACGGACAAGGGCATGATTGCTTGATTTGAATTTCCAAGTGTAGGGGTGATCTATACACACACGTAGGGGTATGTGATTGGAATTTAGATAAGAGAGAGGAATGAAAGATAGAACTTGTATCTTTAATAGAGTTGATAGAAATTCCTAAGTAGAGATGAAACCCTAAAAGGAAGACTTAAGAGATGCCGAAAGCTAAGTAAATCTATAGAACATATATAATCTTAAGTTAGATGGTGAGGAAGTGTGAAGAATATGGATGGATAATTTGCGAGTCAAAAGATAATAGAATTCCTTGTTAGAAAACCTAATTGGAGAACAAAAGTCAATGGGCCGAGTTGATAGGATTTTGTGGGTGTAATCCGCTGAAAACCCTCAGGAGACAACACTCCTCCTACTAGGGACACCTAGAGCTTTAACGGCTTGTTGCACGTGCTCAGTGCAATCGCGTTTCCCTGCGAAAGTGCGGTTAGGATTTTAGTGAATAAAAATAAGTTTGCTCGAGGACGAGCAAAAGATAAGTTTGAGGGTATTTGTTCACACCATAATATTGCATTATTATATTTCCCATTCTTATTCTTTTTATTAATAAACAGGTACTTTTGACGCATGTCTGCTACATGTTACAGGTTACAGGTTCTGGGAGCAAAAACAGTGAAAAACACAAAAGACGACACAAAAGAAGGATTTTTGACCAATAAATAGGAAGATCTTAGTAAAGCCTAGAAGAAGAATAGTTCACAATCAACAAGGCAACGCAAGATCCAAATTGTCAAGGCAAACGGTTAAAAGATCCATTGCAAAGGAAAGATTTCCTGGGGGTATATTTGTAATTGTAGACATGCGGGTCAAATGTAACCCTAGGGTTTCCTATTCTTTATAAATAGGAACTCTAATCATTGTAACTCTTTATGCCTCCTTTTAATAATAAATTCCAGAATTCTTTATGGAAAGCATCGGTGCCTCTCTTCAATGCATCTATTCACACCATAAGTAGATTTGTTTATTTTCTTGCCCTAGATAATTTCAATTCATGCCCTAGATTAAATTTATTTTCTTGCTCTAGTATAGATTTTATTTATCTGCCCTAGTTATAACTTTCAATTAATTGCCCTAGGTAGAATAATTAGGTTTTTAGTACTAATCAATCCGAACACCTTTCGGAATTAACTCGTTAGCGCGACTAGGAAATTCACAAAATCCCTGTGGACCGACCCGTACTCACCGGCTAGATTCATGCGACGCCGTTCTTGATTGCGGTTTAGAAATAGTTTTTGACATACGAATCAATAGGTGCCCATTGGAAAATGGGTACATCAAACCGGACTCGCCGAGAACACCTAGATGATACCATACCTATCGTCAGATAATAGTTCTCTGGTGACACTTGTACAGATTAGTCTATAGACCCAAGATTTTCATAGTGTCTTGTGTTGTTCCCACTGTGCTTTGATTTCCTCCCTACCACGGCTCAAAAGAGTCATGCAAACAGGTGGATTTTGGGTACAGTCCCTAGTCGCATGGAGGCAGTGAGCGATAGGAGGGGTTTCGTCTCTCCCGGTACTGGGAGTTGATGTTGCTCTATGCTCGATTGGATAAAACAGCAAGTCCCTGGCCAGGGCTGATGAGATTTACTGGTAAGTGTTATCAGTAGTCTCTCGAAAGGTTATAGGCCACACATTGGTATGATTTATCAAGTTACTAGGGTCTGACGATTCCACCCCAAGAATCAATATGCGACATATCAGACGAAGAGACCGGACTGTACGGTAAGTGTTGCTTATAGGCTTTACGGGAATTTGGACAAGTTTGCTTGTTGACCTTCTATTCGTTTAATACCTGGGTAGTCATTATGTCCAGCTAGTACCGCTGACGGCTTGTGGGTATCTGATATGATCATTACCTATTGCTGGCGTATTGACGAGTCTTTAATTTCCAACACAGAGGTTTCCTAGCTCAAGCGAAACGAAGTAGGGCACATATGGAGATTTTTGCGGGAGCTTGATTAAATACGAGTATGTGATACCATATTCTAATCTTGCGATATTTGATATCGGTTAGGTTGTATGTGATATAACCGGATTATTGAATCAAGTGTTAATTCAATGATTTAATTTATGTATATATATTTGATATTAGCCGGATTATATTTGATATAGCCGGATTATTGAATCAAGTGTTGATTTAATAATTTGATATATATATATATATGTATGTATGTATGTATGTATGTATGTATATGTATTAACAAATATTGAATATTAGCCGGTTGTATGTGATATGACCGGATTATTGAATCAAGTGTTGATTTAATAATTTGATATACATAAATAAATGATATTAGTCGGTTATATATGATATAACTGGATTATTGAACTAAGTGTTGATTTAATAATTTGATATATATTTATATATTTGATATATATATTAAATAATATCAAGCTCACTTAAGATTTTCTTCTCTTGATATATATATATGTGTGTGTGTGTGTGTGTGTGTGTGTGTGTGTGTGTTTATATTGTATCATGGTTGATGATACAAGGGACATAGATGTATGAGAATCACACATAAGGAAATATGAGAAGAGATATTGATAAACATTTTTGGAATTACAAAGAAAAAGAATTTGAGTCATTTCTCAAGATGTTTGTGGAAGCTTTGAGAAGCCATGACTCACCTCTTTTTCTTGTTTTTTTCTAAGATATTTATCATACACATCTCATCTCATCACTTCACCTCATGGTTCATTCTCTCTCATTCAAAGTTCATCTCCTTCTTCTTCCTCTCTACATTTTTCTTGAGGTGGGAAAAGAAAAGAAAAAGAAGAAAAATTTGTAAGAAAAATTCCTACTTCATCAACCTACACTATTCTAACCCTTTAGTATAGGTTGTTTGCTTCACTAGTACCTTGATTAGTGAAGAGTGAGCTTGAGTGAGAGAGACTTCAAGATGGATCATCTTCGGCCTCGAAGACAAAAAGCAAAGCTCATTTCTTTCTTCAACTGGAGTCAAGGAAGAGTTCTAGGGACTGCTACTTAGTTCTTTACAAGTGAAGGACTAGTCTACAAAGTTTGTAAACCCTCTTCACTTAGTGTAGATTTTGTTTGCTTTACTAAAAACCCTAATTCTCTAGTTAGATTCTAGGTTAGTATGGCTTAGATCTCAAGATTTTTTAAAATTGCATACTTGATGCTTGTAGAAACTTAGTAGAGGTGCCAAGACACACTTTCACCATCATGCACCGTTAGGTTTCTTAACTAACGGCAGTGCGGGAGCAGGCCTAGCGCAGATGCAAAACATATACTATATATATATATATATATATATATATATATAACCATTCGTCATAGGAAAGATATAAGAAACATCACAAACAAGCGATAAGCAACATGGAATAACTGATAATCTAGGAGCCCCACGTTTCATTTGAGCTGCAAATGAAACTTGACGTTCCCCGGTCGTGTGGATAACCTATGCAATGTAGAACTAAGACCCTTACGAGAGAGGCAAGTTACCCGCCAATTCTAGAAGTGAGGCAACCATCACTCAATGACATGAGTGGTCCACCTGGTATTTCACGAAATCTGGTAACTTGAGCATTCCATCATGGGTCATCCTAAAACCCCTACAAGTGCGGTGAATAGCACACCAATTCTAGAGCGAGGATGCTCAAACTCACTACTGGGAGACGACCACCTAGAGACTCTAGAACCCGGCTACTCGAGCAATTCTCCATGGGTTTATCGTAGTACAGAAATGAAATAATATACAATAGTGATATCGACCTCAATATGGACGTGTCCCGATAAAAGAATATACAAACTGGCAGAAACGGCATTCCAAAAGTCAGATGCTCACCCCGCAATAATGAATATACAAATGAACTCAAAACTGTATAACTAATATCGCACAAAAGACTATCCAACACGACAATCCGTTGAAACCATCACAGAAATAAATACCGCTACAACAAGATGCATGTAACACCTTCTAATTGACGTATAGCGATTAGAAGATGTTCAAAACACATATACACATCACATGAGCAAGTAATGATTGCTATGACATGAAACTCTTTGACCCCCGAATTTGGAGTATCCTAGAATTCCGTGAAAAATTAGCAAACACATCTGATTTTCCAAAACTGAAAATTTAGTGTACTAAAGTCCCTAAAATACCTCGTTTTAAGACAACTCGGGAGTCGAAATGAACTCGAAACTCGCCCGAACCTTTACGGGTGAAGTACCAAAAATTAATGTACGCATAGGGGGCCTAGGGGGGTACACCCCCCCGGGCCACCATGAGGTGGTCCCAAAGGGTAGGTCCATCCTTTAGGGTTGGTCTCGGGTCCCTACCCACCAAGGCCACCTCATGTTGGTCTTGGGGGTAGGCCCAACATTTAGTCCCTTTCGAGGTTTCCTAGGGGTACCCACGTATCACCCCATGGCTTCTTGGTCTAAACTGTGAGCCTGCGAGGAGTACAAACAAGTTAAAACAAGAAATTTCGGGACTGTTTTTGTCGGTAGTTTTTGTGCGATGAAAACGGTGGAATTTAAACGGTGTAACTAGCTATTTAAGGCTTACAGAGTGACTCTGATATCATGTTAGTAAATTATGCTCGCTCTAAAATGAAACTAGAGAGGCGGAATACACAAATATCAAATTTTGAGCAAGCACAATCAACAAAACCCCAAGTAATCAAACCATAAGCCTAAACAACCAACTAGAAGGAGTTTATCTACTATGGAAAGAGGTTATAGCAAAGAGATTCGTGTACTTAGGTCTTCAAAACCTCTTCTTAAGCTCTTAGAAGCTCCGGGATCAAGCTCGTCTGTCGATCATCTTTTTATCGAAGATGATCCATCCGAGGGATATGATTCAAGCTCTAGCTTCTCCGAGTGAAGTAACTAAAGACCTTAGCTTGCTAAACTAAGATTCTTAGGAATATAGTGAAGTGTTTTAGTATTTTTCTATCACTCTCTCAGTTTGATTCTCAACTCATGAAACTGTAAGTGAGAGGAAGAAGAAGAAGAAGAAGAAGGAGCTAAGTGAAGAGAGAGAATGCAGATGGCGAAATGATAAACTCATGTGAAGGAAAAAGAAAATGGCTTGATAGTTTTGTTAACTATTTTTCTAAATATAAAAATAGAAACCATGCTTCAATATTAGAAGCAAATGAAATAAAATAATACCAAGCCATTCCTCCCACCATTCTCTCTTTACACCTCACCCGTCCACCTCATTTCTATTTTCCAATAAATGGAAAATTCTAAAATGAGGTGTCCTCCTTTTAGAATGTGTTTTGTATAAATACAAAATATATTGAACCGTATATACATACCCGTATTTGTATAAATACGAATACCCGATGGATACACGTATCTGTATAAATACGAATACCCGAGAGATTGAAAAATACAATGAACATAATACTAGAATATACATATCGAAATATATATATGTAAATTATTAAATCAATATTTGGTTTAATAATCTGGTTTAATCCTAAACCGGCTAGTATTATCAACCATCCGATCAAAAGTCCGTGTAGCTAGCACACTTATTTGATTAGAACCCTGCACATATCAAAATACGGCAACTACATCATTTCTCTTGAACCAGGGAATGTGTAGAACTCTAAAGACTCGACAGTATACTGGAAGTGGATTTAACTACAAGCATATCAGCAGAACTAGCTGTACGTAACGGTTGCTCGGTACCTGTCGAATAGGAAGGTCAACGACCAAGCTCATCCGAACTCCTACTGAGCCTATCCATGACAATCTCTGTATAGTTCGGTCTTTTCGTCTGAGAGTATCGCATACCAGGTCTAGGGGGTGGTAAACGTCAGACTCCTAATAACCCGATAAGTCGTGTCGATATGGCTCAGGACCGATCTGAGAAACTACTGATCTAACCATTAGTAAATCTCAACTGCCTTGGCCAAGGTCTTATGGTTCTGGCCAACAGGACACGGTGCGATATAGATTCCCAATACAAGGAGAGACAAATCCCTGACAATAGCTCATTGCCTCCATGTGGCTCGGGACTGTACCTAACCAAAACCTGTCTGCACGACTCAGTAAAACCGTCATAGGGTAGTGATCTAAGTGCAGTGGGAACTCAAACGAGAAAAATGATGATCCCATGTCCAAAGACTAAACTGTACTCATGTCAACTGAGAACCACTATGTGACGATAGGTATAATAACATCTAGAAGTTCTGGATGAGTCCATCCAGTGTACTCACGCCTAGTAAGCACATGTATACAATCATAGGTGATCACACCAATAGCTGTAGGACCAACCACTGCCCCTCGTTGGGGTCTAGAAATGTATACACAAGTCTACTCTGGAATATCGATTTTCGGTCTCGATACTCCTGCGACTTGGGACATTTAAGGATGTGCTTATGGACTACCTAGCCCCCAAAAGTATGATCGCCGTCATAACGCTGGTCATCAAGCAAAATCCTACGGGCTTTATCAACATGTATCAGCTATATGTGATATCAAGTAAAACATATGCACATATTAAAATAAAGACAAATCAAAATAGTATACTACTATATCGAGTCTTTATCAACATGTATAAGCAGTACAAAGCAGCAAGAAAATAAATACACATGTTAAGATAAAGACAACCCAAATAGTATACTATATAACTGAGCAAGATTATCCTGTACATACATATTCCTAGTATCCTATACAATACAGACCTCTAGGGCATACATATCCAACTTTTAGGGCCTAGGGATTCCTTCACCTCAGGTCTGACATAGCAGCTCCAATCGCCTTGAAAATGTTGGTGGGTTGTTTAGTATACTTTTCAAGCTAGACTTTAAGAAAGAGATTGATTCCAACCAAATCTTAACAACAATTCAGGCTGGCTATGAGCCTAGCTCAATTCTCTCTAACGCTTATTTAGTAGATAACAAGTGGAGTGGAAGGCATAGCAATAGTTCCATAGTAATTAATGTGAGTTGGCTTAGATTACTTAGTGTTGCGCACGTAGGAAGTTAGCACGCTTGGGGATGTGGAGGAGCTATTATCTTATCGCCTAACTCCCTAACCTAATGCGGCTGGACCGCAGGGAACCTTAGCATGGGGGGACGACCTAATCCTTTTTGCCGTCGGAAGGCTGGCTAATTGTACGCAGCAGGTGCAAAGGAACTCCCCTGGTTCTGGAAGTCTAGAAAATATATTTAGAGCTAAGGCATATAGCCGAGAAGGTTACTGTTTGGTGGCGTTCAATCTCTGGTATCTCCTTTACCGATCTAACTTTGACAACCATCAATCCGACGATCCGTCGGATCAAAACTTTTTCTTTATGATGCCTCTGCCACTCTGACTTGACATCACATTGATAGTCTAATACAAGATCCTGTCTCCAAACGTCTCCGCTAGTATCACCTTAACCAATCTAATTTTGACAGCCTCCAATCCGGCACTCTGTCGGATCAAACTATTTCTTATGATGCCTTTGTCGCTTTTACTTGACAACACATCCACCCTTATCTCGCGAACTCAAAGTTTTGATCGAACACCATGAGCTCTGATACCGCTTGTTGTGGATGATCGAGATAAAAGCAGGAATAGAGAATAAATCAAACGCAAAAAATAGAAAAGATCAGCTCAAAAGGACACAGATATTTTACGAGGAAAACCCAAACAGGAAAACCACGAGCACAGCGGAGATCATTTTCTTTAAATCAGTTGGAGAGATAACAGATTTAAAGATGAGAGAGTTTACATGGAGAAAACAGAATAAACTCTCGCCCTTACAGATCTCTCCTTATATAAGAGAGGAATCTCACAAATATTGGGGCTACATTATGGTGGCTCTCTCTTGCTCATACTATCCAAGCTCTAGGCTATTGCTCCATATTTATAGCCTATAAAATCATGCTTAGAGATAACATAGATTTAGTTAGGATTTATCTCTAAATAACTAACTGAATCTTATCTCTAAACAAACAAACAAAAATATATTTAAATATAAATATAATAGATTAGTTAGGATTCAGGACATCCCAACACATATTAAACCATCTCTTTTCAAATAATTGTGTCCTCAATGTTGAAACCAACATTAGAAGCTCGTGAGCATTCATGGCATGATGCACCATTTTAGCAACATCTTGGAGCCATGAGTCAAGCATATTGTTGTCGGCCATTGCACGGAGAGGGTTAGAGCGCTCGAATTACTGACACACTATTTCAGTCGCATCTTAGGGTTAGGTGAATTGGTATCGACTATTGTGGATGGTCGGTGTTGGGATTTCCTAGTTCCCTGACTATCTAACGTGGCCATTGCGGAACAAAAATTTTTAGGGCTTAAAAATTGGCGCTAGAAAAACCCATCCAAGAATCTACCATAAACCTAAACTACCAAGTAAAGAGGAGAGCTAACATCTATGATAAAAATATCTTACCAAAAGATCTATGTCCTTCGGTCTTCTATCCTCTTCGTTTGCTCCTAGGGATCTCCTTGAACATGTTTGATCATCTTTCCTTGCTCCTTGAGGCCTCCATGAACGAGCTTGATCACCGGCCCTCCTCCATCGAAGATGATCCATCCGAAAGTTGTAGTCCATGGCTCTAGCTCCACACTAAGAGTATAGTGGAGCAACTAGACACTTTAGATTGCTAATCTAAAGTGTCTAGGATGTAGTATAAAGTTCTAAGTGTGTATCTATCTCACCTCCTCTCCTGATTCTTAACACATGAGATTGTAGAGAGGAGGTTGAAGATATAGGAAGAGGAGCTCAAGAAAAGTAGTGAGGGGAGTGAAGCAAAGGAAAATATGGTGAGAATGAAATCCATGAGAGAGAAAAAGATCAACCATGGTTTGGTAAAATTATTTTTCCAATATTAAAACCCAACCATGCTTGAATAGTTTGCATAAATGAATTGAAAATTCATTTGTCAATACTATTGAAGCATGGCTCTCACCATACCCTCCCTCACCACTTTTACACCTCATTTTCCATTTAAAGATAAATGGATAAATCTAAAATGAGGTTTCCACCTTCTAGAATATTTTCCGTATAAATACGGATTACACTCTACTGTATATACATATCTGTATTCGTATCAAAATACAAATACCCAATGAGATAGAATAACACAATGAATATAATACTAGAATATACATATCGAAATACATATGTGTAAATTATTAAATCAATACCTGATTTAATAATCCGACCCAATCCCGAGCAGGCTAGTATTATCATCTGTCTGATCGAAAGTCCGGGTAACTAGTACAATCATTCGATCGGAACCCTGCACTTATGCAATATGGATACTACATCATTTCGCCTAAACCAGAGAAACCCTCTATGTGGGACTCTAAAGACTCGACAGTACGCCCGCAGTGAGTTACTGAATAAATCCATAACCACAAGCATATCAGTGGCACTAGCTGTACGTAACGGCTATCCGGGTACCTGTCGAAAAGGAAGGCCAACGAGCAAACTCATATAGATCCCTACTGAGCTGATCTATGACAATCTCCGTACAGTCTGGTCTTTTCGTCTAAGAGTATCGCATACCGGGTCTAGGAGGTGGTAAACGTCAGACCCTAATAACTCGATAATTCATGCTGATGTGGCTCAGGACCAATCTTAGAAACTACAGATCTACCTATCAGTAAATCCCAACTGCCTTGGCCAAGGTTTTATGGTGCTGGCCAATCGAATACAGTGCGATATCAACTCCCTATACCGGGAGAGACAAATCCTGAACAATCGCTCACTGCCTCCCTATGGCTCGGGACTGTACCCAACTAAAACCCGTTTGCACGACTCAGTAGAGCTGTGGTAGGGTAGTAATCAAAGCACAGTAGGAACTCACATGAGACAAGTGACGATCTCAGGTCTAAAGACTAACCTATACTCATGCCACCTGAGAACTGCTATCTGACGATAGGTATAGTACCATCTAGAAGTTCTTAGCGAGTCCGTCTAGTGTACTCACCCCTAATGAGCACTTGTATACGATCTTAGATGCAAAAGACGAATGGCTGTAGGACCAACCGTTCCCCTCCAAAACGCAGAAACGCGACCGCGCAGGTCCATCTTGCCTGAATTTTAGGGCAGATGCTAATTGGCGCTATCCGTCCATCTCTCCGAAGTTGCCAAGTTAATTTATGACACCGTGTATCGAAGGTTTAGACAGATGCGGCCGATGTAGCAAACTTTGTCAGATTCCCCCTCATTTGAGGGGTTTTGATTGTGGGGACGCTCTTCCCTGCAGGCGTAAGCCCCTGCAGTTAATTACGCTACCGCATCGCGGTAACCACTTTCTCCTTCTCCAGATGGTCACTTCGTGTCGTGTATGTTTGTTATGTTTTTGGTTACCCGTGGATTGTATACGGAGACTAATTTATGTTGTCGCCCATAGGGCATGGATTAGTCCAAATCCGTATCTTATTAGATTTGGGTTTGGGGGTTGGGTTAAGAATACATTAGTCTCATTTGAGACTAAGATCAACTTAAACGTTAGTTAAGAATACATTAGTCTAATTTTATACTAAGATCAACTTAACGGGATCGTTTAGATCCGACAAGAGAGCATTTGGGCTCTATTGTTTAGTTTAGGGACATTGCGGTCGATTACCAGTTTAAGGACATGGTGGTCTATCG
Source organism: Agapanthus africanus (assembly GCA_030015575.1). Lineage (NCBI taxonomy): Eukaryota > Viridiplantae > Streptophyta > Magnoliopsida > Asparagales > Amaryllidaceae > Agapanthus > Agapanthus africanus. The sequence continues at coordinate 853,795,626 of JASDDO010000024.1, forward strand.
TTATTTTAAGGACGTTTCGGTCCAAGGTTAAGGACATCATAGTCCGTGGGTTTAAAGGGACCCCACAGTCCGAGGTTAAGGATACCATAGTCCGTGGGTTTAAAGGGACCCCACAGTCCGAGGTTAAGGACATCATAGTCCATAAAGTTTAAGGACATCATAGTCCATGGGCTTAAGGATCCCACAGTCTATGGAATGATTGGTTATCGGGACCCGTCACCTCTTTGAAGACGTTGAAGGATTACAACGACAAATATCAGAAGAGTGAAGAGATCTACCCTTGAACCATGGTTGATTAGGAAATCTGTAGTTTAATTTGGAACTAAGATCAATTAATTAGATTATGAGCACATTGGCTCAATTAAATCTGAATTGAGGACTTATGGCCAACTTGGGCTAAGTCCAATTAGGTTTAGAATGTTAGACCTTTGTTGGACTGTTGAACATTTGTCTGGGTTCAGCCTCCCTATTATTTAGCAATGCTAAGCATGGGTCTGGGTTCTGACCATATTTTTATCTCTTATTGAGTGCTGAGCACTCATATGCCATATAAGATAATCAATCTTGGAAGGCAAGGATGTATTTGAGGTTCAGTCAAAAGGGAGTCTTGCCTCTGGAAGACTTAGCCAATTTGGGCTATGACTGGTTTTTAAAATAGTGTTAAACACTAGAGGATATTTGGCGGTCACGTATTCCCATGTGATGCGCTGAAAATAGTGTTAAACACTAAAATTGAGTTGGTCACGTGGGGTCACGTGGGGCATCTGAAGATGGGGGTCAGACTCCCTTTATTTTATTGTCAGAATATTCAAATAAGTGTTAAACACTTTTAGTCTTCACGACCATCACGTGTGGGCACGTGATGGGTACCCATGCATTGATTTATCAAAGTGTTTATTAGGGGTCACGTGGGGACACGTGAGGGTGCCCAAAATCTGTATTGGCTTTGGTTTTATTCCCTTCATTTTTTAGGGTCACGTGTGAGCATGTGAGGCATTGCCTCCAAGCTTTTCTTTTTCTCATTTTGAGGAGTCTGTTTAAGGGTCGCGTGGGGGTACGTGACCTAGTCTTGTTCTTTCTTTTCTACTCATTGAGGATGAGGGTCACGTGTTACCACATGACCAAGTTCTTTACATGCATGGAGAGCTTTAAGTCTCTTGTTTTAAGAATTAGATTCTTTTGTAGGGTTAAACCCTAATTCTGCTTAGAGGAATTAAATTCCTATGTGTTTAGAAGAATTAAATTCTTATGTAGGGTTAAACCCTAATTTCATTTGGAGGAATTAAATTCCTGTGAATTTGAAAGAATTAAATTCTTATATAGGGTTAAACCCTAATTACATTTGGAGGAATTAAATTCCTATGAATTTGGGGGAATTAAATTCCTTAAACTCAATTCTCCCTCTAAGTTTTGGATCTGCATGGCAGAATCTTCCCGATGAGAATTAAATTCTCAACTTGTGGGGAGATCTGCATCTGCAGATCTTCAACCAAAGGAAGAACTAAGTTCTTATTTAGAAGAGTTAAACTCTTAAATTCTCTTTTATTTTATGGAGCTTAGATCTCTTTCCCCATTCTCACCTAGGGTTTCTTATCTCTGAAAAGATCTTCTTTTCTCTCTTGAGAATTAAATTCTCCTCTCTTTTTTTCTCTCTGTTGTTGTTTTTCTCCAAAAATTCAAGATCCCCTCTCTTCTCTTCTTGGCTCCTATTTATAGGAGAAAGAAAAGAATCAATTTGTTTAGTCAATCTTTCATTAAAAGATTTTAGTTGTTTTTGTAACCAACATGATCTTTTAGATCACTCGGTGAATTTTATTCACCATTGGATTTTTAATCCAAAAGAACTTCTGTTTGTTATTCTTGGTGAATTTCAGGGAAATCTTTCCTTGTATAGATCTTTCTATAAATTGGTGATTTTTAATCACCATTAGATTTTTAATCCAACGGTGCTCCACTTTACAGAGCACAATCTTTTTTTATTTGGAAAGATTTAGAGAGATCTTTTTTTTCAGTTGAGGTTCTCGATTCCCTCTTAATTAGAATTTAATTCTATTAGTTCAGAAGACTTAAGAGCCTATCACGTGTTGGCACGTGATCCCACTGTTTGATCATTTAAATAAAATTTAATTCTATTAATTCAGAGTGCTTAGGAACCCATCATGTGTTGACAAGTGACCCCCCTGATTAAGCATTTTACCAAAATTTAATTCCGTTTTTAAAGAAGTAAGGAATCATCACGTGTCAGCACGTGACCCTTGGTCACGTGTAGACACGTGATGCCTCATTGGGATCTTTCCTTGCTGTTTTATTATATCTTTTAATCCCTTTCAGTTGGTTTAAAGGCCTATCACGTCTATGCACGTGACTCCTGTTGATTAGAATTTAATTCTATTATAATAGAGTCCCTAGGAAACCATCACGTGTCAGTACGTGACCATTGGTCACGTGTGAGCACGTGATACCCCATTGGGGTTTCTTTCCTGAAATTTTACGAGGGAACAAATGCCCCCACAGCATTGTTCTCATGTGTTTGCACGTGAGTGCAACTCTGTCATTTTCTTTGTGGCCGTTGGATCTGCCTAGGGAAGGGGGTATATGAACCGTTTCCCATCACATCCTATAAATGCAGGGGCCTCTTCAGAAGCGCCTCCACTTTTCATCTTCTTCCTCGCTTGTTCTTGCCTTAAGAATTTAATTCTCTCTCTCAGAGCTTAGTTCTCTGTTTCAAAAATTTCCAGAGTTTAACTCTGTCCACAAAAGATTTCCCTTTTTAGGTAAGGATCTTCAACGGCTGAAGAATTTTTTGTAGAAATTTTCTTTGGATTTTAAATCCACACCAAGGGTTTTTTTTCCTATAACAAGAACCCATCTTTCTAAGTTCTTTAAAATAATGTCCAATAATAAAACTCCTTTTGTTAGGGTTTCTTTGATCTCAGGTATCGATGGTGATACTTGTCTTCTCTCTGGAATTTAATTCCATTCCAAAGAGCTTTGGCTCTGAAAAATATTTTCTGGGAATTTAATTCCTCTATTCAAAAAGAATTTAATTTCTCTAAAGAACTCAGTTCTTCACAGAGAACTTCTTGGGATTTTCTTGCCCTGAGTTTTTCTTTGCAAAAATGCTTCCATAGAGACCCTTCATGACTTTGCATAAAGTTCTTACAGTGGGTTTTCTTCTTGAGGAATGTGTAGAGTTGTTTGAAATCCACTGTTCATTTATTGAGAATCTTCCTTTTATTCCCATAATGATTACCCTGCCTCATCATTAGTGAGCCGCCATTTTGATTTTGTGGGGCCCTTATGATTTGTAACCAATGGTCCCATAAAATAAGTTGTTTATCGTTTTCTTCCACTATCCCCTTTTTTTTAATATATATATGTTTACAAATATATATACATGTATGGGCTTCGTTAACAGTTTCCTTTCATCTGTTTCAGGAACAATGGCTTCTCTTCCGTACTTCCCTTTCACCCCCTCTGAGGCTGCCTTTCCTCAGTCACCGTCTGATGAAGAGGTGATGGCGATGATTAGAGCTCATGACTCTAATCGCACCAACTTGCTTTTATGGGGGACCTGATGGGCAAATCATTCGGGGCCGCCGCAGCTTTCTTTGCGAGATACCAACAGAGCCTACCTACCCATTTTTGGAGCATCCACGGACTGCCTTTCCTGTGGAGATGTTGAACTGGACCCTTGCGGGACGGCTCGAGCCGTCGACAACTGGGATACCAAACCACCTGTGCCGGCTATAGACATCTTAGGGCGTCGTATCTGCCAAGGTGAACCCCAGCCCTGGGGACAGGTTTACAAATAGGGCTTACTCCTCGACAACCCACGGGTTACCTCCTCTGGGGTCGTTATATCCTGTCTACTCATCGTGCGCGATTGCAGAGGGTCGGACTCTATCAGGCGGTGTACGCGTCTCTCTTCCACTATCAGTCCCCATGTCTGGTGGGTTAAGACTTTCTTAAATCAATGGAATCTTTCCACCAACACCTTCTTTCTAGGGGACCGCGAAGTTTCAATTTCTCTGGAAGAGTTTCGCGAGATCTCAGGGTTGCCGGTCAGGGGGACGTTCTATGAAGAACCGCTGCCTCCTGATGAGTATGTTTTCGAAACTGAGCATGCTATGCCTGACGGCCTATCGACTGAAAATGCCATCCGCCACAAGGACCCAAGTTTAATCAAGACTCTGAGCATTTTTGAGAAGCTATTCACAGAGTCAGAGGAGCAGGGCATCACTTTCAAAAGCTTTATCGCTTGCTTCCTTCGTGGAGACGTTCTATCAAAGACGGCTCCAAAGTTCGCGAATATCAACGACCCCTTTGGGTTTGGTTTAAATAAGCTACTAGCTAAAGAAGAGGATTTGCCGCAGTTCTACATTCCAATCCTGTCGGCCGTACCTTTCGAGTCGATCGCAGCTCCTGGCATAGATGAAGAGACTTTCTTCATAGGTTTTATTAGCGTCTGGCTCAGCTGGTTCATCATTCCAACGCACCATCGATTCATGAGAGCTTCGGTCATTTACCCTGCTCATCGCATCGCTGGAGGGGCGTGACTAGCCGTGGGCATTGCGGGGCTAGCGCATCGGTATCATGGGTTAAGCGCTGTAGCCAATACCTCAACACCAGGCATGAACATAGTGAGTTTCTCTCTTCATTACTTTACGTCATGGATTGAGATGCATGTGCTAGGGGCATTTGCCGTGCATCAGAGACCCAGCTTTTATGATGCCTACACTTTTCCGCGGCTCATGAGGTTGGTGGACGCTTCTGCTCCTGATCCGACTTAGTCCGGAGCTATTCGTGTGCTGATTAATCTCTATGCTAATACGAGCGGGATGGTATTCAACGATTGAGTCCTCTCTGCTCCTTCAGGACCGATTCAACATCTTTATGACTCGTCGAAAGAGGGAGTACCTTCCCTGAAGCCTAAGGAAGCCATGCACTTATATTTGATCAGACCGGGTTATCTGGTATTTCGTCAGAACTGTGCGGCCCTTTTTATGTGGTACAACCCACACAGCTTTGCTCGGTAACTGGGATATGACCAGGGTGTCCCCTTTGAGGCATTTAAAGTGGATCCCAGCCCATCGTCGGAAGTCGTTCGTGACGCCGCTCATCACTTCATGCGGCTGAACACCGACTCTTGCTTCGTGATTCCTGAAGCTGACTATATTCTTCGATGTGTGGGGTCTTTCACAGGCTCGTACCTCCACCGAGTCAGTCCCATTATTGCCGAGGAGAGGAGGATGCTCCTCGGATATAGGGCTCGTACTCCGATCCAGGCTACGGTAGTCCCGCCGCGACCGCGGGCAGTGGTTCACCCTCCCCTAAGAGATACTGGTATCGTGCTTATTCCGGAGGCGGCGGAAGTGGATCTGACTCCCGCAGCTAGTACGCCGCCGCGAACTAGAGCTCAATCAAGGGCCTAGGGCGCCAGTAGCAGTATCATCAGCTGCGGCGTCAGCAATGGCAGTGTCATCGTCGGTAGCACCGCCGAGTGAGGATATTGAAGGCGAAGTGGGTCAACTTCACACTAAAGCACCGAGGGGAAGAGGCGATCGTCTTCTGCAGTTAGTTCCGGGTCCAAGTGGCGAAAGAAGACGGTCACCAATCTGCTCTACTTTTTAGTGGAATCAGAGCCTATCCTTCAAGATGAACCACGAGCCATGCAAGAATCGAATGGTGGTATACTTTTCCCAGGTTCATCTTCCGACGAAGCCGCACAATTGGCTGAGGCTATAAGACGCTCACAGGATGAATCTGAGAATGTAAGGATCCTGAAGAGGCATTATTTTGCCGTCATCTTTTACAAAGACCCTCCATCGATAAGGCGGATATTTATAGGTCCTTTTGAAGAGGGAGGCGAGATAGCTCTTAAACAGCCTATCTCAGCTGATGTCGAAGATGCGCTTTCTTTATAGACCGGTGGCCATGAGTCTACCCTCGAACCCCGGCGAGCATACCTCCTCAGGAAGGAACGCCGTCTTGAACAAGCCATACTAGAAGCTCCTTTGCACATTGGTATACTCATATTTTTTGTAATACTTTGCACTGCTCATATATATACATATACTTATCCTCGTGAAAACTTTGCAGGGACTTCGGCAATGGCGGAGGATCTGAGTTCGAGTAACACCTTGACCATGGACTCTATGAATATCCCCGATGAGACACTAATAAGTGCGAAGGGGGTCGATACAAGTGTTGTTCCTGCCACGGAGCTCCCCTCGGTGACTCCCGTTTCTCAGGTGCTTGCTCCTCCGGAAGAGGCATCTTCATTAGCCGTGGATTCCATGGATCTTTTTGGGGGCGGCCCGGAGACTATAGGACAGGTGGCCGAGGTCACCATCCTTTCATTGGAGCCTGCAGCGATGGCCACTGCTCCTCAATCGGAAGTTGTCATACCGGCCCACGTCCCCGATGATGTGCCTGGGGGCATGGAGGAGGCTGCCGAAGCTACTATCCCTCCAGTCCAGAGTGAGAGGAGCATCGAAGGTATTCTTCTATCTTTTGTTTTAATAATCTCTTCGTTATCTAAACCTTCCTATAATTTCATAGAGCTACGAGGATTGACGGCGTCCATTGTGGATTTATCACCCAGGAAGTCCTTTCAGCATCTGCTAGAGCTGGCCGCTCCGCAGGCAATATCCCCTCAACATATCGTCCTCTCTTTCGAGCAAGGTTAGAATTATTTGCCTCTCCTCATGGCATTATTATTATTTCATATAATAACACTGGTGTCTTCTACAGTTCTGGAAGCTGATGACGAAGTTGAGATTCTTGATAGGCCTGGGGAGCCTTTAGACCCTTCTTGCATGACCGTGGGTAAGTAGAGTTTCAACGTTGTTCCACCCGCTCTTTACTTGCGAGTCTTGCTGATTGTTTTCTATGAGTCTTAACAGCTTTGCCAGTTCTTACCACACTGGAATCTCGCATTGTGATGCCGCCCGGCCCCTACGCTCTACGTGCCTCGGAACGGATGGCAAAGCTAAGCCTTCACTCCTTGTCAGCTCTGATTGAAGACCTTCGTGCTGGCAGTTTGATCATGGCCAAAGCATTTGCCGCTGAAGTCAACGGTTCCCTCCCTTTCTTGCTACTTACCATAGTGAAACATTGGTGCAAGTCTGGGTTGAGTTCTGTCGTCAGGTGGAGGCTTGCTTGCATATTCTTGAATGTACACGCCTTCCTTCAGAGGCTGTGGCTGCAAAGGCGAGCTTGCGGGGACTGATCAAACGGTGCGCCACAAATATGCTGTCATGGGAGAAGAGGCTCAGCCGAAAATTTTCAGAGAGGAAGCTGGCATCAACCACGCTGGGGGAACTTCAAGCCAACCTCACGGCCAAGGCAACTCGAGCGTATGAACTCTGGCGAGGGCTTCAGGAGGCTATCAAGGAGGTGGTAGCCATTGATAAAGCCGTCATTTTCACTCGCGAAATGGTCGAAGCTCATAAAATTACTGAAAAAGAGCTTGAAACTCGGCTCGCCTCCTATCAGGCTCAGCAATCTCAAGCGGGGCCCCGTCTCTTAGCGATAATGAATCATGAGGCTGAGGCCCAGCGGAAAAGGGATGAATTGGAAAATCTATTGAATCGTCCGCCGGTTGAAGAATTGTATTTTTTTTGTTTATTCTTCTTTTGTACATGCTCCTGAATGAGATTATTTTTTTATTCTTTCATAAATTATACTTTGTATTCATTTTGATTCATGAATAAAAGACATATTTTGTTTCATGATGGCGTGTCCCTTTTAGTAAATGCATTTTGTGGATAATCTATTTCGATCTCCTTGTAGGACAGCGATGGTTTAGGAGTCAGAGTTAGGATCTGCCTCCTAAGACTTTTCAACTTTATGAGCCGTGAGGGTCTCATAAAGAATTTCTCTCTACAGGTCGAGAGGATCCCGTAAGTGTAATTTCTCTTGAGAGTTGTAAGAATCTCAGGAGAGAGTTTTTCTTGCTTACAAGTCGAGAGGACCCGTAAGTGGTTATTTCTTTTCTTGTCGGAGAGTGTGGCCTGTAGAAAATCTATCTTGACCTCTCTGCGAAACAACGATGGCTTGGGAGATAGGGTTAGGATCTGCCTCCTAAGACTTTTCAACTTTTTGAGCCGTGAGGGTCTCATAAAGAATTTTCTCCCTACAGGTCAAAAGGATCCCGTAGGTGTAATTTCTCCTTAAGAATCGTGAGGATTCCTAAGTGTGTTTTCACTTGAGAGTCGTAAGGATCTCACAAAAGATTTTTTTCTCCCTTACGAGTCGTGAGAACCCGTAAGTGATGGATAAGGTTGATATTATCCGCATTTCACGGAGTCGGGAGGTTGCTCTGGACATTTCCCACGGGGTCAAGATTGACTTTAACCGTATTCTATAGAACCAGGATTTTCTCTGGATGCTTCCCACTGGGTCAGGATTGACATAGGCCGTGTTCCGCAAGGACCGGGATTGGCTCTGGACGCTTCCCACGGGGTCAGGATTGACATAAGCCGTGTTCCGCAAGGACCAGGATCCGCTCTGGACGTTTCCCATAGGGTCAGGATTGACATAAGCAGTGTTCTACAAAACCAGGATGTGCTCTGGATACTTCCCACGGGGTCAGGATTGACATAGCCGTGTTCCGCAAGGACCAGAATCCGCTCTGGACGTTTCCCACGGGGTCAGGATTGACATAGGCCATGTTCCACAAAACCAGGATTTGCTCTGGATGCTTCCCACAGGGTCAAGATTGACATAGCCGTGTTCTGCAAGGACCAAAATCCGCTCTGGAAATTTCCCACGGGGTCAGGATTGACATAGGCCATGTTCCACGAAACCAGGATTTGCTCTGGGCACTTCCCACGGGGTCAGGATTGACATAAGCCGTGTTCCGCAAGGACCAGGATCCGCTCTGGACTCTTCCCACGGGGTCAGGATTGACATAAGCCGTGTTCCACGAAACCAGGATTTGCTCTGGATGCTTCCCACGGGGTCAGGATTGACATAGCCATGTTCCGCAAGGACCAGGATCCGCTCTGGACGCTTCCCACGGGGTCAGGATTGACATAGCCGTGTTCCGCAAGGACCAGGATCCGCTCCGGACGCTTCCCACGGGGTCAGGATTGACATAGGCCGTGTTCCGCAAGGACCAGGATTCGCTCTGGACGTTTCCCACGGGGTCAGGATTGACATAAACCATGTTCTACGAAACCAGGATGTGCTCTGGATGCTTCCCACGGGGTCAGGATTGACATAGCCGTGTTCCGCAAGGACCAGGATCCGCTCTGGACGTTTCCCACGGGGACAGGATTGACATAGGCCGTGTTTCACGAAACCAGGATTTGCTCTGGATACTTCCCATGGGGTCAGGATTGACATAGTCGTGTTCCGCAAGGACCAGGATCCGTTCTGGACACTTCCCACGGGATCAGGATTGACATAGGCCGTGTTCTACAAAACCAGGATTTGCTCTGGGCGCTTTCCACGGGGTCAGGATTGACATAAGCCGTGTTCCGCAAGGACCAAGATCCGCTCTGGACGCTTCCCACGGGGTCAGTATTGATATAAGTCGTGTTCCACGAAACCAGGATTTGCTCTGGATGCTTCCCACGGGGTCAGGATTGACATAGACGTGTTCCGCAAGGACCAGGATCCGCTCTGGACGCTTCCCACGGGGTCAGGATTGACATAGGCCGTGTTCTACGAAACTAGGATTTGCTCTGGATGCTTCCCACGGGGTCAGAACTGACATAGCCGTGTTCCGCAAGGACCAGGATCCGCTCTGGACACTTCCCACGGGATCAGGATTGACATAGGCCATGTTCCACGAAACCAGAATTTGCTCTGGGTGCTTCCCACGGGTCAGGATTGACATAAGCCGTGTTCCGCAACGACCAGGCTCCGCTCTGGACGCTTCCCACGAGGTCAGGATTGACATAAGCCGAGTTCCACAAGTACCAGGATCCGCTCTGGACGTTTCTCATGGGGTCTGGATTGACATTAGCCGTGTTCCACGAGACCAAGATTGGTTGACTTTATCCGCATTTCAAGGAGTCGGGGGTTGACTCTCGGTTGTCTGTGCATCGTCGAGTCATAGAACTGGGAACTTCGCCGCAGCTCCGATTTGTTGATGTTGTGTCTGTTGAAATGAGACGAATGTTAAGATGATCTCCAGGCTGTCTATGAACCGTTGAGATTTGCCTTCTTTTTCTGATGGAGTCTGGTGGGAATGTATGGTTCCCTCTTTGTTTGTGCCCCTGGATTGTATATAGGAATCGATATGATCTCACCTGTAGGATAAATGTTTCATTTTATATATTTTTCTTTCCGCGATGCATTATCATTTCAGCTTTTATATTGCGAAAGTCACGATTGCCCAATCATTTCGACTATTTTTCGCGGGGCCCGATCATTTCGGCTATTTGTTTTATTTTTACTCGCTGCTTTTTATTGCGAGTTGCCCAACCATTTCGGCTACTTTGTATGCATATATTTTTACTTGCTGATTTTGTTACAAGTTGCCCTATCATTTCGGCTATTTCATATGGATTTGTGGATTGCCGGCTTTTTGCTGCGAATTTGGGATTTGATACCGATTTTAGGCATCAGCATCGCTACAACTGGGATATTGCCAGGAGCGAATCATCATTTGCCTTTTTCGATATCGAACAAAGGTGGCTTACTAACAGGGTTAGGATCCTGTCAACTAAGGCTTTTGACTTCACGAGCCGTAAGGGTCTCATGAAGGTATTTCTTCCTATGAGTCGTGAGGATCTTGTAAGCGCGTTTTCTCCTTAGGGATCGTGAGGATTCCTAGGTGTGTGTTCTCTTATAAGTTGTAAGGATCTTACAAAAGTGTTTTCTCCTTATAAGTCGAGAGGACTTACAAGGGTTGTCCACTGTGTAAACAGATCCCCAGTCGCGGGTGGGACTTTATTAGGGAAATGTTTATTCGCGCCTGTGGATTGTATACAAAGGTCAATATTGAGACGCTTGTAGGGCATTGCTGGAGGTTGCGATGGCTTAAGAACAGGTTCAGATCCCTGAAGCTTAAGGCTTTTCGAATCTTATGAGCCATGAGGGTCTCATAAGAGGGTTCTCCTTACGAGTCGTGAGGATCTCGCAAGTGTAATTTCTCCTTAGGATCGTAGGGATCCCTAAGTGTGTTGCTCCTTTGTGAGTCGTAAGGATCTCACGCAGGTGGTTTCTCCTCACAAGGTCGAGAGGACCTTGCAAGTGTCTTTTAACTAGATTGCGTCCTTTCAGGTTTTCACAAAACTCGCCGGTAGCCCTGCTGTTTTTACTTACGGAGCCCTTTCGGGTTTTCATCCGTGCCCATTTTGCTTATGGACATACCATTTTTTATTATTTTTTTATTATTTTATTATTATTTTTTTTGTGCTAGCCTTGGGATGCTGCGGTTCGTAGTAGATTATCGACGTCTCGGTCAATGGCCATTTTTAGGACATAGTGGTCCATCATTAGTTTAAGGACGTTTCAGTCCGAAAGCCGGCTACTACTTATAGAGTTTGGGCTTAGGAAGATAGCGAGCGGACATAAGCATCGTCATCTATCGTTGACCTAGGCCGTGACTCGTTAGGCGTAGTATTTTTTCAGGAAGCGACCGTTTATTGGCCTGAAAGGTCTTTCACCATGCATGTCCATGAGTAGATAGGCTCCACCCTGGTAAACCTTGTCTATGATGTACGGGCCTTCATAGTTTGGCTCAAATTTCCCCCATTTGGCACGATTAGGGATCATAGATCTCTTGACCACAAGCACGAGTTCTCCTTGGCGGAATGATCTCGGCCTAGTCAATCTTTCATATGAGCACGTCATCTTTGCTTTATAAGCTTCCAGATTTTGTTGCGCCATGAGCCGGGTTTCATCAAGGGCATCGAGCTCCTCAAGCCGAAGGTGAGCATTTTTTTCGTCTGTTAGCTCATAGTGAACCGCCACTCATAGAGAGGGTAATTCTATCTCGAAGGGGAGTACCGCTTCTGTGCCGAATACCAATGCATACGGTGTTGTGTTCGTGGCTGTTTTGAACGTAGTTCGATACGCCCAAAGAGCTTCATGCAGTCTCTCATGCCAGTCCCTCTTATTTCGAGACACCGTTTTTTTCACGATCTTCATCAAGGTCTTGTTAAAAGCCTCAGCTAGACCGTTAGCTCGGGGATTATAGACCGATGAATATCTCCAGTCTATGTTATGCTGTTGTGCGAAGCGGCTGATCTTGTGGCTTCTATAGGCCGGCCCGTTATCGGAGATAATCCGCCGCGGAGTGCCGAACCGGTAAATGACGTGTCTTGAAGAAATGGGGGATATTCTCCGTCTTCACTTCTCTTAGTAGTATTACATCTGCCCACTTAGAAAAGTAATCGGTCGTCGCCAATATGAACCGGTGTCCTCCGGACGATGCTGATTCAATGGGCCCGATTATGTCAGTTCCCCATATTTCGAACGGCCAGCTAGCCACCGTTGGGTGTAGCGGATTTGGATGCTGGTGGATAAAGTCCCCGTGAATCTGGCACGAGTGGCACTGCTTCGCGTATTCGAGGCAGTCTTGGATCATCGTGGGCCAATAGTAGCCCATCCTTTTGATCTTCAGCTTCATCTTCGGCCCGGCTTGGTGAGAGCCGCAGAGTCCGTCGTGAGTTTCTTGGACGACTCTCCTTGCTTCTTCCGGTCCCAGGCATCTTAGCCACAAAGAATCAAATGATCTTATATACAGAGTATCATTAACGAAGGCAAAAGACAGAGCTCGTTTCATGAGCTGATGTCTTGAGGATGCATCTTCAGGTGTTTAACGGGATTTGAAGTAGTCTATAAAGACTTCTCTCCAATCCATAGCCTTTTCCTGGCCTTTTACTTGTAGGGTTGCTTGCTTGGTCGCTCCTTTTTCTTCGGAAGACTCCGGAAATATTTCTGCCGGTGCAAGAATCCGACGGCTTGGCACAACGATCCTTACGTCATCGAGGTTATCGTCGGCCAGTTCTTTAGCGAGCTTCGCTAATGCATCTGCCTTGCTATTTTCCACACGCGGCATGCTTTCCAGGGCATAGCAGGGATTTGAGTCAGCAGTTGCAGCACTCTCTCGCCGTACTTCACCAGCTCTGGGTTGCACATTTGATAGTCGCCGTTTACTTGACTAACGATCAGCTGGGAGTCTCCGTATATGAGGAGGTTCTCAATTCCCATGTCGATGGAGATCTCAAGACCTGCTATCAAAGCCTCATATTCAGCTTCATTGTTTGTCCTTGGTTCGGTTAAGGAGAAAGCAAAGCGCATTATCCCTCCTTGTGGAGTCACGAAGATGAGGCCCATCCCGGATTTGATTATGGGGGTGCTTTGTTTGCGCTTCTTCATGGAAGATGCTCCATTGAAGTAGAGTTCCCATTGGGTATCATTCTTTCTTCTCTCCCCGTCGATTGTGTCAAATGCGTGATCGTCGGGCAATTCACGGTTCAAAGGAGAATCGGCGGGTATCGGATGCTCAGCAAGGAAGTCGGCGATAGCCTGGCCTTTTACCACCTTGAGAGGACGATAAGTTATCGAGAACTCCATCAAGAGCAAGGCACATTTAACGAGTTGTCCTGTTAGTATGGCTTTTGACATCAAGTATTTGAGAGGATCAACTTTCGATACGAGGTGGACTTCATGTGCCAACGCATAGTGTCTGAGCTTCGTTATCGCGAAAATCAACGCCAGGCAGTGTTTTTCAATGGGGGGGTAATTGTTTTCTGCCCCAGGAGAACTCGACTTAAATAGTAGAGGGCTCTCTCCTTCCCTTGGTCATTCTCTTGTGCCCACAACGCGCCTAAAGAACCTTCGAGGGCTGTTGTATACAGAATGAGAAGCTTTCCCTTGACCAGAGCGGTTAGCACCGGAGGATTCTGTAGGTATTGCTTGATTTCGTCCAGTGCGCTTTGGCATTTGCGATCCCAAACGAACGGGGTTCCCCTCTTCATCAAGTGACTGTAGGGACGGCATTTTCCGGAAAGATTGGCTATGAGCCGCCGAATATACGCAAGCTTCCCTTGAAAAGACCGCAGTTGCTTGAGAGTTCTTGATGGAGGCATTTCCATGATCGCCTTGATCTTCGACAGGTCTATTTCGATGCCTCGATGTCGTACGATGAATCCTAGTAATTTTCCCGAGGAAACTCCGAACGTGCATTTCAGAGGGTTCATCTTGAGGTTGTATTTCCGAAGACGTTGAAACACTATCTTCAGATGCTTACAATGTTCCTCGTGCGATTTGCTTTTCACCACAAGGTCATCGATATAGCATTCGACGACATCATGTATGAGGTCATCGAAAATCTTCGTCATGGCCCTCTGATAGGTGGCGCCAGCGTTCTTCAGGCCGAAAGGCATCACCTTGTAGCAGAATATGCCCAAAGGGTCCGGAAAGCGGTATGCTTCTGATCCTCGGGATGCATCCTTATCTGATTGTATCCCGATGAGCCGTCCATGAAGGAGAAAACTTCATGAGTGTACGTATTGTCTATCATCAGCTCGGTGACCGGTACTGGAAAGTCGTCCTTCGGGCAAGCTTTGTTGAGACCCCGAAAGTCCACACATATGCGCACTATCCCATTTTTCTTCATCACCGGGACGATGTTGGCAATCCAATCAGGATATTGAACCTCTTGGATAAAACCGGAGTCGATTAGTTTCTTGACCTCGGCATTGATGCTCATCTCAAGCTCGAGCCGCATTCTTCTCGGTGCTTGTTTGATCGGCTTGATGTCTGGAGATATCGCCAATTTGTGCACAGCAATCTCTGGATCTAGTCCCGGCATATCGGAATAGTTCCATGTGAAGCAATCTTTATACTGTATGAGCATGTCTTTTAGCGTAGCTACCCTTTCTTCAGACAACAGCTCACTGACGAATGTCGGCCGCGGGTCATTCGCCGCCCCCAAGTCAATTTTTTTGAGGTTATCTGCAGTAGTATGTATTCCATCTTCCAGCTCTTTTGGCGTCGGTGGAAACTCTGAGATCACTTCGTCAATATCGATTTCGAAGCACCAGGGGAGGTCATCCATATTCTCGGGCTCTTCTTCTGACAGCGTTATCACGTGACAGGTAGGAGATCGTTTCCAAGACCGATGTTGATCTGGTTCTACTCTCGCTATACGCGTCGCTTTCGGTTCATGCTTCTGTGGTGGGCTTACCCTCCAACTGCTGGATAGAGCGAACCTGTCCTGTTGATATTGGTCTTCAACCCAGTTCTTAAAGTTGAAACAGTCTTCGAGAGGATGTCCTATTGCTCGGTGATAGGAACAATAGCCTGGGTGAGAGACCTCGTCTTCTTGCTCGGGGTGCTTGGACTGGGAGTGTCATCATTTGATATTTCATAACAAGATCGAATATCTTCTTTGTCTTGTCTTGGGGAAAAGAATAAGCTCGACCCATCTTCTTTATAAGAGACGGATCCCGGCTGCTCGATTCTTGATCGCGTGGCTTCTTGGACCCGCTTAGCCGCCGTCGAACGTTTTTTCCGTTCTTTGGTTTATTTTCACCTCTGCGCCAGGTCTTTTGTATGACGGGCTGGTGACGAAGAGCATCGTCATTCTCCATGGCCAGCTGAAGGAGGCGCTATGTCCTACCTTTCTCATAAATATCCATTTCGCGGCTATAGTAATCCCGGACCTTTTGACTCGCTTCCCTTATTAATTTGTCCATCTTTTCTTCAAACTACGGACTCGGCATTTTCATGGCGGGACCTCGTTTTGGTTCAGGGTTAGCGTCTTTTAACCGAACATCTCCTTCTTCGTCAAAGTCATGTATGACGTAGCAGCCATGGAATCGCTCCCGTTTCTTGGATTCAACATATCCAAGCCCGGTCGTTTCCATTCTCCCGTTGGGCAACTTTCGTTGAGTTCCAGGGACGTTCCAGATCCTGTTATAGAACCGTGCTTGTCGAGCAGTTTGCTTAAGGGTTACACCTTGGCACCTCAACAGCCTTTTTAATCTTTCTGTGTAATATCTGGGCAGACGGATGGGCTGGAGCCTGTCAAGTGTAGAATCGGCACCATGCAAAATTTCTTTCTCCACTTTGGTTTCCGTGGATTGATAAAAGAGGATCGCCTTTTCATCTTTTCGCCTGGGCGGGACGTAGAATGTTTGCAGTTCTTGCACACTGCATGTATTGAGTGAGTCGAGTTCTTTGTAATGCTCCTGTGGGACCATAGCAATTCGCAAACTCTGATCATTGCTAGTGAAGGCTTGTATTGATGGTCGAATAGAAAATATGGCATTGACCTCATCTTCCGAGTCGCTGCCGAAGATCAACATAGGGGTGGACGGTCCCGGCTTGTTGCATTAGGGCGGCCATGAATAGACTATTCCTTCTTCCTCCTCAGTGTCACTCCCAAACACTGGAATAGAGATGACAGTTTTGTCCTTCGGTTTATGACATCTCTCTATGTCCTCGAAATCTAGTAAGAAGTGTAAGTCCAAGTTACCTCTCCCGGTTCTTTCGGGCTTGCGGAAACGGTGAAAAACGATTTTTTAGGTTATGGTAACATGGACTATAAAACACGGATCTTTGCTAAACTACACACTAGCAACTAATAAGAGCTTTACCTACTCGGTTAGGGGGTTATACCTCAACTTGAACTCCTTCTCTTGGACTCCTTGTGGTGATCGGATGGTTCTCTCCTCGTCGCCTTCTCTTGCCGAAGATAGATCCACCTGAGGGTCTCTACCTTGAGCTCCTTCCTCGAACTTGAGGATACTAAAGTGTTCGGCTTGCTAGACCTCCAACCTTAGGATGAGTAGAGAGTGGCTTTGGTGTTTTATCTCAAAGGAAATGGTTCTCAACTCATGAGAAGAATTTTCCTTGAGCTAGAGGAAGAGGAAGAGGAAAAGATGAGAGAGAATGAGAATGAGAGAATATGAGAGAGTTTTTGCAACCATAACAAATATATATGAATTAATCAATTAACAAAATTAATCAAAATGAAAAGGGTGATGGTATGTTGAAATGACCATTATCATTTCACATTAAATGAGTTTTGCAAAGATCAATGAGCATCTTTGCTTGAAATGATGATGGTCAACTTTTCAATCTTGGTCAACAAGTCAACAACCCTAACCATAACTCAATTTTCTTTAATTAATATTATTAATTGATATTTCACATATTCATTAGGGTTTGGTAAACGCCAATCGTCAACTGTGCATACACACCCGTACCAAAACCCTAATGAGAATCCTCTTTCTCTGCCTCAGTCAACTGTGCATACACACCCGCATTCGTGTTCCTAGGAACACGAATACAATGAGATAAAACTAACCCCAAAGCATATACTAGGATCTGGCTCAAACCAGAGCCCGCTAGTAATGACTGTCCGGACACCAAACGTGCACAAGTGCGCGGATGTGAACGAACCCTGTCGCAAAACCATGCGACCTCTACTATGTTTTGCCCAAAGGCGAATAACGCTCTGTGTGGGACTCTAAAGACTCGACACTACGCTGGCAGTGGGTTTAACCACAGACCGCAAGTGGCACTAGCTGTACGTAACGGCCTCCAGGTAGATGCCGATAAGAAGACTGATGAGGCGAACCCATCCGAACTCCTACAGAGCCTGTCTGTGACAATCTGCGTATAGTCCGGTCTGTTCGTCTGAGAATATCGCATGGCGAGCCTAGGGGGGTGGTAAACGTCAGTCCCCTAATAGCGGTACAAGTCATGTCGGAGTGTAGCCCAGAACACCCTGAGATAACACTGGAAACCTACCAGTGTATCTCGCTTGCCCTGGCCAGGGACGACTATGTGTAATGGCTTTCCAAGACACAACGCGATATCAACTCCCAATACCGGGAGAGACGAATCCTATCTAACCGCCACTGCCTCCAAGTGCTTCGGGACTGCACCCAACTACTACCTATTTGCACGACTCCTTTGAGCGGTAGTAGGGTAGTAATCAAAGTACAGTGGGAACACACTCGAGGCGAAGTGACAGTGTCAAGTCAGCGGACTAAGCTGTACTCATGTCACCTGGGAACTGATAACTGACGATAGGTATAGTACCAACCAACAGTTCCCGATGAGTCCTGTCCAGTGTACTCGTAACCTAACGAGCACCCGCATACTATCTCAAGTACGACGTACTGACGGCTGTGGGACAGACCCTCTCCCGTGCTGGGATGAGAAGCGCATACGCTAGTCTACTCCGGAGTATCGATGCCCTGTCTCGATAGTCCTACGACTAGGGACCTGCATAAGGATGTGCTTGTGGATTACCCAGCCCCCACGAGTGTGACTGCCATCACAATGCTGGTAATCAAGCAAAGATCCTAAGGGCTCCACTAATGCGTATAGGCGATATGTTAAAAGAAACACATGTACACACATTGAAGTAGAAACAAACCAAGTAGCATACTACTATTTTGAGCAAGATTGTGTATACAATGGTGAATATCCCAAACTTCCATTAAGTAATATACAAACTAGTATGATACAGTAATGGCCTCTAGGGCATATACACTAACAATCTCCCACTTACACTAAGGCCATGTACTGGCGTATCGAAGACCTATCATCTCGATCAGCCGCTCGAACTGAGTCTGGGGCAAGTCCTTCGTGAATGGATTTGCAGTGTTATCTTCTGATGCAACCCTCCGAACCTCGATCTCCTGGCGATCCACGATCTCCCTGCTCAGGTGATACCGCCTTAAGATGTGTCTGGATTTCTGATGGGACCTGGGTTCCTTCGCTAAAGCTATAGCCCCGTTATTGTCGCAATACAGAGGTATTGGATCAACAGTGGACGGAACCACCTGAAGTTCTTTCAAGAACTTCCTCATCCAGACGGCTTCTTTTGCGGCATCAGATGCAGCGATATATTCCACTTCCATTGTCGAGTCAGCAACGGTTTCCTGTTTGGAACTCTTCCAACACACCGCCCCTCCATTGAAGGTAAAGACAAAACCCGACATGGACTTGGAATCATCCTTGTCACTCTGGAAGCTGGAGTCAGCAAAGGCCTCAATCTGGACGTCTTTTCCGCCATACACCAAGAACATCTCCTTAGTCCTTCTCAGGTACTTGAGAATGTTCTTTACCGCTATCCAGTGCTTCTCCCCAGGGTTTGACTGATACCGGCTTACCACACTCAATGCATAAGCTACATCTGGTATGGTACACAACATCGCATACATTATAGAGCCTACCGCAGAAGCATAGGGTATAACAGACATGCGATCCCTTTCCAAATCAGTCTTGGGAGACATCTCTTTGGAGAGGGTGATCCCGTGACAAGCCGGTAGATTACTGTGCTTGGAATCTTCCATATTGAATCTTTTCAGTATGGTGTCGATGTACCTGGACTGTGAAAGTCCTAATATCCTCTTGGATCTATCACGATGGATCCGGATCCCTAGAATGTAAGAGGCATCACCCAGGTCTTTCATGGAGAACCTGTGTGACAAGAATCCTTTGACAGATTGTAGCATAGGAATATCATTTCCTATAAAGAAAATGTCATCCACGTATAAAATGAGGAATACAACAGTTCGTGCTACAAATCTACTATAGATGCATGGTTCATCTGGATTTTTGATAAAGCCAAATTCTTTGACCGTCTCATCAAAACAGATGTTCCAACTCCGCGATGCCTGCTTTAGTCCATAAATGGACTTAAGCAACTTGCACACCTTTCCGCTGCTCCCACTCTGAATGAAACCCTCTGGCTGGTCCATATAGACACACTCCTCTAAATTTCCATTTAGAAAAGCGGTCTTTATGTCCATCTGCCAAATTTCATAATCGTGGAAGGCAGCAATGGCAAGAAGGATCTAAATGGATTTCAGCATAGCCACTGGAGAAAAGGTTTCGTCATAGTCCAAACCAGGTCTTTGACGAAAACCCTTTGCAACAAATCTAGCTTTATAGGTCTCAACCTGTCCATCTACACCAATCTTCTTCTTGAAGATCTACTTGCATCCTACGGGTTTTACCCCATCTGGAGCAACGTCCAAAGTCCATACTTTGTTGGTGTACATGGACTCCATTTCGGTCCGCATTGCATCCAGCCATTTTACCGAGTCAACGCTCTGAATGGCATGCTGGAAGGTAGTCGGCTCATCATAATGATGCAATCCTCTCTATCCCCGTCTATGAGAAAACCGTAGTATCTCTCGGGCGGATGAGATTGCTTACTACTCCTGCGGAGCAGTGCAGGAATGTCCTGTTCTTTCGAACCTTCTGGTTCTACTAAGCTTTCAGTAATAGTCTGTGGTTCTGGAATTTCTTCCAGTTCTATTGCGCTCACACTAATTTCCTTTTCTAAGAACTGGTGTTCTAGAAAGTGGGCATTACGAGAAACAAAGACCTTATGTTCTTCTGCGTAATAGAAAAGATACCCCCTGGAGTTCTTTGGGTATCCCACAAACTTGCACAGTACTGAGCATGCCTCGAGTTTGTCCGCATGCTGCCTTTTGACAAAAGCCGGACATCCCCGGATCTTCAGATATTGAAAATAGGGTTTCTTCTCACTCCATAACTCATATGGTGTGGTAGGCACAGTCTTAGTTGGAACTCGGTTCAAAAGGTATGCAGCTGATTCTAGCGCATATCCCTAGAATGATCGCTGCAACTCAGCGTTACTCATCATGAAATGTACCATATCCAATAGGGTTCGGTTCCGTCTCTCCGATACACCGTTATGTTGCGGAGTGTATGGAGGAGTAAGCTGAGAGAGAATTCCATTCTCTTTTAAGTAATCTAGAAACTCGACACTTAAGTATTCACCACCTCGATCAGATCTTAGTGTCTTGATACTTTTGCCTGTTTGTTTTTCTATTTCATTCTTGTATTCCTGGAACTTTTCAAAGGCTTCAGATTTATGCTTCATTAAGAAGACATGTCCGAACCTTGAAAAATCATCCGTAAAAGTAATGAAGTAAGAATAACTGCTTCGCGCATGTGTAGACATTGGACCGCACACATCGCTGTGTATGAGCCCCAAGAGCTCGCTCGCTCTTACTCCGTGTCCAGTGAACAGAGTCTTTGTCATCTTTTCTTTGAGACAGGATTGACAAGTTGCATATGAATGATATTCGAACGGATCCAAATATCCTTCTGTATGTAACTTCTTCAACCTTCTCTCATTGATGTGACCCAGTCTACAATGCCATAAGAAAGCATGATTGATTTCTGGAGACTTTCTTTTGTGTGTATTCTGGACATTGAAAATCTGTGGTTGGTTTAATACGTATATATCATTGTTTAATGTACCCGACCCAATCAAAACTTGATTAAGGTGAATGTTCACAACATTACTTACAAATGCAAATTCATAACCTTCTTTAGATAATAAAGATACAGATATGATATTACAGGTTGCATTGGGTACAAAATAACAATCACGCAAAACCAAAACATGTCCATCTGACATTCCCAGGTGATAGTCCCCCATGGACTCAGCATTCATGCCAGCTCCATTTGCAACTCTGAAGGTCATATCACCTGCCTTCAAAACCCTACGCCTTCTCAGTGCCTGCAAAGAATTACAGATATGAGATCCTGATCCGGTATCCAATACCCAGGATGTAGAGTTTATTGATAGACAGTTTTCAATAACATACACACCTGAAGCCGAAGCCACAACTTGCTTCAGATCCTGGTTTCTGGCCTTCCAAGCCCTGCAATCCTTTTTCCAGTGTCCACTCTTGTGACAGTAAAAGCATTCTTCCTTTCCCACAAGCTTTCCCGCTACCTTTGTTGCCTTTGTCTTTCCCTTCATATCCACTTTACTAACACCGCCCCTTGGTTTGGCGGGGGCTTTCTTCTTCTTTCCCTTGGCTTTCGCCTTGGATTTAGAAGAAGAAGATCCTCCTACAAACAAAGTGGATGTTTTCCTACCTTTCTGTAGGGTGCCCTCTGCACTCCTCAACATGTTGAGGAGCTCCGGAAGTTCAACCTCTTTTCCTTGAAAGTTGAAGTTCAGGATAAACTGGGCGTAAGTGGAAGGAAGGGACTGGAGAATCAAGTCCGTATAGATCTCGTTCTCTAACGTGGTCCCAAGGTCCATGAGCTCTTCAATGAAGCCAATCATCTTAAGCACGTGTTCCGCTACCGATGATCTGATGGACAATCTCGTTGAAAACAACTTTTTCGAGACTTCGTATCTGGCGATATGGGATTGCTCTCCATACAGTTCTTTTGTATGAAGAAATATGGATTCCAGGTCCATATTCTCGTGCTTCCTCTGATGTTCATTGTCCATAGAGGCAAGCATGAGCTACTTGGCCTTCGCGCAGTCGATCTCCCATGTCTTACGGATTTCTATATCCGCGACGCTGGAGGTGGGACCTGGGACAGGGGGAGCTTTGGTGGTAAGGAGATACCCCAACTTGTCGTAAGTGATTGCCATTTTGACATTCCTGAGCCAATCTTTGTAGTTTGGCCCTGTCAGTATATTTTTATCTAGTAATAACTTAAGTCCGGTTATGTCGATTAGTCGCTGTAATTAGGAGAGAGAGAAGAAAAACTTTAGCATGATGCTCTTGCAAGTTTAGAGTGGTTTTTAGTTTGTCTAAACAGGATGGCTCCCACTGTCTCTCGAATCCCTCCTCAAACCATAAAGGAAGAATTAGTCGGGATCAATCTCACCGTACAATACTTGCTTAACCTTTCAGCCAGGCCAGTGTCGGTACTTCGAGGAAGGTTTTCCAACGCTTTCGCAAAGTTCCTTAATTAAATAACCTCTTTTCCCTGGGAGCGTAGCCCCGCTAACACCTTTCTAGACACCTACTAGGTTTATAGCATTGATCGTTAAGTGAGAAATTTCCCGAGGAATAGCATATACTCACAGTAGGATCAGGATCCAAATATCATCGCGTGACAAAACTGAAGGAATTCTACCAGAATCATCACACTCCAAATGGTATGCAGCGCTAGCAAGTTTCAGTTTCTTTTGAAACTCCCGATGTGGATTTTTGCCCCATGCTCTTATGACCTTAGCGTAGGTCAAAATGTCATAAGTCACATGTCAAGTTCTACCCATCATTATCCAGGTTAATTTGAACCCACCCGTACCAACCCTTGACGTAGGCCAAAATGGCAGTACGACTGTCTCAAACCAACGCATTCTATCTATGCAACAGATAAATATCCGGCAGCTACCAATCACTATGCCTTGGCGTAGGTCAAAATACATAGCTTGAATACTACCGAATATTTAACTGAAATGATGGAGGGCTATGAATGGTTTTGGCGAAACCGTGAACGTAGTGAACTTGATATAATCGATGGAACGAGATAGCTTTTAAAAGGAGTGGTTCAAGCTCCGCATTTAAAAGTTGGTTTTTGAAAAGAACCGAGTGGTTTTGAAAGTGTTCCAACGACTTTTACTTGGTTTATTTTCTTGCATTAATTTTAATGCGTCCCATCATTTAATCCTACCATTGCAGAAAACAACGAAAATATGACGTACGCTTATGCCATCCGCATTCGCCACGGGGTCCCGTCATCACCCGTTAGGTTACTTAACTAACGACAGAGCGGGGGCTGGACTAGCGCGGATGCAAAACATAAGCAACGCCTAAATAGATATCATATATAGATATATACACATTCGTCAGATGCAATGATAGCCATTCCAGATCATAGATGAATATATTGGATATATTAGGAATCCGCATTCCGTTCCAGCCTGTAACGAAAAGCGGATTACACGGTCGCGATGAATAGCCAATACCCCACCCTAGACCCCTACGGGTGCGGCAAACTACCCACCAAGTACCCGAAGCGAAGCAACCTCTCTCAACGATGTGAGTAGGCCACTCGGCACTTCGAGATACCCGGTAGTTTGTGCACCCCACCTTGGGTCTATCCTAGGAGCAAAAACAATAAAAAGAAATTATACAATGGCGGCTACAACCTCATCCCGGATGTGCGGCCATACAAATAATATTACATCAAATTTACATATTACATGAATTGAAAGATAAAGAAAAAACTCTCATCTCACAACCCCCCAGCTATTCATCCGCGACAATCCAACGAATTCATATACACATACCATCAACATTACAGATCACAGATATGTATAACCCCTATTAATCGACGTATAGCGATTAGCAGACGTTCAATACATATATAACATTACAGATACAACCCATTAGCCAAAGTCTACAGAAAATCGATCAAAATACGGATTTGTAACCACCCGAAAAACAAATTTGTTCTCTGGAAATTCTGGGCAGAAACAAACTATCCTAAAAATCACAAAACACCAACACAACAACACTGCAGGAGAAACGATCCACGGCCGAGTCAACTCGGCCGCGGATCCGCGGTGAGTTGGTCGACTAGATCGTTTTTCTTGCCTGTTCTGTAAAAACCCTGAGCCGATTTTTAGTACATGATTTATTATTTTTGAGCAGAAATAAAAATCGGCAGAAAGTTGATATTTTTAACGTGTTTTGCGGTTTTTTGTCCGATCGAAATTCTAGATACTTTGCTAACATGCTAGGGTGTGTTTAGCTAGGCTCTGATACCACTGTAAGTCCACGTTATCTCTCCCGGTTCTTTCGGGCTTGCGGAAACGATGAAAAACGATTTTTTGGGTTATGGTAACATGGACTATAAAACACGGATCTTTGCTAAACTACACACTAGCAACTAACAAGAGCTTTATCTACTCGGTTAGGGGGTTATACCTCAACTTGAACTCCTTCTCTTGGACTCCTTGTGGTGTTCGGATGGTTCTCTCCTTGTCGCCATCTCTTGCCGAAGATGGATCCACCTGAGGGTCTCTACCTTGAGCTCCTTCCTCGAACTTGAGAAAACTAAAGTGTTCGGCTTGCTAGACCTTCAACCTTAGGATGAGTAGAGAGTGGCTTTGGTGTTTTATCTCAAAGGAAATGGTTCTCAACTCATGAGAAGAATTTTCCTTGAGCTAGAGGAAGAGGAAGAGGAAAAGATGAGAGAGAATGAGAATGAGAGAATATGAGAGAGTTTTTGCAACCATAACAAATATATGTGAATTAATCAATTAACAAAATTAATGAAAATGAAAAAGGTGATGGTATGTTGAAATGACCATTATCATTTCATATTAAATGAGTTTTGCAAAGATCAATGAGCATCTTTGCTTGAAATGATGATCGTCAACTTTTCAACCTTGGTCAACCTTGGTCAAAAAGTCAACAACCCTAACCATAACTCAATTTCTTTTAATTAATATTATTAATTGATATTTCACATATTCATTAAGATTTGGTAAACGACAACCGTCAACTGTGCATACACACCCGTACCAAAACCCTAATGAGAATCCTCTTCCTCTGCCTCAGTCAACTGTGCATACACACCCGCATTCGTGTTCCGAGGAACACGAATGCAATAAGATAGAACTAACCCCAAAGCATATACTAGGATCTGGCTCAAACCAGAGCCCGCTTGTAATGACTGTCCGGACACCAAACGTGCACAAGTGCGCGGATGTGAACGAACCCTGTCGCAAAACCATGCGACCTCTACTATGTTTTGCCCAAAGGCGAATAACCCTCTGTGTGGGACTCTAAAGACTCGACACTACGCTGGCAGTGGGTTTAACCACAGACCGCAAGCAGCACTAGCTTTACGTAACGGCCCCCAGGTAGATGTCGATAAGAAGACTGATGAGGCGAACCCATCTGAACTCCTACTGAGCCTGTCTGTGACAATCTGTGTACAGTCCGGTCTGTTCGTCTAAGAATATCGCATGGCGGGCCTAGGGGGGTGGTAAACGTCAGTCCCCTAATAGCGGTACAAGTCGTGTCGGAGTGTAGCCCAGAACACCCTGAGATAACACTGGAAACCTACCAGTGTATCTCGCTTGCCCTGGCCAGGGACGACTATGTGTAATAGCTCTCCTAGACACAGCGCGATATCAACTCCCAATACCGGGAGAGACAAATCCTATCTAACCGTCACTGCCTCCAAGTGCTTCGGGACTGCACCCAACTACTACCTGTTTGCACGATCCTTTGAGCCGTGGTAGGGTAGTAATCAAAGTACAGTGGGAACACACTCGAGGCGAAGTGACAGTGTCAAGTAAGCGGACTAAGCTGTACTCATGTCACCTGGGAACTGATAACTGACGATAGGTATAGTACCAACCAACAGTTCCCGACGAGTCCTGTCCAGTGTACTCGTAACCTAACGAGCACCCGCATACTATCTCAAGTACGACGTACTGACGGCTGTGGGACAGAACGTCTCCCGTTATGGGATGAGAAGTGCATACGCTAGTCTACTCCGGAGTATCGATGCCCTGTCTGGATAGTCCTACGACTAGGGACCTGCATAAGGATGTGCTTATGGATTACCCAGCCCCCACGAGTGTGACTGCCATCACAATGCTGGTAATCAAGCAAAGATCCTAAGGGCTCCACTAATGTGTATAGGCGATATGTTAAAAGAAACACATGTACACACATTGAAGTAGAAACAAACCAAGTAGCATACTACTATTTTAAGCAAGATTGTGTATACAATGGTGACTATCCCAAGCTTCCATTAAGTAATATACAAACTAGTATGATACAGTAATGGCCTCTAGGGCATATACACTAACAAGAAGTATTTTGCATCTTCGTACTTTCGGACTTCATTCATGGAGAATAGGCTCAACTCCCCTGTCACAGTATACTCGAGACCATCCTTGAAATACTTCATACACTGATGTTGTGTAGAAGGGATGTTTTTGTACTCATGTAACCAAGGTCTGCCGAGTAAAGCATTGTAACGTGTCTTAGCGTCAATGACATGAAACTTGATCTCCATGACAAGCAGCCCAAAGCGTTGTGTCAATATTACAGACCCGGGTTTCCGTAATGACTGGGAGTCAAACCCGGAGATGGTGATTTTCTCACGAGCGAGGTGTTGAACGCTCATACAGATTTCCTTCGACACTCTCACATTGAGGAGGTTAACGGAGGACCCATTGTCAACCAGGATTTTGCCTATCTTGATATCATAACAGTATCCAGAGACATAAAGGGGACGGTTATGCTCGCACGTCCCGAGGAGGAGATCCTCGTCGCTGAAAGTGATATCGACTGTGTGCACTTCTGCCAACTCGTCTTTCATCTTTTTTTCGGCGAGGAAAGCTTGGAATTGCTTGGCTCTTGTAGTGCCTTGATTAAAGAATTTCTCGCCTCTTTGGATAACAGAAAGGCGTCGAGAATGCTTAGCTGTGAGGGCATCTTCCTCAGATGTACCAGAACATTGTAATCCACCTCTCTTTTCTTAAGCGGATCCTTGGTTGTCAGCTCTTCGACGGCTTGGTCATCTAGGGCGATATTCTCAGGGACTTTTTCTTTCCCCTTATCTTTTCTATTCGACCCACTGTTCGCGGGCCCGAGATTCTTTTCTGGCAGCGTACGATTGCGCAGCTGAATATTTTTACAGGTCTTCATTTCTTCCGATTCGGATGTGGGTTCTTTGAAGAGAGGGCCAAGGGCTATTTCTTCATCAGAATCACTCCCAAAGATGAGAACTTGCGATCCCCCAGCGTTGACCATGTGACAGTTGCTGGTAATTCTTTTGCGCTCCTCGGTCGTATTTCATTGTTCCCGACAAGTTTTGTGTTTTATCCGCTTGAAATGTTGTCGGTGAGCAACATATCCCTGCCACCAGCTTTTAAAAACGTTGCACTCTTCGGTGGGGTGCGCAATCTTTCAATGATATAGACAGTAGCTAGGATGTATATCCGCTTCATCAGGAGTGTTTCCTTCGGAGGGTGGCAGCTTCATTCCCATCGATATGGCTTTGGCGAATCTTTTCCTCGTCTTGAACCTACTTTTATTTGCGGTGGATGTACTTTGATCTGCTGGGAGTTCTTTGACCCTTTCATCCAGTCGCCGGCGTTTGGCCTTTTCAAATACGGCCATCTCGCGCTCTCGATCAGCTTTGCTTTTAAGAAGAGCTTCGTTCATAAATGCATCAATCATTTCGTCTGATGGTCCTAGAAGTTCCGGCTCAGGATCTGCTCCCAGTTTCTCTGCGTAAAGAGCTTCTCCATCATCTATTAATGAGTGAGAGATCACTGGGCAGCTTGCCACATAATCTTCAGACTCATTCGACGAGTCTTCTCCATTGTCATCATCTCGGACGAGAAATTCTTGGAGCGTGACTGGAGTCCGCGCCTTCTGATTATATTCTTCCACCGCGTCAATATATTTTTGCAGGTCCGTGCGCTTGTTACCAGGCTTCACGGGCTTCTTGGCTTTCTTCTTCTTCTTCGAAGACTTTGACGGCTGAATGTGAGTGCTTTGGCTATCACCACCAATTTTTTTAGTTGGGCACGGTTTCAGCATTCCTTCGATAATCTCGGGTTCCAGTAGGTTTTTCCACCTGATTTCTGGGCATGTTTGGAGATCCTTCAGCATTCTTTAGTCTTGGATGAAAAACGACCTCCCATGGAGCCTCTTCCACAAAAGAGCATGATGCCCCCAGTGTGTCTGTCCTTTTAGGAGCGTGCGGCTGCGGCGGGCTTACTTTCCAATTCTCGGACAGGGCAAATTTGCCCTGTTGGTATTGATCTTCAATCCAGCCTTTAAAGACAAAGCAATCTTCAATTGGATGGCCTATCGCTTGGTGATAGGGGCAATAATTGGGATTATTAGCCTCACCAGATTGCAATGGGCGTTTCGGATTCGGCAGATTGATGAGCCTGTTGCGCACCGATAGTTCGAACAACCTCCTTGTTTTGTCCCAGGGAAACGAATAAGGGCGCTTTATTTTCTTATTACAGAATCGCCGTCTCTCGTTTAGATGATCAGTTAATTTTGGACCACTGGGCTGCTGTTGAGCAATGGCGACGAAGGTCGTTTTCCCTTTCCCTTTTTCATTCCGCGGCTCCGGCTTCAAAGAGGAAGGCTTATGGCCCATCTGGTCCATTTAGGCCAGTTTATCAATCAAGGACTGGAAATTGGTTGGCTTGAAAAACATCATGAATTGGGAGATGGTCGCTTAAGGGTCAAGAGTGCCCACGAACATGCCCACTGCTGGCGCTTCTTCAATACGCTGCTCATATTTTGACCATAAATTTCGCCATCGTATTGCGTACTGGACCCAAGTTTCGTCTGGCTTCACCTTGGCATTGATCAATGCCGTAATTGGGGTGCATTCGCTAGCACTCGCGAAACACTGGGTGAATAGCAGCTCCATCTCTGTAAAAGTTTTGACGGAGTCGTTGGGAAGCTCCGAATACTACTCAAACGCCGTCTCCGACAAGCTACCAACAAACTGGCGGAGTAGAAGTTTATCATCACCTCCGGAGTTGCCGCACAAGGCTCTGAATTGAGCCACATGCTGATGCAGATTTCCCGTCCCGTTATATACATGGAATTTGGGGATCGTATATCCTGGCGGGTACCTTATTTGGTCATACCAGCCTGGATAAGGTCGTCCAGTCTTAACGATTTGTCCGGCCGTTTCGCTCGCATGATGAGCTCGTATTTGCCGAGCAATGTAATCATCCAGAGCGGCCTTGGAGATGGTCTCCTCCTTGGCTGTTGAAAGAGCCAGAGGAGATTTTGATGTCTCCCCTCTGTCGTCTTCGATGATAATCGGGGGGTCTTCAGCTGGAGGTTCCGGCTGTAACATCATCCCGGCCATGTCTTGGAACAAAAGAGCCAATCGTTTTATGTTGGCTGCCTGTTCTGCGGCCTCTTTTTCTTTCCTCTCAAGCATTCTTCGGAGGAAATCAGCATCAGTTTCTTGTTCCTGACGCTGCTCTGAGGTCTCCGGATTATCTTTCGGCCCAGTGAGTGCGGCCATTGTAGTCAGCATCTCTTGGAGCTTTCTGCTTCTGTTGCTCCTGAGATTTTGTTATCGATTGGGTAAGCGGTCGATGACCCGTAGAGGCATGGCTTTCCTTTTTTCCGGAAGCCATATAAACGGTATGTGTTACCATGCCCCCAGACTTGGAGCATTTAGACTCAGCGTCTTTGCGGTTCGCCGCGGTCACAGGGGCTTTCTCCGGCCTCCTTCTCTTGTGAGCGGTTGACGTTGAGGGATCCGTTGCAGCAGGCACCCAGACGGATGACATCTTCTGTGGTACCACGGGATGGCTCTCTTCTTGCCGAGCTTTAATCTTCTTTGGTTGGCGAGAGTAGTCCCGGTCAATCATCGATTCCTGGACCTGTTGCCAGAATTTGTAAATTTTGGAGGACAGCCGCTGAGGGGGCTGCTCCGGCTTCTTTTCTGTAGCATTCTCCATAGGTGGAGGAGATCTTTTCAGCATGGTAGTCGAAGAGTTCTTGCAAACCCTCCTAAGCGGTTCAAACCTGTTCCCAGTTGGAACAGCAGCATTGATTTCTACCATGAGAGCTGGCGAAGTCAATCCATACGGGGAGCTGCCCCCAGCCTTCCTTACTCGTCGCCGGTGACGACGGCGAGCATATCGTGCGGATGGAGTTGGTTCAGCTGTAAGGATGACTTCCTCATGCCCCCTGTGTTGGCGAAGGATTGTCGCCGGCGTCAGCCTCTTGAAGACCGATGTCTGTTGAGAAGCAATGTCCAATCTGTCGAAGACAGACCTCTGGGCAGGGAAAGCAGCTTTGAGGACTTCGCCTGGAGCGGGAGCCGGGACAGTCAGTCTTGTGAAGACCGACCCTTTGGCAGGAGAAGCCTCCTTGACGACTTCATGAGCAGGAATGGCTATCCGCTTAGGGATAACTCTTTCCGGTATCGCGGGCTTCTTCAAGGGCCCAAATGAGCTTTGGCCCAGTCTGTTAAAGACTGAGGCGTTGGTGCTGGACGACCCGTTGAGAGGGGCCGCAGTAGTGGTAATTCGATCAAAGACCGACTTATTTGGGGCTTCCTGCAAGAGCAGCAGGGCACTGAAGTTCATGGGTGGAAGCATGGTCCCGAAGAGTAGTCCAGTGGTAGCCTGAGTTATTTGCTCCACCGGCATCTTGAACAGTGAGGCCGCTTGGGGCCCGTAGGTTACACCTCCAGATGAGGCGGAACAGGAGTTGCAGTCACAGTTGGAGCAATTGGAGGCCATTTCTTTTTCTGCACAAAACCAAAACCAAATCTTAGTACCTCAAACCCAAGGGCAATCATTATAAACCGCGATTCGTTCGCGAACGCGACATATGAAGTGTGGAGTGGAAAGAGGAAGAGGTCCCACCGGGCGTGCCAGAATCTGTTCCCCTCCGAAAAGCAGAGACGCGACCGCGCAAGTCCGTCTTGCCTAAATTTCAGGGCAGATGCTAATTGGTGCTATCCGTCCACCTCTCCGAAGATGCCAAGTTGATTTATGACACCGTGTATCGAAGGTTTAGACAGATGCGGCCGATGTAGCAGACTTCGACAGATTCTCTCACAATTAAAGGGTTTTTGATTATGGGGACGCTCTTCCCTGCAGGCGCAAGCCCCTACAGTTAATTATGCTACCGCATCGCGGTAACCACTTTCTCCTTCTCCAGATGGTCACTTCGTGTCGTGTATGTTTGTTTTGTTTTTAGTTGCCCGTGGATTGTATACAGAGACTAATTTATGTTGTCGCCCGTAGGGCGTGGATTAGTCCAAATCCGTATCTTCTTAGATTTGGGTTGGGGGGCTGGGTTTAAGGATACGTTAGTCTCATTTGAGACTAAAATCAACTTAAACGTTTGTTAAGAATACGTTAGTCTAATTTTAGACTAAGGTCAACTTAACGGGATCGTTTAGATCCGACAAGAGAGCATTTGGGCTCTATTGTTTAGTTTAGGAACATTGCGATCGATTACCAGTTTAAGGACATGGTGGTCCATCGTTAGTTTAAGGACGTTTCGGTCCAAGGTTAAGGACATCATAGTCTATGGGTTTAAAGGGACCCCACAGTCCGAGGTTAAGGACATCATAGTCCGTGGGTTTGAAGGGACCCCACAATCTGAGGTTAAGGACATCATAGTCCATAAAGTTTAAGGACATCATAGTCCATGGGCTTAAGGACCCCACAGTCCATGGAATGATTGGTTATCGGGACCCGTCACCTCTCTGAAGACGTTGAAGGATTACAATGACAAATATCAGAGAAGTAAAGAGATGTACCCTTGAACCAAGGTTGATTGGGAAATCTGTAGTTCAATTTGGAACTAAGATCAATTAATTAGATTATGAGCACATTGGCTCAATTAAATCTGAATTGAGGACTTATGGCCAACTTGGGCTAAGTTCAATTAGGTTTCGAATGTTAGACCTTTGTTGGACTGTTGAACATTTGTCTGGATTCAGCCTCCCCTATTATTTAGCAATGCTAAGCATGGGTCTGGGTTCTGACCATATTTTTATCTCTTATTGAGTGCTGAGCACTCATATGCCATATAAGATGATCAATCTTGGAAGGCAAGGATGTATTTGAGGTTCAGTCAAAAGGGAGTCTTGCCTCTGGAAGACTTAGCCAATTTGGGCTAAGACTGGTTTTTAAAATAGTGTTAAACACTAGAGGATATTTGGTGGTCACGTGTTCCCATGTGATGCGCTGAAAATAGTGTTAAACACTAAAATTGAGTTGGTCACGTGGGGTTACGTGGGGTCACGTGGGGCATCTGAAGATGAGGGCCAGATTCCCTTTATTTTATTGTCAGAATATTCAAATAAGTGTTAAACACTTTTAGTCTTCACGGCCATCACGTGTGGGCACGTGATGGGTACCCATGCATTGATTTATCAAAGTGTTTATTAGGGGTCACGTGGAGACATGTGAAGGCACCCAAAATTTGTA
Source organism: Agapanthus africanus (assembly GCA_030015575.1). Classification (NCBI taxonomy): domain Eukaryota; kingdom Viridiplantae; phylum Streptophyta; class Magnoliopsida; order Asparagales; family Amaryllidaceae; genus Agapanthus; species Agapanthus africanus. The sequence continues at coordinate 853,828,330 of JASDDO010000024.1, forward strand.
TTGGCTTTGGCTTTATTCCCTTCATTTTTGAGGGTCACGTGTGAGCACGTGAGGCATTGCCTCCGAGCTTTGTTTTTTCTCATTTTGAGGAGTCTGTTTAAGGGTCGTGTGGGGGCACGTGGCCTAGTCTTGTTCTTTCTTTTCTACTCATTGAGGATGAGGGTCATGTATTACCACGTGACCAAGTTCTTTACGTGCATGAAGAGCTTTAAGTCTCTTGTTTTAAGAATTAGATTCTTTTGTAGGGTTAAACCCTAATTTTGTTTAGAGGAATTAAATTCCTATATGTTTGGAAGAATTAAATTCTTATGTAGGATTAAACCTTAATTTCATTTGGAGGAATTAAATTCCTGTGAATTTGGAAGAATTAAATTCTTATATAGGGTTGAACCCTAATTTCATTTGGAGGAATTAAATTCCTTAAACTCAATTCTCCCTCTAAGTTTTGGATCTGCATGGCATAATCTCCCTGATAAGAATTAAATTATCAACTTGTGGGGAGATCTACTTCTGCAGATTTTCAACTAAAGGAAGAACTAAGTTCTTATTTAGAAGAGTTAAACTCTTAAATTTGAGAATTAAATTCTCTTTTATTTTATGGATCATAGATCCCTTTCCCCTTTCTCACCTAGGGTTTCTTTTCTCTGAAAAGATCTTCTTTTCTCTCTTGAGAATTAAATTCTCCTCTCTTTTTTCCTCTCTGTTGTTGTTTTTCTCCAAAAATTCAAGATCCCTTCTCTTCTCTTCTTGGCTCCTATTTATAGGAGAAAGAAAAGAATCAGTTTGTTTAGTCAATTTTTCATTGAAAGATTTTGGTTATTTTTATAACCAACATGATCTTTTAGATCGCTCAGTGAATTTTATTCACCATTGGATTTTTAATCCAAAAGATTTTCTGTTTGTTATTCTTGGTGAATTTCAGGAAAATCTTTCCTTGTATAGAATCTTGTTATAAATTGGTAATTTTTAATCACCATTGGATTTTTAATCCAACGGTGCTCCACTTTACAGAGCACGGTCTTTTTTTGTTTGGAAAGATTTAGAGAGATCTTTTTTCTGTTAAGGTTCTCGATTCCCTCTTAATTAGAATTTAATTCTATTAGTTCAGAAGGCTTAAAAGTCTATCACGTGTTAGCACGTGATCTCACTGTTTGATCATTTAAATAGAATTTAATTCTATTAATTCAGAGAGCTTAGGAACCCATCATGTGTTGACACGTGACCCCCTTGATTAAGCATTTAACCAGAATTTAATTATGTTTTTAAAGAACTAAGGAATCATCACGTGTCAGCACGTGACCCTTGGTCACGTGTAGACACGTGATGCCTCATTGGGATCTTTCCTTGCTGTTTTATTATATCTTTTAATCCCTTTCAGTGTTTAAAGGCCCATCACGTGTGGGCACGTGAGTCCTGTTGATTAGAATTCAATTCTATTATAACAGAGTCCCCAGGAAACCATCACGTGTCAGCACGTGACCCTTGGTCACGTGTGAGCACGTGATGCCCCATTGGGGTTTCTTTCCCGAAATTTTATGAGGGAACACCAACCATCGCCCCTCGTCGGGTTCTAGAAACTTATCTCTAGTCTACTCCGGAATATCGATGCCCAGTCTCGACATTCCCACGACTAGGGACACTTTAAGGATGTGCTTATCGACTACCCAGCTCCCACAAGTATGATCGCCATCACAACGCAGGTACTCAAGCAATGATCCTACGGGCTTTATCAACATGTATAAATGATAGTAATAACAATTAATACATATTCACATGTTAAGATAAAGACAAACCAGATAGCATACTATCATATCGAGCAAGATTATCTTATACATACTATGTCCAAGCATCCATATGTATACATATACAATAATGGCCTCTAGGGCATACATATCCAACAATCTCCCACTTGCACTAAGGCCATATATCGGCGTATCGAGTACCCAACGTCTGCACTAGGGCCAGTTGTTGGCGTATCGCATACCCAACATCTCAAATAGTCTCTCAAACTGTGCTTGAGGAAAGGCCTTAGCGAATGGATCCGACGTGTTGTCTTTTGTGTCCACTCTCCGCACCTCGATCTCTCGGCGATCAACGATCTCCCTGATCAAGTGATACCGCCTCAAGATGTGTCTGGATTTCTGATGGGACCGTGGTTCCTTCGCTAAAGCCATTGCTCCATTGTTGTCACAATACAAAGTTATTGGATTAACAATGGATGGAACCACCTGAAATTCAGTAATGAACTTCTTAATCCAGACCGCTTTCTTTGCGACATCGTTAGCAGCAATGTATCCAGCATCTATCGTCGAGTCTACGACGGTGTCCTGTTTGGATCTCTTCCAACAGACTGTCCCTCCGTTGAAGGTAAACACAAAACCTGAGCAGACTTGTTGTCATCCTTGTCACTCTGGAAGCTCGAGTAGGTAAAAGACTCCACTTGGAGGTCCCCATTACCGAATACCAGGAACAGTTCTTTAGTCCTTCTAAGATACTTAAGAATGTTCTTCACTACTGTCCAGTTGTTTTCTTTTGGGTTTGACTGATACCGGCTCACCACGCTAAGCGCGTAAGCTATATCTGGTCTGGTACATAGTATCGCATACATTATAGATCCTACCGCCAAAGCGTAGGGTAGAGTGCTCATGCGAACCCTCTCCTCATCAGTCTTGGGAGACATCTCTTTGAAGAGGGTGATTCTGTGCAATGTGGGTATGCTACCGCACTTGGAATCATACTAAATCTATTTAGTATGGTCTCTATGTAGCTAGACTGTAAAAGTCCCAATAATCTCTTGGATCTATCTCTGTAGATCTTTAATCCCCAGAATGTATGAGGTATCACCCAGGTCTTTCATGGAGAACCTTTGTGACAAGAACAGCTTGATCGATTGTAGCTTAGGAATATTATCTCCTATTAAAAGAATGTCATCCACGTACAAGACTAGGAATACAATAGTTCGTCCTACAATCTTCTTATATATACAAGGCGCATCTTCGTTTTTGATGAAGTCAAATTCCTTGACGGTTTCATCAAAACCAATGTTCCACCTCCGCGACGCCTGCTTTAATCCATAAATGGATTTAAGTAACTTGCACACCTTCCCGCTACTCCCAATGTCTACAAAATCTTCCGGCTGATCCATATAAACGCACTCTTCCAAACTTCCGTTTAGAAAAGCCGTTTTTACGTCCATCTGCCAGATTTCATAGTCATGGAAGGCAGCAATGGTAAGTATGATCTGAATGGATTTGAGCATAGCCATTGGAGAAAAGGTTTCATCATAGTCCACACCTGGAGTTTGACGAAAACATTTTGCAACAAGTCTAGCCTTATAGGTTTCCACCTGTCCATCTACACCAATCTTCTTTTTGTAGATCCATTTGCATCCAATGGGTTTTACCCCAGGTGGAGCAATATCCAAGGTCAACACTTTATTGGCGTACATGAACTCCATTTCGGATCGCATGGTATCCAGCCATTTATTAAAGTTCCTACTGATAATGGCATGCTTAAAACTAGTAGGATCATCTTCTTCCAAGATGCAATCATCTCGATCTCCGTCTATGAAAAAACTGTAGTATCTCTCGGGCGGATGAGAAATCCTACTAAATCTACAGAGTGGCTGAGGTTCTTCTCGGACTACTGAATCTAGCGGTTCCACCAAATCTTCAGTTAAATTTTGTGGTTCAGAAGTTTCTTACAGTTCTACCGTACTCCCACTAACTTCTTTTGCAAGAAATTCCCTTTCCAAAAAGGTGGCGTGGCGAGATACAAACACCTTCTGTTCCTCAGTGTGGTAGAACAGATATCCTAGTGAATTCTTAGGATATCCCATAAATTTACATAGAACTGATTGTGCCTCTACTTTGTCCGGTTTCTGCGTTTTAACATAACCGAACAACCCCATGTCTTAATGAATTTAAGACACGGTTTCTTACCACTCCATATTTCATTTAGAGTGGTAGGCATGGACTTTTTTGGAACTTGATTCAAAAGATATGCTGTTGTTTGAAGCACATGTCTCCAAAATGAAAGAGGCAACTAAGCATACTCATCATGGAGCGAAGCATATCCAATAGGGTATGATTCCTCCGCTCCGATACACCGTTGTGTTGTGGTGTATACGGAGGAGTAAGCTAAGAGAGAATTCTATTCTCTTTTAGCTATTCTAAGAATTCCGTGCTTAAATACTCCCCTCCTCTATCCCATTAGAGGATCTTGATACTTTTGCTAGTCTGGTTCTCTACTTCGTTTCTGTTTTTTTGAATTTCTCAAAAACTTCAGATTTGTGTTTCAAAAGATACACATGTCCGAATCTAGAGAGATCGTCGGTGAATCTGATGAGGTATGAGAACCCATCACTCGCATGTATAGATATCAGACCATATACATCACTGTATATAAGTCCCAAAAGCTCTACTGCTCTTTCTCCGTATCCGGTGAATGGAGATTTGGTCATCTTTCCCTTGAGACAAGACTGACAAGTTTCATAAAATGAAAATTCACATGTATTCAAATATCCATCTTTATGCAACTTACTTAGTCTTTTTTCTCCGATATGACCAAGTCTACAATGCCACAAGGAGGATTCGTTCACTTCTGAACTCTTCCTCTTGCATGTGTTTTGTATATTGAAAACTATGTTTTGATTTAGAACATAGATACCATTACACAGTGTACCTTCTGCAACCAATACCTTATAAAGGTAAATGTTCATGATATTTCTATCTAAAACAAAATTATATCCATCTTTATCAAGTAAAGAAACTGATATGATGTTGCAAACCATGGAAGGTACATAGTAGCAATTGTTCAAAATTATAGTATTGTCACTTGGCAATGCTAGGTGATATTCACCGACGGTAGCAGTATCAACTTGTGCTTCGTTCTCTACTCTGAGGGACATATCACCAGGTCCAACCATCCTACTTTTTCTCAGTTCCTGCAATAAATTACAGATATGAGATCGTGATCCGGTATCTTGTACCCAGGAGGTAGGACTGACCGAAAAACAGTTCTCAATAACAAAAACACTTGAAAGGGACACAATAATATGCTTCTTCTTCGTTGGGGTTATCAAGGAATTCATGCAATCCTCTTTCATTTGTTCATTCTCATGACTGTTGTCATAAGCTAGAGCCGAACCGACGTTCCCCAGCCCCGAATAAGAATTCGGATCGGTCAAGCGATACATTTTATTATCTTGATTAAGGCATGAATTGGTTGCTTCCTGGAGAGAGAGAAAAGAAACACTCAGTGTGCACTCTTGCAAGATTAGATTGGTTATTAGTTTACTAATCAGGATGGCTCCCACTGTTTCCTCGAATTCTTCTTCAAATCTTAAAAAGAGAATTAGATAGGATCATTAACACCTTACAAGTTCGCTAACCGTTCAGCCAAGTCGGTGTTGGTACTCCGAGGGAGGTTCCCCGTGCTCTCGCACGGACCTAATTAAAATAAACCTCGTTTCCGCAGAGGCGTAGCCCGGTTAACATCTTTATAGACACCTAATAGGTCAGCTAATTGTGAAGTGAAAAATATCTCCTAAGAGTAATCCAACTCATCAGTGGGATTGGGATCCAACTATCATTGCATGATAAACTAGATGGAAGCCACTCTAGTCACCACAATCTATAAGGTATGCAGCACTAGCAAGTTTCCTGTATATTTAAAAACTCCCGATGTGGTTTTTGCCCCTAGGACCTTAGTGACCTTGATGAATAATCAACAAATCAAAAGATCCTAGTCAAGTTCAACCCGTCGTTATCCAAGATTGCATTAGACTCACCCCTATGACCCTTGACGAATAATCAACAAAATCATGCAACTGTCCTAACCAATCGCATTATCTATGCAACAGAGAATCATTACTTAGCTACCGTTCACTACGCCTTGACGAATAATCAAAAAACGTAGCACGAATGCTAAGTACTAATTATCTGAAACGACTAAGGGCTATGGCTGGGTTTTTGGGGGAAAACCCATTTAACGTAATGAACTTGATATCATTAAAGGAACCGAGTAGTTTTGAAAATGAGTGGTTTAGACTCCACTTTTGAAAACTTATGGTTTTGAAGAAAATCAAGTAATCTAAAGTATACACTTTTGCTCAAGAGGTCACTCCCCACGAAGGGATCTAGGCCCTTGCCTTCTAGAATAAGTTGTTGGATATTCATGACCGAATACCACGATACAAAGAGAAAGAATATGACTATAGTTTTTCGAAATTTGTTCCAACAACATCTTTTAGGTTTATTTTCTTGTATTAATTAAAATTAATGTGGTCCCATCAATTAATCCCCATCACACCAGAAAAGAACGAAAATACAATGTACGTATATACCATCCGCATTCGTCATGGGGCTCCGTCATGCACCGTTAGGTTACTTAACTAACGGCAGAGCAGGGGTTGGACTAGCGCGGGTGTAAAACATATACAGTATCTACTAGTATATATAATTATATATATAACATTCGTCCTAGGCATGATATAAGCAACATCACAGATCAACAATAAGCAACACGGAATGGTGGATAATCTTAGAGCCTCGGGTTTCTTTTGTACCGCAAATGAGACCTGACGTTTCCGGTTGTGTGGATAGCCCATGCCATGAAAACCTGGACCCCTACGAGCGCGGCAAGTTACCCGCCAATCTCAGAAGTGAGTCAACCCCAATCAACAAAGTGAATGGGCCACCCAGCACATTACGGAATCCGGTAACTTGAGCGCCCCTCCGTGGGTCATCTTATACCCCCTACGAGTGCGGCGAATAGCCCGTCAATTCTAAAGTAAGGCCCCGTTCGTCTCAACGCTATGAGATGCGGGCATGTTGCCCTCTAGAACCCGGCTATTCGATCACTCCACCGCAGGGTAATCCTAGTAAAGAAAAGAAAAATATATGTACAATGTTGACATCGACCTCAACCCGGTCGTGCCCCAATAAAATAATATACAATCTGACAGAAACGGCTTTCCAAATGTCGGATGCTCGCCCCGTAATAACAAATACACAAATAAATCTGAACTGTACTACTACCATTGCACCATAGGCTATCTACTACGACAATCCATCCACAATATCAGTACAATACAGAACATCAACATGAATATCATGTTCGCAAACCCGTATAATAGAAAAAATAGTAATTAGTCGGGTTATACCGCTCAATGATATTCACGGTCAATAATAGTAACACATGCACTGATAAACACTTATTTAAAATTTCGATCGACTAAAACTTTTCTGTATTGGCCCCAAGTGCTAACCGGAACTCAAACAAATCTGGGCCAAAATCGTACATCCTAAAAATCACATTTCCTTATAATAGAGTGCCAGAAGAATTTTTGGTGCACGACAGCCCCACTTCGACCACGGAACCGCCGCAAACAAGCATGTTCTGCGGCAGTTCCACAGCCGTATGAAAAGCTTATGTGCCCAAATTTCTTCAGGCCTTCTAAAATTGCATGCACATATTTTTAAGGTACTCTAAATAATTTTTTGAATGAGTTTTAAAATCGGTAGCGAGCATGACATTGGAATTGCGATTTTGAAAAATTTCGTCGATCAATATTTTAAACATGTCTAAACTATCTAGTTAAGGTTTATAGGGTGTCTCTGATACCTTATTGGGATTTCCTAGCGTCCTGACCATCTACCGTGGCCATTGCGGAACAAAAAATTTTAGGATTTAAAAATTGGCACTAGAAAAACCCGTCCAAGAATCTACCATAAATCTAAACTAACAAGCAAAGTGGAGATCTAACTACTATAATAGAAATATCTCACCAAAAGATCCATGTTTTTCGGTCTTCTATCATCTTCGTTTGCTCCTAGGGATCTCCTTGAACATGTTTGATCTCTTTTCCTTGCTCTTTGAGACCTCCATGAATGAGCTTGATCATCGGTCCTCCTCCGTCGAAGATGATCCACCCGAGAGATATAGTCCATGGCTCTAGCTCCACACTAAGAGTCTAGTGGAGCAGCTAGAGACTTTAGATTGCTAATCTAAAATATATAATATGTAGTGTATGGTTCTTAGTGTGTATCAATCTCACCTCCTCTCTTGATTCTCAACATATGAGATTGTAGAGAGGAGGTTGAAGATGAAGGTGGAAGAGCTCAAGAAAAATAGTGAGGAGAGTGAAGCAAAGAAAAATATGGTGAGAATGAAATCCATGAGAGAGAAAAAGATCAACCATGGTTTTGTAAAATCATTTTTCTAATATTAAAACCCAACCATACTTGAATAGTTTGCACAAATGAATTGAAAATTCATTTGTCAATACTATTGAAGCATGGCTCTCACCATACTCCCCTTACCACTTTTACACCTCATTTTACATTTAAAGATAAATGGATAAATCTAAAATGAGGTGTCCACCTTCTAGAATGTTTTCCGTAAAAATACGGATTACACTCTACTGTATATACATACATGTATTCATATCAAAATACGAATAGCCAAAGATATAGAATAACACAAAGAACATAATACTAGAATATACATATCGAAATACATATATGTAAATTATTAAATCAATACCTGATTTAATAATCCGGCTCAATCCCGAGCCGACTAGTATTATCAACTATCCGATCAAAAGTTCGGGTAACACTACTAAAATAAAGGGTTGCCCCTACGGATAACAACATCCGTAGGGGCAGATTTAGTTTGGCCCTACGGATTAATCCGTAGGGCCAAACAGTTGCCCCTACGGTCCTTACATATTTATTTAAAAAATTATTAAATCTTAAAGTGTTGTTTGCCCCTACGGAGCCGCAAACCAAGAACCTACGGGCTTATCCGTAGGGGCATCTAAATAGAGATTTAAGTGATCGATCCCTACGCTGATTATCTTTTATTCTCTTATCACTTGCGCGCGAACCCAAATCCCCAAACCCTCGTTCCCGCCGATCGTCGTTCTCGTCGTCGCCGTTCTCGTAGTCGCCAGCGCCGGCCGATTCGTCGTCGCCACCGCCTACTTCTTCCTCATCTCCGTTCGTCGTCACCACCGCCTGCTTCTTCTTCATCTCCGTTCGTCGTCGCCACCGATTCGTCGTCGCCACCGCCTGCACAGGTTAGGAAATCTTCAATTAAACAAATATTTGATTGTTTTAGGTCTATGGTTCATGGTTGGGTAGGCATCGGTTGGGGTTAGCATTAGGGTTAGGGGTGGGGCTGGGGGGCTGCTGTTGCGTTTGGGGTTGGGGTTAGGCAGGGGGTAGCGGTTGGGGTTGGGGTTGGGGTTGTATGTCCCTGAGCACTTCTTGATTGGGGCTAGGGCTGGGGCTACGGGCTGGGGCTGGGGCTGGGGCTGGGGCTCGGGCTCGGGCTAGGGCTCGGGCTCGGGCTCGGGCTAGGGCTGGGGCTGGGGCTGGGGCTGCAGCTAGGGCTGTGGTTGGGGTTGGGGCTCGGGCTCGGGCTGTGGTTAGCGTTAGGGTTGGGGCTGGGGCTGGGGCTGGAGCTGGGGTTAGGGTTGGGGTTGGGGTTAGGGTTCGGCAGGGGGTTGCTGTTGGGGTTGGGGTTGGGGTTGGGGTTAGGGTTAGGGTTGGGGTTGGGGTTTTGGATTTCAGGGTCTAAGTTAATTTCCAATCTAATTAGCATTAAGCTCGTTAATTGAAATGTTGATGATGATCATAAGAGGAAAATGTGTCTAGTTGTGAAGGTGTTGGAAACTGGACTAATAATGTGGGTAAAGCCCAGTTTAATTAATAATTTTATTTGTCATTCTCAAATTTTCTTGGAAACGGAGACTGTTTTGTGGAACTTTTAGCCGTTGGGCATGTTGGGTTGAATATGTTTGCTAATTACATAAGATGCTCATAAGATTCTGGATTTTGAGGATGGGCCGTTGTAATTGAAAATGCTTAGAATTGTAGGACCTTCTTTGTTTTAGCTATATATAATTGCAAAAAAAAGACACATTTCTGATTTGAAGAAAAGAAAGGGCAAGATAGGGATTTAGTTATGGATTTTACTTGGGCGTCTCCTCTTTTAATACATGTCTATCTTTACAAGAATATCGTGTCACATATTCGGTTTTAGTATCTGTACGCAACTGCTTTGATTATCATCATGTTATTAACATCTTTAACTTCTATCCTTTTTCTAATATGTTTCATAGTTAATATAATAATCATTTGTCTATACTTGTTGACAGTGGCCTTTCTTTTGGATGATCATGTTTTTTGATGCATGTTTCAGTCATGTGAATTCATATGTTGCGTATAACGCTTTATGATATCAGTATCCTACATTTGTAGTTTTAATTGTTGATTGTTATAGATGAATGCCATTGCAATAATAGTTTTTGGTAGATGAATGCCATTGCAATGTAGGATGATCAGTTCTATCAATCTTGATCTCAATGGTTTAAAATCATGTTACACATACAACACGAATGCACAACAAATGCATCATTAGAGAGTGGTTCGAGATGTTCAAGTTAAAACCAATATATGATACTCGATGATAATATGAAACCTTCATATTCTCATCGATACTCATATATGAAACTAAAAGCGCCACTTAGTCCCCGTCTATCGGTTAACATACGTGCAATGTTCGTCGTGACATAGAACTATACGAAGGTTGTTAAATATCGGACGGTATAGCTCGATACTAACAACCGTCGTATAGTCTACGCGACGAGAAAATTCAATCGTATGGTAACCCATAGATTTGTCCCGTGTAGACAAGTTAAGAATGTATAAAGCAAATGTCTTCATTCACTTGTGTTTTCATCTGTTTCGAGATATTTCGTCGGTACCTTTCCACTGGTTCTCCGTGTACAAAGATAGCTTAGATGTTCATTTCAACGTTGTTTCACAGCTTTGAAATGATTATCTATTCTATTACAGTGTACTCGGAGAACAGCGGGGGGGTGCTGCCGAAATTTACTCGAAACGGTTGAAAGCACAAGTGATGGGTGTTCGCTCTATACATTCTTAATGGGATAGAAGCCTACCCCCGACAGCCGGAACACACACATACAACAAGAATACACAACAAACGCATAATTAGATAGTGATTCGAGATGTTCAAGTTAAAACCAATATATGATACTCAATGATAATATGAAACCTTCATATTCTCATCGATACTCATATATGAAACTAAAAGCGCCACTTAGTCCCGTCTATCGGTTAACATACGTGCGATGTTCGTCGTGACATAGAACTATATGAAAGTTGTTAAATATCGGACGGTATAGCTCGATACTAACAACCGTCGTATAGTCTACGCGACGAGAAAATTCAATCGTATGGTAACCCATAGATTTGTCTCGTGTGGATAAGTTAAGAATGTATAAAGCAAACGCCTTCATTCACTTGTGTTTTCATCCGTTTCGAGATATTTCGTCGGTACCTTTCCGCTGGTTCTCCGTGTACAAAGATAGATTAGATGTTCATTTCAATGTTGTTTCACAGCTTTGAAATGATTATCTATTCTATTACAGTGTACTCGGAGAACAGCGGGGAGGTGCTGCCGAAATTTACTCGAAACGGTTGAAAGCACAAGTGATGGGTGTTCGCTCTATATATTCTTAATGGGATAGAAACCTACCCCCGACAGCCGGAACACACACATACAACAAGAATACACAACAAACGCATAATTAGAGAGTGATGCGAGATGTTCAAGTTAAAACCAATATATGATTCTCGATGATAATATGAAACCTTCATATTCTCATCGATACTCATATATGAAACTAAAAGCGCCACTTCGTCCCCGTCTATCGGTTAACATACGTGCGATGTTCGTCGTGATATAGAACTATACGAAGATTGTTAAATATCGGACGGTATAACTCGATACTAACAACCGTCGTATAGTCTACGCGACGAGAAAATTCAATCGTATGGTAACCCATAGATTTGTCCCGTGTGGACAAGTTAAGAATGTATAAAGCAAACGCCTTCATTCACTTGTGTTTTCATCCGTTTCGAGATATTTCGTCGGTACCTTTCCGCTGGTTCTCCGTGTACAAAGATAGATTAGATGTTCATTTCAACGTTATTTCACAGCTTTGAAATGATTATCTATTCTATTACAGTGTACTCGGAGAACAGCGGGGAGGTGCTGCCGAAATTTACTCGAAACGGTTAAAGCACAAGTGATGGGTGTTCGCTCTATACATTCTTAATGGGATAGAAGCCTACCCTCGACAGCCGGAACACACACATACAACAAGAATACACAATAAACGCATAATTAGAGAGTGATTCGAGATGTTCAAGTTAAAACCAATATATGATTCTCGATGATAATATGAAACCTTCATATTCTCATCGATACTCATATATGAAACTAAAAGCGCCACTTAGTCCCCGTCTATCGGTTAACATACGTGCGATAATTTATTCTTTTCAACGACAAACGCACACACAAAGCATATACACGGATTTTCTCCTTTGTCAGTAACAATCCCGTTCTTATATTTCTCAATATAGTCAGCATAACCTACAATTTATGTGTTATACAGTCTAACATGGCCCATGAGTACGTCAGAGTTAAGGACTGGATGTATGTGGATTGGCAACAACGTATGCAACCTAAGTTTGTCGCAGGAGTTGCTGCTTTCCTTGAATTTGCACGCGCACATAATAAGATCATAATAGAGAAGATTCTCTATCCGTGCGATAGATGTGGCAATAAGTACTGCCAGAAGGTAGAATTGGTAGAGCTTCATATTGTAAAATATGGGTTTACTAGACTTTATATAACTTGGAAATATCACGGGGAAGGAGAAGAATGCAGTACTGCGGCAGAAGAAGAAAGAGAACACGATAATGCGGCAGGAGAAGAAGAAGAATTCGGTAATGCGGCAGAAGGAGAAGACGGTAATTTATTTCCATCATAAGAAATGGAGGATATGGTAGAGGCTGCCCTAGGTGAATCTATTCGTACCGAAGATGACATTCCTTCCGGTCAAGGACCGCGTGCGGATGAATATGAAAATTTCATGAATGATGCTAGGAAACCAATTTATGAGAATGCGAAGTATTCCACCCTCTCATGGTTCGTCCAACTTTTCCAGATTAAGTGCCTAAATGGATAGAGCAACAAGTCATTCACAATGCTTCTTTCGTTCTTGAAAGATTCTATGCCTCCGGGAAATAATGTGCCCGACAGCTGGTACGGAGCCCAGAAGATGATGTCTGATTTGGGTCTAAAGTACGAGAAGATTCAAGCATGTCCTAAAAATTGCGTGTTGTACCGGAAAGAGAATTCAGATTTGAAAGAGTGTCCAACATGCGGAGAGGCCAGGTATAAACCGAAAGATTCTGATAAGAAGCCTGATATACCTGTCAAGATAGCACAATATTTTCCCATAACACAGAGGCTACAGAGGCTATTCAGGTGCAAGAAAACAGCCGAGACAATGATTTGGCATCACCGTGCTCCTCCAAGTGAAGATGGAAGAATGAGCCATCCAAGAGATTCACCGGCATGGAAGGATTTCGATAGGAGGCACGCAATATTCAGTAGCGATCCTCACAATGTCCGGCTCGGACTGGCTACTGATGGCGTCTGACCATTTAACTATATGGCTGGAAGTCACAGCACATGACCCGTTGTAATGATAATTTATAATCGGTCGCCTTGGTTGGCTATGGACCAATCATACTTTATGATGCCTCTTCTTATCGACGAACCAAACTCACTGGGGAACAATATTGACGTCTATCTCCGACCTCTGATCGAGGAGTTGAAATCTTTGTTCATTGATGGTGTAGAGACATATGATGCAAACACAAATACAACCTTCATACTGCGTGCAGCTCTAATGTGGACAATTAATGACTTTCCTGCGTATGGAATGCTATCAGGTTGGTCCGTACATAGTCACAAAGCATGTCCTCATTGCCATGAACACACAACATCGAAATTCTTGAATTTTAGCAGGAAGGTTTGTTATTGCGGCCATCGACGTTTCCTGCCTCCAGATCACCCCTATTGGTTAGACACGGTTCACTTTGATGGTCATCAAGAGCTTCTTGGACCTCCATCCCTATTGTCCGGAGAGGACGTGACTGCTAAATGGGATGGTTACAATAATGTGACCTTCGGGATGGATCCGACGAAACAGGTCAAACCACCATTTTGGAACAAGTTAAGCATTTTCTTCGAGCTTCCGTACTGGTCTACAAATTTAGTGCATCATTGTCTGGACGTCATGCATATAGAGAAAGGAGTATCAGAGCACATACTTAACTTGCTTCTTTGTAAAGACGGAAAATCAAAAGACAACCTGAATGCTCGGATGGATCTACAAGAGTGGAGAATAAGAAGTGAATTGCACCCTAGACCGGTAGCGGGTAAACCGGGCAAGTTTGTACTTCCCAATGCCGCTTATAGTATGTCACAACCGGAGAAGAAAAGATTCCTGCAGGTGTTGCATGATTTGAAAGTTCCCACAGGTTTCTCAGGATCATTCAGCAGGAAAATAAAAATTATGAAGGGAAAGATCGATGGGCTGAAAAGTCATGATCACCATGTTATCGTGGAGCACCTTCTTCCATTATCCCTCAGGACTTCTCTCCCCGAATCGGTTGGTCTAGTAATCAACGACCTATGTTGTTTTTTCAGAGAGTTGTGTGCTAAAACACTGGAGGTTGTGACGCTGGATAAACTAGAAAATTCTATTGCGTTGATACTTTGCAAGTTTGAGCGTATTTTCCCACCGTCATTCTTCGATATCATAATACACTTGACGGTTCATCTTGCAACTGAGGCAAAGTTAGCCGGACCGGTACAATATCGATGGATGTATCCCGTCGAGAGGTACGTGTAATTTTTCGTTTCGCGCAATTTATAAATTTATTGCTGTCCTGTATGCCCGTATTTATTTATTCAACATATTTTCATTAGGTATCTCTACACTCTTAAGAAGTATATACGCAATAAAAATCGACCAGAGGGTTCTATCATGCAAGGTTATTTTCTTGATGAAGCAACCACATTTTGTTCCCACTATCTAGACGAGAACATTGAGACAAGACTTAACCGGCCACGAAGAATTCAAGACGGGCCATATGGTAAAGCCGAGTATAAGAGGGTAGACACTATGTTTATCAACAAGATATATCGGTTTATCTTGCTTAATTGCGCATGTCTTGAACAAATTAGAGAGTAAGTTTTTTTGGATTAATTGTTATATCTGTGTTTGTGTGTGTATGAAATGATATAATATTAATGTCACCATTATTTATCGAAAACAAAATTCATTTTAACGAGGTACGTGAGGGGCATCCTGATTGGAACGAAGAACGAATTGAAAAATATCATCAGGATAATTTTTGTGATTGGGTCACAGATCATGTAAGTTATTCGAATAACATTTTATTGCTATCAGTTTTAATCTAAACTTGTATCGTTATGTATTTGTCGTAAAATTTGTTTTGTTAGATCCACGATCCGAACTTGTCTGCATCATTTGAGAGTGATTCAAGATGTTTAGCTCAATTTCCTAGTATGGAGGTTGCATATTACAAAGGATTTAGTGTCCTTGGATACAAATTCGAAGTTAAGGACATAGAAACATCTAGAACCACTCGGAATAGTGGGATTGCGACGGTAGGATCGAACGGTGTGATTTATTATGGGTACTTAAATTGTATACAAGGCATCCACTATCCCGGACGATCAGAACCCTTTTATATATTCCAGTATACTTGGTACGATACGTGAACCGATACGGACAAGTGGAGAAGCAATCTTGGGAATTGGAAAGATGAATATGGATTGACCAGTGTGAACACACTTCGATTTTACGGTCAGGAAGATCCGTTTATCTTTCCGAACTAAGCGTTCCAAGTATACTACTCACGGTTTTTGAAGCATCTGGGATAGAGTGTTGTATGCCGATGGAAACCCAGAGATGTCTACGATGTCCCAGAATTCGAGGACAGCGATGAGGACGAAGAAGAGAGAAGGCTTAAAGTGCTCCGACCGTCTGTTTCGAAGGACGGGTTGTTTTCGACCGATCATGAAGTTACGTGGGTTAGAAATGACATCGACAATGAAATCCAAGTAGATATGTATAATGCGCCCACGAAACGAAAAAGGTTATCAGTAATGTTATATTATTACTTCACATTTTACGCTCTATACATATATAGTCAATACTTTTAATGATTGTCTAATGCGTCCACGAACCGTTTATCTAGATTTGATGACGATGTCGGGAGCAGCGAGGGGCGGCAGGAGCTCCAGCCGTGGCAGAGGCAGAGCGATTCTGCCGCCCGGAGAGCTGCGTAGGGAGCTTCAGAGGGCCGGTCTTGTACCCAGATCGGAGACCCCTTCGGACGCCTCCTTCCGTGTGGATTTTGCCACACCTCCAGGTATACTGCACGCATATCCATTTTGAATGTAATATTACAGATATTCATGCATGTTTATGTCAAAATTACTTATATTGTCAATGTTTGATTGTCTAGTTATTGGTGATGCGTCTACATATGGGACAGAGGCCACTCCCGCTCCTCCAAGTATATTTATATATCATATAGTGCATGTATATTGATTTAGAATGCTATATCATAAATATACACACATTCCTTTTGCTCTTACTTAGCAATTTTTATTATTGTCTAGCTGTAGGTGGTGACACCACCGCACCTGCGGGTATGTTTATATATCCTATAGTGCATGCATATTGATTTAGAACGTTATATTATTGATCTACACATTCTTTTTGCAATTACTTATATAATCTATTTTTAATTGTCTAATTATAGGTGGTGCGTCCACATCTTCCGCAGGGGCCACTCCTGCCGCATCCATACCCTCCGCATCGTCTGCAGGTTAGTATGAATAAATATAAAATATTTATTCATTTTACATATGCTTTATAGAATAAATATGAACTTCATGGAAATTTAGCGTCAATGTTTATTTTCTAGTTGGAGGGGATGCGTCCGCATCCAGGACCCCGATTGTTCCTCACCGGAGGAACTATCGTCCCGCTCGTGCTGCTGCCCGGGCCCAAGCTCGTGCGATAGTCACCGGAGATATATATCACACTTCAATTTTCGTTTAAGCTTGATTTCTTAATACAACTTTGTCTTAATATTGATTGTCTTGATATTTCGTGCAGACGCAGGGCCTCCCCATCCCCAGAGGGGGACTCGAGGCCCGAATCAATCCCATAGGCTGAGGTCTGACAGAGCTAGGGGGGAGGCAGCATTCCCCCTCTTTTTTACCCTTGACTATCGCTATACCGGTCCTCATGCCGAGAGGTTCGGCCGGTATATGGAGGAAGAGAGCCGGCTCGTGAAGAACTATCCACTTCACGTTGAGTGGGGCGAGCAGCACTGGCGCTCATTCGCCCTCTTCTTTGATCAGACTCGGGTACGTATTTATATATATTTTCATTTGATTTATCCAATATATTTATTATTACACTTGCAATCTAATAACAATGTTTTTTTTTGTATTTTCAGTCGGATTACGATTTTCAGCCTGTACCCGACCCTGATCACCCTGGGAGGGTGCTCGACCTTCATGCTCTGTACAATGGCCTGATGAAGAACATGCAGACCAAGGTCCAATACAACAGGAATAAGCTGAAGGCCGACTGCTACTCCCTGTGGATGGCGACCCCCGAGGCAGAGAGAGTGGCCCTCCTATCTACTCCGGCGTTTGCGAGAGTCGACGTAGAGACATGGTCTCTATTGTGCGAATATTTCGACTCCCAACGCAAACAGGTATGTATTTTAAATGTAATTCATTGCTTAGAATATAATTTATTTTTTTGGTTCCTTAATTAGAAAACTAAATGTTAATGCGTTGTGCAGAAACAGGCCGCTCAGAATACAGAGAACAGGAAGTCGGTGAAGAGGGGTCGCCCCACTTACACAGGTGGCTCGAGGAATATTACTCGAGCCATGGAGTTATCGGTAAATTACAATAGATCGACCTTTGTGATATTCTGCAATATTAAGAGTTATTTTCTAATATTTCTTATATTAAGAGTTATTTTCTAATATTGCAGACAGCTCAGACCGTGGCGCAAGGTGGTACACCGAGCGTGCTGTCCGCATATCTTGCCGTCCACGGCACCTCGACAGATCCCGCCATGGGCGAGCTTCGATATCCCGACGTCGCTACCCAGGAGTATTGCGTAAGTGTTAATATTTATTCTACCCATATTTGAAATTTTAGTTTTGGAAGGTTCAAATTTAAATTTTATACTTATACTTT
This sequence comes from Agapanthus africanus, assembly GCA_030015575.1. Taxonomy (NCBI): domain Eukaryota; kingdom Viridiplantae; phylum Streptophyta; class Magnoliopsida; order Asparagales; family Amaryllidaceae; genus Agapanthus; species Agapanthus africanus. The sequence goes on from JASDDO010000024.1 coordinate 853,846,546, forward strand.
ACTGCTTAATGTGGGTGTAGGAGCGGGTGGTTGAGCAGGCCAAGGCCTCGGGGATCGATTTTACCGGACAGAGCGATCCGAGGCTGCTGACCCCAGTCCTGGACGCCGCACACGGAGGGCACCATGGAGGTTGGGAGAGAGGCCGGGGACTTGGCCCTAGCAGGACCCATATGAGGTTGGACTCCACCCCGGCGGTTACTTCCTCCGTCTCCAGTGAGCGACATGTCTAGCAAGAACTGGAGAGCTTGAGGGCCACCGTTCAGGAGTTAAAGGAGATGCTGGTATGTATACTACTTTATAGTAAAATATCATGTCATATTATAGATATCAACATATCCATAATTAGTACGTAGCCTGAGCTTATTTGGTTGTAGACTTAGGTTTGATTAATCATACATATATATTTAATTAAAATAAGCAACGGTTTTCCAAACTAGATATCCAAATGGTGTTTCGAAATAACTTGATAATGATACGAATTCGAATAATACACAGTTCTTACACGCTTATTACACACGTTAGGTCCAGACGCGACAGGGTACATCGGCCGAGCCTCCACATGCATCTCCTTCGGCTGCGGCTCCGCAAGCCACTACATCGGTTGCGGTTCCGCAGACAGCTCCTATAGCTCCACCGCCCGCTCAGACTCCCACAGCTGCGGCTCCGCAAGCTACTACCTCGACGGCGGCTACGCAGACCACATCGCCAGCTCCACAGGCCGCTCAGACTCCCGCATGCGCCGAATTGCATGGTTTATTGACCGAGAATTAGGCGCGCCAGATTCTAGCGTTTATCAGAAGTGGAGCTGGACCGAGCTAGGGTAGCTTTTTGATTCTTATTTTTTGAAACATGTATTTATTTATATGATACATATTGTACGACATTTTGAAACGATATTGATATTGATATTGGTTTATATTTATATCATATTCAGTTTTTTGGTTTCTTTTGTATATTATATGCGTGAGATGTGATTATGAATACTGCAATATATGTTGTGTGATGATTAATTTTATATTTGATTGATGTATATATTATTGTGCACAGGGCGAGAAAAAATCAGGCAGCCCTTTTTTTAAAAAAACAGATAATATGTACCTACGGATTAATCCGTAGGTACATATGTTGCCCCTACGGATTAAACCGTAGGGGCAAAATATCGGCATTAACTGATATTTTCCCCCTGATCTCAGTATCAGGGGGTTGGGAGTGCCCCTACGGATATATCCGTAGGGGCAAACAAAAGCCCCTATGGTGTTATCCGTAGGGGCAAAATATCAGGATTTCTGATATTTTGCCCCTACGGATATGTACCTACGCATATATCCGTAAGGGCTATGATTTAGACCTACGGATTCATCCGTAGGTACAAGTAATATATTTTTAAAAACCGTAAATAAAATAATGTTTTTGCCCCTACGGCCTACTCCGTAGGGGATAACGGACCTACAGTGAAATCCTTAGGGGCAGGTTTTTGTCCGTAGGGGCAAGTTCAGGGCTTCAACTTGCACCTACGGCGTTTGCACCTACAGGTTATTTTCGTTCCCCTACGGACATATCCGTAGGGGCAGTGGTTTGCCCCTACGGGTTAATCCATAGGGGCAACCCCTATTTGTAGTAGTGTAACTAGTACAATCATTCGATCGGAATCCTGCACGTATCCAATACGGTTACTACATCATTTCTCCTGAACCAGAAAACCCTCTATGTGGAACTCTAAAGACTCGGCAGTACGCCGGCAGTGAGTTACTGAATAAATCCATAACCACAAGCACGTCAGCGGCACTAGCTGTACATAACGGCTATCCGGGTACATGTCGAAAAGGAAGGCCGACGAGCAAACTCATTCGGATCCCTGCTGATCCTATCTGTGACAATCTTCGTACAGTCCGGTCTTTTCATCTGAGAGTATCGCATACAGGATCTATGGGGTGGTAAACATCAGATCCTAATAACCCGATAATTCGTGCTGATGTGGCTCAGAACTAATCCGAGAAACTACTGATCTATCTATCAGTAAATCCCAACTGCTTCGGACAAGGTATTATGGTGCTGGCCAATCGAACGCAGTGCGATATCAACTCCCTATACCGGGAGAGACAAATCCCTAACAATCGCCCATTGCCTCCATGTGGCTCGGGACTGTACCCAATTAAAACCTTTTTGCATGAATTAGTAGAGCCGTAGTAGGGCAGTAATCAAAGCATAGTGGGAACTCACACGAGAAAAATGACGATCTCAGGTCTGAAGACTAACCTGTACTCATGCCACCTGAGAACTGCTATCTGACGATAGGTATAGAACCAACTAGAAGTTCTCGGTGGGTCTGTCCAGTGTACTCACCCCTAGTGAGCTTCTGTATGTGATCTTAAGTGCGAAAGACCAATGGCTGTAGGACCAACTATTGCCCCTCGTCGGGGTCTAGAAACGTATACACTAATCTACTCCGGAATATCGATGCACAGTCTCGATATTCCCACGACTAGGGACACTTTAAGGATGTGCTTATCGACTACCCAGCTCCAACAAGTATGATCGCCATCAAAACGTAGGTAGTCAAGCAATGATGCTACGGGCTTTATCAACATGTATAAATGATACGTAATAATAAGTAATACATATGCACATGTTAAGATAAAGACAAACCAGATAGCATACTATCATATCGATCAAGATTGTCCTGTACATACATATGTCCAAGCATTCACATGTATACTTATATAATAATGGCTTCTAGGGCTTACATATCCAACAGCCGGAGTGTTCTTGTTTTTTATGAACCATTTAGCGACATCTCAGAGTCTCAGGTTCAAGAAGATTATTATCGGCTGTCAAGAAGTGTTGAGCCTTCTCATTATTGATGCACCACTCAACAACATCTTGAAGCCTCGGGTTAGGTGGATTGTTTTCGTCCATATTGGAGGATCAAAGAATATATGATACAAAAATGATAGATAAAGCCAATTCGAGATATTAAATCTCCTCTAATCGATTTGATATGGCTAACCTTCTCTCGAACAATTTGCTAACATAACATTTTTGTGGTTTTCATTCATTACTTTTACATTTGTTCAGTTATATTATAGAGAAAAAAACACAAGTAATGGAGAAATATTCTTCTAAAATAAGGAAAAATACAAATAAACACGGTCTAAATTGAGAACATGGGTTAGTAGGAAAGTGGATCGGACTAATAGAGCTCATGCACACATCACAAAGCCAACAAAATGGCTTATCCACGAAGTTAATTAATTAATTTGGAAATTGGGTTTTCCTTCGTTCGATGATGCAATTTTTAATACGATTTTCACACTAGCAATTTGGCGGTCAGTAGTAATCTCCATAACGTCTCTATTACATGCTCCATATGTCAAAAAATTCTACTGTGTATGCTAAACTCCAAAATTTTAAACTATGAATCGTTTGATAACCAAAATGGAGTTTTCAAAACTGTGGTTTCAAAATATTTCGATGGCTCGTAACCCTTTTTTTATAATTCTTAAAGAATGAAGTTTCGGAAAGGTTAATAGCATCTCTTTTATTCTCTCTATTGCACTTAAAAATATTAAAATTTAAAGTTTCATAAATTATATTTCCAAATAGCACAAAAGTTTACGAAACCCTAGATTTAATATAAAAATAAAACTCCCAACCTTCATCCTAACTTCGAAGTATTAGTGCATTGGAAATAACATTTAATATGGTATCAGAGCAACACATGTTAAGTTCACATCGGATGCATATTAAATATGGTTTTATCTACATTAAAAATACCGAATGCGCAAAAGCTCAAGTTTCGGCCCAAAATAGTTTCGACCTGTAAAGCATATTAGAATATAAAAATAAATTTCTCAACTCTCAATCTTAATTTCAAAGTTTTGACGCAACGAAAGGAATATTTGATATTTAAGAAACCATAGATGTGTTGCTTTAGCTTGAGTGAAACCAAGATTTTGGAAAAATCTTGGTGCCAAACTTTCCAAAAGGTTAGATGTGTCCTAGCGATATGAGGAAGCATTCATGGAATATTCTATCATCTAGTTTGGACTTCAGTGGAATAATTTTTATCTAGCCACTATTTACCTCTCTTATCACATTTGGATCAAGGAATTTTTTTATTGACCCTTTTCTCAATAATTATCATTTTTCTTCCATATAGCCATGCTTATATGACATAAAAATTCTGTTCGTCCCCCCTTTTAAACTCTTTATTTAAATTTTCCCTAACCAGTTAGGTTTTATGGTCAATATATTAATAAATTTCATGATTTTTGTTTGCTATAGTATGTAAAATATTAAAATATAAAAATGAAGATTTTTTAGAGTTGAAATACGTGATCATGTGGTGACAAAAAAATAGTGAGATACAATAGAAAACACAAAATTCTTAAGATTTTTTGAGATTCTGTTATTTTCGTATGTTATAACAAGCTAAATATTGAAAGCTCAAACAAAACAGAAAATTTTGATATTTTTAAAAATTATGCAATTTTCTTGTGCTGCAGTGCTTGAAAAATAATGGAAATTTGAAAAATTATTTTAGGTTTCTTTAAAATTTCGTGATTTTCGTGTGTTGCCAAGATTTTATAGCAATGGACCAGATTTATTTGTTCTGTTATATTTTTAGAATCAATTGACAACCTTTTCTTTTTTTACTTTACATAGCTTTTTATCTTTTGATACCCGAAAGTTCTCCAAAGTATGAGCAAGGTAAATATTTGAAAACCGATCAAATAGAAAAATTGTAAAACTGTCCATTCTATATTTTTTTGTGAATAATCAAGTGCTATTAGCACTCTGTCTGCTAATAAGTTCAGGTTACAAGATTCCAAGGATATGAATCAGAAACAATACAAAACACGCACATTCTCTGTATTTGTGTCATTTTCATATTCAAACAGCTGACAGATGAAAAAAACGATCAAAACACGTGTCTTAGCCACTCAAATCCTTCATATGCAACTCACGGGGTTTTAGAACAGGACAAAGAAGATCTTTTCTTTGTCTTGGGATAGACAAGAACATTTATTGAGTAGCCAAAGTGTTGAAAAGAAGAGATGAGCATGTGTAGAATTGAAAATAATGCACCAAATCCAAAAGGAGCCGCATTTGTTGACTATTGGATCCAAGAGCAATGCAGGATGATTTATGAAATTCTAACTAGTGTAGAGACATACTATAGAGCTCACAAGACAACAACCATAAGCTGGAGCCCAAAATCCATTGAACCGTCATCCCAAACGGCAAGAGTGCCGTCCCTGACGGTTGTCTTGGCGTCGTTTGACCTCGGGATTTGCACACGCATGCTTCATGGGTCCTACATCACAACGTAAACATAAGAAATTTATCTTGGAAGCTCTATAAATTGTAGATCCAGAGAAGGAATTTCGAGTACTTGGTTCTAATTTAGTGCTAGGTTTATTTTGTGCTGTTGTAGTTGGCCATTAAATAGTTCTTCTTTTTAGAGCAAGTGTAAGTTGGTTTCTTTTCCTAGTTGTAATACTATGTAGTTAAAGAAGTTTCATCTTGTTAATCGCAGCTTGTTCTTTATTATCGTTTCATTTTGAGTTTATGTATTGTATTATCTTTGTTATATTCATTTCTTTGTAGATTAGATTGCAATGATGCAAAGTGAGATCCTTGTTCACAGATAACTTCGATAGCTAGCATCCATTTCCTTTCTTTCTTTTTCATTTTAATACCATGTACTCTTTATTTTGCTTTTCATTTGTTTTTGCAATGAATATTAGTAAGTAGTTTTTATTCTTGTAAGTAATGAGAGGAGGATAGATAATGGATGGTTACTAATCCACTACCTATCCTTCGATCCAACTATATCGAATTGAATTTCGACGCAAGTAAACAAAAACCTTCTAGATCGGACATTCATCCTCTCTAGATCTCATTGAGACTAGTATACTGACTTGACCCGATAAAAGGAATAAGTCATGATTGATTGAGTCGAGAGTTATTAGCAAAGTAAAGAAATGGACGGATAAAGGATCCTAGGTGGCGATCTTGTGCATGGAAGGCTTAGTCTATACTTGCAAGTTATCTAACCAAAGGTACAGATTTGTGCATGGAACGCTTGCCTATACTCCCATTCCGTTTATTTTCTAATCCACATCCACTAATACAAATGTGAGCAACGGTAACGAGAAATTGGTAGAGGTTCTAACCGTTACCAATTTCTCGTATTAATGGTTGCCATGGATTTGGTAGTGGTTTGAACCTCTACCAATTTCAATATGTGGTGGGCACCACAACCTTGGAGCGATAAAACACCAAATCCTTCCCAAAATTTTCCCCTCCTAAAAAAATTTCCCTCCATCCCTAATTTCTCCCGCTTCCTCGCCTCCGGTGTGTGCCTCGCCTCCATGGCCATCTCATCACCACCGCCTCCTCACCTCCTCGCCACACCGCCTTGAGCTCGGCTCCTTGCCTTGATCGCTCGCCTCCTCACCTCGCTCGCCTCCGGTGTGCTCCTCACCTCGCTCGCTGACACATTGATCGAGTTCATCTCATCGCCACCGCCTCGCTCGCTACTCGTTCAATTTATTGCCATTCGAGGTTAGGGTTTTGTTAATTTTTTTAATTTTAATTTTCCTAAATGTTGTTGTTGATTTCTTCAATTTAAGGATTTTATTTGTTAATTTTATTGTTGTTGTTGTTGTTGAGGTTAGTTAGGGTTAGGGTCGAGGTTAAGGGCTGGGTTAAGGTTAGGGCTAGGTTAATTAGGATTAGGGTTAAGGCTAGGTTAATTAGGGTTAGGGCTAGGGTTAATGGTTAGGGTTAAGGTTAAGTGTTAGGGTTAGAGTTTGGGTAATTTAGCGAATTTTTGTACGTAGTTTAGTAAAAAGCAACAAAAGTTAAGGGTATTTTAGTGAAAAAGCAACAATATTAAGGGTATTTTAGTGTAAATTAGTAAAATTAGCAAAGTGGGCTTTTTATTAAAAATTTTAATGATAGTTTAGTGAAAAACAACAATAGTTAAGGATATTTTGGTGAAATTTATAGTAATATAGTTAATTTAAGAAGATAAATTGTTTGATTAAATTTTTTAAGATAATTTAGTGAAAAACAACAATAGTTTAGTGTATTTTAATGTAATTTAGTAAAATTTAAGAAATAGATTGCTTAGAAAAACGAAAAGATGGTGGTTTAATGAGAAACCCATCATGAGATATCAAAGATTACACTAACATGCATCATTCCAAACCCAAAATGTTTATAATCGGAAAAAAAAACTAAAGAAAAGATGGTACTTTAATGAGAAAAGAAAGATCTGAACAGTACAATGAACAGTACAAAGAGAAGAAGGGTCTTTCATTGGTTTAATCTCTCAATTTGCTTCATGACTCATCATATCCCTAACCCTCGTTGGTCTAATCTATCAATTAACCCTAAAGTTTCATTAAATCTAATTGATCTTTCTTTATCCGAATACATGCTACTTAGCATACATATACAGTAAATTGATACCTCGATAAAGAAACTTAAAATCTCTTTCATACACACACACACACACACACGTACACACATATAACATTACATTAAATCTAATTGATCATCTACTCCAGTTAGTAGTCCTTCAAAGCCAATCCAATTCTCCAATTTTTGGTTGTCTATGAGCGAAAGAAATGATCATCGTTATGTATATATATAAGTTTGTAATTTCAAACCCGACGACATTACTGGTTCATTGGCATTCCCGGCGAGGATGGCATGCATGTGCTGTTCGATACACATCTTGCCCTTGCATAGGTCATAGACGAGATGCAGAATATCAAGAGAAGACGCCGATATTACATGTAAACTTTATGCTACGTTAGTTTTTGAGTTTGTTCTCTTTTTCTTGTTTACCTATTCTTTTCTATGGATTTGTGTATAAATTGCATTTATGCTCGATGTACATGTTCCGTCTCTGTTGGTATGTTTTCCATTCGTTTAGATTATTTCCTTTCATTAACTATATATCGTACAAATTATCATAAATGTGTTTGAACATGCACATGCACGTTCAATGGTTTCCATCGTGATATAAAACTACATGATGGTTGTCAAAACAACAAGCCCTAAGAGCAAATGTCATATATTAACATACAATTAAAAATATGCAGGAAAAAAATAAGGAAAAACAAACTAGCTAGTAGGTCTTGTTAGGTGGCTTATGCACGCGCCGCAAGGGCCACGGCCAATGCGGAATGGGTTTTAATAATTTTAAAGCAATCACAAGTCACCAATACCTAAGGATTCATCCAACACTAAAACTAGCAAACATACAAGGTTATAAGCATATAACCTTTGATGCGTGTCCACATAATCATGGAAGACCACTCCAAGCTCCTCGTAGGCCGTCGGGAACAAACTTGAGAGGCAACCGCCCTTACCGAAGATGATCCATCTAAGGGAAACGGATCCAAACTTCCGCTTCACTCCAAAGTGAATTTTGAGGAAGCAACTCACCATCTAAACTTTCTAAGGATATAGTGTGTGGATGTAAGGATTTATCAATATCTTTTTCTCTCATTTTACTAAGCTCAAGAGATCTTGAAAAAGGAGGAAGAGATGAAAGGAGAGAGAATGTCTCATAACATAATGAGCTAAGTGTAGAGCGCATGCGAGAATGATCAATATTTTTTAATCCATGAAAAAATATGTCATAACATTTTTACCATAAACAAATACAAGCCATCCCTCTCTACTATGTAACTTTACACCTCTCATGCCACCTCATTTCTTTGATTTTCCTAACTGGAAAATCATAAATAAGGTGTCCTCCTTCTAGAAATATTCCGTATAAATACGGAATACAAGCCCCGGTATATATATCGAATACATATATGTGTATTTGTATAAATACGAATAGCCAATGAAAGAAAATGAATAGTGAATATAATACTAGAATATATATATATATATATATATATATATATATATATATATATATATATATGTATGTAAACTATTACATCAAAACTTGATTTGATTATCCGGCTTAATTTTAAGCCGGCTAGTATTATCAACCGTCCGATTAAAGTCTGTGTACCTAATACATGTATTTAATCAGACTCGTGCATGTATCAAAATACGGCTTCTACATCATATCGCCTGAACCAGGAAAACACTCTTTGTGGGTCTCTAAAGACTCGACAATACGCTGGCAGTGGGTTACTGGATAAATCCATAACCACAAGCACGTCAGCGGCACTAGCTGTACGTAACAGCTACCTAAGTATATGTCGAAAGGGAGGTCGACAAACAAGTTCGTCCGTACCCTATTGAGCCTGGGTGTGACAATCTCCGTACATTCCGGTCTCTTCGTCTAAGAGTATCGCATACCGGGTCTAAAGGGTGAAAAATGTCAGACCCCTAATAACCAGATAAGTCGTACCGGTGTCAAGTTCATCATCCACCGAGAAACTATTGAACTCCTATCAGTAAATCGCATCCACCCTATCCAGGGATTTATGGTGATAGTCATCCGTACACAGCGTGACATCGACTCCTAATACCAGGAGAGATGAATCCCTGACGATTGCTCACTCCCTCCATGTAGCTCGGGACTGTACCTAACTAAATTCTGTTTGCATGACTCCTTTGATCCGTGGTAAGATAGTAATCAAAATAGAGTAGGAACTCACACAAGATAAATGACGATCTTAGGTCAAAAGACTACCCTGTACTTATGTTACTAGAGAACTGTTATCTGACGATAGGTATAATACCACCAAAAAATTCTCGGCAAGTTCGTCCGGTGTACTCACCTCTAGTTAGCACCTGTATACAATCATAGGTACCAAAACACTAATGGCTTGTGAGACCGGACACCATCCCTCGTTAGGGTCTAGAAACGTAGACACTAGTCTACTCTGGAATATCGATACCCAATCTCGATACTCCCCCGACTAAGGACATTTAAGGATGTTCTTATGGACTGCCCAGCTCCTGCGTATATGATTTGTTGGGAACTTAGGCACAGTAGCAAGCAAATTTTCGAAGATGGCAACATGGATTTCAAAAACATTCTAGTTCGCTAAAGTTCCTTAAACTAAGAATCGAACTAAAGATCTAGGACTTGTATACAAAACCTAGTGAGCTAAACTAATCTGCTATGTGTAGAATACTCACATCCTCAAGCTTTCTTCAAGTGCTCTGGATCGCGCTTGCAAGCCGTGTTGGATATATATGCCCTAGAGGCCTTCATTGTATAGGATGCTAGGGATATATATGTACATGACAATCTTGCTTGATATGATAGTACGGTATTTGGTTTGTTTTTATCTTAACATGTGATATATTTTACTTTGTATACATGTTGATAAAGCCCGTAGGGTGTGTGCATGAGTACTAACGTTGTGATGGCAGTCATACTTATGGGAGCTGGATGGTCAATAGGCACATCCTTAAATATCCCTAGTCGCAGGAGTATCAAGACTGGGCATCGATGCTCCAGAGTAGACTAGTGTATACATATCTAGACCCTGACGAGGGGCGATGGATTGGTCCCGCAGCCATTGGTGAAGTGCACCTAAGATTGTATACAGATGCTCACTGTGTGTGAGTACACTGTTCAGACCATAATATTGCATTATTATATTCCCCATTCTTATATATTTTACAAATAAACGGGTGCTTTTGACGAATGTCTGCTGCATGTTACAGGTTACAGGTTCTTGGACAGAAAACAGTGAAAACGATATAAAGACGATGAAAAAGTGGACTTTAACCAATGAACAGAAGATCTTGATCAAGCCTACATAAGAAACGGTTCACAAAGCAAGATTCAAGATATTGACTCAAAGCGAAGATTTAAAGTTCACTACAAATTGTTCACTGGAGATCTGGAACCAACCTAGAAGCCCAATGAGAAAAGTACCAAGGAATTAAGAAGACCACAGATCCATAGATCAGTACCCAAAAAGCCCAGAGCCGAAATCCATAATTTGGCCGCGGAATCGCGGCCAAACAAAGGCTGGGACCGCGGTTCCGCGGCCATATAGGGCCCAAATGCAAAATGGTTTTTACCATAATTCCATGGCGGCGTTGACTGGTCTTTATAGGGTTATTCTTGTAATTGTAGACATGCGGGTCAAATGTAACCCTAGGGTTTCCTATTCTTTATAAATAGGAACTCTAATCATTGTAACTCTTTATGCCTCCCTTTAATGAATAAAATTTAGAAATCTTTTGGAGAGCATCGGTGTTTCTTCTCCATTCAGAAATTCAGATCTGACAACCCTGCATGGATGATTGGAGGGATGCATCTGTAAGTGATTTAATTTCTTGCCTTATTGTAGATTTAAATTCCTTGCCCTAGGTAGATTTAATTTCATGCCCTAGGAACTTGTTTAGGGTTTAGCTTTTGGGAAGGATTTTGAGAGATGAGATCTCTCATCCTTTTCTTACCCACCAAATATTTACAATAGGACTCCATGCATACATGCACATACCGCTCCCTACGGCACTCTATCCCTCGAGGTAGCGGTGATACCGTAGTATAAAGGCCCGGGTATGATGTTTTCCATGGAGGTTAGGGTAAGGATCTCTAAAGGAAGGACAAGAACCTAGAGGAAGGAATACCTTCCCGAACGGATCTAATCCACTTTATTGATAATTACCATAACTCCTCATAGATCTTCATTCGGGTATTGAAAGCGGTGAGATTTAATTACATTTCCAAACCATCCCTAAACCTAGCCCTAGCAAGATTTAGATCTAGATAATTGCCCTAGGATAATTTAGGTTTTTAGATTTAATAACAACTCCGAACACCCTTCGGAATTAACTCGTAAGAACGAATCGGAGATTCACAACATCCCTGTGGACCGACCCGTACTCACCGGCTAGCTTCATGCGACGCCGTTCTTGATTTCGGTTACAAATATTTTTGATCTATCTTTTAGAAAGCGCAAACACGCTAAATCACTTTCAATCATACACCGGATAGGACTCGCCGAGAACTGACTAGATGGTATTATACCTAGCGTCAGATAGCAGTTCTCAGGTGACATGTGTGCAGATAGTCTGTCGACTTAAGGTCATCATTTGTCTCGTGTGAGTTCCACTGTGCTTTGATTACTACCCTACCACGACTCAAAGGAGTCGTGCAAACAGGTTTTAGTTGGGTACAGTCCCGAACCACATGGAGGCAGTGAGCGACTGTTAGGGATTCGTCTCTCCCGGTATAGGGAGTCGATATCGCACTGTGATCAGTTGGACATTACCATAAGTCCCTGGCCAGGGCTGATTGAGAATTACTGGTGGACAGACCAGTAAATTCTCGGATGGTCTTGAGCCATACCGGCACGACTTGTACGGTTGTTAGGGGTCTGACGTTCACCATCTCCCTAGACCATACATGCGATACTCTCAGACGAACAGACCGGACTGCACAGATATTGTCACGGACAGACTCAGTAGGGGTTACGGACGAGTTCGCTCATCGGCCTCCTTTTCGACACGTACCTGGGTTGCCGTTACGTACAGCTAGTGCCACTGACGGAGTTGTGGTTAAACCCACTGCCAGTGTACTGTCGAGTCTTTAGAGTCCCACACAGAGGGTTTTCCTGGATCAGGCGAGACGATGTAGACGCCGTATGGTCTTACGGCAGGGTTTCGATCGCATTCGTGTACTGGCTACTCGAATGATGATCGGATGGATAATACTAGTGGGCTTTGGTTTAAGCCGGATACTAGTATTATAGTATTGGATTATACCGATCTCGGTATATCCATATTTTTCGGAATACAGATACGGGTATGAAAATACGGAAAAAGGGCATTCTTGTAATTTTACAAGAATGAGCTTCTAGAAGGAGACACCTCATTATTGTTTTATTCTTTTTTCATAAAGGATTAATGAGGTGGAAATGAGGAGATTAATGAGGCATGGGTTGAAAGCATGGCTAAGCATTTGTTTATTCACTTTGGAGTTACTATTCAAGTAAGGTTGTAATTTGTGAGATTAAATAATTCCATGGTTGAATTATTAGCCAAATACTTAGCCATTCTCACAACTCATTCTCTACTCATTCTAAAAAATGCATTCTCTCTCCTAGGTTTTCTTCTCTCCTTCTTCCTCAAGCTCATACACTTGCATGTGTTGCAAAACAATGAGTTTTGAGATCAAGTAATCCAATACACTTACTCTACATCAACTTAGTCTTCTCTCTTAGCAAGTTAGATCACTAAGGTATCTCTTTGAGGTTGGAGATTGACCATAGTCCTCGGGTGGATCCATCTTTGACGCAAAGGAGACCGGCAAGCGAACTCTTCAAGGACCTAGAAGAAGCACAAGAAAGGAGATCAATAAGAAGGTTGAACCAAGGAGTAAGGAACCACTTGAAGAACCGAAGGACTAGACACGAGGGTATAACTTCTCAACCTAATAGTTAGCACTCTCTAGTAGTTTAGTTTTATTAGCTAAGCTTTAAACAAGATCCAAAAGTGGAACAAGTTTATGATGCAAAGCTAAAACAAGTTTCTTTTGGTGCGAGAAAAACGTTTTTAAAGTATTCCGCCTCCCCGCAAGCCGTGTGGTGTGCATCATGGACTTACACTGGTATCAGAGCCTAGTTAAACCTTAACTAACTTGTTAGCAAAGTGTTAGAAATTCGATCGCCGGAAAAATCCCAAAATCACATCCGAAAATGCATGTTTCTGTCGATTTTAAAATCTGGTCGTAAATTTTTTTCAGAAGGCTTAAAAATACATGCAGGGTTTTTTAAGAACACAGAAGAAATTTAGGCTCATGAATCGGTCAGACCACCACGGAACCGCGGCAGAACCCAGCGTACTGCCGCCAATCCGCGGCCGAGTTGACTCCGATTCGGTCCAAATTTCTTCTGATTTTCTTATTTTCTGGATTTGTGATTTTTGGGATATTTTGCTTCTGCCCGGATATTTTGCGTACTGTGTGGAACTTGGGGTAGATTCAAATTTGCTTAATCGATCGAAATTCTAATTGCTTTAGCTAATCTGTTCTTCTGTAATGTTATATGTGTTTTGAAACGTCTGCTAATCGCTATACGACGATTAGTGGGGGTTGCACATATCTGTGATGATTGGTTTGTGTATATGAATCTTATTGGATCGTCGATGATGAATAGGCGGGGGTGTGAGAAGAGTATTTTCTTTTCTTTCATTCAATATAATTTGTAAAATTGATGTAATATTATTTTTGCGAGGGACATCCGGGTTGAGGTTATAGCCACCGTTGTATTATTTTCTTTTACAGTTTTTGCTCCTAGGATAGACCCAAGGTGGGGTACACAAACTACCGGGTATTTTGAAGTGCTTAGTGGCCTACTCACGTTGTTGAGGGAGACTGCTTCACTTCTGGTACTTGGCGGGTAGTTTGCCGCACCCGTAGGGGTCTAGGGTGGGGTTTTGGCTATTCATCACGACCGTGGAACCCGTCCTTCGTTATGGGCTTAAACGAAGTGCAGAATTCCTAGTATATCCAATATGTTCATCTGTGATCTGGAATGTCTATTATTGCGTGCGACGAATGGATATATCTATATATGATATTTATTAGGCGTTGCTTATGTTTTACACCCGCGCTAGTCCAGCCCCCGCTCTGTCGTTAGTTAAGTAACCTAACGGGTGATGATGGGGCCCAGTGGCGAATGCGGATGGTATAAGCGTACGTTGTATTTTCATTGTTTTCTGCAATGGTAGGATTAAATGATGGGACAACATTAATTCATTAATACAAAGAAAATAAACCTAAACTAAATCGTTGGAACAATTTCAAAACCACTCGGTTTTCTTCAAAAAGCAAATTTTAAATGCGGAGCTTAAACCGCTCCTTTTAAAAGGCTATCTTGGTTCCTTTGATCATATCAAGTTCACTAAATTAATAGTTTCGCCAAAAACCAGCCGTAACCCTCCGTCGTTTCAAATAAACAGCACATCGTATTCATGCTATGTTTGTTGGCCTACGTCAAGGCATAGTGTATGGTAGCAATGTGTTGCTTATTTGTTGCACAGATAGATGCATTAGTTTAGGACAATCGTACAGCCTTGTTGGCCTACGTCAAGGGCGAGTACGGATGGATAAATTAATCAGGAAAACGACGGGTAGAACTTGACTTGCATCTTATGATTTGTTGGCCTACGTCAAGGTCATAAGAGCTTGGGGTAAAAATCACATCGGGAGTTTCAAACATAAAGGAAACTTGCAGATTTAGCATACCTTCTGGAGTGTGGTGACTAGAGTGGATTCCATCTAGGGCATCATACGATGATAGTTGGATCCCGATCCCACTGATGAATAGGATTACTCTCGGGAGATTTTCTCACTTAACAATCAATGCTATAAACCAAGTAGGTGTCTAGAAAGGTGTTAGTGGGGCTACGCCTCCAGGGAAAATAGGTTATATAATTAAGGAACTTCGCGAAAGCTTTGGAAAATCTCCCTTGAAATACCAACACTGGCCTGGCTGAAAGGTTAAGCAAGTATTATGACGTGCGATTAATCCTGACTAATTCTTCTTTTAGAGTTTGAAAAAGGATTTGAGGAAACAGTGGGAGCTATCCTATTTAGATAAACTAATAAACCAATCTAAACTTGCAAGAGCATATGCTGAGTGTTTCTTTTCTCTCTCTTTGGCAGCTACCATGACAGGACTAAAACTATTACTTGAAAAGAATACACTGACCGGGCCAAACTATAAAAATTGGCTAAGGAACGTCAACATTGCACTGACTTATGACAAATTTGCATATGTTACCACCGCTGTTCCTCCCCCTATCCCAGGACCAGATTCCTCAGTTGCGGATAAGGAAGTTCGCAAAACTTGGGATCTAGACTACGAAAGAGCTAAGTGTATCGTGCTGGCGTCTATGAACATTGAACTCCAGAAACAGCACGAGAGTATGGATATTATATCCATCTTTCTCCATTGCAAGGAACTGTATGGAGAGCACTCCCGTATCGCGAGGTACGAGACCTCAAGGAAACTATTCTAGATGAGGTTAGCTCCAGGATCACCTGTGGGAGAGTACGTTGTGAAAATGATCAGCCTCATTGAGGAACTCGCAAACCTGGGATGCGTGCTAGAGAATGAGTTATACATCGACTTGATTTTGCAGTCTCTTCCCCACACCTTCTCTCAGTTCGTGTTGAACTTCAACATGCACGAAATGGAAGCTGATCTTCCAAAGCTCCTCAACATGTTGAGGGTAGCAGAGACCTCCTTGAAAAAGGAGAAGACTCCCGTTCTGTATGTTGGCCAATCATCCTTTTCTAAATCCAAAGCGAAAGCTAAGGGGAAGAAGAAGATGAAAGCCACCAAACCGAAAGGTGGGTCAAGAAGGTGCAGGGAACGAACAAGGCAGGAAGGGTGAAGGCGGATAAGAACGAATGCTACTATTGTCACAAGCAAGGGCACTGGAAGAAGGATTGCATGGCTTACAAAGACAAGGACACGAAGCAAGCTGATGCTTCTGCTTCAGGTGTGTTTGTAATCGAAAATTGTCTTTCAGTAAACTCTACATCATGGGTAGTTGATACCGGTTCTGGTTCTCATATCTGTAATTCTTTGCAGGCTCTGAAAAACCATAGAGCACTGAAGACAGGTGATATGACCCTCCGGATGGGCAATGGAATGAACGTAGATGCTGTTGCAATGGGGGAATATCACCTGGGGTTGACTAGTGGGCACATTTTGGTGTGTAGAGCTGTTTTTGTATTCCCAGTATGCTGTGTAATATTATATCAGTATCTTTGTTATCTAATGAAGGATATAATTTTGCACTTGAAAGAAATGTCATGAACATTCTCCTAAATCAAGAAATGATTGGGTTTAGCATACTGGAAAATGGCATATACATACTTAATCAACCTTAAGTTTTCAATATTCAAAACACGCTTAAAAGGAAGGCTCCGGATTCAAACCAAGCCTTCCTATGGCATTGTAGACTTGGTCATATAAATGAAACAAGGTTGCCTAAGTTACATAAAGATGGATATTTAGATCCGTTTGAATATTCATCGTATGCAACTTGTCAATCATGTATCAAAGGAAAATGACCAAATCTCCATTCACCGAACACGGAGAAAGAGCCACGGAACTCTTGGTACTTGTACACAGCGATGTATGTGGTCCGATGTCTACACATACACGAAGCGGTCACTCCCACTTCATCACTTTTACTGATGATTTCTCGAAGTATGGGCATGTTTTTTTAATGAAGTATAAATCCGAGGCCTTTGAGAAGTTTAAGGAGTATAAAAATAAAGTGGAGAAACAGACTGGTAAAAGCATCAAGACACATCGATCTGATTGAGGTGGAGAATACTTAAGTACCAGTTTCCTTGAATACTTAAAAGAGAATGGAATTCTCTCTCAGCTTACTCCACCATATACACCTCAGCATAATGGTGTATCATAAAGGAGGAATCGCACGCTGCTGGACATGGTGCGTTCAATGATGAGTAGTACTGAGTTGCCACTCTCCTTCTGGGGTTTTGCGCTAGAATCAGCTGCATACCTATTGAATAGGGTTCCGACCAAGTCTGTGCCTACCACTCCATATGAAATGTGGAGCGGGAAGAGACCATGTCTCAAGTATATTAAGATATGGGGGTGTCCGGCATTTGTTAAAAAGCATAATCCGGACAAGATCGAGGCACGATCGGTTTTGTGCAAGTTTGTAGGATACCCCAAGCATTCAAGGGGATATATTGTCTACCACACTAAAGAACAAAAGGTGTTTGTCGCTCGCCACATTGTCTTCTTAGAGAGCGAATTTCTTGCAAAAGAAATTAGTGGGAGCGCGGTAGAGCTGGAAGAAATTCCAGAACCTCAAACTATTACCGAGGACTTAGTAGAACATCAGGTTTCAATAGAGCCCGACGAACCAACGCCGCTCCGCAGATCTAGTAGGCTTTCTCGTCCTCCTGAAAGATACTATGGGTTTCTTGTAGATGCAGATCGAGAGGATTGCATCATCGATGATGATGAGCCTACTACGAGTAAAGACTCGGTGAAGTGGCTGGATGCTATGAGATCCGAAATGGAATCCATGTACACCAATAAAGTATGGACTTTATATGTTGCTCCTCCTGGGGTGAAACCAGTTGGATGCAAATGGATCTTCAAAAAGAAGATTGGTGCATTTGGACAAGTGGAAACCTACAAAGCTAGACTCGTTGCAAAAGGTTTTCGTCAAAGACCTGAATTGGACTATAATGAAACCATTTCCCCAGTAGCTATGCTTAAATCCATTCGGATCCTGCTTGCCATTGCTGCCTTCCATGAGTATGAAATATGGAAGATGGACGTAAAAACAGATTTTCTAAATGGACATTTAGAAGAAAGTGTTTACATGGATCAACCAGAAGGTTTCTTAGACAATGGGAGCAGCGGAAAGGTGTGCAAGTTACTTAAATCCATTTATGGATTAAAGCAAGCATCGCGGAGTTGGAACATCTGCTTTGATGAGACGGGCAAAGAATTTGACTTTATCAAAAATGTAGATGAACCATGAATTTATAGGAAGATTGTAAAAGGAGCAGTAGTCTTCCTCGTTTTGTACGTCGACGACGTACTACTGATAGGGAATGATGTCCCTATGCTACAATCAGTAAAGCTCTTCTTATCACAGAAATTCTCCATGATAGACTTGGGAGATGCATCCTACATTCTGGGCATTAAGATATATCGTGATAGATCCAAAAGGATATTGGGACTTTCACAGTCCGGGTATATTGACTCTATACTAAAGAGGTTTAGTATGGAAGATTCCAAGCGCGGTAATCTACCCGCTTGTCATGGGATCACCCTCTCCAAAAAGATGTCTACAAAGACTGATGAAGAGAGGGCTCGTATGGGCATTATACCCTACGCTTCGGCAGTAGGATCCATAATGTATGCGATATTATGTACCAGACCAGATGTAGCTTACGCACTTAGTGTGGTAAGCAGGTATCAGTCTGACCCAGGTGAGAGGCATTGGATAGCGGTAAAGAACATTCTCAAGTACCTGATAAGGACTACGGAGATGTTCTTGGTTTACAGTAATGGGGACCTCCAGGTCGAGGCTTTTACCAACTCCAGCTTCCAAAGTGGCAAAGATGACTCTAAATCCGTTTCGGGTTTTGTGTTTACCCTCAATGGAGGGGCGGTATGTTGGAGGAGTTCCAAACAGGATACCGTTGCAGACTCAACTATAGAGGCTGAGTATATAGCTGCTAACGATGCCGCAAAAGAGGCTGTCTGGATGAAGAAGTTCATCTCTGAACTTCAGGTGGTTCCGTCCATTACCAATCCAATACCTTTGTATTGTGATATTAATAGGGCTGTAGCATTAGCAAAGGAACCAAGGTCCCATCAGAAATCCAGGCATATCTTGAGGCGGTTTCACCTGATCAGGGAGATCATGGATCGCCGGGAGATCGAGGTGCGGAGAGTGGACACAAAAGACAACAAAGCAGATCCATTCACCAAGGCCATCCCTCAAGTCCAGTTCGAGAGGTTGTTTGAGATGTTGGGCATGCGGTACGCCAGCAACTGGATCTAGTGCAGACAGTGGGTACTCATTGTGTCAATTACAGGCCTTAGTGTAAGTGGGAGATTGTTGGATATATATGCCCTAGAGGCCTTCATTGTATAGGATGCTAGGGATATGTATGTACATGACAATCTTGCTTGATATGATAGTACGCTATTTGGTTTGTCTTTATCTCAACATGTGATATATTTTACTTTGTATACATGTTGATAAAGCCCGTAGGGTGTGTGCCTTACTACCAACGTTGTGATGGCAGTCATACTTGTGGGAGCTGGATGGTCAATAGGTACATCCTTAAATGTCCCTAGTCGCGGGAGTATCGAGACTGGGCATCGATGCTCCAGAGTAGACTAGTGTATACATATCTAGACCCTGACGAGGGGTGATGGATTGGTCCCGCGGCCATTGGTGAAGTGCACCTAAGATTGTATACAGATGCTCACTGGGTGTGAGTACACCGGATAGGACTCGCCGAGAACTGACTAGATGGTATTATACCTAGCGTCAGATAGCAGTTCTCAGGTGACATGTGTGCAGATAGTCTGTCGACTTAAGGTCATCATTTGTCTCGTGTGAGTTCCCACTATGCTTTGATTACTACCCTACCACGGCTCAAAAGAGTCGTGCAAACAGGTTTAGTTGGGTACAGTCCCAAACCATATGGAGGCAGTGAGGGACTGTTAGGGATTCGTGTCTCCTGGTATAGGGAGTCGATATCGCACTGTGATCGGTTGGTCATTACCATAAGTCCCTGGCCAGGGCTGATTGAGAATTACTGGTGGACTGACCAGTAGATTCTCGGATGGTCTTGAGCCATACCGGCACGACTTGTACGGTTGTTAGGGGTCTGACGTTCACCACCTCCCTAGACCATACATGCGATACTCTCAAAAGAACAGACCGGACTGCACGGATATTGTCACGGACAGGCTCAGTAGGGGTTACGGACGAGTTCGCTCATCGGCCTTCTTTTCGACACGTACCTGGGTTGCCGTTACGTACAGCTAGTGCCACTAACGGACTTGTGGTTAAACCCACTGCCAGCGTACTGTCGAGTCTTTAGAGTCCCACACAGAGGGTTTCCCTGAATCAGGTGAGACGATGTAAACGCCGTATGGTCTTAAGGCAGGGTTTCGATCGCATTCGTGTACTGGCTACTCGAATGATGATCGGACGGATAATACTAGTGGGTTTTGGTTTAAGCCGGATACTAGTATTGTAGTATTGGATTATACTGATCTCGGTGTATCCGTATTTTTCGGAATACGGATACGGGTATGAAAATACGGAAAAAGGGCATTCTTGTAATTTCACAAGAATGAGCTTCTAGAAGGAGACACCTCATTATTGTTTTATTCTTTTTTCATAAAGGATTAATGAGGTGGAAATGAGGAGATTAATGAGGCATGGGTTGAAAGCATGGCTAAGCATTTGTTTATTCACTTTGGAGTTACTATTCAAGTAAGGTTGTAATTTGTGAGATTAAATAATTCCATGGTTGAATTATTAGCCAAATACTTAGCCATTCTCACAACTCATTCTCTACTCATTCTAAAAAATGCATTCTCTCTCCTAGGTTTTCTTCTCTCCTTCTTCCTCAAGCTCATACACTTGCATGTGTTGCAAAACAATGAGTTTTGAGATCAAGTAATCCAATACACTCACTCTACATCAACTCAGTCTTCTCTCTTAGTAAGTTAGATCACTAAGGTATCTCTTTGAGGTTGGAGCTTGACCATAGCCCTCGGGTGGATCCATCTTTGACGCAAAGGAGACCGGCAAGCGTACTCTTCAAGGACCTAGAAGAAGCACAAGAAAGGAGATCAATAAGAAGGTTGAACCAAGGAGCAAGGAACCACGTGAAGAACCGAAGGACTAGACACGAGGGTATAACTTCACAACCTAGTAGTTAGCACTCACTAGTAGTTTAGTTTTGTTAGCTAAGGTTTAAACAAGATCCAAAAGTGGAACAAGTTCATGATGCAAAGCTAAAACAAGTTTCATTTGGTGCGATAAAAACGTTTTTAAAGTATTCTGCCTCCCCGCAAGCCGTGTGGTGTGCATCATAGACTTACAAGCCGGTCCTCCTTTGTCGAAGATGATCCACCTGAGGGAAACGATCCAGGCTCCAGCTTCATCTAGCGAAACAACTGATGCTCCAAGGTCACTAGCAATGGAGAGTGGGGATGTAGAAATTTTCCACTATCTTTTTCTCTCATTTCCAAAGCTCATGTGAGCGACTAAAGAAGGAGGAGGAGGAGGAGGTGAGGAAAACATAGGCTTGATCAACTTAAGAAAGAATGAGCTAAGTGTTGAAAGAATGAAGAGTGTTGGTAGTATGCAGAATAGAATGGCTTGCGATTTTTTAACCATGCAAAATATCTCACATCTTTTTACAATAAACAAATAATGGCCCATTCCTATCTACATACCTCCAACCATGCTCATACCACCTCACCCTCCACCTCATTTGCAAACAATTTTCTAAAAAGAAAATCATATAATGAGGTGTCCATCTTCTAGAAGATATTCCGTATAAATACAGAATACAACCTGGTATACGTATCAAAATACATATATGCGTATTCGTATAAAAATACGAATATCCAAGAGAGAAAATGAATAGTGAACAATAATGCTAGAATACATATATTAAATATATATATATATATATATAAATTTAAATCAAAACTTGATTTAATAATCCGGCTTAATCCTAAACCGCTGGTATTATCAATCAGCTGATTAAAGTCCGTGTAGCATGTACACATATTTAATCGTACACCTATATGTACCAACATATGTCATCTAAATCATATCGCCTAAATCAGAAAAGCCCTCTGTGTGGGACTCTAAATACTCGTCAACACGCTGGCAGTGGGTTTAACCACAAGCACGTCAGCGGCACTAACTGTACGTAACAGCTGCCCAGGTATTGAGCGAAAGGAAGGGCGACGAGCAAACTCATTCGTACCCCTACTAAGCCTGTCAGTGACAATCTACGATCAGTCCGGTCTATTCTTCTAAGAGTATCGCATATCGGGTCTAGGGGTGGATAAAGTCAGACCCCTAATAACACGATATTTTGTGTCGATGTGAAGCCCATCACCCACTAAGAAACTACTGATCCAAATCAGTAATTCTTGTCCACCTTGGATAAGGATTTCTGGTGATGGTCACCCGTGCACAGCACGGAATCAACCCCCAATACCGAGAAAGACGAGTCCCCGAAGATCCGCTCACTTTCTCCATGTGGCTCGGGACTGTACCCAACTAAAGACTGTTTGCACGACTTTTTTGAGCCGTGGTAGGGTAGTAATCAAAGCACAGTGGGAACTCACACGAGACAAATGACGATCTCAGGTCGATAGACTAACCTGTAATCATGTCACTTGAGAACTGCTATATGAAAATAGGTACAATACCATCTAGCATGTTCCCGGCGAGTCCGTCCAGTGTAAGTCATAACCCAATGAGTACCTGTATACTATCTTAGGTGACTAACTGACAGCAATGGCTTGTGAGACCGGCCACCGCCCCTCGTCAGGGTCTCGAAAAGTACACACCAGTCTATTATGGAGTATCGATTCCTTGTCCCCATACTCCCTCGACTAGGGACATTTAAGAATGTGCTTATGGACCACCCAGCTCCCACGTATATGATCGCCATCATAAAACCGGTAGTCAAGTAAGAATTCTATTGGCTCTATCAACATGTAATAGTGATCTGTAATACCACATAATGCATGTACATGATGATAGAAACAAACCAAATAGCATACTATCATCTCGACTAAGACTGTTCTACCCGTATAGGTCATCCCTCAATCATCAAAATCGCCTTCCTGCGATTACAATAATTGCCTTGAGAGCACTATAGCCAACAATCTCCCACTTGAAGTTAAGGCTAATTATTGCGGTGTCGCATACTCACAGCCCGTGTGATACCGAACACCCAACATCTATACTAATCAGTCTCACAAAGCAAGTTTGCAAAACTTTCGCTTTCAAGAAATAGCCTTAGTGAGTGGATCCGCTCCAATGCTTCTATCTTTATCTCTCTATATTTCAATTTCGCGGAGAAAGAGTATCTTCCGAAATGAGCGATACCTGTCTTAGAATTTGTCTGGATATCTCATGGGACCAAGTGCATAAATGAACTCCAAATCCAACAAACTTTTTAGACTGTATCTTCCACTGAATTTAATCAGTATCCTGCGCCGTGTCTTTTTTAGTATCCAACATACTGCACCTCAAAAGAGGGTAAACTTTAACTCTGACAATCACTCTGTCATCTAGGTCACCTTGGAAGCTTTAAATGATAACCGCCTTCTAAAGGAGGCTGTCATTTCCATATACCAAGAACATCCTCTTATGTTTATAACTGCTTCCCAATGTTTCTCCAGGATTGGAATAATATATGCTTATTGAAGCTAGTGCAAAAACAATATCTGGTATGGTACTTAATATCTTATGATTGACTCAATTGCCTAAGCAAGTGATATGTCAATCATGCAAATCTCTCTCCTCACCAGTCTAGAAAACATCTCTTTATAGAGGATGACTCCATCACCTACGGGTACACCACCACGCCAGGAGTCGTCCATTCTAAAACACTTTAGAATAGTGTCAAAGTACCTGAATTAGGACACTTACCAAATCTAGATCTAAGAGCATAGATCTAGTTACCAGAATCCCTGATATTTTATCCAGATCCTAAGTAGAGAAACACCTGGTGACAACCACAGTATAACCGATCATAGTATAAGAAGATCACTTCCTATCAGGAGTACGTCATCCAAATACTTGGATATCACTCCCCGCTACCTTTTTACCAGGTCTATTTGTTATTCTGATGAAATCAAACTCTATGACTGTCATATCAAATATAGATGATCTATCTCCGCTATATTTGTCTTAGTCTATAAATAGACATAAGCTACTTGCCCACCATGCTTCCGTTGCTCCCATTGACTACAACAACCCTCTGGAAAAGTCATATACACATGCAATTCTAAAGCTAATTTAGAATGACGTTATAGTCATCCGCCTACCAGATATCATAGTCTAGGACAACAGTAGTGGCAAGCTTGGGTCATCAAAACCTCCCTATCACCGTCTTTGAAGAGACCAAAGTACCTCTCGCGTGGCTGAGCTTACCCACCAAATCTGCAGAGTGGCTAATGGATTGTCGAATCCAATTGAATATTTAGCTTCTACTAAATTTTCAGTAATCGTTTATGGTTCTGGAATCACTTCCAGTTCTACCATACTCCCACTAATATTTTCTGAAAATAATTCATTTTATTAAAACGGATGGCAAGTCAAGAACAATATAACTATTGATCTTCCAAATGGTAGAATGTTAACCCTCGTCAATGCCCGGGATAACCCACAAACTGCCATTACTGAAACGTGTCTTGAGTTTATCCGGATTCTGATTTTAAGCATAAGCCGGAGTACTCCATATACCTTAACATTGTTAAGATATGAATCCATTCTATATCCAATATAGAAACAAAGGCACTAATTTAATTGGAACCAGATTCAAAAAATATGCAACTGTTTCCAGTGCATATCGACTAAATGGAAGAAGGCCAAGCAGCATTACTCATCAAGGAAAGCACCCACATATGAGCAACCTGAGAGAGAAGCAAATTCTCAAATATATTACTTACGACGGAATATCTAGCATAAGTATCTACACCTTCGATCATCTCGAAGAATCCTGATACTTGCAACGTATGGTTCTCTACTTTATTCTTATATTTATAACTTCTCAAAATTTGGACCTTTTATTTCAGCGAAATGTGTGTCTAAAACCAGAGAAGTCATAAATAAATGGAATATAGTACGAGTACCAACCCCTTTTTCCTAATGGGCATCAGACAACATACAATATTTTGTATAAGTCCTCTGGGTTTAATAACTGAAATCTTATGCGTCGTAGGTTGAAAACTATGTTATGGTTAAGAAGAATTACACCGTCGTTGAATGCACCTTACCTAACCATCAACTGATATAGGTAAATTTCATAAACATAATTTCAAAATGTTATATCTCACTTTATAAATAAACATACAGATATATCAGTTTGAAATTGGTGCATAACAACGGATATTCAAAACCAAATATTTGCCGTTAGGCAAAACCTAGGCGATTTCCTCAAATATCACCAATTAATAAGAATTCTTATATTGAGGATTTAATCACCCAATTCCCAATATTCTACTCCCATTCTGCATCTGTAACGCCATACAGATGTGAGAATCAAATCTGGTAAATAGATATCTTAGAGTCAGAATCCAATTGGGAAAACAGCGTCTATTAACACCGCACTGTAAAACTGAAATATGAAAATGTTTCGAAGAGGTGGTGGGGTATTCCTAGTAATACCTCTTCCACTATCCAGATTCATCACAATAGTCGCAATTTCCTTGCCCTCACTCCAATCCCTTTATATGTCTTTACTTCTTACCTTCAGTACACCATACTTAGGCTAATTGGTTTTCTTCTTTCCCAATCTTTCGGCACCAGCCTAAGATTTGGAAGAATACTATCCAATAAGCGTAATAGGTGTACTCTCCTAATACTAGGAGCCCTCACAATCTAAGAGAAGGGAAAAAGAAAAGACAACCAAATAATCTTATTCAATTTCTCCAGAATCGGAATCCATCCTCGAACAGAAACAAGTTTCTTTGAGTTCATATGTAACTATACGATGGCATACCCAAGCAATATGGATCTTCATAGTGATATGGAGTGTTCTAGAGAAATGCAAAGGGGAAGTAAGAGTGGCAGGGATATATGCGGCTTTGTCATGAATCATGACGGTAGTCGCAATTTTCTTCGCCCTCACTCTAATCCCTTTATATGTCTTTACTTCTTACCTTCTGTACACCACACTTAAGATAATTGGTTTTCTACTTTCCTTACCTTTCGGCACCTGCCTAAAGTTTGGAAGAAGAATATCTAATAAGAGTAATAAGTGTCCCCTCCTAATACTAGGAGCTTTCGCAGCCTGAGAGAAGGTAAAGAGAAAAGACAACCGAATAATCCTATTCAATTTCTCTATAACCGGAATCCATCCTTGAACTGAAACAAGTTTCTTCGAGTTCATATGTAACTATACGATGACATACCTAAGCAATATGGATCTTCGTAGTGATACGGAGTGTTCTGGAGAAATGCAAAGGGGAAGTAGGAGTGGCAAGAGTGTATGCGACTTCGTCATGAATCATGGCAATCCAAAACCAATATGTGTAAGAAGGTTCGGATAACTTGGTTCATGAGTTTTAGTTTAAGGTCAGCTCATGGTTGCTGCCAAAGAGAGAGAGAGAGAGAAAAGAAACACTCAACGTGCACTCTAACCTAAATTAGATTAGTTGATCATTTTATCTAATCAGGATGGCTCCCACTGTTTTCTCGAATTCTCCTTCAAACCCTAAAAGGAGAATTAATCGGGATCATCTGAAAATCACCCGAGGAGTAATATCTACTCATCAATAGGAATTGGGATCCAACTATCATCGCCTGATAACCTGACAGAAGCCACTCAAGTCACCACACTTCAGAAAGTATGCGCATACCTGACAAGTTTCCTTTATATTTAAAACTTCCGTTATGGTTTTTATCTCTAGGACCCAAGGACATTGACGAATAATCAACAAATCAAGGGTCCTAGTCAAGCTCAACCCGTCACTATCTTGATTGCGTTAAACCCACTCATACGACCCTTGACGAATGATCAACATAGGCATACGACTGTCCTAACCAATCCACATATCCATATGATAGAAAAGTATTACAGAGCTACCGCACACTACTTTCGGCGAATAGCAATGAAAAACGTAGCACGGATACTAAGCACTACTAATCTAAAATGACGAAGGGCTACGACTGGTTTTTGGTAAAAAACCTTTAACGTAATAAACTTGATATCGTTGAAGGAACTCAACTAGTTTTTGAAAAGGAGTGGTTTAAGCTCCGCATTTTTAAAACGAGTGCTTTTGTAGAAAACTATGGTTTTGAAGAAAACCGAGTAGTTTATAGTCACATAAACTTTTGCTAAAGAGGTCACTCCCTATAAAGGGATCTAGGCTCTTTCCTCATCGAATGAGGTGCAGGATATTCCTAACTGAATATTTCGACGCAAAGCAAAAGAATCAACTATAGTGAAGTTATTACAATGATGCAAATTTTTCCCAAGAGGTCACTTCTCATGAAGGGATCTAGGCTCTTGCCTCGTCGAATGAGGTGCTGGATATTCATAACTGAATAACGTTGTGCAGAGCAAAAGGAAACGCATGTAATATCAGTTTTTCAAAAATTGGTTCCAACAACATTTAGGTTTTTTTTCCTTGCATTAACCGGAATTAATGCAGTCCCATCAATTAATCATATACATGCCAGAAAGAAACGAAAATAATCACGCACATATATTCCATCCAAATTCACCACAGGGTTCCGGGTCTTCACCGTAAGGTTACTTAACTTACGGCAGAACGGGGACAAGACTAGCGCGGATGAAAAACATATATAGCATCTACAAGATATAAATATATATATATATATATATAATATATGAATATTCGTCTCACGCATGATATCAAGTAACATCACAGCAGAATCACAGCAGAAGCAAACACAATATGGAAATGCGGATAAACAAGGAAATGTACATTTCAATGGAGCCAAATATGAAATGCAATTTCCCGGTCGTGTGGATAGCCTATAGTATCAGACCCTAGACCCCTACGAGTGCGGCAAGCCACCCGCCAATCCCAGAAGCGAGGAAACCCCAATCAACAAAGTGAGTGGGCCACCCAGCACTTCCGAAATCCAGTGACTTGGGCACGCCTTCGCAGGTCAATCCTATACCCCCTACAAGTGTGGCGAATATCCCGCCAATTCTAGAGTAAGGTACTCCGGTCTCAACGCCATGAGATGGAGGCCCGTTGCCCTCTAAAACCCAGCTACTCGAGCACCCCGCCGCGGGGTAATCCTAATGCATGTAATGAAAAACAGAATATACAACGATGACTACATCCGCAACCTGGACGCACCCCAAAGAATAATACAAGCCGCGATGACGATAGTCCATATGTCGGACGCTCGCCACGCAATATGAATACACATTACATCATAAAGAACTACATCTAATACTACGTACATCGGGCTCTCCATCGCGACAAATCCAACATAACCATAAACACAGAGCAACATAAAACATCAACGCGAATATCATGTTCATAAACCCATCTGATTGTGTATATAGCAACCAGTCGGATTATACTGCGCTATGATATTCACAGTCGCAGAAACAAAAGCACAGAAAAACATAAATATAAAATTTAGATCAATTAAAACTTTCTGCATTGGCCCCTAAAGTTCAAATCAGTACACAAACAAATCAGGACCAAAACTAAATATCTTCAAAATCATATTTCCATGTATTAGAGCCCCAAAAAAAATTTGGGCCACTGTAGCCAAAATTGGACCACGGTTTAGCGATCAAATAGCACATTTGACTTCTGTTTCACGATCGAATTTTGGGTTTAGGTGCCCAAATTTTTTCCTAGCTCTAATTTTGCCTGCATATAATTTTAATGCAGCAAAAAAAAATTTAACAACTTTGAAATTCGAACAGCAAGCAAGAAATATAGAAATGTGAATCGGAAAATTCCGTCGATTGAAACTCTAAATTAATGCAAACAAGTCTAGATTTTAGCATGGCTCTGATACCACTCTTGGGAACTTAGGCACACTAGCAAGATAATTTTCGAAGATGGCAAAATGGATTTCCAAAACATTCTAGTTCGCTAAAGTTCCTAAAACTAAGAATCGAACTAAAGAGCTAGGACTTGTATACAAAACCAAATGAGCTAAACTAATCTACTATGTGTACAATACTCACATCCTCAAGTTTTCTTCAAGTGCTTCGGATCGCGCTTGTAAGCCGGTCCTCCTTTGTCGAAGATGATCCACCTGAGGGAAACGATCCAAGCTCCAGTTTCGCCTAGTGAAGCAACCGACGCTCCAAAGTCGCTAGCAATGGAGAGTGGGGATGTAGGAATTTTCCACTATCTTTTTCTCTCATTTCCAAAGCTCAAGTGAGCAACTAAAGAAGATGGAGGAGGTGAGGAAAATATAGGCTTAAGCAACTCAAGAAAGAAAGAGCTAAGTGTTGAAAGAATGAAGAGTGGTGGTAGTATGTAGAATAGAATGGCTTACCATTTTTCAACCATGCAAAATATCTCACATCTTTTTACAATAAACAAATAATGGCCCATTCCTCTCTACATACCTCCAACCATGCTCATGCCACCCCACCCTCCACCTCATTTGCAAATGATTTTCTAAAAAGAAAATTATATAATAAGGTGTCCATCTTCTAAAAGATATTCTGTATAAATACGGAATACAACCCAGTATACGTATCGAAATATATATACGCGTATTCGTATAAAAATACGAATAACCAAGAGAGAAAATGAATACTGAACAATAATACTAGAATACATATATTAAATAAATAAATATATATATATATATATATATATATATATTTAAATCAAAACTTGATTTAATAATCCGGCTTAATCCTAAGACGCTAGTATTATCAACCGTTCGATTAAAATCCGTGTAGCCTGTATACATATTTAATCGGACACCTGTATGTACCAACATACTTCATCTACATCATATCGTCTGAACCTGAAAAGCCCTCTGTGTGGAATTCTAAAAACTTATCAATACGCTGGCAGTGGGTTTAACCAAAAGCACGTCAGCGGCACTAGCTATACGTAAAGGCTTCCCATGTATTGAGTGAAAGGAAGGACGATGAGCAACCTCATTTGTACCCCTACTGAGCCTGTCTATGACAATCTCTGTACAGTCCGGTCTGTTCGTCTAAGAGTATCGCATATCGGGTCTAGGGGGTGGATAATATCAGACCCTTAATAACGCGATATTTTGTGTCAGTGTGAAGCCCATGACCCACTGAGAAACTACTGATCCAAATCAGTAATTCTCGTCTACCTTGGCCAAGAATTTCTGGTGATGGCCACCCGTGCACAGCACGACATCAACCTCCAATACCAGGAGAGACAAATCCCTGACGATCCGCTTATTATTTCCATGTGGCTCGGGACTATACCCAACTAAAACCTGTTTTCACGACTCCTTTGATCCGTGGTAGGGTAGTAATTAAAGCACAGTGGGAACTCACACGAGACAAATGACGATCTCAGGTCGACAGACTAAACTATACTCATGTTACCTGAGAACTGCTATCTGACAATAGGTACAATACCATCTAGCATGTTCCCAGTGAGTCCGTCCAGTGTAACTCATAACCTAATGAGCACTTGTATACTATCTCAGGTGACTAACTGACGCCAATGGCTTGTGAATGTTGGATATGTATGCCCTAGAGGCCTTCATTGTATAGGATGCTAGGGATGTGTATGTACAGGACAATCTTGCTCGATATGATAGTATGATGTTTGGTTTGTCTTTATCTTAACATGTGATGTGTTTTACTTAGTATTTCATATTTTGTATACATGTTGATAAGGCCTGTAGGATCCTTGCTTGACTACCAGCGTTGTGATGGCAATCATACTTATGGGAGCTGGGTAGTCGATATGCACATCCTTAAATGCCCCTAATCGTGGGAGTATCGAGACTGGGCATCAATACTCCAGAGTAGAATAGTGTATACATATCTAGACCCTGATAAGGGGCGATGGATTGGTCCAGCAGCCATTGGTGACGTGCACCTAAGATTGTATGAAGGTGATCACTTAAGGTGAGTACACCGGATGGACTCGCCGAGAACTGGCTAGATGGTATTATACATATCGTCAGATAGCAGCTCTCTGGTAACATGAGTACAAATAGTCTATCGACCTGTAGTCGTCATTTGTCTTGTGTGAGTTCTCACTGTGCTTTGATTACAACCCTACCACGGCTCTACTTAGTCATGCAAACAGGTTTTAGTTGGGTACAGTCCCGAGCCACATGGAGGCAGTGAGTGACTGTTGGGGATTCGTCTCTTCCGGTATAGGGAGTCGATATCGTGCTGTGTTCGGTTGGCTAACACCATAAGTCCCTGGCCATGGCGGATTGAGAATTACCGGTAGTTGGACCAGTAGATTCTCGGATGGTCTTGAGCCACATCGGCATGACTTATCAGGTTATTTAGAGTCTGACGTTTTCTACCCCGTAGACCCAGCATGCGATACTCTCAGACGAACAGACCGGACTGTTCAGAGATAGTCACGGACATGCTCAATAGGAGTTCGGACGAGTTTGCTCGCCGGCCTTCTTTTCAACAGATACTTGGGTAGCCGTTACGTACAGCTAGTGCCACTGACGAACTTGTGGTTAAACCCACTTCCAGTGTACTGTCAAGTCTTTAGAGTCCCACACAGAGGGTTTCCCTAGTTCAGGAGAAATGATGTAGAGGCCGTATGGTTTTACATCCAGGGTTTCGATCATATACGTGTAGTGGATACATGTATTTTTGATCAGACGGATAATACTAGCGGGCTTAGGATTAAGCCGCATTCTAGTATTATAATATTGGATTATTTTTGTCTCTTGGTGTTCGAAAATAACCATAATCAAGATGGTGTCGCTATTAGCTAGCCGCGATGAGTACGGGTCATCCGTAGGAAAACGTGAACTCTTTTCTTGTTTTAGACGAGTTGATGAAAGAAAGATGATTGTTTGTCGTTACGGATATAGAATTTATAACGAAAAGGCTTGTAAGGTTCATAAGACTTAGTAGCAATAGATGAATAATTAAAAATGACTCATTTTATCATTTAATAGTTTAAAACTAGATCGATAGTGATGAATGTAGATTAGGTTTTTTTAAAAGAAACTAGGGTTTCCCCACTACTAACCCTTGTCCTTGCATCGACCTCTATTCATGTCCAACTCTTAACAAAACAAGTGTTTAACCAATCTCAAATCATGGTCATGACTATCAATAAATTGGTAGCGTGCTCGATAAGAAGGTTAACATTTAGTTTGCTAAAATTTATAAACTTTAAAATGTATAGAAGAAGTTAAAAGATTTTCTCATCTATTGTTCTACCTTATCCTACGAACCCTAGCAAGTTAGGAATTACTTGCTCATGGTTAAAGATTTAGAAAAAAAGGTTGAAGAAGAATGAAAGCATAGTTAAGATGCAGAAATGTAAGTACAGAAATTAAATGCGGAAAATAAATGAAAGAAGAATTAACAACAACTATCTTTATTAATCAAATATTGCATTTACTATTCTCCTTTAGAAAGTAGAATATAAGAACCCTAGTTTGCTTTAAATCTCTCTCTTGTTGGAGGTAGCTGAATAGATGATGATCACTCAGATACGTAGATCTCTTGGATCTCTTCGGTGATGATTTTCAATGTACGGATCTCGGTCCCTTATATAGTCCCTAAAACCAGAAACCCTAGATTTCATATAAGAATATATGCTGTTACGATCCAAACCACCAAATATCATATCCTGCGGCCCATACTGCGCCGCGGAACCGCCGCATATAGCCATGTTTGGCCGTGGTTCCGCCGCAATTTGGTGGCATCAGAATTTGGGATTTTTTATGGTATTTTGTGTTGATGTTTGGAGATCCTCTTGATGTTTGATTATGAAAATAATGATCTGAGTCTCTGCCGTTGCTAGATCTTTCGATTTACTTCTAAATTTTGGCAGATTCGATTTCGATACCCTGATTTGACTCGGATCTCTTACTTGGATTCCAGACTTAAGCTAATATCTGCATAATATCTCAAATCATAGTGTTAGTAGCGTTTGGTAATTTTGAGATATTATCCTTACCATTTAAATGATATGATATATTAAGAATATTGAATAGAAATACTTGATATGATATGCATATTTTAATTACTATGATTTCATTTAAATATTATATGCATATATTCTTCCTCATTATGTTAATTATAATGTAGAAACATATGATAATAAACATTTACAAATAAACTCGCATATGTTCTATATTTACAATAAACACCTTTTAGTACTTAACAATAATAGTTAAAATGTTCATTCAAATGTGCAATATTTTAGACTAATCAAATACCCTTAAACTTATCTTTGATCGTCCCGAGCAAACTAGTTATTAAAGAGAAAAAGAATAACCTAGCACACTTTCATAGGCAACACGATTACACTTAGCACGTGTAACAAGCCTTTAAACCTCTAGGTGTCTCTAGTAGGAAGAGTGTTGTCTTTTGAGGGTTTTCAGTGGATTACACCCACAAAATCTCATAATAAAAGAAAGAAGATCAAAGTTACATACAAAAATAAGGAACATATAAAAGAAAGAACTTGAAAATAAGAGTTTCAAACTATACAAGCTTTTTAGTTGCCTTGAGCCCTATCTTTATAGTCATGAAAAGATGTCAGAACTCACATCATCCCACAATAAAACATTGTCTTTAGTCTTTCTCCTTACATTTCTTCCAAATATCGATCATATACCCCTACGTGTGTGTAAAAGATATCCCTACACTTAGAGAATTCAATTCAAGCTATCATACTCTTGTCCATCTTCCTTAGTACTTTTTAGTCGGTGAATATTTTCAGATGGAATTGCTCACACATTCTTCATGCGACTGTTAATACTTCTTGAGATACTAACCAACCAATTACCAAATGTGATCACTCTTTTAGGCATAATTAGCAATATCCTACTCTTGCAACACCTTAGGCTTAGCAGTGACTCCAAAACCAATTGGTCTAAGACACTAGGTGATAATGCATCCTTGCTATATTTTTTTATACTGCCTTAAGTAATTACAAAACCGGTGTTCATTTTTATTCACCATTTATATTTTATGTTATTTATATTTTTGTTTGTTTATATATATATATATATATATATATATATATATATATATATATATTCCTTCATACTAAGGCTTTTAAACAAGTGCATTTTAAGGTATCCTCTACTATCCCAAGTTTCAAGATGTGTGCAAGTGCATATAGTTGGGTATCAACGTTCAGAAGTTTGGACTCAAGAATAGAGACTATTTTTCAGACTTATTTCTATCCGCAGATTAATGATTCCCTTCATCTTACTAACTCTTGGGACAACAGCTCATGACTACCTATTACTACCTTCGTTTTAAAAACATCTAATTTTCTTGCATTTCTTAAATCTCTTCCTATCTTTCATATGTATTTTTCATATCCTAACTTTTATTATCAAAAAAAATTTATGCTTTTATTTAGTATAATGAAAAATGATGTGTGAATAAACACAAACCTCCCCAAATCTATTTGCAGCAGTGTCATCACTAATGTCATCTTTTAATATCAAGACGTGTAGACTTGGGAGGAAAAAGTTCTCAATTATTAGTAAAAGGGGACAAAAGGTCAATGACGGTGAAATCCTCCCCCAAAATTATTTTTGGCTCACAATTGTGCAAAAATCTTCTTTTCTTTCAAGAGCCAACATATTTTTCTCCCCCCCCCCAACCTGAGTGAAACAGTATTAAGCATTTAGAATTATAAGAGGGGGTAAAGTTATTGGTCTATGCAAAGCTTTATAAAGCCCAAAATTTAATACCGACCATTCGAATATTTTATCGATGTAACAACATAGTTGGTAGAAAATCATAGACGTGAAGAAGTGGGGAGATAAGAGGCGTAATCGATCGGGTTTATATCTCGGTTGGTAGAGACAAAACAGTGATGGTGAATAAAAACGAGAATGTGAATGATTAGGAATGCGTGGAATAGTTACATTCTCGTATGGGATAGGAAGAAGGGGTGGTGGTTCAACTTCTCCGGCCTCAAATGGAGGCGAACGAATTTCCATTAGAGGTTAATTCATCATAACATCCAAGTCTTTAAGAAAGGCGAGTTCTTTGACGAGAATATTTTCGAAACTTTCATCGATGATGATCCCATCGGAAAGAAAAGGATCGGTGGAATAAGAAGATTCTCTAAGAAGACTGAATGTTTCAAGGTTAATCTTTTTCGCGCCGGAATTCAACACACTTGATTTGTCTTAAATTATGGAGGTAAGAGTGGTTCCATCATCGGAACTGATTAAAATACGAATAAAGCAGCGAGGAAAACCCCAAATGGGGCATCACGTGCTCACATATGATGGGGACTCACGTGCAAACATGTGACCTTTTATAGGCAGATCCTATCTGTGTCTGAATTGCCTAAATTGATAAAATCACATGCCCACACGTGATGGGCTCTTGAACCCACTGAATTAATAGAATTAAATTCTAATGGGAACTAAATAAAATACAAATAAAGTAGCAAAGAAAACCCCAAATGGGGCATCACGTGCCCACACGTGATGGGTTCCTGAGCTCTCTGAAATAATAGAATTAAATTCTAATTAAATGCTTAATCAGTAGGGTCACGTGCCACATGTAATAGGCTCGTAAATCATCTGAGCTGAAAGAAGGAAAACCCCAAATGGGGCATCACGTGCCCACACGTGACCAGGGGTCACGTGCCAACACGTGATGGGTTCCTGATCCCTCCGAACTAATAGAATTAAATTCTAATTAAAGGGAATCAAAAACCCTAATGGAAAAATATTTCCCTAGATCTTTCCAAACAAAAAAGATTGCGCTCTATAAAATGGAGCATCGTTGGATTAAAAATCCAATGGTGATTAAAAATCACCAGTTTATAGAAAGATTCTACATAAGGAAATATTTTTCTAAAATCTGCCAGGAACAATAAATAAAATATCTTTTGAATTAAAAATCCAATAGTGAATAAAATTCACAAGGTGATCTAAAAGATCATGTTGGTTACAAAATCAATCAAAATCTTTCAATGAAAGATTGACTAAATAAACTGATTCTTTTCTTTCTCCTATAAATAGGAGCCAAGAAGAGAAGGGAAAAGGAAGGAGAGAGACAACAACAGAGAAAAAAAAGAGAATTTAATTCTCCAGAGAGAAAAGAAGATCTCTTCAGAAAAGAAAGAAACCCTAGGTAAGAAAGGGAAAGAGATCATTCTATAAGCTCCTACAAAACAAAAAGAGAATTTAATTCTCAAACTAAAAGTTTAACTCTTCTGAATAAAAACTTAGTTCTTCTGTTGGTTGAAGATCTGCAGAAGCAGATCTCCCCATAAGTTGAGAATTTAATTCTCATCGGGGGGATTCTGCCATGCAGATCTAAAACCTAAAGGAGGACCTAAGTTCAGAGAATTTTATTCTCCCATAAAGCACATAGGAATTTAATTCCTCCAACAAAGATAGGGTTTAACTCTTAATATAAGAACTTAGTTCTTCTTCATGGTAACAGATCTGCAGAAGCAGATTTCCCCATAGGTTGAGAATTTAATTCTCATCGGGGAGATTCTGCCATGCGGATCCAAAACTTAGAGGGTGGATTGAGTTTAAAGAATTTAATTCTTTCGAACATATAGAAATTTAATTCCTCTAAACAAAATTAGGGTTTAACCCTATAAGAGAATCTAATTCTTCAACAAGGGATTTATCTTTCCATGCAAGTAAAAAGATCAAATACCTAAGATGATCACATGGAAACACGTGACCCTCCCCCTCAATGATCAAAAGAGAACGAATAAGATCAGGTCGCATGCTCCCACGTGACCCTTGAACAGACTCCTCAAAATAAGAAGAGCAGAACAAACTGTGGGCGCCTTACGTGTCTCCACGTGACCCCTTGACAAACCCTTTTGGGGGGAAATCTGAGGTATTGATACCCAATGCATGGGCACCATCACGTGTCCATATGTGACAATTGTGGAAATTAAGTGTTTAACACTTATACGCATATTCTGAGAATAAAATAAAGGAAGTCTGGCCCGATACTCAAGCGCCTCACGTGACCCCACGTGAGCGTTTCTTTTTTAGTGTTTAACACTATTTTGTGCGCTTCATCCCTAGTGTTTAACACTATTCCAAGCACATCATGTGGGAGTATGTGATAGCTGATTATACTATAGTGTTTAACACTATATTCGAGCCAATCTTAGCCCAAATTAGCTAAGTCTTCCAGCGGCAGGATCCCCTTTCGACTGAACCTCAAATACACTCTTGTCTTCCAAAATTGATCATCTCGTTTGATATTCAAAGCAAAACCCAGAGCCTTTCAACAAAAATCAGTTCAAGGGTACATCTCTTCATACCTCTGATACATGTCGTTGTAATTCCTCAGCGTCTTCAGAGAGATGGAGGGTCCCAATGACCGATAACTTTTGGTACATCCCCAAACAGTTGAATCAAAACCAAACAGACTATGACGTCTTTAAACTAGACCGTAATGTTCTTAAATTAAACTCTATGGACTATGAGGTCCTTAAACTCATGGACTATGATGTCCTTAACCTCTATGGACTGTGAGGTCTTTAAACTCACGGACTATGATGTCCTTAACCTTTATGGACTGTGAGGTCCCTAATCTCATAGACTATGATGTCTTTAAACTTTATAGACTATGATGTCTTTAAACTAGACCGTAATGTCCTTAAACTAATTATGGACCGCAATGTTTTTAAACTAAAACAATAGAGCCCAAATGCTCTTTTGTTGGATCTAAATGATCATGTTAAGTAGATCTTAGTCTAAATGAGACTAACGTATCCTTAACAACCACTTAAGTTGATCTTAATCTCAAACGAGATTAACGATCCTTAAATCAATCCAATTACAAATCCCTCAACTGACATTGGTTCAAGGGTACATCTCTTCATACCTCTGATACATGTCGTTCTAATTCCTCAGCGTCTTCAGAGAGGTGGCGGGTCCTGACAATCAATAAACCCAATGAAAACAATAGAGCCCAACTGCTCTTTTGTTGGATCTAAATGATCATGTTGAGTAGATCTTAGTCTAAAATTTAGACTAACGTATCCTCAACAAACGTTTATGTTGATCTTAGTCTCAAATGAGATTAACGATCCTTAAACCCAACCCAAACCCAAATCTAAGAAAATACGGATTTGGACTAATCCACGCCCTACGGGCGACAACATAAATTAGTTTCCATATACAATCCACGGGCAACCAAAAATAAAACAAACACACACGACACGAAGTGACCATCTGGAGAAGGAGAAAGTGGTTACCGCGATGTGGTAGCATAATTAACTGCAGGGGCTTGCGCCTGTAGGGAAGAGCGTCCCCACAATCAAAAACCCCTCAAACGAGGGGGAATCTGACGAAGTCTGCTACATCGGCCGTATCCGTCTAAACCTTCGATGCACGGTGTCATAAATCAACTTGGCATCTTCGGAGAGGTGGACGGATAACACCAAATAGTATCTGGCCCCAGATTCAGGCGAGACGTTTGTCTTCCTGGTTTCCGGCGGTAAACAAGAGCCTCGAAAAGCTCATCTACCTTAGTTTCAAAATAGTCTAAATCAAGTGGTCTTTCAAGAATCATGGAACTTGAAATATCAGAGTGTGATTCATCAAAACTCAGTGGATTTGAAAGAAAATTAGAAGAACCAAAGAAAGTGGGTGATGAAATGGGTAAACAAACTTATGTGTCGAGCGTTGTTGAACCAGATGTAGGAAATAAAGGCCGGATATCGTTTTGCATATCGAATAGGTCGGTGGTAAGAATATGATAGGTTAAATGTATAGGAAGATGTTCACTTTCAATAGAAGGGATATGATGCATAGGAGAATCCAACTCATCTAACATAACGAGTTCATCTTCAACGATATTCTCATCACCGCTCTTACTAACACCTTCGGTCAAATCAAACGAATATGTATTTAAAAATTCATCAATTATAATATCCTCAATCGATAAATCATTTGGTCCACTTGATGGAGTTGGAAGGTTTGAAATATCAAGTGTAGTCGAATAAAAATCGGTTTGATTTGAAATGGTGTAAAGTTTTCTTTCACGCTCACTATTAGCAAAGTCAAACATATTATTATAGGGCACCTCATCACTTAGACTATGAAGCGGTTGAATATCGAATATATTCGGTTGGAGTGTAGAATGGAAAGTGTCGAGATCAAAAGAATCGGTTTTGTTTTGACTTTGATGGATCTCTTGTTCTTTTTCACTATTCAATTCCAACTCTTCTTAAGGACTAGACATGGTTTGTGAAGAAGTTTCAATGAAGGATTCTCTTTGAACAGTGGAACTTCCTAATTGATTTTCAGAAGCACTGTCTAGATAAGGTGAGAAAGTTGAGTATGGTTGGAATGTATCTAATTGTTGGCTATGGGCGAGTTCAATGTGTTCCGCAATTGACATGTGTTTATGATTTGATGTTAAAAA
This sequence comes from Agapanthus africanus, assembly GCA_030015575.1. NCBI lineage: Eukaryota > Viridiplantae > Streptophyta > Magnoliopsida > Asparagales > Amaryllidaceae > Agapanthus > Agapanthus africanus. The sequence continues at coordinate 853,886,357 of JASDDO010000024.1, forward strand.
GAGATGCCTTTAATTGTTGGCTATGGGCAAGTTCAATGTGTTCCGCAATCGACATGCGTTTATGACTTGTCCCATTAGCCTCAAGATAAGTGTCAATATGAGAGCGTATGAAAGTTTGGTACTGTGGATAAGAATTAGAAGGATGTACCCAAGTTTCATAAACAGGATTAGGATCAACACTGTGATATGAAGAATATTGAGATCGGTTAGTTAGTTGGCGACTGGCAATTGCTATTTATTCAGCAATGGTCATGGGTGTAAAAGATGTCATATTCGCCTCAAAACGAGTATCAATATTTTCATATGGAAATGATGGTGTTTGTTGTCCTAATGTTTTTGGATTAGTGAAAGGATTGAAACTTTAGCTTGCAGCCTTCACAGTATACTCAGCGATGGACATGCGTTTAGAAGTGCCCTCACTCACCTTAAATGGATTATCAACATAAGAAGATGTTGAATTTTGATACGGTTGATAGGACCTTGAGTGAGGTCTCCAACTGTTCTTTTCCGCTTGCTCTATCCTATTTCTTAAAGACATGGTAGAGTCGGATTTTATACCGAAGCAATTACGAAAACAAGAGATATCTGGTTCTGGATAGCAAAGCTCAACAAGAGTTCGTCTGTTTGGGTTACCCATTATAAGAAAGTAAAAAGAAAAGAGGGTGAAATGATAATGATTTAAGCTCTTTTTGGATTTTGGAAATTGTTTTGTTTTGAAAGAGGGACTTGAGGCTTGACTCAACAAATCACAAAATGCACAATCAATCCTGAGAACTAGGGTATCTTAGGTCAAGTCACTAGACTGCTCCTAGACTTCCAAAAGACAAGTCGCAGGATCAATCCTCTACTACCCCCTTATTAATCTTGTGGCCGGTAAGTGAGAGGTATCCGCTATATAAATCACCGAAATAGCAGGCCTAATTAAGTAACCACTTTCCTTAGTCACACCTGCCTTAGACACCACATGAAAAATACGGATAAGCAATAGATTTCTCACGACCCTCCTCTATCCTAATTGAGCGCGAATGTCCTTAGGGGCTAGGTCCAAATATTTTTTTAATTAATGTAGGGTGAGAATATGCTCGTTTGTGATTTGTGGGGCCTAGGAAGGATGATGAAATCCCCATCTAATCTGGATTTAGGGGATTTGTCCCTTAATTTCCGTTTTAGATATGCAAAACAAACCAAAATCTAAAACACGCAAAAAGATTTTTAGCAGCGATGTTTGCAAAGAATCCTGCAAGCAGAATCAATTTATTAGAGCTTTAAAGGAGAGAGAAAGATAGTAGGAAATTACCGCAGAAATTTGGGGGCCCAATTCCACCAATCTTCCGCAGTTCCGCCACTAAACCCAAAAAAATGTCATGGTTCCGCCTCCTCATTGGAGGATCTTTTGCTAATTTTTCTTTAGGGCCTTCATATACTCCTCTGGGCCAAGTTGAAATTCTCTAACTCTCTGTTGGCTTTCTCCAGTTACTCCAGATTCCCTTACAAAACTCGCACAATAATTATTAAAAGCGCAAGATGCGGTTTTGTTTATTTTATGGTTGCTGGATTTTATAAGAAATCAACCCGAATAATAAGAAAAAAATTACAATCGTTTTCCCGGTAACGGCGCCATTTGATTGATCGTTAAAAAGTGTGTTCAAAAATAACCACAATCAAGACGGTGTCGCTAGTAGCTAGCCGCGATGAGTACGGGTCATCCGCAGGGAAACGTGAACTCTTTTCTTGCTTTAGACGGGTTGATAAAAGAAGGGTGATTGTTTGTCGTTACGGATATAGAATTTATAATGAAAAGGCTTGTAAGGTTCATAGGACTTAGTAGTAATGGATGAATAATTAAAAATGACCCATTTTATCTTTTAATAGTTTAAAAGTATATCGATAGTGATGAATATAGATTAGAATTTTTTAGAAGAAACTAGAGTTTCCCCACTACTAACCCTTGTCATTGCATTGACCTCTATTAATGTCTAGCCCTTAACAAAACAAGTGTTAAATCAATCTCAAATCGTGGTCGTGACTATCAATAAATTTGTAGCACGCTCGATAAGAAGGTTAACATTTATTTTGCTAAAATTTATAAACTTTAAAATGTATAACAGAAATTAAAAGATTTTCCTATCCATTGTTCTACCCTATCCTACGAACCCTAACAAGGTAGGAATTACTTGCTCATGCTTAAAGATTTAGAAGAAAGGTTGAAGAAGAATGAAAGAATAGTTAAGATGCAGAAATGTAAGTGCATAAATTAAATGCGGAAAATAAATGCAAGAAGAATTAAAAACAACTACCTTTATTAATCAACTATTACATTTACAATTCTCCTTTAGAAAGTAGAATACAAGAACCCTAGTTTGCTCTAGATCTCACTCTTGTTAGAGATAGCTGAATAGATGATGATCACTCAGATACGTGGATCTCTTGGATCTCTTGATCTCTTCGGTGATGATTTTCAATGTACAGCTCTCGGTCCCTTATATAGTCCCTAAAACCAGAAACCCTAGATTCCATACAAGAATATATGTTGTTATGATCCAAACCACTAAATATCATATCCTACGGCCCTTATTGCGCCGCGGAACCACCGCATATAGCCATGTTTGGCCGCGGTTCCGCCGCAATTTGGTGGCATCGGATTTTGGAATTTTTTCTGGTATTTTGTGTTGATGTTTGGAGATCCTCTTGATGTCTAGATTATGAAAATAATGCTTTGAGTCTCTGTCATTTCTAGACCTCTCGATTTGCTTCTAAATTTTGGCAGATTCGGTTTCGATACCCCAATTTGACTCGGATCCCTTACTTGGATTCCAGACCTGAGCTAATATCTGCACAATATTTTAAATCAGAGTGTTAGTAGCATTTGATATTTTTGAGATATTATCCTAACCATTTAATTGATATGATATGTTAAGAATATTGATTAGAAATATCTGATATGATATGCATATTTTAATTACTAAGATTTCATTTAAATATTATATGCATATATTCTCCCTCATTATGTTAATTATAATGTAGAAACATATGATAATAAACTTTTACAAATAAACCCTCATATGTTCTATATTTACAATAAATACCTTTTAGTACTTAACAATAGTAGGGAAAATGTTCATTCAAATGTGCAATATTTTAGACTAATCAGTGACTCATTCACTTTGGATGACTATTGAAGCATGGTTGTATTATGATATTATTATTAAAGAGATGTGGTTCATAGTCATCAAGTCTTAGCCATTCTTCATCTCATCATCACAACACTCTGTCTCCTCCTTTGCTCTCTTCTTCTTTCTCAAACCCTAAACACTCTCATGAGTTAAGAAACCTAGGGTTAATGAGAAAAAATAATCCAATAAACATTCTCTACATCTTCTAAGCTATCTAGATTAGCAAACTAGGTATTTTAGTTACCTCATTCTAGAGGTTAGAGCTTGAACCATAGACTCTCGGATGGATCTTCTTCGACACGAGGAGGCCAATAACCAAGCTCGATCTGTTCATACTAGAAGCTTAAGAAGAGGATAAGAAGATCCGAAGTATTCGGACATGAAGGTATAAATCACTTTATAGTAGATTAGAACCTTTGTTGGTATTGCTAGTCGGGGTTTCCGATACGATCCTGGGGTTTAGGTCGATATTGCTTGCTACAAAATTATTGTTCGCTAATTCCGCCTCCCTACAAAACCTGTGGGGTGTACGACATCGACTTACATGGTATCAGAGCCTACTTAAACCTTAACTAGCTTGTTAAACAAAGTTTAAAGTTACGGAACCGAAATAACTCCGAAACGGTTAAAACTAAGTCCAAGTTTCTGTTGAATTTTACAGAGCCTCTAAAATTTTTTTAAACAATTACAGAGTGCTCCTTTAGTTGTAACTAGAACACCATAGGAAAACGAGACAAAATCTCTAAAGTTTGGCCGGCAGAAAGTGCATTTTTTCCGGCCTCATCGGTCCTTCTAGGGAGATTGGTCTTGGAATTTCTGTGGTGTTCTGTACTCTTGAATTTAGGTTTTTAAGTATTGTTTGTTTTTGCCCAGATTTCATATTCTCTTATCTTTGTGTTGGGGCAATACGGAGTATTTTGAAGTCTCAGTTTTAACATTGTTTAGTTTTAGTTTGTATATGTGTTGCAAAACGTCTACTAGTTGTTATATGTCGATTAGTGGGGGTTGCACATATCTAGTATCTTGTTGATGGTTTGTGGATATGAAGTATTGGATCGTTGTGATTGAATAGCCGGGGGATGTGAGAAGAGCATTTTTTTCTTTCATTCATGTAAATTTGTAATTGATGTAATATTATTTTGCGGGGCATATCCGGGTTGAGGTTGTAGCCACTGTTGTATTATTTCATTTACTTTTTCTTGCACCTAGGATAAACCCAGGGTGGGGTGCACAAACTACCGGGTTCTTGAAATGCCGAGTGGCCTACTCATTTCATTGAGGGAGGTTGCTTCACTTCGAGAATTTGGCGGGTAGTTTGCCGCACCCGTGAGGGTCTAGGGTGGGGTTTGGCTATTCATCACGACCGTAGAATTTGTCTTTCGTTATAGGCTAAAACAAAATACGGAAATTCTAGTATATCCAATATGTTCATCTGTGTTTCTGTGATCTGAAATGCTTATTATTGCATGAGACGAATGGATATATATATATATATATATATAGTATGTAATAAATGTTGCTTATGTTTTGCACCGCTAGTCCAGCCCCCGCTCTGCCGTTAGTTAAGTAACCTAACGGTGCATGATGGGGCTACGTAGCGAATGCGGATTGCATAAACGTACGTTCTATTTTTGTTTCTTTTCTGCAATGATAAGGATAATTGATGGGAATGCGTTAATGTTGATTAATGCAAAGGAATAAACCTAAAATCTGAAATCGTTGGAACAATTTCAAAACTACTCAGTTTTCTTGAAAAACAACTTTTAAATGCAGAGCTTAAACCACTTCTTTTAAAAGCTATCATGGTTCCTTCAACTATATCAAGTTCATTACGTTCACGGTTTTCGCCAAAACCAGCCGTAGCCCTCCGTCATTTCAGATAGGTATCTACTAGTATTCACGCTATGTGTTTTGACCTTCGCCAAGGTATAGTATTTGGTAGCTAGTGGGTTCTTATTTGTAGCATAGATAGATGCATTAATTTAGGACAGGCATGCAGCTGTTTTGGCCTTCGTCAAGGGCTTGTACGAATGGGTCTAAATTAATCTGGATAATGATGAGTTGAACTTGACTTGTGACTTATGATGTTTTGACCTTCGTCATGGTTATAAGCGCTTGGGGCAAAAACCACATCGGAAGTTTCAAACATACAGGAAACTTGTTGGTGTTGCATACCTTTTGGAGTGTGGTAGTTTTGGTAGGCCTCCTTCAAAATTATCACACAATGATAGTTGGGTCCTAATCCTACCGTGAGTATCCGCTACTCTTCAGGAGAATTTTTCACTTTGCAATTAACTAATCAAGTAGGTTTCTAGAAAGGTGTTAACGGGGCTACGCCTCTAGGAAAACGAGGTTATTTAATTGGGTCCGTGCGAAAGCACACGGGGACTCCCTCCAAAGTACCGACACTGGCCTGACCGAAAGATAAACGAACTTGTAGGGTGCGATTAATCCTGACTAATTATTCTTTTAGGGTTTGAAGGAGAATTCGAGAAAATAGTGGGAGCCATCCTGTTTAGATAAACTAATAACCAATCTAAACTTGCAAGAGCATATGCTGAGTGTTTCTTTTCTCTCTCTCCTAATTGCAGTGACCATGACGGTACTTAAACTTATACTAAATAAAAATAAACTTGCTGGGCCAAATTATAAAGACTGGCTGAGGAACGTCCAAATGGCCTTTACTTATGATAAGATTGCATACGTGCTCACGGCGAAACCTCCACCTGTTCCCGGTCCAGCGGTCGCGAACATTAAGGTCCATAAGGCCTAGGATCTTGATTGCATGATATCCAAGTGCCTCATGCTGGCCTCCATGGATAATGAACATCAGAGGCGGCACGAGAAGATGGACCTTGCTTCCATCTTTCTCTATACCAATGATTTATATAGAGAGCAATCTCGTATCACAAGATACGAGACCTCGAAGAAACTATTTCAAGCGAGGTTGGCTGTCGGATCATCTGTTGGGGACCACATCATGGAGATGATTACTCTCATTGAAGAGCTCACGGACCTGGGAACTACGTTGGAGCATGAGTTGTATACCGATTTAATTCTACAGTCCCTTCTCTCCACCTATGCCCAAGTCATATTGAATTTCAATATGCAAAAGATGAAAGTTTCACTTCCTGAGCTTCTCAACATGTTGAGGGCAGCAGAGGGCACCTTGAAGAAATCCAAGGAAACGCCCGCTCTGTTTGTCGGGGAATTTTCTTCCACTAAATCTACGGCTAAGGCCAAGGGGAAGAAGAAGAAGTCCCCCACCAAACCGAGAGAAGGTGTGCAGAAGGTGCAGGGAAAGGGAAAGGAAAAGAATGGGGGGTAGCAACAAAGGAAGAATGCTTCTATTGTCCGAAAAAGGGACATTGGAAGAAGGATTGCCGGGCATTAAAAGCTAAGAATCAGGACACGAAGCAAATTATGGTTTCAGTTTCATGTGTGTTCGTGATTGAAAACCGTTTCTCTATTAACTCCACTTCCTGGGTATTGGATACCAGATCAGGATCTCACATCTGTAATTCTTTGCAGGTGCTGAGAAGCCGTAGAGATTTGAGAAAATGTGATATGACTCTCAGGATTGGCAACGGAACCAGTGTGGATACTATTGCAGTAGGAGAATATCACCTAGGATTGGCGAGTGGACATATTTTGTTATTGCGTAACTGCTTTTGTGTACCCAGTATGATGTGTAATATTATATCTGTATCTTTGTTATTTAATGAAGGATATAATTTTGCACTTGAAAACAATGTCATAAACATTCACCTAAATCATAAAATGATTAGGTCGGGTACACCGAATAACGGAATATAAGTTCTCAATCAACATCAAGTTTTCAACGTCCAAAACACGCTAAAAAGAAAAGCTCCAGAATCAAATCAAGATTTCTTATGGCATTGTAGACTTGGTCATATCAATGAAACACGATTAACTAAGTTACATAAAAATGGATATTTAGATCCGTTTGAGTATCAATCATATGCAACTTGTCAATCATGTATCAAAAGAAAGATGACCAAAACTCCGTTCACTGGATACGAAGAAAGAGCCACTGAGCTCCTGGGACTCATACACAGTGACGTGTGTGGGCCAATGTCTACACATGCAAGAAGTGGCTATTCCTACTTCATTATTTTTACCGATGATTTCTCAAGGTATGGACATGTATTCTTAATGAAGTATAAATCCGAGGCCTTTGAGAAGTTCCAGGAGTATAAGAATGAAGCAGAAAAGCAAACCAGCAAAAGTATCAAGATGCTTCGATCTGATCAGGATGGTGAATACTTAAGTGCCAAGTTCCTGGAATATCTAAAAGATAATAGAATTCTCTCTTAGCTTACTCCTCCATACACACCACAACACAACAGTGTATCAGAAAGACGGAATCGCACCATGCTTGATGTGGTGCGTTCCATGATGAGTAATGCTGAGTTGCCGCCATCCTTCTGGGATTATGCACTAGAATCTGTTGTGTACCATTGAATAAGGTTCCAACTAAATCTATGCCAACCACTCCATATGAAATGTGGAGTGGGAAGAAACCCTGTCTTAAGTATCTTAAGATATGGGGTTGTCCTGTTTTTGTCAAAAAAGTTCATTTGGACAAGCTCGAGGCACGTTCAGTATTGTGTAAGTTTGTGGGATACCCGAAGAACTTTAGAGGGTATTATTTCTATTATGCTGAGTAACAAAAGGTCTTTGTTTCTCATCATGCCTGCTTTATGGAACTCAATTTCTTGAAAAAGAGATTAGTGGGAGCGCAATAGAGCTGGAAGAAATTCCAAAACCACAAACTATTACTGAAGACTTAATAGAACCTGAGATTTCAATAGAACTGGACGTACTTACGCCACTCCACAGATCTAGTAGGCAGTCTCATCCGCCTGAGAGATACTATGGTTTTCTCGTAGATGGAGATCGAGAGGATTACATCATTAATGATGATGTGCTGACTAGTTTTCAGCAAACCATTACGAGTAAAGACTCGATGAAGCGGCTGGATGCTATGAGATCCGAGATGGAATCCATGTACACCAATAAAATATGGACTTTAGATGTTACTCCTCCCGGGGTAAAACCCGTTAGATGCAAATGGATCTTCAAAAAGAAGATTGGTGTAGATGGTCAGGTAGAAACCTTCAAAACTAGACTTGTTGCTAAAGGTTTTCGTCAAAGACCAGGATTGGACTATGATGAAACTTTTTCACCATTGGCTATGCTTAAATCCATTTTGATCCTACTTTCCATTGCTGCCTTCCATGACTATGACATCTGGCAGATGGATGTAAAAACCTCTTTTCTAAATGGAAGTTTAGAAGAGTGTGTTTACATGGATCAACCAGAAGGTTTCATGGACAGTAAAAGTAGTGGAAATGTGTGCAAGTTGCTTAAATCTATTTATGAATTAAAGTAGGCATCGCGGAGTTAGAACATCTGCTTTGATGAGACGGTCAAAGAATTCGACTTTATCAAAAATGCAGATGAACCTTGTATTTATAAGAAGATTGTAGGGAGAACTGTGGTATTTCTCGTTTTATACGTAAATGACATTCTCCTAATAGGAAATGATATTCCTATGCTATAATCGGCCAAGCTGTTCTTGTCACAGAAGTTCTCTATGAAAAACCTGGGTGATGCCTCGTACATTCTGGAGATTAAAATCTATTGTGACATATCTAAAAGAATGTTGGGACTTTCACAGTCAAGGTACATAGACACCATACTAAAGAGGTTTAGTATGGAAGATTCTAAGCATGGTAATTTACCCGCTTGTCATGAAATCACCCTCTCTAAAGAGATGTCTCCTAAGACTGATGAGAAGAGGGCTCGCGTGAGCCTTGTACCCTATGCTTCAGAGGTAGGGTCGATAATGTATGCGATGTTGTATACCAGACCAGATGTAGTTTACACACTTAGCGTGGTAAGCAGGTATCAGTCCAACCCAGGTGAGAAATATTGGATAGCAGTAAAGAACATTCTTAAGTACCTGAGAAGAACTAAGGAGATGTTCTTGGTGTTTGGTAATGGGGACCTCCAGATCGAGGCTTTTACCGACTCTGGCTTCCAAAGTGACAAGGATGACTCTAAATCCATCTCGGGTTATGTGTTTACCCTCAACGGAGGGGCGGTCTATTTGAAGAGCTCCAAACAGACACCGTAGCAGACTCGACGATAGAGGCTAAGTACATCGCTGCTAACGATGTCGCAAAAGAGGCAATCTAGATGAGGAAGTTCATTTCTGAATTTCAGGTAGTTCCATCCATTGCTCATCCAATACCTTTGTATTGCGATAACAATGGAGCCATGGCTTTGGCAAAGGAACCACGGTCCTATCAGAAATACAGACATATCTTGAGGCGGTATCACCTGATCCGGGAAATCGTGGATCGCCGGGAGATCGAGGTGCGGAGAGTAGATACAAAAGACAACATGGCAGATCCATTCACAAGGGCCATCCTTCAAGTCTAATTCGAAAGACTGTTCGAGATGTTGAGTATGCGGTACGCCAGCAACCGGCTCTAGTGCAGACGTTGGTTACTAAATACACCTATTACAGGCCTTAGTGCAAGTGGGAGACTGTTAGATATGTATGCCTTAGAGGCCTTCATTGTATAGGATGCTAGGAATATGTATGTACAGGACAATCTTGCTCGATATGATAGTATGCTATTTGTTTTGTTTTTATCTTAACATGTGATGTGTTTTACTTAGTATTTCATATCTTGTATACATGTTGATAAATCCCGTAGGATCCTGCTTTACTACCAGCGTTGTGATGGCAATCATACTTGTGGGAGCTGGGTAGTCGATAAGCACATCCTTAAATGTCCCTAGTCATGAGAGTATCAAGACTGGGCATCGATACTCCAGAGTAGACTAGTGTATACATATCTATACCCCGACGAGGGGCGATGGATTGGTCCCATAGCCATTGGTGAGGTGCACCTAAGATTGTATACAGGTGCTCACTGGGGGTGAGTACACCGGATGGACTCGTCGAGAACTGGCTAGATGGTATTATACCTATCGTCAGATAGCAGTTCTCTGGTGATATGAGTACGGATAGTCTGTCGACCTGAGGTCGTCATTTGTCTCATGTGAGTTCCCACTGTGGTTTGATTACTACCCTACCACGGCTCTACTGAGTCGTGCAAACAGGTTTTAGTTAGGTACAGTCCCGAGCCACATGGAGGCAGTAAGTGATTGTTGGGGATTCGTCTCTCCCGGTATAGGGAGTCGATGCCGCACTGTGTTCGGTTGGCCAACACCATAAGTCACTGGCCAAAGCGGATTAAGAATTACTGGTAGTTGGATTAGTAGATTCTCGGATGGTCTTAAGCCACATCGGCATAACTTGTCAGGTTATTAGGGGTTTGATGTTTTCCACCCCCTAGACCCGGCATGCGATACTCTCAGAAGAATTGATCGGACTGTATGGAGATTGTCACGGACAGGCTCGGTAGGAGTTCAAACGAGTTTGCTCGTTGGCCTTCTTTTCGACAGATACCTGGGTAGTCGTTACGTACAGCTAGTGCCACTGACGATCTTGTGGTTAAACCCACTGCCAGAGTACTGTCGAGTCTTTAGAGTCCCACACAGAAGGTTTCCCTGGTTCAGGAAAAACGATATACAGGCCATATGGTTTTACGTGTAGGGTTGCGATCATATACGTATACTGGATACACGTATTTTTGATCGGACGGATAATACTAGCAGGCTTAGGATTAAGCCGCATTCTAGTATTATAATATTGGATTATTTTCGTCTCTTGGTATTCGTGGTACGATACGGGTATGTATATATGGTGAGGGGTATTTTTATAATTTCATAAAGAGTACTTCTAGAAGAAGACACCTCGTTTATGATTAATCCATTTATTTAAATGGATAATGTGATGGAGGTATGAGGTGTTATTTGATCATTATTGATGCATGGCTACTTTGGTAACTCATTCACTTTGGATGACTATTGAAGCATGGTTGTATTATGTTATTATTATTAAAGAGATATGGTTCATAGTCATCAAGTCTTATCCATTCTTCATCTCATCATCACAACACTCTCTCTCCTCCTTTGCTCTCTTCTTCTTCCTCAAACCCTAAACACTCCCATGAGTTAAGAAACCTAGGGTTAATGAGATAAAATAATCCAATAAACATTCTCTACATCTTCTAAGCTACCTAAATTAGCAAACTAGGTACTTTAGTTACCTCATTCGAGAGATTAGAGCTTAAACCATAGACTCTCGGGTGGATCTTCTTCGACACGAGGAGGCTGATAATCAAGCTCGATCCGTTCATACTAGGAGCTTAAGAAGAGGATAAGATGACCCGAAGGACTCGGACACGAAGATATAAATTACTTCATAGTATATTGAACCTTTGTTGGTATTGCTGGTTAGGGTTTCCGATACGATCCTGAGATTTAGGTCGATGTTGCTTGCTACAAAATTATTGTTCGCTAATTCTGCCTCCCCACAAACCCTGTAGGGTGCGCAACATCGACTTACAGTGAGACCGGCCACCGTCCCTCATCCGGGTCTCGAAAAGTACACACTAGTCTACTATGAAGTATCAATGCTCAGTCCTGATACTCCCTCGACTAGGGACATTTAAGGATTTGCTATGGACCACCCAGCTCCCACGTATATGATCTCCGTCATAAAGCTGGTAGTCAAGTAAGAATCCTATGGGCTCTATCAATATGTAATAGTGATTTGTAATACCACATAATGCATGTACATGATAATAGAGACAAACCAAATAGCATACTATCATCTCGAGTAAGACTGCTCTACCCTTATAGGTCCTCCCTCAATCATCATAATCGCCTGGCTGTGATTACAATAATTGTCTTGAGGGCACTATAGCTAACATGATCGTCATCATAATGCTGGTAGTCAAGCAAGAATCCTATGGGCTTTATCATTATGTATTAACGACAGGTAATAGCAAGTAAAACGTATACAGACAAGGATAAATACAAACCATATAGCATACTATCATCTCGAGTAAGCCTGTTCTACCTGTATATGTCCTTCAATTATCATAATCATGTACCTGCAATTACAATAATTGCCTTGAGGGCACTATACCCAAAAATCTCCTGCTTGCACTTAAGGCTAATTATTGCGATATCGCATACCAAAAAACTGTATGCTTCCGAATATCCAACTTCTCTACTAATCAGTTTCATAAACTATGTTTGAAAAACATTAGAATTCAAGAAATAGCCTCAGTGAGTGGATCTGCTGCAATACTTCTAATTGTATCTCTCTATATCTCAATTTTGCGGAGATCAACTATCTTCTAAAATGAGCGATACTTTCCTTAGAATTTTTCTGGATACCTGATTGGACCAAGTTCACAAATGAACAACTTTATCCAACAAACTTCTTAGGCTGTGTCCTCCGCTGATTATAATCAACATGCTGCGCCATGCCTACTTCAGTATCCGCTTGGAAACCTTTCCAATATACCGCCCCTCAAAAGAGGGGAAACTAATAAATCTGACAACCACTCTATCATCAAGGTCACACTGGAAGCCTGAACTGGTAACTGCCCCCTGTAGGAGGCTGCCATTACCATACACCAAGAACACCTGAAATGTTCTTCATTGTTTACCTGTGTAACAGCCATAGTTTGACTCATTGTAGTATAAGAACATCACTTCTTATTCGGAGTATGCCATCCAAATTCCAGGACAGTACTCCTCGCATCCTTCTTACCAGGTTCATTTGTTGTTTTGATGAAGTCAAACATCTTGACTATCATATCAAAATAGATGATCCGTCTCCGCTATGCCTGCTTTAGTCTACAAATAGACATAAGCAACTTGCACACCTTCCGCTGCTCCCACTGACTACGATAACCATCTGGCAGAGTCATATACATGTGCACTTCAAAATTCCCATTTAGAAAGACGTTATAGTCATCCACCTGCCAGATATGATAATTATGAAAGACAGTGGTGCCAAGTTATATCTGTATGGACTTCAGTGTAGACACTGAAATAAGAGTTTCATCATAATCTGCACCGGGTATTTGATGGTATTTGATGAAAAACACTTTACTACAAGTCTAGCCTTATTAGTGTAGCGTTGTTAGGCACATGCACAAGGGTCTACGAGGCATCAACCATGCCCGATTTAAAAATTAGCCGTGCCGAACAACCCGATACGAGATCTTTAAACTAGAGATTAGGCGAAAACAAGCATGTTAAACACTTTAACACTAAGTGAGAGGAATTACAACCTTTGTAGATCCGGTCCTTCACTTCTTAAGCTCCGTGTTGAGGTCCCTTCGCTTCGATCATCGTGTTCCGGACTCTCGAGAGGCTTCACGAAGAGAAAGATGCAGTCTTGCTTCCGATCGTCGATAACAAAGATGATCTACCTTGAAGTTTCATTAACACAAGTTAACACTCACTAAATGAAGTGAACACTCTCATCTAAAGGACAAGGATAGATGAGGATGATGAAGTAGGATTTTTGCTCTCATTTATAATCTTTTTCTCACACATTTTTCATCACAAAAACAAAGCTAGAAAGCTTTTTCATCAAGGAAGAAGAAGAAGAAGAATAGTAATTCTATTTGTGATGAATAATGAATTGTGTTAATAATTGCTTATGCAACCATGGTTCAAGATGATAGGCTAACCATTGTAGAGACTTAACCAAGGGTTAGGGTTTTGGTTAGGTTAAAGAATGAGTCACACACAAATATCTTTGCAAAAACAAAAACAAAACCTTCTAGAAACTTCTAGAAAGAGCTAACCCAAATCAAACCCTAACCTTGTTTAATCTCCACTAATCATGTTGCATTAGTAATTATAACATGTTACAATATTATATATCATGTATATAATATTTATTATAACAAAATAAAATAATACAATTAACATATATCGCATATATATCAATGTATTACCCGAGTGAGAAAAAGAATCTTTTAGTGAGCTAATATTAGTTAGTGTAATTTAATATATCATATATATTATTATACATTAAATTATCGAATCAACACTTGATCCGACAATCCGGCTATATCGCATATAACCGACTAATATATCATTTACCGATTCATCGAATCAACACTTGATCCGATGACCCGGCTGATATCAAATGTTGCGAGAATAGAATACGGTATCTCATATCGCATTATTCTCGGTCCCGCACATATCACATATGTGCCCCTACTCCGTTTTTCCTGAGTCAAGAAACCTCTGTGTAGGACTCTAAAGAATCGTCAATATGCTGGCAGTAGGTGATGATCATATCAAACACCCACAAGCTGCAAGCGGTCAGCTAAACGTAACAGCCACCCAGGTATTGAGCGATCAGAAGATCAACAAGCAAGCCTGCACATTCTCCCGCGAATCCAAACAGTAACACTCCCGTACAGTCCGGTCTCGTCGTCTGATATGTCGCATATCTCGCCTAGGGGTGGTAAACGTCAGACCCCAGTAGCTTGATAAGTCGTGTCGATATGAGGTCTATAACAGTTTGAGAAACTACTGATAACACTTACCAGTAAATCTCAGCAACCCTGGCCAGGGATTTCCAGTTATAGCCAATCGAACACAGCACAACATCAACTCCCTATACCGGGAGAGACAAATCCCCTCCTATCGCTCATTGCCTCCATGTGATTCGGGACTGTACCCAAAAGCCACCTTTTTTCATACCCTCTTGGACGTCGTATGATGGAAATCAAAGCACAGTGGGAATCACACAAGGCTCTATGACGATCTCGGGTCAACAGACTACTCTGTACCAGTGTCACCGGAGAACTGCCATCTGACGTGAGGTATAATACCATCTGGGAGTTCTCGGCGAGTCCGTCCAGTGTACCCAGTCTCCACTGAGCACCCATACACCATCCTTGATGTCAAACACCGATGGATATGGGATCATCCATCGCCCATCATATGGGTCAAGATGCGTATACGCTAGTCTACTCTGGTGCATCGATGTCCTGTCTCGATACACTCTCGACTAGGAACAGTTATAGGATGTACTCGTCGACTACCGTGGCCCCACTAGTATGATCTCCTCATAGTCCCAGTAGTCGAGTACATATCCTAAGGGCTTTATCAACATGTAACATAAAGACAATCAGAGTACATGTTAAGATAAAGTACAACCAGATAGCATACTATCATGTCGAGCGAGAAAGTCCTCCCTATATATGTCCAAGCATCCACTACAATATACATCGTATGTATAGTAATGGCCTCTAGGGCATATATATAACTAACAATTAGGTTACTACCTTTCCATCTGCACTGATCTCGAAAGATCTGCTTACTCCTAATAAATTTTACCCCTTCAAGAGCACCCAGCAAATTCTATAATTTGCAGAAGTGCGTAGAATCCAACTTGGATATAATGTATCTAGTTATCTGGAAGTTAGCACTTCCCAAAACCTGCTGATAACTAGTAGGGTCATCATCACCATGATACTGACCTCCCTGTCACTGTCTGTGAGAAAACTGAAATATCTCTCAGGTGGCTGAGATCATCTACTAAAATCTGCAGAGTGACTAAGCTTTGTCAAGTCCAATTGATTCCTTAGGTTCTACTAAATCTTCAGTAACCGTTTGTGGTTCTGAAATCTCTTCCAGTTCTAACATACTCCTACTAATTTCTTTTGCAACGAAGTTCCTTTTATAAAAATAATGTGGCAAGTTAAGAACAATGCAATAATTATTTTGCAAATGGTAGAAATAAAACCCCTGTAAAAGCCTGTGATAACCCACAAACTGTCATTACTGAAACGTGCCTCAAGTATATTTGGATTCTTCTTTTAAACAAAAGTCGGACAACTCCATATCTTAATATCCTCAAGATATGCTACCATTCTATGTCCATATAGAATCAAAGGCACTAATTTAGATGAAACCGTATTCAATTGGCATGCAACTGTTTCCAGTGCGTATCACCAATTGGAAAAAGGCCATACAACATTACCCACTAAGGAGCGCACCCATAGATGAGTAACCTGATAGAGAATCAAGTTCTTAATATTATTACGATGAAATATCTAGCATAAGTATCTATATTTTTTATCAGTTCGAAGAATCTTAAAACTACCAACGTCTGATTCTCTACTTTATTCTTATAGCTATGACCTTCTCAAAAACCTTTAGACCTTGCATTTCAACGAATGCATGTCTAAATACCAAATAACTCATAGGTAGAACAGAATGGAGTAAGAGCACCAACCCCTTGTCCTAAACGACACTGGACAGCATATATTATCATGTATATGTCCCAAGAGTTTACTAACTCAAACTCTGAGTGTTGTAAGTTGAAAACTGTATTTTGGTTAGAAATATCTATACCGTTATTCTATGCACCTTATCTTATCCTCAACTGATAAAGCTAAGTGTCAAAAACATATTTTCAAAATTTATATCTCACTTTATCAAAAAAAAATACAAATATATTATTTTAAAAATTGATGCATAACAACGGTTATTCAAACCAAATATTTGTCGTTAGGCAAAACCAGACGATTTTATCCAATAACACCAATTGCTATGAATTCCGATATTGAGGATCAAATCACTCATTTCCCAATATTCCACTCCTTTTCAACATCCGTAACGTCATACAGATATGAGATTCTACTCTGGTATATACATATCCTGAAGTCAGAATTAATTGGAAAAACTATTTTCAATAACAACTACAGAAAAACTGAAACATGAAAATGTTTCTAGGGGGTGGCCGGGTATTCCTATTAATGCCTCTTCCACTATCTAGATTCATGACAGTACTTGCAATTTCCTTTGTTCTCACTTCAATCCCTTTATTTGTCTCTCATCTTACCTTTTGTACACCATACTTAAGCTAGTTGGTTTTCTTCCTTTCCTATCTTTTAGCACCGGCATAAAATTTGGAAGAAGACTATCCAACAAGCATAATACATATACTCTTCTTATACAAGGAGCTCTTAGTTTGAGAGAAGTTGAAGAAGAGCAGACAACCGAATTATAAAATTCAATTTCTTCAGAACCTATGACCAATCTCGGACAGAAATAAATTTCTTTGAGTTCGTATCTAACCATATGATGGCCTTCTGATCAGTCATATTTATTGCACATTTTTACGGTCATTTTCCCTATTTTTTTAATTAATAAATGGTGTTATTTGTAATTTAAGAACATATGTGGGTTTATGTGTCAAAAGATTTTGTCATATGTTTCTTAACTTGTAAGTAATATAATTGGGAGTATTATGTTGCATATCATATTTAAATAAAATATTCATGTGATTCTTAATCATTAAGAAAAATAATTGCAACCATATCTTCTTAAATAATTATTTATATGTTTCTTAAACAATAAGTAATTTAATTGTGAGCAAAAAATTGGTTGGAATATTTTCTCTAATAGAATAAATACTACTAATAATTTGATTTGAGATATTGTACAAGTTTAATAGTAGCAAATCAGTTTAAAACTGCAAATAGGATTCAAGAGATCAGATCAAATCAAATTCAACAAATCAAACTGCCAAGTTTAGGAGCAAACTGGAGATCCATGCAACTGCAGAGATACGAGAATATTTGCAAGAAATTATCATCTAAGAAATCTCCAAAAATCAAGACAAGGAAGCAGAAAAAACCTGGAGAATCAATTTCAAAAGATTTAGTGTAGTTCTATTAGAATTAGGACTGAAAATTGATTGAAAAATTTTATTCTCTTATAACTTTTTTTACTTGATCTCCAAACTTCCTAACCATATATAAAGAGATGTAATTCTAAGGGTGGAGGTATCTCTCTCATGCCACAAATGCAGAGATGATCATTTAGGGTTTTAGTTTTTGGTTTTGTAATAGAGTTAATTTTTAATAAAGGTTTTTAATTTTGTCTCATTACTTTCCGCATTACTTTCTGCATTTATTTTCCGCGTTACTTTCTGCATTTATTTCCGCACTTTCCTTTTTTGTTTTTCTTATGGTTTTCTTGTTCTTCTTCCTTTCTTCTTTCACTTCGTTTTTTCTATTGAGCGAGTAAATTCTCGCTTGTTAGGGTTTGTAGGAAAGAGTAGTATAATGGATGAAAAAATCTCTTATCTTCTTCTTATGTTTTAATTTTTATAAATTTTAACAAAGAGAGTCTTAACCCTCTTATTCGAGCGTGCTAGCAATTCATGGTAGTTGCGACCTCGATATGAGATTCGTTAATGCTTACTTTGTTGAGGGTTTGAGATCAATAGGGATCAGTGGAAGGACAAGGGTCAGTAGAGTGAATCCCTATCCTCCAAATACCCTAATTTACATTCATCGCTATTTTTTTAGTATTAAATAATTAAAAAAGAAAAAGAATTATTTTTAACACTCCATTCTTTAACTACTCAATCTGAAAAACCTTACAAACCCTTCTTTTATAAAGTTTTCAAATCTCTTTAGTATAAAACAATAAAAGTCCAACCTTTCTTCCATTAACTCGTCTGAAATAAGATAAGTAATTCACTGTGTCCCTGTGGATGACCCGTACTCACTATCGGCTAGCTATTTGCGACATCATTATTGATTGCGGTATTTAGGACACATAAAAACTCAGTTTTTCATAACAATCAAATGACGCCGTTGTCGGGGAGACGGTAGTATTATTTTTCTTATTATTCGGGTTGATTTCTAAAAAAACCAAAAAAATTAAAAATAAAATAATAACCGTATCTTGTAATTTTAATAATTCTTGTGCGAGTTTTGCATGAAATATGGAACACTTAGAGTGAACCAACAGAGATTCAGAGACTAACAAATAGAAGCAGAGGAGTAGTGGAGTTCAGTGCCAAAAACTGGAGCAGTCGAGACGAAGAACGGCAGCGGAACCATGGCGAAAGAGGATATTTGGCGGCGAAACCGCGGTCTATTAGTGGATTCAGGCCCCTAATTTTTTCTGGTATCTATCTCTCTTCTTCCTCTCCACTTTGAAGTTCCAATAAACCGTTTTTACATTCTTTGCAAACAGCGCCGTCAGGAAAAGTCTTTTTGCTTGTTTTAGATTTTGGATTGTTGTTGCTTTGCATGTTTAAAATGAACATTAAAGGGCAAGAAACCCAAATCAATATTAGGTGGGGAATTCATTATCCTTTCTAAGCCCCAAAAATCACAAACGAGCACACGCATCACTCTACATTAATAAAATAATATCTAGACCAAGCCTCTGAGGACAATCATGCTCAATTAGGACAAGAGAGGGTTATGAGTAATCTATTGCTTAACCGCATTTTTCTTGTGGTGTCTAAGGTAAGTGTGACTAAAGCAAATGGTTTACTTAATAAGACCCGCTATTTCAGTGATTAGTATAGCGGACACCTCCCACTTACCTGGCACTTACCTGGCTGCAAGATTGATAAAGAGGTGATATAGGATTTATCATACGTCTTGTCTTTTGGAAGTTTAGGAGCGGTCTAGTGATTTGACTTAGGTGACCCTAATTCTAGGTATTGTTTGTGCATGTTTGTGATTGGTTGAGTCGAGTCTCTCTTTCCAAGCAAAACAATTTCAAAAACCAACAAAAAAACCAAAAAAAAAGCTTTAAAAATTATTATTTCACCCTCTTTTCTTTTCATCTCAAATTCTTTTCACTCTCTTATGATGGGTAACCTAAACCGACCAACTCTTGGCGAGCTTTGTTACACACAACCAGATATTTCTTTATATCGTTATTGTTTTGGTAGAACTTCTAACCCCACCATTTCTTTGAGGGATGGGATAAAAGACTCTATAAATAACAGTTGGACACCTCACTCAAATTTCTATCAACCGTGTCAAAATTCAATACTTTCTTATGTTGATAACCCTTTTAAGGCTAGTGAGGAAATTTTTCAACCCATATCAATTGCTGAGCATATTGCGAAGGCCCATAACCAAAGTTTCATACCTTTCGCTACTCTAAAACCTTAGGACAACAATTACAATCATTTCCATATGAAAATGTTGATACTCCTTTTAAGACGAATATAACAACTTTTAAACCCATGTCCATTGCTGATCATATTGCCAAAGCCCGTAACCAAAGTTTCAGATCTTTCAATACTCTAAAACCCTTAGGACAACAATTACAATCATTTCCATATGAAAAGGTTGATACTCCTTTTGAGGCGAATATTGTAACTTTCAAACCCATAACATTGCTGAGCAAATTGCAAAAGCCAGTTGTCAACAGTTCGACCAATCTCAATCTTCTTCATATGACAATGCCGGTCCTAATTCTATTTATGAAAATTGGATACAACCATCTAACTCTTATCAATAGTACAAAACTTTCACACCCTCTCATGTTGATACTTCTTTTGAGGCTAATGGGGCAATTCGTGAACCCTTTTCTATTGCGGAACACATTGCACTCACCCGTAGCCAACAATTAAACTCATTTCAACCATACTCAACTTTTTTACCTTAACTAGACAGTTCTTCTGAAGATCAATTAAGAAATTCCATGGTTCAAAGAAAATCCTTCTTTGAAACTTCTTTACAGACCATATCTAGTTTTGAAGTAGAATTGGAATTGAGTAGTAAGAAATAACCGGGGATCCCTCTTAGTCAAACCAGAACCAATTCTTTTGATCTCAACACCTTCCATCATGAACTCCAACTGAATGTATTTGATGATCAACCGCTTAATAATCTAATTGATGAGGTGCCCGGGTATAACATATTTGACTTGCCCAATCGTGAATGTGAAAGAGAGTCTTACACCGTTCGAAATCAAACTTATCCTTATCCGACTAATCTTGACATGTCCAGTCTTTCAATCCCATCAAGTGAACCTAGTGATCCATTGATTGAGGATAATATAATTGATCAATTTTTAAAGAACTATTCGTTTAATTTGACTGAAAGTGCTAATGAGATCAGTGTTGAAAATATCTTTGAAGATGAACTCGCTATGTTGGATGATCTAAATTCCCTGACCCATTATGTCCCTTCCATTGAATATGAACATTTTCATGTACCTTTAACCGATCTTATTCTTATCACCAACATATCTGCTATGCAAAATGATTTTCAAACTTCATCTCCATTTGATGAACCACACCCCGATATCTTTAGTTCTATGATTCTTGACGTACAATGGTCCGAGTTAAATTCTTTTAAGGACGAGGTAGACGAGCTTTTAGAGTCTCCTACCTCTATAATTTCTGACGAATCGAGTGTTTTGAATCATGGTGTGCAACACATTGATCTTGAAACTTTCAACCTTCTTAATAAATCTGACTATTCCACTGATATAGATATCAATTCCTTTCTTTCCGATGCGATTATCATTAGGGACATCGATGACAATTTCGAAGATATTTTCGCTTAAGAACTCACGTTTCTTAAAGAATTGGATGTTGTGCTGAATCAACCTCCACCGAAAATTTGTACCTCTTCGTTTGAGGCCGAAAAAGTTGAACCGCCACCCTTTCTTCTTATCACATATGAGAATGCGACTAATCCACTCACTCCTTATCTTTCACATTCTCATATTCATTCGCACTCACTTTTTCGTCTCCACCAACCGAGACGTAAAACCTTTCGAATACACTTCTTGTCTTCCCTCCACATCATCTCTTATCGTTACTCTCATTTCTATTTCTTCTACTCAAGACATGATACAACCTCCATTCTTATACAGTCTCGAATTTTCTTCACGTCTATCCGTTACACTATCTTTCACCAACCATGGTGTTATCTTGATAAAGTATTTGAATGGTTGGTGTTGATTTTTGGGCTTTGTAAAGCCTTGTATATACTAATGTGGTTTTCTCCTCTCTTACTTTGAACTTCGAATGCTTCAAGAGTTGAAACATTGTTTTAATTAAGTTTGGGGAGCATTAAGAAAAATATTTTTAAATGGCTCTTGAAAGAACGGATATTTTTGCATGATTGTGAGCCAAGGACAAGTTTGGGGGACAATTTCAATGTAATTCACTTTTGACCCCTTCTTTATACCATCTTCTTGAACTGTTCCTCCTAGTCTTCAGATTTTGAGCTTAAAGGACGACATCAGTGAGGACACTACTGCAAATAAGTTTGGGGGGAAGGTTTGTATGTATCCACGCATTATATGTAAATTTTGCATTGCACAATGTATCTACGCATCATATGCACAAAAAAACTAGGAGCTTTTGAAAATGAAAATTAGAAAGTGAAAAATACATATGAAAGAGAGGAAGAGACTTAAGAAATGCAAGAAAATTAGATAATTTAGAATGAAGCTAGTAATATGTGGTCATGAGCTGTTGTCCCAAGGGTTAGTAAGATGAAGGAATCGCTAATCTGTGGATCGAAATAAGTCAGAAGGATAGTCTCTATTTTTGAGTCCAAACTTCTGAATGTTGATACCCTACTATATGCATGTATACAAATCTTGAAATTTGGGATGGTAAAGGATACCCTGAAATACTCTTGCCTGGAAATCTTAGTATGAAAAAAAGAATAATCAGCAAAATATAAATAACACATAAAATAAAATTAAAAAAATGAACAC
This sequence comes from Agapanthus africanus, assembly GCA_030015575.1. Classification (NCBI taxonomy): domain Eukaryota; kingdom Viridiplantae; phylum Streptophyta; class Magnoliopsida; order Asparagales; family Amaryllidaceae; genus Agapanthus; species Agapanthus africanus. The sequence goes on from JASDDO010000024.1 coordinate 853,909,027, forward strand.
TGGATTTGTAATTACTTAAGGTGGCATAAAAAAAATACAGCGAGGGTGCCTTATCACCTAGTGCCTTACGCCAACTAGTTTGTTGGTTACTGCTAAGTCTTAGGTGTTGCAAGATTAGAATATTGCTAATTACGCCTTAATAAGTGAGTACATTCGGTAATCGGTTGGTTAGTGGCTCAAGAAGCATTAAATATCGCATGAAGAATGTGTGAGCAAATCCATCTAAAATATTCATCGAATAAAAAGAACTAAGAAATATGGACAAAGGATATGATAATTTGAATTGAATTCTCCAAGTGTAGGGATGACTTTTACACACACGTAGGAGTATATGATCGATATTTGGAGAAGAGGCAGGGAGGAAGACTAAAGATGATATTTTATTGAGGGAGAATGTGATTTTCGGCATCTTTTCAAGACCATTAAAATAGGGCTCATGACAACTGAAAAGCCGGTGTAGTTCGAAACTCTTATTTTCAAGTTTTTCTTTTATATATTCTTATCTTTTCATCTAATTTTCATTTTCTTATTTTTGTTTACTTTATTTTATAAATTTTGGGATTTTGTGGGTGTAATCCGCTGAAAACCCTCAGAAGATAACACTCCTCTTAGTAGGGACACCTAGAGGTTTATAAACTTGTTCTACGAGCTAAGTGCAATCGTATTGCCAACGAAAGTGTGCTGGGTTTTTCTTTTCTTTTAAAATAAAGCAGTTTGCTCAGGACGAGCCAAAGATAAGTTTGGGGGTATTTGATCAGTCATATTTATTGCACATTTTTACAGTCATTTTCCCTATTTTTATTAATTAATAAATGATGTTATTTGTAATTTAAGAACATATGTGAGTTTATGTGTAAAAAGATTTATCATATGTTTCTTAACTTATAAGTAATATAATTGGGAGTATTATGTTGCATATCATATTTAAATAAAATATCCATATGATTCTTAATCATTAAGAAAAATAATTGCAACCATATCTTTTTAAATAATTATTTATATGTTTCTTAAAAATTAAGTAATTTAATTGTGAGCAAAAAATTGGTTGGAATATTTTCTCTAATGGAATAAATGCTACTAATAATTTGATTTAAAATATTGTGCAGATTTAATGGTAACAAATCAGTTTAAAACTACAAATAGGATTTAAGAGATCAAATCAAATCAAATTCAACAAATCAAGCTGCCAAGTTTAGGAGCAAACTGGAGATCCATGCAACTGCAGAGATACGAGAATATTTGCAAGAAATTATCATCTAAGAAATCTCCAAAAATCAAGACAAGAAAGCAGAAAAAACCTAGAGAATCAATTTCAAAAGATTTAGTGGAGATCTATTAGAATTAGGATTGAAAATTGATTAGAAAATTGTATTTACTTGATCTCCAAACTTCCTAGCCCTATATAAAGAGATGTAATTCTAGGGCTGGAGGTATCTCTCTCATGGCACAAATGGAGGGTTGATCATTTAGGGTTTTAGTTTTCAGTTTCGTAATAGAATCAATTTTTAATAAAAAATAGTTTCTCTTTTAATTTTGTCTCATTACTTTCCGCCTTACTTTCTGTATTTATTTTCCGCGTTATTTTCAGCATTTATTTTCCGCACTTTTCTTATTTGTTTTTCTTATGGTTTTCTTATTCTTCTATCTTTCTTCGTTTACTTCATTTTTCCCAATGAGCGAGAAAATTCTCGCTTGTTATGGTTTGTAGGAAAGGGTAGTATAATAGATGAAAAAATCACTTATTTTCTTCTTATATTTTAATTTTTATAAATTTTAACAAATAGAGTTTTAACCCTCTTATTCGAGCATGCTACCAATTCATGAAAATTGTGACCTCGATTTGATATTCGTTAATACTTGCTTTGTTGAGGGCTTGAGATCAATAAGGATCAATGGAAGGACAAAGGTCAGTAGAAGGAATCCCTAATCCCTCCAAGTACCTTAATCCACATTTATCACTATTTCTCTAATATTAAATAATTAAAAGATAAAAAAAATTATTTTTAAAACTCCATCCTTTAACAACTCAATCCAAAAAACCCTACAAACCCTTCTCTTATAAAATTTTCGAATCTCTTTAGTATAAAACGATAAAAATCCAACATTTCTTCCATTAACTCGTCTAAAACAAGATAAGTAATTTACCATCTTCCTGCGGACGACCCGTACTCATTATCGGCTAGCTATTTACGATATCGTTATTGATTGTGGTATTTAGGACACATAAAAACTCAGTTTTTTATAACAATCACCTTCCAAGCAATATGAATCTCCATAGTGATACAAAGTGTTTTGGAGAAGGCAAAGGGTAAAGTAGGAGTAGCAGGGATATATGCAATTTTGTCATGAATCATGATAATCCAAAGCCGGAGACTGTAAAAAGGTTCAGTTAACTTAGTTTATGAGTTTTAGTTTAAGGTAAGCCATGAGTCGGTGCCAGAGAGAGAAAAGAAACACTCAGCGTGTACTCTATCAAGATTAGATTGGTTAATCACTTTAGCTAATCAGAATGTCTGCCACTGTTTCCTCGAATTCTCCTTCAAATTCTAAATAGAGAACTAGTCGGGATCACCCGAGGATTAATACATACTCATCAGTGGAAATCGAGACCCAACTATCATCGCGTGATAACCTTGATGGAAGCCACTCAAAATCACCACACTCCAGAAGGTATGTGCATATTTGGAAAGTTTCCCTTGTATTTGAAACTCTCGATACGGTTTTTGCTCCTAGGACCCAAGTGAGCTTGACTGAGGCAATATATCAAAGGGTCCTAGTCAAGTTTAACCCGTCATTATCTTAATTGCATTAAATCCATCCGTACGAGCTCTTGACTGAGCCAAAATGAGCATATGACTATCCTAACCAATCGCATCACCATGCAATAGAAAAACACTACACAGCTACCGAACACTACGACTCGGCTGAGCACGACATATGCAGCACAAATACTAAGCAATACTAATCTGAAATGACGGAGGGCTACGGCTGGTTTTTAGGGAAAAACTTTAACGTAATAAACTTGATATCGTTGAAGGAACTCGAATGGATTTGAAAAGGAGTGGTTTAGGCTCCGTATTTAAAAATGAGTGCTTTTGAAGAAATCCGAGTGTCATAGTAATATAAACTTTTGTTTAAGAGCGAACTCCCCATGAAAAGATCAATGCTCTTTCCTCATCAAATGAGAGGCAGGATATTCATAACTGAATACTATTATGCAAAGCAAAAGAATATAACTATAGTTTTCAAAAATTTGGTTCCAACAATATCATTTAGATTTATTTTCCTTGCATTAATCATATAATGCAGTCCCATCTATTTATGTTTCTAAGCCACACCAGAAATAACCAAAATAGCATACTTTATATGCCATCCGCATTCACCACAGGGTCTCAGGCCTTCACCGTAAGGTTACTTAACTTATGGCATGGTGGAAACAGGGCTAGCACGAAAGAAAAACATATAAATGCATCTAATATAGATGTGTGTGTGTGTGTGTGTCAACATCGCAGACAGATAATAATCATCACAAGAAGATAACAATCATCATAAGCATGCGACAAATAATATGGAATAGCGGATAAACTAAGAGCCTCTATTTCGTTTGATCCGCAAACGAAAATCAACGTTCCTCATTCATGTGGATAGCCTGTGCAATATCAAACCAAGACCCCTACGAGCACGGTAAGCTATCCTCCAATCGTAGAACGGGGTAACATGCCCTCAATGATATGAGCCAGTCATCCAGTGGATTCTAGAATTCGGTAACTTGGACGCTCCTCTTTGGGTCACAGCTACATCCCTTATAAGTGCGGCGAGAAACCCGCCAATCCGAGAATAAGGTGGTCCGGTCTCGACTCTACAAGATGGTCACCCACTGCATTCCTGAATCTGGCTACCCAGCACTCCGTCGCGGGGTATCCTAGTACTAGTAATGTAAAATACATACAAAGATGACTACGCCTGCATCCAGGACGTGTCCCAATAAAAGAAAATACATCAAGCGGAAACGACAGCCACATGTCGACCGCTCGTCCCGAATAAATGAATATACAACAAATCATAACTTACAACTAATATCGCACGAGGGGCTATCCATCACGACAATCCGACTAAACCATTACAAGATATATATCCAACATCACAAGCAACATATATGCAACCCCGTCTAATCGAATATATAGCAATTAGACGACGTTTAACAACACATATACACAGATATGAAAACCATGACAATAGAATTCATCACCCGCGAAGATCATACTCGAAATTCCAAACGATGAAAATTGAGTGCACTTGAACATCCAAAAAAAACCAATCATATTGCCAAAACTTGAATCCTGAAAGATCCCAAACATTCCCGAAACCCGACTAGGAATTCAAGTGCATACCAGAGATGTGCATGAGGTTCTAGGGGGTACCCCATACCCGAGACCACCACTTGGTGATCTCGGGAATTGGGCAGACCCAAGAGGACCCAAATAGGCACTCTCGGGTCTGCCCAATTCCCGAGACCACCAAGTGGTGGTCTCGGGGATTGGAACCCACCTTATGCCCCTGGGGACTCCTCGAGGTACCCATAATCCCATTCATGGGCTCTCGATTCAAACCAAAAGCCCGCGATGACCGAAAAACCGCAATATATACTGTTCTTGGACAGCAACAACATAACAGTTTTCAGCTGCAAGAAAACAGCCTTTAAGTTGAAAAATGGTTTCAAAAATGGTTTCCCGAAACCCTACAGGTCACCCTCAATACTCTGCGGATAATCCGTTCCAAAGCGAGAGCTCCGGACATCGAGTACATGCAAGAAAACTCCATAACAGCGGCTGAAATGGACAGAAAAGGAGGCTGAATTTTTCAGGCTGAAAACAGCCGTGAACAAAACATGTTTTGCGATGAATTCCGAAATCACAAATGCTAGTTTAAGCGTATGGTTGGTTCTTATACCATGTTGGATGGATTGTGCATGCGCCGCAAGAGCCACGTCTAAAGCAGAACAAATTTTAATAATTTTAAAGCAAACACAGGTCACCAATACTCAAGGATTCATCCATACACTAAAACTAGCAACTAAACATACAAGATTATGAGCATACAACTTTTGATGCGTGACCACCAAATCGTGGAATACCCCTTCAAGATCCTCGTAGGCTGTCGGGAACAAGCTTGAGAGGCGATCGCCCTTACCGAAGATGATCCACCTGAGGGAAACCGATCCAAGCTCCAGCATCACTCCAAAGTGAAATTTTAGGAAGCAACTCACCGTCTAAACTTCCTAGGGATTGAGTGTATGGGATATAAGGATTTATCGATATCTTTTTCTCTCATTTTACAAACCTCAAGAGAGCTTGAAGAAGGAGGAAGAGATGACAGGAGAGAGAATGTCTCCTAACATAATGAGCTAAATTTCGAGAGCATGAGAGAATGAGTTATATTTTTTAATCCAGGAAAAAATGTCATAACATTTTTGCTATAAACAAATCCAAGCCATCCCTCTCTACTATGTAACTTTACACCTCTCATACCACCTCATTTCTTTGATTTTCCAAAATGAAAAATCATAAATGGGGTGTCCACTTTCTAGAACTATTCCGTATAAATACGGAATACAACCCCTGGTATATGTATCAAATACATATACGCATAATCGTATAAATACGAATAGCCAATGAAAGAAAATGAATAGTGAATATAATACTAGAATATTATATATATATATATATATATATATATATATATATATATATATATATATATATGTATATATATATATATAATGTTAAATCAAAACTTGATTTAATAATCCGGCTTAATCTTAAACTGGCTAGTATTATCAATCGTCCGATTAAATTCTGTGTACCCAGTACACGTATTTAATCGGATCCCTGCACTTATCAAAATACGGCCTCTACATCATATCGCCTGACCGGAAAACCCCTCTGTGTGAGATTCTAAAGACTCGACAATACGCTATCAGTGAGTTGCTGGATAAATCCATAACCACAAGCACGTCAGCGGCACTAGCTGTACGTAACAGCTACCCAGATATATGTCGAAAGGGCGGTCAATAATCAAGTCCGTCCGTACCCTATTGAGCCTAACTGTGACAATCTCCGTACAGTCTGATCTCTTCGTCTAAGAGTATCGCATACCAGGTCTAGGGGGTGGAATACGTCAAACCCATAATAATCCGATAAGTCGTGCCAGTGTCAAGCTCATCATCCACTGAGAAACTACTGAACTCCTATCAGTAAATTTCATCCACCATGACCAGGGATTTATGGTGATAGCCATCCATACATAGAGCGACGTCAACTCCCAATACCGGGATAGATGAATCCCTGACTATTGCTCACTGTCTCCATATGGTTCGGGACAGTACCCAACTAAACTCTATTTGCACGACTCCTTTAGGCCGTGGTAGGGTAGTAATCAAAATATAATGGGAACTCGCATAAGACAAATGACAATCTTAGGTTAAAAAAACTACTATGTACTGTTGTCACTGGAGAAATTCTATCTGACAATAGGTATAATACTATTTAGAAGTTCTCGGCGAGTCCATCCGGTGTACTCACCTCTAGTAAACACATGTATACAATTTTAGGTGCCAAAATACTAATGGCTTGTGAGACCGGCTGTTGGGGTCAAAAATTACACCCTGATTGACCAAGTCAAAATCAAAGTCAACCCCAAACCAAGTGAGCCCAAGCCCAGGACAAGACCGAGCATGGAAGGGACCGGCCCCACGACAAAAAGAATGAAGCTATAAACTAGTTTAATATAATTCTTTCTTTTTAGAAATAAATGTATGTGAAACGGGAAAGAAGCCAAAATTTTGTAAATCCCATGGCTTATGTGCAAAAATAAGAGATAAGCACATAAGATATGGGGTGGCACAAGTGCCATTTGACAAAACTCAAGGGGCTATATGTAAAGTGTGTAGCCTATAAAGGTAAACATGATGAAAAAAATCAAAAAGGACTTTTTCATTCATTCAAAAAAAGTCTAGAGTTATGCGCCTCATTTTCCTTTCTCAAGGTTCTAAACCTTCTTTCTTTTTCATAAATTAAATTAAGAGTTTCACTCTTCTTTTCCAAAAAAGGAATAGTTTTTCACCATAAAACCTATAAAGGGGAGCTCAGATCTCCCATCAGATCTCTAAAAGAGGAGATTTTTAAATCTCACCCCCCCCCCCTTTTTCTCCAAAATCCAGCCAACAGAGAGGAGGAAGAAAGAGACCCATCTCTAAAAATCCCACTTTGAGAAGATCCAAGGCTCAAGGAAGAAGAAAGGGGTCCCCTTTCATCATCTCCGAAAATCTCTTAGGAGTTTAACTCCAAATATATATATATATATATATATATATATATAATAAATCCATTTTTTTAGGAGTTTAACTCCACAAATATATATATATATTAATAAATCCATTTTTTTAGGAGTTTAACTCCACAAATATATATATATATATATATATATATATATATATATAATAAATCCCTTTTTTAGGAGTTTAACTCCAAAAGTCATCCGGAGAGTACAACTCCCTGTGCGGGACTAAGCCCCTCATCCTTTTTTTTAAGAGTTTAACTCCAAAAGTCAACCGGGGAGCACAACTCCCTGTGCAGGGGCTAAGCCCATCTTCCCTTTTTTTTAGGAGTTTAACTCCAAAAGTCAATAGAGTACAACTCCCGGTACAGGGGTTAAGCCCCTTTTTCTGCGGGCGCCCACACGCCAGGTGCGTGAGGCACTGGCGCCTAGCACGTATGCCTGCATGCTAAGCACGTGAGGCGCTGGCGCCCAGCCCACGCATCCTTAGGATGCCACTCACCTTTTTTAATTATTATTAATTTTTTTATATACACTCCACACTCAAAACACGACTCCCATTAGAAACAAATTTCTAAAGGGGTGCTGCCCCGTACCCCGCAAAGGGGTTGCTAGCCCCTTTGACCCCCAGCCCGCTATTTGGGTAGTGGGACCCCTGTAAACTCTGCGAGGTCCCCGATATACCCAAGACCCCTCAAAACACAACACACGCACTCTGCACATTGAGTTAGCATAACCAGTTTGACCCGTCAATCGAAGGTTCCCTCGCTTCAAAGGCGAGGGGTAATTAACGGCAGCTTAGTCCGTGGCTGCCGGAAATTCGGCTCCCCACAATCAATAAACCCCGGCCTGCCCAAGGAAGGGGGAATCTATACATGCTAGACAAGCATGCGCATTCCCATCTCAATAGGGTGACGAAAAACACCCTACAGATTCTGGCACACCCGGTGGGACCTTTCTCTCCTCCCATACCTCGGGTCAAGCGTTCATGCGAACTTATTTAATATATATACCGATGTTTGTACTGAAATAATGTTCTTTTCGTGCAGCCATCAACTTTCAACGACAATGTCTTCTAAAATGAATTCAGCTTCCGACGCGACCCCGATCCAGTACGTGGTCAAGATTAATGCCCGAGTGGTTCTCCTTACAAGTCTCAGCCGGCAATAGGAGGAGCCATCCCGTCAATTTGGTTCCGTCATCATCTACCCTGCCGAAAGCGATCATCTGGTGGAGGTCACGGCAAACCAAGTGGCCAAACCAACCTCAAGGAGCAGGAGGCCAAACGTTGTGGTCGCCAAAGCATCCTACCTCAAATGCAGATCCGTATTCGAACGGCTCTCCACCGTTCTAACTAGAGGCAAGGCCATCAACACCAATGAAGCTACAAAGCATCTCCAGCGGGCTCAGACGGCACCCTTGAAAATCGCACGAGCGGGTGTCTTCTCTGGACTCCATGTTAATCGGTCTACGGGGGCTTCCCGAAGAGCCAAAACCTGCCAAGTGCTCAAAACAGAAAGGTTGAGACAGAATCGGCTCAGATATCGAGCCAACAAGAGGGATAGGACTCCAGCCAAGTGGAATCTTATGAGGTTTCAAAAGCAGGGTTACTCCATGATGACGACTGAGTCGGCCATAAAAGTCAGCAATTCCTTCAAACCTCTGAAGTGGGTTCAGAAAAATTTTATGACCGCCAGAATCAAGAAGACGGCTATCCGAACAATACTACAAAGAGACGTGTCCCAGCCCCAAAAGAGAAAGCATGACACCATCTCTTCAAGAGTCTATCAGGCGCTCTGTGCCACGCGAAAGTAGCGGGGAAAATTCAGAAAAGAAGCGCCAGCACCACTTAAGAACCCGGTCAGGCCAGCCATCTTCAATCGATTGTCCATTACCGAAACAGAAGGGCCCCGGTAGCGGTCCATGAAATCAGCCACCAATAATGAAAGGCCGGCCGGATATATCTATACTGTCTATATGGCGGGCACACGCCCCACCGACAACCTTCGCAGTAAAAGCATTTATGGGGCCACCACATCCCAAGCCCAATCTGGCTTGAATGTGATTGCCACTTCCCAAGATCATTCACCTCCGCTGGATGATGAAAACCCTCTCGATGAGGCCGATAGGCAGAAAGACCCCTCAGTCCATGTAGAGTCAAGCTCGGACAGCAAGGAAGAGCCAACTTTTCGCCCCAGGACCGCAAAGCAAGAGCTACTTCAAGAGTTTCGAAAACAGCTCAGGAGCAAAGATAAAGAGATGGCCAAGCTCTATTCAAAAATTGACGACCTAACAAACGTTGTGATGCAGCTCATGGCTCAAATTGTTCGGATGCCACCCGATCAAGCACAAGTCTCTACTCATGAGCCGGGTGATGACAACCCGAAGTAACCGATGCCTGTCCCTTTGGGTCCGAGATTGGGCGAGCCGCACGAAAGCCGGACACATTCCGCTTCTGGGGACGCCTTGGCCCCAGATAGCACCATCCTACTAACACAAGATCGGATAATGGATTTGGTCACTAGCAAGGTTAAAACATTGGTAGCCGAAGCCGAAACTCAGAAAGAAATCGGCAGTAGTGGGCGGCCATATCCCGTACAGTTCAATTTGATCGAGTTCCCGAGCGGCTACGTCATTCCTAAGTTCGGAAGATTTGTTGTGACAGGAAACGTAAATCAGCACGTATCCCACTTTAAAGCATCGTGCAGAAATACATGGGGCAATGATGCAGTCCTTCGTCAGTTTGTCAACAGCCTGACCGGTGTCGCTTTCGATTGGTACGCAAGTTTACTTGACAGGTCCATCACTAATTTCGCCAAAATGGAGTCTCTGTTTCGGCAAAGATTCATGAGTGTTAGTGACAAAATCTCCATCGCTGATCCCGTAAGAACTAAGCCGAGGAAAAACGAAAGCAACACGGACTTTATTGCTCGATGGCGCAACCTCATTGTCAGGTATGAACCGCCGCTAGAGAAGAACCAGTTCGTCAGCCTTCTTATTGGGAACCTCAGCAATTAGATGGTCCCATTCTTATGTACAACAGGCATCAAGACATTTCAAGAGCTGACTAAGAAAGTCCATATGTTGGAACGTTCGAAGCAAGAATCTACCCCGGACTCTCAGAGAGACAAGAATTAGAAGAGCAAGAGGGAAGACAACCGTAGAAGCGGGAATTCCAGCAATACCAATGTCTTCAATATGTCCGACAATGAAGACAAGCGAAAAGCAGGCGAATCCAAAACCAACCAGTCTCGAAAGCCAGTGCTGGAAAGAGAAGGACCTTCCTTAGAGAACAAAAAGAACAAGGTTTACTCTTTCAGAAGAGACAAAATCCGCAAGATATTCAAAAATGGTTTTAAAAACGGTTTACAATTGCTAGAGTCGAAAAGACCTCACGAAGCAAAAATTACCAACAATCCTCTATATTGCCCGTACCACCGAGTAGTGAGCCATGCGATCAAGAATTGCTATATTTTCAAAGACTGGGTCGAGAAGCAGTACAAGACTAAGGAGATCGAGTTGTCCAAGAGTATGTTGGTAGACAACCAAGCTGCAACTACCAACTTCATACAGACACAAGCTAAAGCCTTCTGTGAGCAAACAGCTAAACCTGCTATCCTGAAGAATAAAACTGACTCACCGTAGCCTCTATAGAGAATGCACATGTCTAAAAAGATGAAGAAGATGCTAAAGCTACTTTAGAAAAAGCCCAGAACGGAATGGGAAGAGCAGAAGGAGCCCACCGTTCCAGCTACCAATTTGGCTCATACAGGCTCAAAATCTAAAAAGCTCAAGAGGAAGTAAAGTGCGACTCGACGTTAAAAAGAGTCTGCAGGGAGATCAACCATTTAAAAATATATTGATTCCCTCGAAGACTATGAACAAAAGGAAAGAACTCTAATTCAAATGAAGGAGTTATTTCCTGTTGAAGCGGCCGAGATTCTGGAGGAGCTAGAAGAAAACTCCGATAAAGAGATCCCTATAGTGACCTGCTACGTCGTCCACCTTGGTAGTGACTCTACGGAAGAACTTCGTTTTCCCAAGGAGGACAAGGTGCTCGCCATGAAGGCCAACCAAATCCATCTCAAAAGCGGCAAAGCTTTACCCCCAAATCAAGGCAACGCCCCAAAAGAGAAGGAAAAACAAGTCGCTAATGAAGAAGATGGTGGAGAACCGGCTCATGAAAATTCAAGTCCTTCCTCGGTGGACTATAATGTCTTGGCTCATCTCCGAAAGCTTCCGTCTCTCCTAAGCATCTACGAGCCTTGGTCCTATCTAAGGAGCTTAAAGATTTTCTCATTCACGCTCTACAAAACCCCGAGCGGTACCAGGTGTAGGGTTCCTAGGCACTCTAATGGAGTCTCACAAGTGATCAAACATGCACAAATCAAATTTTACAAGTGCCTATAAACCCTAATACGGATCGTTAACTAGATAAATAGGCGAAGCAAGCAAGTAAACGGAAATATAGCTAAAGGAAAGGGGCTACAACCTTTGTAGATCCGGTCCACCACTTCCTAAGCTCCGCGATGATCTCCCTTCGCTGTCCAAATCGAACCCTTGACTCTAGCATTGGCATCATCGAAGAATGGGCGGGCTTGATCGTCGGTTCGATGCCGAAGATGATCTACGTCGAGGCATCACAAGAACAAGCTCCAACTTCACCAAGCCTTGAAAACTTGTGAAGGAAACACCCTATACTACTTGGCAAGAGGTAGAGGATGAAGAAATAGGAATTGGGTAGACTTTAGTTTTGGATTTCCCACACTTTTTCATCAATCACCATTGATGTAGCAAGCTTTTTTCTCATGTTGAAGAAGAAGAAGATGAAGAAAAAGAATATGATAAGTCTTATGTAAATGATAAATAAATCAATACTTATCATTTAATAAACCTTGGTTAGTTGTAGAGAATGGACCATGGTTAACTAGAATGGTTAGGGTTAAGTATAAGACAAGGATGGTGGACTAATTCAAAGCTTCAAGAATGTTCAACTAGCAAACAAAAAAAGCAACCATTCTTTTCTCATCTTTTTCCAAAATAAATAAATAAATAAATAAGAAAAAAGAAAACCCTAATCATAATCTTAACCATGGTCTAATTCTTTACACTAACCCTAGCTTGCATGTATCATCAAACATGATACAATCATGTGCACAAAATATATCACATATGCAATGTGCACAAAACAAGTGAGTAAATCCATTTAAAGTGAACCAATACTAGTTAATGCAAAGTAATATATCAAATATATAATTATACATTAAATCATTAAATCAACACTTGATTTAACGATCCGGTCATATCGTATATAACCGACTAGTATCCAATGTATCGGCTTATCGAATCAATCCTTGATTCGATAACTAGGTTATATCGCATATAACCAATCGATACATTCATCGCGAGAATAGAATGCGGTATCACATACACGCATTATTCTCGGTCCCGCACATATCTCATATGCGCTCCTATTTCGTTTCGCTTGAGCCAGGAAATCTCTGTGTAGGACTCTAAAGACTCGTCAATACGCCGGCAGCAGATGATGATCATATCAAACACCCACAAGCCGCAAGCGGTCTGCTAAACGTAACGGCCACCCGGGTATTGAGCGATCAGAAGATCGACGAGCAAGCCCGCTCACACTCCTGTGAATCCAACCAGTAACACTTACCGTACAGTCCGGTCTGTTCGTCTGATATGTCGCATATCTCGCCTAGGGGTGGTAAACGTCAGACCCCAGTAGCTCGATAAGTCATGCCGACTTGAGGTCCATAACATTCGTGAAACTACTGATAACTCTTACCAGTATATCACTGCAACCTTGGCCAGGGATTTCCTGTTATGGCCAGTCGAGCATAGCACAACATCAACCCCCAATACCGGGAGAGACGAATCCCCTCCTATCGCTCATTGCCTCCATGTGAATCGGGACTGTACCCAAAAACCACCTGTTTGCACGACTCAGTAGAGCCGTGGTAGGGTGGAAATCAAAGCACAGTGGGAGACACACAAGACTCTATGACGATCTCGGGTCAACAGACTAAGCTGTACCAGTGTCACCAGAGAACTGCCATCTGACGTGAGGTATAATACCATCTGGGAGTTCTCGGCGAGTCCGTTCAGTGTACCCAGTCTGCACTGAGCACCCGCATACCATCTCCGATGTCAAACACCAATGGATATGGGATCATCCATCGCCCATCGCATGGGTCGAGAAGATATACGCTAGTCTACTCTGGAATATCGATGCCCCGTCTCGATATTCCCTCGACTAGGAACATTTCAAGGATGTACTCATGGACTATCCAGGCCCCGCTAGTATGATCTGCATCATAGTCCTGGAAGTCAAGTACACATCCTAAGGGCTTTATCAACATGTAACAGAGAGACGGAAAGTATACACGTTAAGACAAAGAGCAACCAGATAGCGTACTATCATGTCGAGCAAGAAAGTCCTACCTATATATGTCCCAGCATCCACCACAATATACATCCAATGTACAGTAATGGCCTCTAGGGCATACATATAACTAACAATCTCCCACTTGCACTAGGGCCATCTGTAGCAGTGGTTGCAGTATCACATACTCAACCATCCCCTAAAAGTCTCTCTTTGGGAAAAGGCCTTCGTGAGTGGATCCGCCGTGTTGTCCTCTGAGTCTACTCTCCTAACCTCGATCACCCCGGAGATCAACTATCTCCATGATCAGGTGATGCTTCCTCAGAATTTGTCTGGGTCACTGATGGGACCAGGGTTCCAGGGCCAAAGCCACACTTCCATTGTCATACAATGGCAGGAACCTAGTTCATCTTATGAACCAATATACACCCAAACTTCCTCTTTGGTAGTATCTTTAATAGCGATGTTACCAGCCTTTATCGTCTAGTTTGCCACGGCATCTAGCTTAGAACTCTTCCAACATACCGTCCCTCTACTGAGGGTAAAGACAATGCCTGTGACTGAAATTCAGTCGTCTTTATCACTCTGGAACCTTTCCAGTGATTCTCCCCAGGATCGATTGATACCATCTCACTTCAACTAGTGAGTATCCTAACATCCAATTAAATCTATCTCATAGATCCAAAGCTTAGGATTTAGTAGGTATCACTTTGATCCTATATGGAAAATCATTGTGATAAGCGGAGATTGATCGAGCGTAGCATAGGAAACTCCTTCCCTAACAAGAGTATGTCATCCACGTATTCTACGAGGATCGTCACCATACTCCCTACTATCCTTTTGTTTATACAAGGTTCATCTACCATTTTGATGATGTCAACTTATTTGACTAATCCATCAAAACAGATGTTCCAACTCCGCGATACCTGCTTTATCCTATAAAGCATCTTTCACACGTTTCTGCTGCTCCCACTGTGTACGAGGCCCTCTGGCTGTGTTCTTATAGACGTTTTCTTCTAAATCATTATTTAGAAAAGTAGTCATGGCACCCAACCACCAGATATCGTAGTCATGGTATACAGCCGTGGCAAGTAGGATGTGGATGGATTTAAACATAGTCCCTGGAAAAGGTTTCATCATTATCCGTGCCTGGTTGATGACGAAAACCTTTAACAAGTCTAGCTTTGAAAGTCTTAACCTTTCCATGTACATAAAGCAATCTTCTCAAGATATACTTGCTCCTGATGGGGATTTAACCCTTCATTTATAGCAACCAAAGTCCATACTTTATTGGTGTATAAGGATTCCATCTCAGATCACTAAGCATCCAGCCATTCTTACAGAGTCCCTACTCTCGATGGCCTGCTCGAAACTGGTTGGGTCATCATCTCATGATGCAATCCTCGCTCCCACTATCATCGAGAAACTGAGGTATCTCTCAGGTGGGTGAGGAACCCTACTAGATCGGCGGAGAGGCTGAGGTTCGTCGGAAACTATTGAATCCTTTGGTTCTGTCAAATCATTAGCAGTTTTGTACAGCTGGAACCTTTCCAGTTCTACAGAACTGATCTTGCCTCGATCTTGTCCGGATTTTGCTTTTGACATAGGACGGAAAATCCCAAATCTTAACTTACTTAAGAGATAGGATCTTCCCGCACCATATCTTATATGGAGTGGTAGGCACTGATTTGATTCGAACCTAATTCAATAGGTATGCAGCTTCTCAAGCGCATAACTCCCAAAAGGAAATAGGTAACTCAGTAATACTCATCATAGAGCACACGATATCTAATATTGTGTGATTGCTCCGCCCCGATACACCGTTGTGCTGTGGTGTATTCAGAGGAGTAATACTGAGAGAGAATCTCATTTTCCTTTAGAATAGTCCAAGGATTCCATGCACAAGTATTCTCCTCCCTGATCTCATCATAGGACATAATACTTATACCCGTATATTGGTTCTCTACTTCCTACTTATATTCTGTGAATACCTCAAAAGGTTCGGACTTATATTTCAACAGGAATATATGACTGAATCTTGAGAAATTATCAGAGAATATAATGAAGTATAAAGAACCAGTCCTGGCATGTGTAGACAGGAGACCTTACATACATCATCATGCATCAGTCCCAAGAGTTCATTAACTCTTTCTCTGTTTCCAATAAACAGAGCTATGGTCATATTATCTTTGTGACATGACTGGCAAGTTTCACAAGATGTAAATTCAAACTGATTTAAATATACATCTAAATGTAACTTCAGCCAGTCGGTTCGCATTGATATGACCTAGTCTACAATACCTCAAGAAGAATTCGTTCATTTCTGAACTCTTCTTCTTGTGTGTGTTCAGTATACAAGGAACTGTAGTTTGATTTAGAACGTCAATGCTTTTAGATAACGTGCCTGAACCGATCAGCTTTTGATATAGGAAATGTTCAAAACATTATCCATCAATACAAAATTTTATCATTTCTTTACTAATAAAGAGACTGATATGATTTTGTATATCAGGTTCGGTATCTAATAGCATTTGTTCAGAATCAATGTATTCGTAATACAGGGTGACAGTGACCAACCGACTTGGCTGCAACACTTGCCCCGGTTTCTGTCTCATGAAACTTATCACCCGTTCTCAGTTTTTCTACCTTTTTGTAGCCCTATGTAACAGATTACATATCTGGGATCCTGATCCGGTATCATATACCCAGGATGCAGAGGATACTGAGAAACAGTTCTTTATAATGAACACACCCGAAGGAGATGCATCATATGCACTTTCTTCGTTTGGACGGCATAGGAATTCTGGTATTCCCCAATTTCCTGCTCTGTCTTATAACAATTATAAGTTGGAGCGGGACCAACGTTCCCCAGCTCAGTATAACAAGCGGGTTCGGTCAATATTCCGTATTATTATCTTGATTAAGGCGTGATATGGTCGCTACCTGGAGAGAGAGAGAAGAAAACACTCTGCGTGCGCTCTTGCAAGATCAGATTGGTTATATATTTTATCTAATCAGGATGGCTCCCACTGTTTTTATCAAATCTTCCTTCAAACCTTAAAAGGAAAGACTAGCCGGGATTAATTACACTCTACAAGTTCGCCAATCTTTCAGCCAGGCCAGTGTCGGTACTTTGAGGGAGGTTCCCCGTGCTTTCACACGGACCTAATTACAGTAAACCTCGTTTTCCAGGCGTAACCCCGTTGACACCTTTCTAGACACCTACTTGATCGGCTAATTGTAAAGTGCAAAACTCTCCCAGGAGTAACAATTACTCGCAGTGGGTATCGGGATCCAACTATCACATAGAAGGTATGCAATCTCATTGCAAGTTTCAACACTTGAAACTCCCGATAAAGGTTTTTACCCCTAGCACCTATGACCTTAACTATGGTCAACAAATCATAAGTACTAGTCAAGTTCTACCCGTCATTTCGTGATTAATTAGACCCACCCATATGACCCTTAACTAAGGTCAACAAAGTCACGCGACTGTCCTAACTAATCGCATCATATGCGGTGTAGGAAGACATCACTTAGCTACCGTACACTGTGCCTTGACTATGGTCAACAAACACAGCACGAATACTAAGTACTCTACTTCCTAAAATGACGGAGGGTTGCGAATGGTTTTTGTGAAAACCTTTAACTCTTTGAACTTGATCTCGTTGCGGAATCAAATGGTTTTTAAATGGAATGTTTTCGAGGCTTTTCTAGTTTTGCTAAAGGGGTCACTCCCGGTGAAGGGATCGTCGGCCCTTTCCTCGTCGAATGAGATGCGGGATATATCATATATATCACTGTGCAAAGCGGAAACTATAGAAGCGATCAAAGACAAACCGAGAGTTGTAGCATCTGCCAGTTATTGCTAAAGGAGTCACTCCCGGTGAAGGGATCTCGGTCCTTTCCTCATCGAATAAGGTGCAGGATGTTCTATAATGAACACCGCGATGCAAAGCAAGAACTGTAGCTACCTGTTTTTATTTTGAAATTCGATTCCACAACATCAATTAGGTTTATTTTCTTTCATTAATCTCATTAATGAATATCCCATCATTTAAGTCCACCTAAACATCACAGATAAATATAACGTACGCTTATGCCATCCGCATTCGCCTCGATGTCCCGTCTGCACCGTTAGGTTAGGTAACTAACGGCAGAGCGGGGCAGGGCTAACGCGGGTGTAAAACATAAGCAACGTCTATATAATATATCATATATACTATATATAATATCTGTCACAGAACATCACATGATCACAGATAAATCACAGCAGAAGAAACATATGAAATATTGGATATACTAGGACGTCCGTGTTTTCAATACGAGCCAGTATAAAACACGGATTCCACGGTCGTGATGAATAGCCAATCCTACACCCCTAGACCCCTACGAGAGCGGCAAGCAACCCTACCAATTCTAGGGTTAGGAGACCCGGACTCGACTCCTCGAGATGGTCTCCCACTGGACCCCAGAACCCGGTTACTTGTGCTCCCCTCCTTGGGTCTATCCTAATGCGGAAAAGTAAATAATATACATCAACGGTGACAACTTCCGCAACCTGGAAGTGCCCCAATAAAAGAATATTACATACAAGTTTTTACATGAATGAAAATGAAAAACACTCATCTCACATAAAAAACCCCCGGCTATTCAAACACGACGATCCAATATAACATATCCAGCAACACATAACATCACATGTCATCAACGTAAGCAAACATGCGTATCCCAATTGTCGTTGACATATAGCAACGAAACCGGCGATATCACATATTACACTTACGGTCACAGAAAAGAAAGTGTAAAACTACAACAGTTGGAATCCGTAACCACCTCAGACATCGTATGCCTGATCAAATGAAATACTTAGACATCGCATGCCTAACAATTATAAACCCCGCATTTTAGTCTCATTATCGAAAACTCTTTTCAATATCAAGTCGGGCAATTCAACAGGATTCCCGACATTCTGATCGAATGCTCGTCGCAAACTTTAGTAGACGGCCGCACCCCCGAAACCGTCGACGAAGTGCACCAAGGCGGAACACCGCTGCCGCGAGCACCCGAACGGATGCTTTCGGCGACGGGGTTCTCCTACAGTCACTTGGTCGGGGCTATGGGGTGAAGCTGTCTATTAAGTTTACCCGGCGAGTATCCGCGTACGCTATGTGATTGCGACGGACTTTTGATCTCATCAAAATTCCGTGGCAACCGATCAAGTGAGACTAAAGTGCTATGTTTATAACATTCATTCAGTTATCACATAACTTTTGTGAATTCCAATTATTGTATCACATTCCGGATAAACAGAAAATGTTAAACTTTCCGATCGAACATTCGAACACCCAAGTTTTCCCGAAACAGCTCAACACATGAAATAAGTCTAACAGCATTCAGTTCGTGCCTCAGTACCAACGGTCCAGCCGTAGAAGGGTCAAACCAACGCCTCATATGTGGCACGCCGTACTGCCCCAAACCCGAAGGTTCAAAGGGCAGTTCAAGACGGTCACATAATCGAGTTAAGGTTTGTTGTCTTCTAGAGGGTCCATCGCGTTACTTGCACTACTTAGAACGTCGTTAAACTACGGAAAAAAATCCAACAATTGGAAATTTCCCGGCAGGGGAAAAATTGGGTATTTATATCCGGTCGAACTTTTTAACATATTCTAAAATTTATCCGGAAAGCCACACAGACAAAATCTGATACTCCGATCGAAACACCGAATCCCCAAAACAACCCCAGAAAATTCAACTCTTGAATAAATATTAAAAATTCCCAGGAAAACCAGAACAGAAAACTGAGAATTACGGTGAAAAATTAAATACACAAAACGACAAAATGGCCGCGGAACCGCCGCACGAGCCATGCTCGTGCCGCGGATCCGCGGCTCATTGATGGAATTAGTCCATCGAAATTCACAGTAACTCTTAGATTATCCTGCTGATTTTTATGAATATTTTTAATCGACAAAAAACCACGTTTTTCAAAAAAGTCCAGAGAGCATTTTTCAAGTCGGGTTTTGGGTCGATCGGACTTCTGATTCCGTCGGGACTTCGCCTAAGGCTCTAGCTAGGCTCTGATACCACTGTAGGGTTCCTAGGCACTCTAATGGAGTCTCACAAGTGATCAAGCATGCACAAATCAAATTTTACAAGTGCCTATAAACCCTAATACGGATCGTTAACTAGATAAATAGGCGAAACAAGCAAGTAAACGGAAATATAGCTAAAGGAAAGGGGCTACAACCTTTGTAGATCCGGTCCACCACTTCCTAAGCTCCGCGATGATCTCCCTCCGCTGTCCAAATCGAACCCTTGACTCTAGCATTGGCATCATCGAAGAATGGGCGGGCTTGATCGTCGGTTCGATGCCGAAGATGATCTACGTCGAGGAATCACAAGAACAAGCTCCAACTTCACCAAGCCTTGAAAACTTATGAAGGAAACACCCTATACTACTTGGCAAGAGGTAGAGGATGAAGAAATAGGAATTGGGTAGACTTTAGTTTTGGATTTCCCACACTTTTTCATCAATCACCATTGATGTAGCAAGCTTTTTTCTCATGTTGAAGAAGAAGAAGATGAAGAAAAAGAATATGATAAGTCTTATGTAAATGATAAATAAATCAATACTTATCATTTACTAACCTTTGGTTAGTTGTAGAGAATGGACCATGGTTAACTAGAATGGTTAGGGTTAAGTATAAGACAAGGATGGTGGACTAATTCAAAGCTTCAAGAATGTTCAACTAGCAAACAAAAAAAGCAACCATTCTTTTCTCATCTTTTTCCAAAATAAATAAATAAATAAATAAGAAAAAAGAAAACCCTAATCATAATCTTAACCATGGTCTAATTCTTTACACTAACCCTAGCTTGCATGTATCATCAAACATGATACAATCATGTGCACAAAATATATCACATATGCAATGTGCACAAAACAAGTGAGTAAATCCATTTAAAGTGAACCAATACTAGTTAATGCAAAGTAATATATCAAATATATAATTATACATTAAATCATTAAATCAACACTTGATTTAACGATCCGGTCATATCGTATATAACCGACTAGTATCCAATGTATCGGCTTATCGAATCAATCCTTGATTCGATAACTAGGTTATATCGTATATAACCAATCGATACATTCATCGCGAGAATAGAATACGGTATCACATACACGCATTATTCTCGGTCCCGCACATATCTCATATGCGCTCCTATTTCGTTTCGCTTGAGCCAGGAAACCTCTGTGTAGGACTCTAAAGACTCGTCAATACGCCGGCAGCAGATGATGATCATATCAAACACCCACAAGCCGCAAGCGGTCTGCTAAACGTAACGGCCACCCGGGTATTGAGCGATCAGAAGATCGACGAGCAAGCCCGCTCACACTCCTGTGAATCCAACCAGTAACACTTACCGTACAGTCCGGTCTGTTCGTCTGATATGTCTCATATCTCGCCTAGGGGTGGTAAACGTCAGACCCCAGTAGCTCGATAAGTCATGCCGACTTGAGGTCCATAACATTCGTGAAACTACTGATAACTCTTACCAGTATATCACTACAACCCTGGCCAGGGATTTCCTGTTATGGCCAGTCGAGCATAGCACAACTTCAACCCCCAATACCGGGAGAGACGAATCCCCTCCTATCGCTCATTGCCTCCATGTGAATCGGGACTGTACCCAAAAACCACCTGTTTGCACGACTCAGTAGAGCCGTGGTAGGGTGGAAATCAAAGCACAGTGGGAGACACACAAGACTCTATGACGATCTCGGGTCAACAGACTAAGCTGTACCAGTGTCACCAGAGAACTGCCATCTGACGTGAGGTATAATACCATCTGGGAGTTCTCGGCGAGTCCATTCAGTGTACCCAGTCTGCACTGAGCACCCGCATACCATCTCCGATGTCAAACACCAATGGATATGGGATCATCCATCGCACATCGCATGGGTCGAGAAGATATACGCTAGTCTACTCTGGAATATCGATGCCCCGTCTCGATATTCCCTCGACTAGGAACATTTCAAGGATGTACTCATGGACTATCCAGGCCCCGCTAGTATGATCTGCATCATAGTCCTGGAAGTCGAGTACACATCCTAAGGGCTTTATCAACATGTAACAGAGAGACGGAAAGTATACACGTTAAGACAAAGAGCAACCAGATAGCGTACTATCATGTCGAGCAAGAAAGTCCTACCTATATATGTCCCAGCATCCACCACAATATACATCCAATGTACAGTAATGGCCTCTAGGGCATACATATAACTAACACCAGGCTCCCTTTGCGGAAATTGATATGAAAGAAGCCCAGTACACTCTGCATATAGCCGCGGTCACATTTAAAGATGAAGACTTGTTACTAGGAACAGCTGAGCACAACCGACTGCTTTACGTGACAGGGTACAGCGACGGAGACTGGATTAATCGCATATTGATTGATCCAGGGTCCTCAGTGAACATCATGAACTTGTGGACTATGAAGAGTTAGTCAATGGACGTCCGACACCTGTCAAGAGAAAGGACTGTCATTCAAGGCTTCAATCAAAATTGCCAGCAAGTTTTGGGATCCATAGCTCTATTGATCAAGTTCGGGGACCTACAAACTAAAGCCAAGATATATGTGATCGACGCTGACACGTCCTATAAGATTCTCCTGAGAAGGCCATGGCTTCACGATTACGGCATCATTCCGTCAACTCTCCGTCAGTGCATGAAGTATACCAAAAATGGAGTAGAAAGACGCATTGATGGAGACATCCAGCCGTTCGATATGCATGAAGTCCGATATGAAGATTCTCGGTACTTTGTGAACCTCCAAAGTGTTGAGCCATAGCTGACCAAAGACAGAACGGCCCCAAAACTCAAAAACAAATCAAAGCCGGATGTCACTTTCAAAAGTAAAAACCTCTAAGTGCGTCCGCATTTCGGTAATGACACTGATGAGTCCGACGTTGGAAGTCCGTCCGTCCATAAAAACCACCCTCATCTTGGTACCGATATGGACGAGTTTGATATCGAAGGCCCATCTGACAGCAAAATTCGCCCTCGTTTAGGCAGCGACACTGAAGAGTCGGAGGAAGAGAACCTACCTTGCAACAGCTATATAGATTAGGCCCCCACGCAACAAGCAAAGCTACGAGAGACCTTCGAAGTTGCAGAAGGGTCCCTAGCCGTCACAAGGGTGCCGAAGCAGATGTGCAAAGAGCTCAATGTATTGCCAGTCTCCACCATGGATCAGCTGAAAACTTTCTACGTTCCCGAAAGGAAAAATGGACAGAAGGGCATCCTGTTTTATAGGTCAAATCCTGTCGCGCACCCGGACGATTTATCTGTGACATGCCTTCCATACGAAAGAGGCATAAGGGCCGTCCTCAATCCCAAATATTATGCACCCGAGATATGGGAATATTTTAAAAAGTGAGGGTGTCAGCTATATCAAACGGACTCCAAACTGATGTTTTATGAAGGGCTATAGCATCTGCCTCAGGTCCAAGCACTCATCGATGGACGAATCCCAGATAGACGGAGCATAGGTTTCATTCAACCTGATACCAAAACATGCTACATGATCCATGTTGGTGAATCCAGCGAGAGGTCAAATGATGACGATGAGCTAGCCGAGCCAGAAGAATCCCCTCGAGAGCTCGAAGATAGCGGACAAGCTACCTTCGACGAGCTAACAGAGATTGATTTGGGAATGTCCGATAATCCAAAGCCGACCTACATCAGCTCGCTCTTGTCAGGGGAAATAAAAGAGCAGATAATCGCTCTGCTGCATGAGCTCGCCAACTGCTTCACGTGAACGTACAAAGAAATGTCTAGCTTTTCCCCTGAAGTGGCCGTGCATAAGATGGCTATATCTCCTGATACCAAGCCGGTCAAACAAGCTCCTCGAAGAATGAGAAGGGAGCTAGAAGAAAAGGTCATCGAGGAAACTAAGAAACTTATCGATGCTGGCTTCATCAGAGAAGAAAGATATGCGAACTGGATCGCATGCATCTTCCCAGTGAAGAAGAAAAATGGGCAGATCCGAGTTTGCATTGATTTCAAACACCTCAACAAGGCATGCCCTAAAGACGACTTCCCGCTACCAGTCATGGAAATGATGGTCGACGACACCTTAAATTATGAGCTGTTCACCTACATGGATGGCTTTTCTGGGTACAATCAGATCAAGATGTCTCCCGAGGATGAGAAACACACAGCATTCCGAACCCCGATCGGAATATACTGCTACAAGGTGATGCCGTTCGGACTGAAGAATGCAGGTGCCACATATCAAAGGGTAATGACCAAAATCTTCGATGTCTTAATCCATAAAAGTCGTCGAATGTTATGTTGATGATTTGGTCGTTAAGGCCGAAGCCAAGGCCGATCATATCCAAGATCTCAAAACCGTTTTCACCCGACTGAGGGAATACAATCTGAAGATGAATCCTCTGAAGTGCGCTTTTGGCGTGTCGTCGAGAAAATTCTTGGGCTTCATAGTTCGACATCGGGGGATCGAAGTTGAACCATCAAAGATAAAGGCCATAATGGAAATGCCTCCTCCAAAGAATCTGACGCAATTAAGATCCTTTCAAGGCAAACTCGTTTACATACGAAGCTTCATCTTGTACCTATCAGGGAGATGTCAGCCTTTCTCAAAGCTCATGAAGAAGGGAGCTCCTTTTGTTTAGGACATCGAATGTCAAGAAGCGTTCGAAAATATCAAACAGTACCTGTTGCACCCTCCGGTGCTTGCTGCTCCTATACCAAATAAACCGTTGATTCTCTATACGACCATGCTAGATGAGTCACTCGGTGTGTTCCTTGTCCAGAACAACAAGGAGGGAAAAGAAAATGCCCTCTACTACCTCAGTCAAACTTTATTCGGGGCGGAACACAATTATTTCCCGATCGAAAAGCAATGCCTGGCTCTGATATTTGCTGTGAAGAAGCTGGGGCACTATCTGCTCGCTCATCGGGTTATGTTGATTTCCAAGGTCGACCCTCTCAAACACTTAATGACCAAAGTAAGCCTGGCTGGCTGAATGGCAAGATGAGCTGTCATGCTTCTTGAATTTGACATAGTTTATACTCCTCAGAAACCAATAAAAAGGTAAGCCCTCGCCGATTTCCTCGCTGCTCATCCCATACCGGAAGGGTCACCGCTAAATTGTGAATTACCCAATGAATAAGTGCTGCACCTCGAGAATAGCGAGCCATGTTGGGAGCTCTACTTCGATGGAGCCTCATCAATAAGGACCTTCGGTAAATCAAGCGTCCCGGAGATAAAAGCGGGGATAGGATTGGTGTTCGTCACGCCATAGGGAGGAACCCTATGACGTTCTTTCGCTCTCATCGAGCCTCATACTAACAATGAGGATGAGTACGAAACTCTGATAGCTGGTCTGGAGCTCGCCATAGAAATGGGAATTCTTCGGCCACGGGTTTATGGTGACTCCCAGCTTGTCGTCAACAAAGTGAGCGGCGACTATAAGATATACAGGCCTGAGTTAGCTCGATATAGAAGCCGGATGGTGGAACTCATGAAAAGATTCACTCACATTGAACTAATGAGAGGCCCTAGGGCATTGAACGGAAAAGCCGACGTACTTGCTCGCCTAGCCAAAGAGCTGGCTAATCCCAACATGGATGAAATTCTGATCACAGTCAGGAGCCGGCAAATTCTGCCCCCAGTCTCTTTACGAGAAGAGGAAAGCGCAGAACAAAAGAGAAATCCTGCCGAAGAAGTTCTGATCATTCAAAAGGAGCCTGATTGGAGAGAGCCCTTTATAGAGTACCTCCGATACGACAAGCTACCCGAAGAAAAATCTGCGAGGGTTCAACTGAAGAAGAGAGCTCTCTGATACGTGTTTGTAATAATACGCTATACCGCAGATCATATGACCAACTCTGGCTCAGGTGTCTTTCATTGGCCGAAGCCCAAAAAGTCATGAAAGAAGTTCACTCGAGCGTCTGCGGGGATCACTAGTCCGGCCCTAAAATGCAGCTTCAGATCAAACGGCTTGGATATTACTGGCCCACCATGATAAGGGATTGCGAAGAGCATGCAAAGAAATGTCATCTCTGCCAAATTCATGGTGATTTCATTCACAAGCATCAATCTGTTGCATCCTACGGTGGCGTCATGGCCCTTTGAAATTTGGACCACCGACATAGTTGGCCCAATTGATCCTCTATCATCCAAAGGCCACTGGTTCATATTGGCTGAAACAGACTATTTCTCTAGATAGGCTAAAACTGTCCCGCTAAAAGAAATCAAAATAGAAGATATTCTGACGTTCTTTAGACATAATATTCTATACCGCTTCGGTACACCAAGAAGGATCATTTCTGACAACGGGCCTTCTTTCAAGAAATTCAAAATCTCAAGATTCGCTACTCAGCACAAGATAGACTGGAGATATTCTTCCATCTATAATCCAAGGGCTAATGGGCTAGCCAAAGCCTTCAATAAAACTCTATGCAAGCTCCTGAGGAAAAATGCTTCATCCAACAAGAGAGACTGGAATCTCAAAATCACGAGGCATTGTGGGCATATCGTACCACGCACCATACTCCAACTCAATCCACTCCATACTCATTACTCTTCGGAGTGGAGGCGATCCTCCCCCTCAAAGTAGAAGTTCCAAGTTTAAAAATGGCTATTCGGCACATGTTGACGAAGGAGGAAAACATGCTCCTTCAGCTCGAAGAGCTCGACGCACTCGAAGAAAAGAGGCCTGCGGTACAGCAAAATCTAGAGCTGTACCGAGCCCAAATGTTATGGGCCTATGACAAGATGGCCCGTCTCCGAGCTTTCAAGAAAGGCGAATTGGTGTTGGTCCTCAAAAGGCCGATCATCCCCAATCGACATGCCAAGGGAAAATTCGAGCCAGATTGGGAAGGGTCATACGTCATCGAGAAAGTGTTCGACGGAGGATCCTACCAACTAATAAGTGCCGAGGGAGAAAGGCCTATGCCACCCATCAATAGTTGATACCTCAAGAATTACTATGCGTGAATGCTCCAAGTCGCAGAAGAATTGAGCACACCGGCCCTACGGTCTGGATCATATATCCTGTAAAATCGTATACAATCTATAGGAGTAAACGACCCCTATCTCTCCCAAAGTCCTACCGGCAAGACTACATTTAAAGTCCCACCGGCGATGAAGCTAAAAAACAGTATGTCCACAAGCAAAATGGGCACGGATGAAAACCTGAAAGGGCTCCATGAGTAAAAACAGCATGACTGGCAGCGAGTTTGTGGATACCCGAAAGGGCGCAAACTCATGAAAAGAGATAAAATACACTCGCAAAGTCCTCTCGACCTTGTAAGGAGAAAATCCCTGCGTGAGATCCTTACGACTCATAGAGGAGCAACACGCTTAAGAATCCACACGATTTCTAGGGAGAAAATACACCTGCGGGATTCTCTCGACTCATGGAGAAAAAATGATTTTATGAGAATCTTACGGCTCATAAAATTGAAAAGCATTAGGTGATAGGGATCTAAACCTGTCTCTTGAGCCATCGCCCCCCAACAGGCAACGGCAAATGATGAGTTACCCCTGGTATTGCTTCAGTATTAGCGGTGCTGATGCCGACCCAGAACCCAAATCCCAAGTCTTCCCAGGGCAAATGATGAGTCGCTCTTAGCATCGTTTCAGTGTTAGCGGTGCTGATGCCGACCAAAAACCTAAATCCCAAGTCTTCCCAGGGCAAATGATGAGTCGCTCTTGATATTGCTTCAGTGTTAGCGGTGCCAATGCCGATCAAAAGCCCAAATCCCATGTTTTCCCAAGGCAAATGATGAATTGCTCATGGCATTATTCTAGTGCAGCAAGGCTGATACTAAAAAAATCCAAATTCCAAATTTCTTTCAAATTCAAAAGTCCTGCCAAACAAAGCAGAAATCAAACAAATCAAATCAATGTCCCATCCGGTAGTGCTTCCAAGCTCAAAAGTCCCACTGGACAGGTAGGGAACTCCTAAAATAAATCAAATCAAATCAAATTAATAATCTCTGTGTCGGAATTATGTTTCGTCTCAGAATATACCCCGTGTCGAAATTATGCTTCGCCTCGGAGTATCTGCCCTCCCAGTCGGAATTATGCTCCGCCTCGGAATCAAGTCGACCAACGACTTCCTTGTCGGAATTATGCTCCGCCTTGAAATCAAGTCAACCAGTGACCTCCTTGGCGGAATCAAGCTCCACCTCGGAAACAAGCCGAATCCCAACACTGCAAAAAGCGGAGCAAGTCAAATCCCACCATGACACCGTGGAAAGCGAAGCAAGTCAAATCCAATCCCTGACACTGCAAGAAGCGGAGCAAGTCAAATCAAACCCCAACACCGCAAGAAGCGGAGCAAGTCAAATCAAGTCTCGACCGTCCACGTCACTAAAATGGCAACACCGACCATCCAAGTCACTAAAAGGGCAGTATCGACCGTCCACGCTGCAAAAAAGGCAGCACCGACCGTTCAAATCGCTAAAATAGCAGCACCGACCGTCCAAATCGCTAAAAGGGCAGCACGACCATCCACGTCGCTAAAAAGACAGCACCGACCGTCCACGTCATAAAAAGGGCAACACCGACCGTCCGCGTTGCTAGAAGGGCAGCATTGACCGTCCACGTCGCAAAAAGGGCAGTATCGACCCCCACGTCGTCAAAATGGGAACCAAATCAAGCTCGATATAAAGCAAGATCCATCAATTTCATGCACACAACCCCCCATGCGGTGTGCATTTATTGATAGGGGCACTTTGTTGCGGTCAAAAATTACACGCCGGTTGACTAAGTCAAAATCAAAGTCAATCCTAAACCAAGTCGGCCTAAGCCTGGGTCAAGACCGAGCATGGAAGGGACCGGCCCTATGACAAAAAGAATGAAGCCATAAATTAATTTAATATAATTCTTTCCTTTTAGAAATAAATGTATGTGAAATGGGAAAGAAGCCAAAATTTTGTAAACCCCATGGCTTATGTGCAAAAGAAAAAGAGATAAGCACATAAGATATGGGGTGGCACAAGTGTCGTTTGGCAAAGCTCAAGAGGCTATATATAAAGTGTGTAGCCTATAAAGGCAAACATGATGAAAAAATCAAGGACTTTTCATTCTCTCAAAAAAAAGTCTAGGGTTCTGTTTCCTTCTCCTTCCTCAAGGTTCTAAACCTTCTTCCTTTTTCATAAATTAAATCAAGAGTTTTACTCTTCTTTTCCCAAAAAGGAATAGTTTTTCACCATAAAACCCATAAAGGGAAGCTCAGATCTCCCATCAGATCTCTAAAAGGGGAGATTTTTAAATCTCACCCTCCATTTTTTCTCCAAGATCCAGCCAACACAGAGGAGGAAGAAGGAGAGCTATCTCCAAAAATCTCACTTTGGGAAGATCCAAGACTCAAGAGAAAACCCATGGCTCAAGGGAGAAGAAAGGGGTCCCCTCATCATCTCCGAAAATCTCTTAGGAGTTTAACTCCACAAAAAAATAATAAATAAAATAATAAATCCCTTTCCTTTAGGAGTTTAACTCCAAAAGTCAACCGGGGAGTACAACCCCCGATGCAGGGGCTAAGCCCCTTATCCCTTTTTTTTAGGAGTTTAACTCCAAAAGTCAACCGGGGAGTACAACTCTCTATGCAGGGGCTAAGCCCATCTTCCCTTTTTTTAGGAGTTTAACTCCAAAAGTTAATCGAAAGTACAACTCCCAGCACAGGGGTTAAGCCCCTTTTTCTGCGATCGCCCAGCGCCCATGCGCCAGGCACGTGAGGAGCTGACGCCCAGCACATGTGTCTGCATGCCAAGAACGTGAGGCGCTGGCACCCGGCGCCCACATGCCAAGCACGTGAGGTGCTGGCGCCCAGTGCCCACACGTCCTTAGGACGCCGCTCACCCTTTTTTTATTATTATTTTTTATACACACTCCACACTCAAAACGCGTCCACCATTAGAAAAAAATTTCTAATGCGGCGCTGCCCCGTACCCTACAAGGGGATTGCTAGCCTTCTTGACCCCCAGCCCGCTATCCGGATAGCGGGACCCCCGTAAACTCTGCGAGATCCCCGATATACCCAAAACCCCTCAAAACACAACACACGCACTCTGCACTGTAGGGTTCCTAGGCACGCTGATGAGGTCTCACAAGGCATCAACCATGCCAATTTCAAAAATTAGAGGTGCCGAGAAACCCTAATACGGATCGTTAACTAGATGTCTAGGCGAAAAAGCAAAACTAGTTAACACTTAACTACAAGAATACGGAAATACAACCTTTGTAGATCCGGTCCTCCACCTCCATAGCTCCGCAATGAAGTCTCCTCGCTGTCCAAATGGTAACCTGGGCTCTAGCGTCGGCTTCATCGGAGAAATGGACGGGCAAGGTCGTCGGCTTCGTGCCGAAGATGATCTACGTCGAGGCATCACTAGATCAAGCTCCAACTTCACCAAGTCAAGAAACTTGTGAAGAAAACACACTCTGCTACTTGGCAAGAGGTAGAGGATGAAGAAATAGAAGTGGGTAGACTTTAGAATTGGATTTCTCACTCATTTTCATCAATCACCATTGATGAAGTGAAGCTTTCTTCATGAATGAAGATGAAGAAGAAGAAGCATATATCATTATGATAATTTTCCAAATAGAAAATAAAAGGAATCCTTATCATAATCTAACCATGGTGAAGTGTAGAGAATCAACTAGGGTTAAGTGGAGTGGTTAGGGTTAAGCATTAGACAAAATGGTCACTTTGGTCAAATGTTCAAGAAGCTTCAACTAGAAAACAAATTAAGCCACCATTTTCCCATTATGCTTATCATTTTCAAAATGAATAACTAAATAAGATAAATCAAAAAGAAAACAAAACCCTAACCATTCATATAACCATGGTTTAGTCTTTACACAAACCCAAGTTAGCATGCATCATCAAACATGATACAAACTTGTGTACAAATCAAGTGAGAAAATCCATTTAAAGTGAACCAATACTAGTTAGTGCAAAGTAATATATCAAATATATAATTACGCATTAAATCATTAAATCAACCTTGATTCAATGATCCGGTCATGTCGCACACAACCGACTAGTATTCAATGTATCGGCTTATCGAATCAATACTTGATTCGATAACTAGGTTATATCGTATACAACCAATCGATACATTCATCGCGAGAATAGAATACGGTATCACATA
The DNA here is from genome assembly GCA_030015575.1 of Agapanthus africanus. Classification (NCBI taxonomy): domain Eukaryota; kingdom Viridiplantae; phylum Streptophyta; class Magnoliopsida; order Asparagales; family Amaryllidaceae; genus Agapanthus; species Agapanthus africanus. Next base: position 853,939,966 of record JASDDO010000024.1, read on the forward strand.
CACGCATTATTCTCGGTCCCGCACATATCTCATATGCGCTCCTATTTCATTTCGCTTGAGCCAGGAAACCTCTGTGTAGGACTCTAAAGACTCGTCAATATGCCGGCAGCAGGTGATGATCATATCAAACACCCACAAGCCGCAAGCGGTCTGCTAAACGTAACGGCCACCCGGGTATTGAGCGATCAGAAGATCGACGAGCAATCCCGCTCATACTCCTGTGAATCCAACCAGTAACACTTACCGTACAGTCCGGTCTGATCGTCTAATATGTCGCATATCTCGCCTAGGGGTGGTAAACGTCAGACCCCAATAGCTCGATAAGTCGTGTCGATATGAGGTCTATAACAATTCGAGAAACTACTGGTAACACTTACCAGTAAATCTCAGCAACCCTGGCCAGGGATTTCCGGTTATAGCCAATCAAACACAGCGCAACATCAACTCCCTATACCGGGAGAGACGAATCCCCTCCTATCGCTCATTGCCTCCATGTGATTCGGGACTGTACCTAAAAACCACCGTTTTGCATGCCCTCTTGGACGTGGTAAGATGGAAATCAAAGCACAGTGGGAACCACACAAGACTCTATGACGATCTCGGGTCAACAGACTACTCTGTACCAGTGTCACCAGAGAACTGCCATCTGACGTAAGGTATAATACCATCTGGGAGTTCTCGGTGAGTCCGTCCAGTGTACCCAGTCTCTACTGAGCACCCGTATATCATCTCTGATGTCAAACACCAATGGATATGGGATCATCCATCGCCCATCTGTATGGGTCAAGAAGGTATACGCTAGTCTACTCTGGTATATCGATGCCCCGTCTCGATACACCCACGACTAGGGACTTTGAAGGATGTACTTATGGACTACCATGTCCCCACTAGTATGATCCGCATCATAGTCCAGGTAGTCAAGTACACATCCTAAGGGCTTTACCAACATGTAACAGAGAGACAATCAGTGTACACGTTAAGGTAAAGGGTAACCAGATAGCATACTATCATGTCGAGCAAGAAAGTCCTCCCTATATATGTCCCAGCATCCACTACAATATACATCCTATGTACAGTAATGGCCTCTAGGGCATACATATAACTAACAATCTCCCACTTGCACTAGGGCCATCTGATAGCAGTGGTTGTAGTATCTCATACTCAACCATCCCATAAAAATCTCTCTCTGGGAACAGGCCTTTGTGAGTGGATCCGCTGTGTTGTCCTCTGAGTCTACTCTCCTAACCTCGATCTCCTTGGAGATCAACCATCTCCATGATCAGGTGACACTGCCTTAGAATATGTCTGGATCACTGATGGGACCGGCGTTCCTTGGCATAAGCCACAACTCCATTGTCTCACAATGGTTGGAACCTAGTTCATCTCATGAACCACTATACACCCAAACAGCATCTTTGGTAGCATCTTAAGTAGCGATGTATCCTGCCTTTATCGTCTAGTATGTCACGGTATCTAGCTTGGAACTCTTCCAACATACCGTCCCTTTACTGAGGGTAAAGACAATGCCTGTGACTGACATTCAGTCGTCTTTATCACCCTGGAACACTTCCATTGATTTTCGCCAGGATCATCTGATACCATCTCACTACAACTAGTGAGTATTCTAACATCCATTTAGATCTATCTCATAGATCCAAAATCCAGGATTTAGTAGGTATCATTATGATCCTATATGGAGAATCCATGTGATATAGCGGAGATTGATCGAGCGTAGCATAGGAAACTCTTTCCCTATCAAGAGTATGTCATCCACGTACTCTACGAGGATCGTCACCATACTCCCTACTAACTTTTTGTTTATACAAGGTTCATCTACCATTTTGATGATGTCAACTTCTTTGACTAATCCATCAAAACAAATGTTCCAACTCTGCGATGCCTGCTTTATCCTATAAAACATCTTGTACACGTTTCCGCTGCTCCCACTGTCTACGAGGCCCTCTGGCTGTGTACTTATAGACGCACTCTTCTAAAACATCATTTAGAAAAGCTGTCATGACACCCAACCACCAGATATCGTAGTCATGGTATGTAGCCGTGGCAAGTAGGATCTGGATGGACTTAAGCATAGACACTTGAAAAGGTTTCATCATTATCCACGCCTGGTCGATGACGAAAACCTTTAACAAGTCTAGGTTTGAAAGTCTCAACTTTTCCATGTACACCAAGTAATCTTCTCAAGATTTACTTGCTCCTGATGGGGATTTAACCCTTCAGATATAGCAACTAAAGTCCATACTTTGCTGGTGTATAAGGATTCCATCTCAGATCGCTAAGCATCCAGCTATTCTTACAGAGTCTTACTCCTGATGGCCAGCTCGAAACTAGTTGGGTCATCATCTTATGATGCAATCCTCGCTCCCACTGTCATAGAGAAACCGAAATATCTCTCAGGTGGGTGAGGAACCCTACTAGATCGGAGGAGAGGCCGAGGTTCGTTGGAATCTACTGAATCCTTTGGTTCTTTCAAATCATCTGCTGTAGTTTGTATAGCTGGAACCTTTCCAGTTCTACATAACTGACCTTGCCTCGAGCTTGTCCGGATTATACTTTTAGACATAGCCCGGACAACCCCAAATCTTAACCAACTTAAGATATGGGCTCTTCCCTTATCATATCAAATATGAAGTGGTAGGCAACTGATTTGATTTGAACCCTATTCAATAGGTATGCAGCTTCTCAAGTGCATAACTCCCAAAAAGGAAATAGGTAACTCAGTAGTACTCATCATAGAGCACACCATATCATATAGGGTGTGATTGCTCCGCCCCGATATACCATCGTGCTATGGTGTATACGGAGGAGTAATGCTGAGAGAGAATCTCATTCTCCTTTAGAATCATCCAGGAATTCCGTGCTCAAGTATTCTCCTCCTTGATCTCATCATAGGACATAATACTTATACCCGTGTTTGGTTCTCTACTTCTAACTTATATTCTGTGAATATCTCAAAAGGTTCGGACTTGTGTTCCAACAGGAACATAGGTCTGAATCTCGAAAGATCATCAGAGAATGTAATGAAGTACAAAGAACCGGTCCTGACATGTGTAGACAGGGGACCTACATACATCAACATGTATCATCCCAAGAGTTCACTAACTCTTTCTCTGTTTCCAGTAAACTGAGCTATGGTCATCTTATCTTTGTGACATGACTGGCAAGTTTCACAAGATGTAAATTCAAACTGATTTAAATATGCATCTAAATGTAACTTCAGCTAGTCGGGTCGCATTGATATGACCTAGTCTACAATACCTCAAGAAGGATTCGTTCATTTCTGAACTCTTCCTCTTATGTGTGTTCCATATACTAAGAACTGTAGTTTGATTTAGAACATCAATGCTTTTAGATAACGTGCCTGAACCGATCAACTTTTGATATAGGAAATGTTCAAAACATTATCCATCAATACAAAATTTTATCATTTCTTTACCAATAAAGAGATTGATATGATTTTGTATATCAGGTTCGGTATCTAATAACATTTGTTCAGAATCAATGTATTTAGAATACAGGGTGACAGTGACCAACAGACTTGGCTGCAACACTTGCCCCGTTTTCTGCCTCATGAAACTTATCACCCATTCTCAGTTCTCTACCTATCTGTAGCCCTATGTAACAGATTACATATCTGGGATCCTGATCTGGTATCACATACCCAGGACGTGGAGGATACAGAGAAACAGTTCTTTGTAACGAACACACCCGAAGATGATGCATCATCATGCACTCTCTTCGTTTGGGCGGCACGGAAAATCTGGTATTCCCCAATTTCCTGCTCTGTCTTATAACAATTATAAGTTGGAGCGGGACCAACGTTCCCCAGCTCAGTATAACAAGCGGGTTCGGTCAATACATCCATATTATTATCTTGATTAAGGCGTGATATGGTCGCTACCTGGAGAGAGAGAGAAGAAAACACTCAGCGTGCGCTCTTGCAAGAATAGATTGGTTATTATTTTATCTAATCAGGATGGCTCCCACTGCTTTTTATCAAATCTTCCTTCAAACCCTAAAAGGAAAGACTAGCCGGGATTAATTACACACTACAAGTTCGCCAATCTTTCAGCCAGGCCAGTGTCGGTACTTTGAGGGAGGTCCCCCGTGCTTTCTCACGAACCTAATTAATGTTAAACCTCGTTTTCCCAGAGGCGTAACCCCGTTGACACCTTTCTAGACACCTACTTGATCGGCTAATTGTAATGTGTAAAACTCTCCCAGGAGTAACAATTACTCGCAGCGGGTATCGGGATCCAACTATCTCATAGAAGGTATGCAATCTCATTGCAAATTTCAACACTTGAAATTCCCGATAATATTTTGCCCCGAACGATCTATGACCTTGATAAAGTCAACAAACCATAGACCGCAAGTCAAGTTCAACCCGTCATTTCTTGATTGAATCAAACCCACCCGCACGACCCTTGACAAGGTCAACAAGGCCGCACGACTACCCTAACCCAATCTGCATCATATGCATAAGCAGATAAATACTGGTTAGCTACCGCACACTGCGCCTTGACAAGGTCAACAAACGCAGCACGAATACTAAACAGGATTTATCTGAAATGACGGAGGGCTACGACAGGTTTTTCTGAAAACCTATTGCGTAATGAACTTGATATCGTTGTAGAATCAAATGATTTTAAAATGGATTGTTTTTTAGGCTTTTCTAGTTTTGCTAAAGGAATCACTCCCGGTGAAGGGATCGTCGGTCCTTTCCTCGTCGAATGAGGTGCGGGATATATCATATATATCACTGTGCAAAGCAGAAACTATAGAAGCTACCAAAAGACAAACCGAGTGTGTAGCATCTGCCAGTTATTGCTAAAGGAGTCACTCCCGGTGAAGGGATCTCGGTCCTTTCCTCATCGAATAAGGTGCAGGATATATCATATATACCGCTGTGCAAAGCAAGAACTGTAGCTACCCTTTTTATTTTGAAATTCGATTCTACAACATCATTAGGTTTCTTTTATTTCATTAATCTCATTAATGAAGTCCCATCATTTAAATTACCTAAACATCACAGATAAATACGACGTACACTTATGCCATCCGCATTCGCCTCGATGTCCCCTCGTGCACCGTTAGGTTAGGTAACTAACGGCAGAGCGGGGCAGGGCTAGCGCGGGTGTAAAACATAAGTAACGTCTATATAATATATCATATATACTATATACTGTATCTATCACAGAACATCACATGATCACATCACAGATATCGCAGCAGAAGAAACATATGAAATATTGGATATACTAGGACGTCCGTGTTTTCAATATGAGCCAGTATAAAACACGGATTCCACGGTCGCGATGAATAGCCAAACCCACACCCCTAGACCCCTACGAGAGCGGCAAGCAACCCTACCAATTCTGGAGTTAGGAGACCCGGACTCGACTCCTCGAGTTGGTCTCCCACTGGACCCCAGAACCCGGTTACTTGTGCTCCCCTCCTTGGGTCCATCCTAGTGCGGAAAAGTAAATAATATACAAAGGGTGACAACTTCCGCAACCTGGAAGTGCCCCAAATAAAAGAATATTACATACAAGTTTTTACATGAATGAAAATGAAAAACACTCATCTCACATAAAAAAACCCCGGCTATTCAAACACGACGATCCAATATAACATATCCAGCAACACATAACATCACATGTCATCAACGTAAGTAATTATGCGCATCCCAATTGTCGTTGACATATAGCAACGAAACCGGCGATATCACACATTACACTTACGGTCACAGAAAAGAAAGTGTAAAACTACAACAGTTGGAATCCGCAACCACCTCAGACATCGCATGCCTGACCAAATGAATTACTTAGACATCGCATGCCTAACAATTATAAACCCCGCATTTTAGTCTCAAAATCGAAAACTCTTTTCAATATCAAGTCGGGCAATTCAACAGGATTCCCGACATCCTGATCGAATACTCGTCGCAAACTTTAGTAGGTGGCCGCACCCCCGATACCGTCGACGAAGTGCACCAAGGCGGAACACCGCTGCCGCGAGCACCCGAACGGATGCTTTCGGCGACGGGGTTCTCCTACAGTCACTTGGTCGGGGCTATGGAGTGAGGCTGTCTATTAAGTTTACCCGGCGAGTATCCGCGTACGCTACGTGATTGCGACGGACTTTTGATCGCATCAAAATTCCGTGGCAACCGATCAAGTAAGACTAAACTGCTATGTTTATAACATTCATTCAGTTATCTCATAACTACTTGTGAATTCTAATTATTGTATCACATTCCGGATAAATAGAAAATGTTAAACTTTCCGATCGAACGTTCAAACACCCAAGTTTTCCCGATACTAGATCAACACATGAAACAAGTCTAAAAACATTCAGTTCGTGCCTCAGTACCAACGGTCCAGCCGTAGAAGGGTCAAGCCAACGCCTCACATGTGGCACGCCGTACTGCCCCAAACCCTAAAGTTCAAAGGGCAGTTCAAGACGGTCGCATAATCGAGTTAAGGTTTGTTGTCTTCTAAAGGGTCCATCGCGTTACTTGCACTACTTAGAACGTCTTTAAACCATGGAAAAATCCAACACTTGGAAATTTCCCGACAGGGGAAAAATTGGGTATTTATATCCGGTCGAACTTTTTAACATATTCAAAAATTATCCGGAAAGCCACACAGACAAAATTTGATAATCCGATCGAACATTCGAATCCCCAAAACAACTCAGAAAATTCAACTCTTGAAAAAATATTAAAAATTCCCAGGAAAACCAGCACTGCATATTATGAATTACTGTGCAAATTTGGATGCCACAAAAGACAAAACGGCCGCGGATCCGCCGCACGAGCCATGCTCGTGCCGCGGAACCGCGGCGCATTGATGGAATTAGGCACACGAATTTTACAGTATCCCTTAGAATTTCCTGCTGATTTTTCTGCATATTTTTAATATGGAAAAATCCCAGTTTTTAGAAAAAGTCCAGAGAGCAAGTTTTGAGTTGGGGTTTCGGGTCGATCGGACTTCAAACTCCGTCTAGACTTCGCCTAAGGCTCTAGCTAGGCTCTGATACCACTGTAGGGTTCCTAGACACGCTGATGAGGTCTCACAAGGCATCAACCATGCCAATTTCAAAAATTAGAGGTGCCGAGAAACCCTAATACGGATCGTTAACTAGATGTCTAGGCGAAAAAGCAAAACTAGTTAACACTTAACTACAAGAATACGGAAATACAACCTTTGTAGATCCGGTCCTCCACCTCCATAGCTCCGCAATGAATTCTCCTCGCTGTCTAAATGGTAACCCGGGCTCTAGCGTCGGCTTCATCGGAGAAATGGGCGGGCAAGGTCGTCGGCTTCGTGCCGAAGATGATCTACGTCGAGGCATCACTAGATCAAGCTCCAACTTCACCAAGTCAAGAAACTTGTGAAGAAAACACACTCTACTACTTGGCAAGAGGTAGAGGATGAAGAAATAGAAGTGGGTAGACTTTAGAATTGGATTTCTCACTCATTTTCATCAATCACCATTGATGAAGTGAAGCTTTCTTCATGAATGAAGATGAAGAAGAAGAAGCATATATCATTATGATAATTTTCCAAATAGAAAATAAAAGGAATCCTTATCATAATCTAACCATGGTGAAGTGTAGAGAATCAACTAGGGTTAAGTGGAGTGGTTAGGGTTAAGCATGAGACAAAATGGTCACTTTGGTCAAATGTTTAAGAAGCTTCAACTAGAAAACAAATTAAGCCACCATTTTCCCTTTATGCTTCTCATTTTCAAAATGAATAACTAAATAAGATAAATCAAAAAGAAAACAAAACCCTAACCATTTATATAACCATGGTTTAGTCTTTACACAAACCCAAGTTAGCATGCATCATCAAACATGATACAAACTTGTGTACAAATCAAGTGAGAAAATCCATTTAAAGTGAACCAATACTAGTTAGTGCAAAGTAATATATCAAATATATAATTATGCATTAAATCATTAAATCAACACTTGATTCAATGATCCGGTCATATCGCACACAACCGACTAGTATTCAATGTATCGGCTTATCGAATCAATACTTGATTCGATAACTAGGTTGTATCGTATACAACCAATCGATACATTCATCGCGAGAATAGAATACGGTATCACATACACGCATTATTCTCGGTCCCGCACATATCTCATATGCGCTCCTATTTCGTTTCGCTTGAGCCAGGAAACCTCTGTGTAGGACTCTAAAGACTCGTCAATACGCCGGCAGCAGGTGATGATCATATCAAACACCCACAAGCCGCAAGCGGTCTGCTAAACGTAACGGCCACCCGGGTATTGAGCGATCAGAAGATCGACGAGCAAGCCTGCTCATACTCCTGTGAATCCAACCAGTAACACTTACCGTACAGTCCGGTCAGATCGTCTGATATGTCGCATATCTCGCCTAGGGGTGGTAAACGTCAGACCCCAATAGCTCGATAAGTCGTGTCGATATGAGGTCTATAACAATTCGAGAAACTACTGGTAACACTTACCAGTAAATCTCAGCAACCCTGGCCAGGGATTTCCGGTTATAGCCAATCAAACACAGCGCAACATCAACTCCCTATACCGGGAGAGACGAATCCCCTCCTATCGCTCATTGCCTCCATGTGATTCGGGACTGTACCCAAAAACCACCGTTTTGCACGCCCTCTTGGACGTGGTAAGATGGAAATCAAAGCACAGTGGGAACCACACAAGACTCTATGACGATCTCGGGTCAACAGACTACTCTGTACCAGTGTCACCAGAGAACTGCCATCTGACGTAAGGTATAATACCATCTGGGAGTTCTCGGCGAGTCCGTCCAGTGTACCCAGTCTCTACTGAGCATCCGTATATCATCTCTGATGTCAAACACCAATGGATATGGGATCATCCATCGCCCATCTGTATGGGTCAAGAAGATATACGCTAGTCTACTCTGGAATATCGATGCCCCGTCTCGATACACCCACGACTAGGGACTTTGAAGGATGTACTTATGGACTACCATGTCCCCACTAGTATGATCCGCATCATAGTCCAGGTAGTCAAGTACACATCCTAAGGGCTTTACCAACATGTAACAGAGAGACAATCAGTGTACACGTTAAGGTAAAGGGTAACCAGATAGCATACTATCATGTCGAGCAAGAAAGTCCTCCCTATATATGTCCCAGCATCCACTACAATATACATCCTATGTACAGTAATGGCCTCTAGGGCATACATATAACTAACATGCATATTGTGTTTGCATAACCAGTTTGACCCGTCAATCAGAGATTCCCTCGCTTCAAAAACAAGGGGTAATTAATGGCGGTTTATTCCGCGGCTACCGGAGATTCGGATCCCCATAATCAATAAACCCCGGCCTGCTCCATGCAGGGGGAATCTGTACATGCCGGACAAGCGCGCGCATTCCCATCTCAATGGTGTGACGAAAAACACCCTACACCGGCCACTGCCTCTCGTTGGGGTCTAGAAACGTATACACTAGTATACTCTAGAATATCGATGCCCAATCTCGATACTCTCTCGACTAGGGACATTTAAGGATGTGCTTATGGACTACCTAGCTCCCACATATATGATCGCCATCATAATTCTGGTAGTCAAGCAATAATCCTACGGGCTTTATCATTATGTATTAGCAACACGTAATAGCAAGTAAAACGTATATACACAACAATAAAGACAAACCAGATAGCATATTATCATCTCGAGTAAGACTATTCTATCTATATAGGTCCTCCTTCAATTATCATAATCGCGTACTTGCAATTACAATAATTGCTTTGAGGGCATTATAACTAACAGATCTCTTACCACAAATAAACCAAGAAACCATTCCAGTCTCTCTCCCTCTATCCACTCATTGTTCACATCTAAAAGATGGATAAAAAGAGACATAAGGTACAACACTCGTGGATACTCGATGATATACTTCACCTCAATTCCAATTTGAGAAATGCCTGCCGATGTAGCGTTGACCGGTAATAAGATAAGAACCATCGCGAACGGGAGTGAAGTGAACAAGAAGATACTTCACTCCCATTCGCGACGGTTCTCATCTTCTTACCAGCCAGCGCTACATCGGCAAGCATTTCCCAATTTAGAATTAAGGTGAAAGTATGCCATCGAGCGTCGGCGAGTGCTATGCCTTGTGTCTCACTCTCTTTCCATATTTTGGCTGTGAATAATGAGTGGATAGAGTGAGAGAGGCTGTGATAGTAGCTTGGTTTATTTGTGGCAAGAGATCTACTAGCTAGTTTATTTTATGTCTTGTGTCTCACTATCTATCTATCCCGTGGGTTCTCGAGCACGCGTCTTCTCTTCCCAATGGACGAAAGTACCGGATGTAAGTTTGATAATCCTTAGTTTCAATACAATTTTCTTATAATTATCGAGAATATTGTATATTAATACTTGTCTATTGATCATATTACACATGTTTATTAGATACGTGAGATTTATGATTGAGGACACAATTGAGGAAAGGATACTGAAATTACGAGAGAAAAAGAAATTTATGTTTGATGGATAATATTTGCTTAATGTAGACCATCTTTTAAGTTAGCCTCATTGATATCATAACCTAATTTCTACGACCTAATTTGATTTATAGGACTGTTGGTAACTCTAAAGATACTTTTCCAAAGTTAACTGAAGCAGACTTGAGATTTTTGTTCCAAAACTAATTTTTACTTCTGCCAGGTAAGGTAACTGCTTAGGTTGTATAATAATTATTTACTGAAATTTTGAGCATACAATTAAACATGTGATGTGTGCTTTATCTATAGATTTTTTCTTAACTACATGAAGATGGTGATGTTTAAAATTCATATTGCGGATTCATAGGGTTCTTATAAGTTAACGGTGAGGATGGCGTGCGTGAGATCCTATTCTAGCATGAAGTATGCAAAAGGTATACAAAACAATAGTTGTCATTCTAATTTAGTACTATAGTATATGTGTCCAGTTACTCTTTCATTACCCACTCATATATAACTTGAAAATCATTTATTTTGGTACTCTTGTTAGTGTCGGATGGGGATGAAGTCTATGCCGATCTTGAGGTGAGGAGAGAGATCATCTGGAGCTTAATCTCTCAACGAAAGAAAGTACCGGATTTAAATTTGATAATCCTTTCTTTATATACAATTTTCATATAATTATTGAGAATATATATTGTACGAAATGCTTCCAGTAGCTTGGCCTTCTTAAATTCTTTACTTCTCTCATACACCAACTTCAATTTTTTTGGATGCTCTTTGCTTTGAAATATCAATGGATTCTGCAATTACATGAGTATAAATTACCTGAGTTTTTCATCTAATTTCAAGCATGATAGTTATTTAACGACATTCGTGTCTGTGTATATATGCTAAATGATAAAGCAAAAGAACCGAGGATAGTAGGTTGCTTGTCGATATACCATTTAAAGAGTATAAACATAAAAATGTAGGTTTTAAGTTTTAAGAATAACTGCATATAACACACCCCTCATTTATACCCAGTATAGCACTTGGAGGGTTGATACATGCTATATGCGATATATACATGAAGAGTGTTACACGCAATTAATGCTTAGTTTTAATAAAAATATTGATTCCCAAGGAGATAGTTATTCTCTATACCGCCATTTTTCCAGAGGGTGTGTTTTTGAGTTCACGTGTCATTGCCCCCACCACAGGTTAGATATCTAAGATAGCCCTAAATCCCAATAGGTGAAAGAGAATGTCAAGTAAAACAGAAGATGGCGTTTGTTTTAGCATAAATGCATTTTTTTTTGGGTATTAACATATCAAACACTTTGCAGGCCCTTTGCTCGATTTCACTGAGTTTCCAGACGACGATGGCGGCGAGTGAGCTCGAGATAGAGGGAAAAGCACAAAATAAACTCGCATCGGTAGATGTATCCATTTCGTACATTTTTTCGTTTTAACAAGCTGTAAAATACGATGATAATGAATGGATTGAGTTTGTATTTTAATTGAAATTGTTATTTGAATTGAAATTGTTGTATTATTTTATAATTGCATGTGATTTATTGATTATATTATTTTTTGATTATTATAATTGCGTGCAATCGAATCATATTATTTGTTGATTCTTATAATTGCATGAGATTTGGTGATATGATTATTATATATTGTTGGTTGTAAATTAAAGCAACGTGTGTTGGGCGCGGGGTTTTCTGATTTAAAAAAAATACATGTCTAAATTGGTAATGGTTCTAACCATTACCAAAACCTCTGTGGTAACATTTAGAACCGTTACCATATAGGTTGGCAAAGGTTAATTGAAAGATATCAGATATCAGCAACATTATATAACGGTTCAAACAGTTACCATTTATATGGTAACGGTAGGAACCGTTACCATAGAGGTGGCCCCACTTTGATATGTTTCAGATATCTGTTACCATATTGGTAACGACAACTTATATGGTAATGGTTCCAACCTTCACCATATGGGGTCTATCGTAACGGTCAAAACCGTTACCAGATTTCTGGTTACGGGGTCTATCGTAACGGTTGTGTAATGATTGGAACCGTTACCAATATAGGTTTTGGCAACGATTCCAACCGTTACCAAATGCATACTTTGTAATAGTGACCTCTTTACATTGTTTCCAGCACAATTCTTAATCTAGTTACTTGTTAGCTTGGGTGTATATTTGACGGATTATGCTTCACTACCCTAGCCGGTTTGTGTTTGATATTCCGTACTCACAAATATCAAGTTAGTAGCTAGCTAGTGACTTTAACTTACTAAATACGGATTGCGTGTTGATTTGATGGTTTATGCTCCACTACCCTAGCCGGCACGTGTATGATATTCCATTCTTTTCGCAACAACTCGTATTTCTAGGAAATGGATAGAAGGAGAAGTATAGGGATTATAACCATTCATTTATATCTAATTCTCATTACTAGAAAGTCTTTCTTCATTATTACACTTCAAAACTTATAAACAACAAACAAACTCCAAAATTGATCACTACTACAATAATGGGTTGCCCCTACGGATTTAGCCGTAGGGGCAAACCACTGCCCCTACGGATTAATCCGTAGGGACACAAAATTATCCCGTAGGTGCAAAGGCCACAGATGCAAGTCTTCGTCCTGAACATACCCCTACGAAGTAATAATCACCCCTACGTCGTACTCCGTAGGGACATATATCCCTACGGATTAATCCGTAGGGACAAAATATTTATTTAATATATTGGTTTATAAAATAAAATACTTACTCCTACGGATTTATCCGCAGGGCCTAATACTTACCCCTACGGATTTATCCGTAGGTCCAGATAAATGTCCCTGCGAATAAATTCGTAGGGGCAAGTTTAACCCCTGTTACTGAGTCCATAGGGACAAATATCAGGTATCCTGATATTGTGTCCCTACGGCTAACTGTGTAAGGGCAAACGTCGTACCTACGGATTAATCCGTATGTGCAACAGCTGGCCCTACGGATTAATCCGTAAGGACAAAATATCAAGGTTTTTTTTTTAAACTGGGCTTCATGTTTTTTCCCCGTCCTGTGCATAATAATATATACATCATATAACCAAATACAGAAATATTCATAATCAACATCTCACCCATAATATATAAAAGAAATAAACAAACAGAATATGATATCAATCTAAATCATTGTGAACAAAAAAACAATCCCAATGTCGTCCAAAATATATACAATGTGTATCATATAAGTACATACATCCTCAAAATATTTAAAAAAAAAAGCTACCCTAGCTCGGTCCAACTCCTCCACCTCTGATAAACGTCGTAATCCGGTGCATCTGCTCCTCGTTGCGGCTCTGAGTCGTCAAAAACTCGTCTAATAATGGAGCGGACTGTACGGGAGTTTGAGCGGGCTATGGAGCTGCAGGAGTGGTCTGCGCAACCGCAGTCGAGGTAGTGGCTTGCGGAGCCGCAGCCGAAAGAGATGCATATAGAGCCGCAGCCGAAATAGCCTGTCGTGTCTGTTAAATTTTATCTGTAATAAGCAAGTAAGAACGGTGTATTAGATTTTAGTCGAATTCATATCATTATCAGGTTATTATGAAACCCCAATTTAAGAATACTTAGGGACTTAGGTCTTGTTTGGGTATCTAGTTTGGAAAACCATAGTTTATTTTAATTAGATAGTTTTATGCAAGTATGATTAATCAAAGCTAAGTCTACAACCAAATAAGCTCAGGCTACTAATATTGCATATGTTACTATCTATAATGTGATATAATATTTTACTATTAACTGGTATACGTACCAACATCTCCTTCAACTCCTCTACGGTGGTCTTCAAGGCAGCAACATCATGCTCTAGACGTCGCTCATGGGGGGTAGGGGAAGTAACCGCCGGAGTGGAGTCCAGCCTCATATGGGCCCTGCTAGGACCCAGTCCCCGGCCTCTCTCCCAACCTCCGTGGTGCTCTCCGTGTGCGGCGTCTAAGACAGGGTATAGTAGCATCAGATCGGTCTGTCCAGTAAAATCGATCCCCGATATCTCTACCTGCCCCACCACCCGCTCCTACACCCACATTAACCATTAAAATATAAGTATATCATTTAAATTTGAACTTTTCAAAACAAAAATTTCAAACCTGTTAGAATAAATATTAAGACTTACGCAATACTCCTGGGTAGCGGTGTCGGGGAAATCGAAGCTCTCCCATGGCGGGATCTGTCGAGGTGTTGTGGACGGCAAGATACGCGGTCAGCACGCTCGGTGTACCACCCTGCGCCAGGGTCTGAGCTCTCTGTAATTCGCTAAAAATTTACATAAATTATAAAATAACTCTTAATATTACATTATATCAAAATAGATCTATTGTAATTTACCGATGCCTCCATGGCACGAGTAATGTTCCTCGAGCCACCTGTATAAGTGGGGCGACCTCTCTTCGCCGACTTCCTATTCTCCTTATTTTGATCGGCATGTTTCTGTACAACACATTCAGATTTAGTTTTCTAATTAAGCAACACAAAAAAATAAATTATATACTAAACAATAAATTACATTTAAATTACAAACCTGTTTGCGCTGAGAGTCGAAATATTGGCATAAGAGAGGCCATGTATCTACGTCGACTCTCGCAAAGGCCGGAATATGTAGGAGAATCGCTCTCTCTGCCTCGGGGGTCGCCATCTATAGAGAATGGCAGTCGATCTTTAGCTCGTTCCTATTGTATCGGACCTTTGATTGCATGTTCTTCATCAGACCCTGGTACAGAGCGTGAAGATCAAGCACTCTCTCAGGGTGATCAGGGTCGGGTATAGGCTGAAAGTCATAATCCAACTGCAAATAAAAAAAACAATGTATTTTAATTGCAAGTGTTAAATAATAATAAATATATTGGATAACTCAAATGAAAATATATATTAATATCCAAGCTTGATCCCAGAAGAGAGCAAATGAGCGCCGGTGCTGATTGCCCCACTCAACGTGAAGTGGATACTTCTTTAGGATGCAGCTCTCGTCCCCCATATACTGGCCGAACCTCTCGGCATAATCTCCGGTATAGCAATAATCGTGGGTAAAAAAGAAGGGGAATGGTGCCTCCCCCTAGCTCTGTCGAGCCTCAATCTGTGAGACTGATTCGGCCCTCGAGTCCCCCTCTCAGGATGGAGCTGCCCTGCATCTATAAGAAATATCAAGACAAGAAATATTAAGAAAAAATGGTATTAAGAAATTAAAGATTAACGAAAATTGAAGTGCGATATATACCTCTGGCGATAGTAGCACGAGCCTGGGCCCGGGCAGCCGTACGAGCGGGACGATAGTTCTTCTGGTGAGGAACAGCCGGTGACCCGGACGTGAACGCATCCCCTCCAACTAGAAAATAAACATTGACGATAAAATTACATGAAGTTCATGTTTATTCTTAGAAGATATGTAAAATGAATAAATATTTTATATTTATTCATACTAATCTGTAGAGTGAGCGGAGAGTACGGAAGTGGCAGGAGTGGCCTCTGCGCCAGATGTGGACGCACCACCTATAATTAGATAATTAAAAATAGATTATATAATTAATTGCAAAAAGAATGTGTATATAAATAATATAATATTCTAAATCAATATGCATGCAATATAGGATATATAAACATACCCGCAGGTGCGGTGGTAGCCTCTGCCCGAGATGTGGAGGCACCACCTACAGCTAGACAATCAAAAAATGATTGTCTAAGAGCGAAAAGAATGTGTGTGTATTTATGGTATAACATCCTAAATCAATATGCAGGCACTATAGGATATATAAACATACCTGCAGGTGCGGTGGTGGCCTCTGCCTCTGATGTGGACGCACCACCAACAGCTAGACAATTAAACATTGACTATATAAGTAATTTTAAAATAAATATGCGTGTATATTTATAATATTACATTCAAAATGAATATGTATGCAATATACCTGGAGGTGTGGAAAAGTCCACACGGAAGGAGTCATCCGAAGGGGATACCGATCAGGGTGCAAGACCGGCCCTATGAATCTCCCTACGTAGCTCTCCGGACGGCAGAACCACTCTGCCTCTGCCTCTGCCTCCGCCTCTGCCTCTACCGCTGCCGCGGCTGGTGCTCCTGCCGCCCCTCGCTGCTTCGGTCGTCTTCATCACTCCTATATAAGAGTACAATCATTACATATGCATGTAATAGATGTATAGATCATAGAAATGTGAAGTAATAATATAACATTACTGATAACCTTTTTCATATCGTGGACGCGTTAGATATATCTACTTGGATTTCATCATCGATATCATTTCTAACCCACGTAACTTCATGATCAGCCGAAGACAACCCGTCTTTTGAAACAGACGGTCGGAGCACTCTAAGTCTTCTCTCTTCTTTATCCCCGTCGCTGTCCTCCATACGATCCTCGAATTCTAGGACATCGTAAACATCTCTGGGTTTCCAACGGCATACGACACACTATCCTGGATGCTTCAACCACTGTGAGTAGTAAACTTAGAACGGTTGGTTCGGAAAGATAAATGGATCGTCCTGACCGTAAAATCGAAGTGTGTTCACACTAGTCAATCCATATCATCTTTCCAAATCCTGAGATTGTTGCTCCACTTATCCGTATCGGTTCGCGTATCGTACCAAGTACATTGAAATATATAAAACGGTTCTGATCGTCCGGGATATTAGATAACAAGTATGCAATTTAAGTATCCATAATAAATCACACCATCCGATCCTACTGTCGCAATCCCACTATTCTGAGTGGTTCGAGATGTTTCTATATCCTTAACTTCAAATTTGTATCCAAGAACACCGAATCCCTTATAATATGAAACCTCCATACTAGGAAACTGAGCTAAACATCTTGAATCTCTCTCTAATGATGCAAACAAGTTCGGATCGTGGATCTGACAAAACAAATTTTATGACAAATACATAACGATATAAGTTTAGATTAAGACTGGTAGCAATAACATGTTATTCGAACAACTTACATGATCTGCAACCCAATCGCAAAAATTATCCTGATGATATTTTTTCAATCGTCCATCATTCCAATCAGGATGCCCCTCACGTACGTCATTAAAATGAATTATGTTCTCAACAATAAATTATGACATTAATATTATATCATTTCATACACACACAAACACAAATATAACAATTAATCCAAAAAAACTTACTCTCTAATTTCTTCAAAACATACGCTATTGAGGAGGATAAACCGATATATCTTGTTGATAAATATAGTGCCTACTCTCTTATAATTAGCTTTACCATATAGCCCGTCCTGAATTCTCCTAGGCCGGTTAAGCTTTGTATCAATGTTCTCGTCCAGATAGCGGGAACAAAATGTGGTTACTTCATCTAGAAGATAACCTTGCAAGATAGAACCCTCTGGTCGATTTCTATTACATATATACTTTTTTAGAGTGTAGAGGTACCTAAAGAAAAATATATTAAATAAATAAATACGGGCATATAGGACAACAATAATTTTATAAATTGCGTGAAACGAAAAATTCCACGTACCTTTCGACGGGATACATCTATCGATATTGTACCGGTCCAGCTAACTTAGCCTCGGTTGCAAGATGAACTGTCGGGTGTATTATGATATCGAAGAATGACGGTGGGAAAATATGCTTAAGATTACAAAGTATCAATGAAATAGAATTTTCTAGATTCTCCAGCGTCACAACATCCAGGGTTTTAGCGTACAATTCTCTAAGAAAAAAAAGCAACAAAGGTCATTGATTACTAGACCAACCGATTTGGGAAGGGAAGTCCTTAAGGCTAATGGGAGAAGGTGCTCCATAATAACATGGTGATCATGACTTTTTAGCCCATCGATATTGTCTTTCACAATTTTTATTTTCTTGCTAAATAATCCTGAGAAACCTGTGGGAACTTTCAAATCATGCAACACCTGCAGAAATATTTTCTTCTCCGGTTGTGACATATAATACGCGGTAATGGGAAGTACAAACTTTTCTGGTTTACCTACTATCGGTTTAGGATGCAATTCACTTCTAATTTCCCAGTCCTGAAGATCTATCCGAGCACGGAGGTTGTCTTTCGATTTTTCATCTTTACAAAGAAGCAAGTTGAGTACGTGCTCGGACACTCCCTTCTCTATGTGCATGACGTCCAAACAATGACGCGCTAAATTTTTTGACCAGTACGGAAGCTCGTAGATCATGCTTAACTTGTTCCAAAATGGTGGTTTGACCTGTTTTGCCGGATCTATCCTAAAGGTCATATTATTGTAACCATCCCATTGAGCAGTCACGTCCTCTCTGGACAATGAGGCTGGAGGCCCAAGAAGCTCCTGATGACCTTAAATTGAGCAGTGTCTAACCTGTAGGAATGATCTAGTCGCAGGAAACGCCGATGACCGCAATAACAAACCTTCCTGCTAAAATTCAAGAATTTCGATATTGTATATTGATGGCAATAAGGGCATGTTTTGTGACCATGTACGGACCAACCTGATAGCATTCCATACGCAGGAAAGTCATTAATTGTCCGCATTAAAGCCGCACGTAGTGTGAAGGTTGTATTTGTGTTTGCATCGTAAGTCTCTACACCATCAATGAATAAACATTTTAACTCATCGATCAAGGTCGGAGATAGACGTCAATATTGTTTCCCGGTGAGTTTGGTCCATCAATAAGAAGAGGTATTATAAAGCAGGATTGATCCATAGCCAACCAAGGTGTAACATTTCAGAAAATATAAAATATTATTTTTGGAATTTAATATTAAAATAATATATTTCGCGAAAACTACCCGATTTACGAAATTGGGGTTTTCGTAAAGTGGTATAAGTATATACCAATATTTGGAATTTATCGGAGATTAAAATGATTTATTTACTTTAATGATATTTAACGGATTTTTAGCAAAATCCGTATTTTTACATTTTTCTGTGACTTGTGAACATGTCATGTGCATGTTGTGTTTGTGCACATAGTTATTGTGTTGTGACTTATGAGTTTATGAGATAAAGAGAAAAGAAAATAAAAGGAATTCAAAGAGTTAGGAGTGTGAAAAGAATAGAATTTGATGCCTTGAGATTATTATGAATAAAAACAAAGAGATATTTGTTTTGGAGAGTGAGGTTAAGAGAGAGGAGAGTGAGACTTGGCTGCCCTCTTTCATCTCCCCCATTGTTTTCCCCATATTTTCTTCATCTCCTTCATTCCCACTACCTCCATGCATCACCTCCAATCCATTCTCAAAACCTCATGTCCCTTTCATTAAAAACATGCACAAAACTATCCCAAACCCTTAGAACCTTTCAAGTTTGGATTTTGAAGATTTTGAGAAACTCTATTATTTTCTTAGGTGGCCAAATAAGGTAATCACTTCACTTTTAGATTAGTATTTATGTTATATCGTATTTTAGTTTAGAATTTGAGTTAATTGGGATATGTGATATTAGGAAATTACAAGTTGCTGTTAGGTGGCCAATTGAGATGTAGTGGGTGTTTACAAGACCTTAGAGATTGATTTAAAGGCCTAGAAATGAGTTTAGAATCCGATACACGAAGTTAGAATTGTTCCGTGTCGGTTTTGTGAAACCTTAAGGCCTACAGGGTATCTGGAGAAACCTGGGCCACTTATGAGAAAAACTGGCAACTCCAGGGACCTATTTAAGACACTAGGAGACCACCCTGAGAAGACGGACCCAAACGGAGCACACGTGGCCGAGAAGGCCGGTTTTGGGAGGGTTGTCGCCGGGTCATTTGTGGCCATTGGTGTTGGAATTGGTTCGGTAGCTTACATACTCCATATACAACTTCCTATACTTGTTAGTTTTGTTCTAATTGACCTGAGCCAAAATATGGGAGAACATTGGGGTGTTTTTGGTTATGTTTTCCGTATTTTGGGATTCTTGGTTTTTATATTAGTTATGAGATTTGGTCGTTTGATGTTTGTATGTCAACGACGAGGGTTGTTTGGTCGTTTTTGCATGCGTAGGCTATAAGTTCTAACCTATAGGCAATCCATGTGCCGTATCGGTTTTCGGATATTGATTGTGTTTGCATTTCGATTGTGTATTGATTGTAGGTACTTCACTTGGACTTCCGAGACGACGAAGCACATCGACTTCAGCTAAGCGAGGAGTTTAGCAGGTGAGTAGATTAAAATCTATGGGGGAAGTCGGGTGGATGGCGTACAGCACCCCCGCAAATTATTATGGAAACGGATATATATAGAATATGGTTAAGGAAACCATATTAGAAACGTATGGATATGGTTAAAGGATTAATAGGAGACAAGGTATACCACGACATAAGATTTGTGTATTGTTTAGTGTGACATGATATGATAGAATTGATATATATGGACTCGAAACGTGAATGTGAATCACGATATGTATATGCAGTTATAAGAGAATAAGTAGGAGAATTAAAGTAGCAAGATATGAGATTAATAAGCTAGAATGTATATGTAAGATGACATAATGTGATGAAAAGAATATACGATGTGATATGATGACTTGATTGATATGTCGGTATACGGATGCGAGTCGATATGAGAGGATTGATACCTTTGCCAGTCCCCTGATATGAGATTGTTATGGATGCGACCTGGGATATAGGTATATAGATATATATATATATATTGTTGTGAATCATGAGTGTTATGCCGTACGAGACGTTAGGTCCATACCCTCATTGTCATATAGGCTGATAGGATCCCTAATTGTTTAATGCCGTCGTACGATGGATTACCGTATATGGTGAGCTTTACCTGATGATTGATCTATACCCTTGACTGGAGGATGTCGTACGATGGATTGTACCGTACGTAATGTTATGAGGCTGGATGTCGATTAATAGATTCACCGACTCGGATGTGTGATAGAGACGTATACCTTATAGCATCGCGCTCACGAATTATTTTATGCTACGTTTATGTTATTCTCGTTGCATTACATATACCTGTGCTAGTACACCTACTCAATTATCGATGATGCGTATATTACACTTACATGATTTGCCGGCTCACACACTTCATCATCGATAATTTCTATGTCACTTACACAGTAAAATTGCTACATCATTATGATATGTTGCTATAGTTACATATACACCTTTATACAATGTTGCATTTGACTTTGGAGAAATTGGGAACCGCAGGATATATTTAAAAACTGGATTCATTTAAAAGAGCGGTTTTCCCTTGATATGTGCATATTACTGTTCCATGTTTGCATACATCATGCTTTATGATTATACGTATTGAGATGCTGTTTTTCATGAGATTCTGGATTTGAGAACCGTGGTTAAATTTCAAAGAAAATTATGTATTGTCTTAAAAACCGGTTTCTCTTGATATGATATTTCGATACGTCTGCCATGTATTTTTTCAGTTCTGAGAGTGGCTTGTGAGACCCGATTCGAGGAGCGGGAGTCACCGTCTGCGAGTACATGGTGGACCCGGTATGGTTCCCCGGGGCGAGAGGTAATTTTCGTAGTGTAGACGATGAGCCTAGCAGAAGGAGTACTACCTACCGGTGATTGTATAGAGCTCGGCGGATATCCGGAGGATACCGTTTTGGAGTTTGATATGAGATGGATATGAGGACCGATCTGAGGATGCGGTGCCTGAGATGAGATGGATATGAGGACTAATCTGAGAATGCAGTGCCTGAGATGAGATAGATATGATGGCCGATATGAGTATGCGGCGCCTGAGATATGAGGATTTATGTGTCGATACTGGACACGGGTTTCATGATGTTTCGAGTGTCGGTGTTAGACACTCAGGTTCCATGATTTTGATGTGTCGTTGATGGACATACGTGGTTGATATCCTCATATATATATATATATATATATATATATATATATATATATATATATATATATATATATATACAGGCATATGTTTTCATGATGTTCGAGTGTCGGTGTTGGACACTCAGGTTCCATGATATTGTTTGTGTCGTCGATGGACACGTGGATGATATCCACATGCATACAGGCATATGATATCGGATGTTTATTTATATATGTCATTGCATTGACTCGATTGTTGGCACATATGCAGATACGGTCACCCTAGATATCATAGTATTACCTTTATGATATAGTTGTCCTAGGAATTGTTGTTTTATTCGATTTCTACCTGATGATGTTTTCTACTCACGAGTTGGCAACTCACCCCTGTTGTGCTACAGTTCTTGCGGGTTCGACCGCTTGGATCAGCAGCGGCATCGCTGGCAACAGCTTGCATTCGGGTGATTTGCTTTGGTAGGTGGTACACGTTGGATCGTACCCCTCTTGTATTTGTTATTCCTATTGTATCTAGTTAACTCCATCAATCAGAAACTAGTATTTGTGTATGTAGTAAGACTTAGCAAGACTTATAGTTGTGAGACTTAGAGCGATGGGTTATATGTTCGCTTGGTGGGTTGATATCTTGCTTTATTCTTTATCCTTTTACGTGGATCTTCACCGTTGGGCATCGTATACTTATATTCTGTCTTGCGTGGTTGTGAATCCGCCGATTGGCGAAGAGCTAGCTCCCGTTTTGGGATGCCTCTTATGTTATCTTGGATATGTGGTTTTGGATCAAAATATATAAGTGAGGTGCTGCCCAAATTTTCAAAAGACAAAACATGTTTTTCAACTAGTAAAATCCACTTGCACTTTTCATGTTCCATTATCCATGCATTTAAGAAAACTTTTGATTTCATCATACCTTTATTTCAAAACTTCACCTCTTCTATTTTCTTAAAAAGGTTTAGATCTCTGTGTTTCGACTTACTTAATTTACGTTGCGTGTTTAGACGTTGCGTGATTTAAGTGCCGGTCACGAACTAAATTCGGGTCGTGACAAAGTTGGTATCAAAGCGATAGGTTTAACCTTGGTTCGAGTCTATGTTTGACTATGCGGAGTATAGGGCATGTATATTTTTCGGAACCTAGGTTTGACCTTACGGATCTTAGACTTGAATAGGGGGTATTAGACCCGAACTTTCGTTATATAGGCTGACCCTGATTGATGGAGTAGGTAGCTTGAGTAGAGTGACGTACCGTATATATGTTCCGCGGCATATTTACGATACGATACTCCACTTAAGTGACCTTATGATGTACATATCTTGAGACTTGTGATTCTCTCCGTTCCCTTGATTATACATCCATTTGAGATCCTTGATTCTATTCGTTTCCATGATCATACTCTCACTGATTCCGTTCCTCCTTATGATTATGTATTCATTCTGGATCTGTTGATTCTTTTCATCCTTTTGATCTATTTTCGTCGATACTTGATTGAGGTTCCTGTCACCATGGTTTGAGCGCAGATTGAGTTGCTGCTAGTGATGCGGTCAGGACGAGCTCGTCGTGGATGAGGACTGACCATCGTGTTTTCTGGTGATATGGGAATGTATCGATTTAGTGTTTTTGTTGTGACCTCTCGTTTGAGCCGAGTGTACGGTTTTGTACCGGATGATCGGGCCATTGTTAGAGGCTGCCTATTGTGAGAGGATTGTTGATGTACAGTCTACCTCAGGGATTGTGATGTCGTCTACCGTGCAGACAGATGACCCAGCTGTTGCTGAAATTGATGAGATGTCACTTCCAGAGCTTACGAGCTGAGATCGCAGGAGCTTTCATGCAGAGATGCGACAGGTGATAGCTAGTCTACCTTGAGTTAAGAGACAAAAGTGATTCGTCGGATTTGATACGCCGACGCAGGCCCAGTTGAGTTGAAGGTTTCCAGTGTGGAGAATCTTATTCAGATCTAGAGTAGATCGATCCAGAGATGGCGTTGTTCGTTGGATGATCCGATGTGAGATCAGTAAGTTGACCAGGTTCGGATAGAGGACCTCATCCAGATGCGTTGTGAGTTGATCGAGAGCGGATGAATAAAGTATATTCCTCCGATGGTTGGGACGAGTTCCCGATGACGTGTTCGACTAGAGATCTTCTACAGAGTGATGAAGATACCGAGTTCGCGATTCCGAGTCCGTGTGAGAGATTCTAGATTGACTGTAGCCGAGAACATTTGCAGTACCCAGATAGCATGACGTGACGTCGAAGTGGACGATAATAAAGACGAGTGGAGTAAGAGGTTCGTGCGAGATGTTAACGAGCAGTTGTTACTCCCCGTTGAGATTAAAGATCGGATATGTATACAGAGGCGTTGGGATATGGCCAGTTACCGAGGAAATGTTGTTCTTAGAACGCAGATGTCCAGGAAACGAGAAGAGATTATGCAAGAGTACCAGCCTCCGTATAGTTCGGCGTAGGCGAGATCGGAAGAGACCTTGAGCAGGATCCTTCCTGGACACTGCTGCAATAAGATTTGCACCGAGGATCAGTTGTGTTACGTGTGTTCAGAGGGCCAGAGGCCGACGCCGGTGACGTGCTGCTTTACGAGTGGTCATAATAATTGGCCGAGAGATGACCAGAGAAGTGCCAGAGCAAAATCATTTCCGTTAGCACACCTGACCGGGCCGACGAGCCGATGGATTGCGAAATTTGTAATCCGCAGAGAAATGAGGACCCAGAGACAGAGGACACCAAACCGTGAGCAGGAGGCAAGCGGATGTTCATGTTCTGCCAGTTTTGGGCGCACCGACATTTTTCGACATTGTAGGAGGTGTACCCCATTGTCATTTGTTGCGATTTGCGTTGTGATCTGAGTATCACGCTTATATCGCTTGGATTTGAGTTTCATGAATTCGTTTTTGTGCACCATGGGTGCACCTACTGGGCATTTGCATTTTATGCATTGTTATTGCACTTGAGATATGCTTTATACATCGTTGTGTTGGTTTATGATTTGTGCATATTTATTGCACTGGAGATCGGTTTTATGCCTTGGCTGCACGTAGTTATGATTTCATGGATTTCATACAGTTGATTTGATTTGTGCATGTAGTACGCACTCGATTTGATTTTGCTCTCGATATAGCTCGCATGTGCTTGCAGTGCATTGATACGGATTTTGTGCACATAGTTGCACACGTTTTAGGATTTTATACACCTTGGTACACTCGGTGTTACTTTTATACGCATTTGAGCTATTGATGAGATTCCGTGCATTTGTTGCACTAGATTGGTATTTCGTGCACTAGATGCACCAGATTTATATTTCGTGCACTAGATGCACCGGATTGGTTTTTGTGCACTGGATGCACTGGATTTGTATTCGTGCATTTGTTGCACCTGATTGATATTTAGTGCACTGGTTGCACTAGATTTATACTCCGTACATTGGTTGCACCCGATTTATGTATTTGAGCATTGTTCACCAGATTTATGTTTTTGTGCGCGTTTGCACTTGATATTCGTTTTCGTGCATGCTACTGCACTAGATGCCTATTACGGACCTGACGCGCTTGGGTTGGATTTTGCGCATATTAGGCGCTTGATATTGGATTTTGTGCGCATCGGATGCACTTGAGTGAGATTTTATTCGTGCACGTCGGATGCACTTGATTTAGCTTTCATTTGTGCATGACGGATGCACTTAATTTGGATTTTTGCGCATATTGAGCGCATGATATGAGATGTGATTTTGTGCACACCGGATACACTCGATTGGGATTTTCATTCGTGCATGCTAGTTGCACTGGATTGAGATTTTCGTGCACTATAGATACACTAGATGTTGTTGTCGTGCACATCCGTTGCACTGGACAGATGCTTTCGTGCACACCCGTTGCACTTAGTTTTTCTTTTGTGCATATTGTAGCGCTTGTATTTGGCTTTGATTTCCGTGCGCACCAGACGTACGTGATTATTGGATACGCCTTTTAAGGCTGATTTTGCTCTTGAGCACTTTCATATTGGGCACTATATTATGTAGTAGCCGAACATGACTGATTTGAGGACAGTGCCTGAGTATTTTGCATGCATAAAAAGTTTACCAAGAGGTTGTCAAAAAGGAGCAATAGTCTCACTATTTAGTACGTGTCCGCGAGCGACACGAAAGCTTACAAAGGAAAACCTTTTGGGATTTTTAAAAGGTCGGAACGTATATTTTAGCAAAACATATATGAACATACATTTATTACTTTACAAATGAGCATCTGTCACTTATGCCGTGAGTTACGCATCACGCGGCTATTCAGAAAAGATTTTGCATGTGTCTTAATCAGTTTTTGAAGGTTTTTCTAAGGATGCATACTATACACGTATTATAGTATTTGACTAGTGTATATTGGATTTCAGTAGTGGATTTAGAGATCTGTATCTCCATGGTAACTCCTATGATATGCGTGCAAATCCGATGATTTGCGTGGTGCTTAACGGAGTTCGATTTTAGAGTTTTGTACTCGTTTTCAGGCGCACACGATGCGCTGTGTTATTTCTGTATCTCCCGTGATTTCGGAGCCCCGTTGATTTGAGCTGATTATTGAAATATTTTAGTATTTGGGGGTTTAAATTTAAATTCGGGGACCGAATTTATTTAAGAGGGGAAGATTGTAACATTTCAGAAAATATAAAATATTATTTTTGGAATTTAATGTTAAAATAATATATTTCGCGAAAACTACTCGATTTACGAAATTGGGGTTTTCGTAAAGTGGTATAAGTATATACCAATATTTGGAATTTATAGGAGATTAAAATGATTTATTTATTTTAATGATATTTATCGGATTTTTAGCAAACTCCGTATTTTTACATTTTTCCGTGACTTGTGAACATATCATGTGCATGTTGTGTTTGTGCACATTGTTATTGTGTTGTGACTTATGAGTTTGTGAGATAAAGAGAAAAGAAAAGAAAAGGAAAATAAAGAGTTAAGAGTGTGAAAGGAATAGAATTTGATGCCTTGAGATTTATATGAATAAAACAAAAGAGATATTTGTTTTAGAGAGTGAGGTTAAGAGAGAGGAGAGTGAGACTTGGCTACCCTCTTTCATCTCCTCCGTTGTTTTCCCATATTTTCTTCATCTCCTTCATTCCCACTACCTCCATGCATCACCTACAATCCATCCTTAAAACCTCATGCCTCTTTCATTAAAAACATGCACAAAGCTATCCCAAACCCTTAGAACCTTTAAAGTTTGGATTTTGAAGATTTTGAGCAACTCTAGAATTTTCCTAGGTTGCCAAACAAGGTAATCACTTAACTTTTAGATTAGTATTTGTGTTATATCGTATTTTAGTTTAGAATTTGACTTAATTAGGATATGTAATATTAGCAAATTACAAGTTGCTGTTAGGTGGCCAATTGAGTTATAGTGAGTGTTTACAAGACCTTAGAGATTGATTTAGAGGCCTGGAAATGAGTTTAGAACCCGATACACGAAGTTAGAATTGTTCCGTATTGGTTTTGTGAAACCTTAAGGCCTACAGGGTATCTGGAGCAACATAGGCCACTTATGAGAAAAACTGGCAACTCCAGGGACCTATTTAAGACACTAGGAGACCACCCTGAGAAAACGGACCCAAACGGAGCACACATGGCCGAGCAGGCCGGTTTTGAGAGGGTTGTCGCTGGGTCATTTGTGGCCATTGGTGTTGGAATTGGTTCTGTAGCTCACATACTCCATATACAACTCCATGTACTTGCTTGTTTTGTTCCAATTGACCTGAGCCAAAATCTGGGAGCACATTGGGGTGTTTTTAGTTATGTTTTCCATATTTTGGGATTCTTGGTTTTTATATTAGTTATGAGATTTGGTCGTTTGATGTTTGTACGTCAACGACGAGGGTTGTTTTGGTCGTTTTTGCATCCGTAGGCTATAGGTTCTAACCTATAGGAAATCCATGTACCGTATCGGTTTTCGGATATTGATTGTGTTTGCATTTCGATTGTGTATTGATTGTAGGTACTTCGCGTGGACTTCCGAGATGACGAAGCACATCAACTTCAGCTAAGCGAGAAGTTTAGCAGATGAGTAGATTTATATCTACGGGGGAAGTCGGGTGGATGGCGTATAGCAACCCCGTAAATTATTATGGAAACTGATATATATAGAATATGGTTAAGGAAACCATGTTAGAAACTTATGGATATGGTTAAAGGATTTGTAGGAGACAAGGTTTACCACGACTTAAGATTTGTGTATTGTTTAGTGTGACATGATATGATAGAATTGATATATATATGGACACGAAACATGAATGTGAATCACAATATGTATATGCAGTTATAAGAGAATAAGTAGGAGAATTAAAGTAGCAGGATATGAGATTAATAAGTTATAATGTATATATAAGATGACGTAATGTGATGAAAAGAATATACGATGTGATATGATGACTTGATTGATATGTCGGTATACGGATGCGAGTCGATATGAGAGGATTGATACCTTTGCTGGTCCCCTGATAAGAGATTGTTATGGATGCAACCTGGGATATAGGTATATAGATAAATATAATATTGTGAATCATGAGTGTTATGCCGTACGAGGCGTTAGGTCCATACCCTCATTGTCATATAGGCTGATAGGATCCCTAATTGTTTAATGCCGCCGTACGATGGATTACCGTACGTGGTGAGCTTTACCTGATGATTGATCCATACCCTTGACTAGAGGATGACTTGCGATGGATTGTACCATACGTGATGTTATGAGGCTGGATGCCGATTGATAGATTCACCGACTCGGATGTGTGATAGAGACATATACCTTATAGCATCGCACTCACGAATTACTTTATGCTGCGTTTATGTTATTCTCATTGCATTACATATACCTGTGCTAGTACACCTACTCAATTATCGATGATACGTATGTTACACTTACACAGATTTGCCAGCTCACACACTTCATCATCGATAATTGCTATGTCACTTACATAGTAGAATTGCTACATCATTATGATATGTTGCTATAGTTCCATATACACCTTTATACAATATTGCATTTGAATTTGGAGAAATTGGGAACCGCGGGATATATTTAAAAACTGGATTTATTTAAAAGAGCGGTTTTCCCTTGATATGTGCATATTACTGTTCCATATTTGCATACATCATGCTTTATGATTATACGCATTGAGATATTGTTTTTCATGAGATTCTGGATTTGAGAACCATGGTTAAATTTCAAAGAAAATTATGTATTGTCTTAAAAACCCGGTTTCTCTTGATATAATATTTCGAGATGTCCACCATGTGTTTTTTCGGTTCTGAGAGTAGCTTATGAGACCCGATTCGAGGAGCGGGAGGCATCGTTTGCGGGTACATGGTGGACCCGGTATGGTTCCCCGGGGCGAGAGGTGATTTTCGTGGTGTAGACGATGAGCCTAGCAGAAGGAGTACTACCTACCGGTGATTGTATAGAGCTCGGCGGATATCCGGAGGATACCATTTTGGAGTTTGATATGAGATGAATATGAGGACCGATCTGAGGAGTGCCTGAAATGAGATGGATATGATGACCGATCTGAGGATGCGGTGCCTGAGATGAGATAGATATAAGGGTCGATATGAGTATGCGGCGCCTGAGATATGAGGATTTACGTGTCGATACTGGACACGGGTTTCATGATGTTTCGAGTGTCGGTGTTAGACACTCAGGTTCCATGATTTTGATGTGTCGTTGATGGACACACGTGGTTGATATCCTCAAATATATATATATATATATATATATATATATATATATACATATATATATACAGGTATATGTTTTCATGATGTTCGAGTGTCGGTGTTGGACACTCAGGTTCCATGATATTGTTTGTGTCGTCGATGGACATGTGGATGATATCCACATGCCTACAGGCATATGATGTCAGATGTTTATTTAAATATGTCATTGCATTGACTCGATTGTTGGCACATATGCAGATACGGACACCCTAGATATCATAGTATTACCTTTATGATATAGTTGACCTAGGAATCGTTGTTTTATTCGATTTCTACCTGATGATCTTTTCTACTCACGAGTTGGCAACCCACCCCCGTTATGCCACAGTTCTTGCAGGTTCGACCGCTTGGATCGGTTGCGGCGTCGCTGGAAACAGCTTGCATTCGGATGATTTGCTTCGGTAGGTGGTACATTGTAACATTTCATAAAAATAAAATATTATTTTTGGGAATTTTTATAATTTAATAATAAATATTATGAATATTTTAATAGTGCGGTATAATTAAATACGGATAAATTGGGAAAATTTTGAAAATTTTAGAAATTATTGAAATGAGCATGTTTTATGTGATTTAAGCAAATTATAACTTTTTGTAATTAGTCATATTCATTTTTAAAGCTAATCGCGATTAAATATCGCTAATCTCGCATTAATTCAGTTTTGTGCATATGACATGCACTAAGACATTTTTCACACTTGTTACATTTTCTTTCATGGTTTCCTTCTTGTTATCATCCATGGTTCTAATTTAAAAGAGAAGAGAATAGAATAGAAAAGAAAAAGGAAAACAATAAAAAAAAATGGGAAGCATGGGAGAATGAGAGCGGTTTTCCTTGACTTTGGCCATTCCTCTTTCTCTTCATCACCCTCATCATCTCTCCCCTCACCTCCATGGCTGCTGCCATTGTTCTCTCCTCCACTTCAAGGCTCAAAACACCCCCAAAACAAACCCAAAAGTCCATCTCCATTTCACAAAAAACATGCACAAGCTCACAAGCTACACTTTGAACCAAGAAAGTTTGCATTTTGGGCACTTGGGCAACTCAAGAAAATTCTTGAGTTGCCAAATGATGTAATTCTTTCACATTAAGTGTAGTATTTCATTTCCCTTAGCCTCTTGTGTAGTTTAAAATCGTTTTGGCGAAGTTTAGCGAACTTTGGGAATCCCTAGAGAGGGTTAGGGTTTAATTTGAGTTGTGTTAGTGTAATTGGGCTTTTGTGATGACCTTAAACCCCCCTGTGATGTTAGAAACCCTGACCATTTTGAAACAAACCCAATTTACTGAAAACAGAAACCTCCAATGTCGGTTTTGTGAGTTTTTGGAGTGTGCAGGGAAATCTGGGATGACCTGGGATAATTACGAGTTAAGCAAACAACCCCAGTAGACTAGAATTGACTCTAGGAACCCACTGTAACAAGACGAACCCCATTGGAGACCCCCTGGCCGGCGAGCTCGGAAATGCATGGGTAGGGGTCGGCCACTTTGGTGAGTTAGGTTCTCAGGTTGCTTCAGTAGGTCATATACACCCTATATAACACCCTAGTGTTGTTTGCTTACCTTGTTTTCACCTTAAACAAAATCTGGGACTATTTTCATGAGTTGCTGTTTTGATTCGGGGTTATATTTTACGTATTTTGAACTCTGAATTTTAGTATTTGTGTTTTATCTCGATCCCATGACATTTGTACGTCTCTATCGGGTGTTATTTGGTTGATTTGCGAGAGCAAACCATAGGTTTTGACCTATGTGAGAAATGTGTGTCGTTTTGGTTTTAAATTGGATTTTAATGCGGCACGATACGTTATAATGTGTAGGTACCCCCATGAGGACTTCGAGACGACAAACAAGCGAGTGGCGACGTCGGTATCGGCAAAGGAAGATCAAGGTGAGTAGATGCACATCTACGGGGGAAGTCGGGTGGATGGCGTATAGCACCCCCGCAGTTCGTAGTATAGCTTATATATATATATATGCCGTTATATATGTGTTTTATGTTACGTGGATGATTATCAAGATATGATTTTGTGTTCATGGTATAGTTTAGGGTAGTTAGAAGTAACTTAGTTTAGCTTCTTAGTCGCGAACCCTAGAATAAGGTTTACACCCACACACAAACACACTTGCATACTTTTATTTACCTGTGCGTATATGGGGATATGTACACACACACACACACACACACACACACACACACACGGGTATGGGACTATGTGTGTGTGTATATATATATATATATATATATATATATATATATATATATATATATATATATATATATATACGTATACATGGATTATGAGGTTAGTACATGATATTTGGAGATGAGTCGATGAGATTGGGCATGATGCCACGAGGTCGGTGATATATTTTGATTCGTATTATGAGATACGACATTAGATTTTAGCGGGCCTTTAGGTGTGTGTTTTCATACACGTATATATATGCAGATGGTATCAGTTTGTACTAGACTTAGATCAGTACCACCAGTTCATGAGATATGATGATAACGATACCAGATAATTGATGAAATAATATGATGTTCGACCCGTACCCAGATTGGGATGCCGTACGATGGATTTACCGTACGAGTTTTATATTGATGATAGATCCGCACTCTTGACTCGAGGATGTCATGTTATATATTGTATCGTATGTGATACTATTGAGGCGGGATCACCGACTATTATATTTATATGTATCGACTCAGATTTAGGTGGTTTCTTTATCTTTTCGATTAGCCTGTTAGTTTACTCCTGTAGTTTACTTGTAGATATTAGACTAGACTCGAGTCATACCTATTTCAAAAACTAACGAATCGTGAGTATTTTAAAGACAGGCCAAGGGATACTATAGATATTTTCAAAGGATGTACTTTTTCATAAAAACACCATAGCCCTATTTTCTAAACACCACGATTCGTGCAACTTTCAAATACCAAAAACTATATGACTCGTATATAGGAATGTATATTTCTTTATTGCTGCATTATTATTCATTTACCATTTATTCTGCTGATCGCATTGCATTGCATGCTTATATGTTATTGATTCATATTCCATTGTGCATATGACATATAGCATACATGTATACCTACATGTTTACACATATGCCATGACATACTTACATGCTAGTTACCCATATACCTATATGGTATTGTACCATTAGTGATAGGTATATACACATTTGAGATATAGCTACATGTTCACCTTTATATGATATTGTATGGATTTGGAGAATTTAGGAACCGCATGATATATTTTATAACTTGTTGCAGTTAAATAGCGATTTTTCCTTATATGCTCATATTACTGCTTCATGTTGTATATATATTATATTCATGGATTTCGCATTGAGATATGGTTTTCATATGATGTTTTCTGGATTGTTTTACTCCTGCGTATATATATCAGTGGTATGGGACGTTGATATATATATGTATACCCATCGTATATATATATATATATCAGTGGTATTGGATGCTGTTATATATATACACCGACATCATATATCATCATAATGGTATATGCAAATATACTTATTCATTATATAAGAGGGGCCTATGTGCTCGGGGCCTATGTGCTCGATGAGAGGGTGCTCGATATGAGAGGGGCCTATGTGCTCGGAGCCTATGTGCTCGATGAGAAGGGCCTATATGCTCGATGAGAGGGGCCTATGTGCTCGGGGCATATGTGCTCGATGAGAGGGGCTTATGTGCTCGATATGAGAAAGGCATATGTGCTCGGGGCCTATATGCTCGATATTGGATATTGGATATATGAGATTTACTTGATATTGGGATGTTGAGATATATATTTTGTGTCGATACTTGACACTGATTTTCTGATGATTTCATTGATGATACTTAAATGTTTATATAGAAATCTCACTATATTAAGAAAATAGTTTTCTCATTCATGATGTCTTCTGTTTTCATTTTACCGCATTCATACCTCATATTTACGATATATTGCTACCTGAGGCACTGATACGAGCACATAGGATTACACTAATGTTTAGATGTTTACCCTTGCCTTTTTATTATGCTTCAGACTTTATCATATTGAGTATATATATATATATATATATATATATATATATATATATATATTACTGATCGTTTGATCTAGGATTGAGTCATACATTCGTTTTCTGCTCTATGATGTTTTCTACTCACGAGTTGGAAACTCACCCCTGTTGTGCCACAGTTCTTGCAGGTCTTGCCGTGCAGGTTTCATTGCGGCTTTCTAGCACACTGCTTTCTTTTCGGGTGATTGCTTTGTTAGGTGGGTTCACTTGCATCGTGACCACCATTGTACCATTCATTTATATTCAGTTGTATCTAGTAAAATTCCATCAACCAGACTGTATTATTTATTAGACTTAGAAGACCAGTTGTTTATTATTTCGACCGTAGAGTCGCGCTTGTATTATTATGGGTTTTCTTGATATTTTGAGTTTCCTTTTGAGTTTTTATCCTCACCCTTCGGCGTTGTATATTATATTTCTTGCATGGTTGTGACCGTCAATTGACGAAGTGCTAGTTCCCACTTGGGAATGCCTTTTATCATTGTGCATATATTATTCATGTTGTACCCCGTTTGGGGACAGTATTTACAAAGGAAACTCTGCCGAGATTTTCAGAAAAGACTTGGGATTTTAAAAATGAATACTTCGGCTTATGTTTTTAAAAAAACCACTTGTTCTATAACATGTTTTCTACATTTCTTCTTTAAAAATGGTTTAGATTTTTGGGCTTTTTGCTTACTTGAATTAGATGGGGTCCTATAGACTTTATATGATTCAAGGGCCAGTCACGTACTATTTCGGGTCGTGACAAAGTTGGTATCAGAGCGCTTGGTTTAACCTTGGTTCGAGTCTATATTTGACTATGCGGAGTCTATGGCATATATATATTCGGAACCTAGGCTTGACCTTACGGAACTTAGACTTGGTCGAGGGGGTATTAGACCCGAACTTTTGTCGCGTAGGTTGACCTTGGTTGATGAAGTAGGTGACTTAAGGAAGTGACGTACCGTGTGTATGTTCCGCGGCATATTTACGATACGCTACTCCGTTTAGGGAGCCTTAGGATGTACATTTCATTGCACGGTATTATATTCATTCCTGATCTATCCTCATCGTTATCGGTTTATGGTTGTTGCTGCCATGATTTCACAGGTAGAGAGAGCTACGGCTAGAGTTGCGCCAGTACGAGCTCATCACGGACAAGGACTGAACAGGGTGTGATTCCAGGGACATACGATTGCATAGAGCCATCGTGTTATTGTGTTTTCGCGCCATGAGCGTTTGATGGATCGCTTTTACGAGATTTCTCAGACGTGCGGATCAGCACCAGAGAGTTGGGCTACCGCTAGAGGCCAGCCAGAATGTGATGACCGTCGAAGCACTGATTATACTTGATGATTGAGGCACTGTTCAGCGTGCGGATGAATGAGCCAGTTGTTGCTGCGAATAACGAGATATCGCCCCAGATGTCTGAAGCTAATGCCGCATGAGTAACACTTCGAGATATGATAGAAGATGGCTAGTCAACCAAGGAGGAATGACTGGGACATGTTATTCGTTGCCTACCCCGATGCGAGGTCATCAGATTGATTGGTTCCAGCTAGAGACGACTTCACGCAGGTACATTGAGAGTCGATAGAGACGATCGAATGTCAGAAGCCTGTTTTCCAAGTTTAAAGTATTCAGAGACAAATGCAAGTAATGCTATGGACCCTCTAGAAGAATGAAACCCTAACTCGACATAATGACCATGAGAACGCTTTGAAACCTTAGGGTTTGCGGCAGTTCAGTGGTGCCATTAGTGAGGCTTGGGTTTGCCCTTCTACGGTTGGTCCACAGGTACTGTGGCATGTACTGGAATACTATTAAACTGTACCCAAGATGTTGAGCTCTTGGGGGATTATGGAATGTTGACAAATCGATCGAAAGTTCGACGTCATTCGGATATCATGTGATGGGATTTATTGCTTGGGAGACTCCAGATACGAGTATAGCCGTTGGAGCGCAGTCCATGCAGCCACGAAGAGACGAGTCCGAATCAGTCGACATTAGAGAAAAGTGGATTTAGTGGTTCGTACGAGATCTTGAAGAGACAACGTTCCACTCCGCTGACACCAGAGATGTGATACGCATGCAGAGGCGTTGGATATGGATATATCTTCCAGAAGGAGTCGCGATGAGTATGCAGCCGTTCCGGAATAAGAAACAGAGTTAGTAAAGGGTGATAACCTCTGGGCAGTTCGGCAGAAACGAGATTTGGGAAAGACCTCGACAGGACCTTTCTGGAATACTATACGAAAATACTTAGACCCAGGAACGGTCATATTGCGCACACCCAGTAGGCCAGAGTTCGGCATCGTCGACGAGATAGTTGGCCAGAGATCTTTAGAGGATGTGCCAGAGCAGGACTGTTTCCGTTGTCATTCCATATTGGGCCGTTGAGCCGAGAAGCAATATATCTAGCAATTCGCAGTGAGAGACAAGAGCCTAAAGGAACCAGACGCCAGACCATGAACAGGAGGCAAGTAGATATCTTGCTCTGCTAGTTTTGGATGCACCGACACCTTCTCGATTGTGAAGGAAGGACATATCGACGACAGTGTTTACAATCTGGGATTTGGTGATTCGAATATCACGCATCCGTCATTTTTGGATTTCGGTATTTTGGACGATTTGTTTGCATGATTGAGATTTTTGTACACTACGGTTGCACTTGACTTCGATTTGATGTCATTCGAGAGGTTGATTTTGATTTCATGCCTATGATATGCATATGATTTGACTTGTGCTTTCGGCATAGTTTTCATGCACTTTTAGTGTTTTGATGTG
Source organism: Agapanthus africanus (assembly GCA_030015575.1). Taxonomy (NCBI): domain Eukaryota; kingdom Viridiplantae; phylum Streptophyta; class Magnoliopsida; order Asparagales; family Amaryllidaceae; genus Agapanthus; species Agapanthus africanus. The sequence continues at coordinate 853,976,910 of JASDDO010000024.1, forward strand.
ATTTGTGCACTTGATTTGGATTCTTGTGCATACTTGGGCTCTTGATGCGATTTTGGTGTACGCCAGATACACTAAATCAAGATTCTTCGTGCATATCAGATGCACCTAATATTGCTGTCAGACACACCCGTTGCCTTGGACAGGTGTTTCATGCACAACCGTTGCACTTAAATTTTTGTTTCTGTGCACATGTAGGGCACATTTGTTGATTTCGATTTTTGTGCGCACCAGACGCACGAGGCATTCTTATGCAGATTTTGGGATTTATTTTTTATGGTGCAGTACGTTTTTTATGATATTTACTATTTATTTCCGTACTGAGCAGGACTAGTCCGAGGATAGCACCTGAACATATTTTTGCGTGCATTGATAGTTATCGAAGGGATTTCCAAAAAAAAGGAGCTAAAGTCTCAGTATTTACCTACGTGTCCGAGATGACACGAAACATTTTATAAAGGAAACCCTTCTAAATTATTTTCAAAACGGTGGGATGTATATGTTAAACAGAGGGTATGTATATATATGATTATTTTCTTACAATAAACGTCCGCCACCGTGCCGTGTTACGCGCATCGCACAACAACTTAAAAAGGTTTTGGCATGCATTTCTTTCAGATGTTGGACGAATTTACAACGATGTGTACATGTATAGTTTTGATGTATATCACGTTGGTTTTCGTATTGGATTTTGACATTATGTTTTCACCAAAACTCCGATGATGGCGAGATGCTTGATGGAGTTCTGATTTTGATTTTGAGTTATATGCTCATTTTTCAGGCGCATGCTTTGCGCTACAATGTATTTTATGTATTTATGATTTCGGAGCCCCGACGACATGATCATTTTGCTGAAATATTTTTGAAATTGGGGGAGTTTAAATTTAAATTCAGGGACCGAATTTCTTTAAGAGGGGAAGATTGTAACATTTAATAAAAATAAAATATTATTTTTGGGAATTTTATAATTTAATAATAAATATTATGAATATTTTAATAGTGCGGTATAATTAAATACCGATAAATTGGGAAAAATTTGGAAAATTTTAGAAATTACTAAAATGAGGATGTTTTATGTGATTTAAGCAAATTATAACTTTTTATAATTAGTCATATTCATTTTTAAAGCTAATCACGATTAAATATCGCTAATCTCGCATTAATCCGGTTTTATGCACATGACATGCACTAAGACATTTTTCACACTTGTTACATTTTCTTTCATGGTTTCCTTCTTGTTATCATGCATGGTTCTAATTTAAAAGAGAAGAGAATAGAATAGAAAAGAAAAAGGAAAACAATAAAAAAAAATGGGAAGCATTGGCAAGAGAGAGAATGAGAGGGGTTTTCCTTGACTTTGGCCATTCCTCTTTCTCTTCATCACCCTCATCATCTCTCCCCTCACCTCCATGGCTGCTGCCCTTGTTCCTTCCTCCACTTCAAGCCTCAAAACACCCCCAAAACAAATCCAAAAGTCCATCTCTATTTCACAAAAAACATGCACAAGCTCACAAGCTACACTTTGGACCAAGAAAGTTTGCATTTTGGGCACTTGTGCAACTCAAGAAAATTCTTGAGTTACCAAATGAGATAATTCTTTCACACTAAGTGTAGTATTTCATTTCCCTTAGCCTCTTGTGTAGTTTAAAATCGTTTTGGCGAACTTTAGAGAACTTTGGGAATTCCTAGAGAGGGTTAGGGTTTAATTTGAGTTGTGTTAGTATAATTGGGCTTTTGTGATGACCTTAAACCCCCCTATGATGTTAGAAACCCAGACCATTTTGAAACAAACCCAATTTACTGAAAACAGAAACTTCCAATGTCGGTTTTGTGAGTTTTTGGAGTGTGCAGGGAAATCTGGGATGACCTGGGATAATTACGAGTTAAGCAAACAACCCCAGTAGACTAGAATTGACTCTAGAAACCTACTGTAGCAAGACGAACCCCATTTGAGACCCCCTGGCCGGCGAGCTCGGAAATGCATAGGTAGGGGTCGGCCACTTTGGTGAGTTAGGTTTTCAGGTTGCTTCAGTAGGTCATATACACCATATGTATCACCCTAGTGTTGTTTGCTTACCTTGTTTTCACCTTAAACAAAATCTGGGACTATTTTCATGAGTTGATGTTTTGATTCGATGTTATATTTTACGTATTTTGAATTCTGGATTTTAGTATTTGTGTTTTATCTCGATCACATGACGTTTGTACGTCTCTATCGGGTGTTATTTGGTTGATTTGCGAGAGCAAACCATAGATTTTGACCTATGTGAGAAATGTGTGTCGTTTTGGTTTTAAATTAGATTTTAATGCGGCACGATACGTTATGATGTGTAGGTACCCCACAAGGACTTCGAGACGACAAGCAAGCGAGTGGCGACGTCGGCATCGGCAAACGAAGATCAAGGTGAGTAGATGCACATTTACGGGGGAAGTCGGGTGGATGGCGTATAGCACCCCCGCAGTTCGTAGTATAGCTTATATATATATGTGTGTGTGTGTGTGTGTGCGTGTGTGTGTGTGTGTGTGTTTTATGTTACGTGGATGATTATCAAGATATGATTTTGTGTTCATGGTTTAGTTCAGGGTAGTTAGAAGTAACTTAGTTTAGCTTCTTAGTCACGAACCCTAGAATAAGGTTTACACCCGCACGCACACACACACTTGCATACTTTTATTTACCTGTGCTTATAAGGGGATATGTATATATACATACATACATGGGTATGGGACTATGTGTGTGTGTGTGTGTGTCTATATATATATATATATATATATATATATATATATATACACACACACACACACACATGGATTATGAGGTTAGTACATGATATTTGGAGATGAGTCGATGAGATTGGGCATGATGCCACGAGGTCGGTGATATATTTTGATTCGTATTATGAGATACGACATTAGATTTTAGCGGGCCTTTAGGTGTGTGTTTTCATACACGTATATATATGCAGATGGTATCAGTTTGTACTAGACTTAGATCAGTACCACCAGTTCATGAGATATGATGATAACGATACCAGATAATTGATGAGATAATATGATGTTCGACCCGTACCCAGATTGGGATGCCGTACGATGGATTTACCGTACGAGTTTTATATTGATGATAGATCCGCACTCTTGACTCGAGGATGTCATGTTATATATTGTATCGTATGTGATACTATTGAGGCGAGATCACCGACTATTATATTTATATGTATCGACTCAGATTTAGGTGATTTCCTTATCTTTTCGATTAGCCTGTTAGTTTAGTCCTGTAGTTTACTTGTAGATGTTAGACTAGACTCGAGTCATACCTATTTCAAAAACTAACGAATCTTGAGTATTTTAAAGACAGGCCAAGGGATACTACGGATATTTTCAAAAGATGTACTTTTTCATAAAAACACCATAGCCCTATTTTTTAAACACCATGATTCGTGCAACTTTCAAATACCAAAAACTATATGACTCGTATACAGGAATGTATATTTCTTTATTGCTGCATTATTATTCATTTACCATCTATTCTGTTGCTCGCATTGCATTGCATGCTTATATGTTATTGATTCATATTCCATTGTGCATATAACATATAGCATACCTGTATACCTGCATGCTTACACATATGCCTTGACATACTTACATGCTAGTTACCTATATACCTATATGGTATTGTACCATTAGTGATAGGTATATACACATTTGAGATATAGCTACATGTTCACATTTATATGATGTTGTATGGATTTGGAGAATTTAGGAACCGCATGATATATTTTATAATTTGTTGCAGTTAAAGAGCGATTTTTCCTTATATGCTCATATTACTGCTTCATATTGCATATATATTATATTCATGGATTTCTCATTGAGATATGGTTTTCATATGATGTTTTCTGGATTGTTTTACTCCTGCGTATATATATCAGTGGTATGGGACGCTGATATATATATATATATATATATATATATATATATATATATATATATATATATACCCATCGTATATATATATATATATATCAGTGGTATGGGACGCTGTTATATATATACACCGACATCATATATCATCATAATGGTATATGCAAATATACTTATTCATTATATAAGAGGGGCCTATGTGCTCGGGGATTATGTGCTCGATGAGAAGGGCCTATGTGCTCGGGGCCTATGTGCTCGATATGAGAGGGGCCTATGTGCTCGGGACCTATGTGCTCGATGAGAGGGGCCTATGTGCTCGGGGTCTATGTGCTCGGGGCCTATATGCTCGATGAGAGGGGCCTATGTGCTCGGGGCCTATGTGCTCGATATGAGAGGGGCCTATGTGCTTAGGGCCTATGTGCTCGATATTGGATATTGGATATATGAGATTTACTTGATATTGGGATGTTGAGATATATATTTTGTGTCGATGCTTGACACTGATTTTCTGATGATTTCATTGATGATACTTAAATGTTTATACAGAAATCTCACTATATTAAGAAAACAGTTTTCTCATTCGTGATATCTTCTGTTTTCATTTTACAGCATTCATACTTCATATTTATGATATATTGCTACCTGAGGCACTGACATGAGCACATGGGATTACACTTATGTTTAGATGTTTACCCTTGTCTTTTTATTATACTTCAGACTTTATCATATTGAGGATATATAAATATATATTACTGATCGTTTGACCTAGGATTGAGTCATAAATTTGTTTTCTGCTCTGTGATGTTTTCTACTCACGAGTTGGCAACTCACCCCCGTTGTGCCACAGTTCTTGCAGGTCTTGCCGTACAGGTTTCATTACGGCTTTCTGGCACACTGCTTCCTTTCCGGGTGATTGCTTTGTTAGGTGGGTTCACTTGCATCGTGACCACCATTATACCATTCATTTATATTCAGTTGTATCTAGTAAAACTCCATCAACCAGACTGTATTATTTATTAGACTTAGAAGACCAGTTGTTTATTATTTCGACCGTAGAGTCGCGCTTGTATTATTATGGATTTTCTTGATGTTTTGAGTTTCCTTTTGAGTTTTTATCCCCGCCCTTCGGCGTTGTATATTATATTGCTTGTATGGTTATGACCGTCAATTGACGAAGAGCTAGCTCCCACTTGGGGATGCCTTTTATCATTGTGCATATATTATTCATGTTGTACCCCATTTGGGGCCAATATTTACAAAGGAAACTCTGCCGAAATTTTCAGAAAAGACTTGGGATTTTAAAAATGCATACTTTGGCTTATGTTTTTAAAAAACCACTTGTTTTATAACATGTTTTCTACACTTCTTCTTTAAAAATGGTTTAGATTTCTGGGCTTTTGGCTTACTTAAATTAGATAGGGTCCTATAGACTTCATATGATTCAAGGGCCAGTCATGTACTATTTCGGATCGTGACATACATGTTGGATCGTACCCCTCTTGTATTTGTTATTCCTGTTGTATCTAATTAACTCCATCAATCAGAAACTAGTATTTGTGTATATAGTAAGACTTAGCAAGACTTGTAGTTGCGAGACTTAGAGCGATGGGTTATATGTTCGCTTGGTGGGTTGATATCTTGCTTTATTCTTTATCCTTTTGCATAGATCTTCGCCGTTGGGCGTCGTATACTTATATTCTGTCTTGCGTGGTTATGATTCTGCCGATTGGCGAAGAGCTAGCTCCCGTTTGGGAATACCTTTTATGTTATCTTGGATATGTAGTTTTGGATCAAAATATACAAGGGAGGTGCTGCCTAAATTTTCAAAAGACGAAACATGTTTTTCAACTAGTAAAATCCACTTGCACTTTTCATGTTCCATTATCCATGCATTTAAGTAAACTTTTGATTTCATCATACCTTTATTTCAAAACTTCACCTCTTCTATTTTCTTAAAAAGGTTTAGATCTCTGGGTTTCGGCTTACTTAATTTACGTTGCGCCTTTAGACGTTGCGTGATTTAAGTGCCGGTCACGAACTAAATTCGGGTCATGACACAAGGCGACAAATTATAAACTATCATTACAACGGGACATATGTTGTTGCTTCCAGCCATATAGTTGAATGGGCTGAAGCCATCACTAGCGAGTCTGAGCCTGACATTGCGAGGATCACTACTGAATATTTTGTGCCTCCTATTGAAATCCTTCCATATCAGTGAATCTCTTGGATGACTCATTTTTCCATCTTCGCTAGGAGCAGCATGGTGATGCCAAATCATTGCATCGGCTGTTTTCTTGCACCTGACTAGCCTCTGCAGCCTCTGTGTTATGGGAAAGTATCGTGCTATCTTGAAAGATATATCGGGTTTCTTATCATATTCTTTCGGCTTATACCTGACCGCTCCGCATGTTGGACACTCTTTGAAATCTGAATTCTCTTTCCAGTACAATACACAATCTTTAGGACATGCATGAATCTTCTCACACTTTAGACACAAATCAGACATCATCTTCTGGGCTTCGTACCAGATGTCGGGCACGTTATTTCCCAAGGGCATAGAATCTTTCAGGAACTTCAGAAGTATCGTGAATGACTTTTTTCTCCATCCATTTAGGCACTTAATCTAGAAAAGTTGGACGAACCATGATAGGGTGGAATATTTTGTATTCTTATAAATTAGTCTTCTAGCATCATTCTTGAACTTTTCATACTTATCCGCACGCGGTCCTTGACTGAAAGGAATGTCATCTTCGGTAGGAATATTATCACCCAGGGCAGCATCTACCATTTCCTCCATTTCTTCTCCTGGAAAGAAGTTATCGTCTTCTTTTTCTTCTGCCACATTACCGTCTTCTCCTTCTTCTTCTACTGCATTATCGTCTTCTTCTTGTCCTTCTCCGTGATATAGCCAGGTTGTATAAAGTCTAGTAAAATCATGTTTAACGATGTGAAACTCTACGATTTCTATCTTCTGACAGAACTTATTCTCACATCTATCACATGGGCAGAGAATCTTCTCTAACACGATCTTATTATGTACGCGTGCAAATTTAATGAAAGCAGCAACTCATGCGACAAACTTAGATTGCATGCGTTGTTGCCAATCCACATACATCCAGTCCTTAACTCTGATGTACTGGGCCATGTTAGACTGTATAACATATAAATTGTAAGTTATGGTGACTATATTGAGAAATCTAAGAACGGGACGGTTACTGACAAAGAAGAAAATCCGTAAAGGCAAGTTTGTCGTTGAAAAGAATAAATTATCGATAAACAAAGTTAGATTTGAAGATACCCAAGTATGAGTTGTATTATGTGTATGTGTGTTTCAATTTATGATTTCGCTTAAGTGGAGGGTTGTTAGTATGTATGTGCTTTGTATGTGCGTTTGTTGTGTATTCGTGCTGTATGTATGTCTTACGGCTGTCGGGGGTAAGGCTTCTATCCCATTAAGAATGTATAGAGCAGCCACTCATTCTCTTGTGCTTTCATCCGTTTCGAGTAAATTTCGGTAGCATATCCCCGCTGTTCTTCGAGTACACTGTAATAGAATAGATAATCATTTCAATGTTATGAAACAACTTTGAAATGAACATCTAATCTATCTTTGTAGAAGGAGAACCAGCGGAAAAGTACCGACGAAATAACTCGAAACGAATGAAAACACAAGTGAATGCAGGTGTTTGCTTTATACATTCCTAACTTGTCCACACTGGACAAATCTATCGATTATCATACGATTGAATCTTCTCGTCACATAGACTACACCACGGTTGTTAGTACCGAATTATACCATCAGATATTTAACAACCTTCGTATAGTTCTATGTCACAACGAATATCGAACGTATGTTAACCGATAGACGGAGACTAAGTCACGCTTTGATTTTCAAATATGAGTATCGATGAGAATATGAAAGTTTCATATTATCATTGAGTATCATATATTGGTTTTAACTTGAACATTTAACTTGAATAGGTTTTACGTTTACGTTTTGTTATTAAGGGTTCGAAGTTTTTAGTTTAGGGTAAATTTTTCTTGCGTTTACGGTAAAATTATACGTTTACGTTATCATCGAGTATCCTACTGAAGGAACTAGTACACCCTAAACCCTAACCCTAATTAACCCAAATTAACCTAATTATCCCAAATTAACCAAAATCATCACCCTAACTCAAATTATCCCTAATTAACCCAAAATTAACCCAAATTAACCTAATTAACCCAAATTAACCATAATCATCACCATAACTCAAATTATCCCTAATTAACCCAAAATTAAACCCATTAACCCAAATAAACCCTAATCAACACCTTAACACAAATACACTCTATTTTACCTAATTAATCCAAATTAACCATAGCCCAAACCCTAACCCAAATTAACCTAACCTTAATCATCACCAAAACCCCAACCCAAATTAACTCTAGCCCAAACCAAAATTAACACTAATTAATCTAATTAAGCCTAACCCTAACACTAATCATCACCAACCCAATTTTACCTAATTAACCCTAAGCATAACCCTCACCCTAACCCTAATTAACCCTCAAATTGAAAGTGTTTATTATCACCACCACTGGGTTTTACTAGCATCAAGCATGCCATTTTAAAAAAAAATTGGGTGCTAATTAACACTAACCTAGAATCTAAACTAGATGATTAAGGTTTTAGCTTGATATAAAACTATACTAAAGTGAAGGAGGCTACAACCTTTGTAGACCATGTCCTTCTCTTCAAATATTCTGGGTAGTAGTCCTTATAACTCCATTAGGCTCCACTTGAAGTTGGATCGAGCTTCCTTTGCGATCTTCATGCCGAAGATGATCCACCCGAAGCTCCGCTAATCCAAGTTATCTCTTCACTAAACTCTTTAGTGAAGGAAACACGCCAGTTCAAATTGCTAATTCAAACTAGGATAGTGAAGTATGGGTTTTGTTTGCTCACTTAGGATGCTCACAAGCTCAAGAGTTCACAACTCATATCAGGAATTGAGCTTGGAAGATGAAGGAGGAAAATAGGAGAGCTAGAATGGATAAAGCAAAAATGAACTCAGCCCTTAAGCAAGTCATGAATGGCTCCTCATATTTTCTCACTTATTGAAGCATAGCATTTTCATCAAATAAAAAATAGAACCATGCTTCAATAGTGAGTCAAGAGTAATAAAAAAATGAATAAGCCATGCTATGCTCCATACCACAAATATCTCCCCATTTTTCCACCTCATTTTCTATTTTCCAAAAATAGAAAATCAATTCCATGCTTCATATAATATATATATATATATATATATATATATATATATATTATGAAGAAAACAAAATAATTAGTGAGCTAATAATATTAGTTAATATATAATTATATCAAATATAAATATATATCATATTATTAAATCAACACTTGATTTAATAATCCGGTTATATCACATATAACCGACTAATATCATTTATCGGTATACCACATTATCAAATCAACACTTGATTCGATAATCCGGTTATATCACATATAACCTAACTGATAACAAATAACCGCCAGATTAGAATACGGTATCACATACTCATATTTAATCAGGCCCCCGCATATATCAGCATATGTGCCCTACTTCATTTCGCTTGAACCAGAAAACTTCTATGTGGGACTCTAAAGACTCGTCAATACGCCAGCAGTAGGTGATGATCACATCAGTCACCCACAAGCCGTCAGCGGTACTAGCTGGACGTAAAGGCTACCCAGGTATTGAGCGATTAGAAGATCAACAAGCAAGTTTGTCCAACCTCCCATGAAGCCTATAAGTAACACTTACCGTACAGTCCGGTCTCTTCATCTGATATGTCGCATATCGAGTCTAGGGGTGGAATCGTCATATCCCAGTAACTTGATAAGTCATGCCGATGTATGGCTCATAATGGTTTGAGAAACTACTGGTAACTCTTACCAGTAAATCTCATCAGCAGCCGTGACCAGGGACTTCCTGTTATAGCCAATCGAGCATAGCGCAACATCAAATCCCAATACCGGGAGAGAAAAACCCCTCCTATTGCTCACTGCCTCCATGTGACTCGGGAATGTACCTAAAATCCACCTATTAGCACGACTTCTTTAAGCCGTGGTAGGGAGGAAATCAAAGTACAGTGGGAGCCACACAAGACACTATGACGATCTTGGATCTACAGACTAACATATACCAGTTTCACCAAAGAACTACTATCTGACGATAGGTATATTACCATCTAGGAGTTCTCGGCGAGTCCTGTTCAGTATACCCGTTCTCTAATGAGCACCTGTGTACAATCTTTGATGTCAAACACCAATGACTGTGGGATCAACCATCGCCCCCTACAAGGTCAAGAAACGTACACACTAGTCTACTCTGGAATATCGATGCCTTATCTCAATATCCCCTCGACTAGGAACAATTAAAGGATGTGCTTGTGGACTACACAAGTCTCGGTAGTATGATCTGCATCACAGTCCTGGTAGTCAAGCTAACATCCTAAAGGGTTTATCAACATGTATCGGAGAGACAGTATTATAATACAAGTGTACATATTAAGACAAAAAGCAACCAGATAACATACTATCATGTCGAGCCAGAAAGTCCACTATATATATGTCCAAGCATCCATTATATTATACAATAATGGACTCTAGGGCATAAATATTCCTAACAATCTCCCACTTGCACTAAAGCCAGTTGTTGTAGTATCTCATACCCAACATCCCAAAAAGTCTCTCAAACTGGGTCTGGGGGGGCTTTCATGAGTGGATCCACTAAGTTGTCCTTCATGTTAACTCTCCTGATCTCGATCTTCCGTCGATCTACTATCTCCCGGATCAGGTGATACCGCCTAAGGATATGTCTGGATCTCTGATGGGACCGGGGTTCCTTGGCCAAAGCCACTGCTCCATTGTTATCATAATACGCAAGTATTGGATGCTCAATGGATGGAACCACACCAAGTTCAGCTATGAACTTCTTCATCCAGACAGCCTCTTTGGCAGCATCGTTGGCAGCGATGTATTTAGCCTCCATCGTCTAGTCTTCTACAGGATCTTGCTTGGAACTCTTTCAACATACCGCCCCTCTATTGAGAGTGAAGACAAAACCTGAGACCGACTTACTGTCGTCCTTATCACTCTAGAAGCTCGAATCGGTAAAAGACTCCACCTGGAGTTCACCGTTACCATACACCAAGAACATTTCTTTAGTCCTTTTCAAGTACTTAAGAATGTTCTTCACAGCTGTCCAATGTTTCTCCCCAGGATCTGATTGATACCTACTCACTACACCTACTGGGTAAGCTATATCCGGTCTGGTACATAACATCGCATACATGATAGACCCGACTGCCGAAGCATAGGATATCCCTTGCATGCGATCCCTCTCCAAATCATCCTTGGGAGACATCTCTTTGGAGAGAGTGATTCCTGAACAAGCGGGTAAATTACCACGCTTAGAATCTTCCATACTAAACCTATTTAGTATGGTGTCTATGTATCTGGATTGGGATAATCCCAACATCCGCTTAGATCTATCTCTATAGATCTTTATCCCCGGGATGTAGGAGACATCACCTAGATCTTTCATGGAGAACTTTTGTGATAAGAAGAGCTTGACCGAGTATAGCATAGGAATATCGTTTCCTATCAAGAGTATGTCATCTACGTACAATATGAGAAAGACAACTATACTCTCTACTACCTTCTTATATACACATGGTTCATCTATATTTTTGATGAAGTCAAATTTTTTGATAGCTTCATCAAAACAGATGTTCCAGCTCCGCGATGCCTGCTTTAATCCGTAGATGGATTTAAGCAGCTTGCACACCTTTCCGCTGCTCCCACTGTCTACGAAGCCCTCTGGCTGTGTCATGTACACGCTCTCTTCTAAATGACCATTTAGAAAAGCAGTCTTGATGTCCATCTGCCAGATTTCGTAGTCATGGTATACAGCAATGGCAAGTAGGATCCTGATGGACTTAAGCATAGCGACAAGAGAAAAGGTTTCATCATAGTCGACACCTAGTCGTTGACGAAAACCTTTTGCTACAAGTCTAGCTTTGAAGGTCTCAACATTTCTATCTACACCAATTTTCTTCTTAAAGATCCACTTGCTCCTGATAGGTTTCACCCCTTGAGGAGCAACTTCCAAAGTCCATACTTTGTTGGTGTACATGGATTCCATCTCAGATCTCATAGCATCCAGCCATTTCACAGAGTCTCCACTTGTGATGGTCTGCTCGAAACTAGTTGAATCATCATCTTCCATGATACAATCCTCGCTCCCACCGTCTATGAGAAAACTGTAGTATCTTTCAGGTGGGTGAGGAACCCTACTAGATCTGCGGAGTGGCTGAGGTTCATCAGAGACTATTGAATTCTCCAGTTCCACCAAATTGTCAGTTATAGTTTGTATAGCTGGAACTTCTTCCAGCTCTATCTCATGACCACTAATTTCTTTCACAAGAAATTCCTTTTCTAAAAAGGTGATATGTCGAGAAACAAACACCTTGTATTCCTCGATGTGGTAGAAGATATACCCTCATGAATATTTAGGATATCCTACAAACTTGCACAGAATTGACCTTGCCTCGAGCTTGTCCGGATTTTGTGTTTTAACATAAGCCAGACAACCCTATATCTTAACATAATTAAGACATGGTCTCTTTTCTTTCCATATCTCATATGGACTGGTAGGCACAGATTTGGTGAGAACCATATTCAATAGGTCTGCATCTATCTCAAATGCATGACCTCAAAAGGAAATAGGTAACTCAGCAGTACTCATCATAGAGCGCACCATATCTAATAGGGTGTGATTCCTCCGCTCTAATACTCCGTTGTGCTGTGGTGTATATGGAGGAGTAAGCTGAGAGAATCCCATTCTCTTTTAAGTAGTCTCGGAATTCCGTGCTCAAGTATTCTCCTTCCCGATCAGATCGAAGGATTTTAATACTTTTACCCGTCTGGTTCTCTACTTCACTCTTATATTCCTTGAATTTCTCAAAAGATTCAGATTTGTGTTTCATCAGGAACACATGTCTGTATCTTGAGAGATCGTCGGTGAATGTAATGAAATACGAGGAACCATTCCTTGCATATGTAGACATAGGACCGCATACATCACTATGTATCAGTCCCAAGAGTTCAGTAGGTCTTTCTTCATGTCCAGTAAACGGAGTTTTGGTCATTTTATCTTTGAGACATGACTGGCAGGTTTTATAAGATGTAAATTCGAACGGATTCAATTATCCATCTTTATGCAACTTAGCTAGTCTTGTCACATTTATATGACCTAGTCTATAGTGCCACAAGTAGGCTTCTTTTATTTCTGAACTTTTTCTCTTGTGTGTTTTCTGGATGTTTAGAACCGTTGTCTGATTTAGAACGTATATACCGTTACACAACGTACCAAACCCAATCAACACTTGATTTTAGAAAATGTTCATAACATTATCCTCTAGTAAAAAATTATATCCTTCTTTATGCAACAAAGAAACCGATATAATATTGCACATCATATTCGGTACGTAATAACAGTCATTCAGAATCAGTGTATTACCATTTGGTAATACTGGGTGATATTCGCTAACTGTTTTGGCTACAACAATTGCACCATTCGCTACTACTAGAGACTTATCACCCTTTCCCAGCTCTCTACCTCTGTTTAGCCCATGTAACAAATTACATACGTAGGATCCTGATACGGTATCCAATACCTAGGACGTAGAGCAAACTGAAAAACAGTTCTCGGTAACGAACACACCCGAAGACAATGCATCAACATGCTTATTCTTCGTTCGGGTGGCGTGGGAATCCTTATTTTCCCTTATTCCTTACTCAGATTTATGACAATCATAAGTAAAAGCGGAACTAACGTTCCCCAGCTCAGTATAATAAGCGGGTTTGGTCAATACATCCATATTATTATCTTGATTAAGGCGTGTCATTGGTCGCTATCTGGAGAGAGAGAGAGAAGGAAACGTATTAGCGTGCGCTCTTTGCAAGATTAGATTGGTTATTATCTTTTCTAATCATAATGGCTCCTACTGTTTTTATCAAATCTTCCATCAAACCATAAAGGGTAAAATTAGCGGGGATTAATTACACCCTACAAGTTCGCCAATCGGTCAGCCAGGCAGGTATTGGTACTCCGAGGGAGTCTCCCCATGCTTTTGCATGGAACTAATTAAATAACCTCGTTTCTGCAGGGGCGTAACCCCGTTAATACCTTTCTTAGAAACCTACTGGATCAGCTAATTTTAAAGTGGAAAACTCTTCCAGGAGTAACTCTTACTCGCGGTGGGTATCGGGATCCAACTATCTCATAGAAGGTATGCAATCTCATTGCAAATTTCAATACTTGAAATACCCAATATCAATTTTTACCCCTAATGTCCTATGATCTTAATGCAGGACAACAAACCATAGGGCGCTAGTCAAGTTCAACCCGTTCATTTCGTGATTGAATTAAACCCACCCGCACGACCCTTGACATAGGCCAACAAGGTCGTACGACTACCCTAATCCAATTGCATCATATGCGGCAGATAAGCACTAATCAGCCACCGTACACTATGCCTTGATGGAGGCCAACAAACATAGCACGAATACTAAATAGCACTTATCTGAAATGACGGAGGGCTACGATATTAGTTATATGTATGCCCTAGAGGCCATTACTATACATAGGATGTATATTGTAGTGGATGCTTGGACATATATAGGGAGAACTTTCTTGCTCGACGTGATAGTATGCTATCTGGTTGCTCTTTACCTTAACGTGTACACTGATTGTCTCTCTGTTACATGTTGGTAAAGCCCTTAGGATGTGTACTTGACTACCTGGACTATGATGCGGATCATACTAGTAGGGACATGGTAGTCCATAAGTACATCCTTCAAGGTCCCTAGTCGTGGGTATATCGAGACATGGCATCGATATACCAGAGTAGACTAGCGTATACCTTCTCGACCCATACAGATGGGCGATGGATGATCCCATATCCATTGGTGTTTGACATCAGAGATGATATACGAGTGCTCAGTGGAGACTGGGTACACTGGACGGACTCGCCGAGAACTCCCAGATGGTATTATACCTTACGTCAGATGGCAGTTCTCTGGTGACACTGGTACAGAGTAGTCTGTAGACCCGAGATCGTCATAGAGTTTTGTGTGGTTCCCACTATGCTTTGATTTCCACCTTACCACATCCAAGAGGACGTGCAAAACGGTGGCTTTTGGGTACAGTCCCGAATCACATGGAGGCAATGAGCGATAGGAGGGGATTCGTCTCTCCCGGTATTGGGGGTTGATGTTGTGCTATGCTCGACTGGCCATAACAGAAAATCCCTGGCCAGGGTTGCAGTGATCTACTGGTAAGTGTTATCAGTAGTTTCACACATGTTATAGACCTCACGTCGGCATGACTTATCAAGCTATTGGGGTCTGACGTTTACCACCCCTAGGCGAGATATGCGACCTATCAGACGATGAGACCGGACTGTACGGTAAGTGTTACTGGTTGGATTCACAGGAGTGTGAGCGGGCTTGCTCGTCGATCTTCTGATCGCTCAATACCCGGGTGGCTGTTACGTTTAGCAGACCGCTTGCGGCTTGTGGGTGTTTGATATGATCATCACCTGCTGCCGGCATATTGACGAGTCTTTAGAGTCCTACACAGAGGTTTCCTGGCTAAAGCGAAACGAAATAAGAGCGCATATGAGATATGTGCGGGACCGAGAATAATTCGTGTATGTGATACCGTATTCCATTCTCGCGATGAATGTATCGATTGGTTATATGCGATATAACCTAGTTATCGAATCAAGGATTGATTCGATAAGCCGATACATAGGATACTAGTCGGTTATATGCGATATGACCGGATCGTTAAATCAAGTGTTGATTTAATGATTTAATGCATAATTGTATATTTGATATATTACTTTGTATTAATTAGTATTTGTTCACTTTAAAAGGATTTTCTCACTTGATGTGCACATTGTATATGTGATATACTTTTGTGCACTTGATTGTATCATGTTTGATGATACATGCTCACTTGTGTTTGTGTAAAGATTAAACCATGGTTATTTAAATGGTTAGGGTTTTGATTATCTTAACTATTTATTTAGGTTATTTCCTTTTAAGGCATGAAAAGAGAAAATGGTTGCATTCATTCATGAAGCTTCATGAAGCTTTGACCAAGTGACCATTTTTTGTCTTCATACCTAATCTAGCCATTCACTTAACCTTAGTTTAGTCTCTACACTTGACCATGGTTATTATTATGATAAGTATTCTTTTTCATTTCCTTTTAATTAACTTATCATAATATTCTTTTCATCTTCTTCTTCTTCTTCACATGAAGAAGCTTGCTACCAACAATGGCAAAGTGAGAAAAAGAGTGAGAAATCCAATTCTAAAGTGAACCCACTTTCTATTTCTTCATCCTCTACCTCTTGCCAAGTAGTATAGGGTGTTTTCTTCACAAGTTTCAAGACTTGGTGAAGTGGGAGCTTGATCTTGTGATGCCTCGACGTAGATCATCTTCGGCATCGAAGCCGACGACCAAGCCCGCCCATTTTTCCGATGAAGCTGATGCCAGAGTCCGGGATCCGATTTGGACAGCGGAGGGACATCATCACGGAGCTATGGAGGTGGAGAACCGGATCTACAAAGGTTGTATTTCCGTTCTTATAGTTAAGTTGTTAACTAGTTTCACTTTTCGCCTAGACATCTAGTTAACGATCCGTATTAGGGTTTCTAGGCACTTGTAAAATTTTGAAATTGGCACGGTTGATGCCTTGTGAGACCTCATTAGAGTGCCTAGGAACCCTACATACGACTGGTTTTGAAGAGAACCTTTAACGTAATGAACTTGATATCATTGTAGAATCTAGTAATTTAAAAAGGAGTGGTTTTTGCAGCATTTGCTAGTTTTGCTAAAGAGGTCACTCCTGGTGAAGGGGTCTTGGCTCTTTCCTCGTCAAATGAGGTGCTAGATATTCATCAAGGAATACCATTATGCAAAGTAAGAACTAGAGAAGCTATCAAAAACAAAACCGAGTGGGTTGTAGAATTCGCTAGTTTTGCTAAACAAGTCACTCCCGGTAAAGGGATTGTAGGGTTCCTAGGCACACTAATGAGGTCTCACAACAGATCAAACATGCCCAATTCAAATTTTTTCATGTGCCTACAAACCCTAATACGGATCGTTAACTAGATGATAAGGCGATGCAAGCAAGTAAACAACTTTATTGCTAAAGGACAGTGACTACAACCTTTGTAGATCCGGTCCTCCACCTCCATAGCTCCGCGTTGACGTCCCTCCGCTGCGATCATCGGATCTTGGACTCTAGTAATGGTTTCGTCGAAGAAATGATCGGGCTAGATCGTGGACTTCGATGCCGAAGATGATCTACGTCGAGGCAACTCAAGATCAAGCTCCAACTTCACCAAGTCATGAAACTTGTGAAGAAAACACCCTATACTACTTGGCAAGTGGTAGAGGATGAAGAAATAGGAAGTGGGTTCACTTTATAATTGGATTTCTCACTTGGAATCATCACTTAGAAATTTCTAGCCATGGTTTCTTCTCTTCATGAAGAAGATGAAGAAGAAGAATGAAAATAGAATTATCAATAATAGAAAAACAAGTGATGGTTATCATAATGCAACCATGGTTAAGTGTAGAGAATAAACTAGGGTTAGGTAATGGTTAGGTTTAGGATAGAAACAAAATGGTCAAAGCTTCACAAAGCTTCATGAAGCTTCAAGTAAGAACAAAATAAGCCACCATTTTATTTCTTGCCAAAAAGAATAAATAAATAAATAAATAAATAAATAAAAACCCTAACCATTTACCTAAACATGGTTTAAATCAAACACATACCCAAGTTTGCATGTATCATCAAACATGATACAAACTAGTGCACAAACATATATCATATATATAATGTGCACAAACAAGTGAGAAAATCCATCTTAAATGAACCAATACTAGTTAATGCAAAGTAATATATCAAATATATAATTATACATTAAATCATTAAATCAGCACTTGATTTAACGATCCGGTCATATCGCATATGACCGACTAATATCCAATGTATCGGCTTATCGAATCAGTCCTTGATTCGATAACTAGGTTATATCGCATACAACCAATCTATACATTCATCGCGAGAATAGAATACGGTATCACATACACGCACTATTCTCGGTCCCGCACATATCTCATATGCGCTCCTATTTCGTTTCGCTTGAGCCAGGAAACCTCTGTGTAGGACTCTAAAGACTCGTCAATACGCCGGCAGCAGGTGATGATCATATCAAACACCCACAAGCCGCAAGCGGTCTGCTAAACGTAACGGCCACCCGGGTATTGAGCGATCAGAAGATCGACGAGCAAGCCCGCTCACACTCCTGTGAATCCAACCAGTAACACTTACCGTACAGTCCGGTCTCGTCGTCTGATATGTCGTATATCTCGTCTAGGGGTGGTAAACGTCAGACCCCAATAGCTCGATAAGTCGTGTCGATATGAGGTCTATAACAATTCGAGAAACTACTGGTAACACTTACCAGTAAATCTCAGCAACCCTGGCCAGGGATTTCCGGTTATAGCCAATCGAACATAGCGCAACATTAACTCCTTATACCGGGAAAGACGAATCCCCTCCTATCGCTCATTGCCTCCATGTGAATCGGGACTGTACCCAAAAACCACCGTTTTGCACGCCCTCTTGGACGTGGTAAGGTGGAAATCAAAGCACAGTGGAAATCACACAAGACTCTATGACGATCTCGGGTCAACAGACTAACCTGTACCAGTGTCACCAGAGAACTGCCATCTGACGTAAGGTATAATACCATCTGGGAGTTCTCGGCGAGTCCGTCCAGTGTATCCAGTCTCCACTGAGCACCCGTATATCATCTCTGATGTCAAACACCAATGGATATGGGATCATCCATCACCCATCTGTATGGGTCGAGAAGGTATACGCTAGTCTACTCTGGTATATCGATGCCCCGTCTCGATACACCCACGACTAGGGACTTTGAAGGATGTACTTATGGACTACCATGTCCCCACTAGTATGATCTGCATCATAGTCCAGGTAGTCAAGTACACATCCTAAGGGCTTTACCAACATGTAACAGAGAGACAATCAGTGTACACGTTAAGGTAAAGAGCAACCAGATAGCATACTATCATGTCGAGCAAGAAAGTCCTCCCTATATATGTCCAAGCATCCACTACAATATACATCCTATGTATAGTAATGGCCTCTAGGGCATACATATAACTAACAATCTCCCATTTGCACTAGGGCCATCTGATAGCAGTGGTTGTAGTATCTCATACTCAACCATCCCATAAAAGTCTCTCTCTGGGAAAAGGCCTTTGTGAGTGGATCCGCCGTGTTGTCCTCTGAGTCTACTCTCCTAACCTCGATCACCCTGGAGATCAACTATCTCCATGATTAGATGATACTGTCTTAGAATATGTCTGGATCACTGATGGGACGGACGTTCCTTGGCATAAGCCACAACTCCATTGTCACACAATGGGAGGAACTAAGTTCATCTCATAAACCAATATACACCCAGACTGCCTCTTTGGTAGCATCTTTAGTAGCTATGTATCTTGCCTTTAATCGTCTAGTATGCCACAGTATCTAGCTTGGAACTCTTCCAACATACCGTCCCTTTACTGAGGGTAAAGACAATGCCTGTGACTGACATTCAGTCGTCCTTATCACTCTGGAACTTTTCCAGTGATTCTCCCCTGGATCAATTGATACCATCTCACTTCAACTAGTGAGAATCCTAACATCCATTTAGATCTATCTCATAGATCCAAAACCCAGGATTTAGTAGGTATCACTTTGATCCTATATGGAGAATCATTGTGATAAGCGGAGATTGATCGAGCGTAGCATAGGAAACTCCTTCCCTATCAAGAGTATGTCATCCACGTACTCTACGAGGATCGTCACCATACTCCCTACTACCTTTTTGTTTATACAAGGTTCATCTACCATTTTGATGATGTCAAACTCTTTGACTACTTCATCAAAACAGACGTTCCAACTCCGCGATGCCTGCTTTATCCTATAAAGCATCTTGTACACGTTTCCGCTGCTCCCACTGTCTACGAAGCCCTCTGGCTGTGTACTTACAGACGCTCTCTTCTAAAACATCATTTTAGAAAAGCAGTCATGACACCCAACCGCTAGATATCGTAGTCATGGTATGTAGCCGTGGCAAGTAGGATCCGGATGGACTTAAGCATAGCCACTGGAAAAGGTTTCATCATTATCCACGCCTGGTCGATGACAAAAACCTTTAACAAGTCTAGCTTTGAAAGTCTCAACTTTTCCATCTACACCAAGTAATCTTCTCAAGATATACTTGCTCCTGATGGGGATTTAACCCTTCAGATTTAGCAACCAAAGTCCATACTTTGTTGGTGTATAAGGATTCCATCTCAGATTGCTAAGCATCCAGCCATTCTTATAGAGTCCCACTCCTGATGGCCAGCTCGAAACTAGTTGGGTCATCATCTCATGATGCAATCCTCGCTCCCACTGTCATAGAGAAGCTGAAGTATCTCTCAGGTGGGTGAGAAACCCTACCAGATCGGCGAAGAGGCTGAGGTTCGTTGGTATCTACTGAATCCTTTGGTTGTACCAGATCATCTGCTGTAGTTTGCATAGCTGGAACCTTTCCAGTTCTACATAACTAATCTTGCCTCGAGCTTGTCCGGATTTTGCTTTTAGACATAGGCCGGACAACCCCAAATCTTAACTAGCTTAAGACATGGGCTCTTCCCATACCATATCTCATATGGAGTGGTAGGCTGTGATCTAATTCGAACCCTATTCAATAGGTATGCAGCTTCTCAAGCGCATAACTCCCAAAAGGAAACAGGTAACTCAGTAGTACTCATCATAGAGCACACCATATCGAATAGGGTGCAATTGCTCCGTCCCGATATACTATCGTGCTATGGTGTATACGGAGGAGTAATGCTAAGAGAGAATCTCATTCTCCTTTAGAATAGTCCAGGAATTCCATGCTCAAGTATTCTCCTCCCAGATCGCATCAAAGGACATAATACTTATACCCTCATTTTGGCTACTTCTAACTTATATTCCGTGAATATCTCAAAAGGTTCGGACTTGTGTTTCAACAGGAACATATGTCTGAATCTTGAGAGATCATCAGAGAATATAATGAAGTATAAAGAACCGGTCTTGGCATGTGTAGACAGGGGACCTTTATATATCAACATGTATCATCCCAAGAGTTCACTAACTATTTCTCTGTTTCCAATAAACAGAGCTGGTGTCATTATATCTTTGTGACATGACTGGCAAGTTTCACAAGATGTAAATTCAAACTGATTTAAATATGCATCTACAAGTAACTTCAGCTAGTCGGGTCGCATTGATATGACCTAGTCTACAATGCCTCAAGAAGGATTCGTTCATTTCTGAACTCTTCCTCTTGTGTGTGTTCTGTATACTAAAAACTGTAGTTTGATTTAGAACATCAATGCTTTTAGATAACGTGCCTGAACCGATCAACTTTTGATATAGGAAATGTTCAAAACATTATCCAACAATACAAAATTTTATCATTTCTTTATTAATAAAGAGAGTGATATGATTTTGTATATCAGGTTCGGTATCTAATAACATTCGTTCAGAATCAATGTATTGGTAATACAGGGTGACAGTGACCAACAGACTTGGCTGCAACACTTGCCCCGTTTTCTGTCTCATGAAACTTATCACCTGTTCTCAGTTCTTTACCTATCTGTAGCCCATGTAACAAATTACATATGCGGGATCCTGATCCGGTATCTCATATCCAGGACGTAAAGAATACTGAGAAACAATTCTGTATAATGAACACACCCGAAGATGATGCATCAGCATGCACTCTCTTCGTTTGGTCGGCACGGGAATTCTGGTAATCCCCTATTTCCTGCTCAGTCTTATAACAATTATAAGTTGGAGCGGGACCAACGTTCCCCAGCTCAGTATAACAAGCGGGTTCGGTCAATATTCCGTATTATTATCTTGATTAAGGCGTGATATGGTCGCTACCTGAAGAGAGAGAGAAGAAAACACTCAGCGTGCGCTTTTTCAAGAATAGATTGGTTATTATTTTATCTAATCAGGATGGCTCCCACTGTTTTTTATCAAATCTTCCTTCAAACCTTAAAAGGAAAGACTAGTCGGGATTAATTACACACTACAAGTTCGCCAATCTTTCAGCCAGGCCAGTGTCGGTACTTTGAGGGAGGTCCCCCGTGCTTTCGCACGAACCTAATTAATGTAAACCTCGTTTTCCCAGAGGCGTAACCTCGTTAACACATTTCTAGACACCTACTTGATCGGCTAATTGTAATGTGTAAAACTCTCCCAGGAGTAACTCTTACTCACAGCGGGTATCGGGATCCAACTATCTCATAGAAGGTATGCAATCTCATTGCAAATTTCAACACTTGAAATTCCCGATAATTTTGCCCCTAGCAACTATATGACCTTAACATAGTCAACAAATCATAAGTGCTAGTCAAGTTCAACCCGTCATTTCCCGATTGAATTAAACCCACCCGCACGACCCTTAACATAGTCAACAAAGTTGCACGACTACCCTAATCCAATCGCATCATATGCTTATACAGATAAGCACTAATCAGCTACCGCACACTACGCCTTAACATAGTCAACAAACGTAGCACGAATACTAACTAGTACTTATCTGAAATGACGGAGGGCTACGACAGGTTTTTAAGAAAACCTATTGCGTAATGAACTTGATATCGTTGTAGAATCAAATGATTTTGAAATGGAGTGTTTTTTAGGCTTTTCGAGTTTTGCTAAAGGGGTCACTCCCGGTGAAGGGATCGTCGGCCCTTTCCTCGTCGAATGAGGTGCGGGATATATCATATATATCGCTGTGCAAAGAATAAACTATAGAAGCAATCAAAAGACAAACCGAGGGGTGTAGCATCTGCCAGTTATTGCTAAAGGGGTCACTCCCGGTGAAGGGATCGTCGGCCCTTTCCTCATCGAATAAGATGCAGGATATATCATATATACCGCTGTGCAAAGCAAGAACTGTAGCTACCTGTTTTATTTTTGAAATTCGATTCCACAACATCTTTAGGTTTCTTTTTCTTTCATTAATCATATTAATGAAGTCCCATCAATTAAGTACCTAAACATCACAGATAAATACGACGTACACTTATGCCATCCGCATTCGCCTCGATGTCCCCTCGTGCACCGTTAGGTTAGGTAACTAACGGCAGAGCAGGGCAGGGCTAGCGCGGGTGTAAAACATAAGTAACGTCTATATAATATATCATATATACTATATACTGTATCTATCACAGAACATATCAAATGATCACATCACAGATAACACAGCAGAAAATATCATATGAAATATTGGATGTACTAGGACGTCCATGTTTTCAATACGAGCCAGTATAAAACACGGATTCCATGGTCGCGATGAATAGCCAAACCCACACCCCTAGACCCCTACGAGAGCGGCAAGCAACCCTACCAATTCTAGAGTTAGGAGACCCGGACTCGACTCCTCGAGTTGGTTTCCCACTGGACTCCAAAACCCGGTTACTTGTGCCCTCCTCCTTGGGTCTATCCTAGTGCGGAAAAGTAAATAATATACAAAAGGTGACATCTTCCGCAACCTGGAAGTGCCCCAATAAAAGAATATTACATACAAGTTTTTTACATGAATGAAAAATGAAAAAATACTCATCTCATAGAAAAACCCCCCGGCTATTCAAACACGACGATCCAATATAACATATCCAGCAATACATAACATCATATGTCATCAACGTAAGTAAATATGCGCATCCCAATTGTCGTTGACATATAGCAACGAAACCGGCGATATCACATATTACACTTACGGTCACAGAAAAGAAAGTGTAAAACTACAACAGTTGGAATCCGCAACTTCTTTAGACATCGCATGCCTAATCAAATGAAATACTTAGACATCGCATGCCTAACAATTATAAACCCGCATTTTAGTCTCATTATCGAAAACTCTTTTCAATATCTAGTCGGGCAATTCAACAAGATTCCCGAAAAACTGATCGAATGCTCGTCGCAAACTTTAGTAGGCGGCCGCACCCCCGATACCGTCGACGAAGTGCACTAAGGCGGAACACTGCTGCCGCGAGCACCCGAACGGATGCTTTCGGCGACGGGGTTCTCCTACAGTCACTTGGTCGGGGCTATGGGGCATGGCTATCTATTAAGTTTTACCGGCAAGTATCCGCGTACGCTACGAGATTACGACGGACTTTTGATCACATCAAAATTCCGTGGCAACCGATCAAGTGAGACTAAACTGCTATGTTTATAACATTCATTCAGTTATCTCATAACTACTTGTGAATTCCAAATGTTGTAGCACATTCCGGATAAATAGAAAATGTTAAACTTTCCGATCGAACAATCGAACACCCAAGTTTTCCCGAAACAGCTCAACACATGAAATAAGTTTAAAAACATTCATTTCGTGCCTCAGTACCAACGGTCCAGCCGTAGAAGGGTCAAGCCAACGCCTCACATGTGGCACGCCGTACTGCCCCAAACCCTAAGGTTCAAAGGGCAGTTCAAGACGGTCACATAATCGAGTTAAGGTTTGTTGTCTTCTAGAGGGTCCATCGCGTTACTTGCACTACTTAGAACGTCTTTAAACCACGGAAAAATCCAACACTTGGAAATTTTCCGGCAGGGGAAAAATTGGGTATTTATATCCGGTCGAACTTTTTAACATATTCTAAAATTACCCGGAAAAACAACCAGACAAAATTAGACAATCCGATCGAATCTACGAACTCCCAATACAACCCAGAAAACTCAACTCTTGAGTAGAAGTTAAAAATTCCCAGAAAATACAGCACAACAATATAGGAATTACTGTACAAATTGCAATGAAAGATGCTTCCGTACGGCCGCGGAACCGCCGCACTAGCCATTCTCGTGCCGCGGTTCCGCGGCGGTTTGATTGAGTTAGCCGCTCGTTTTGCACAGTATTTCTTATAAATCCCTGCTGATTTTTCTGCATAATTTTAATTTGGAAAAATCCCAGTTTTCAAAAATTGTACAGAGAAGGGTGAAATCTAGGGTTTCGGTGTTCGATCGGGTTTCTAACTTCGTCTACGCATCGCCTAAGGCTCTAGCTAGGCTCTGATACCACTGTAGGGTTCTTAGGCACACTAATGAGGTCTCACAACAGATCAAACATGCCCAATTCAAATTTTTTCATGTGCCTACAAACCCTAATACGGATCGTTAACTAGATGATAAGGCGATGCAAGCAAGTAAACAACTTTATTGCTAAAGGACAGTGACTACAACCTTTGTAGATCCAGTCCTCCACCTCCATAGCTCCGCGTTGAAGTCCCTCCACTGCGATCATCGGATCTCGGACTCTAGTAATGGTTTCGTCGAAGAAATGATCGGGCTAGATCGTGGACTTCGATGCCAAAGATGATCTACGTCGAGGCAACTCAAGATCAAGCTCCAACTTCACCAAGTCATGAAACATGTGAAGAAAATACCCTATACTACTTGGCAAGTGGTAGAGGATGAAGAAATAGGAAGTGGGTTCACTTTAGAATTGGATTTCTCACTTGGAATCATCACTTAGAAATTTCTAGCCATGGTTTCTTCTCTTCATGAAGAAGATGAAGAAGAAGAATGAAAATAGAATTATCAATAATAGAAAAACAAGTGATGGTTATCATAATGCAACCATGGTTAAGTGTAGAGAATAAACTAAGGTTAGGTAATGGCTAGGTTTAGAAAAGAAACAAAATGGTCAAAGCTTCACAAAGCTTCATGAAGCTTCAAGTAAGAACAAAATAAGCCACCATTTTATTTCTTACCAAAAAGAATAAATAAATAAATAAATAAAAACCCTAACCATTTACCTAAACATGGTTTAAATCAAACACATACCCAAGTTTGCATGTATCATCAAACATGATACAAACTAGTGCACAAATATATATCATATATACAATGTGCACAAACAAGTGAGAAAATCCATCTTAAGTGAACCAATACTAGTTAATGCAAAGTAATATATCAAATATATAATTATACATTAAATCATTAAATCAACACTTGATTTAACGATCCGGTCATATCGCATATGACCGACTAATATCCAATGTATCGGCTTATCGAATCAGTCCTTGATTCGATAACTAGGTTATATCGCATACAACCAATCGATACATTCATCGCGAGAATAGAATACGGTATCACATACACGCATTATTCTCGGTCCCGCACATATCTCATATGCGCTCCTATTTCGTTTCGCTTGAGCCAGGAAACCTCTGTATAGGACTCTAAAGACTCGTCAATACGCCGGCAGCAGGTGATGATCATATCAAACACCCACAAGCCGCAAGCGGTCTGCTAAACATAACGGCCACCCGGGTATTGAGCGATCAGAAGATTGACGAGCAAGCCCGCTCACACTCCTGTGAATCCAACCAGTAACACTTACCGTACAGTCCGGTCTCGTCGTCTGATATGTCGCATATCTCGCCTAGGGGTGGTAAACGTCAGACCCCAATAGCTCGATAAGTCGTGTCGATATGAGGTCTATAACAATTCGAGAAACTACTGGTAACACTTACCAGTAAATCTCAGCAACCCTGGCCAGGGATTTCCGGTTATAGCCAATCGAACATAGCGCAACATCAACTCCCTATACCGGGAGAGACGAATCCCCTCCTATCGCTCATTGCCTCCATGTGAATCGGGACTGTACCCAAAAACCACCGTTTTGCACGCCCTCTTGAACGTGGTAAGGTGGAAATTAAAGCACAGTGGGAATCACACAAGACTCTATGACGATCTCGGGTCAACAGACTAACCTGTACCAGTGTCACCAGAGAACTGCCATCTGACGTAAGGTATAATACCATCTGGGAGTTCTCGGCGAGTCCGTCCAGTGTACCCAGTCTCCACTGAGCACCCGTATATCATCTCTGATGTCAAACACCAATGGATATGGGATCATCCATCGCCCATCTGTATGGGTCGAGAAGGTATACGCTAGTCTACTCTGATATATCGATGCCCCGTCTCGATACACCCACGACTAGGGACTTTGAAGGATGTACTTATGGACTACCATGTCCCCATTAGTATGATCCGCATCATAGTCCAGGTAGTCAAGTACACATCCTAAGGGCTTTACCAACATGTAACAGAGAGACAATCAGTGTACACGTTAAGGTAAGGAGCAACCAGATAGCACACTATCATGTCGAGCAAGAAAGTCCTCCCTATATATGTCCAAGCATCCACTACAATATACATCCTATATATAGTAATGGACTCTAGGGCATACATATAACTAACAGGGATCTCGGCTCTTTCCTCATCGAATGAGGTGTTAGATATTCATCAAGGAATACCACTATGCAAAGCAAGAACTAGAGCTACCTTTTTAAAAAATCTTGATTCTGCGACATCTTTAGGTTTCTTTTCTTTCCATTAATCTCATTAATGAAGTCCCGTCATTTATGTTTCCCTAAACATCACAGAAAAGAAACGAAAATAGAACGTACGCTTATGCCATCCGCATTCGCCACGGGGCCCCGTCATGCACCGTTAGGTTACTTAACTAACGGCAGAGTGGGGGCTGGACTAGCGCGGGTGCAAAACATAAGCAACGTTTATTATATATATCATATATATATATAGCATTCGTCTCATGCAGTTATATGATCACATCACATAACTAAACAACAGAAGTAAAACATATGAAATATTGGATATATTAGGAGGTTCGTGTTTTAAATTCAGCCAGTAATAAAAACACGGATTCGATGAATAGCCAAACCCACATCCCTAGACCCCTATGAGAGCGGAAAGCAACCCTGCCAATTCTAGATTTAGGAGACCCGGTCTCGACTCCTCGAGATGGTCTCCCACTGGACTCTAGAACCCGGTTGCTTGTGCTCCCCGCCTTGGGTTTATTCTAATGTGGAAAAATAAATAATATACATTAATGGTGACATCATCCTCAACCCGGAAATGTCCCAATAAAAGAATATTACATATAATTTTACATAAATGAAAATGAAAAAGCTCTCATCTCACGCAAAAACCCCCGGTTATTCAATTACGACGATCCAATATAACATATTAGCAACACATAACATCACATGTCATCAACGTAAGTAAATATGTGTATCCCGAATTCCGTTGATATATAGCAACGAGATCGGGGATACCCCACATATATTACACTTACGGTCACAGAAAAGAAATTAAAAACTATAATATTTAGAATCCGCACTATACCTTAGACATCATAAACCCGGAATATCTCATATTCCGGATTTCATGCCTAACATATAAACCTTCCATTTTAGTCTCAAATCGAAAACACTTTTCAATAACTTAGTCGGGTAATTCAATAAGATTTTCAACTACTAGATCGAATACTCATCGAAAACTTTAGTAGATGGCCGCACCCCCGATACCATCGATGAAGTGCACCTAGGTGGAACACCGTGACCGCGAGCACCCTAGTGGATGCTATTGGAACGGGATTCTACTACAGTCACCTGGTCGGGGCTACGGGGCGTGGCTATCTAGCAAAATTATCCGGCGAGTATTCACGTACTATACGAGATTGCGACAGAGTTTTGATCCGAATCAAAACTCCGCGGCAATCGATCAATAAAGACTAAATTGCTAGATTTACAATTACAAACAAGTTTTCACAAAACTAATTAACTGTGGATTCCAAGTATTGTATAGCATATCAAACTTAAACCCGAAACGACGTTAAAACACGACTACGAAACACTTTGAATAGCCCTAATAGAAAAGTTAACATCACATGCAAACTGGGCTAATCAAACATAACCTGAAACCCTAAAACCAAGCCTATAGAACACCAAACAAATTCGAGCCAAAACAATTGCATTGGGACCGGCCAGGCCGGCTAAATTGGAGTTCTTACCAGGTCATTTTTAGAATTTTGTCCTCGAATTTCTCTGGTGTTCTAGTTACATCACATGTAAGCTTCTGCAGTTGTTTAAAAAAATTTCAGAGACTTCTAAAAAATCAACAGAAACTTGGTTTCGCGGGTTACAGTTTCGAGGTTGTTTCGTTTTCGTAATTCTACTAACATCGTATAATCTTCTAGCTTGGCTCTGATACCATGAAAATTTTTATTACCACCACCACTGGATTTTACTAGCATTAAGCATGCCATTTTAAAAAATTTTGGGGTGCTAATTAACACTAACCTAGAATCTAAACTAGATGATTAGGGTTTTAGCTTGATATGAAGAAAACTATACTAAAGTGAAGGAGGCTACAACCTTTGTAAACCATGTCCTTCTCTTCAAATGCTCCGGGTAGTAGTCCATATGACTCCACTAGGCTCCACTTAAAGTTGGATCGAGCCTCCTTTGCGATCTTCATGCCGAAGATGATCCACCCGAAGCTCCGCTAATCTAAGCTACCTCTTCACTAAACTCTTTAGATAAGGAAACACATTAGATCAAATTGCTAATTCAAACTAGGATGATGAAGTAGGGTTTTGTTTGCTCACTTAGGATACTTATAAACTCAAGGGTTCACAACTCATGTGAGAGATTGAGCTTGGAGGATGAAGGAGGAAAATGGGAGAGCTAGAATGGCTAAGGCAAAAATGAATTCAACTCTTGAGCAAGTCATGAATGGCTCCTCATATTTTCTCACTTATTGAAGCATACCATTTTCATCAAATAAAAAATAGAACCATACTTCAATAGTGAGTCAAGAGTAATAAAAAATGAATAAGCCATGCTATGCACCATACCACAAATATCTCCCCATTTTTCCAGCTCATTTTCTATTTTCTAAAAATATAAAATCTATGCCATGCATCGTGTCTCTCTCTCTCTCTCTCTCTATATATATATATATATATATATGAGAATAATGGAGGAAAGATGCCATAGGAGGGAATTTCCTCCTATGGTGTCGAAAAAATATAATCTCCACGTGTTTTCCGACGATCGGCACCCATCATCTTCATCGTTATCATCTAAGATATGGGTACACCAAATTTTATGTGATTCTACAACTTTTTCACCGTTGAATTAGTGGGTTCAAAATTAACGGTTTACCGACAATAGAACTTTTTACATTGCTAAATCAACGGTGAAAAAGTTATAGAATCATATGAAATTTGGCGTACCCACATCTTAGAAGATAACGATGAAGATGATAGATTCCGATCGTCGGAAAACATGATGGAGGGCGTATTTTTTCGACGTCATAGGAGGAAATTCCCTTATATGGCCTTTTTCCTCCATTATTTTATATATATATATATATATATATATATATATATAATGAAGAAAACAAAATAATTAGTGAGCTAATAATATTAGTTAATATATAATTATATCAAATATAAATATATACCATATTATTAAATCAACACTTGATTTAATAATCCGGTTATATCATATATAACCAACTAATATCATTTATCTGTATATCATATTATCAAATCAACACTTGATTCGATAATCCGGTTATATCACATATAACCTAACTGATAACAAATAACCGCCAGATTAGAATACGGTATCACATACTCGTGTTTAATTAAGCCCTCCCGCACATATCAGCATATGTGTCCTATTTCGTTTAGCTTGAACCAGGAAACTTTTGTGTGGGAATCTAAAAACTCGTCAATACGCCAGCAGTAGGTGATGATCACATCAGTCACCCATAAGCCGTCAGCGGTACTACCTGGACTAACGGCTACCCAGGTATTGAGCGATTAGAAGATCAACAAGCAAGCTTGTCCAAACTCCTATGAAGCCTATAAGTAATACTTACTGTACAGTCTGGTCTCTTCGTCTGATATGTTGCATATCGAGTCTAAAGGTGGAATCATCAGACTCCAGTAACTTGTAAGTCATGCCATTGTATGGCTCATAACGGTTCGAGAAACTACGGATAACTCTTATCAGTAAATCTCATCAGCAGCCCTGCCCAGGAACTTCCTGTTATAGCCAATTGAGTATAGCGCAACATCAACTCCCAATACCGGGAGAGACGAAACCCCTCCTATCGCTCCCTGCCTCCATGTGACTCAGGACTGTACCCAAAATCCACCTGTTTGCACGACTCTTTTGAGCCGTGGTAGGGAGGAAATCAAAGCACAGTGGGAGCCATACAAGACACTATGACGATCTCGGGTCTACAGACTAACCTGTACCAGTGTCACCAAAGAACTGCTATCTGACGATAGGTATATTATCATCTAGGAGTTCTCGGCGAGTCCTGTTCAGTGTACCCATTCTCTATTGAGCACCTGTGTACAATCTTTGATGCCAAACACCAATCACCGTGGGATCAACCATCGTCCCCTACAAGGTCAAGAAACATACACACTAGTCTACTCTGGAATATCGTGTTAGTGATATGTATGCCCTAGAGGACATTAATGTACATACGATATATATTGTAGTGGATGCTTGGATATATATATGGAGGACTTTCTTGCTCGACATGATAGTATGCTATCTGGTTGCTCTTTATCTTAACATGTACTCTGATTGTCTCTATATTACATGTTGATAAAGCCCTTAGGATGAGTACTTGACTACCAGGACTATGATGCAAATCATACTAGTGGGGACAGTGTAGTCGCTAAGTATATCCTTCAAATGTTCCTAGTCGTAGGTTTATCGAGACAGGGCATCGATATACCAGAGTAGACTAGCGTATAGCTTCTCGGCCCATGTAGATGGGCGATGGATGATCCCATATTCATTGGTGTTTGACATCAGAGACAGTATACGGGTGCTCAGTGGAGACTGGGTACACTAGACGGACTCGCCAAGAACTCCCAGATGGTATTATACCTTACGTCAGATGGCAGTTCTCTGGTAACACTGATACAGGTTAGTCTGTAGACCCGAGATCGTCATAGAGTTTTGTGTGATTCCCAATGTGCTTTGATTTCCACCTTACCACGTTCAAGAGAACGTGCAAAATGGTGGCTTTTGGGTACAGTCTCGAATCACATGGAGGCAATGAGTGATAGGAGGGGTTTCGTCTCTCCCGGTATTGGGAGTTGATGTTGCGCTGTGTTCGATTGGCTATAGCTGGAAATCCCTGGCCAGGGTTGCTGAGATTTACTGGTAAGTGTTATCAGTAGTTTCTTGAACTGTTATGGACCTCATATTGACATGACTTATCGGTTACTGGGGTCTGACGTTTACCACCTCTAGACTAGATATGCGACATATTAAACGAAGAGACCGGACTGTACGGGAGTATTACTGATTGGATTCACAGGAGAATGTACAGGCTTGCTTGTTGATCTTTTGATCGATCAATACCTGGGTGGCTGTTACGTTTAGCTGACCGCTTGCAGCTTGTGAGTGTTTGATATGATCATTACCTACTGCCGGCGTATTGACGATTCTTTAGAGTCCTACACAGAGGTTTTCTGGCTCAGGCAAAACGGAGTAGGAGCACATAAATGATATGTGCGGGACCGAGAATAATACGTGTATGTGATACGTATTAGATTCTCGCGATATGTGATATCGGCCGGGTATATGTGATATAGCCGGGTCATCGGATCAAGTGTTGATTCGATGAACTGAAACATTTTATATTAGTTGGTTATTTGTGAAATAGCCGGATTATTGGATCAAGTGTTGATTCGATAATTTAATGTATAATTATATATGTGATATATTACATTACATTAACTAATATAAGCTCGCTTTATTGACTTTTTTTCTCACTTGGATAATACGTTGATGTATATGCGATATATGTTAATTGTATTATTTTGTTTTGTTACTATATATATTATATATGTGATATATAATATTGTAACATGTTAGGGTTACAAATGCAACAAAGGTTTTGAGATTTAACCATGTTAGGGTTTGGATTAGGGTTAAGCTTTTGGATTAGGGTTTTGGATGAGCTTTGAGGAAGCTTCATGAAGGTTGCATTTCTAACCTCAACAATAATTCATTATTCATCACAAAAGGATTTCTTCTTCTTCTTCCTTAAAAAAAGCTTCACTAGCTTTTGGGTTTGTGATGATTTTAAGTGAGATAAAGAAAACAAAAGAGAGCTAAATTCCTACTTCATCATCCTCATCTATTCTAGCCACTTAGATTAGGGTGTTTGCTTTACTAATACTTGATTAGTAAAGTAAGAGCTTGGGTTTGAGATTCTTCAAGGTAGATCATCTTGGATTAGTGAAGTCTTCAAGTAAGGATGCATCATTCTCTTCTAGGAGCCTCTCTAGAGTCCGGGTACTTGATGATCGCAGCGAAGCGACCTCAACTCGGAGCTTATGAAACGAAGGAACAAACAACAACGGTTGTAATCCCTAACTCTTAGATGTTAAACTGTTAACATGCTAGTTTTGTTTGATTCTCTAGTTAAATGATCTAGGTTTAGGGTTATCTATAATGGAAAATTTTGAAATTGGCATGAGAGATGCCACCCGAAACCTTGCTGCCGTTGTGAGTATCCCAACAGTGGTATCTGTTCCCCTCCAAATGGCGGCGCGATGCAGAGAGACGTCTTGCCTGAGATTCGGGGCAGATACTATTTGGTTTTATCTGTCCACCTCTCCGAAGATGCCAAGTTGATTTATGGCACCGTGTATCGGAGGTTTAGACGGATGCGGCCGATGTAGCAGACTTCTTCAGATTCCCCCTCATTCGAGGGGTTTTTGATTGTGGGGACGCTCTTCCCTGCAGGCGCAAGCCCCTGCGGTTAATTACGCTACCGCATCGCGGTAACAACTTTCTCCTTCTCCAGAATTTCACTTCGTGTCGTGAGTGTTTGTTTTGTTTGTGGTTGCCCGTGGATTGTATACGGAGACTAATTTATGTTGTCGTCCGTAGGACGTGGATTAGTCCAAATCCGTATTTTCTTAGATTTGGGTTTGGGGTTTTATTTTTAAGGATACGTTAGTCTTATTTAAGGCTAAGATCAACTTAAACGTTTGTTAAGGATACGTTAGTCCAATTCGAGACTAAGATCAACTTAACAGGATCGTTTAGATCCGACAATAGAGCATTTGGGCTCTATTGTTCCAGTTTAGGGACATAGTGGTCCAATGCCAGTTTAGGGACGTAGTGGTCCAGCATTCCTATTTTTGGAGACGAATATTGGTTTAAGGACGCATTAGTCCATGAGTTTAAGGACCCCACAGTCCATATTAATGTGTGGTTATCGGGACCCGTCACCTCTCTGACGACGTTGAAGGATTACAACGGTAAATATCAGAGGAGTTCAGAGATGTACCCTCGAACCGGATGTAAATTGATTTGAAAGAGCAGTTGTGCTCGGTTTCAATTTAATTTGAGGACTTATGGCTAGAATTGGGTTAAGTCCATTTGAAAATGTTTAACATTTTGTTCACATTTGGCCTGTTTAAGCCTTTGCTTGGGCTCTGCCCTTTTTAAACAATGCATGGCATTCAGATTAGGCCTGTTAGGCCTTTTAATTGAGCTCTGCCCCTTTTCTTTAATAATGCAGAGCATTTAATGGTCTGACAGCGCGCCACGTGGCCTGTCAGGCGCTCTGCGTCAATTAATGAGCGCAAGGCGCCAGCGCATGTAGAGGTGACACGTGTCACGCTCTGGTGAGCGCAAGCGCAGTGCGCTGCGCTATTGCGCTGCTAACACGTGGCACGTTCTGGTGCAGTACGCCAATCCAAGAGCGCAGTGCTCTATTTTTAGAAGCGCAAGGCGCAGTTATTCTGTGATTGACACGTGGCGCTCTCTGGTGGCTTGCGCCAATCCAAGGAGCACAACAGTGCAAATTTCAAAAGTTCAAGACACTGTTTAATATCTTGATCAAATTTAGATCAAAGAAAACAAGTTTTTTCTTTTTCCAGAGAGGTTCTACCTCTAATTTCAAGAACCAATGGTTCATCAAAAGGCAATGCCTTTATATAGATCAAAAGATCTAGTCATGAAGTAGATTACTTCTTTATTATATTTTTTTTATTAAAGATCTTAATCTTGTTCTTAGATCATTGATCTTTTTAGAAGAAATTCTTCTTTTCTCCAAAGGTTTTACCTTTTTTCTTTCTCTCTGAATTCTTCTCAAAGTTTTTAGAAGAGCTCTCTGTATCTCTATCTCGGTGTATGTGTTTTAAACTTGGAGTCTAGGGGCCTTTATATAGTGCCAATTGATTTGTTAAATCAGTTAAAGAGATCTTTCTCTGATTGATTTAGGGGTGTTTCCCCACCGCTGGATCTTTGATCGTAGGGCTTCTGTTTTATAGAAAATAATCTTCTTGTTTTAACAAGATTAGAAAGATCTTTCCAGAATTTTACTGTTTAAATGCTGGCACAGCTGGCGCAAGCGCACTTGCGCTTGACACGTGTCGCGCAGCGCAGAGCGCAGCGCAACTGCGCTAGCGCAGAGCGCAGCGCAACTGCGCTAGCGCAGCTGCGCTGACACGTGTCGCGCAGCGCAGAGCGCAAGTCATCTGAAGCGTTGCTTCCTTTATTATTATTTGAATTTTTAACACAGAGCTTTGCTCTGATTAGGGAAAACAGAAGCATTGCTTCATTTCCCGTCTTGAAATTTGAACAAAGCTTTACTCTGATTGGGGGAAACAGTATCAGAGCCTAACTAGAGAATTAGACGGATAAGTGTAAGATTATGAAACCGAAACAACTCCGAAACACCCGATATCAAACCCTAGTTTCTGTCGAATTTTAAATGAGCTCTAAAAATTTTTCAAACATGTGCAGAAGATTGTATGAGATACATTATGAACATGGCCCAAACCCCACCCCCTGCTCGGATTTTGGCCGAGCACATGGCCAAGAAATCCGAGCAGGCCGGCCCCCAGTGTATTCTGGGCTCCTGGTTTGGATCATGTTCAAGTCTTCGGGGTTTGGTATTTTTGGTGTTGTTTATTTTTGCTAAATTTGCATGAGATGTTTATTTACTCAAAAGGTAATTCGGAGTGTTTCGTATTCGAAATTCTAGCTTCTGTTTCGGTTTGTTTAGACAGTGTTAAAAAGTTCGAACGGATATCAATAACTCACTTTTTCCCCTGCCGGAAAATTTCCAAGTGTTAGATTTTTCCTTAGGTAAAGAATATTCAAAGTCGTGCAAGTAACGCGGTGGACCCTCTAGAAGAACGAAAACCTTAACTCGATTATGTGACCGTCAGAACCGCCTCAAAACCCTAGGGTTTGTGTCACTTTGGCATTGCCACATGTGAGGCGTTGGTTTGACCCTTCTACGGCTGGTCCATTGGTACTGTGGCATGTGATGGATGCTTTTAAACTAAGTTCAAGTGATGAGCAAATAGGGAAATTTTAGGTGTTTGTTGATTCGATCGGAATATTTAACATCGTCTAACTTTTTCTGTAATGTGATACAATATTTGGAATCCACATATAGTTATGAGATAACTAATTTGAATGTTATAAATCTAGCAGTTTAGTCTCATTTGATCGGTTGCCACGGGATTTTGATGCGATCAAAAGTCCGTCGCAATCATGAAGCGTACGCGGATACTCGCTGGGTAAACTTAATAGATAGCCACGCCCCATAGCCCCGACCAAGTGACTGTAGGAGAACCCCATCGCCAAAAGCATCCGTTCTGGTGCTTGCGGAAGCGGTGTTCCGCCTTAGTGCACTTCGTCGACGGCATTGGGGTTGCAGCCGTCTACTAAAGTTTCCGACGAGTATCCGATAAGGATGTTGGGAATCTTGTTGAATTGCCCGACTAGATATTGAAAAGTGTTTTCGGAATCGAGACTAAAATGCGGGGTTTATAATTGTTAGGCATGCGATGTCTAAGAAATTCATTTGGTTAGGCATGTGATGTCTAAGGAGGTTGCGGATTCCAACTGTTGTAGTTTTACACTTTCTTTTCTGGGACCGTAAGTGTAATATGCGGTGTATCGCTGGTTTCGTTGCTATACATCAACAACAATTGGGATACGCATATTTACTTACGTTGATGACATGTGATGTTATGTGTTACTTGGATATGTTAGATTGGATCGTCGTGTTTTGAATAGCCGGGGTTTTATGTGAGATGAGGGTTTTTATTTTCATTCATGTAAAATTCATTGTATGTAATATTCTTTTATTGGAGCACTTCCGGATTGAGGATGATGTTACCATTGTATATTATTTACTTTTCCGCATTAGGATAGACCCAAGACGGGAAGCACAAGTAACCGGGTTTTAGGGTCCAATGGGAGACCATCTCGAGGAGTCGAGACCGGGTGTCCTAACTCTAGAATTAGTAGGGTTGATTGCCGCTCTCGTAGGGGTCTAAGGGTGTGGGATTGGCTATTCATCACTACCGTGGAATCCGTGTTTTATACAGACTCGCAATAAAACACGGACCTCCTACTATATCCAATATTTCATATGTTTCTTCTGCTGCGATATCTGTGATGTGATCATTTGATATGTTGAGATGAATACAGGATATAGTATATGAGATATATTATATAGGCGTTGCTTATGTTTTACACCCACGCTAGCACTG
Organism: Agapanthus africanus; assembly: GCA_030015575.1. Lineage (NCBI taxonomy): Eukaryota > Viridiplantae > Streptophyta > Magnoliopsida > Asparagales > Amaryllidaceae > Agapanthus > Agapanthus africanus. Next base: position 854,014,477 of record JASDDO010000024.1, read on the forward strand.
CCCCGCTCTGCCGTTAGTTGCCTAACCTAACGGTGCACGAGGGGACATCGAGGCGAGTGCGGAACGCATAAGCGTACATTGTATTTATCTGTGATGTTTAGGTAAACTAAAATGATGGGACTTCATTAATGAGATTAATGAAATAAAAGAAATCTAAAGATGTTGTGGAATCGTATTTTCAAAAACAGGTAGCTCTAGTTTTTGCTTTGCATAGCGGTGTTCCTTGTAGAACATCCAGCACCTTATTCGATAAGGAAAGAGCCGAGATCCCTTCACCGGGAGTGACCTCTTTAGCGAAACTAGTAGATGCTACACACTCGGTTTGTGTTTTGATTGCTTTTATAGTTTTTGCTTTGCATAGCGGTATTTGTGAAATACCCTGCACCTTATTTGATAAGGAAAGAGCCGAGATCCCTTCACCGGGAGTGACCTCTTTAGCAAAACTAGTAAAAGCCTCAAAAACACTCCATTTAAAATCACTCGATTCTATGACAATATCAAGTTCATTACGCAAAGGGTTTTCTTAAAAACCTGTCGTAGCCCTCCCTCATTTCAGATAAGTATTTCATAGTATTCGTGCTGCGTTTGTTGACATTGTCAAGGCGTAGTGTGCGGTAGCTATTTATGCTTATCTGCAAAAGCATATGATGTGATTAAGTTAGGGTAGTCATGCAACTTTGTTGACCTTAGCCAAGGGTCGTGCGGGTGGGTTTAATTCAATCGAGAAATGACGGGTTGAACTTGACTTGCGGTCTATGGTTTGTTGACCTTGTCAAGGTCATAGATCGCTCAGGGTAAAATATTATCGGGAATTTCAAGTGTTGAAATTTACAATGAGATTGCATACCTCCTATGAGATGGTTGGATCCCGAGACCCGCTGCGAGTAAGAGTTACTCCTGAGAGAGTTTTACACATTACAATTAGTCGATCAAGTAGATGTCTAGAAAGGTGTCAACGGGGTTACGCCCCTGGGAAAACGAGATTTATCTTAATTAGGTCCGTGCGAAAGCACGGGGAACCTACCTCAAAGTACCGGCACTGGCCTGGCTGAAAGATTGGTGAAATTGTAGGGTGTAATTAATGCCGGCTAGTCTTTCCTTTTAGGGTTTGAAGGAAGATTTGACTAAAACAGTGGGAGCCATCCTGATTAGATATATTAATAACCAATCCAATCTTGCAAGAGCATACGCTGAGTGTTTTCTTCTCTCTCTCTCTCCAGGTAGCGACCATGTCACGCCTTAATCAAGATAATAATACGGATGTATTGACCGAACCCGCTTGTTATACTGAGCTGGGGAACGTTGGTCCCACTCTAACTTATAACTGTTATAAGACCGAGCAGGAAATTGGGGATTACCAGAATTCCCGTGCCGCCCAAACGAAGAAAGTGTATGCTGATGCATCTTCTTCGGGTGTGTTCATTACAGAGAACTGTTTCTCAGTATCCTTTACGTCCTGGGTATGAGATACCGGATCAAGATCCCACATATGTAATATATTACATGGGCTACTGAAAGGTAGAGAACTGAGAAAGGGTGATAAGTTTTAAGAGTTAAAAATGGTGCAAGTGTTGCAGCCAAGTGTGTTGGCAGTTATCACCCTGTATTACTAAATACAGTGATTCTGAACGAATGTTATTAGATACCGAACCTGATATACAACATCATATCAGTATCTTTATATAGTAAAGAAGGATATAATTTTGTATTGTTGGATAATATTTTGAACATTTCCTATATCAAGAGTTGATCGGTTCAGGCACGTTATCTAAAAGCATATACGTTCTAAATCAAATCACAGTTCTTAATGTACAGAACACATACAAGAGGAAGAGTTCAGAAATGAACAAATCCTTCTTGAGGTATTGTAGACTAGGTCATATCAATGCGACCCGACTAGCTAAGTTACATAGAGATGCATATTTAAATTTGTTTGAATTTACATCTTGTGAAACTTGCCAGTCATGTCACAAAGATAAGATGACCATAGCTCCGTTTATTGAAAACAGAGAAAGAGTTAGTGAACTCTTGGGATTGATACATGATGATGTATGTAAGGTCCCCTGTCTCCACATACCAGGACCGGTTCTTTGTACTTCATTACATTCACTGATTATCTCTCCAGATTCGGACATATGTTCCTGGTGAAACACAAGTCTGAAGCTTTTGAGAAATTCAATGAATATAAGTTAGAAGTAGAGAACCAAAACGGGTATAAGTATTATGTCCTTTGATGTGATCAAGGAGGAGAATACTTGAGCACGAAATTTCTGAATTATTCTAAAGGAGAATGAGAATTCTCTCTCAGCATTACTCCTCCGTATACACCACAGTACGTCGGTGCATCGGGGCGGAGCAAGCGCACCCTATGTGATATGGTGTGCTCTATGATGAGTAATACTGAGTTGCCTATTTCCTTTTGGGGTTATGCACTTGAGAAGTTGCATACCTATTGAATTGGGTTCCAACCAAATCAGATGCCTACCACTCTATATGCGATATGGTATGGGAAGAGCCCATCTCTTAAGGATATTAAGATTTGGGGTTGTCCGGCCAATGTCTAAAAGTAAAATCCGGACAAGCTCGAGGCAAGATCAGTTCTGTGGAAGTTTGTTGGATATCCTAAGTATTCGCAAGGGAATATCTTCTACCGTACTAAAGAGCAAAATGTGTTTTGTTTCTCAGCATGCCATCTTTTGGAAAGGGAATTTCTTGTGAAGAAATTAGTGATCATGAGGTAGAACTTGAAGGAGTTCCAGCTATACAAACTGCAGCTGATGATTTGGTAGAACCGGAGGATTCAATAGTTTCCAACGAACCTCAGTCTCTCCGCCAATCTGGTAAGGTTCCTCATCCACCTGAGAGATACTTTGGTTTCTTTATGACAGTGGGAGCGAGGATTACATCATGAGATGATGACCCAACTAGTTTCGTGCAGGCCATCAAGAGTGGGGACTCTGTGAGAATGGCTGGATGCTAAGCGATCTAAGATGGAATCCATATACACTAGCAAAGTATGGACTTTGGTTGCTTTATCTGAAGGGTTAAATCCCCATCAGGAGCAAGTATATCTTGAGAAGATTACTTGGTGTACATGGAAAAGTTGAGACTTTCAAAGCTATACTTAAGTCCATCCAGATCCTACTTGCCACTGCTACATACCATGACTACGATATCTGGCGGTTGGGTGTCATGACTGCTTTTCTAAATAGTGATTTAGAAGAGAGCGTCTATAAGTACACAGCCAGAGGGCTTCGTAGACAGTAGGAGCAGCGGAAACGTGTGGAAGTTGTTTTATAGGTTAAAGCGGGCATCGCGGAGTTGGAACATCTGTTTTGATGTGGTAGTCAAAGAGTTTGACTTTATAAAAATGGTAGATGAACCTAGTATATACAAAAAGGTAGTAGGGAGTATGGTGGTGATCCTCATATAGTACGTGGATGACATACTCTTAATAGGGAAGGAGTTTCCTATGCTACACTCAGTCAATCTTCTCTTATCACAAGGATTCTCCATATAGGATCAAGGTGATACCTCCTAAATCCTGGGTTTTGGATTTATGAGATAGATCTAATTGGATGTTAGGGTTCTCACTAGATGTAGTGAGATGGTATCAATCGATCCTGGGGAGAATCACTGGAAAGCTTCCAGGGTGGTAAGGTCGACTAAATGTCAGTCACATACATTGTCTTTATCCTCAGTGGATGGACTGTATGTTGGAAGAGTTCCAAGTTAGATACCGTTGCAAACTAGACGATTAAAGGCAAGATACATCGTTACCAAGGATGCTACCAAAGAGGCAATCTGGATATATATAAGTTCATGAGATGAACTTCGTTCCTACCATTGTGTGACAATGGTGTTGTGGCTTATGCCTAGGAACCCCTGTCCCATCAGAGATCCAGACATATTCTTAGGCAGTATCACTTGATCATGGAGATAGTTGATCTCCAAGGAGATCGAAGATAGGAGAGTAGATACAGAGGACAACAGCGCGGATCTACTCACAAAGTCCTATTTCTCAGTAGAGACTTTAATGGGATGGTTGAGTATGAGATACTTTAACCACGGATGATTGTTGGGTATGAGATACCACAACAGATGGCCCTAATGCAAGTGAGAGATTGTTAGTGATATGTATGCCCTAGATGCCATCACTGTACATACGATGTATATTGTAGTGGATGCTTGGACATATATATGGAGGACTTTCTTTCTCGACATGATAGTATGCTATCTGGTTGCTCTTTATCTTAACATATACTCTGATTGTCTCTATGTTATATGTTGATAAAGCCTTTAGGATGAGTACTTGACTACCAGGACTATGATGCAGATCATACTAGTGGGGACAGTGTAGTCGCTAAGTACATCCTTCAAATATTCCTAGTCGTAAGTTTATCGAGATAGGGCATCGATATACCAGAGTAGACTAGCGTATAGCTTCTCGACCCATGTAGATGGGCGATGGATGATCCCATATCCATTGGTGTTTGATATCAGAGACAGTATACGGGTGCTCAGTGGAGACTGGGTACACTGGACGGACTCGCCAAGAACTCCCAGATGGTATTATACCTTACGTCAGATGGCAATTCTCTGGTGACACTGGTACAGGTTAGTCTGTAGACCCGAGATCGTCATAGAGTCTTGTGTGATTCCCACTGTGATTTGATTTCCACCTTACCACGTTCAAGAGAATGTGCAAAACGGTGGATTTTGGGTACAGTCCCGAATCACATGGAGGCAATGAGCAATAGGAGGGGTTTCGTCTCTCCCGGTATTGGGAGTTGATGTTGCGCTGTGTTCGATTGGCTATAACTGGAAATCCCTGGCCAGGATTGCTGAGATTTACTGGTAAGTGTTATCAGTATTTTCTCGAACTGTTATGGACCTCATATCGACACGACTTATCGGTTACTGGGGTCTGACGTTTACCATTCCTAGACTAGATATGCGACATATCAGACGAAGAGACCGGACTGTACGGGAGTGTTACTGATTGGATTCACAGAAGAATGTATAGGCTTGCTTATTGATCTTCTGATCGATCAATACCTGGGTGGCTGTTACGTTTAGCTGACCGCTTGCAGCTTGTGAGTGTTTGATATGATCATCACCTACTGCCGGCGTATTGACGATTTTTTAGAGTCCTACACAGAGATTTCTTGGCTCGGGCAAAACGGAGCAGGAGCACATATGTGATATGTGCAGGACCGAGAATAATACATGTATGTGATACATATTAGATTCTCGCGATATGTGATATCGGCCGAGTATATATGATATAGCCGGATCATCGGATCAAGTGTTGATTCGATGAACTGATACATTTTATATTAGTCGGTTATTTGTGAAATAGCCGGATTATCGGATCAAGTGTTGATTCGATAATTTAATGTATAATTATATATGTGATATATTACGTTACATTAACTAATATAAGCTCGCTTTATTGACTCTTTTTCTCACTTGGATAATACATTGATGTATATGCGATATATGTTAATTGTATTATTTTATTTTGTTACTATATATATTATATATGTGATATATAATATTGTAACATGTTAGGGTTACAAATGCAACAAAGGTTTTAAGATTTAGCCATGTTAGGGTTTGGATTAGGGTTAAGCTTTTGGATTAGGGATTTGGATGAGCTTTGAGGAAGCTTCATGAAGGTTGCATTTCTAACCTCAACAATAATTCATTATTCATCACAAAAGGATTTCTTCTTCTTCTTCCTTAAAAAAAGCTTCACTAGCTTTTGGGTTTGTGATGATTTTAAGTGAGATAAAGAAAACAAAAGAGAGCTCAATTCCTACTTCATCATTCTCATCTATTCTAACCACTTAGATTAGGGTGTTTTCTTTACTGATACTTGATTAGTGAAGCAAGAGCTTGGGTTTGAGATTCTTCAAGGTAGATCATCTTGGATTAGTGAAGTTTTCAAGTAAGGATGCATCATTCTCTTCATGGAGCCTCTCTAGAGTTTGGGTACTTGATGATCGCAGCGAAGCGACCTCAACTCGGAGCTTATGAAGCGAAGGAACGGACTACAAAGGTTGTAATCCCTAACTCTTAGATGTTAAAATGTTAACATGCTATTTTTGTTTGATTCTCTAGTTAAATGATCTAGGTTTAGGATTATCTATAATGGCAAAATTTGAAATTGGCATGAGATATGCCACCCGAAACCTTGCTGCCGTTGTAGGTATCCCAACATATCGATGCCTTGTCTCGATATCCCCTCGACTAGGAACAATTAAAAGATGTGCTTGTGGACTACACAAGTCCCATTAGTATGATCCGCATCACCGTCCTGATAGTCAAGCTAACATCCTAAGAGATTTATCTACATGTATCGGAGAGACAGTATTATAATACAAGTGTACATATTAAGACAAAGAGCAACCAGATAGTATACTATCATGTCGAATAAGAAAGAGCTTTATATATATATATATATATATATATATATATATATATATATATATCATACAATAATGGTCTCTACGGCATACATATTCCTAACACAATTAATTCGGAACTAACCCGAACCCGAACCCCAAAATCAACAATAACACAAAAAAAAGCATAATTATAAGTTCAAAATGGAAATTAACTCACCTCACTTGTAGTTTTGCCGGAGGATTGAACTCGACAAGGTGGAGGAGGCCGGAGATGGAGCTCGATGAGATCCTGTAGCGGCGGCAAGATAGCGACGAGCATGTGGTGACGAGACTGTGGTGGCGGCGACGGCGGGAAATTTTGGCGACGAGAGGTGGAGGAGGCGGCTAACGAGACTAAGGTGGAGGAGGCAGACGATCGATCGCGCACACGGGGGGGAATTAGGGGACGGTGGGAAATTACTGAGCTTTATTTATTATTATTTTTAAATAACCCTTTGATGTCTCTACAGATTAATCTGTAGGGTCTTCTTTTGCGGCTCCGTAGGGCCAAATAAAAGATTGCATTTTAATATTTTTTAATTAATTCGTAGGACACCGTAGGGACAAACCAATGGCCTTACGGATTAATCCGTAGGAGCAATCTTCGTATGGACAATCCTTTATTGTAGTAGTGGATATTCAATAGCTCATCTAAAGCTTCCTTATTAAACATATGTTTTCGTGAGGACGTCTCGTACTCATCACTTGCTTATCGTAAGTGTTGATTACGGTAATATTACTACGCGATTTCGTATTTTAAAACTCTTATAATCACATACACGAAAGAGTCCTTATAATGATGATGATGATGATAGTGCATAAGACTCTTTCTCGATTCTATGCAACGTCCTTATGGAGAGAACACCTCTGTCATTGCTTTGGTCTTCAACTCAGGAGAAGCACCCGTTCTCTCTGCTCAGAACGTCCCTCTATTTATGTCCTTGTGTCTATCGCTACAAAAAGAAACCTCAGATGGAAACCTTTGGGCAAGCCTTTATGACTGTATTTGCCACGAGCATGACAATGTTTTCAAATAAATGTCGGATCCATCAAACCATAGAACGACAACATGTATGCACCAATGTGTTGCTCATCTCTCTTGTACCGCAACCTGTAGTTTTCTTGCTAAATTCTCTATCTTAAATTCTATATTTGGGGCACTTAATATTTTGATTTATTATTATTATTATTATTCACATGACGATAAGATACTCCTCCAAGAAAATTTAAAATTTAAACTAAATCTCAACGATGATCTTCATCTTATTTTAAATTTAAATTATTCCTTTATATGCATGAGTCCATTATCCTTGGTCCCCTCTTTCAAGGGTCCACGCAAGCTCAATGTTTTTCTGATGTATCTCTAACCCTAACTCAAATATGCCTTTATCTTCTATCCTAATTTTAATCCAAATATAAGGTCCGTATCCTGATTCAAATATTATATTTTAAACTAAACCCCAACACACCTCATAAACTACATGTAATATGATCATTTTGTTATTGTCAACTTATTAAGTGGGTGAGCGAGTGAGAATACAAAAGCTTTTCAATATAGCATCCTGCAGAATTCCCCATGCTTCTGTTTGAGTGGGTTAAGTAGAATTAATATAACATCAATCCTGCAGAAAAATTCAGTATAGTCGATCCCCGGCTGCTGTGGGAACATAGCTTTTAGCCGCCAGTCTTGCTTCGTATTTATGTACTCATCTATGGTCATGATTAAGCTTTGTTTTATATGAAAAATGCCTAACTTTATCAGGCTTGAAATCCTACCACAATATACCCAAGAGACAAACACCATGGGTCCATCTATTTGACACTAATATCTAGGTGTTATAGATCTCACCACTTTGTCTTTTGGGTAGATTTAGGTTGGATTTCAAACTGGTAGTTAAAGTATTACTCATTTTATATATATACCACATAGAAGGCCTATAACTTATCAATAATAATTCGAGCTATATGTAGCTAGGGTCGACCGCTACTAATTCGGTACGGTCGGCCCCTGAAAAAAGGGTATAACAGGATGGGTAGGTCTCTTGGAGTTTAAGTTCGCAGAACCATCCCCGCAGGTTGTGAGTGTTGGCTGCAATTTACTGAGAGGCCAACCTCAGCCACGTTAAACACGATCAATTTAGCCAAAAACTTATTAAGTAGCATCTTGCAGAAATCATGCACAACATATAGGGTTAATTTTACTGGTAAAACGCATTGTTGAATGAGCTTAGCTAGGTTTGCTTGTGTGTGGAAGAGGATTAATTATACTTGCAGATGACTCATCAATCATCAACAACCACACTAACTAAGCTATAATATGCTCTATGAGAAAAAGAAAAAGGGTGGCCTAAGAATTTGTTGTGCAGGCCAGTGGAAGCGCACACAGCACTGTTGAGAATGTTGCCAGGCCTGGTCCACACACTCGCATGCACCAATGTGAAACTCTAGCAGTGCCCTTTTCTTCAACCCACTCAACTCAATCTCCATACCCTATAAGTACCCCTCCCCTCTTCTCTCTCATTAGAGATATATATGTGCACAAACATGGCCACTGTTAGTGCTAGTAGTAAACTTGTTACTGTTGCGGCCTTAGTGCTCCTAGGTATAACCATATGTTCCGCCGCGAGAGTCCTCTTTGGTACTCTAGAGGCCGAAACCTATGGTAATGCCGGCCATTTTGTTGTGGGGGAGATCGGAGCGTCTGGCTATGGTAGTGGTGGTGGAGCAGGCGGTGGGGCCGGCTACGGAGGAGCTGTAGGAGAGCACGGCGGAGGTGCCGGCGGAGGGGGAGGCAGCGGTGGGGGAGGAGGTGGTGGTGCTGGCGGAGCAGGGTATGGAGGTGGAGCGGGAAGCGGAAGCGGGGGTGGGTACGGTGCCGGTGGAGGCCAAGGGGGTGGGGGTGGAGGTGGAAGCGGTGGAGGTGGGGGTGGCGGGGCTGCTGGTGGAGGGTATGGTGGTGGTGCGGGATCAGGTCAGGGCGGAGGGTATGGAGCTGGCGGTGGAGGACATGGAGGCGGTGGTGGTGGAGGGAGTGGAGGTGGTGGTGGTTACGGGGCCGGAGGAGAGCATGGAGGAGGATACGGGAGTGGAACTGGGGCCGGAGGAGGGGCCGGGTATGGAGGTGGAGTGGGTGGAGGGTATGGTGGAGGAGGAGGGAGCGAAGGCGGAGGCGGCGGAGGTGCCGGAGGGCATGGTGGTGGTGAAGGAGGAGGGAGTGGTGGAGGGTATGGTGGTGGCCATGAAGGGGGATATGCTCCTTGAGGGGAAAGCAAAACATACATATATGCCCAAATCTTCTTTAAGAAAATTACATAAGTGAAGTGATTGAATAATTAATAAGGTGAGTGGTTAAAAATAATGTAATATGGTCCTATGGAGTATGAACGACTAATAAGCAAGTGTGCTTTGGAGTGTGAAGGTAATGTTAAAACTGTTTAAATGGATGCTTTAATTATATTTTATCTTGCATTGAAATGAATATTGATGGAATAATATTTGAAGTACAATGGCAATTTCATTATGGTTTGAGCAAATATTACACTAACAATTTGTTTTGGCATCAGTGCAGGAATACCAGACAATTAAACGCCTGCTATGCTTATGAAAAAGAACAATATTAACATCAAGACTGTACCATATATAAACTGATGTACTTAGTCCTACAACAAGAGCGGATACCAGTGCTAGTGTATCTAAAATAAGTTCCGAGTTCTAGCAAAAGAGCAAGATGCTGCTAAACGCTCGAACCGCCACAAAGGAAGAAAATTTTGGATTCTTTATACGGCTAAAGGCAAGGGCAAAAGGCCCAAACTTCTATATTTTTACTGTGATTAAGCTTGCTAGCAAAAAGGAAAAACTCTGGTGCAACGTTAAGCTAATAAATAGAAAATATCTAGTACCGTCCATATGGCGGTAGGAATACATAAACTCACTCATTCTCGAGTTGTATTGTAACAACTCTTATTGATAGAACATCAGGCTAAGTGAAGCCAAAGGGCAATCTCAATGTTCCACAAATTAGCCGAAAAATGTAGGTGATGGCCCTGTTCATGCTGTGATTGCCAAAGCGATTTGTGTATATATGAGCTCGCTCTTGGATAGTCTTCAGAAGGGTTTCTTCTCGTATGAAACCATGCCATGCACCCCTCCTTCAACTTGAGCAGCCCCAGTCCGAACCTGGATAACAAGAAAAATTAGGGGCATGAACATTATAAAGGTATCAGATAATGACAAAGGGAATTCGATGATTATGGCCAAAAATACAAATGATAAATCTCTTGATTGAAATTTTAAAAAAAATACAATTTTCTTTCATGGTGATAGCCAAAATTAAAATATAAAAAAAACAAGCGGTGGGGATGGGGTTAAATATTTTCATTCTTCTTCATGAAATTTGGACACTAAATAACTGATTTTTATGTGCAAGTTTCGAAAATTGCAGAATTTCGCAGTACTTGAAACACAAAGTTTGATGAATTTTTGGAGTCATATTCAAAAACAGGGGTAAGCCTAACCTCATGATATACACTAATTTCTATAAATACTGTACTTAAAATATAATATAAGAAAAAACTAAGAAGATTGGAATAGTTTTAGAAAAAGAAGTTAAGGAGCTTTGTCGCATCTACAGAAATCACAAAAACCAATACAGAATTCATAAATAAAGAAAAAACTTGATATCAGATCCCTGATGTCACCTCGAATCTTAGTGCTCCTGATCTTAGAAGATTGTGAGCAGACTGCAAAGAGGATACGCCGAGATCTTGAAATCCTTGTTTGACAGCTTGCATTGTGTAAGGAATGAACTTCAAAACCGAGCCCTTATCAGCCACTGCCCCTACAACTCCCTGGGCTACCTTCAGTTTCAATGTATCACCTAAGTACCGAGCATCGCTCCCCTTTGTCATGGCTTCGAGAGAGCCCATGCCTCTATACTTCTTAACTCGGCTACCACCCTGGTAAAGCACGCTCTCAGAATACAACAAGGAGAGGAACCAAAAGAAGAAGAAAAGAGACCAAACTAAAGCACTAACAAATGACATTTTTAAAGGAAAGTCCCATTGAAAGCATAATTCCGCAGTCTAATTCCTATAAATATTGTATGGAAACTTCGAAAAAGCTAAATAAAAAAATGGTTATCCAAAGAAGACATGTTAATACACAGATTTATAGGAAGAGCTCTCAGTGGCAGGAGAGGCAAATATTTAAGCATAATCAACTTTCTCACACACAAAAAAAAAAGTTTAAAATTTCAAATTAAGAAAGGTCACAGACTATACTGCTTAGAAATGCCATCAACCATTCCGACTCAAGTTTCATGACACCAGATGCTACCCCTAATGTGAATGATTGGTGCAGGATATCATACAGATGCTTGATAGTTATGGCTGCATGATGCAAATAAGTCTGCCTCACAATTTCCTAGCTTAACAGAACCATAAGGGAAACTTGAAATTTATTTAGTTATTCTTCGTTCCATATGATTAAAGGCACCTATTAAACAATGTAGTCATTTGAAATGTCTGAAAAATATCACAATCATTTTCATCCAGATCATATGCTGATTCAATTTAGCTCATTTGTTCACTAAAACACAAGGTTACACACCTATAAATTGTTTCATCTTGTCCTCTTTGCCACGACCGATGCTACCTACACAAAAAAAAACCTACACCTTGTGGGAGCAAATTCTAAAACCGTTGATTCCTAAAACTAGCATACTAAGGAATAAAGCAAGAAAGACAAATAACTAACTGATCATTCAGCCGTGTCGATACATTTTTCTTCAGTAGTTAGATTTGTGTTAAGCTTATTTGTGCTTTTTAGGACATAGACTAGATTGGAGCTTGAGTCCAAACTTGAATATTTAATTTTAGGATTTTTTCTATATATCACCCTCCAAAACTTACCTATTTCTAAATATCACTCCCAAAACTTTGATATTCCATGTATCATCCCTAAAACTTGTTAAGTTGTCCAAATTTCTCACCTAAACTAATTTTTGGATGAAATACTCCTTAACAATAAAAATAGCCATTTTTCCAAAATTAGCGGCTCAAACATAAAGTCCTGCGTTGGTTTTGCCAAGAAATCAAGGGATTTATGCAGTCTTATGGATTAGATAAAGTAAATTTGAAAAAAAGAAAAGACACCTTTAGAGAGAATAATATGCTAATTGTGATTTTTTATTTCATAAACCCACAACCCTAGTTAAGCTAGTCGATATTGTGGAGTTTCTTCATAGGAGTTGATCTTGAGCCGACTCAGGGGATGTTGAGACGACTCATAAGTGCTCTAGAATTGTCTGAGTGTATGAGATGGCTGTTGAGCCGGCTTGACCTTGTGCTTGAGACAGCTCAAGTCTTTAAGAGCTGGCTCACAAGATGATGGAATTACCCAATATTCTATGTGTACATGAACCGGCTCATGGGCATGTTGAGCCCGCTCAAGAAGGCAAACGCGGTCTATTATGGAAATCAAATATTTTGGTAATTTATGGGTTTATCTCTAATTTGTATAGAATTGGGGTTAGGCTATAAATAGGGTCTCATATTATACTTTGTAAGACAAATTAAAAGGCTGTTGAGATTATTGTAAAGAGAGAGAGTGACGACTACGAATCCAGAGAGATTTAAAAGAAATCTCTTAGGATTGCTCATGAATGTAATACTTGATTCAAGATCTAGTAGAACTTTACAGATTCCGCTCTGCCGGGAATTAGCCATATGGTGGGTGCACCTCGTTAACAAATTTCTTATCTCTTTTGGTTTGTGATTCTCTTATTCCCGCGTATTTTTGTATTTTGTCTTTCATTGTTGATTGCGTGGATTGGCCGTCAGCATTCTTCTGTGTATTGTCTTCTCTGCGATATTATATTATATCCACAACAACCGGCATCAGAGCATGGTTGGGAAATCGAAGGGTCTTGATTTTATAATTTAAGTTCACGGTAGGTGACGATGCTTGTGTCTGCTTCCCATCTTCTTAGATTTTATTTTCAAAGGTATTTCAAAGGTATTGGTTCGGACCTAACGAAGAAGTTGAGTTTTCTGCGGCGGTATAAACGATAGATGGCGAAAGATAAGAGAAGAATCGAAAAGTTTAATGGTCATAACTATAGTTGGTGGAGAATACAGATGGAGGGCTATCGATACCAGAAAAATTTATATCTTTCGTTGTTGGGCAAAAGGCATGAGAAAATGTCCGATGAGACCTGGAATCTACTGGATAGGAAAACATTGGCGATGATTAGGCTATCGTTGACTCCGCAAGCGGCCTTCAATATCTCAAAGGAGAAAACAACCATGAAGGTAATGATGATATTAGCAAAGTTGTATGAGAAATCTTCAACATCAAACAGGATATTTCTGATGAAGAGCCTTTCCAACATAAAGATGACAACAAACGGTTCGGTGACAGAGCACCTGAACGAATTTAACAGCGTGATAAGCCAACTCGAATCGGTTTCAAACGTGTTTGAAGATGAGATTCAAGCCCTATTATTTCTACGTTCGTTACCAGAGAGTTGGGAAAACCTCATGATAACGGTAAGCAACTCAATCTCAGGGACTCACATTTAATGATATGGTGAGTTGCATATTAAATAATGAGATTAAGAGAAAGGCTGTGAATGGGAGTTTGAAAACTTCTGCACTCTCGGTGAAAAATCGCGGTAGAATGATGGAGAGGGAAAAAGGAAAGAAAGGCAAGTAAAAGAGCCAAAGAAAATCAAAAGGGAAGATCAAAGGCGACTGTTGGAACTGCGGAAAGAAGGGTCACAGAAAAATTGAATGTAGCCTCTTCAAAAACGGCTCAGATGAGAAAATAGATAAAAAGAAAACCAACGTGGTATCTACACATGAACAAGGGAAACATGGGCTTTGTCTATCGATGAACGAGAGCACAAAGACGGATACCTGGTTCCTAGATTCGGGGGTATCATTTCACTGCAATTCAGGTCGGCACCATTATAGCGAGTATGTTCAAGGGGGTCTTGGACATGTGACAGTGGGAAACGATCAGACGTGCAAGATCGTTGGAAAAGGGACGATCATATTCCAACTGTCAGGAGAAGGTCAGATAAAACTGAAAAACGCAACACATTCCAAATCCGAAGAAAAGTCTAATTTCTATAAGTCAGCGATACAACGAATGTTATATTACGGTATTTGGGAATTCTCAATGGAAAATTTTCAAAGGATCGTTGGTAGTCGCAATGAGTAAATTGAGCAGTTCGTTGTATTTCTTCGGCGAGAGCAGTGGAGATTCAGTTGCGTTGGCGACCGGTTCAAAAGTAGATTCTGAGACTTCGTTGTCGCACAAGAGATTAGAACACCTCAGGAAGAAGAATATGAAGATTCTTCAGGGTAGGGGGCTTCTTTCAATGCTGAAAAAGATGGAGTTAGGATTTTGTGAGAGTTGCGTTTGTAGGAAACAAAACATGCTCAGATTTCAGATTGGAGACGTAGTAAAGAAGACCAAGAAGTTAAAAATGATACATACGGATGTATGGAGACTGGACTCAGTAGAGTCTTATGGAGGAAATCGATACTTCGTGACGTTTATTAATGATACAAGCCGGAAGACCTGAGTGTATGTTATGAAGAAAAAGTCCGATGTGTTTGGCCACTTCAAACACTGGATTACACAGGTGAAGAACCAAACGGGGACAAAGGTTAAGTGCCTAAAATCCGATAATGGAGGAGAATATTGCACATAAGAGTTCGAGAGGTTTTGCTGACAGAAGAGCATACGTTGATTGAATACGGTACCAGGGACGCCACAACAAAACAATATCGCTGAAAAGATGAACATGACGATCTTAGAGCAGATGAGAAGCACGACCTTGGATGCAGATATGCCGAAATTCCTATGGACAGCAGTCGTCGATGTTGTGTATCTGATCAAAAAAAGCCCGGCAAGTGAGCTCGATGGAGGAATTCCGGAAAAAATTTGGTCAGGTAAACCAGTTAATTATTCGCATCTAAAACTGTTTGGTTGCATTGAGGCGGAAAAGAGTAACCTTGACTCTAAGTTTAGGAAGTGTGCATTCATCGGGTATGGGGAGATAAGTTCGGATATCGGCTGTAGGATTACTCGAAAAAGAAGGTAATACGAAGCCGGAATATCGTCTTTGATAAGCAACACTTGTATAAAGAAGCGAAGCAAGCCAAAAATGGTGCAGTATCTGAGTTCGTCGAGTTAGATGGAACTCGGGAGAGGAGTCAGGTGCCTACAAGTGCAGATCAGAATATGGAGAAGACGAGTACTGCAGTGCAGGATCAGGTTCAAGAACAGGTTGAAGAATAAGTTCGGCAACCAGATGTACTAATTCTGAGAAGCTCTACACAAGAGAAGGCTACCTGAAAGATTAGTAACCGATTTCATATTGCACACAGATTTAGGAGACTGAATCCTTTACAAAGGCGACGTAAGACAGTGGTAGCAAGCAGTGAGAGCAAGTTATGGATGAAGAAATTGATACTTTGAAGAAAAACCGTACATAGAATCTAGTGAACTTACCCAATGGTCGAAAGACGCTGAATAGATGGGTGCACAAGATCAAGGATAGGGCTGCTGGTATGAAACGGTACAAGGCTCGTTTGGTAGTTAAGAAATATACACAACAGCATGGGATAGACTATCAAAAGATATTTTCTCCAGTGATGAAGATGACCTTAATTCGGATGATACTCAGTATCGTGACGGTGGAAAATTTGTACTTAGAGCAGCTAAATGTGAAAATGGCGTTCCTTTATAGAGATTTGGTGGAGGAAATATGATACTGCCACCAGGATACGAGGTGAAGGAGAATGGTTTGTAAACTGTGAAAAAGTTTGTATGACCTCAAACAAGCTCCAAGGCATTAATATCTTAAATTCGGTCAGTTCATATTAGAGACGGAATTTGTGTGATATTATTTAGATCATTGCGTCTACGTTCAGATTTTTTAGGATGGCGACTACATTATTTTGTCACTTCACGTGGACGATATGTTGGTAGCGGGTCCGAAATTCCAAAATAATCAAATTCTGAAGATGATGGCTGAAAAATTCTTAATGAAGGATTTGGAAGCAGCTAAGCAAATTCTGAGTATGAAGATCATGAGAGATAAAGAGCAACGAAAACTATGGCTATCGTAAAAGGCCTACATGGAGAAGATTTTGAAGCGGTTCAACATAGGCAAGTCCAATCCAGTAAGTACGTCTTTAGCGAAGCACTTTAAACTCAGCAAAAAGTTATGTACGACAACTCAAAAGTTGTAGGATGAAATGGCACGAGTATCATATGCATATGCAGTTGGGAGTTTGATGTATATAATGGTGAGTATAAGACCAGATATTGCACAAGCAGTGGTAGTTGTAAGGAAGTACATGCAAAAACCGGGGAAGAAGTATTGGAATACAATAAAGTGGATATTGAAATATCTCAGGGAAACATCCGGTCATTGTTTATGTTTCGGGGGTGACCCTGTAAATGTGGAAGGTTATGTTGATGCGGACTACTCAAGTGATCGAGTTAGTGGAATATGCACAACAGGATACGTATTCACAATTGGAGAAACAGTTAGTTAGGACTTTCGGTTGCAAAAGGTTGCGACATTGTCAACGACGGAGGCCGAATATGTGGTCATCATGGAAGCCAACAAAAAGATGATATGGTTATAAGGATCACTCGAGGGATTGGGTAAGAAACATGATTTCAATAACTTGTGGAGCAACGGTCAAAATGCGATACACTTGGCCAAGAACGCTGCATATCACTTCAGATGAAGCATATCAAGGTGTGGTACCATTTTATACGTATAGCGTTAGAAGATGGTGGGTTGATATTGCAAAAGATCACGGGAAAAAAGAATCCTGCAGATATGTTCACCAAAATCGTAGACAGAGATAAACTGGATATATGTTGCAAGTTAGTGAACCTCTCCATGAAAATTTGATAAGGAAAGAGCAGCTAGCGGAATCGTTTAAAGTTTACTATTTTTGGAAATCAAGGTGGAAGAATCTCCAAGTGAGAATATTGATATTGTGAAGTTTCTTCATGGGAGTTGATTTTGAGCCGGCTCAGAAGACATTGAAACAGCTCATAGGTGCTCCAGAATTGTCACAACTGTCGGAGTGTATGAAACGGCTGTTGAGCCGGCTTAACCCTATGCTTGAGAGGGCTCAAGCTTTATATACCGGCTCCCAAGATGATAGAATTATGTACATGAGCCGGCTCATGGGCATATTGAGCCGACTCAAGGAGGCTGACACGGTCTGTTGTGGAAATCGAATACTTTGGTAATTTCTAGATTTATCTCTAATCTGTATAGAATTAGGGTTAGGTTATAAATAGGATCTCTCATATGATAATTTGTAAAGCAAATTAAAAAGCTGTTGAGATTATTGTAAAGAGAGAGTGACGGCTACGAATCTAGAGATTTGTGATAAATCTCATAGGATTGCTCGTGGGTGTAATACTTGATTCAAGATCTAGTAGAACTTTGCAGATTCCGCTCTGCCATGGACTAGCCATACGGTAGGTGAATCTCGTTAACAAATCCCTTATCTTTTTTGGTTTGTGATTCTCTTATTCGCGCATACTTTTGTGTTTTATTTTTCGTTGTTATTTGCATTGTTCGCGTGGATTGGCCATTAGCATTGTTCCATGTATTGGCTCCTCTGCAATATTATATTATATCCACAACAAAGCTAACATAGCTCGAGTTAAAAAATTTGACATTGGAAACTAACAGAGGTAATTTTTGGATAATGACAATGTTTTGAGGGTATTGTTTAGATAGCCGGTATGTTTTAGGGGTGATTTTTGGATAACTTATATGTATTGGGGGTGGGGGATATATGGACTATCAAAGTTTTGAGGGTGAGATTTAGAAATAAGCAAGGTTTGGAGGTGATATTTGGGGATGATATATAGAAAAAAAAACCTTAATTTTATTACAAGTGTAGTCATGTATATATTTATTCCTATTAAAGCAATTTCTGTTTTGGTTCTTCTGGAACAAGTATCAAATTTAGCAAACATAGACGAAAGCAGGGGTTAATGCCAAATTGGAGTTATGGAGGCAAACGTTGGAATCTCAGGGTTCAGATTGAACAGGTCCAAGACAGCATGTATGCATTGCAAATTTAGTAAACAGAGAAGTCAAGACCATATTCGTATACAATTGAAAGGGCAAGAGATATCACCGAGAAATCAGTTTAAATATCTAGGTTCCATCATCCAAAAGAATGGGGAGATCGATAGCGATATTAATCAAAGGATCCAAGCTGGTTGGTTGAAATGGAGGAGTGCAACAGGAATTTTGTGTGATCGTAACTTTCCGTTAAAGTTAAAAGGGAAGTTTTATCGGAGCGCTATTCGGCCTGCCTTATTATATGGTACAGAATGCTAGGCTCCTAAGAAGCATCATACACAGAAGATGCACGTAGCGGAGATGCGCATGCTTCGTTGGATGTATGGTAACACTAGAAAAGATGAGGTGCGAAATGAGAATATTCGTGCAAAAGTTGGTGTAGCACCTATGGAGGAGAAGATGCGGGAAAACCGGCTAAGATGGTTTGGTCATGTGCGATGTAGACCTATGAAAATATCGGTTCGACGAGTGGATACTCTCGATATAGGCAATGTCAAAATGGTGAAAGGAAGACCGAAGAAAATATGGATGGAGATGATACAAAAAGATATGGTTGCCAAAGGCCTCAATGAAAGTATATTGTTTGATAGGAGTGAGTGAAGGCGGAGGATTCATGTGCTGGACCTGGCGTGATTCTCATGTGGTTCATGTAGCCTACCCCATATGCGTGGGATAAAAGGCTCAGTTGTTGTTATTGGAACAAGTATCAAATTTCTATTTTGTGCTTGTATAATTGGATCTACATTGCAACTAAGATAATTTATGAAACTTTTATTTAGGTCACTAGTATTATACACTCAGCATATAGATGTCATGATATGGTGCATGCTTCTGCATGCTGGAGAAGCTCTATACCAACCATGGTATGTATTGGAAGTAATCTATAATATGAAAATGTACAAATATCAGGTTTTAACGTATAAAATCCATCTAAATCTCTATAAATGTGTTATGTAACAAGTAGAGTAAATTTACTCTCCAACTACAAGATACTACATGGTCTAAGAGCTAATAACTTTTCTCCTTCAATTCTATCTTCTTTCTCTTGCAAGGAAAAAAATTCCTTCTCAACTGCCTTATACGGTTATACCATCTATCTGTAAGTACCAATCTGCCCCCTCTTCAATCATCTATGCATGATTCCACAAAACTCTCAGCGCAATTAGACTCCCTATCTAAAAATATATAATCTCTTCACCATATATGAAACCTCAATTTTCATAACATAAAAATATGGCTCTCAATACCTCAACCACAGGGCATTGTCAATAGTTGGCTTCTCCGTTGAGATGAAAGACAAGGAGTTCAAGCACTACGTTTGCAACAAACTTGATTTCTTTGCTAACCGCTTGCCGCTAGAGTATAGTGTCTAAGATCTATACTTGACTTGTTACTTTGTGTCCAGTAAACGCTCAGACCTAGCGTTTGGGATTGGTCAAAATACTTGGCTTCTTCACTGACAATACGGTTGCTCGAGTGTATACCATTCAGCAATACTTAGGTTCTGAATTGATCAAGAAAGAACTACTAATTTGTTTTCTAGAACAACTTTTGTACTTATTTTCTTTTCCACAAACATAAACCTAAGCCAAACGAGACCACTACATATACTTCTAGTATCAAGATTTAAAGGGAATACCACATTGCATAGCGGTAAAACCTCATGTTGTCAAACAGGTGGTCTGGGTGGCGTGATATGTTCAAGATTTATCCAATAAAAAAACTCACTTTTTTCTTATTTTATTCTTTTGCTTCTCTTCTCCTTTATGTGAATCGCCCACCTATCCCTTTCTCTTTTGTTCTTTCTTCTTCTTGATGCCTCCATGAGTCCATGGTCATGTGACTTACTCAAATCAAGAGCCATCATAGATCAGATACCATGCAAAATAGGGTTAACTATTGTGATAGGTTTTTTTTAATTATATATAATTGCTATTTTGAAAAACAAAGCCTAAAAATTCATATTTTTAAATATACCCCTAAAACCCCTCCATCAACTAAAAACACCCCTTTTCTTATGTTAATTAGGATTAAAAATTGGATTAGAGATGACATGATGAATTGTGCTATAAAAAGTCTTATATACCCTTCTCATTCTTTAAGAAAACCCCTCATTTCCCTTTTATTTCCATGCAAAACCCATCATTCTTATTTTTTCCAACTCTCATCTTAAAAATCCCCCACTTTCTCTCTCCCTCTCTCCCTCCCCCTTCCCCCCATGCAAAACCCATTTTGCTTTCTTCCTAATTCTTCAATGTAAAATCCATATTTCCCCCCCCCCTCTCTCTCATGCAAATATGAAGCCTTTAGAAGGAGAAAGTTGTCATTTTAACTCTCTAATGGAGATTTCTAACAGTGTTATGGATGATAATTAAGCATAGATACCAATTTAGTTTAATTAAGAGATTTAGAGGGTGTGTTTAAAAATATAAAGTTTTAGGGGATATTTTTCAAAATACCAATGCTTTAGGGTTATCAAAAAATTTATGCTCAATTTATAGATGCAAGTAGGAATTTGCAAGGGAAATTCCTAATGTGGAAAGATCCTATTTAATACACGGAATATCTAAAGCAAAGAAATACTAAGACCTTCATTGATTTTTGCAAGAAGAAAATAGAACGTTTGGGGAAAAGTGGATGGTTTTGATACCATATAATCTTTTATATTTGAGGAGCAAGATTATCCAACAACATGTAGGTTCTTATATGTAGGTTCAGATGGACTTTATATATACAACCCACATATGGTACTTTGACATAAACTCCATATAATTATTTAAACAACTCCGACACACTCCATAATGTTCTCATTTCTAATACATACTTGAACAGTATGTACATTATCCTTAAATATAGGGCACAGTGAACAGTCTTACAAATATATATATAAAAGATCAATGCATGGTAGCCAATGGATTAAATTTGTAAAACTCAAAGAGTGTTATCAATCAGATAATATACAGTAGCACAAGGAAAGCAATAACAATATAGTGAGTCAATGACACTATGGTAGTCACAACCATGTAGGAAATAAGAACTTAATTCTCAGGAATGCAGTGTGTGACAATACAAAGCAGGTTCTCGTATTAATAGATTCACTGGAATATTAGGCCCTTCTTCGTTGTCACAAATCACAAGCCTTTGCCGGTTTAACATGAACCTCGTCCTCCCAAGAGATTTGTTATCACATCCATTTTAGGGTGCAACGAAGCTACATTTTGATTCCGAGACACTCATGATAAAGGACCATAAAGCAAGTGGATAATTAAGATTGAGAACTACCATGACGTCTGATCTAATAGAGTTCCAATAGTGATGATGCCGATTTAAGATTGAGTTAATAACATGGAACATCAGAAACATAATTAATTGGAAGTATACCTCAGAAAAGATCGATGTGCATACAAAGCTCATAAGAAACAATACGTAGAAAAAGAAATTTAGCAGGAAGATACTTATATCAAGATGTACGTAGTGCTTCTGATTAACATACCTGATACTCATAAACTCCAGGAGCCTCATGGCTACCGGCTAGGAAACTGCCCATCATAACAGTAGAGGCTCCTAGCACCAAGGCTTTTACAATATGTCCAGAATTACTGATCCCACCATCAGCAATTACAGGCACATCATAATCCTTCACCACAGATGCAACCTTATATACCGCTGATGCCTATAACAGTAAGATTAGTAACATAAACAAATAAGTAAAATCACAAAATAATCACAGATCATATCACACAAATAACTTCTTTTGCACTGAATGCATAACAATTCAATGTAAGGAACTCTGTATCTGCTTTATTATGAAGAATTATCGACATGTTGGTTTTAAATATGCGTTATAAACCAAAATCTAATTAGTAAAAGAGGCAAGATTACCTGTCCTCGGCCAACAGCACAAACCTCCTGAGTAGTACAAATGGACCCAGACCCCATCCCTACTCTCAGCCCATCAACCCCGGCCTTAATCAAATTCCGTGCCTGCGCCATCGTCACCACATTTCCCCCAATCACATCCAAATCTGGAAACCTGCTCTTCGCATACTTAATCAGATCTATCTGATAAATCGAGTTCCCCTGCGAACTATCCACCACAACTGCATTCACCCCGGCCTTCACCAGATGCTCCAGCCTCTCCTTATCCTCTTCTCTTGTCCCGATCGCCGCCCCGACCAAGAACTTCCCGTCCGGGCCCAGCGACGGGCTTCCCAGCTTCGGGAAGCTCCTAATCCTCTCCACAATCTCGTCGCTAACAAAATCTATCACCTCTCCGTCGTCTCCAACTATCGGGGCAAACTCCAATCTTTCATCCGCAAAAAACGCGGCAACTTGTTCGAAGTCTGAACTCGCCGAAACAGACTTCGGAACCGGCCTCATATAATCCGACACCTGCGAATCCTTTTCGGCCAGCTTTCCCCAATCCGATCTCGCGACGACTCCCACCGGTTTGGATTTGGCACCGCCGGATTCAGTCACGATCACGAAATTCGAAGATCCGAAATCGGATTCGGAGGGGATGGAATCGGAAGGGGAGAAGAAAACGGGATCGGAAGCGAAGGGGAGCCTTCGGGACTTCGCCGATCTGACGATGGAGGCCTGGCGAGAAGGGGAGGAGTTGGAGTGGACGACGGCGACGCCGCCGAGGGAGGCCATGGCGACGGCCATGGAGGCCTCGGACACGGTGTCCATCGGCGAGGCGACGCATGGGAGGGAGAGGCGGTGGTTCCTGGAGAGGCGGGTGGAGAGGTCGACGGCGTCGGCGGGGAAATCGATGAAGCCGGGGAGGAGAATGACGTCGTTGTAGGCGTAGGTGACGCCTTGGGTGAAGAGCTGGGCGGCGGTGAAGCCGTCTTCGTCGTCGAAGGAGGAGGCGGCGCCGTTCATGGCGATAATTTGCTAGGGTTTTGAGGGGGACGAGATTTGAGAGGAGAGGAGGGAAACCGGGGAAGAGAGATTATATAGGGAGGCGATGGGGTTTAGAGGGTGGGGTGGGATAGAAGTGGGGCCCACTATAGGCTGTGGTAGGGTTTTGTAGGCGGTTTGGGTCGGATTCATGTGATGAAAACAATGGTTTGTTTTGCTTGAACGGTTCGGGAATCGTGGGTGTGGACTGGTTTTGGCTCCATGTGTGAGAGCTATCGGACTGTTTGGCTAGCGGAATTGAAAAGAAAAAAAAATTAGGTTGTCCCTAGGAAGAACATGGTATGAAAAATTATCGAGAATACTTACATTCACAGGATATTATGATCGGTCATTTAATTCTAAAAGGAATTTTATATTAACGTGTTTGGTACATTTTAATCATCCCGGTAATATATGCATGTGCAACCATCAACCGGCGGCGAACGACGGACGACGAGACCGGCTCCAAACGGTTGACCGGCAGACGGACGACAGCGGGCTGCAAGAGAGGCCGGCAGCCACAGCGAATGGTCGACCGGCGACGGGCGGTATGGAAGGCTGGGATGAGTCGGCTGTAGGCGAGGGAGGCCGGCGGCATGTGGCGAACGGTCACGGCACATGTCGAATGTTTCATGGTAGTGCAGAATAGATACATGTTTCGGGGATAATAGAAATTCCATGAAATTAGATCATTTGATTACAATGGCAATCTTAAATTTCCGGAAAAATAAATTTCGTCTGAACGCTTATATTTCACGACCATCTGAATTACCTTCCAGCAAGTACATTATAGATGATAGTGCAATATTGTTAGTTTTGTCTTGCTTGAAATTCTTGTCATTCAATTGTTTAACATGAATATTCATGTTTG
This sequence comes from Agapanthus africanus, assembly GCA_030015575.1. Taxonomy (NCBI): domain Eukaryota; kingdom Viridiplantae; phylum Streptophyta; class Magnoliopsida; order Asparagales; family Amaryllidaceae; genus Agapanthus; species Agapanthus africanus. Next base: position 854,038,847 of record JASDDO010000024.1, read on the forward strand.
TTGATTAGGAATCAATCGTTTTGCTCAAAATAAAAATAGAAAGTGGGTTTGGGAACTGGGATAGCCTAACACCAATTCCTATTCTTTTTCAAACAATACGAGGTTTTCTCTCTCTTTTTGCCTTCCAATTTTTTTAAATGTTTTTTTTACGAGGTCTCTTATTAGGACGAAAACAGGGAGGGAAAGAAAGGAAAGAAAGGAAAGAAAAAGGAAAAAATGGAGAGAGAAAAATAAGAAAGAGAAGCGTAAAATCGAAGGTCTACTCCCTTCTCTATTCTCTCTTGCTGTCAACAACTCTCAAAATCTCCTGTCCTCTATCTTACGCCTTCGATCGCAATCGGTCAATGAATTATTTCACCCGATGCAGACCAACAGAAACGAACCCCAAAAGGTAAACCCTAGCATTTTCCCCCATTTTGATGAATGAATTTCTTCATTCAGTCATTTCTACAAACAACCTGTAGGCATAAATGATTGCTGCTGCTTCTGCACTTGTGAAATCTAGACTTGTATTCGTGAGGCTATGTTCCAGAAACGCCGAACAGATGCTGGTTGAAATTGTCGCCAATGGCATCGGTAGCCTGCAAGAAATGGAATCGAACTCGATCGTTTAGGGCTCACAATCACTCCATCCTTAGTTACCCATGTCATCAATTCTACTTCTAACACAAGCAATGGTTGTAGTAGAAGGCTGCTTAGATTTGTATCTTGGTGCCGGAAAAAGAGCAATGAGGAATTGGGTGACAAGGTTTTCAATGAAGCCATTCAGGCTTTTTCGAAAATGAAGGATGCTACTGCCCTAGAGATCGCATTGTCTAATCTCAAGAAGGAGGGTCGAAAAATCGAACCCGAAACACATTTGCCCATGCGGCCGAGGCCTTCGTTAAGTTGGGCAGGCCGGAAAAGGCGGTTTCTTTGTTTAGAAACATAGAAGAGAAGCGAAAACTAGAATGGCCACACGATGAAGACAAAGAATTTTCTAGCGTCACAACAGCTGTTCATGCATTGTGCGCAAAAGGGCATGCTCGAAAAGCCCAAGGCATACTTTGGCATCATAAGGATAAGGCTGAGGCCGAGCAACATCATCATAGGAGCCTCATCCTTCATGGCTGGACTGTGCATGGGAACGCCAGAGAGGCTCGTCGTGTTGTCAAAGAAATGAAGGGTTCGGGGAATCGTGTGTCCATGGCGTCGTACCATGACCTACTTCGTTGCATCTGCAAAAGAAACCTTAGATTCAATCTGTCTGTGCTCGTTACCGAAGCAGCTAATATAATGACGGAGATGAGGTCATCGGGCATCTCCCCTACAGCTGTTAGTTTCAATATACTCTCGTGGTGTCTCGGAAAGGAGGGGGGGGGTTGTTAAAGAAGCTTTCGGAATATTCATGTCTATGGCTAAAGGGGACGAGGGGGAAGACGCTACCCCTGATCATATTAGCTATTATATCGTTGTTAGATTGCTCTACTTGACTCGGAGGTTTGATAGAGGGAATAAGCTTGCGAACAAAATGATCGTGGAGGAGGAGGAGGGAAGGTTGACGCCTAGTGCGAACTCGAGATTCTACCACGGTTTGATTGGCGTGCTTTGCGGGATGGAGGAGATGGAGCAAACTTTTAAGATGTTTGATCGGATGAAGAAGAGGTCTTGTAGCTGCGAAGAGGAAGAGGACAGGCTCACTACCGGCGACAACTGTGGGCCCACGTATGATATGTTGATAGCTAAGCTTTGTAGGAACGGCAAGTTTGATGTAGGAAGGCGGCTATGGGATGAGGCGAAGGAATCGGGAATAACCCTCGAGTGCTCCAGCGACTTGTTGGATCCTTTGAAGATGCAAGTATTCAAGCCTACAAGGAAAATTCGGACAGACAAGATTTCCACTGTTAAATCCGGCATGAGGCGGATACTAGTGCAGAAAAAGAACAAGGTGGATACTAGTGCAGAAATACTATATCGCAAGAGGTGGGATACTCACCATCTTTAACAAGAGAAATAAGACTAAAGGAAAGAAAGGCCACTGATGCAACTGATTACAGGCGCATAGAGACTCGGACAGTTGGTATACTCTGTCACACCCAGATCTTGTGTTCTATATGCAATGATGCACGATTTGAATTACGGATCTTTGCTCTGTTGTTTTCCTCGACTTATTTTACATCGCTAAGCCGTATAAAGCAACGTGCATGAGCCTCGTTGAACAAATTCGAAATATTTCATTCTCGCGCTGTTTCTCAACTCCATTTGGTGCATAAACCTTTTCTGATCTGTTACAGGAATTTATACACTAGAGGATTTTCAGACATAGTAAACCCTCCAATTTTCTCCGACTTAAACTGTATTCTACTTTCAGGACTGCTACAACGTCATGGAAGTTGACGATGGTGCACCGGATGACGCTATTAGATTGAATTATCGAAGTCTTGGGTCGGTCAGTTATCTACCTATACCCTTAATTCTGTTAATATTTTTGGCGTTCGCTGCAGAATAACTTTATATGATACTATAATTAGGAGAAATAGAATAAAGAACACTTGGATGATTCTATTTCCCATCCATAGCTAGAAATGAAGGTAATTTTTTTTATCTACAAGGTGCACACAATGAGCTTTTTGTTCATGATACTATAATTATCGATTTGCTAAAATCATAGCTTCTGTTATTACATGTGTATTATTAAACCATGTTTTTATACCCTAGAGTAGTTTACATAGTAGTTTTTTTTTTTTGTGAATATATAGATATATAATTGATTTTAAATCATACTCATAATTTATCCTAGATTTTTGAAAAATCTTAGGTTATATACACAAGGAAAAAATCATTAAGACACTAAAATGCAACATGAATGAAAATTTGATAGATTTTATAGCAATTTACCCAATTATTATTATTACTCCAATACAAAGTTGGGTTGGTCAAGAAATCTTTTGTAAGTCAAAACACTATTTTTGGAATTTCCCCTTTTGTCCTTCCCTTTATCCATATTTATTTCTATATCTTTTGCCCTTCTTCATTTCCAAAAGGCCCATGAAGCCTAAGAAAAAATAAGATTTTATTTGTGAGCTGTCTCCTTTTTTTTAATTATTTGGTTTTTATTTTATTTTATTTTATTTCAATAGGCTAAAAAGTTATTTCTCAAAAAATTTCCCATAATTAAAACTTATAATGTAATTTTTTTTCTTAATTTTTTATTGGTATCTTTGAAAAATGTTCATGCGGTTCAGTTTGTATTTGTGAATTTTAAATCGCAATCACATCAAAATATGGTATTTATATGGTTGTCATAATTGTTGTTTGTATCTACTAACGAATCACAAAGTATGTAGTACTTATGTTCAAAAATAACAAAAGCTTTTGTGCAATCGTTAAATGCTATTAAAATCTAAATTGTCATATAATATTTCTTATAAAAAAGATAGTTATATACTTTTTTTTAACCCTGTATTACATGTTAAGTATGTAGATTCGTTTATAGACAAATAATATTTGTATCTAAATAAAAAAAAATAACCAACAATCATATATCATTTTTCAAACATAAAGGAAAACATATTTATAAAAAAATATTTGTATTTTTTTCTCTAATGTAACGAAAAATAATATTCGATATTCGATCATCTTTTGCAAAAAAAGGAATATTTTTCCAGAACACTATCCCCCCCCCCCTCCCTCCCTTTTCTTTGCTCTTGGCTTTTCGTTATGTTCTTTTTTCTATCCATTTCTAAATGGCCCATATGAAGCCCACAAAAATGGGTTTTTCTTATTGTTTGCTTTTCAATTTTTATTTCTTTGGTTCTTTTTATTCCTTAGTTTATCCTTGGATTGGCAAGCAATGATTTAGTATTTAGTATTGATTTAGAAAGAAGTTTTGGTATTTTTTTTTAAAAAATCTCAAGAAAACCAATAGTATTTTTTTTTATCTTCATGCATTTTTTATTAAAAAAAATTCAAGAATAATAGAATAAAATATGTTAACTGGATAATCCATTTTTTACATTTGCTTATAGAAATTGTAGTTGCTTTAAAGTTGATTCTCGGATGCATTATTGAAATAATTATCAACGTTCCTTAAAAAAATTATCAATGTTCAAAATTTTATAGAGTACTTTCAAAAAAAAAATCAAAATATGAATTTCCTAAAATGGAAGTAATACTAATTTTCTGTGTTTAAAATGAGTATTAACTTCTTCTCGACAAAATCAATGTATATTGATTTTTTATTTGTTTTTTTAATTTTTTCAAAAATATCTTGAATTATTTTGATCCCACATGTTGTGGGTCAATTTCTAGTATATTATATGAGAATAATGGAGGAAAGATGCCATAGGAGGGAATTTCTTCCTATGGCCTCGAAAAAATACCCCTTCATTCATTTTTTCCGACGATCGGCACCCACCATCTTCATCATTATCATCGAAGATATGGGTACACCAAATTTCATGTAATTTTACAACCTTTTCATCGTTGATTTAGCAATGTAAAAAGTTCTATTGTCGGTAAACCGTTAATTTTGAACCCACTAAATCAACGATGAAAAACTTGTAGAATCACATGAAATTTGGTGTATCCATATCTTAGATGATAACGATGAAGATGGTGGGTGCCGATCGTCGGAAAAAACGAGGGAAGGGTGTATGTTTTCGACAACATGGGAGGAAATTCCCTCCTATGGTATCTTTCCTCCTATATTCTCATATTATATGTAGTCTGAGAAAATTCACAGTGAGGCTAGAAAATTATGAGATCGAGACCTGCAACATAGAATCGAAACTTTTCCTATAGAAAGCATTATAAATCATGATTTCATCTCATGACATACAAAATAGTAAATTCAAAAGATTCCAAATGATCCATGATAAGAATAGTAGCCTTCTTTATGTGAAAAAATGACAATGGCAACATCAAATCAACAAGAGTCGTAGCCATAGATGCAAACTAAAACGTTTTGCATGTGTACTAGCTAATAAAACATGATAACTCCTATTCGGTTATCTCAATGATATCATCAAAAAAAAATTGGAGTTAGTCCCATCGTTTTCTATACCGTAGGGCAATGCTTATCCAGGAAATTCTTTGGTGTTTCCCAAACAAGGAGAGAGAGAGTGTGTGTGTGAGAGAGAGAGAGGAAATTGGGAAGCACCAAAGAATTACCCTGCTTATCCACTGAAATAACAAGAGGAGTAAAGAGTACGGCCCTTTTCAATAATATCTTAGAAACGTGTTAGATACTTAAGATATTATTTGTCCATATTCCGCAAATCCGGCGTATTTCCGGGCTCGCATTACCATTTCGTTTTTCTTCTGCTCTGTCCATACAACGGTTGATATTAGTGAAAAACAGAGTAGAGGGATCCATACTCATGCAATTCCGCCTTTATGACGAATGCTTTGTGTTCATTGTTGGTGCTAACCTTTGACCATTAAAAGGAGGAGAGATGAGAAATGGGAAGTTAATTTAATCATAAAAGATATCATCCATGACCCTGTAACCCATGAAGCTCATGTTCTCAAAATCCCTCTTATCCGAAGTCTCTATCAGTCACTAAAAGGCAACTTGATTTTGCTTTGCTCAATATTTCAAACACTTTAGAAATGACATTCTTTGTTAAAGAGAAAGCATGTTAGAATATAAAAACAAATCTCTCAAACTCTCACTATAATTTTGGAGTTTTGGTACGGTGGAAGGAACATTTCACATGGTATCAGAACAATCCAGGCATGATTCCTAGCGGACGTGTATTAAATACGGTTTTATTTAATTAAAAATACCGCTGCACAAAAACCCAAGTTTCGGCGCAAAAGTCTTCGACTTGTGGGGACATGTTAAAATATAAAAACAAATCTCTCAACTTTCATCATAATTTCAAAGTTTTGGTGCAGTGGTAGGATATTTCACAAACAACAAAGTAGAAAAAGGGATAAAAGAAATAGGGGATGAGAAAAAACTGGGCAAAAAAAATTTCTTCACTTTTTCTTCTTTTTCTTTTGACAAAAATATATATTTTTCAGTTAGACGTGCATCCCAGCATATGCCATAGATCTAGTTTTTGAATAATGAAAAAACTTCATGAACTTTCTGAATTTTCAGGGAACTGTTGCTAATGATGTTCTATATTGGCGATCTCCCAGATCGAGACACGTGGCAGATGACGTGTCCCAGAACTCAGAAGAAAGGGCCCACAGGGGCCGACCAGACCACCCATGTACCCGAACTGCAAGCACAAGCCGGCTCTCCTCAGGACCCCCTGCAAATTGGCTTCCTCGGCCTCTCAGCTCACCCCGAGCTGCCACAGGACCAAGACTCCTCGGCCCTCCCGCTTGTTCCCGAGCTCCTATGCCGAGGCCATCTTCCTCGGTCCTTCCGACCGACCAACTCCACCACTCACAAGCGTAACCGACGCTCCGCAAATCTCGCAATGCGCAAATTCTCCGCCAGCAACATCCCACGTTCCGGGCCATGACGATCCCCATTAACGGGCGATCCGCTCATTACGCGGGCGTGACGTCGGGAGAATAACTGCCAGCGAGATTCTCGCGCCTGCTGCTGCGTGCTGCCACCGCTATATAAACCCCCATCACAGAGGGGTCAAGTAAGCTTTTTCCACCCCACTTAGCCGTTACTCTGCTCGGATCTGGTGCTAACTTGTTCGTCGGAGGGTCCTCGGTGATACCAAACCACTCCAGGACTTCTTTGCAGGTACTCGGCGTAGACTTCTCAAAACCACCAATCTCCTCAAAATCCATTGAGACCCACACGCAACAGGAGATCACCTCCAAGATCCATCGGGAGATCGACGGAAGACAATATCTGACGGAGACCCGAAAAGAACCTCCATCAGTTGGCGCCGTCTGTGGGAATCTAAACTTCACAAAAAACAAAGTTGGCCTTCCGATCTCCATCCACATGGCAAGCGATCACCCTGAAGATCCAGGTACCAGCCGTCGCCTCCCCCTCACCGGGGGTGCGGATGAACCTACTCCGGCGACCGCCATCAACGCCCTCACCGGCCGAATAGATCGGTTACAATCCCTCGTAGGGCGCTCGTCCGCGTCCAAACGGCTGGGCCAAGGCCCCAGATCGTCGCTCCTCCGTCTCCAGAAGGCTCTGCCCTCGTCGGCACAGCTGACCACCGGCAGGCTACGACCCATGGCCACAGATCTCACGGGCCGATACTCCCTAAGGCCCGCTGGGCATCCCCACAGCTTCACACCAAGACCCGCCGCCAGAGCGCCTCGTCTCGAGCCTCCCCGCGACCCTTACCCTCCCCCCGAGGAGATGTCGGTCACCTCTCCTGTTCCCAGGCATGATCGACACCCCCACCCTCGAAGGGGTCGCACAGAAGAGGCTCGCCACGAAGGCTCGAGGGCCAACTCACCCGGGGATTTGAGGAACCTCATCGAGAGGAACCGGGGCTGCGCCCAGACGCAGATCTCCCACAGCAGAGGCCGGGGATCACAAAACGCCGAAACCTCGGGGTACCACGGCCGACTCGACGCCCTTGAAAAGAAAATCGAGGGCATGCGCCGGGAAGGTCACCTCTCGGGCGACGGGGCTAAGTACGCCGCCGACTCGCTCACCAAGCCGTTTACCGAGGGACTGCTCACTGTCCACGTCTCCTCGCGCAACAAGCCCCCGAAGGTCTCTCTGTTCGACGGGAAAACCGACCTAAAAGACCATTTGGATGCTTTCACCGCGGGGATGAGCTTCCAGGACCATTTCGACGCTGTCCAGTGCAGGGCCTTCCCACCCACCCTCATCCGCTCTGGTCGGAACTGGTTCCGAGGACTCGAGCCTCGCTCAATCTCGACCTTTGACGAGCTGGCTACTCAGTTCCTTTGCCACTTCGTCGGGAACCGCCGACAGAAGCGCACGGTCGACTATATCTTCACAATTAAGAGCGGGGACAAGGAGACGTTCAAAGCTTACATCACCCGCTTCTACAACGCCCTCCTCGAGGTCCCCGAGCACCGGGATGAGACCGTCATCACGGCGCTCAGATCTGGTCTTAGGCACAAGGAGTAGTTGCGCTCCTTTGCGTTGGCACGGCCTAAGACCATGGTCGAAGTCAAGGCGTGGATCGAGCGCGAGGTTCAGCTGGAATCCGAGGTGAACGCGAACCTCCCTCGAGCAGACCGGTCTGACCAGAAGAAGAGGGCTCGGGAAAGGTTCAGCTGGAATCCGAGGTGAACGCGAACCTCCCTCGAGCAGACCGGTCTGACCAGAAGAAGAGGGCTCGGGAAGAGAGGCCGGAGCGTCAGCAGCCCTATCACCCGAAGTTCCAGGAGTACACCCCACCCAACGTCTCACTCGCAGCGTTACTAGAGGAGGCCCAGGGCAAGGGGTTCTTCAAGTTCCCTCCAATCCCGCGTCAGGCCTCGAAGCGAACCCGGGGCCCTTACTGCGCCTTCCACCGGACGCTGAGCCACGCCACGGAGGATTGTAAGCAACTCTGGGACAACATCGAGGAGCTCATCTGATCGGGGCACCTCGCCGCCTACTTGAGGGACAAACGGCAGGCCGACCGCGAGCAGGAGCAGCGTCCCCCTCCCACCGAGCTGACCATCGGCCAGATCATGCTCGTTTCGGCAGATGACCAGTCCGGCGCTCAGGGAGCCCCGTACCCGGTGCCGAGCACGGAGACCAACAAGCTTCCGGGGAGCCCGGGCCACGCTAATAAGGTCATCTATTAGCATGTACTTTTCTTTTAGGGCAATGTAAACTCTTCCTAGGGTCTGTTGTTAATTTAATAAAAATCAATGGAACATTGCGAAAAAGAAGGAAAGGTCTCATTTATTCGAAAAGGTATTATGGGCTCTTCAGCCATACATATAAAAAGAAAAAGAAAAATTACAGCAGCAGGGGAAGGGGGTGCAGAGAGCACTGCTCATGGTACTCAGTAAAGATCTCCGCCAGCCGAGGCCTCGCGAGATCCAACCTCAGCCTTCGATTCCCCCCGCGTGCGTTGACCTCGAACCTCAGTTCGTAGCACTCACGGACAAGCGCCACTGAGCGAGCCATCCGATTCGCGGAGATCAGGCCGAAGTGCCTCAGAGACCGCAGCTTGCCCACGGCCTCGTCGTAGAGCTGCTCGGACAAGGGGTTGTAAAGCCCCGGCGACGCCCTCCAGATAGAGTACATCAACAGCTGCAGCAAGGAGAAGCGCCGGGGAGCAGCCGGCCGAAGTGGTCTTCGATGCTCCCATAGACCAACTGCACCGTGTCCTCGGTGCAGTTCTGGTCATAGAGGTATACGTCTTCGAAGTGGATGATATCGAGGATGGTAAATGGGAAGTCTTACATTCTCAACAATCTGTTTACAGAGACAGGAAGGACCGGTGCTCCTTCAGCCTTATATAGCCCACTGCGCCCCAACGGAACCCAACAGTCGGCCGTTTTCGCCCATAAAGTCGCTACCACGCGGCGATCATTGAGCCTTCTCTGGCAGAATCGGAACGACGAGACTCTGGCGTTCCGCCTCCCCACACATTCAATACGCATGCTGCGCGCACGTTCGCCGCGACCGCTCCTGTTCCCCATACCTGCCACGGGATGGTCGGGCGAAACTTCATGAAGAATCGGCCAAGCATCTACCATGCCCGGCCATCCCTGGCCAGTAGCTTCCCTACACACAACGCCGGGGATCAAGGCCCTCGCCGAAAAGCAATCGTGCAGCTTCACTGCCCGGTTATCCTTAGCAGGCCTCCTACGGCCCCTCCAACGCTAAAGGTCAAAGTCCTCCTTAGAGGCGGCCGAGCGGCTACCCTGCTCGGCTATCCCCGGCCGGTAGCTTCCCTACTCGCAACGCCAGAGATCAAAGCCCTCACTGAGAGGCAACCGCGCAGCTTTACTGCCGGTTATCCTTAGCAGGCCTCCTATGGCCCCTCCAACGCTGAGGATCAAAGTCCTCCGTAGAGGCAGCCGAGCGGCTTCCCTGCTCGGCTATCCCTGTCCGATAGCTTCCCTACACGCAACGCCAGGGATCAAAACCCTCGCCAAGAGGCAACCGCGCAGCTTCACTGCCCGGTTATCCTTAGCAGATCTCTTACGGCCCCTCCAATGCTAAAGATCCAAGTCCTCCTTAGAAGCAGCTCAGCAGCTACCCTGCTCGGCTATCCCCGGCTGGTAGCTTCCTACCACAACCGACAGGGATCAAAATCCCTCCCAGAGGCAGTCGAGCCTGACCCTCGCTCGTTTATCCTTCAGGATAAAAGCCCTCGCCAAGAGGCACCGGACAGTAACCCTGCCCGGCCAAGGGTCCTTGGTAGGCTTCTTACAGCCCCTCTCGCGCTAAGGACCAAAGTCCTCCCAGAGGCAGTCGAGCCATCCCCGGCTGGTAGCATCCTACCACAACCGACAGGGATCAAAGTCCCCGCCAAGAGGCACTGGGCAGTAACCCTCTCCGTCCTGAAGGATCAAAGCCCTCGCAAGAGGCAACCGAGCAGCTACCCTGCTCGATCATCTCCGGCCGGTAGCTGCCTACCCTTGACGCCAGGGATTAAAGCCCTCGCAAGAGGCACCTGAGCGGCTACCCCTCTCGGTCATCCCCGGCTGGTGGTTGCCTACCTACGACGTCAGAGACCAAAGCCCTCGCCAAGAGGCGACCGCACAGCTTCACTGCCCAGTTATCCTTAGTAGGCTTCTTACAGCCCCTACAACGCTAAGGATCAAAGTCCTCCCAGAGGCAGTCGAGCCCGACCCTCGCTCGGCCATCCCCAGCTGGTGGTCGCCTGCTCGCAACACAAGAAATCGAAGCCCTCGCCAAGAGGTAACCAAGCAGCTTCCCTACTCGGTCATACCAAGCAGGCGTCCTCCTGCCCAACAGACGTTGTGGGCTTGTGGCCCTCATAACAAGGCCTCTGAGCTCATTCATGCTCGGCACAACTACGGCCGACATCCCTTTGCCCATCGCATGCAGCGGGTCCGAGGCCCCAATAAGGGACATCAGGTATATCCAAGTCTGAGCGATCCCCCCTCGACTTCGGGGCCATGAGATGCCTCCTTCTCAGCAGCGCTTGGCACACTTGGCAAATGATCTTTCAAATCGACGAACGATCGCTAGACAGATAGCCGACCTGACATGGAAGCTCAACAGTGCAAGCAAAGATATCTTACGAGCATTCTTCACAAACAAAAGATAAAGTGCAAACTGATGAGACAAAAAAAATTTTACTACCAAAAGCGAAATCTTTACAAAGGGTATTTTGGGCTCCCGAGTCTTACAGACTGCCCGGAGGCTTACAAAAATTCTAGGAGAGGCAAAATAAAAAGAGGAGGAAGACGGGGGCTTTAGGCCTCAGGGCCAGGCGCAACCTTAGGATCCTCAACGTCTACCACGAGACGAGCAGGGTCCTCAGCCACCTCCTCGTCAGGAATCTCTTCCCCCTGCTCATTAGCATCCGTGAGGGGGTATTCGGCCCGGAGCTCTTCGTTGGCGAACTCCGGCATCCGGGCCTTAACGGCGTCGAGGGCCTCATGCCAGATGCGGGTAGTGGCCACGGCTAATTCATTGTAGAAGTCCTTCGACTCCTTGTAGCCCTCCACTGCCTTCACCGCCAAGAAGTCGGCCAACTTCGCCGCCTCGACCGCCGCCCCCAGCTCCTTCCGGAGGGTCCTCACCGTCTTCTTCATGTTGCCGGCTAGCGCCTGAGCGTCCTCAAGCTTTACCTCGGCAACCACGGCGGCCTCGCGGTACTGGGAAACCTCCCATTTCCCGGCCTCCACCTCGCCCTCCAGAGTGGCAACCCTCGCCATCACCGCCTCCGGCTCCCGCTTGGAGCTCTCTTCCAGCGAGGCAAGCTGGTCCGCAGCCTTCATCGCCGAGGATATCACCTCGGCCTCCATGTGTAAGGCAAGAGCGACGTGCTGGAGAACCTGAAAAATAGGAAAGAGGTCAGGAAGACGAAGGAGGCACCGAATCTCACAAACGACCGAGCACTTACCTGCACGGACTCCTGGGCGATGGATGCCATCTGGGCCCTAAAGGTCGCCCCGGGGACCCTACCCCCTGCCAACTTCTCTATGTCGTGCAGCAGGCTATCCGCGACAGATAGCCCCGAGGGCACCACGAACTAGAAGCCCCCCTCCTCCACCATGATCGGCGAAGACGGGCCCCGGGAAGACCTCCGGGAACCCCTCTTGAGTGGCTCCGACGGAGAGCCGATCTCCTCCTCCGAGACCGGATCCTCCAGAATTCGAGCCCGCTTCCGGCCCGGCGCTCTGCTAGGCCCCAGGGCGGGAACCGCCCCCGAACGCCCATGGGACGCAGCCACCGGAGGAGAAGGAGCCGGGGCAGGCTTCGAACGGGAAGAGCTGGCGCCTCCAGCCTTCGTGACCTTCCTCGGCTGGCGCATGGAGGCTCGGAGCTCGTCCATATCCATGGGTCCTGCATAAAACCAAATGCAAAGAAGTCAGCGACACAAGCAATATACAAGCAGAAAAGCAAGCCTAACTTACCGACGAACTCAACAGGACTGAGCTCGGCCCAACTCAGGACACTCTCAGACAGCAGCACGTCGAATCGGGGGATGGGCTCCCACGATGCCACTCTCACCGCGGCGGGGTCATTGGACTAGTTCCCCGACAAGCATTTTTCTCTCAACTACCTTGTGGGCACGGGCCAGTCCTCGCCTTCGGGCGGCGTGACGAAGAAAAACTTTTTCTTCCAATCGTGAATAGAAGAAGGCAGGGCTACAACCCCTATCCCGGCGGCGTCCCCCTGTCGCTTTCTAAAAGAGAGATAGACCCACCTCGGGTCGCCCGCTCGACCCCCAGGATGATTTTTGAAAACGAGGGAAGAATCAAGGATGGAGAGGCTGAATGGGACCGCTTGCAACTTTAGGCGGATCAGGAACCTGAGGAGAATCCTCCATAAGTTCGGCACTAACTGGCCAGGGGCTAGCCCGAAGAAGTTCAGCGCTTCGACGACCTCGGGAGAGAAGGGCAGGCGCATTCCACCCCAAAAGGCTTCCAAGTACAGGGTGATCTCCCTACCCCGTACTTGGTCTGCCCTCTCTCCCTCCTTGGCCAAACGAAGCGTATAACGTGGGGGGATGTGGAAGCGAGCCCAAGCATTGGCAAGCTCTTTCTCATGCCTCACCCAACACGAGGCGCCGGAAGCAGCATCTACCGCCTCCTCCCTGGGGGCTGCCCCCGCCGCACGATCCCGAGAAGAGGGTCCGATCCCTACTCCCTGAGAAGACTCAGGCTCAATTAAAGGGTCCCTAGAACCTACTCCTACGACATCTACAGATTTCTCGAAAGAAGACATCTAACCTGAAGAAGAGGGATCCTCGGGAAACGAAAGCAGAAGAAAGAAGACGAGCGCCGAGCAACCAGGGCTTATAGCGAGGAAATATGAAGGAGTAGGGACCCTGGAGTGGGCCCCACCCCTATTTGTCACTGCAATTGCCCTCATCCTAAGGCGCCCTTCATCTCCCGCCAAAGCGCCTCCTCGCGTCCAACGGCTCCGATTGCTCCACTTGTCGTTCCCACACTGGACTGCACCCGATCAGACGCCGCAGGTCTGCACACGTCGCGTCGGCCAACCGACGCTTGACACGTGGACCGTCGCTTCAGTGATAGGATGCACGAACCGGCGCACCTTCCTTAAATGCAGAGATCTCGCCCTGATTCGCTGGCAGAAAAGATAACTGACAGCCCGGGGACGCGTCCCGATGAAACCTTAGGGGGGAGCTCACCCCGGGCGGCCCGGCAGTCCACTTCTGACCCAACCCGCTAGCTAGTCGGGACAAGAGTGGGGGGCTAATGATGATGCTCTATATTGGCGATCTCCCAGATCGGGACACGTGGCAGATGACGTGTCCCAGAACTCAGAAGAAAGGGCCCACAGGGGCCGACCAGGCCACCCCTGTACCCGAACTGCAAGCACAAGCCGGCTCTCCTCAGGACCCCCTGCAAATTGGCCTCGTCGGCCTCTCAGCTCGCCCCGAGCTGCCACAGGACCAAGACTCCTCGGCCCTACCGCTCGTCCCCGAGCTCCCCTGCCGAGGCTATCTTTCTCGATCCCTCCGACCGACCAACTCCACCACTTACAGGCGTAACCGACGCTCCGCAAATCTCGCCATGCGCAGATTCTCCGCCAGCAACATCCCACATTCCGTGCCATGACGATCCCCATTAACGGGCGATCCGCTCATTACGCGGGCGTGATGTCGGGAGCGTAATTGCCGGCGAGATTCTCGCGCCTGCCGCTGCGTGCTGCCGCCACTATATAAACCCCCATCACAGAAGAGTCAAGTAAGCTTTTTCCACCCCACTTAGCCGTTACTCTGCTCGGATCTAGTGCTAACTTGATCGTCGGAGGGTCCTCGGTTGTACCAAACTATCCCGGGACTTCTTTGCAGGTACTCGGCGTAGACTCCTCAAAACCATCAATCTCCTCAAAACCCATTGAGACCCACACGCAACAGTTGATCACCTCCAAGATCCACCGGGGGATCGACGAAAAACAACATCTGACGGAAACCCGAAAAGGACCTCCATTAGTTGCTATTAGTTTTGTGGGCATAGTTTTGCGCAAAGCAAATTAATAACTTTCTTGATTGAAATATTGTACGAACCGAAATAATCTCTCTTTTCAAGAAAAAGTATATCGTTGAAATTATTTAGGTTAGTATGGATTCTTGCAATTCAAATGATATTCTTAACATAAAAGGAAACAGTGTTTCGTAAGCTAAAAAGTTCAAAGATTTATGTAATAATAAAATCTTATAGTAGATTAGTGAAAAGAATGAAAGTTTATATGGTATTTTAGCGAAATTAATTATAATTAGGATACAGCGTAGTAGATTTGTAAATAAATACTACCTTATCAAAATATGGTTTAATTAATTTTTGACACGAGTTCATATACATTGAAAATATTCCGTTGGCATCTAAAAAAATTCAGTTCATTAATTGTAAAAGAATCGGGTACCTATGGATCAAAATCAAAAGGAATGTTTTTATAAAGAAAAATTAATCTATCAAATCTATCTTAATTAGCGTGTCTTAATTTGATTGGTTATAAAGAAAGAAGGAACAAAACTTATGAGTTTTTTTTCTAAAAAATATTTGTTGCTGCATACCAAGTCATAACTTGGTAAAGAGACCTAACACTAGGATATAGCGGCACTCGCTGAACAAATTTAACCTAGCAACCAGATATCTTGATAACAATGTGATATTTCCACTAGAGCGAAAAGTCTTTTTGAATGTGAAGCCTTTTTCCATGGATTGGATGGATGCAATACTGAGAGAGACAAGTAACAACTTTCTCTCACCACTAGCATTTCTTGTATATTTATGATTGATATTTATGATTGATGATGATATTGATGCTCTCTCCATGAGTGCATTGGAGAAGAACTGCTTTATTGCTTTATACCAAGTTTCTGGAATTTACTAAATGTTCTATATATTCTCTTCATGGTTGAAAGCAAAGGCGTCTACTGATAATATGTAAGGATTACTTACGACTAAATTATGAAGGGAGGTATATAATCTTCATGATAGACAATCTCCTATCTAAACAAATATTTTCCTTTTATATTAGAGAATATTATTTATAATATTGTGCGGAAAACCTGTACTTAATATTCCTCTTTCATGTAGCGAGTACAGTTTTTACTTTCATCCTCAAAGATGATGGCAAGACCAGCGATGAACAAGACCATGTTCAACATCATTAGATGCATTATCGTGATGAACCAAAGCATTGGACTCAATAATTTGCATCAGCTAATAAGTTCGCTTTCAAAAAAATTGTCGATTAGTCTACTGAAATACACCTTAGATCTAATTGACTTGCCCAAGCTTCCAGGGCATAGTATTTCGATTTAGGATACGACGGAGAGAGTGAAAGCGATTAAAGCAGGCATGAATAGAAGATCAGAGGAATACAATTCAAAGATAAGCAGACAAATTAAAGACAATACCAGAGGTCGAAAATGTTTGAAGGAGAACATTCATGGTAGGCATGGCCGATTGAATGATACCTACCTTTCATTGTTGTCGAACGAGATCTATCCGCGCCTAAAGCTAATCCAATATGTTATTTATAATTAGAGAAAAGCAGGTGTTAAAGTCAACTCTACTTAATTTCTTTAGATGGTCGACTCCGTCCGTCTTGATACTGTTGATTTGCTTAATATGGAAAACGGTTCGCCTGTAAACCTTTAAATTTACAACCCTCTGATGCAAATGTGAGAAATATCGAGATTACATTTTAATCTTTGTGTACGCATACGGCTTAGAATATGCTGATCAAGATGAACGGTATGTTTCATTAAGAATATAGATAGATGCTGGCATATTTAGGGACTACAAGAGTTTCTTGCACCCAATGCATCTTGTGGCTTGGACTTAGGCTCGGAGCAGACTTTCATGCGATAAGAACGACCTATTGAGCTCTCATCAGCCCCCACTCTCTCTCTCTCAAACTAGAGCTCAAACTCAAAAACAGAAAGAGTCATGGTGAGCAATCTATCAAAAATCTTCATTCATTTGGTGTGCTTTCAATTTTTCTTCTCTTTCTTTTCTTACTTTGCAGTCTATTTTGTTTGGGGTTTGAAATAGATTGAGAAAATGGGTCATGCTGGCGGCACTAGTCGATGGCCGCCGTGGCTGAAGCCAATGCTGAAGACCAGCTTCTTTGTTCAATGCAAGCTCCACTACGATTCACACAAGAGCGAATGCAACATGTACTGCTTGGACTGCAACAATGGGGCTCTCTGCTCCCTTTGCCTTGCCTACCATCGCGACCATCGAGCCATTCAGGTCTCTTGATTTCATCCTATTTGTTATCTTTAACTCTAACACCCATTTGCCACCAATTCGTCATTGAATTTCTGCGATTTGAGAACGTAGGTTTGATTTCTCCATGAAATGCAATCTGTGTTAACTTTATTCTTGGATTTAGGAACCTGGCAATCTGTGTTTTTATTTTTATTTTATTTTCAGATAAGGCGATCATCGTACAACGATGTGATACGGGTCTCGGAGATTCAAAAAGTACTGGACATTGCCGGCGTGCAAACCTACATCATCAACAGCGCCCGCATCGTTTTCCTCAACGAGCGGCCTCAGCCTAGGCCCGGCAAAGGAGTCACTAACCACTGCGAGGTCTGCGACCGCAGCCTCCTCGATTCGTTCCGCTTCTGCTCTCTCGGTTGCAAGGTACGTTATCAAAAAACATCAAATTCTAATACAACTATTGGATTGACTCTAACGAGCTCTTTTAATTAATCATTGCAGATTGTAGGCACATCGGACGGTTTCATGAAGAAGAAGAGGCCGGCGTCAGTATCGGACTCCGAAGGATCACACTCTAGCGCGAAGAGCAATGTGATACAGACCATCGACCCAGCGACTCCGCCGCCTACCATTGTTAACAGCTATAGGAGCTTGAAGAGGAGGAAGGGGATTCCCCATAGAGCTCCTTTTGGGAACTTCAACTCGTGAATGGAAGCTAGCCAGCAACATGATCGGTTATTATGGCGTCGGATACATAAGATATTAGATTAGATAGATTGGTTGGTAATTATTGCTCTTCATATACTTTGTAAAATGTATCAGAATGGTTGGTAATTATTGCTCTTCATATACTTTGTAAAATGTGTGTGTGAGAGAGAGAGAGAGAGAGATGAAGAATGTACAAATGTAGAATATATGTGAAAGTATCTGGATTCGGGAATGGTTTGTTTCCTATTTTTGGCAAGATCACTAGGGTTGTGGCTGTGGTTTTTGTGGGTCTACCATTTTGTCCGGGGGGCGGCGGGGGGGCGGGGGCGGGTTGTGTTGTACATGTGGGCGGCTGCACTAGGGTAGGGTTAGGTTTTGGATGGCGAAGTGAAAAGGAATCTAAATGCGGTCGATATACCATGAATCGTGGCACTTCACTTCACTGTTAGGTATTGGGATTGGCACAGCTGCATGTGGGTGAGTGGGTTCCTTCTTGATTCTTTCTTGGAAATGTTGCATTTCCCTGTTCACAGTTAATCATTGATTTTATTTTATTTGATTTGATTTGTTTTGTTTGTTGCTTGCCATTTCTCTATCTTTGGATTAATAATTGTAAACCTTTTGTTCCTTAGAAGTTGTTTGGTAAAATTGAAAAATTTTAAGTTGCTTTGGTTGTTTAAATATAAATCACAATAATCATGAAAAGAAATTCTTAAATATCTGCCTCCTGCTTTTTAACAAGATAAGTTACCAAACTTAAATAGGTAAAACGAAAATAAAAGAACTGAATTGAAATCTGAAATATAATAAAAAATCTCTTTTGTTTGATATAAAAAAAAAAGCTCCTCTAAGAATTTATAATTAAAGAAGCTGCTCTCTAGGTCATTGCAGACCAATTATATTAACACCCGTGGACATGTCATCTTTTTATATCCAAATTTACCACCCAACGTTCATTAGCTAAATAATCGACTCTAGTATTTCTTTCATGTGCGAGGCTCGAAAAACTTTGAGCAAGCTTGTCCATTCTCATATATCCTATACAACCATCTTCACAATGCTGGTAGGATTATTCTCATTTAATCCATTCAATAATCAGAACAGAATCATCCTCTAATCAAAGTTTGGTTACTTGCTCCTCAAAAACTTCAACACAAACAACCGATGTAGTGGCAGAGAGTCCGACCAACAAAACTATTAGCCCAACAAGTCTTCATCCTTTGGCATAAAGAGCATAGGCTCGCTCGTCATTAATCCAGACCTCCATGCTTTTCGGGATCATGACAATATCCTATGAGATCATTTTCATTTTTCCATCTTTGGCCTTCCCTAAGAAAAGTATGATATGTATGTTTTTTTGGTGGAAAAAAGGCATGATGAATTGGTTCAAGGGAACCAACCTAAATTATTGGAACCCAATAAATTCATATGGTAGAATGGATAGCCGCTCTAGTCTAATCAGCATTACACAATCCCGTTAATGACAAGTGCATGACCTTTCATAAACTAAATCTGTAATGAAATTCTTTCTGCAATTGAATTCGCAATGACCATCTATCTCAAGGAAGACATATAACAACAATCTAGATTGATGGACTTTAACTTTCAACTTATTTAATCGACAGGAAAAAAGGCAAAAAGGAAAGAAAGAAAAGAAAGAAAAGAGGCTTAGTGGGAAGGTAGAAGTGGAAGTTTCATTAATTGCCACTCTGACCAATCTATTCCAATCGCAAACCTTAATTATTTACCCAATACATGCCTCTCACCTATCATTTCCACTGTTTAAGCAATCAATTGGCTTGGCTACTTACCTTGTGTTTTGTGAGTTTGGACTCAAAACTCGTTCTTCACTGAACCACTTTGCTTAATTAATCCATGATGCCCTTAATAGCTTCACTAACCCCCTAGCTATAAAAAACAATACTAAACACCCCTCTAGTTTCAAAATTGCTGGCCCCATCCCTCTTCTATTAAATTCTCTCTTCCGATCACAGACGGTAATTGAATTTGATTCATCGACACTTTGCATCGATTTCTTCTTCAATGGTGCATCTTTTGTCGCCAACGCAGGCATGCTTGTGTTAGGTTTGTGTTATAGTCACAGAACAGGTTTATATATTTTGATTAAAAAATAGTTGCATGAAAGCAACATAAGAGAAATGTACTTGTTCTTTCTCTAAAGAATTTCCCCTTTCTTTTCCCAAATGGTGGTAGGACATGGTCTAGGTTGCCTAATTTCTCCTGTGCATGTTTAATTTCTCCCTCTTATGGTGCAAAACGAGAGGGTGGGTGTGGTTGATTAGCAAAAAGCAATGAATGTTAGAAATCATTAAATTTGAATTAGGAAAAATATTATTAACGATTGAACAAAATACAATGTATAATATGCCTCTCTGTATATATAACCACAAGATAAAATCCTGATATGTAATATACGTATAATAAACGTAAAACTCAATACAAAAGGATAAATACAAAATGATATAAAAGATATGATAAAAGATATGCATATCTTAACAGCCCCCTCAAACTCACGGTAAATCATAAACCAAGAGTTTGGAAAAGAAATGCATAAGTTGGATACGTGTTTGAGGTTTCGTAAAAGGATCGGCCACTTGATCTGTGGAACGAATGTAGGTAAAGTTGTTCCATCTGCTTGACGAAACTTCAGATGAAACTCTATCGACGTAGCTGTTAAAATACTGTCAATAATGGTAGAATCGTCAATCGTGACTTGTGCAAGAAAATCAGAAATGTACTTCTGCTGTTACAGAAGATAGCTACGGGTAGTAAGAAACTTCGATCCCCAAGAAATAGCGCAAATGTCCATAATATCTAATACAGTTATATTCAAATATCTTATCATCTAATGACCTCCTTAAAACTCACGATGGATAACAGAGATTTTTAGATAATATTTTGAACCAAAAGATGCAACTTGTATAACTACGAAGAAGAACAATAGATCTAAAGTATCAAGCATGGCGGGCTAATACCCTTTGGTCTCTTTCGTGGATTACCAGATGGATCGAATAATCTGCAGTCTCTTTCGCTGGAAATACTTAAAGAAAGAAGGTCATACTGTTAGAAGACGTCATAAAAAAAATAGTTGCTCATACTTGAATTAGAAGGATAAAATAAAATCACAAGAAGACAGAGTGGTTAATAGGAAAAAAAAGTGACAAAAGAGGTTTTGTATATAGTTCCCTCAAATCAATTATTGTAATTGCAGATAGGCGATTATGATAATTGAAGGAGAACCTATACAGGAAGAACAGTCTTACTCAAGATGATAGTACGCTATCTGATTTGTCTTTATCATTATGTGTATATGTTTTACTGCTTATTACGTGTCGCTAATACATAATGATAAAGTCTATAGGATCATTACTTGACTACCAGCATTATGATGATGATCATCTATGTGGGAGCTGGGTAGCCCATAAGCATATCCTTAAATGTCCCTAATCGAGAGAGTATCGAAACTGAGCATTGATATTCTGAAGTAGACTAGTAGAGTATACGTTTCGAGACCTCGACAAGGGGCGGTGGCCGGTCTCATTGTGTCACCTAAGATAGTATACATGTGCTCACTGGAGGTGAGTACACTGGACGGACTCGCCGAGAACTTCTAGATGGTATTATACCCATAGTCAGATAGCAGTTCTCTAGTGGCATGAGTACATGTTAGTTCTTTGAACTGAGATCGTCATTTATCTCGTGTGAGTTTTCACTGTACTTAGATTACTACCCTACTACAGTTCAAAAGAGTCGTGAAAACATGTTTTAGTTGGGACAGTCCCGAGCCATATGGAGGCAGTGAGCAATCGTCAGAGATTCGTCTCTCCCGGTATTGGGATTCGATGTCGCGCTGTGTTCGGTCAGTTATCACCATAAATTCTTGGCCAAGATAGATGAGATTTACTGATGGGAGATCAGCAGTTTCTCAGTGGGTGATGGGCTTGACACTGACATGACTTATCGAGTTATTAGAGGTCTGACATTATCCACCCCCTAAACCCGGTATGTGACACTCTTAGACGAAAAGACCGGACTGTACGGATATTGTCACAGACAGGCTCAGCAGGGATACGGATGGGTTCGCTCGTCGGCTTTCCTTTCGTTCAATACCTGAATAGCCGTTACGTACAGCTAGTGCCATTGACGTGTTTGTGGTTAAACCCACTGCCATCGTATTGTTGAGTTTTTATAGTCTTATATAGAGGGTTTTGTCGGTTCAGGCGAAATAGTGTCATATATTGATACGTTCAGGGCTTCGATTAAATACGTGTACTGGCTACACGGACATTAATCAGATGGTTTGTAATACTAGCCGGTTTAGGATTAAGCCGGGTTATTAAATCAAGTATTGATTTAATAATTTGCGCGCGCGCACACACACACACACATTCTAGTATTATATTCATTTTCTAATACTTTCTCTTTTATATTCGTATTTGATTCGAATTCGGGTATATATATACAGGGAATGGATGATGTATTTATACAAAATATATTCTAGAATGAGGATACCTCATAATTCTATTTTCCAGTAATGGAAATTGAATTATGAGGTGGAGGGGTGAGGTGGAAAGAGAGGCATGAGCATTAGTATGGTTGGAATTGTTTATTTGATAATTCATTTACAAAATGAATTATGTCATACTCATATGAGACTAGAGCTAGCTCATTCTCATCTTGACATTCTCTCTCCTCTCATCATCCTCATCTCCTCCTTCATGTTTAATCTTCTCATGAATTGAGAAAAAGATCAAGTATCTCTCTTGATTTTTATAAATGTAACAACTCCATTTTTAATGTACAAAGAATTGATTTAAATTCAAAGTATACTTGGAGTATTTAATATTGCTGATATCTCTTTAAGTATTTATTTCACACCATAATTACAAGAAGGAGTTTGTAGCTCATTGGTAATACCTTGCACTGCTGAACCAAGCCACCAGAGTTCAAATCCCATACCCCATATTATTTTTAATATTGATTTTTTTTAAAACCTTTAGAATACCAACAGTTACACGTGCTTTTCTCACAAAAGCCCCACTACCCATGAAAAGTTAGAAGTACCAGTAGCTACCCCCAGCGACTCCCCACCTCCTGCATGTTGGATATATGTATGCCCTAGAGGCCATTATGTGATAGTGGATGTATTTATACATGTATATATATATATATATTCAGTGTACATTCTTGCTCGACATGATAGTATGCTATCTGGTTCTTCTTTATCTGACATGTTGATTTGATCATGCTTTTACTCATTCATACATGTTGATAAAGCCCTGAGAATATTGGCTTGACTACAGTGATTATGATAGAGATCATACTAGTGGGACATCTGTAGTTTATAAGCATATCCTGAAATGTCCCTAGTCGTAGGTGTATCGAGACGGGGCATCGATATACCAGAGTAGACTGGCGTATATGATACTAGACCCATATGATGGGCGATGGATGTTCCCACATTCATCGATGTTTGACATCAAGATCATATACGGGTGCTCAGTGGTGACTGGGTACACTGGACGGACTCACCGAGAACTCCTATATGGAATTATATCTATCGTCGGATAGCAGTTCTCAGGTGACACTGGTACAGGTTAGTCTGTAGACCCGAGATCGTCATAGAGTCTTGTGTGCTCTCCCACTGTACTTTGATTACCACCCTACCACGGCTCTACTGGGTCGTGCAAACAGGTGGCCGTTGGGTACAGTCCCGAGACACACGAAGGCGATGAGCGATAGGAGGGGTTTCGTCTCTCCCGGTATTGGGAGTTGATGCTGTGCTGTGCTCGACTGGTTATATCAGTAAATCCCTGGCCAGGGCTGCTGAGATTTACTGATAAGTGTTATCAGTAGTTTCTCGATCTGTTATAGACCATTCACCGACACGACTTATTGAGTTATTAGGGTCGACGTTACCATCCCTAGACTCGATATGCAGCATATCCGACGAAGAGACCGGACTGTACGGTAGTGTTGCCGGTTGGCTCGACGGGAGTTGTAGCAGGTTCGCTTGTTTTCTTTTGATCGCTCAATACCCGGGTGGCCGTTACGTTTAGCTGACCGCTTGCGGCTTGAGGGTGCTTGATATGATCATCACCCACTGCCGGCGTATTGACGAGTCTCAGAGTCCCACAAAGGAGTTATCTAGTCCAGGCGAAACGTTGTGGTGCGCGTATGCGATATGCGCATGGACCCGGTTAAAATGCGCGTATGAGATACCGTATATTAATCGGGCGGCTTGCTTTTGGTTGGGTCGTATGTGATATGGCCGGATTGATAAATCAAGTATTGATTTATCATTTAACCATTATTTTCTCACTAGAAATCCTTTCTTGTATTTGATGGATGTATACATGCATGTATGCTTTCTTTCTTGATTCATGCACATATGGATGTGCATGCACACATACATTCATACATCATCCTTCATGGTTGCATATACATTGAAAATGGTGGCAATATAAGACTCACACCATGGGTTTTTATATGGATTATTATTGCATTTGTGTCAAAACAAAAAGGAAAAGAAAAAGGGTTAATTCATGGATTGTTTCTACACTCTTCTTCATCTTACCATCCTCACCTACTTATTAACCCTTGGTTAATTTTTCTTTGGTGTTTTAAACTCAAATACAATAATATCTTTATAATTAACCATGGTTTGAGATGAGAAGTGGAAAATATATATACATATATTTTTCATTTTCTCAAGAGAGTTATTCTTTCACTCTTGTTCTAAAAAGCCATCATCTTCTTCCTCCTTCTTCATTTGCTCTCTAGACTTTTGTAGTGAGAAAAATACTCATCAAGTTAGGTTTTTGAAGTGAGAAAAGCCACCACAACATCATTCTACACAAGTCTTGCCCACTTGTTTAGAGTGTTATCTTCATTTCATTCTCTTGATAAAGTGAAGTTGCAAGCTTGGACAAAGGAGCTTCGGGTGGATCGTCGTGGACGTTAGAGGACCTCAAGCTAACCGTTTCCAACTCTCAAGTGGCCAAGGAGTCAAGAATAGGAAGCTACAAAGGTTGCACTCTCAAAACCCTAGCCTTTGTTACTTGTAATGTTATGAAACCCTAATTTTTCTAGGATAGATCCTTTGTATGCTTACTTAGCACCATAAAAATCTCATCTTTGGTACATGTGATGCTTCCAAACCTTTCATAGGGTGCTAGGTAAACCTAACATTGGTATCAGAGACGACCTAGAACATAGCCGACACTTTAGCGAAGTATAAACTCCGATCGAACCTAAATACGGATTTACGAGACACTTTCTGGACATTTTTTAAAAACTGATATTTTTCAGAATTAAAAATATGCAAAAAATTCAGCAGGTAAATATAAGGACAACTGTAAAAAACGATGCCATGAACAGTATATTCCACCGCGGAACCGCGGCAATAGCCTGCTTGAGCCGCGGTTCCGCGGCCGTACTAAAGCATCATAGTGTCGTATTTGTACAGTAACTTTGTTATCTGGTTGTATATTTTTGGAGTATTTTTAATCTGAATTTAGTGCTGTTAGTTCTGGAGATTGTTTTGAGTTCATTGATTCGATCGGAATTTTAACTTCTTGTCTTTCCGGGTAAATTAGAAAGTATTGAATTGTTCGAACGAGTGTCGTTTGCTCACTTTTCACAGGGTTTAAATCTTTCGGATATATGTGCAAGTTTTGTGGTAGACTCTCTAGAAGACAACAAACCTTAACTCGATTATGTGACCGTCTTGAACTGCCCTTTGAACCTTAGGGTTTGGGGCAGTACGGCGTGCCACATGTGAGGCGTTGGCTTGACCCTTCTACGGCTGGACCGCTACTACTGTGACACACTCCGGAATTTTTGAACTCCGCTCAAGTGTTGAGCTTTAGGGAATTTTGGGTATTTGATCATTCGGCCGAAAACTTTAATACTGTCTATTTATCTGGAATGTGATACAATATGTGGAATTCATATAGTTTAGGCATGAAATACGAAGTATGTGATATTTCGCATTTATGATGTCTAAAGAGAATGTGGATTCCAAATATTGTAGTTTTACACTTTCTTTTCTGTGACCGTAAGTGTAGTATGTTCGATATCGCCGGTTTCGTTGCTATACATCAACGACAATTGGGGTACGCATACTTACTTACGTTGATGATATATGATATTATGTGTTGCTGAGATATGATGTGCAGGATTGTCGCGATCGAATAGCCGGGTTTTTTTTTTTATGTGAGATGAGAGTTTTATATTTCCATTCATGTAAATTCAAATGTAATGTAATATTCTTTTATTTGGGGCACTTCCGGGTTGAGGTTGATGTCACCAGTGTTGTATATTATTTACTTTTCCGCATTAGGATAGACCCAAGGAGGGGAGCACAAGTGACCGGGTTCTGGGGTTCAGTGGGAGGTCATCTCGAGGAGTTGAGACCGGGTCTCCTAAACTCCAGGATTGGTAGGGTCGCTTGCCGCTCCCGTAGGGGTCTAGGGGTGTGGGCTTGGCTATTCATCGTGACTGTGGAATCCGTATTTTCTATTGTTGGCTAAATACTAAATACGGACGTCCTAGTATATCCCACATTATATATATATATGTTTCTGCTGCCTGTGTTCTGAGATATCTGAGACGAATGACATATTATATATATGATATATAGTAGACGTTGCTTATGTTTTACACCCGCGCTAGTCCCGTCCCGGTATGCCGTTAGTTAAGTAACCTAACGGAACATTGCGGCGAATGCGGATGGCATAAGCGTACGTGTTATTTTTGTTTCTTTTTCTGTGATTGGCTTAAGGACTTAAATGATGAGATTACATTAATATGATTAATGTAAAGAAAATAAACCTAAAAAGATGTTGTAGAATCGGATTTGAAAACCACTCGGCTATTTATGAAAAAGCTATATTTCAAAACTGCGAAGCACAAGCTACTCCTTTTAAAAACCATTTGATTCTACGACGATATCAAGTTCAAAGCGTTCAAGATTTTCTTAAAAATCATCCGCAACCCTCCGTCATTTTAGGAAGTAGAGTACTTAGTATTCGTGCTACGTTTGTTGACCTTAGCCAAGGCGTAGTGTACGGTAGCTAAGTGATGTCTTCCTACAATGCATATGATACAGATTAATTAGGACGGGTATATAACTTTGTTGACCTTAGCCAAGGGTCATGTAAACGGGTCTGATTAATCAAGAAATGACGGGCTGAACTTGACTAGTACTTGTGATTTGTTGACCATAGCCAAGGTCATAGGTACTAGGGGTAAAAATCATATCGGGAATTTCAAGTGTTGAGATTTGCAATGAGATTGCATACCTTCCATATGATGGTTGGATCCCGATCCCACTGTGGGCAATAGTTGCTCCTAGGAGAGTTTTGCAGTTTACAATTAGCTAACTCATTAGGTGTCTAGAAAGGTGTTAACGGGGCTACGCCTCTAGGAAAATGAGGTTTACTTTAATTAGGTCCGTGCGAAAGCACGGGGAACCTCCCTCAAGTACCGACACTGGCCTGGCTGAACGGTTAGCGAAGTTGTAGACTGTAATTAATCCTGGCTAGTTTTCTTTTTAAGGTTTGAAAGAAAAACTTGATTAAAGCAGTGGGAGACATCGATTAGACAAGATAATAACCAATCTGATCTATGCAAGAGCTTTTGCTGAGTGTATTCTTTTCTCTCTCTTAATGGCAGATACCAATGACTGGACTCAAGGTTCTACTAGATAAAAACAAACTGAATGGGACCAATTATAAAGACTGGCTGAGGAATCTGAAAATAGTCTTGACTTATGATAAAGTATCATATGTCCTCACGGCTTCAGCCCCGCCCACCCCAGGTCCAAAATCCTCAGTTGCGGACATTGAAGTCCGCAAGATATGGGACGCTGACTGTGCCACGGCCAAATGCATCGCGCTTGCATCGATGGACAATACACATCAAAAGCAGCACGAGAATATGGACATTCAAACCATATTCCTCCATACAAAGGAGTTGTATGGAGAGCAATCCCGCGTATTACGATACGAAGCATCAAAGAAATTGTTTCAGATGCGAATGGCCCCTGGCACACCGGTAGGAGACCATGTTCCGAAGATGATAGCTCTTATAGAAGAGCTTGAGGACCTAGGATGGACAATGTACAATGAACAATATACGGATATTATTCTGCAGTCCCTCCCCCCCACCTTTGCTCAGTTCATAGTTAACTTCAACATGCACGGCATGGAGAAGGAGCTACCTGAACTCCTTAATATGTTAAGGAGTGCAGAGAGCACTATGAAATCAATGAAAACTCCCGTTATGACATTTGGGCAATCTTCTTCTTCTCGCCCAAAAGCTAAGGCCAAAGGAAAGAAAAAGAAGAAGCCCACCAATCCTAAGGGTGGAGTTAAAAAGGTGAAGGGAAAGGAAAAGTCCAAAGCTGGAGACTCGGGGAAATGTGAATGTTTTCATTGCCACAAGACAGGACATTGGAAGCGCAACTGTACGGAGTACTTGAACCTCAAGAAGAAGCATGGGGATGCTTCCGCTTCAGGTGTGTTTGTGACAGAAAACTGTTTTTCAATAAACTCTGCTTCATGGGTATTAGATACCGGTTCAGGTTCTCACATTTGCAATTCTATGCAGGGGCTGAGAAATAGCAAAGTTTTGAAGACAGGTGACCATACTCTCCGCGTTGGAAATGGTTCCAATGTACATACAGTCGCAGTGGGAGAGTATCACTTGGGGTTGCCATCTGGGTGTATGTTGGTTTTGAACCCATGTTATTTTGTACCAAGTATGCTATGTAATATAATATCTGTTTCTTTGTTAGACAATGAAGGATATAATTTTGTATTGCAGAACAATATTATGAACATTCACCTAAATCAAATGTTGGTTGGGTATGGTACACTTAATAACGGGATATACGTCCTAAATCAACACACAGTTTTCAGTATACAACACACTAAGAAAAGAAAACTTTCAGAAATAAATGAAGCTTTTCTTTGGCACTGTAGACTTGGTCATATTAACGAAACAAGACTAAACAAGTTACACAAAGATGGATATTTAAACCATTTTGAATATAAATCTTATGCGACTTGCCAGTCTTGTATCAAGGGTAAAATGACCAAAACTCCGTTTACCGAACACGGAGAAAGAGCTACCGAGCTCCTAGGACTCATACATAGTGATGTATGTGGTCCAATATCTATACAAGCTAGAGGCGGTTTTTCATACTTCATTACGTTCACTGACGATTTCTCAAGATTCGGTCATGTATTTTTATTAAAGCACAAGTCCGAAACTTTCGAGAAATTCATTGAATATAAACAAGAAGTAGAAAAACAAACCGGCTTGAGTATCAAGATGCTTCGATCAGATCGAGGTGGGAAATACCTTAGTACAGAATTTGCAAACTTCCTAAAAGAGAATGAGATTCTCTCTCAGCTCACTCCTCCTTACACACCACAGCACAACGGTGTGTCTGAACGACGGAATAGAACCCTATTAGATATGGTCCGATCCATAATGAGTGATGCTGAGTTACCCGTCTCATTTTGGGGGCATGCATTGGAGACTGCAGCGTTTCTACTGAACAGGGTTCCAACCAAAACCGTGTCTACCACGCCATATGAGATATGGCATGGGAAGAGACCATCTCTTAAGAGAATTAAGATTTGGGGTTGCCCGGCCTATGTTAAAAAGCAGAATCCGGACAAACTCGAGGGGGTTGCTGTTGGTGTTGGCCTGTCAAAGACCGACGTCTTTTGGGTAGCAGGGGTGGGAGCTGAAGCCGTCAATCTTGTAAAGACCGACTTTTTGGCCAGAGAAGCCGCCTTGGCGATTTCGGGAGCAGGAGCAGCCACTTTCTTAGAAGCAGCCTTCTCTGGGATTGTAGACCTCATGATGGGTCTACCGGATTTCTGGCCCAATCTAGAGAAGACCGAGGCGCTGATGTTGGGCGACCCGTTGAGATGAGCCGCGGCAGGGGTAAGACGATCAAAGACCGACTTCTTGGGAGCTTCCTTTGTCAGCACCGGCGCCGTGAAGCTCATTGGCGGGAGCATAGTCCCAAAGAACAACCCGGTAGTGGCCTGAGTCACCTGGTCCACCGGTATTGTGAATAACGAAGCAGCTTGGGGTCCGTAGGCTATACCTCCTGGCGAGGCAAAGCGTTGGTCGCAATTGCAGTCTGAGCAGTTGGAGAATTTCACGGAAGTAGAAGCCATCGATCCTTTGCTTTCTGCAATAAGCGAGACGCCAATTCTTAGTATCTTGAAACCCAAGGGCCACCATTAGCGAACCGCGATTGGTTCGCGAATCACGACATACGAAGTGTGGAGTGGAAAGAGGAAAAGGTCCCACCGGGCGTGCCAGAATCTGTTCCCCTCCGAAAGACGGCGCGACATGGCGTCTCTTGCCTGAAATTCGGGGCAGATGCTAATTGGTGCTATCCGTCCACCTCTCCGAAGATGCCAAGTTGATTCATGGCACCGTGTATCGAAGGTTTAAACGGATGCGGCCGATGTAGCAGACTTCGTCAGATTCCCCCTCGTTTGAGGGGTTTTTGATTGTGGGGACGCTCTTCCCTGCAGGCGCAAGCCCCTGCGGTTACTTACGCTACCGCATCGCGGTAACAACTTTCTCCTTCTCCAGATGGTCACTTCGCGTCGTGTGTGTTTGTTTTGTGTTTTGTTGCCCGTGGATTGTTTACGGAGACCGAGTTATGTCGTCGCCCGTAGGGCGTGGACTAGTCCAAATCCGTATTATCTTAGATTTGGGTTTGGGGGTTTGGTTTGAGGATACGTTAGCCATACTTGAGGCTAAGATCAACTCAAACGTTTGTTAAGGATACGTTAGTCCGACCTGAGACTAAGATCAACTTAACGGGATCGTTTAGATCCGACAAAAGAGCATTTAGGGGCTCTATTGTTCCAGTTTAGGGACATAGTGGTCCATTGTATGTATGGCCGTCGGGACCCGTCACCTCTCTGACGACGTTGAAGGATTACAACGACAGATATCAGAGGAGTTCAGAGATGTACCCTTGAACCGAAGTTGATTGGGGGGATTCATAGTCCAGTCTGTTTGAAGGTCTAAGGATACGTTAGCCATATTTGAGGCTAAGATCAACTTAAACGGGATCGTTTAGATCCGACAAAAAAGCGTTTGGGCTCTATTGTTCCAGTTTAAGGACATAGTGGTCCATTGCTAGTTTAAGGACATTGCGGTCCGTGGGTAGTTTAAGGACATTGCGGTCCATTGTTAGTTTTAAGACATCTCGGTCAAGGTTAAGGACGTCGTAGTCCATGGGTTTAAGGACCCCACAGTCCATTGTTAGTTTTAAGACATCTCGGTCAAGGTTAAGGACGTCGTAGTCCATGGGTTTAAGGACCCCACAGTCCGTATCAATGTGTGGTCATCGGGACCCGTCACCTCTTTGAAGACGTTGAGGGATTACAACGCCAAGTATCAAAGGAGTGAAGAGATGTACCCTGGAACCGTAGTGGATTAAATAGTCTTTGGCCCAATTTGGGATTGAGACCAATTAATTATGTTTTGAGCCCATTGGCCCAGTTAATTACGAATTGAGGACTTATGGCCAGTTTGGGCTAAGTCCAATCATGTCTGGGGCATTGGCTTTCTGTTGATCCATTGAAGGAGAGGCTTTGCCTCTGGCCATTTAGCCAATTGGGCTAATGCCTAGTGTTAAACACTAAAGACCAATCAGTGTTAAACACTGGGAATGAGATTGATAAGTTAGTGTTTAACACTAAAAGATAGTTGGTGTCAAACACCAGCAACAAGGCTTTCAAATTAGTGTTAAACACTAAAACAGTCCAGTGTTAAGCACTGGCAACAGAAATTCCAAATTAGTGTTGAACACTAAGGTAACCAGTGTTGAACACTGCGAATAAAGCTCTTTGCTTAGTGTTGAACACTAGGGCCAAACAATGTTTTAACACTGGATTCAGGGGTCCCATTTTAGTGTTAAACACTACGGCAAGAGGGGTCACGTGGCAACACGTGAGAGCGCCCTCCCTTCACTTGTTCTTCTGAGCCTATGCATCTTTTTAGAGCATCACGTGCCATCACGTGACGGGGATTCAAGCGCTTGTGTGTTAAAGCTTCTGTCAAGGGTCACGTGAGTCACGTGAGGCACTGCCTCCAGAGGGCTTTCTGTAGATCTTTTGGGGGGAGGGTCATGTGGTGGCACGTGACCCTGCCTCTATGTATGTTGTTTAGAAGATCTGTTAATCTTTCTCCTCGTAGGGTTCAACCCTAATAAAAGCTTTAAATTCCAGAGGAATTAAATTCCTACTTCCTTTTGAAGATTTATATTCTGGAATAGAGTTGAACTCTGAATTTTCTGTAGGAATTAAATTCCTCATATACATGAAGAACCGAATAGGGTTAAACCCTAATGAAGGCTTTAAGGAACTAAACTCCCATTCTCTGTTAAAGAATTATGATTAAGGGAATTAAACTCCCGTTGTTTCAACAGAACTAAGTTTTTAACTAGGGTTAAACCCTGATTCTTTTTGTTCTGAAGGAATTAAATTCCCATAACACAGGGTCAAGCCCTAATTTTATTTTAAAGGAATTGAATTCCTATAGTTCTGTGAGAATTAAATTCTCGTGCTTCTATTCCCTCTCTATGCTTTGGATCTGCATGGCAGGATCTCAACCCATTGAGAATTAAATTCTCAACTTCAAGGGGAGATGTGCACTTTACAGATCCTCTATCAAAGAGAGAAGAAATATGCCCTTCTGTTTTATATCACGGTTAAACCCTGTTGAGAATTAAATTCTCTTTTCTTTCAAAAAGCCTTCCCTCTCTTACCTAGGGTTTTCTTTTGCAGAAGATCCAAATTCCTCAAAGTATCAAGGCTCTCTCCCTTTTCTTCCCTCTGCGTGTATATTTTTTTGTGTCTCTTGGCTCCTATTTATAGGAGAAGCAGCCGAGTCAATTAGTTTTTTTGACGAATCTTCATTGAGAGATTTGATTTGCATCCATCATTCGTTTTGGACCTTTGGATTATTAGGTGAATTTTATTCACCATTGGATTTCAAATCCAGGGATTCTCCTTTGTTATTTCTGTTAGATTTAAAGGGGAAATCTTTCCAAATTCGAGATTTTCCCATAGATAGATGATATTTAATCACCTCTAAATTTTTAATTTAATCGATTGCTTTTGGAAAGATTTGAGAGGTCTTTTCTCAGAATTTAATTCTGTTGACAAATGGGCTTTGAAGTTGGTCACGTGTGAGCATGTGACCCCCTTGGAACGAGCCTTCTTCCTTCTTTTTGCGCTCTGTTTTCTGGTTGCTGCTTAGCTATCACGTGCCACCACGTGACAACTGGTCACGTGTGAGCACGTGACCCTGACATGGAGCCTTCTTCTCGATTTAACCGGAGAATGAGTATGATGTTTTGAGGTCACGTGCCAACACGTGACCCTGGTCACGTGGGAGCACGTGACCTCTTCTGAAGCCTTTTTCTTGATTTGATCAAGGAACTGTTGTGTCTTTGCCGCTGCTTTTAAATGTCACGTGCCGACACGTGACCCAGGTCACGTGGGAACACGCGACCCTTTCTGAAGCCCCTTTTCTTTGATGTATTTGGGAAACTGAATTTGCCTTGCTGATACTTTTAGGTGTCACGTGCCCACACGTGACTGCTGGTCACGTGTAAGCACGTGACCCCCTTCTGAAGCTTTTTCCATAAGCTTTTCTGATTTTAAATCAGGAAACAAATGCCCCCACAGCGTTGTTCTCACGTATCCGCACGTGAGTGCAACGTTGTCACCTTTTGTGACCGTTGGATTCCTTTAGGGATTTGGGGAGATGAATCGTTTCCATCGCCTTCTATAAATACCCATGTCTCTTCAGAAGAGCCTTCACTTTGCTCATCTTCTTCCCTCGAGAGCTTTTTCCTTTGAGAATTTAATTCTCGTTTCCAAAGCTTAGTTCTCTGTCTCAGACATTTTCCAGAGTTTTAACTCTGTTGAAGGATCCCTTTTCCTCAGGTAATAATGTTGAACGGCTGAAGCACCTTCGTTTTAAAAGAACTCTCTGGATTTTAAATCCACATTAAGAATTTCACAAAGAACCCATTTTTTTCAATTTCTTTAACCTCCATCAGTAGATCTCTTAGGGTCGGATGATCCTTGGGGAGATGATGATGGCGGTTCAACTCCATGGAATTTAATTCCATCCCAAAAATGCTTTCTGGGAATTTAATTCCCTTTTCTTAATAAGGAATTTAATTCCAATGAAGGACTCGATTTCTTCACACGGAGGCTTCTTGGGGTCTCTTGGCCCGAGGTTGTTCTTCTGATATTAATGAAATAGGGGCTTTGTAATGATGTCTTCTGTAGGAATTTAATCCCTTTGATCTTGTTGGATTCATTGTAGAGCCCGAGACAGATCCTGTTGGGGGGAATGTGCATGGTCATCATTCTTTATTAAATGAGGATATTCCCTTTGTTTTATTGTAACTATTTGGTCTCATTATTAATGAGCCGTCATCCGGATTCTGTGGGGCCCATGTGTTTTGTAGCCAATGGTCCCAGAAAACTCTGCTGTTGCTTTCTTTAACTAGTCTTCATGTTCATGCATGAATATATATCGCTGACTTTTCTTTTAACGGTCTTCCTTTATTGGATTTCAGGTGCGATGGCTTCTGTTCCACGCTTTCCCTTTTCTCGCTCGGAGGCTGCTTTTCCTCAGTCGCCATCTGATGAGGAAGCGATGGCGATGATCCGGGCCCATGATCCGAACTGTACCAACCTTCTTTAATGGGGATCTTGGTATAGTCAGATTATTCAGGGTCGCCGGAGTTTTCTTTGCGCGGTACCGACGGAGCCCACTTTCCCATTCTTACCGATGGATCCTCCGAGGACGGTTTTTGCTGTGGAAATGCCCAACTGGACTCCAACGGGGAGGCTCGAGCCTTCGACGACCGGTATTCCGAACCATCCAATCCCGGCCATAGACATCTTGGGGCGGCGTATCTGCCAGGGTGAGGCCCACCCGTGGGGGCAGATCTATAAGATAGGGCTCACTCCCCGACACCCTACGGGCTATCTTCTCTGGGCTCGCTACATCCTTGCCACTCATCGTGCGCGGCTGCAGAAGGTCGGGCTTTATCAGGCAATATACGCGTCACTCTTCCATTATAAGTCCCCGCATGTCTGGTGGGTTAAGGCGTTTTTGAACCAATGGAATCTTCCCACCAACACTTTCATTCTAGAAGATCGAGAGGTCTCGATCTCTCTTGCAGAATTTTATGAAATCTCGGGATTGCCAATCAGGGGTGCACTGTATGAGGAGTTGTTGCCTCCTGACGAGTATGTCTTTGAGCCCGAGTCTGCACCGGCTGACGGCTTGTCTGTTGAAAACGCCATTCGCCACAAGCGTCCCAGTTTGATCAAGGCGCTAAGTATCTTCGACCGATTGTTCACCGAATCCGAAGAGCAGGGTGTTACTTTCAAGAGCTTCATTGCTTGTTTCCTTCGCGAGGAGGTCGTGTCGAAGACAGCTCCGAAGTTCGCCAACATTAGAGACCCCTTTGGGTTTGGTCCAAAGAAGCTGCCGACCACCTAATCGGATCTACCTCAATACTATATCCCCATCATGTCGCCAGTGTCTTTTGAGTCCATTGCAGCACCCGGTATTGACGAGGAGACGTTCTTCGTGGGTTTTATCAGTGTCTGGCTTAGTTGGTTTGTCATCCCCATGCATCGTCGTTTTATGAGGGCTTCGGTTATCTACCCGGCTCATTGAATAGCTGAGGGGACGCGGTTGGCCGTCGGTATCCCGGCGTTGGCGCATCTTTATCACGGGTTGGGCACCGCAGCTAATACCTCTACTCTCGGCGTGGATGTAGTAAACTTTTCGCTTCATTATTTCACGTCCTGGGTCGAAATGCATGTGCTGGGGGCTTTTGCCATGCATCAAAGGCCTTCGTTTTACGATGCTTATCCCTTCCCACGACTTATGCGATTAGTGGATGCTTCTGCCGCCGACCCGACTCAGTTCGGGGCTATTCGGGTGCTGATTTCTCCTTACGCTGCCGCTGGCGGGATGGTTTTCAATGATCGGGTCTTGTCTACTCCCTCGGGTCCAGTTCAACAACTCTGGGATCTGTCAAAAGACAACGCACCTTCTTTGAAGCCCCGGGAGGCTGCGCACTTATATACAATTAGACTGGGCTACTTGGTGTTTCGTCAGGACAGTGCAGCTCTTTTCATGCGGTACAATCCGCATCGATTTGCCCGACAACTTGGATACGACCAGGGTGTTCCTTTCGAGGCTTTTATAGTCACCCCAATCCCTTCGCTCGATGCCGTTTGCGATGCCGCTCATCATTTCATGATGCTAAACACCGGCTCCCACTTCATTGTACCTGAAGCTGAATACCTGCCCCGGTGCGTGGGCGCGTTTACGGGTTGGTATCTTCATCGGGTCAGCCCAATCGTTCTTGAGGAAAGGAGGGTGCTTCTTGGCCACGATGCCCTTCCTCTGGTTCCAGGAGCTAAGCTGCGACCGAGGGCTCCGGTCCGCTTCCCCATAAGGGATACCGGCACTGCGCTCGTCCCAGGAGAATTGGAGGTAAACCTTACTCCAACGGCTGGTATGCCCCTGGGTTCCCGCTCGCGAGGTGGAAGGGCCCCAGTAGTAGCACCGCCGCCTGTGGCAGCACCGCCCCCCGTGGCATTGACAAAGACAGTGTCATCCTCGGTCGTGGCACCGGGCGAGGGTAATAGAGATGAGGGTGTCGTAGGCGATGTGGGTCAACGTCGCCCTAAGGCTTCACGGGGGAGGAAACGGTCATCCTCGGCGACCGGCTCTGGGTCTAAGCGTCGAAGGAAGGTGGCCACCAATTCGCTCGATTCTTTGGCGGAGTCTGAGCCTACTCTTGAAGACGAGCCGTTGGCCCTGCAAGAGTCAGATGCTGGACTTCCTTTCCCGAGTTCGGCCGATGAGGAGGCCGCACAGTTGGCTGAGGCCATACGGCGTTCCAAAGATGTGTCTTATAATGCCAGGGTTCCGAAGAAGTCCTATCCCGCTGTAATCTTTTACGAAGACCCTTCGTGGATTCGGCGGCGATTTATCGGTCCTTTGGAGGAATGGGGGGAGAGGGCTTTGAAGCAGGCCGCTTCAGAAGATGCAGCTGACGCACTTTCTTTATGGACCGGCGGCCATGAGTCCACTCTCGAACCCCGGCGAGCCCACCTCCTTGAGAAGGAGCAGCGGCTTGAAGAAGCCATATTGAGGGCTTCTTTGCGCATCGGTACGTTGTGGTTCTTTTCGTAGTTCTTCAGATTGTTTATGCCCGTGCATATGTATCCTTATTCTTATTTGAATCTTGCAGAATCTTCGACGCTGGGGGAGCTCCCTACGGGCTCATTAAAACTAAAGCCCGCCGAAATTCTCGATGAAGCCTCGCTTGATGTAGAGGGGACTGATGAGGCTGCTCCTCTCATGGTAGAGCCTCCAGCGGTGGTTCTTGATCAGGGAGCGCTTGCCCCTTTGGGGGAAGTTCCTTTGGAGGTCGCCGCCTCAATGACCCTTACTGAGGACGGCTCAGAGGCTGGAAGAGAAGTAGTCGGGACTACTCTTCCTTTGTTGAATCCTGACGTTATGGTGGAGGCTGTTGAAGCTGCTATCCCCTCGGCTCAGAATGGGAGGATCGTTGAAGGTAACCCTCTGCATTTTAATTTAGCCACCCTTTCATAGTCTAAACTCTTTTATCTTTTCCAGAATTGCGCGGTTTGGCGGCCACTATCGCTGATCTGTCGCCTCGACAGTCATTTCAGCGTTTATTGGAGATGGCGGCTCCGCAGGCGATCTCCCCTCAGCGTATTGTCCTTTCCTCAGGGCAAGGTTAGTGTTATTCGCCATTTTTCTTTTACCATAGCATTGTTACTATCTTGCGAAATGACGTTGATGTCTCTTATAGTTTTGGAAGCTGACGATGAGGTCGAGGTCGTTGAAGGGCCAGGGGAACCTTCGGCTCCTACTTGTATGACTGTCGGTGAGTGACATTTTATTATAATCCCGTTCGTTCTGTGTTTAAGAATTTTACTAATCATTTGTCAAATTTGAACAGCCCTGCCAGTTTCCATGGCATTGGAATCGCGCATCGTGATACCGCCCGGCCCTTATGCTTTGCGGGCTTCAGAACGCTTGGCCCAATTGAGCCTTGTCTCCCTATCATCTTTCGTCGAGGAGCTCCGTGCTGGTAGCGCGACCACGGCCGAAGCGTTTGCCGCTGAAGCTAACGGCTCTCTTCCTTTTCTCGCCACCTATCATAGCGAGGAGGTGGTGCGGGTCTGGGTGGAGTTCTGTAGGAAGGTGGAGGCTTGTTTGCACGCTCTTGAATGTTCTCGCTTTTCCTCGGAAGCCGTGGCTGCAAAAGCAGAGTTACGGGGTCTGATAGCACGATGTGCGGCTAACATGACGTCATGCGAGAAGAGGCTTGGCCGCAAGTTCTCGGAGAGGGAATTGGCTTCTAAGGCGCTGAGCGAGCTTCAGGCCAGCCTCACAGCCAAGGCCAACAAAGCATACGAACTCTGGCGAGTGCTCCAGGAGTCCATAAAAGAGGTGGTGGCTCTCGATAAAGCTGCCACGTTCACTCGTGAGAGGGTCGAGGCTCATAAAGCCACCGAGAAAGAGCTCGAAGTTCGGCTTGCTTCGTATCAAGCTCAGCAAGCTCAGGCGGAGGCTCGTCTTCTGGAGATCTTGCGTCATGAAGCCGTGGCTCAGCAACAGAACGATGAGCTGGTGAAATTACTGCACCGCCCGCCGGCTTGAGGACTTGTATCTTTTCCCCTTTTTTGTACGTACTCATGGATAAGAGTATCTCCTTTTTTCGTTTCTTTCATAAGTTATACTTTGTATCTATTTTGGTTTATAAATAAAAGATACATTTTTCCTCTCAATGGTGTGTCCCCTTTTCATTGAATATATTCTGCGGATATTCTACCTTGATCTCCTTGCAGGACAGCGATGGCTTAGGATTCAGGGTTATGATCTGCTTCCTAAGGCTTTTACATTTTATGAGCCACGAGGGTCTCACAAAGAGTTTTTCTCCCTATAGGTCGAGAGGATCCCATAAGTGTAAGTTCTTCTTAAAAATCGTGAGGATTCTTAAGCGGGTTTTCCCTTGAGAGTCGTAGGGATCTCACAAGAGAGTTTTTCTTCCTTACAGGTCGTGAGGACTTGTAAGTGCTGGATGTGATCACCCTTGTTCGTGTTTTACGGAGTCAGGGTTTTTCCAGGTATCGTAGTTTAAAGACGTCGCGGTCAAGGTTAAGGACCTCATAGTCCGTGGATTTAAGGACTCCACCGTCCGCTGTTAGTTTTAAGACATCACGGTCAAGGTTAAGGACCTCATAGTCCGTGGATTTAGGGACTCCACAGTCCGATGTTTGGTTGCAGGGACCCGTCACCTCTTTGAAGACGTTGAGGAATTACAACGCCGAGTATCAAAGGAGTGAAGAGATGTACCCTTTAACCAAGGGAGAATCCGTAGGGAATCGGGGTGGTTGATCGTTAGTTTTAAGACATTGCGGTCGAGGTTAAGGACGTCATAGTCCGTGGATTTTAAGGACTCCACAGTCCGGTATTTGCTCTGGATGCTTCACACGGGTTCACTGTCGTGCTTGGCGAGGACCAGGCTCCGCTCTGGACGTTTTCCACGGGGTCAAAGAGTGACATTATCCGCATTCCACGTGACCAGGAATTTTGCACTAGATGCTTCACACGGGTTCACTGCCGCGCTCGGCGAGGATTAGGCTCCGCTCTGGATGCTTCACACGGGTTCACTGCCGTGCTCTGCGAGGACCAGGATCCGCTCTGGACGTTTTCCACGGGGTCAAAGAGTGACATTATCCGCGTTCCACGTAACCAGGAATTTTGCACTAGATGCTTTACACGGGTTCGCTGCCGTGCTCGGCGAGGACTAGGCTCCGCTCTGGATGCTTCACACGGGGTCAAAGAGTGACATTATCCGCGTTCCACGTAACCAGGAATTTTGCACTAGATGCTTCACACGGGTTCACTGCCGTGCTCGGCGAGGACTAGGCTCCGCTCTGGATGCTTCACACGGGGTCAAAGAGTGACATTATCCGCGTTCCACGTAACCAGGAATTTTGCACTAGATGCTTCACACGGGTTCACTGCCGTGCTCGGCGAGGACTAGGCTCCGCTCTGGATGCTTCACACGGGGTCAAAGAGTGACATTATCCGCGTTCCACGTAACCAGGAATTTTGCACTAGATGCTTCACACGGGTTCACTGCCGCGCTCGGCGAGGACTAGGCTCCGCTCTGGATGCTTCACATGGGTTCACTGCCGTGCTCTGCGAGGACCAGGATCCGCTCTGGACGTTTTCCACGGGGTCAAAGAGTGACGTTATCCACGTTCCACGTAACCAGGAATTTTGCACTAGATGCTTCACACGGGTTCACTGCCGTGCTTAGCGAGGACTAGGCTCCGCTCTGGATGCTTCACACGGGTTCACTGCCGTGCTCTGCGAGGACCAGGATCCGCTCTGGACGTTTTCCACGGGGTCAAAGAGTGACGTTATCCGCGTTCCACGTAACCAGGAATTTTGCTGATTGTATCCGCATTTCACGGGATGGAGGTTTGACTGTTGGCGATATGTATACCGCCGAGCCATGGAACTGGGAGTTGCCGCTATTTCGTTTAGCTTGAAGTTGTGTCCGTCGTTACGAAACGAGTGCTGGGATGATCTCTAAGTCGCTTGCGGCCCTTCGAGATTTTGCTTCTTCTTATGATGAAACCTGGGGGGGAGGTATGTTCCCTTTCTTTCTTTTTTTTGTTCGTGCCCCTGGATTGTATACAGGGGTTGATGTAACATCACCTGTAGGGCATAAATTTTATTCTTATTTTATTTCTTTGTCCGCGATGCTCTATCATTTCAGCTTTTATATCGCGAAGGTCGCGATTGCCCTATCATTTCGGCTATGTTTTCGCGGTGCCCAATCATTTCGGCTATTTATTTCATTTTTACTCGCTCCTTTTTATTGCGAGTTGCCCCATCATTTCGGCTATTTTTCATGCATACATTTTTACTTGCTGTTTTTTTTTATTGCAAGCTGCTCCATCATTTCGGCTATTTCATATGCATTTTTGGCTCGCTGATTTTTTATATATCGCGAGTGTGGAACTTGGGATCTGATACCAATCTTAGCATCAGCATCGCTGCGACTGGAATATTGCCAGAAGCGAATCATCATTTGCCATGAAAGAACTTGGGATTTGATACCGGTTTAGGCATCAGCATCGCTGCAACTGGAATATTGCCAGGAGCGAATCATCATTTGCCTCTGTCGATGTTGAACAAAGGTGGCTTAGCAAACAGGGTTAAGGTCCTGTCGACTAAGGCTTTTGACTTCATGAGCCGTAAGGGTCTCACAAAGGTATTTCTCCCTACAAGTCGTGAGGATCTTATAGGTGTATTTTCTCCTTAGGAATCGTGAGGGTTCCTAAGTGTATTGTTCCTCTGTAAGTCGTAAGGATCCTACGGGAGGGTTTTCTCCTTTTAAGTCGAGAGGATCTACAAGGGTTGTTTACCATGCAAACATATCCCTAGTCTCGGATGGGACTTAGTTAGGGAAATGTTTATTTGCGCCCGTGGATTGTATACAAGGGTCAATATTGGACTACTTGTAGGGCATTATCGAAGGTTGTGGGGGATTGCTTAAGCACAGGTTTAGGTCTCTGTAACTTAAGACTTTCAAATCTTACGAGCCGTGAGGGTCCCATAAGAGAGTTCTCCTTGCGAGTCGTGAGGATCTCGTAAGTGTATTTTCTCCTTAGGAATCGTGAGGATCCCTAAGTGTGTTGCTCCTTTGTGAGTCGTAAGGATCTCACGCAGGTGGTTTCTCCTTACAAGGTCGAGAGGACCCTATAAGTGTCTTTTAACGAGGTTGCGCCCTTTCGGGTTTTCACAAACACTCGCCGGTAGTCCTGCTGTTTTTACTCACGGAGCCCTTTTGGGTTTTCATCCGTGCCCATTTTGCTCATGGACATACCGTTTTTTTTTAATTCTTTTTCTCTTTTATTTTTACAAGGTCGCGCCCTTTCGGGTTTTCACGAACACTCGCCGGTAGCCCTGCTGTTTTTACTCACGGAGCCCTTTTGGGTTTTCATCCGTGCCCATTTTGCTCATGGACATACCGTTTTTGCATCATTTTTTTTATATTTTTCTTTTTCTCCTTTTTTTTTTACTTCGTCAGCCTAAGGATGCTGCGGTAGTAGTTTAGGGACGTTTCGGTCCGTCGTTAGTTTAAGGACATTTCGGTCCGTCGTTAGTTTAAGGACGTTTCGGTCCATCGTTAGTTTAAGGACGTATCGGTCCGTCGATAGTTTAAGGACGTTTCGGTCCGTCGTTAGTTTAAAGACGCTTCGGTCCGTCGTTAGTTTAAGGACGTTTCGGTCCATTGTTAGTTTAAGGACATTTCGGTCCGTTGTTAGTTTAAGGACATTTCGGTCCGTTGTTCAGGGGAGGGCCGGCTACTGCTTGTAAAGTCTGAGCTTAGGAAGATAGCGAGCGGACATAGTCGTCGTCATCTATCATTGACCCAGGCTGTGGCTCATTAAGCATAGTGCTTCTTTAAGAATCGGCCGTTTATTGGCCTGAAAGGCCTTTCACCGTGCATGTCCATGAGTAGATAGGCTCCACCCTGGTAGACCTTGTCTATGATGTACGGGCCTTCATAGTTTGGCTCAAATTTTCCCCGCTTGGCACGATTGGGGATCATAGGTCTTTTGACCACTAGTACGAGTTCGCCTTGGCGGAATGTCCTCGGCCTGGTCAATCTTTCATACGAGCGCGTCATCTTTGCTTTGTAGGCTTCTAGATGTTGTTGCGCTATGAGCCGGGTTTCATCGAGGGCATCAAGCTCCTCAAGCCGAAGGTGAGCATTTTCTTCGTCCGTCAGCTCGTAGTGGACTGCCACTCGTAGAGAGGGTAACTCTATCTTGAGGGGGAGCACTGCTTCCGTCCCAAATACCAACGCGTACGGCGTTGCGTTCGTGGCCGTCTTGCATGTAGTTCGATAAGCCCAAAGGGCTTCTTGCAGCTTCTCGTGCCAGTCTCTCTTATTCCGGGAAACGGTCTTTTTTATGATCTTCGTCAAGGTCTTATTGAAGGCCTCGGCCAGACCGTTATCTCGTGGGTTGTAAACTGAAGAATATCTCCAGTCTATATTGTGTTGCTGCGCGAAGCGGCCAATCTTATGGCTTCTGTAGCTGGCCTATTATCGGAGATAATCCGCCGTGGGGTTCCAAACCGATAGATGACGTGCGTCTTAAAGAAGTGGAGGATGTTCTCCGTCTTCACTTCCCTCAGCGGTACTGCTTCTACCCATTTGGAGAAGTAATCAGTTGTCGCCAGGATAAAACGATGTCCCCGGGATGATGCTGGCTCGATGGGGCCGACTATGTCAGTCCCCCACATTTCGAATGGCCAGCTAGCCACCGTTGGATGTAGTGGGTTCGGATGTTGGTGGATAAAGTCTCCATGAATTCGGCACGAGTGGCATTGCTTCGCATACTCGAGGCAGTCCTGGATCATCGTGGGCCAGTAATAACCCATCCGTTTAATTTTTAACTTCATCTTTGGGCCTGCTTGGTGAGAACCGCAAAGTCCGTCGTGAACTTCCTGAACGACTCTTTCTGCTTCGCCAGGTCCTAAGCATCTCAGCCATAGAGAATCAAACGATCTCTTGTATAGAGTATCGTTGACGAAAGCGAAAGATAGAGCTCGTTTCATGAGCTGATGTCTTGAGGACGCTTCTTCGGGCATTCGGTGGGACTTAAAGTAGTCTATGAAGACTTCCCTCCAGTCCTCAGCCTTCTCACGGTCTTTTATTTGTAGGGTCGTCTGCTCAGTCGCCCCCTTTTCTTTATATAATTCCGGAGGTATTTCTGCCGGGGCGAGCACTCGACGGCTTTGTACCACGATTCTGACGTCATCAAGGTTCTCGTCAGCCAGTTCTTTAGCAAGTTTGGCCAACGCGTCTGCTTTGCTGTTTTCCACACGCGGTATGTTCTCTAAAGTATAGGTGGGAATTTGGGTCAATAGTTGTTGCACCTTTTCGCCGTACTTCACCAATTCTGGTTTGCACGTTTGGTAGTCACCATTTACTTGACTAACGACCAATTGGGAATCCCCGTATATAAGGAGATTTTCGATTCCCATGTCGATGGCGATCTCGAGGCCTGCTATCAGAGCTTCGTATTCAGCTTCATTGTTTGTCCTCGGCTCTGTTAAGGAGAAGGCGAAGCGCATTATCCCTCCTTGTGGAGTTGCGAAGATGAGGCCTATCCCCGATTTGATCATTGGGATACCTTGTTTCTGTTTCTTTATGGAGGATGCTCCATCGAAATAGAGTTCCCATCGGGTACTACCGCCGCCAATCGCATCAAATGCATGCTCGTCTGGCAACTCGCAGTTCAGAGGAGAACCAGCAGCTACTGGATGCTCAGCGAGGAAGTCGGCAATGGCCTGGCCTTTCACTGCCTTAAGAGGTCGATACGTTATTGAGAACTCCATCAGGAGTAGAGCCCATTTAGCGAGTCGACCCGTCAACATAGCCTTTGACATCAGATATTTAAGAGGGTCCACTTTCGAGATGAGACGGACTTCATGTGCCAACGCATAGTGCCTGAGCTTTGTTATCACGAAGATTAACGCCAAGCAATGTTTTTCAATGGGAGAGTAGTTGCTTTCTGCCCCCAGCAGAACTCGACTTAAGTAGTAGAGTGCTCTTTCTTTCCCTTGGTCGTCCTCTTGTGCCCATAATGCGCCTAAAGAACCTTCGAGAGCGGTTGTATAAAGAATGAGAGGTTTTTCCTTAACCGGAGCAGCCAACACCGGCGGGTTCTGCAGGTATTGCTTGATCTCGTCTAGCTCGCTTTGGCATTTTTGATCCCAGACGAATGGGGTTCCCTTCTTCATCAGGTG
This sequence comes from Agapanthus africanus, assembly GCA_030015575.1. Taxonomy (NCBI): domain Eukaryota; kingdom Viridiplantae; phylum Streptophyta; class Magnoliopsida; order Asparagales; family Amaryllidaceae; genus Agapanthus; species Agapanthus africanus. The sequence goes on from JASDDO010000024.1 coordinate 854,083,307, forward strand.
ACTGTAAGGACGGCATTTGCCTGAAAGATTAGCGATAAACCGCCGGATGTATGCGAGCTTCCCTTGGAGAGACCGCAACTGTTTGAAGGTTCTTGGCGGAGGCATTTCCATGATCGCCTTGATCTTAGATGGATCTATTTCGATACCTCGATGTCGGATGATGAATCCCAGGAATTTACCCGAGGAGACTCCAAACGCGCATTTGAGGGGATTCATCTTCAAATTATATTGACGAAGGCGTTGAAAGACAGTCTCCAGATGCTTTAAATGCTCTTCGTATGACATGCTCTTCACTACAAGGTCATCGATATAGCACTCGACGATGTCATGTATGAGATCGTCGAAGATCTTTGTCATGGCCCTTTGATAGGTAGCACCGGCGTTCTTTAGACCAAAGGGCATAACCCTGTAGCAGAATATACCCAAAGGGGTCCGGAAAGCGGTGTGCTTCTGGTCTTCGGGATGCATCTTTATCTGATTGTATCCTGATGAACCGTCCATAAAGGAGAAAACCTCATGAGTGGACGTGTTATCTATCATTAGCTCGGTTACCGGTACTGGGAAATCGTCCTTTGGACAGGCTTTATTGAGATCCCTGAAATCCACGCATATGCGTACCGTCCCATTTTTCTTTATTACCGGGACGATATTGGCGATCCAGTCGGGATATTGGACTTCTTGGATAAATCCAGAATCGATCAGCTTCTTGACTTCGGCGTTGATGCTCATTTCAAGCTCGAGTCGCATCCTTCTTGGCGCCTGCTTGACTGGCTTGATATCCGGGGATATTGCTAACTTATGCACAGCAATCTCCGGATCTAATCCTGGCATCTCGGAGTAGTTCCACGCGAAGCAGTCTTTATGTCGTAGAAGCACGTTCTTTAAAGCAGCCACCCTTTCTTCAGATAGCAGCTCGCTGACAAATGTCGGTCGCGGGTCATCTGCCGATCCCAACTCAATCTTCTTGAGGTTATCTGCAGTAGTATGTATGCCATCTTCCAGTTCTTTCGGAGCTGGCGGAAATTCTGAGACCACCTCATCATCGCTGTTCTCAAAGCACCAGGGAAGGTCATCCATATTCCCAGGCTCTTCTTTTAATATCGTAATCGTGTAGCAGGTGCGAATCCGTTTCCAGGACTGAGGTGGATCTGGTTTTGCTTTTGCAGCTTTGGGTTCGTGTTTTTGTGGCGGCGTTGCCCTTCAGCCGTCGGATAAAGCGAATCTGCCCTGTTGGTACTGGTCCTCGACCCAGTTCTTGAAGGTGAAGCAGTCTTCGGTAGGATGTCCTATGGCTCGGTGATAAGAGCAATAGCTCAAATGAGAAGCCTTGTCAGCTTGCTCAGGGTGTCTAGACCCTGGAAGCGCGATCATTTGATGTTTTAAAGCGAGCTTGAGTAACCTCTCCGTCTTGTCTCGGGGGAAGGAGTACGCTCGACTCATCTTCTTCATGAGGGACAAATCCGAGCCGCGTAATACCCGATCACGTAACCCCCTAATCCTGCGTCGTTGTTGTCGGCTCCTCTTTCCGCTTCTTGATTTATTTCCGTCTCTGCGTCGGGCCTTTCGTACAACGGGTTGACGAGGATGAGCATCTTTGTCTTTTGCAGCCTGTTGAAATAGACGTTGCGTCTTGGCCTTCTCGTAGATGGCCATCTCGCGGTTGTGGTCTTCCCGAGCTTTTTGACCCATTTTCCTGATAGGCTTATCCATTCGTTCTTCAAACGACGGACTCGGCATTTCAATCGCGGGATCTAGTTTTGATAAGGGGTTGGCATCTCCTGACAGGGCGTCCTCTTCTTCATCAAAGGTGTATATAGCGTAGCTGCTGTGGGCCCGTCCCCGTTTTCCGGTTCTCGCGTATCCAAGCCCAAGTGTTTCCATTTTCCCGTTGGGCAATTTGCGTTGAGTCCCAGGGACATCCCAGATCCTGTTGTAGAACCCAGCTTGTCGAACAGTCTGTTTTAAGGGTACTCCTTGGCGCTTCAATAGCCTCTTTAATCCATTTGTATAGTATCTGGGCAGACGGATGGGTTGGAGCCTGTCGAGTGTAGCATCCGCGCCATGCCAGATCTCTTTCTCTACTTTCGACTCTAAGGATCGGTAGAATAGGATCACCTTCTCACCCCTTAGTCTGGGAGGGACGTAAAATATTCGCAGGTCCTGCACATTGTGAGCTTGAAGTGTGTCGAGATCCTTGTAGTGTTCTCGCGGTATCATGGTGATTTGCAAACTATGGTCATCGCCAGGGGGTGCTTGTATTGACAGCCGATTGGAGAACACGACATTAACTTCATCTTCTGAATCACTTCCGAAGACCAACATGGGGGCGGGCGTCCCCAGGTTGTTGCGTTGAGATGGCCCTGCATAAACTATCTCTCCCTCTTCTTCGGTATCGCTCCCGAAAACAGGGATGGTGGCGGCGGTTTTGTTTTTCGGGTTGCGACACCTTTCTGCATCCTCGAAATCTGGCAAAAAGTACTTCGCATCTTCGTATTTGCGGACTTCGTTCACGGAAAATGGGTTCAACTCACCTGTTACGGTATACTCGAAACCATCCTTAAAGTACTTCATACACTGATGTTGCGTAGAAGGGATGATGTTGTACTCATGTAGCCAAGGACGACCGAGCAAGGCGTTGTAGCAGGTCTTGGCGTCAATGGCATGGAATTTGACGTCTGTGACGAGAAGTCCGAAGCGTAATGTTAGTATCACAGATCCGAGAGTCCGTGACGATTGTGAATCGAAACCGGAGATAGTGATTTTGTCACGAGCGAGGTGCTGCACACTCATGCAGATTTCCTTCAACACCCGAACATTAAGGAGATTGACGGAGGATCCATTATCCACCAGGATCTTGCTTATCTTGATATCATGGCAGTATCCAGAGACATATAGGGGACGGTTGTGGTCGCACGTCCCGAGAAGGAGGTCTTCGTCACCGAAAGTGATGTCGGCCGTATGCACTTCTTCCAGTTCATCCTTCATCCTTTCAGTGGCGAGGAAGGCTTGGAATTGCTCAGGTTCTTGTAACGCCTTAATTAGTGAGTCTCGCGCTTCTTTTGATAATAGGAGGGCATCGAGAATGCTAAGCTGAGAAGGTAGCTTCCTTAGGTGCGCTAGGATGTTATAGTCCACCTTACCCTTTCTAGGAGGGTCTTTGGCAGCCAGCTCTCTCATGACTTGGTCATCTAAAGTGATATCTTCAGTGACCTTTTCCTTTCCCTTATCTTTTCTACTCGCGGGCCCGAGATTCTTTTCTGGGAGTGTGCGATTGCGCAGCTGAATGTTCTCACAGGCCTCCGATTTCTCCTCTTTCCCTAAAACAGATTCTTTAAAGAGAGGGCCCAGAGCCATTTCTTCATCAGAGTCGCTCCCAAAGGTGAGAACTTGTGACCCCCTGGCGTTAACCATGTAACAGTTGCCAGTAGTTCCGTTGTGCCCATCGACAGTACTTCTTCGCTCCCGACGGATCTTGCGTTTCATGCGCTTAAAATGTTGCCGATGAGCAACATATCCTTGCCACCATATCTTAAAGGCGTCGCACTCCTCCATGGGGTGTGAAATTTTCCGATGATATGCGCAATAATCAGGGTGCCTCTCCACCCCATCGTGCGTGTTTCCTTCCGAGGGTGGTAGCTTCATTCCCATTGACATGGGTTTGGCAAACCTTTTCCTCGTCTTGAATATCTTCTTGTCTACTTCGGATGCCTTTCGCTCTGGCAGGGGTAGTTCAACTCTTTCGTTCAGTCGCCTGCATTTGGCTCCTTCTGACGCGGCCATCTCACGCTCCCGATCCGCTTTACTCTTTAGACGAATCTCGTCTAGAAAGGCATTGATTATTTCATTTGTTGGCCATGCACGCTCTGGTTCAGGCTCCGCCTCCAGCTTCTTAGTGCCAGGAGTTTTCCCATCATCGGTAAACGAGTGGGAGATTACGTTACAACTCGCCACATATCCTTCGGATTCATCCGACGAGCTCTCTCCATCATCTTCCTCTTGAAAGATGTGGTTGAGGAACTCTTGCAGTGTGACAGGAGTTCGCGCCTTTTGATTGTATTCTTCCAGCGCGTCGATTTGCTTCTGCAAGTTCGTGTGCTCGTTTCCAAGCTTCACGGGCTTCTTGGATTTCTTCTTCTTTTTCTTCGAAGATTTTGACGGTTGGGCGTGAGTATTTGGGCCCTTATCGCGAGTCTTCGTAGTTGGGCGGGGCTTCAACATTCCTTCGATAATTTGAGGTTCAAGAGGGTCCTTCCATTCGATCGTAGGGCACGCATGAAGGTATCCCAGCATTCTTTTGGTTTTAGTTGATAGCACGACCTCCCACGGAGCTTATTCAATAAAGGAGCAGGTTGCCCCCGGTGTATCCGCTTTCTTAGGAGGATGCGGCTGTGGTGGGTTCACCTTCCACTTTTCTGACAGTATAAACTTCCCCTGGAGGTATTGATCTTCGATCCATCCTTTGAAGACGAAGCAATCTTCAATCGGATGACTTATCGTTTGATGGTAAGGGCAATAGTTAGGGTTATTCACCTCCGTGGGTTGCGGCGGTCGCCTTGGATTTGGTAGGTTTATAAGTCTGTTGCGTATTGCCAGCTCGAATAACCGTTTCGTCTTGTCTCGTGGGAACGAGTAAGGACGTTTCATCTTTTCATTATAATACCGGCGTCTTTCTTCCAGTTGATCTGCTGGTTTCGGGGCGTTAGGTTGCTGTTGGGCATTTGCGACCAAGGTTGCCCTTCCTTTACCCTTGTCATTCCGAGGTTCCGACTTCGGGGGAGGTGGTCTATGACCCATCTGGTCCATCTGAGCCAACTTGTCGATTAAAGCCTGGAATGTGGTTGGCTTAAAGAACATCATAAACTGGGAGATAGTTGCGTGGGGGTCTAGGGTTCCCACGAACATGCCCACTGCGGGTGCCTCCTCAATGCGTTGTTCGCATCTCGACCACAAATTCCGCCAGCGTATAGCATACTGGACCCAGGTTTCGCCTGGTTTTACCCTGGCGTTAATCAATGCTGTTATTGGAGTGCGTTCGCTGGCACTTGCGAATCGCTGAGTGAATAACAACTCCATTTCAGCGAACGTCTTGATAGAATCGTTCGGGAGTTCCGAATACCATTCGAACGCTGTTTTCGATAAGCTGCCCACGAACTGGCGAAGCAACAGTTTATCATCACCGCCGGTGTTACCGCAGAGGGCCCGGAACTGGGCAACATGTTGATGGGGATTGCCGGTCCCCTTATACACGTGGAATTTCGGTATCGTATAGCCTGGCGGGTATTTGATTTGGTCGTACCAGCTTGGATACGGCCGCCCCATTTTTACGACTTGACCAGCTGCCTCAGTCGCATGATGAACCCGGATTTGCTGGGCTATATAGTCAACCAAGTCAGCTTTAGAGATCGTCTCCTCCTTGGCCGTTGAGGGGGCTGGCGGTGGATTTGACGTTTCTCCTCGGTCGTCTTCAAGAACGATTGGGGGATCCTCGGCGGGTAGGTCCTGCTGGATCATCATTCCTATCATATCTTGGAAGAGAAGGCCCATACGCTGTATATTGGCTGCTTGTTCAGCAGCCTCTTTTTCCTTTTTCTCCAGTATCCGGCGAAGGAATTCAGCGTCGGTTTCTTCCTCCCGGCGTGCGTCTGAGGACGTTTCTGGGCTTTCTTTTGGCCCGGTAAGTGCGGCCATAGCATTCATCATTTCTTGGAGCTTTTGCTGCTGCTCCTGAGCTTTGGTCACCGACCGTGTAATCGGTCTATGACACGTGGACGCGCGGCTGTCTTCTTTTCCTGACGCCATGTATACGGTGTGGACCATCATGCCCCCAGACTTAGGGCGTCTGGGCTTAGTGCTATTAGCTGTCGTTGCAGGCTGGGTGATCTTCTCTGGCTTCCTCCTTTTATGAGCCATGGAGGTTGAGGGGGCCGTTGAGGTGGGCGTCCAGACAGCCTTTCGGGGTTTAGCCTGGTGACCAGCTTCCGGTTGGATTTTCAGCTTCTTATGCTGGAGGGAGAAGTTTGGATCGATGATCGAGTCTCGGGCCTGCCGCCAAACCTTATAGATTTTGGAAGACAGCCGTTGAGGGGATCGGGGCTGTTCTGATTTTATTTCCATAACCTTTTTTAGTGGGGGAGGAGACCTCTTTAGCACCGCAGTAGGAGAATTCCTTCGCACCTTATTTAGCATCTCGAAGCTGTTCCTAGTTGGAACAGCAGCATTAACTTCTGCCATCGGGGCTGATGGAGTTGACCCGGAGGGGGAGTTGCCCCCAGCCTTCCTTACTCGGCTCCAACGGACGGCGTCGAGCGTGTCGAACGGACGGCGTCGGGTCAGCGGTAAGAATGGTTTCGTCTTGCCCCCTGTGTAGGTGGGGGGTTGCTGTTGGTGTTAGCCTGTCAAAGACCGACGTCTTTTGGGTAGCAGGGGCGGGAGCTGAAGCCGTCAATCTTGTAAAGACCGACTTTTTGGCCAGAGAAGCCGCCTTGGCGATTTCGGGAGCAGGAGCAGCCACTTTCTTAGAAGCAGCCTTCTCTGGGATTGTAGACCTCATGATGGGTCTACCGGATTTCTGGCCCAATCTAGAGAAGACCGAGGCGCTGATGTTGGGCGACCCGTTGAGATGAGCCGCGGCAGGGGTAAGACGATCAAAGACCGACTTCTTGGGAGCTTCCTTTGTCAGCACCGGCGCCGTGAAGCTCATTGGCGGGAGCATAGTCCCAAAGAACAACCCGGTAGTGGCCTGAGTCACCTGGTCCACCGGTATTGTGAATAACGAAGCAGCTTGGGGTCCGTAGGCTATACCTCCTGGCGAGGCAAAGCGTTGGTCGCAATTGCAGTCTGAGCAGTTGGAGAATTTCATGGAAGTAGAAGCCATCGATCCTTTGCTTTCTGCAATAAGCGAGACGCCAATTCTTAGTATCTTGAAACCCAAGGGCCACCATTAGCGAACCGCGATTGGTTCGCGAATCACAACACACGAAGTGTGGAGTGGAAAGAGGAAAAGGTCCCACCGGGCGTGTCAGAATCTGTTCCCCTCCGAAAGACGGCGCGACATGGCATCTCTTGCCTGAAATTCGGGGCAGATGCTAATTGGTGCTATCCGTCCACATCTCCGAAGATGCCAAGTTGATTCATGGCACCGTGTATCGAAGGTTTAAACGGATGCGGCCGATGTAGCAGACTTCGTCAGATTCCCCCTCGTTTGAGGGGTTTTTGATTGTGGGGACGCTCTTCCCTGCAGGCGCAAGCCCCTGCAGTTAATTACGCTACCGCATCACGGTAACAACTTTCTCCTTCTCCAGATGGTCACTTCGCGTCGTGTGTGTTTGTTTTGTGTTTTGTTGCCCGTGGATTGTTTACGGAGACCGAGTTATGTCGTCGCCCGTAGGGCGTGGACTAGTCCAAATCCGTATTATCTTAGATTTGGGTTTGGAGGTTTGGTTTGAGGATACGTTAGCCATACTTGAGGCCAAGATCAACTCAAACGTTTGTTAAGGATACGTTAGTCCGACCTGAGACTAAGATCAACTTAACGGGATCGTTTAGATCCGACAAAAGAGCATTTAGGGGCTCTATTGTTCCAGTTTAGGGACATAGTGGTCCATTGTATGTATGGCCGTCGGGACCCGTCACCTCTCTGACGACGTTGAAGGATTACAACGACAGATATCAGAGGAGTTCAGAGATGTACCCTTGAACCGAAGTTGATTGGGGGGATTCATAGTCCAGTCTGTTTGAAGGTCTAAGGATACGTTAGCCATATTTGAGGCTAAGATCAACTTAAACGGGATCGTTTAGATCCGACAAAAGAGCGTTTGGGCTCTATTGTTCCAGTTTAAGAACATAGTGGTCCATTACTAGTTTAAGGACATTGCGGTCCGTGGGTAGTTTAAGGACATTGCGGTCCATGGGTAGTTTAAGGACATTGCGGTCCATTGTTAGTTTTAAGACATCTCGGTCAAGGTTAAGGACGTCGTAGTCCATGGGTTTAAGGACCCCACAGTCCATTGTTAGTTTTAAGACATCTCGGTCAAGGTTAAGGACGTCGCAGTCCATGGGTTTAAGGACTCCACAGTCCGTATCAATGTGTGGTCATCGGGACCCGTCACCTCTTTGAAGACGTTGAGGGATTACAACACCAAGTATCAAAGGAGTGAAGAGATGTACCCTGGAACCGGAGTGGATTAAATAGTCTTTGGCCCAATTTGGGATTGAGACCAATTAATTATGTTTTGAGCCCATTGGCCCAGTTAATTACGAATTGAGGACTTATGGCCAGTTTGGGCTAAGTCCAATCATATCTGGGGCATCGGCTTTCTGTTGATCCATTGAAGGAGAGGCTTTGCCTCTGGCCATTTAGCCAATTGGGCTAATGCCTAGTGTTAAACACTAAAGACCAATCAGTGTTAAACACTGGGAATGAGATTGATAAGTTAGTGTTTAACACTAAAAGATAGTTGGTGTCAAACACCAGCAACAAGGCTTTCAAATTAGTGTTAAACACTAAAATAGTCCAGTGTTAAGCACTGGCAACAGAAATTCCAAATTAGTGTTGAACACTAAGGTAACCAGTGTTGAACACTGCGAATAAAGCTCTTTGCTTAGTGTTGAACACTAGGGCCAAACAATGTTTTAACACTGGATTCAGGGGTCCCATTTTAGTGTTAAACACTAAGGCAAGAGGGGTCACGTGGCAACACGTGAGAGCGCCCTCCCTTCACTTGTTCTTCTGAGCCTATGCATCTTTTTAGAGCATCACGTGCCATCACGTGACGGGGATTCAAGCGCTTATGTGTTAAAGCTTCTGTCAAGGGTCACGTGAGTCACGTGAGGCACTGCCTCCAGAGGGCTTTCTGTAGATCTTTTGGCGGGGAGGGTCACGTGGTGGCACGTGACCCTGCCTCTATGTATGTTGTTTAGAAGATCTGTTAATCTTTCTCCTCGTAGGGTTCAACCCTAATAAAAGCTTTAAATTCCAGAGGAATTAAATTCCTACTTCCTTTTGAAGATTTATATTCTGGAATAGAGTTGAACTCTGAATTTTCTGTAGGAATTAAATTCCTCATATACATGAAGAACCGAATAGGGTTAAACCCTAATGAAGGCTTTAAGGAACTAAACTCCCATTCTCTGTTAAAGAATTATGATTAAGGAAATTAAACTCCCGTTGTTTCAACAGAACTAAGTTTTTAACTAGGGTTAAACCCTGATTCTTTTTGTTCTGAAGGAATTAAATTCCCATAACACAGGGTCAAGCCCTAATTTTATTTTAAAGGAATTGAATTCCTATAGTTCTGTGAGAATTAAATTCTCGTGCTTCTATTCCCTCTCTATGCTTTGGATCTGCATGGCGGGATCTCAACCCATTGAGAATTAAATTCTCAACTTCAAGGGGAGATGTGCACTTTACAGATCCTCTATCAAAGAGAGAAAAAATATGCCCTTCTGTTTTATATCAGGGTTAAACCCTGTTGAGAATTAAATTCTCTTTTCTTTCAAAAAGCCTTCCCTCTCTTACCCAGGGTTTTCTTTTGCAGAAGATCCAAATTCCTCAAAGTATCAAGGCTCTCTCCCTTTTCTTCCCTCTGCGTGGATATTTTTTTGTGTCTCTTGGCTCCTATTTATAGGGGAAGCAGCCGAGTCAATTAGTTTTTTTGACGAATCTTCATTGAGAGATTTGATTTGCATCCATCATTTGTTTTGGACCTTTGGATTATTAGGTGAATTTTATTCACCATTGGATTTCAAATCCAGGGATTCTCCTTTGTTATTTCTGTTAGATTTAAAGGGGAAATCTTTCCAAATTCGAGATTTTCCCATAGATAGATGATATTTAATCACCTCTAAATCTTTAATTTAATCGATTGCTTTTGGAAAGATTTGAGAGGTCTTTTCTCAGAATTTAATTCTGTTGACAAATGGGCTTTGAAGTTGGTCACGTGTGGCCACGTGACCCTTGGTCACGTGACCCTTGGTCACGTGACCCCCTTGGAACGAGCCTTCTTCCTTCTTTTTGCGCTCTGTTTTCTGGTTGCTGCTTAGCTATCACGTGCCACCACGTGACAACTGGTCACGTGTGAGCACGTGACCCTGACATGGAGCCTTCTTCTCGATTTAACCGGAGAATGAGTCTGATGTTTTGAGTGTCACGTGCCAACACGTGACCCTGGTCACGTGGGAGCACGTGACCTCTTCTGAAGCCTTTTTCTTGATTTGATCAAGGAACTGTTGTGTCTTTGCCGCTGCTTTTAAATGTCACGTGCCGACACGTGACCCAGGTCACGTGGAAACACGTGACCCAGGTCACGTGGAAACACGTGACCCTTTCTGAAGCCCCTTTTCTTTGATCTATTTGGGAAACTGAATTTGCCTTGCTGATACTTTTAGGTGTCACGTGCCCACACGTGACTGCTGGTCACGTGTAAGCACGTGACCCCCTTCTGAAGCTTTTTCCATAAGCTTTTCTGATTTTAAATCAGGAAACAATCCTCAATCCCTGCACTAGCACTGTTTGATACTGGAGAATCTCATTGCTTTATATCGCAACGGTTTGTTCCAACCCATGCGATTCCAGTCTCACCGCTTGTATCCAGCTGGAATGTCAGTTCAGGAAATGGCGTTCTAAAGGCAACCATGGGATACCGTTTGTTTCCAGTCGTCGTCTGCAACAGAGAGTTGTTCCCTGATTAAAAATCAGGAAAAAACTTCAAAAGAGGCATCACGTGCTCACATGTGACCAATGGTCACGTGTTGACACGTGACGGCTAAAGCAGCAGCACAAAACAGCACAGAGAAGGAAAGTCCATTCGGGGGTTACGTGCTTACACGTGACCAGGGGTCACATGCTCACACGTGACCAGGGGTCGCGTGTCTTTAAAAGCCTCACGGTTTAATAGAATTAAATTCTAAAAGATCATTTAAATCTTTCCAAAATGGAGAAGGATTATAGAGAACCGTTGGATTAAAATCCAAGGGTGATTAAAAGGCACCAGTTTATGGAAAAATCTTAGACAAGGAAAGATCTCCCCAAATCCCACCGAAATAACAAATCGAATATCTTTGGATTAAAAATCCAACGGTGAATAAAATTCACTTGATCTAAAGGCTCAGATTAATGATGAAAACAAATCAAATCTTTCAATGAGAGATTTGCTAAACAAATTGATTCTTTTCCTCCTCCTATAAATAGGAGCCAAGAGAATTTTGGAGAGGAAACTTTAGAGAGAATTTTGGAGAGGAAACTTTGGAGAGAATTTTGGCATCTTGAAAATTCAGAAAGAAAACCCTAGGTGAGAAAAAGAAAGGGGATCAAAACTTCAGAAAAAAGAGAATTTAATTCTCAGAAATCTAAGAGTTTAACTCTTTTACAAAGAATTTAGTTTTTTCCTCTAGTTAAGGATCTGCAAAGAGCACATCTCCCCATAAGTTGAGAATTTAATTCTCATCAGGTTGAGATCCTGCCATGCAGATCCAAAACTTAGAGGGGGAAACGAGTTTAGAGAGTTTAATTCTCCCAAAGCAATAGGAATTTAATTCCTTCTAAGATAAAATTAGGGTTTAACCCTATATGAGAATTCAATTCTCCAAAATTATAGGAATTTAATTCCTTTAAGATGGACAGAACTAGGGTTTAACCCTAATCGAGAATTCAATTCTCTCAAGCTCACAGGAATTTAATTCCTCTTAAAATGAAATTAGGGTTTCACCCTATGCCAGAACTTAATTCTTTACATATATGGGAATTTAATTCCTCTAAAAAGAAAATTAGGGTTTAACCCTACCTTAGGAATAAAATTCTTCCAAAGAAAATAGGAATTTAATTCCTCTGAAATTATAGTTGAGATTAAACCCACAGAGAATTTAATTCTCAAAAGATAAAGAGATCTTCAAGCATGCAAAGAACCAGGGTCACGTGTCCCCACGTGACCCCTATAAAGATTCACAGAGAAGAACTTAGAGGCAACGCCTTACGTGCTCCACGTGACCCCTGAAGCAGAGAAAGAAAAAGCAAAAGAAATAGAAGCTCTGGGCGCTCTCACGTGTTACCACGTGACCCCTTGGCAAATCAGCACACAAATCCCCGTCACGTGTCAGCACGTGATGCTCCAAAATAAAATATAAAAAGTATTCAATACTTTTTTGCAGAACAAAATAAGGGGAATCTGGTCCCACCTTTGGGCGCTCTCACGTGTCCACACGTGACCCCTTTTTAGTGTTTTGACACTAATTTGAGATCTTTATTCCCAGTGTTTAACACTGATTTTTTTAGTGTTTAACACTAATTTGAAAACCCTATTTGCAGCGTTTAACACTGTTATTTTCTAGTGTTTGACACTAAATCGAAAACTATATTTCCAGTGTTTAACACTGATTGTTCTTTTAGTGTTTAACACTAGTTTGAGAGTTCTGTCTTTAGTGTTTAACACTTTTGTTATTTAGTGTTTAACACTACTTTTAGCCAAATTGGCTAATCTTTCAGAAGCAAACCCTCCCCTTCAACTGAATCTCAAAATTGAATAACATCCAGAGCTATAATGCTCGGTCGAAGATAAAAATGTTATCAAAGCCCTCAAAACTTTTGTGGATTGGAACCAGACAAATGTCAAATAGTCCAACAACGGGCCAGACTTAATTGGACTTAGCCCAAGTTGGCCATAAGTCCTCAATCCAGACTTAACTGAGCCAATGTGCTCATAATATAATTGATCTTGGTTTCAAATTGGGCTACAGATCACGTAATCCACCTTGGTTCAAGAGTACATCTTTTCACTCCTTTGATATTTGTCGTTGTAATTCTTCAACGTCTTCAAAGAGGTGACGGGTCCCAACAATCATACATTTCACGGACTGTGGGGTCCTTAAACTCATGGACTATGATGTCTTTAACCTTGACCGTAATGTCTTAAAACTAACGACGGACTGTGGGGTTCTTAAACTCATGGACTATGATGTCCTTAACCTTGACTGTAATGTCTTAAAACTAACGACGGACTGTGGGGTCCTTAAACTCATGGACTATGATGTCCTTAACCTTGACCGTAATGTCTTAAAACTAACGTCAGACTGTGGGGTCCTTAAACTCATGGACTATGATGTCCTTAACCTTGACCGTGATGTCTTAAAACTAACGTCGGACTGTGGGGTTCTTAAATCCATGAACTTTGATATCCTTAACCTTGACCGTGATGTCTTAAAACTAACACTGGACCACTATGTCCCTAAATTGTTAACCGACCGCAATGTCACTAAACTAAACAACAGAGCCCACCTCCTCTAATTGCTCTTTTGTCGGATCTAAACGATCCCGTTAAGTTGATCTCAGTCTAACATTAGACTAGTGTATCCTTAACTAACGTTTAAGTTGATCTTAGTCTTAAATGAGGCTAACGTATCCTTAAACCCAAACCCCCAAGCCCAAATCTAAGAAAGATACGGATTTGGACTAGTCCACGCCCGACGGGCGACAACATAACTTAGTCTCCGTATACAATCCACGGGCAACCAAACACAAAAATAAACACCCACGACACGAAGTGACCATATGGAGAAGGAGAAAGTTGTTACCGCGGTGCGGTAGCGTAATTAACTGTAGGGGCTTGCGCCTGCAGGGAAGAGCGTCCCCACAATCAAAAACCCCTCAAACGAGGGGGAATCTGATGAAGTCTGCTACATCGGCCGCATCCGTTTAAACCTTCGATACATGGTGCCATAAATCAACTTGGCATCTTCGGAGAGGTGGACGCATAGCACCTATTAGCATCTGCCCTGAATCTCAGGCAAGACGTCTGTCGCGCCGTCTTTCGGAGGGGAACAGATTCTGGCACACCCGGTGGGACCTTTTCCTCTTTCCACTCCACACTTCGTGTGTCGTGTTCGCGAACCAATCGCGGTTTGCTAATGGTTACCCTTGGGTTTCGAGGTACTGAGAGTTGGCGTTTTTCTTGCTGCAGAAAGCAAAGGATCAATGGCCGGCACCTTCTCAAAGTGTTCTACATGCAACTGCAACCTACGCTCCGCTTCGACTGGGAGCATAACCTACGGGCCCCAGGCGGCTTCCCTGTTCACGATGCCCGTAGAACAGGTCACCCAAGCCACCACAGGGTTGTTTTTTGGGACCATGCTCCCGCCAGCGAGCTTCTCCGTTCCTGTACCCGTATCGGAAGCTCCTAAGAATTCGGTCTTCGATCGACTTGCTGCTACCACGGCCCCTCTCAACGGGTCGTCCGATTCCAACCCCTCGGTCTTCACCAGGCTGAACTCGAACTCCAAAGGGCCTACCAAGAAGCCCATAATACCTGAAGTGGCCATCCCAAAGAAGATAGCCATCCCTGCTCTTGAAGTCGTCAAGGCGGCTTCTCGTGCTAGGGGGTCGGTCTTTACAATACCGACTACTCCCATTTCCACTCCCGCTCAGAAATCTGTTTTTGACCGGTTGGACACGGCTTCTCAACGGACGTCAGTCTTCAAGAGGCTAACACCAGCAACGGCCCCTCACCTGCACAAGGGGCAAGAGCAAGCCATCGCTGAACCAACCCCAACAACTCGTCACGCTCGACGTCACCACTGGCGCCGGGTAAGGAAGGCTGGGGGCAACTCCCCCTCTGGGCTAACTCCACCAGCTCCAACGGTGGAAATTAATGTTGTTGTTCCAACCAGGAACATCTTTGAGCTGCTGAACAGGGTATGCAGGAATTTGCCAACTGCTGTGCTCAAAAGATCTCCTCCACCGGCAGAGACCGTCGTAGAAACAAAGCCGGAGCAGTCCCCTCAGCGGCTGTCCTCCAAGATCTACAAAGTCTGGCGGCAGATCCGAGACTCAGCGATCGATCCAAATTTCTCCCGCCAGCACAAGAAGCTGAAGGTCCAACAGGAAGTAAGCATCCTGCCAAGCCATGAAAAGCTATCTGGGTGCCCACCTCGACGGCTCCCTCAACTTCGACCGCTCATAAGAAGAGAAGGCCGGAAAAAGTCCCCACGCCTGCGACAAATGTCAAAGGCAGTGAGCCTAAGCGCCCTAAGTCCGGGGGAATGGTGGTGCACACCGTCTACATGGCGTCCGGGAAAGAGGATAGCCGTATATCCACAGGTCATCGACCGCTTACGCGATCAGTGACTAAGGCTCAAGAGCAGCAGTAGAAGCTCCAAGAGATGGTGACCACGATGGCCGCACTCACCAGGCCAAAAGAGAGCCCAGAAGCATCCTCGGATCAACGCCAGGAGCAAGAAACTAATACCGAATTCCTTCGGAAAATACTTGAAAAGAAGGACAAAGAGGCTGCGGAACAAGCAGCCAATATAAAACGAATGGCCCTTCTCTTCCAAGACATGGTGGGCATGATGATCCAGCCGGATCCCCCAGCCGAAGATCCTCCAGTAATAATTGAAGATGACAGAGGAGAGACATCGAATCCTCTACCGTCTCTGTCAACAGCCAAAGAGGATACAATCTCTAAAGCTGCCCTGGATGACTATATAGCTCAGCAGATACGAGTTCATCAAGCGAGCGAAGCGGCTGGACAAGTTGTTAGAACTGGGCGACCGTATCCAGGGTGGTATGATCAGATAAAGTACCCGCCGGGCTACACAATCCCGAAATTCCATGTCTACAAGGGGACAGGCAATCCCCATCAACATGTTGCCCAGTTCAGGGCTCTTTGTGGAAACACCGGCGGCGATGATAAGCTCTTGCTTCGCCAATTCGTCGGCAGTTTATCGGAGACGGCGTTCGAATGGTACTTTGAACTTCCAAACGACTCCGTCAAAACTTTCGCAGAGATGGAGTTGCTATTCACCCAGCGATTCGCAAGCGCCAGCGAACGCACCCCAATAACGGCGTTGATTAATGCAAGGGTGAAGCCGGGCGAAACCTGGGTTCAATATGCAATCCGATGGCGGAACCTGTGGTCGAAGTGCGAGCAGCGTATCAAAGAAGCACCAGCGGTGGGCATGTTCGTGGGCACTCTAGACTCTCATGCAACTATTTCACAGTTCATGATGTTCTTTAAACCGACCACGTTCCAGGCTTTGAACGATAAGCTAGCCTAGATGGATCAAATGGGTCACAGACCGTCTCCCCCGAAGCCGGAACCTCGAGGCGACAAGGGTAAAGGGAAGGCAACCTTCGTTGCGAACACCCAACAGCAGCCCAGCGCCCCAAAACTAGCGGATCAATTGGAAGAGAGACGACGCTATTACAATGAGAAAATGAAGCGTCCTTACTCATTCCCACGGGACAAAACAAAGAGGTTGTTCGAGCTGGCGGTACGCAACAGGCTTATCAATTTATCAAATCCAAGGCGACCGCCGTAACCCAGCGAGGTGAATAATCCCGATTATTGCCCTTACCACCAAACGGTAAGCCATCCGATTGAGAATTTCTTCGTCTTTAAGGGATGGATTGAGGATCAGTACCTACAAAGTAAGTTTGCATTATCTGAGAAATGGAAGGTAAACCCGCCACAACCGCACACTCCTAAGAAGACGGATACACCGGGGGCAACGTGCTCTTTTGTTGAAGAAGCCCCATGGGAGGTCGTGCTCTCAGCCAGGACCAAAAGGATGCTGAATGATCTTCAGACATGCCCGGCGATCAGGTGGAAGAACCCGCCGGAACCCGAGATCATCGAGGGAATGCTGAAGCCGCGCCCAACTCCAAGGATTGGTGGTGATAGCCAAAGCGTTCACACCCAGCTGTCAAAATCTTCGAAAAAGAAGAAGAAATCCAAGAAGCCCGTGAAGTCTGGTGACAAGCGCATGGACTTGCAGAAATAGATCGACGCGCTGAAAGAGTACAACCAAAAGGTGCGGACTCTAATCACGCTCCAAGAGTTCCTCAGTCACGTCCTCGAAGACGAAGATGATGGAGAAGACTCGTCGGATGGGTCTGAGGAGTACATGGCAAGTTGCCACGTGATCTCTCACTCATCGATAAACGATGAAGAAATTCCTTGCACTGAGAAGCTGGGGGCAGATCCTAAGCCGGAACTTCTGGGGCCATCGGATGAAATAATTGATGCATTCTTGAACACGGCTCTTTTGAAAAGTAAAGCTGATCGGGAACGCGAGATGGCCATATTTGAAAGAGCCAAACACCGGCGACTAGACGAAAGAGTCGAGACACTCCCGCCGAACCAGGGGACATCCGTCGCGGATAAAAACAAGTTCAAGACGAGGAAAAGGTTCGCTAAAGCTATATCAATGGGAATGAAGCTACCACCCTCCGAAGGAAACACTCCCTGTGAAGCAGAGATGCATCCTAGCTATTGCTCATATCATCGAAAGATTGCGCATCCCATTGAAGAGTGCAACGCTTTTAAAAGATGGTGGCAGGGATATGTTGCTCACCGGCAACATTTTAAGAGGATGAAACGTAGAACACGTCGGGAGCAAAGAAGTACGACAGAGGAGCATAAAAGAACTACCGGTAACTGTCGCACGGTCAGCGCCGGGGGATCGCAGGTTCTCACTTTCGGGAGCGACTCTGACGAGGAAATGACTCTGGGCCTTCTCTTTAAAGAATCCATCTTGGGGAAGGAGGAAGAACCGAAGGCCTGCAAAAACATTCAGCTGCGCAATCGCACGCTTCCAGAAAAGAATCTCGGACCCACGAGTAGAAAAGATAAGGGAAAGGAAAA
Organism: Agapanthus africanus; assembly: GCA_030015575.1. Classification (NCBI taxonomy): domain Eukaryota; kingdom Viridiplantae; phylum Streptophyta; class Magnoliopsida; order Asparagales; family Amaryllidaceae; genus Agapanthus; species Agapanthus africanus. The sequence goes on from JASDDO010000024.1 coordinate 854,100,940, forward strand.
GGTCTCTGAGGATATCGCCTTAGATGACCAAGTCATGAAAGAGCTGACTGCGAAGGACCCACCAAAGAAAAGTAAGGTGTACTATAACGTTCTAGCGCACCTGAGGAAGCTACCCTCTCAGCTCAGCATTCTCGACGCCCTCCTATTATCAAAAGAAGCAAGAGATTCATTAATCAAGGCACTGCAAGAGCCCGAGCAATTCCAAGCTTTCCTCTCCGAAGAAAAGATGAAGGACGAGCTGGAAGAAGTGCACACAGCCGATGTCACTTTCGGTGATGAAGACCTTCTCCTCGGGACGTGCGACCACAACCATCCCCTATATGTCTCCGGATACTGTCACGATATCAAGATAGGCAAAATCCTGGTCGATAATGGATCCTCCGTCAATCTCCTTAATGTACGGGTGTTGAAGGAAATCTGCATGAGCGTTCAGCACCTCGCTCGTGATAAAATTACCATCTCCGGTTTTGACTCCCAGTCATCATGAACTCTCGGATATGTAATACTGACATTACGCTTCGGACTACTCATCACGGATATTAAGTTTCACGTCATTGACGCCAAGACCTGCTACAATGGTTTGCTCGGTCGTCCTGGTTACACAAGTACAACATCATCCCTTCTACGCAACATCAGTGTATGAAGTATTTCAAGGATGGTCTCGAGTATACCGTAACAGGAGAGCTGAACCCATTCTCCATGAACGAAGTCTGCAAGTACGAAGATGCAAAATACTTTTTGCCAGATTTCGATGACACGGAGAGATGTCACAAACCGGAGAACAAAGCTGTCACCACCATTCCTGTCTTCGGGAGTGATACTGAGGAAGAAGAAGAGATAGTTTATTCTGGGACGTCTCGACGCAACAACCCGGGACCGTCCATCCCTATATTGATCTTCGGCAGCGACTCGGAAGACGAGGTTAATGCTGTGTTCTCCGTTCGTCCGTCAATACAAGCATTCGCTGGTGATAATCAGAGTTTGCAAATTACCATGATTCCGCGGGACCACTACAAAGATCTCGACGCACTTGAAGCTTATAGTGTGCAAGACCTGCAGACATTTTACGTCCCTCTCAGGCGAAAGGGTGAAAAGGCGATCATATTCTACCGGTCCACGGAAACAAGAGTGGAGAAAGAAATCTGGCACGGCGCGAATTCTACACTTGACAGGCTCCAGCCCATCCGTTTGCTCAGATATTACACGAACGGACTAAAAAGGCTATTGAAGCGCCAAGGGGTACCCTTCAAACAGACCATTCGACAAGCTCGGTTCTACAACAGGATTTGGGATATCCTTGGAACTCAGCGCATGCTGCCCAACGGGAGAATGGAAACATTCGGGCTTGGATATGTGAAATCCGGGAAACGGGAACGAGTTCATAGTAGCTACGCCATATATAACTTCGATGAAAAAGGGGACGCCCTGTCAGAAAACGCCGACCCCGCACCAAAACAAGATCCTGCAATCAAAATGCCTAGTCCGTCATTTGAAGAACGAATGGACAAGCTTATCGAGGAAGCGGGTCAGAAAGTTCGAGACGATCATAACCGCGAAATGGCCATCTATGAGAAAGCCAGGACGCAACGCCTTCTTCAACAGGCTGTGAAAGATGAAAATGCTCCTCCCTGTCAACCTGCTGTGCAAAAGGCCCGACGCAGCGGCAGAAACAGGTCAAAAAGCGGAAAAGGTGTTCGGCAGCAACAAAGTGGGACCAAGAAGCCACGCGATCAGGAATCGAGCAATCCGGATTCGTCCCTTATGAAGAAGATGAGTCGAGCGTACTCTTTTCCTCAGAACAAAACACGGAAGATACTCGATCTCGCTTTAAAACATCAGATGATTACACTTCCGGAGTCCAAACACCCCGAGCAAGTCAACGAGACCTCCCACCCAGACTATTGCTCTTATCACCAAGCAATAGGACACCCACTTGAAGACTGCTTCACCTTCAAGAACTGGGTCGAAAATCAATATCAGCTTGACAAGTTCGCTCTATCCAGCAGTTGGAGGGTAACACCGCCGCAGAAACATGAACCCAAATCCACGAGAATAGACCCGGATCAACATCAGTCGTGGAAGCGAGCTCGTACTTGTCATATGATAACACTATCAAAAGAAGAGCCTGAGAATATGCATGACCTTCCCTGGTGCTTCAAAAACAATGATGACGAGATGATCTCAGAGTTTCCGCCGGCGCCAAAAGAGCTGGAAGATGGAATACATACCACTGCAGACGAGCTCAAGAAAATTGACTTGGGGATGGTAAGTGATCCGCGACCGACATTCGTCAGTGAGTTGCTGTCTGAGGAAAGGATAGCTGCACGAAAAAACATGCTTTTGCAGCATAAAGATTGCTTCGCCTGGAACTATTCCGAGATGCCAGGACTAGACACAGAGATTGCTGTCCACAAACTGGCCATATCCCCGGACGTCAAGCCGATCAAACAAGCACCGAGAAGAATGCGGCTCGAGCTTGAGATGAGCATCAACGCCGATGTCAAGAAGCTAATCGACTCTGGCTTCATCCAAGAGGTTCAGTACCCTGATTGGATCGCCAACATCGTCCCAGTGATGAAGAAGAATGGGACGGTGCGCATATGCATGGACTTCCGGGATCTTAATAAAGCTTGTCCGAAGGACGATTTCCCAGTACCAGTCACCGAGCTGATGATAGATAACACGTCCACTCACGAAGTTTTCTCCTTCATGGACGGATCGTCAGGATACAATCAAATAAAGATGCATCCCGAAGACCAGAAGCACACCGCTTTCCGGACCCCTCTGGGTATATTCTGCTACAAGGTGATGCCCTTCGGTCTAAAGAACGCCGGTGCCACCTATCAGAGAGCCATGACGAAGATCTTCGATGACCTCATACATGAAATCGTCGAATGCTATATCGACGACCTCGTGGTGAAAATCAAATCATACGAGGAACATCTCGAACATCTGAAGATCGTATTTCAACGCCTTTGGCATTATAACTTGAAGATGAACCCACTCAAATGCGCGTTCGGGATGTCCTCAGGAAAATTCCTAGGATTCATCGTCCGACACCGAGGTATCGAAATAGATCCGTCAAAGATCAAGGCGATCATGGAAATGCCTCCGCCAAGGACTCTCAAACAATTGCGGTCTCTCCAAGGGAAGCTCGCGTACATCAGGCGATTTATAGCCAATCTCTCTGGCAAATGCCGCCCTTACAGTCACCTCATGAAGAAGGGAACCCCGTTCGTCTGGGATCATAAATGCCAAGACGCGCTGGACGAAATCAAGCAGTATCTGTAGAACCCGCCAGTGCTGGCTGCTCCGGTCAAGGGAAAGCCTCTCATTCTTTATACAACAGCCCTCGAGGGTTCTTTAGGCACGCTGTGGGCACAAGAAAACGACCAAGGGAAAGAAAGAGCTCTCTATTACTTGAGTCGAGTTCTCCTGGGGGAAGAAAGCAATTACTCTCCCATCGAAAAACACTGCCTGGCGTTGATCTTCGCGATAATGAAACTCCGGCACTATGCATTGGCGCATGAAGTCCGTCTCATATCGAAGGTGGACCCTCTCAAATATTTGATGTCAAAGGCCATATTGACAGGTCGGCTCGCTAAATAGGCCTTGCTCTTGATGGAGTTCTCGAAAACTTATCAACCTCTTAAAGCAGTGAAAGGCCAGGCCATCGCAGACTTCCTCGCTGAACATCCGATACCGGCCGATTCCCTTTTGAATTGCGAATTGCCAGATGAACACGCATTTGATGCGATCGACGGTGGTGGTAACCGGTGGGAACTTTATTTTGATGGAGCGTCTTCCGTGAAAAAGCGCAAACAAAGCACTCCTATAATCAAATCAGGGGTAGTCCTTATCTTCGTAACCCCACAAGGAGGGATAATGCGATTCGCCTTCTCCTTGACAGAGCCAAGGACGAACAATGAAGCCGAATACGAAGCTTTGATAGCAGGTCTCGAGATCGCCATTGACATGGGGATTGAAAACCTCCTCATATACGGAGATTCCCAACTGGTCGTCAGTCAAGTAAATGGCGACTACCAAACATGCAAACCAGAGTTGGTGAAATACGGCAAAAAGGTACAGCAACTGTTGACCCAAATTCCTTCCTACACTCTGGAAAGCATACCGCATGCTGAAAATAGCAAAGCGGATGCATTAGCCAAGCTCGCTAAAGAGCTGGCCGACGAAAACCTCGATGATGTAAGAATCGTGGTACAAAGCCGTCGGGTTCTTGCTCCGGCAGAAATATCTTCGGAATTATCCGAGGAAAAGGAAGCGACTGAGCAGACGGCCCTGCAAATAAATGACCCAGAAGAGGCTGAGGATTAGAGAGAAGTCTTTATAGACTACTTCAAATCTCGTCGAACGCCTGAAGATGCGTCCTCAAAACATCAGCTCATGAAGCGAGCCCTATCTTTCGCCTTCGTCAATGATACTCTGTACAAGAGGTCATTTGATTCTCTATGGTTAAGATGCTTGGGACTTGAAGAAGCGAAGAGAGTCATTCAGGAAGTTCATGACGGACTCTGCGGTTCTCACCAAGCCGGACCGAAGATGAAGTTGAAGATTAAACGGATGGGCTACTACTGGCCCACGATGATTCAGGACTGCCTCGAATATGCGAAGCAATGCCATTCGTGTCAAATCCATGGGGACTTTATCCATCAGCACCCAAATCCACTACACCCGACGGTGGCTAGCTGGCCATTCGAAATGTGGGGAACTGACATAATCGGCCCTATCGAACCAGCATCATCCAGGGGACATCGATTCATTTTGGCGACGACTGATTATTTCTCCAAATGGGCAGAAGCAATACCGCTGAGAGAAGTGAAGATGGAGAATATCCTCCACTTCTTCAAGACGCACGTTATTTATCGGTTTGGAACTCCGCGGCGGATCATCTCCGATAACGGGCCAGCCTACAGAAGCCACAAGATCAGCCGCTTCGCACAACAGCACAACATAGACTGGAGATACTCCTCAGTTTATAATCCCAGAGCTAACGGTCTAGCTGAGGCTTTCAATAAGACCTTGACAAAGATCGTGAAGAAGACGGTGTCCCGAAATAAGAAGGACTGGCACGGGAGACTGCATGAAGCTCTTTGGGCACATCGAACTACATTCAAGACGGCCACGAACACAACGCCGTACGCATTGGTATTCGGTACAGAAGCGATACTCTCTCTCGAGATAGAGTTACCCTCTCTACGAGTGGCAGTTCATTACGAGCTAACGGATGAAGAGAATGCTCACCTTCGCCTCGAGGAGCTCGATGCCCTTGATGAAACCCGACTCCTGGCGCAGCAAAATCTGGAAGCTTATAAAGCAAAGATGACGCGCTCATATGAAAGATTGACCAGGCCGAGGACATTCCGCCAAGGTGAACTCGTGCTAGTGGTCAAAAGGCCTATGATCCCCAATAACGCCAAGCGAGAAAAATTCGAGCCGAACTATGAAGGCCCGTACATTATAGACAAGGTCTACCAGGGTGGAGCCTATCTACTCATAGACATGCATGGCGAAAGACCTTTTAGACCGATAAACGACCGCTTCCTGAAAAAATACTATGCCTAACGAGTTACGGCCTAGGTCAATGATAGATGACGACAACTATGTCTGCTCGCTATCTTCCTAAGCCCAAAACTCTATAAGTAGTAGCCGGTTAACGGACCGAAACGTCTTTAAACTAACAACGGACCACTATGTCCTAAAACTAGCTGTTGACCGAGATGTCAAGAAGCTACGGCGGATCGCAGCATCCCGAAGCTGATAAAAAAATAAATAAATAAAAAAAACGGTATGTCCATAAGCAAAATGGGCACGGATGAAAACCCGAAAGGGCTCCGTGAGTAAAAATAGCAGGGCTACCGGCGAGTCTTATGAAAACCCGAAAGGGCGCAACCTCGTTAGAATAAAAAAAGAAAGAATAAACAAAAAGAAGAAGAAGAAAACGGTATGTCCATAAGCAAAATGGGCACGGATGAAAACCCGAAAGGGCTCCGTGAGTAAAAACAGCAGGGCTACCGGCGAGTGTTTGTGAAAACCCGAAAGGGCGCAACCTCGTTAAAAGACACTTACAGGGTCCTCTCGACCTTGTAAGGAGAAATCACCCGCGTGAGATCCTTACGACTTACAAGAGAGCAACACACTTAGGGATCCCCATGATTCCTAAGGAGAAATTACACTTGCGAGATCCTTACGACTCGTAAGGAGAATTCTTTTATGGGACCCTCACGGCTCATAAGATTTGAAAGTCTTAAGCTACAGAGACCTGAACCTGTTCTTAAGCAACCCCCACAACCTTCGATATTGCCCTACAAGCGGCTCAATGCTGACCCTTGTATACAATCCACGGGCGCGAATAAACATTTCCCCAACAAAGTCCCATCCGTGACTAGGGATATGTCTACAAGGTAAACAACCCTTATGAGTCCTCTCGACTCATAAGGAGAAAACTCTCTTGTAATATCCTTACGACTTACAAGGAGCCATGCACTTAGGAATCCTCACGATTCTTAAGGAGAAAATACACCTACGAGATCCTCACGACTTGTAGGGAGAAATACCTTTGTGAGACCCTTGCGGCTCATGAAGTCAAAAGCCTTAGTCGACAGAATCTTAACCCTGTTTACTAAGCCAACATCAACAGAGGCAAATGATGATTCGCTCCTGGAAATATCCCAGTTGTAACGGTGCTGATGCCGAAATCGGTGTCTAATCCCAAGCTTGCGGCAAAAAGCTAGCAAGCCACACATGCATACGAAATAGCCGAAATGATTGGGCAATCGCGACCTTCGCGATATAAAAAGCTGAAATGATAGAGCATCGCAGAAAGAAGTAAAATAAAAAATAAAATTTATGCCCTACAGGAGATATCACATCAATCTCTGTATACAATCCAGGGGCGCAAACAAAAAGAGAATCACACCTTTCCTCCCTAGGTTTTCATCAGAAAGAGACGCCAAATCTCGACGATTCACAAATAATCTCGGGGTCATCTCGACATTTGTCTCGTCACAACGGACAGAACATCAAGCAAAGCGGAATGGCGGCAACTCCCAGTTCCATGACTCGCCGGCATACAGCTGACCGAGTGTCAAATTCCGACTTCATGAAATACAGACAAAGTCAAAAAATTCCTGGTTACGTGGAACACGGATAACGTCACTCCTAACCCCGTGGAAAACGTCCAGAGCGGAGCCTAGTCCTTGCCGAACACGGTAGTGAACCCGTGGGAAGCATCTAGTGCAAATTCCTGGTCATGTGGAACACGGATAACGTCACTTCTGACCCCATGGAAAACGTCTAGAGCGGATCCTGGTCCTCGCAGAGCACGTCAGTGAACCCGTGTGAAGCATCCAGAGTGGAGCCTAGTCCTCGCCGAACACGGCAGTGACCACGTGGGAAGCACCTAAAGCAAATTCCTGGTTACGTGGAATGCGGATAATGTCACTTTTGACCCCGTGGAAAACGTCCAGAGCGAAGCCTGGTCTTCGCCGAACACGGCAATGAACCCGTGGAAAGCATCCAGAGCAAAATTCCTGGTCACGTGGAACGTGGATAATGTCACTTCTGACCCCGTGGAAAACGTCCAGAGCGGAGCCTAGTCCTCACCGAACACGGCAGTGAACCCGTGGGAAGCATCTAGAGAAAAATTCCTGGTCACGTGGAACGCGGATAACGTCACTTCTGACCCCGTGGAAAATGTCCAGAGCGGAGCCTGGTCCTCGCCGAACACGGCAGTGAACCCGTGGAAAGCATCCAGAGCAAAATTCTTGGTCACGTGGAACGTGGATAACGTCACTTCTGACCCCGTGGAAAACGTCCAGAGCGGAGCCTGGTCCTCGCCGAACACGGCAGTGAACCCATGGGAAGCATCTAGAGCAAAATTCCTGGTCACGTGGAACGCGGATAACGTCACTTCTGACCCCGTGGAAAACATCCAGAGCAGAGCCTGGTCCTCGCCGAACACGGCAGTGAACCTGTGGGAAGCATCTAGTGCAAATTCCTAGTCACGTGGAACACGGATAACGTCACTTCTGACCCCGTGGAAAACGTCCAGAGCGGATCCTGGTCCTCGCAGAGCACGACAGTGAACCCGTGTGAAGCATCTAGAGCGGAGCCTAGTCCTCGCCGAACACGCAGTGAAGCGTGGGAAGCTTCTAGTGCAAATTCCTGGTCACGTGGAACACGGATAACGTCACTTCTGACCCCGTGGAAAACGTCCAGAGCGGATCCTGGTCCTCGCAGAGCACGGCAGTGAACCCATGTGAAGCATCTAGAGCGGAGCCTGGTCCTCGCAGAGCACGGCAGTGAACCCGTGTGAAGCATCCAGAGCAAACATCGGACTGTGGAGTCCTTAAAATCCATGGACTATGATGTCCTTAACCTTGACCGTGATGTCTTAAAACTAACAATCAACCATAATGATGCTAAACTGATTTTACCTTGGTTCAAGGGTACATCTCGTCACTCCTTTGATATTTGTCGTTGTAATTCCTCAACGTCTTCAAAGAGGTGACGGGTCCCAGTAACCATACATTTCGTGGACTGTGGAGTCCTTAAATCCACGGACTATGATGTTCTTAACCTTGACCGTGATGTCTTAAAACTAACATCGGACTGTGGAGTCCTTAAATCCACGGACTATGATGTCCTTAACCTTGACCGTGATGTCTTAAAACTAACGCTGGACTGTGGAGTCCCTAAATCCACGGACTATGATGTCCTAAACCTCGACCGTGATGTCTTAAAACTAGCAACGGACGGTGGAGTCCTTAAACCTACGGACTATGAGATCCTTAACCTTGACCGCGATGTCTTTAAACTACGGTACCCCGAAAAACATCCAGAGCAACCCCTGACCCTGTGAAATACGAATAAGGGCAACTGCACCCAGCACTTGCGGGTCCTCACGACCCGTAAGGAAGCAAATTCTCTTGTGAGATCCTTACGACTTTCAAGGGGAAACACGCTTAGGAATCCTCACGATTCTCAAGGAGAAATTACACCTATGGGATCCTCTCGACCTGTAGGGAGAAAAACTCTTTATGAGACCCTCACGGCTCATAAAGTTGAAAAAGTCTTAGGAGACAGATCTTAACCCTGAATCCTAAGCCATCGTTGTCCTGCAAAGAGATCAAGATAGACTATCCGCAGAATACATTCATTAAAAAGAGACACACCATTGAGAAGAAAAAATACGTCTTTTATTCATCAACCCAAAATGGATACAAAGTACAATTCATGAAAGGACAAAAAATATATACTCTCATTCAGGAGTATGTACAAAAGAAGAAAAAAGGGATATACAAGTCTTCAGGCCGGCGGGCGATTTAGCAGCTTCACCAGCTCATCCTTCTTTCGCTGGGCCACACCTTCATGATTCAGTATCGCTAGAAGATGGGCCTTCGCCTGAGCCTGCTGAGCCTGATATGAGGCAAGCCGACCTTCGAGCTCTTTCTCGGTGGCCTTGTGAGCCTCAACCCTTTCGCGAGTGAACACGACAGCCTTATCGAGGGCTACCACCTCTTTGATAGACTCTTGAAGTACTCGCCAGAGTTCATACACTTTATTGGCTTTGGCTGTAAGGTTGGCCTGGAGCTCGTTCAGTGCCTTAGAGGCCAGCTCCCTCTCCGAGAATTTGCGGCCGAGCCTCTTCTCGTACGACACCATGTTCGCCGCGCACAGCTCTATCCCCCGCAAGTCCGCCTTTGCAGCCACAGCCTCCGAAGAAAGGCGGGAACACTCGAGCACGTGCAAGCAAGCCTCCACTTGCCGACAGAACTCAACCCAGATTCGCACCACCGCTTCACTATGGTAGGTGGCAAGAAAAGGAAGAGAACCGTTAGCTTCGGCAGCAAATGCTTCAGCTGTGATTGCGCTGCCAGCACGAAGCTCCTCGATCAAAGATGACAGGGAGACAAGGCTTAACTCGGCCAAGCGTTCTGAGGCTCGCAAAGCATAAGGGCCTGGCGGCATGGCGATGCGCGACTCCAGCGCTGTGAGAGCTGGCAGGGCTGTTCAGATTTATAAAAGGTCAATGAAACTTTTAAGCAAAGGAACAAGCGGGATCGTATTGAGACTTCACTTACCCACAGTCATGCAAGAAGGAGCTGAAGGTTCCCTTGACCCTTCGAGGACCTCAACCTCGTCTTCAGCCTCCAGAACTGTAAAGGGCATCAATGTCATTCCGCAAAATAACAACGACGCTATGAAAAGATGGTGAACGACACTAACCTTACCCATACGAGAGGACGATGCGTTGAGGAGATATCGCCTGCGGAGCGGCCATCTCCAGCAGACGCTGAAAGGATTGCCGGGGAGACAAATCGGCAATAGAGGCCGCCAGTCCGCGCAATTCTGAAAAGACAAAAGAGTTCAGATAATAGAAAGATTACTAGTTTAAAATGTAGAAGGTTACCTTCGACGTTCCTCCGATTCTGAGCTGGAGGGATAGCAGCTTCAACGGCCCCCGCCGTGACCTCGGGTTCCAACGAAGGGAGGGTGGCCCCGACTACCTTCATCCCAGCCTCTGGGCCGCCCTCAAGAAGAGCTGTTGGGACGGTGACCACCAAGGGTGCCTCTCCCAAAGGAGCGAGTGCTCCGGGATCAAGAACCGCCACAGAAGGCTCTATCGTGAGAGGTGCAGCGTCGTCAACCCCCTCTACATCGAGCAATGTTTCATTGGGGGTGTCAACAGGCTCTATCTTCAACAAGCCCGTAGGAACCTCCCCCATCACTGAAGTCTCTGCACAATTCACACAAGAATAAGGATACATACATACAAGTGTAAGCAATATGAAGTGCTGCAAAGAAGTATAAGAACATACCAATGCGTAAGGAAGCCTTCAATATGGCTTCTTCAAGCCGATGCTCCTTCTCAAGGAGGCGTGCTCGCCGGGGTTCGAGGGTGGACTCGTGGCCGCCGGTCCACAAGGAAAGCGCGTCCGCAGCATCCTCCATAGCAGCCTGCTTCAGGGCTCTTTCTCCCCATTCCTCCAAAGGGCCAATGAACCGCCGCCGGATCCACGAGGGGTCTTCATAGAAAATTACGGCAGGATAGGGCTTCTTCGGAACCCTTACATTTTGAGACTCATCTTTAGAACGTCTTATAACCTCAGCCAATTGTGCGGCTTCCTCGGCAGCCGAACCCGGAAAAAGTAGGCCAGCATCCGACTCTTGCACGACCAACAGGTCATCTTGAAGTATGGGCTCAGACTCTGCTAAAGAATCGAGTAAGTTGGTGGCCACCTTCTTCCGCCGCTTAGATCTAGAACCAACCGCCGAAGACGACCGTTTCCTTCCTCGTGGAGCCTTGGCACGACGCCGGCCCACCTCATCTCCAACACCCTCGTCCCTACCACCCCCGCTTGGCGCTTCAACTGAGGATGACACGGCCATTGTCGACGCCACGGGTGGTGGTGCTACTATCGGAGCCCGATTAGCCCGCGACCGGGTGCCCAATGGCATACCAGCCGTGGGAGTGAGGTCTACTCCAGACTCTCCCGGAATAAGCGCAACACCGGTATCCCTCAGGGGAAAGCGGACCGGTGCGCGCGGTCGCAGTGTAGCTCCTGCGGCCGGAACCTGAGTAGGAGCACCATGTCCAAGGAGTACCCTTCTTTCCTCAACAATAATCGGGTTGACCCGATGAAGGTACCAGCCCGTAAACGACCCAACGCACCGGGGAAGGTGGTCAGCTTCAGGGATCATGAAGTGGGAGCCAGTGTTCAACCTCACGAAATGATGAGCGGCATCGCGAACGGCTTCGAGTGAAGGGACCGATGCAACTATGAAAGCCTCGAAAGGGACGCCCTGGTCATATCCAAGCTGCCGGGCGAAGCGATGCGGGTTGTACCGCATGAAAATGGCCGCACTATCCTGGTGAAATACCAGATAGCCTGGTCTGATTGCATACAAGTGCGTGGCCTCTCGGGGCCTCAAAGAAGGCACATTGTCTTTTGACCGGTCCCAGAGTTGCTGAGCTGGACCTGAAGGAGAAGATAAAACCCGGTCGGTAAATACCAATCCGCCAGCAGTAGTATAAGGGGCAATCAACGCCCGAATGGCCCCAAATTGAGTTGGGTCGGAGGCAGAAGCATTCACCAATCGCATAAGTCGCGGGAAGGTGTAGGCGTCGTAGAATGCGGGCCTCTGATGCATAGCAAAAGCACCCAACACGTGCATTTCGATCCAAGACGTGAAGTAATGAAGCGAAAAGTTTACTACATCTACGCTAGGAGTAGAGGTATTAGCCGCAGCACCCAACCCGTGATAGAGATGCGCCAATGCCGGGATGCCGACGGCCAGCCGTGTCCCCTCAGCAATACGATGAGCCAGATAGATAACCGAGACTCTCATGAAGCGGCGATTCATGGGGATGACGAACCAGCTAAGCCAGACGCTGACGAAACCCATGAAAAATGTCTCCTCATCCATGCCGGGAGCTGCAATAGATTCGAAAGACACCGGTGACATAATAGGAATGTAATACTGTGGCAAATCCGATTCCTTGGTCGGCAGCTTCTTTGGACCAAACCCAAAGGGGTCAGTGATATTTGCGAACTTTGGAGCTGTCTTCAACAGGACATCCTCGCGAAGGAAGCAAGCAATGAAGCTCTTAAAAGTAACGCCTTGCTCCTCAGATTCCGTGAACAGGCGGTCAAAGATGCCCAACGCCTTGATCAGACTTGGACGCTTATGGCGGACGACGTTCTCGCTAGACAGGCCGTCGAGGACTGCGGGCTCGGTCTCAAAGACGTACTCATTGGGAGACAGCAACTCCTCATAAAGTGCCCCCCGGATTGGCAGCCCCGAGATTTCATAAAATTCTTCCAAAGAGATCGAAACCTCGCGGTCCTCTGGAAGAAAAGTGTTGGTGGGGAGATTCCACTGGTTCAAGAACGCCTTAACCCACCAGACATGCGGGGATTAGTAGTGGAAGAGCGACGCATACATCCGTGGTAAAGCACGACCTTTTGCAGCCGCGCGCGATGGGCAGAAAGGATGTAACGAGCCCAGAGGAGGTAGCCCGTGGGGAGTCGAGGGGTGAGCCCTATCTTGTAGATTTGCCCCCATGGTTGGGCCTCACCCTGGCAAATACGCCGTCCCAGAATATCTATAGCTGGGATCGGATAGTTCGGGATACCAGTTGTCGAAGGCTCGAGCCGCCCCATCGGAGTCCAATTCGGCATCTCCACGGCAAAGACGGTCCTTGGAGGGTCCATTGGCAGAAACGGAAAGGTGGGCTCCGTTGGTACTTCGCAAAGGAAACTCCAGCGCCCCCGGATAATATGACCGTACCAAGTCCCCCACAAAAGCAAGTTGGTGCAGTTCGGGGCATGAGCCCTGATCACCGCCATCACTCCCTCATCAGATGGTGACCGAGGAAAGGCGGCCTCTGAGCGAGTGAAGGGAAAGTACGGAACGGAAGTCATTGTACCTGAAATAAAATAAGGAGAAACTGTTAAAAGCGAAGCCAGCAGTATATATATATATATGATTATATATATATATATATATATATATATATATAAAGATAGTGAAAGAAAGCAACAACGGACTTTTTTTGGGACCATTGGTTACAAAACATATGGGTCCCACAGAATCAGGATGACGACTCGTTAATAATGAGGCCAAGCAATTATAATGAGACAAAAGGAAGATTCTCATTAAATAGACTGTGGATTTCAAGTGACCCTGCACATTCTCCTAAAAAGAAATCCATTTTGGACTCTGTGATAAATCAAACAGAATCAAAGGAATTAAATTCCGAGGAAGAGACATTACAAACTTCTTCTTCTAGGTTGTGAAGGAGACAACTCAGGGCAAGGAAACCCCAAGAAGTCCCTATGGGAAGAACTTAGTTCCTTATAGGAATTAAATTCCTTTTTGAAAAAGGGAATTAAATTCCCAGAAATTTTTTTGTTCCAGAGCCAGAGCTCCTTGAGAATGGAATTAAATTCCATGGAAAAGACAACCGACACCATCATCTCCCTAATTAAGAGATCTACTATTTGAAGATTAAATGGTTTTCTGTTCTCATTGAAGAAATTGAAGAAAAATGGGTGCTTGTTAAAAAGGGAAAAAACCCTTAACATGGATTTAAAATCTCGAGAGTTATATGTGTATGGAAGTGCTTTGATCGTTCAAAGATCACTACCTGAAGAGATGGGTCTTCCCTGAACAGAGTTAAACTCTGAAGATTGTGGAGCAGAGAACTAAGCTCTGGAAAAGGAGAATTAAATTCTCAAAGGAAGAAAATTATCAAAGGAGGAAGATGAAAAGTGGAGGCGCTTTTGAAAAGACCCTTGCATTTATAGGATGTGATGGAAAACGTTTCATCTACCCTACTCCCTAGACAGATCCAACGGTCACAAAAGTGACAGCGTTGCATTCACGTGCAGACACGTGAGAGCAACGCTGTGGGGGCATTTGTTCCCTGATTAAAAATCAGGAAAAAAACTTCAAAAGAGGCATCACGTGTTCACACGTGACCAATGGTCACGTGTTGACATGTGACGGCTAAAGCAGCAGCACAAAACAGCACAGAGAAGGAAAGTCCATTCGGGGGTCACGTGCTCACACGTGACCAGGGGTCACGTGTCAACACGTGACTGGCTTTAAAAGCCTCACGGTTTAATAGAATTAAATTCTAAAAGTTCATTTAAATCTTTCCAAAATGGAGAAGGATTATGGAGAACCGTTGGATTAAAATCCAAGGGTGATTAAAAGGCACCAGTTTATGGAAAAATCTTAGACAAGGAAAGATCTCCCCAAATCCCACCGAAATAACAAATCGAATATCTTTGGATTAAAAATCCAACGGTGAATAAAATTCACCTAATAATCTAAAGGCTCAGATTAATGATGAAAACAAATCAAATCTTTCAATGAGAGATTTGCTAAACAAATTGATTCTTTTCCTCCTCTTATAAATAGGAGCCAAGAGAATTTTGGAAAGGAAACTTTAGAGAGAATTTTGGAGAGGAAACTTTGGAGAGAATTTTGGCATCTTGAAAATTCAGAAAGAAAACCCTAGGTGAGAAAAAGAAAGGGGATCAAAACTTCAGAAAAAAGAGAATTTAATTCTCAGAAATCTAAGAGTTTAACTCTTTTGCAAAGAATTTAGTTTTTTCCTCTAGTTAAGGATCTGCAAAGAGCACATCTTCCCATAAGTTGAGAATTTAATTCTCATCGGGTTGAGATCCGGCTATGCAGATCCAAAACTTAGAGGGGGAAACGAGTTTAGAGAATTTAATTCTCCCAAAGCAATAGGAATTTAATTCCTTCCAAGATAAAATTAGGGTTTAACCCTATATGAGAATTCAATTCTCCAAAATTATAGGAATTTAATTCCTTCAAGATGGACAGAACTAGGGTTTAACCCTAATCGAGAATTCAATTCTCTCAAGCTCACAGGAATTTAATTCCTCTTAAAATGAAATTAGGGTTTCACCCTATGCCAAAACTTAATTCTTTACATATATGGGAATTTAATTCCTCTAAAAAGAAAATTAGGGTTTAACCCTACCTTAGGAATAAAATTCTTCCAAAGAAAATAGGAATTTAATTCCTCTGAAGTTATAGTTGAGATTAAAGCCACAGAGAATTTAATTCTCAAAAGATAAAGAGATCTTCAAGCAGGAAAAGAACCAGGGTCACGTGTCCCTACGTGACCCCTGTAAAGATTCACAAAGAAGAACTCAGAGGCAACGCCTCACGTGCTCCACATGACCCCTGAAGCATAGAAAGAAAAAGCAAAAGAAATAGAAGCTTTGGGCGCTCTCACGTGTTACCACGTGACCCCTTGGCAAATCAGCACACAAATCCCCGTCACGTGTCAGCACGTGATGCTCCAAAATAAAATATAAAAAGTATTCAATACTTTTTTGCAGAACAAAATAAGGGGAATCTGGTCCCACCTTTGGGCGCTCTCACGTGTCCACACGTGACCCCTTTTTAGTGTTTTGACACTAATTTGAGATCTTTATTGCCAGTGTTTAACACTTATTTTTCTTAGTGTTTAACACTAATTTGAAAACCCTATTTGCAGTGTTTAACACTGTTATTTTCTAGTGTTTGACACTAAATCGAAAACTATATTTCCAGTGTTTAACACTGATTGTTCTTTTAGTGTTTAACACTAGTTTGAGAGTTCTGTCTTTAGTGTTTAACACTTTTGTTATTTAGTGTTTAACACTACTTTTAGCCAAATTGGCTAATCTTTCAGAAGCAAAGCCTCCTCTTCAACTGAATCTCAAAATTAAATAACATCCAGAGCTATAATGCTCGGTCGAAGATAGAAATGTTATCAAAGCCCTCAAAACTTTTGTGGACTGGAACCAGACAAATGTCAAATAGTCCAACAACGGGCCAGACTTAATTGGAGTTAGCCCAAGTTGGCCATAAGTTCTCAATCCAGACTTAACTGAGCCAATGTGCTTATAATATAATTGATCTTGGTTCCAAATTGGGCTACAGATCACGTAATCCACCTTGGTTCAAGGGTACATCTCTTCACTCTTTTGATATTTGTCGTTGAAATTCCTCAACGTCTTCAAAGAGGTGACGGGTCCCAACAACCATACATTTCATGGACTGTGGGGTCCTTAAACTCATGGACTATGATGTCCTTAACCTTGACCGTAATGTCTTAAAATTAACGACGGACTGTGGGGTCCTTAAACTCATGGACTATGATGCCCTTAACCTTGACCGTAATGTCTTAAAACTAACGACGGACTATGGGGTCCTTAAATTCATGGACTATGATGTCCTTAACCTTGACCGTAATGTCTTAAAACTAACGTCGGACTGTGGGGTCCTTAAACTCATGGACTATGATGTCCTTAACCTTGACCGTGATGTCTTAAAACTGATGTCGGACTGTGGGGTCCTTAAATCCACGGACTATGATGTCCTTAACCTTGACCGTGATGTCTTAAAACTAACACTGGACCACCATGTACCTAAACTGGTAACCGACCGCAATGTCACTAAACTAAACAATAGAGCCCACCTCCTCTAATTGCTCTTTTGTCGGATCTAAACGACCCCGTTAAGTCGATCTCAGTCTAACATTAGACTAGTGTATCCTTAACTAACGTTTAAGTTGATCTTAGTCTTAAATGAGGCCAACGTATCCTTAAACCCAAATCCCCAAGCCCAAATCTAAGAAAGATACGGATTTGGACTAGTCCACGCCCTACGGGCGACAACATAACTTAGTCTCCGTATACAATCTACGGGCAACCAAACACAAAAAAAAAACACCCACGACACGAAGTGACCATATGGAGAAGGAGAAAGTTGTTACCGCGGTGCGGTAGTGTAATTAACTGCAGGGGCTTGCGCCTACAGGAAAGAGCGTCCCCATAATCAAAAATCCCTTAAACGAGCGGGAATCTGACGAAGTCTTCTATATCGGCCGCATCCGTTTAAACCTTCGATACATGGTGCCATAAATCAACTTGGCATCTTCGGAGAGGTGGACGGATATCACCTATTAGCATCTGCCCCGAATCTCAGGCAAGACGTCTGTCGCGCCGTCTTTCGGAGGGGAACAAGAGTTTTATGCTGACTTCAATGTACTGGACATGCCGAACTTCAATGTGGTTCTAGGAATGGATTGGCTTGGAACTTTTTATGCTACCATTGACTGTCGTCAAAGGAGTGTAGTATTCGAGATTCCAGACCATCCGGTCTTCTATTTCAAAAGCGGAGACCATACACTGGAGCCAAGTACCTACAAAGCGAAGCCAAGAGAAGCAGTAGTTGCAGCAGCTCAAGCGGAGGAAGAATCAAGATCAGATGTGGTTCGAGAGTTCGACGATGTATTTCCTGACGATATATCAGGTTTGCCTCCCGATCGAGCTCTTGAATTCAGTATTTATTTAGTACCAGGAGCACAACCGGTGATCAAAGCACCTTATAGATTAAGTCCAGAAGGTTTGAAAGAAGTCCGAATACAGTTGGACGAATTATTGACGAAAGGATGGATTCGTCCCAACACTTCAAGTTGGGGATCACCTGTACTACTTGTGAAGAAGAAGGAAGGTTCATACAGAATGTGCATCGATTATAGAGCCTTGAACGAAGTCACTATAAAGAACAAGTATCCACTCCCGCGCATCGATGATTTATTCGATCAGCTAAGTGGATCTTGTATTTTCTCTAAATTGGATCTTCGTTCAGGTTATCATCAGGTGAAGGTCAAGGAAACTGATATTCACAAAACAGCTTTCAGAACTCGCTATGGACATTACGAATTTCTCGTGATGCCATTTGGAGTGACCAACGCACTCGCAATATTCATGAACCTAATGAATCAAGTTTTCTGGGAGTACTTAGACAGGTTTGTTGTTATCTTCATCGACGACATACTGGTGTATTCTAAGAATCGGAAAGAGCATGCAGAACATCTACGAATTGTCCTAGAAACTCTTCGACAACATCAGCTCTATGCCAAGTACAGCAAGTGCGAGTTTTGGCTAAAGCAAGTTGGTTTTCTTGGACATATCGTATCAGGAGAAGGAATCTCGGTGGATCCAGCAAAAGTTTCAGCAGTTAGCGAATGGCCTACACCAAAGTCAGTGAAGGATATTCGGAGTTTCTTGGGTTTAGCTGGATATTACAGAAGATTCATTGAAGGATTTTCGAAGATAGCAACACCCCTGACCAAGCTCACATGTAAAGATGAAGATTTTGTGTGGTCAGAAGCATGCGAACAAGCTTTCGTAGAACTCAAGTCAAGGTTGACATCAGCACCTATTCTTGTTATACCAGATCAATCTGGAGGATTCGAAGTGCATTGCGATGCATCCGGTAAGGAATTAGGATGTGTTCTACATCAGCACGGTAAAGTTGTGGCTTATGCTTCAAGACAGCTGAAGATTCATGAGCGCAATTATCCGACGCATGATTTGGAATTGACAGCCGTCATCTTTGCTCTCAAGATTTGGCGCCATTATCTACTTGGTGAACGAGTGAACATCTATACAGATCATAAGAGCCTGAAGTACGTGTTTACTCAGAAGGAGTTGAATATGCGGCAGAGAAGATGGTTAGAACTCATGGCGGACTTTGACATCAACTTGCAATATCACCCAGGGAAGGTGAATGTGGTACCTGATGCACTTAGTCGCCAACCATTAGCAATGAATCTCACCGCTCAGTGGAAGCTTCAACAAGACTTGCATCAGATAGAAATTGAAGTAGTCATGCCAGGTAATGCTTCAAGTTTGATGAATTTATAAGTTCAATCAACCATTGTCAATCGGATCAAACCAGCCCAAGCAAGTGATGCTTAGTTGCAAAAGATAAGAGAACAAGTGGAGAATGGACTCAGAACAGACTTCATCATCCATGAAGACGGATCTTTGAGATACGACAGCAGATTGTGTGTACCAAAAGGCCCTGTTCGGGAAGAGTTAATGAAAGAAGCTCATAGCTCTCCCTACTCAGTACACCCTGGAGGTACCAAAATGTACAAAGATCTACGTCAGAATTATTGGTGGCATGGAATGAAGCGTGAAGTAGCCAGAAGCGTCGCAAAATATTTGGTGTGTCAGCAAGTAAAGGCTGAACATCACAGGACTGCTGGATTACTTCAACCGTTACCAATCCCAGAATGGAAGTGGCAACACATCACGATGGATTTTGTGACTGCTCTTCCTCGCAGCACAAAGGGTAACGATGCCATATGGGTCATTGTGGATCGACTCACAAAGTCGGCTTACTTCATCCCATTTCGAGTTGGCCAATCAACTGAGACACTAGCAAAGAGTACATAGAGGTAATAATCTATTTAAAAATTTAAACTCTTCATAATGTACTATCTCTGATACCCATGAACTCATACAGGAAATTGTGAGACTTCATAGAGTACCGGTCTGCATTGTCTCCGATCGCGACACCAGGTTTCGATCGCAATTTTGGCAGAGTCTGCAGGCGAGCTTGGGAACAAGTCTGAAGTTTAGCACGGCTTATCATCCACAAACAGATGGTCAGTCTGAGCGAACTATTCAGATCTTGGAGGATATGCTCAGAGCATGTATGTTAGACTTCAAAGGATCGTGGGAAAATCACCTACATCTTGTGGAGTTTTCGTACAACAACAGCTACCAAACGAGCATAGGAATGTCACCTTTTGCAGCATTGTATGGAAGGAAGTGTCGATCGCCATTAAGTTGGGACGACATTGGAGATAGGGAACTTCGTGGACCAGAGATGATAGTAGCGACTGTTGATGTGGTTCGTACTATCAGGGAAAGGATGCGCATAGCCCAAGATCGACAGAAGCACTGGGCTGATGTAAAGAGACGTCATCTAGAGTTCCAGCCAGGAGATCATGTGTTCTTGAAGATATCTCCGAACCGTGGAGTGATTCGATTTGGAAGACGGGGTAAGCTAAGTCCGAGATATATTGGATCGTTCGACATACTCGAACGAGTCGGTGAAGTGGCATACCGTTTAGCGCTTCTACCTACATTGGAAGGAGTGCATAACGTGTTCCACATATCCCAACTCAGAAGGTATGTGAGTGACCCCAGCCATGTTCTTGATCATTTCGAGCTCACTATACAGCCTGATTTATCTTGTGAGCAACAACCTGTGGAGATCCTGGACAGGAAAGTGAAGACACTTCGGAACAAGGAAGTTAACTTGGTCCGAGTGATGTGGAGGAAAGACACTCTAGGAGAGTCCACTTGGAAAAGGGAGGATGAAATGCGTACTAGATATCCACACCTCTTTGTAAACTAGTCCTCAAATAAAAGTTGTAAATTTCGAGGACGAAATTTTTGTAAGGAGGGTAGACTGTAACAACTCCATTTTTAATGTACAAAGAATTGATTTAAATTCAAAGTATACTTGGAGTATTTAATGCTGCTGATATCTCTTTAAGTATTTATTTCACACCATAATTACAAGAAGGAGCTTGTAGCTCATTGGTAATACCTTGCACTGCTGAACCAAGCCACCAGAGTTCAAATCCCATACCCCACATTATTTTTAATATAGATTTTTTAAAAAACCTTTAGAATACTAACAGTTACACGTGCTTTTCTCACAAAAACCCCACTACCCATGAAAAGTTAGAAGTACCAGCAGTTACCCCCGGCGACCCCCTACCTCCAGCAACCCCGACTCGGCCTGACTCGGCCGAGTCGGCCGGCGCCGCCGGCCGGACTCGGCCGGACGGTCGAGTCTCCAACTACAAATGTGTGCCTTTTGGTCTCCCCTACCCCCTGCACACTTTAATTTCTCAGATCGCTTCCAGAGAGCACAATAACTCTCATTCAATCCATTTTTAATGCATTTTTCCTATTTTTTTTTACATATTTTAATTAAAAACCCTACACCTACCCTAACCCTAGCCTAACCCTATAAATACACCCCTACCTCCTACCCTCTCATCCCAAAATTCTGAGCCCACTCTCTCAAAATCTCAAGAAAACCTTGTGTACTTTGGAAACGAGCGAAAGGCGAAGCGCCGACGAAAACGATGACGAACTTTCGGTGATCGTGCTAGGAACTCTTGGCGACAAATCGACGCACCGACGAATCCCCTACTTCCCTCTCACTCTCGTGTTTGTCCAAAACCGTAAGTCCCATTCTAACCTCTCTCTCTCTTTTCTAAAATACGAATTTACAAACCCGACGGAATCGGAACAAATCCGATTTCCGATTCGGTTTTCTATAAAATTTCACTTCTCACCAATTCAACCATGCTTAAATATCTTATTGTTGACTGTTAAATATTTAACAAACAATTTGAACAAGTTTCATCACATGAAATGATAGCCTTTCCAATTTATCATATTTTTTTCACTTAAATACCACAATATTTCGATTTCACATTTAACCCCCTTAATCTTGCTATACATTTAAACTAGAATACGAGGTAATGACCTACCTCCACACACACGCAAATACAACCTAAAACGATATCATCAAAAACTTAGAATACAATAAAACAATACTTTCATTTAAATACCATATTCTTAATAAAACCATTCCTAAAAGTTTTAGATTTGATATACTTTTAAATAAATACCTCTTATTAGGAAAATATGATAAGTTGTGGACATCGGTCGTTTATCTAAACCTGACTTTGTGGTGTCTAGGCTAGGCAAGTGAGAAAGGTAACTTCAAAAGGCCCGTCTCACGGTGATTCGTGAGCGGATCCCTCCTTTCCTTATTTGTACTTACCTGGCCACAATTGGCGGTGAAGAGGCGATTTGAGGCATCTAACGACTTGTCGTTTAGACCATTTAGAAATAGTCTAGTTGACTCAGGAAACCCCAGAACCTAAAATATGGAAAATTGAAATTTTTACAAATAAATACCATTTACTTTATAAAACCGTTTTCTAAAGGATTAGTATTTATAAAATCTTTGTAAAGCGCCGCTACAACCCATTTTTGGGGAACCCGTTCGGGATGGTGCGGATTATCGCATATCCTCGGGCTTAGTAGTGCGAGATTCAGAACTCCGCAAGGAGCATTCGGTCTCGAAAGGTTTAAAATACGACATCTTAAGAAAAATGAGATATTTGGATTATAAAATATTTATTAAAATTATTTTTGTATAAATATATGTATATTTATCATTTAAATATCTATTTCATTATAATATAAATGTTCCACCTTTTTCTAAAAAATCACAAGAATAAATTTACACTAAAATACCATGAAATTCAAATAAATCAATATTACAGATAAATACCTTTATTTATAAAACTAGGATATTTTCACTAGAAATGTCACAATATAAAATCCACCCTCATTACAACTCTAAAGACGAATAATAAATACTTGGGGTGTATCGTGAAAACTATACAAAAGTATTTTTACATAAAACCCCCTCAAGTTTTATAAATTACCCTAAGGACCCTAGTAAATATAGGACTTCGATTTACATCTCTACTGTCTGACTCGGGTTTGAGTCTGATCATAATCCGACTTGAATATGATTCAAGTACCATATAAATCTACAATATTACAATTCAACATGAACACACGAATCC
Source organism: Agapanthus africanus (assembly GCA_030015575.1). Classification (NCBI taxonomy): domain Eukaryota; kingdom Viridiplantae; phylum Streptophyta; class Magnoliopsida; order Asparagales; family Amaryllidaceae; genus Agapanthus; species Agapanthus africanus. Next base: position 854,123,981 of record JASDDO010000024.1, read on the forward strand.
ATGAATCCAGTTATCAATCTATTCAACTTGACTGAACCAAACCATGGATATACTTTCCATTTACATGATTCCAGTTTACATCCGTTACTGATATCATGGTTTCAGTCAGTCATCCAACTATACAATTTATACAATACAATATAACAATACAATCAAAACACTACGGGGTTTAAGGGGTAGATTGGTACGGAAGGTGTTAAAAGTGGCACGAGACAGTAAGATTAAGACACCTAACATGAATCCTGTTGCTGTTGTACCGTGGCATAACGGTTCCTTGTACTTTCAGTTTGCCCTGGTCTCTAGCATATAGAGACCCCTCTCGTATACACTGGCATCCTTCTGTACCAAGCTACAAACAACAACGTTAACACAATATTCTACAACTTTAAAAGATACATTCTTATTCTGTCTTTTCTATTTCTTCCTTAACTTTGGGACTAACCGAGCGACCTGTTCGCTGACGACATTCTATTTCTTTCTTCTTTGAATGTCGTCAGGTTATCTGGACACAGCAGAGATCTAGTCCACCAGTGAAGACTTGGATCAGTTCCTCGAAAACCCCGAGCTCTAGACATTGTACATTTCCATTCAGTACCTTTAATTTTTTGTTATGCCATTGTTTAGGCATCGTTTTTACTTCAGTTGTATTTCCTTTTCATGCATTGTACAAAAGAATGTTAATAAATAAAGTTGCTGTTATTTTTATATCTCTTGTTTCTTGTGATTACTTTTATATTGCTTAGATACGCTTAGCGTATTTACTTCACAGTAAATACGTAGCGGACCAGTCGCGTCCCCTTCGCCGTATATCGGGAAGCGGGGCGTGACAATAATAGAGTAGAAAAAGAGAAAGAAAAGATTATGAGCATTCCTACATCACTTACACTCTGCTCCTAGCAAGTGTGTTGTGCGAGTTGCTTCACTTAGGGTCACTTGAGGGTCTCTTGAAGTGAAGCTAGAGCCTTGAATCGTTTCTCTCGAGTGGATCGTCTTCGGCGAGTGAGGACCGGTTTGCAAGCACTATCCGAAGCATATTGGAGGCCTAGTTAGAGTTCACAAGTTTGTCACAAGAACCTTACGAGTTCTTATGGACACTACAACGACCTCCGGCGCACAAGCTCGTTCCCTAAGATCAAAAAGCATAAGAAGGGGTCTTCCGCGATTAGATGGGCATGCTACGAAGGTAGCTAACCCCTCGAACTCATAGTTTAGATATAAATGAAATGATACCACTCTTAAATACAGAGGCGCCTTTTAAGTGAACCGGCACTATAGGAGATTGAGAACTCCGTAGTTAAGCGTGTTCGAGCCAGGGAAGTTCTGGGATGGGTGACCCCTGGTCGGTCCGGTTCGCCCCGAAGGAAAAAACCGTGTGATTTCGGCCAGAGCGGACAATACTCTCTGTATTGGGGATAAGGTGTGACAGCCGGCCTTCTCCATGCCAAGAAGAAAATTATGTAATAAATAAGTTTGATGTAATTTTCATGCATGAATGTAAAATAAATGGGTAAAAAGCCAAAGTTTTGAAAAGCCCACGGCTCATGTGCAAAAAGAAACAAGCACATAAGATATGGGAAGGGCAAAATTCCATTTTGTAAAGCCCAAGGGGCTATGTGTAAAATCGTAAGCCTATATAAGACAACATGATAATGAAATGATGAACAATAATTCATTCCCCTCAAAAGCTTGGGTTTCTGCGCCCTTCTCCTTCTTCAAGGTTCTAAAACTTCTTCCCCTTTTGAATTAAATCAAGAGTTTAACCTTTTTTTTCAAAAAATAAATAGTTTTCATCATAAAACCCTTGAAGGGGAGACCGGATCTTCCATCAAATCTCCAAAAAGGGAGATTTTTAAGTCTCACCCCCTTTTTTCGAAGATCCAGCCAACAGAGAGGAATAGGAAGGAGACCCATCTCCAAAAACCCCACTTCAGGAAGATCCAAGGCTCAAAAGAAGATCCAGGGCTAAAGGGGAGAAAAAAAGGGTCCCCTTTGATCATCTCCAAATATTTTTGGGAGTTCAACTCCACTTGTCAAGATCTTTTGGAGTTTAATTCCATAAATAAAACCCTTTTAGGAGTTAACTCCATTCAAAATTTTTTGGAGTTTAACTCCATAAATAAAAAATCCTTTTTGGAAGTTTAACTCCATTCAAAATCTTTTGGAGTTCAACTCCATTGATAAAAATCCTTTTCGAGAGTTAAACTCCTCATTCCGGGGCTAAGCCCCTTCTTTCCGCTAACGCCCAGCACCTAGCACCCAGCGCCAACGTGCCGGGCGCACCCAGCGCCAGCGCCCAGCGCCTACATGTCTTTAGGACATTACTCACTGTTTTTTTCTTCTTTCCTTTTTTCATACACTCGACACTCAAAAAACGTCCCCCGCTAAAAAATTCCTAACCGGGCGCTGCCCCGCAAGGGGGCTGCTAGCCCCCTTGATCCCCAGCTCGCTATCCGGATAGCGGGACCCCCGTAAACTCTGCGAGACCCCCGGTATACCTAAAACCCCTCAAGGCACACATGTACGCACACTGCACATTGAGTTTGCATGACTAGTTTGACCTGTCAATCGGAGGTTCCTTCGCTTCAAAGGCGAGGGGTAATTAACGACAGCTTAGTCCATGGCTGCCAGAGATTCGGATTCACAAAATCAATAAACCCCAGCCTACCCTAGGCAGGGGAATCTGTATACGCCCGATAAGCGACGTGTATTTTCCATCTCAATAGGGTGACAAAAAAAACCCTACAACTGGTTTCGCCTTGGATGACGACACTTATGTCTGCTCCCTAAACTTGCAGTCTTGAAAAGAGTATACCCATTTGATGAACCTATCCGAGTCATCAACCAGAGTTCGAAAGCCTGAGAAGATACCAAAGGAGGGCCCTCGTCATACCAAAAAGAGGCTCCCGCCGCGCTCCTGAGTGGTCTCTGACAACGAAGTCTCCGCCGCTCTCTACATAGAGCCTTTATCATGAAGTTCCCACCGCTATCCACAATTAAGTCCCCGAAGCAAGCCCCTTTCACTCAGGCGAAACATGGTCCCCGAAACGGGAGCCCCTTAACCCAAGCGAAGAGGGGTACCCGAAGCGAGAAACCCTGGCCCAAGCGAAGAGGGGTCGCCGAACCGAGAACCCCTAACTCAAGCAGAGAGGGGTCCTCGAAGCGGGAACCCCCTGGCCCAAGCAAAGAATGATCCCCGAAGTGGGAGCCCCTATCCCAAGCCAAGAGGGTCTCTAAAGCGGGAACCCCAAGTCGTAAGCGCAAGAAGGGGTCCCGATGGTGGGTGGCACCAACGAAAAGAAAGGAGCGGCAGGCTATACGCTCCACGTTCTCAATCGTGGCCCACATTCAATGCCACGATACCAAAATGCCTACAAGGCTATAAAAGCTCCTCTTTTACATCGAAGAAAGGGTTAAGCACTCATAATCATTTCGAAGCACTCAGAATCATTCTTGATCACTAAAAAAATCATAAAGCACTGCCACCAGAGCCCTGAAGAACATCAAGAAACACTCAAGAGTCCAAATTCTGAGGAAGAAGAAGAAGAGAAATGTTTAAACAAACGTATGTATGGAGCAGTGAATCTCCTCTTCTAGGTAATTTCCTAAACTTCAGTGGTGCTCTGAAAATTCCTGTGCGCCAATTATGCTTCATGTTTCAACTACTTTGAAAACAAATGATTTATAGGATGCTCAAATAAAAGAGTTATCCTCAGAAATGCAAAATAAAATAACTCTGCTGAGAACTATTCAATAATATAAAATCCTTCGTTAAGTTTTATGATGGCATTTCGAAATCAAGTTACGGAATGCTTTCAAAAGTTATCCTCTCCCGGATGCTCCTCAGAGTTATCCCCATGTATTCGAATGCTCGTTTGAATTATCCCTCACGTGACTTCCTCTTAACGGACTCCGTGAACGTATACATGGGTCGAAATGATGAACAAATGCACATACACACTGAACATGAAACCATGTGATAAAGATTTAGCTCCAAAATGATAGCGGAGACCCATATAAAGTTTTGAACTAACCTTAAATGATGGCAGTGGTCCCTGAAGCTCCAAAAGAATAGTGGAGACCTACCAGCACTAAGAACTCCTGGCGGAGACCCCTCAAAAGGGTTCTCGCGGGCGAAGACCCTTCAATAGTCTCTGCACCTACAAACACGTGATTGCACCACTTTAGCGGGGCCCACGCCAATCATAACCTTTTGGCGGAAACCCTAAAGGTCTACACTTTACTAAACCCATGTGGTGGCACCCTGGTGGGTCCCACGCGCACTAAAAACCCATGTCGGGCAGCTCAAAGCCCCATGTACTATTTGTCCAACTTGTTTTAACATCTTTCATATGATTGAAAGTGTACTCTAGCACCACCAAAGGGTTAAAACCGGCATCAAGCATGCAATTTTCAAAAAATCTTGGTGCTAAGCTACACTATCTAAAGATCTAACTAGATTATTAGGGTTTTAGTATGAGATATATAAACTTTAACACAAAGTGAAGGAGGCAACAACCTTTGAAGACCGAGTCCTTCACTTTAATAGCTCCGGGTTGTAGTCCCTACGACTCCTTGTAGCTCCACTTGAAGAAGTGCACGAATTTGCTTCGCGATATTTGTGTTGAAGATGATCCACCCGAAGTTTCTCTAATACAAGCTACTTCTTCACTAATCTAGTATTAGTGAAGGAAACACCCTAAATTCAAGTGCTAATTAAGCGTAGGATGGTGAAGTAGGGGTTCTAAGCTCACTAGGTTTGTCTAAAGCCCTATGGTTCACATCACATGTGAGGGTTAGGGCTTGGAGGAGGAGGAGGAGGAATATGGAGAGAGCCAGAGAGAAAATGAGCTCAAGCACAAAATGGCTAAGGCAAAACCAAGTCAAGAAAATATGGCTCCTCTCATATGCTCACTTATTGAAGCATGCTATTAAACTCAATAATAAAATAGCAACCATACTTCAATAGTGTAAGCAAATGAAATAAAAAAATGCAAAGCCATGCTTCACCCATTCCTTTAAAAGTCTCCCCATTTTCCACCTCCTTTTCTATTTTCCAAAAAATAGAAAATCCAACCATGCTTCATAAATAATAATAATAATATAACACACACACACACACACACACACATCATATATACATATATTAATATATATATAGAGAGAAGAAAATAATTAATGAGCAATAATATTAGTTAATATATAATTATATCAAATATCAAATATATATCATATTATTAAATCAACACTTGATTCAATAATCTGGTTATATCACATATAACCTACTAATATCATTTATCTGTATATCACAATATCAAATCAACACTTGATTCAATAATCCAGTTATATCATATATAACCTAACCGATACCAAATTACCGCCAGATTAGAATACGATATCACATACTCGTATTTAATCAGGCCCATCGCATATATCAACATATGTGCCCTACTTCATTTCGCTTGAACTAGGAAACCTCTGTGTGAGACTCTAAAGACACGTCAATACGCCAGCAGTAGGTAATGATCACATCAGTTACCCACAAGCCGTCAACGGTACTAGCTGGACGTAACGGCTACCCAGGTATTGAGCGAATAGAAGATCAACAAGCAAGCTTGTACAAACTTCTATGAAGCCTATAAGTAACACTTACTGTACAGTCCGGTCTCTTCGTCTGATATGTCGCATATCAAGACTAGGGGTGGAATCGTCAGACCCCAGTAACTTGATAAGTGATGCCGATGTATGGCTCATAACGGTTCGAGAAACTATTGATAACACTTACCAGTAAATCTCATCATCCCTGGTTAGGGACTTACTGTTATAGCTAATTGAGTATAACGCAACATCAACTCCCAATACCGGGAGAGACGAAACTCCTCCTATCGCTCACTGCCTCCATGTGACTCGGGATTGTACCCAAAATCCACCTGTTTGCACAACTCCTTTGAGCCGTTGTAGGGAAGAAATCAAAGCACAATAGGAACCACACAAGACACTATGATGATTTCGGGTCTACAGACCAACCTGTACCAGTGTCACAAGAGAACTGCTACCTGACGATAGGTATGGTACCATCTAGAAGTTCTCGGCGAGTCCTATTCGGTGTACCCATTCTCTAATGAGCACCTGTATACAATCTTTGATGTCAAACACCAATGGTTATGGGATCAACCATTGTCCCATACAGGGTCAAGAAACGTACACACTAGTCTACTCTGGAATATCGATGCCCTGTCTCGATATCCCCTCGACTAGGAACAATTAAAGAATGTGCTTGTAGACTACACAAGTCCCAGTAGTATGATTCACATCATAGTCCTGGTAGTCAAGCAAGCATTCTACGGGCTTTATCAACATGTATCAGAGAGACAGTATAATAATACAAGTGTACATGTTAAGATAAATAGCAACCAGATAGCATACTATCATGTCGAGCAAGAAAGTCCTCTATATATATGTCCAAGCATTGACTATATTATACAATAATGGCCTCTAGGGCATACATATTCCTAACAATCTCCCACTTGCACTAAGTGTAAGTCGATGTCGTGCACCCCGCGGGGTCGCGGGGAGGTGGAATACGTAAAAAACGATTTTTACGGGCTTCACAACACCGACTCGAACTCCAGGATCGATACTAAACCCTAACTAACAAAACTGTATGAGGTTAACTACTCTGATAGAAAGTTATACCTCACAAAAGAAATGAGCATAGAAAAATGAAGATGGCTGTTTCCCCCAATCAGAGCAAAGCTCTGTTTGAAATTCAAATTTCAAAAAAATTGAAGTAACGCTTCAGATGCAGCGCCAAGTGCGCTGCGCCCTAGGCAGCGCACTATGTGTGCGCTAGCGCAGGGCACGCTGCGCTCTCAGCAGCCCACCACGTGTCAAACACAGGTGCGCTAGTGCAAGGTGCGCTGCGCTCTGAGCAGCACACCACGTGCAAGGCATGAGTGCGCTAGCGCTGGAATTAAAAAAAACTCCTCACCGTTAGATCAAAAGATCTAATTATAATGATAAATCATTAATTAATCAGAATTAAATTCTGCTATGGAAAGATCTTCCAATCTTATTAAAAAAAAACAAGAAGATTGCCTTCTGTAAAACAGAAGCCCTAGGATTAAAGATCCAATGGTGGGGAAACATCCCCAAGTCAATCAAAGAAAAATCTCTTTAACTGATTCAACAAATCGGCTTGCCCTATATAAAGGCCCCAAGACTTCAAGTCTGATATAGAAAACACCCCATAAATTTTGAAAAATTCAAAGAAAAAAGAGCAAGCTCTTGCAAGAAGATACTTCTTCAAGGTAAAGATGATGGATGATGAACACAGAGATGAAATCATCTCATAGAAAGAAAAATTTATTTCTTTAAAAAGATCATAGATCTACAAGACAAAAAGTCTTTCACAAAAGAGATCAAAAGACCTCATCATAAAATAAAAGAAGAACATAATTCTTCTCACAGATCATGGATTTATAAAGGCAAAGCCTTTCATCAAAATAAGAGATTGAAAATCTCTCCTGCAAAATAAGAACTGTTGTTCTTAAATCTTGAGACAAAGTCTCTTTTAAAGAAAAAAACATAAATTTGTTCCCAGATCATAAAATTGATCAGATGTGCTTTGCGCTTTTGAAATGCGCCTTGCGCTCTTGAACTGCGCTTCTGCGCTCTTTGGACCGGCGCTCAGCGCCAAATGCGCAACGTGTCAACCAAGTATGCGCCAATTAACAACTTGCGCTTTGCGCTTCTGAAATAGCGCACTGCGCTCATGGGCTGGCGCTCAGCGCCAAGCGCACCACATGTCACTCACGTGTGCGCCACTAAATTAAAAGCGTAATGCACTCATGGAATAGCGCTCAACGCTCATAAACTGGCATCATGCGCTCATCATCTGGCGCCTAGCGCTAAGTGCGACACGTGTCCCTTACATGTGCGCTACTTGGCAGAAGCGCACTGCGCTCTTTGACTGGCGCAAAGCGCCTAGCGCGCTACGTGTTGCGCTGACAGAACATAAATTGTTCTTTAATAAGCCCAGAGCTCTGATGAACGCTCAGTATTCAATACAAGATAAAAAAAATTCAAAAGGGCCAAGCCCAAATAAAGACCCAACAGCCCAGAATAAAAATGTTAAACATTTATTGGACTTAGCCCAAGATTGGCCATAAGTCCTCAACCCATATTAATTGAGCCCGTCCGCTCATAAATATTTCAACAGATCTTAGCCCCAAATTGGATTACAGATCTTTCAACTAACTCACATCGGTTCGAGGGTATATCTCTTTACTCCTCTGATATTTGTCGTTGTAATCCTTCAACGTCTTCAGAGAGGTGACGGGTCTCGACAACCACACATTTCATGGACTGTGAGGACCTTAAACTCACGGACTATGATATCCTTAACCTTGGCTGTGAGGTCTTTAAACTCAAGGAATATGATGTCCTTAACCTTGACTGTGAGGTCTTTAAACTCACGGATTATGATGTCCTTAACCTTGATTATGAGGTCTTTAAACTCATAGACTATGATGTCCTTAATCTCGACCGCGATGTCTTTAAACTAACATTGGACCGAGATGTCCTTAAACTAACATTGGACCGTAATGTCCTTAAACAAATCGACCGCAATGTCCCTAAACTAAACAATAGAGTCCAAATGCTCTTTTGTTGGATCTAAATGATCCCGTTAAGTTGATCTTAGTCTAAAATTAGCCTAACGTATCCTTAACATACGTTTAAGTTGATCTTAGTCCCAAATGAGGCTAACGTATTCTTAAACCCAACCCCTAAACCCAAATCTAAGAAGATACGGATTTGGACTGATACACGCCCTACGTGCGACAACATAAATTAGTCTCCGTATACAATCCACGGGCAACCATAAACAAAACAAACACCCACGACACGAAGTGACCATCTGGAGAAGGAGATAGTGGTTACCGCGATGCGGTAGCATAATTAACTACAGGGGCTTGCGCCTGCAGGGAAGAGCATCCCCACAATCAAAAACCCCTCATGTGAGGGGGAATCTGATGAAGTCCGCTACGTCAGCCGCATCCGTTTAAACCTTCGATACATAGTGCCATAAATCAACCTGGCATCTTCGGAAAGGTGGACGGATAGCACCAATTAGCATCTGCCTCGAAATTCAGGCGAGACGTCTACCGCGTCATCTCCGCGTCTTTCGGCGGGGAACAGATTCTGGTACGCCCGGTGGGACCTTTTCCACTTTACACTCCACACTTCTTGTGTCGTGTTCGAGAACGAATCGCGGTTCGGTATGATTGCCCTTGGGTTCGAGGTACTAAGATTTGGTGTCTTGCTTGGTGCAGAAAATGAAAGATCAATGGCGTCTACCTGCACAAAATGCTCCAGCTGCAACTGCGACTCCCGTTCCGCCTCATCTGGAGGTGTAACTTACGGGCCCCAGGCGGCCTCCCTTTTCACAATGCCGGTAGAGCAGGTAACGCAGGCTACCACCGGGTTGTTTTTCGGGACCATGCTCCCACCAGTGAGAGTTAACATCCCGTTGCCGCAAGAAGCGCAGACGAATTCAGTCTTTGATTGGCTCACTACCACCACGGCCCCTTTCAACAGGTCATCCAATGCCAAACCAGCAGCATCAGTCTTCGATAGGCTGAGCCTGAACTCCAATGGGCCCGTCAAGAAGCCCATGATACCTGAAGCGGCCATCCCAAAGCGGATAGCCATTCTTGCTCTCCAGGTTACTAAAGAAGATTCTTCCGTCAAAGGATTAGTCTTTACAAGGCTGGCCACTCCGGCTCCCGTTCCGGCTCAAAGATCTGTCTTTGACAGATTGGATACTGCTGCTCAATGGACGTCGGTCTTCAAGAGGCTGGTACCAGCAGCGTCTCACCAGAACAGGGGGCATGACAAAGCCATCCCCATAGCTGAGCCAACACCATCTGCGCGACATGCTCACCGTCGTCACTGGCGCCGAGTAAGGAAGGCTGGGGGCAGCTCTCCGTCTGGATTTACTCCACCAGCTTCAACGGTGGAGATCGATGCTACTGTTCCAACCGAGAACAGCTTTGAACTGCTTAACAAGGTACACAGGAACTCTCCTACTGTAGTGCTAAAGAGATCTCCTCCACCCGTGGAGAGTGCACCAAAGGCGAAGCCAAAACAATCCCTCCAGTGGCTTTCTTCCAAAATTTACAAAGTCTGGTGACAGGTTCAGGACTCAGTAATTGATCAAGATTACTCTCGCCGACAGAAAAAGATAAAAGTTCGGCAAGAAAAGGACCATCCTGTCAAGCCACAAAAGGCGACAGCTACCTGGGTTCCCGCTGCAACGGCTCCCTCCACTTCAACTGCTCAAAAGAGAAGGAGGCCAGAGAAAGCCCCCATAAATGCGGCAAACCGTAAAAGCGCTGAATCTAAACGCCCCAAGTCCGGGGGCATGATGGTACATACCGTTTATATGGCTTCCGGAAAAGAGGAAAGCTGTGCTTCTACGGGTCATCGACCGCTTATCCGGTCAATAACGAAGGCTCAGGAACAATAACAGCAGAAGGTTCAGGAGATGCTGACTGCAATGGCCACACTCACTGGGCCAAAAGAAAATCCAGAGACCTCGGAACAGTGTCAGGAACAAGAAACTGATACTGAGTTCCTCCGAAGAATGCTCGAGAGGAAAAAAAAAAGGAGGCTGCGGAACAGGCAGCCAATATAAAACAAATGGCTCTCTTGTTCCGAGACATGGCTGGGATGATGTTACAGCCAGAAGCTCCAGCTGAAGACCCCCCGATCATCATTGAAGACGACAGAGGGGAGACATCGAAACCTCCTCCGGCTCTTTCAGTAGCCAAAGAGGAAACCATTTCCAAGGCCGCTCTGGATGACTACATTGCTCAGCAAATACGAGCTCACCAGGCTAATGAAGCGGCCGGCCAAGTTGTTAAAACTGGGCGACCATATCCAGGCTGGTATGACCAAATAAAGTACCCGCCGGGATATACGATCCCTAAATTTTATGTATATAAAGGGACGGGCAATCCCCACCAGCATGTCGCCCAGTTCAGGGCTCTATGTGGCAACACCGGAGGTGATGATAAATTGCTACTTCACCAATTTGTCGGCAGCTTGTCGGAAACGGAATTCGAGTGGTACTCTGAACTCCCGAACGACTCTGTCAAGACATTTGCGGAGATGGAGCTGTTATTTATGCAAAGATTCGCAAGCGCTAGCGAGCGCACCCCAATCACAGCATTGATTAACGCCAGGGTAAAGCCAGGCAAGACATGGGTTCAATAAGCAATACGATGGCGGAATCTGTGGTCGAAATGCGAACAGCGCATCGAAGAAGCGCCGGCGGTGGGCATGTTTGTGGGCACTCTTGATCCGCAGGCGAACATCTTTCAGTTCATGATGTTTTCAAGCCGACTACTTTCCAGGCCTTGATTGACAAGCTGGCCCAAATGGACCAGATGGGTCATAGACCATCTTCCTCAAAAGCAGAGCCTCAGAACGAGAAGGGAAAAGGGAAAGCGATCGTCGTCGCCAATGATCAACAGCAGCCCAGTGGTCTGAGACCAGTTGATCGCCAAAATGATAGAACTTGATCTCTTGGAGATAAAATGAGACGCCCTTACTCGTTCCCTCGAGACAAGACGAAGAGGTTATTCGAGCTAGCACTGCGCAACAGGCTCATCACTCTGCCGGAGCCAAGACGTCCAGCGCAACCAGGCGACATTAGCAATCCTAACTATTGCCCTTATCACCGAATGTTGGGCCATCCGATTGAAGATTGTTACATCTTCAAAAGCTGGATAGAAGATCAGTACCAACAGGGCAAATTCGTATTATCCAAGAATTGGAAGGTGAACCCGCCTCAGCCGCACGCTCTCAAGAAGACGGATACACCGGGGGCATCATGTTCTTTCGTAGAAGAAGCTCCATGGGAGGTCGCTCTTTCAGCCAAAACTAAAAGAATGCTGAAGGATCTCCACACATGTCCGGCAATTAGGTGGAAGAATCCACTGGAACCTGAGATCATCGAGGGGATGCTGAAGCCGCGCCCAACTCCAAAAATTGGTGGTGATAGCCAAAGCATTCACACCCAGCCGTCAAAGTCTTCGAAGAAGAAGAAGAAGACCAAAAAGCCCGTGAAACCTGATGACAAGCGCACGGACCTACAAAAACAGATTGATGCATTGGAAGAATATAATCAAAAAGCGCGGACTCTAGTCACACTCCAAGAATTTCTCGGCCACGTCCTTGAGGACGGAGATGATGATAATGGAGAAGACACGTCGGATGAATCTGAAAGTTATGTAGCAAGCTGCCATATGATTTCTCACTCGTCAATAGACGATGAAGAAACTCCTTACACAAAGATACCGGGGGCAAATCCTGAACCGGAACTTCTAGGGCCATCAGACGAAATGATTGATGCATTCCTGAATGAAGCTCTTCTTAAAAGCAAAGCTGCTTGAGAGCGTGAGATGGCCATATTTGAAGAAGCCGAACGCCGGCGACTGGACGAAAGGGTTGAAACACTCCCGCTAGATCAAAGTACGCCCGTCACAAATAAAAACAGGTTTAGGACGAGGAAAAGGTTCGCTAAAGCCATATCGATGGTAATGAAGCTGCCACCCTCCGAAGGAAATATTCTTGGTGAAGCGGAAACACATCCTAGCTACTGCTTATATCATCAAAAGATTGTGCACTCCACCGAAGAGTGCAACGCTTTTAAAAGATGGTGGCAGGGATATGTTGCTCACCGGCAACATTTCAAACGGATGAAACGCAAAACTCGTCGGGAGTAGAGAAGTACGACCGAGGAGCGTAAAAGAACTACCGGCAACTGTCGCATGATCAACGCCGGGGGATCGCAAGTTCTCACCTTCGGGAGCGACTCTGATGAAGAAATGACCCTTGGCCCTCTCTTTAAAGAGTCCACCTTGGGAAAAGAGCAAGAACCGAAGACCTGTGAAAATATTCAGCTGCGCAATCGTACGCTGCCCGAAAAGAATCTTGGGCCTTTGAACAGTGGGTCAAATAGAAAAGACAAGGGGAAAGAAAAGGTCCCTGAGGATATCATCCTTGATGACCAAGCCGTTAAAAATCTGACAGCCAAGGACCCACCAAAGAAAAGTAAGATGAACTACAACGTTCTGGCACACTTGAGAAAGCTACCTTCGCAGTTAAGCATTCTCGACGCCCTTCTGTTATCCAAAGATGCAAGAGATTCTCTAATCAAGGCACTACAAGAGCCAGAGCAATTCCAAGCTTTCCTCGCCGAAGAAAAGATGAAGGACAAGCTGGAAGAAGTGCACACAGCCAATATCACCTTCGGCGATGAAGATCTCCTTCTTGGGACGTGCGAGCAGAACCGTCCCCTATATGTCTCCGGATACTGTCATGACATCAAGATAGGCAAAATTCTGGTCGACAATGTGTCCTCCGTCAATCTCCTTAACGTAAGGGTGTTAAAGGAAATCTGCATGAGCGTTCAACAACTCGTTCGCGATAAAATCACCATCTCCGGATTTGACTCCCAGTCATCACGCATGCTCGGGTCTATAATATTGACACTACGCTTTGGGTTGCTCGTCACAGACATTAAATTTCACGTCATTGACGCTAAGACATGCTACAATGTTTTGCTCGGCCGGTCTTGGTTACACGAGTACAACATTATCACTTCTACACAACATCAGTGTATGAAGTACTTCAAGGATTGTCTCGAGTACACTGTAACAGGAGAGCTGAACCCATTCTCCATGAATGAAGTCCGAAAATACGAGGATGTAAAATACTTCCTGCCAGATTTCGAAGACACAGAAAGATGCCGAAAATCGGAGGACAAGAACAAACCTATCACCACTATTCCAGTCTTCGGGAGTGATACTGAGGAGGAAGAAGAAATAGTTTATTCAGGTCCGCCCAAGTGCAACAAGCCGGGACCGTCCGCTCCTATGTTGGTTTTCAGCAGCGACTCGGGAGATGAGGTCAATGCCGTATTCTCTGCTCAGCCATCAATACAAGCCTTCGCTGATGAAAATCAAAGTTTGCAAGTTTCCATGGTTCCGCCAAAGCATCATAAAGAGCTAGACGCGCTTGATACCTACAGTGTGGAAGAACTGCAGACATTCTACGTCCCTCCCAGGCGAAAAGGTGAAAAGGCGATCCTATTCTACCGATCCGGGGAAACCAAAGTGGAGAAAGAAATCTGGCATGGCGCGGATTCTACTGTTGACAGGCTCCGGCCCATCCGTTTGCCCAGATATTACACAGACGGACTAAAGAGACTCTTGAGACGCCAAGGTGTACCCCTTAAGCAAACTACTCGACAAGCACGGTTCTATAACAGGATCTGGAACGTTCCCGGAACTCAACGAAAGTTTCCTAATGGGAGAATGGAAACGACCGGGCTTGGATATGTTCAATCCAAGAAAAGGGAGCTGTTCCGCGACTGTTACGTCATACATGACTGTGATGGAGAAGGGGATGCTCTGTGGGAAGATGCTAGCCCTGAACCAGAACGAGCTTCCGCCGTGAAAATGCCAAGTCCGTCGTTCGAAGAACAGATGGACAAGCTTATAAAGGAAGCGGGTAAAAAAGTCCGGGATGATCATAACCGCGAAATGGCCATCTACGAGAAAGCCAGAACGCAGTGCCTCCTCCAGTAGGCCGCGGAGAATGACGATGCTTTTCATCGCCTACTCGTCACAAAGAAGACCCGGCGCAGAGGCAAAAATAAACTAAAGAACGGGAAAAGCGTTCGACAATGACAAAGCGGGTCCAAGAAACCACGCGATCAGGAATCGAGCAGTCCGGATTCATCTCTTATAAAAAAGATGGGTCGAGCATACTCTTTTGCCCAAGACAAGACAAAGAAGATACTTGGTCTTGCTATAAAATATCAAATGATTACCCTCCCGGAGTCCAAGCACCCCGAGAAAGCATGCGAAGTCTCTCACCCGGACTATTGCTCCTATCACAAGGCAATAGGACATTCTATTGAAGACTGCTTCACATTCAAAAATTGGGCCGAAGACCAATATCAACAAGGCAGGTTCGCTTTATCCAGCAGCTGGAGAATAAGCCCGCCGCAGAAGCATGAACCGAAGACCACGAGAGCAGAACCAGATCAACATCGGTCTTGGAAGCGACCTCGTACCTGTCATATAATAACGCTATTAGAAGAAGAATCTGAGAATATGGATGATCTCTCCTGGTGCTTCGAAAGCAATGATGACGAGGTGATCTCACAGTTTCCACCGGTGCCAAAAGAGCTGGAAAATGGAATACATACTACCACAGATAACCTCAAGAAGATTGATTTGGGGATGGTAAGTGACCCGCGGCCGACGTTCGTCAGTGAGCTGTTGTCTGAAGAAAGGGTGGCTTCGCTAAAGAACGTGCTCATGCAGCATAGAGACTGCTTCGCATGGAACTATTCAGAGATGCCTGGACTAGATCTAGAGATTGCGGTACACAAATTGGCGATATCCCCGGACGTCAAGCCGATCAAACATGCACCAAGAAGAATGCGACTCGAGCTTGAGATGAGCATCAACGCCGAGGTCAAGAAACTAATCGACTCCAGCTTCATCCAAGAGATTCAATATCCTGACTGGATCGCCAACATCGTCCCAGTGATGAAGAAGAATGGGACGGTGCGCATATGTGTGGACTTTTGGGATCTCAATAAAGCCTGCCCGAAGGACGACTTTCCAGTACCGGTCACCGAACTGATGATAGACAATACGTCCACTCATGAAGTTTTCTCCTTCATGGATGGCTCGTCAGGATACAATCAGATAAAGACGCATCCCGAGGACCAGAAGCACACCACTTTCTGAACCTCTTTGGGCATATTCTGCTACAAGGTGATGCCCTTCGGTCTAAAGAACGCCGGTGCCACCTATCAGAGGGCCAAGGCGAAGATTTTCGACGACCTCATACATGAAATCGTCGAATGCTATATCGACGACCTCGTAGTTAAAAGCAAATCATACGAGGAACATTTAGAGCATCTGAAGATCGTGTTTCAGTGCCTTCGGAAATACAACTTGAAGATGAACCCTCTCAAGTGCGCATTCGGAGTTTCCTCAGGTAAGTTCCTGGGATTCATCGTCCGACACCGAGGCATCGAGATAGACCCGTCGAAGATCAAGGCGATCATGGAAATGCCCCCGCCAAAGACTCTCAAGCAGCTGCGATCTCTCCAAGGAAAGCTCGCATATATCCGGCGATTCATAGCCAATCTTTCTGGCAAGTGCCGCCCCTACAGTCACCTAATGAAGAAGGGAAGCCCGTTCGTCTGGGATCACAAATGCCAAAGCGCACTGGACGAAATCAAACAATACCTACAGAATCCTCCAGTGCTAACCGCTCCGGTCAAGGGAAAGCCTCTTATTCTGTATACAACCGCCCTTGAAGGTTCCTTAAGCGCATTATGGGCACAAGAGAACGAACAAGGGTAGGAGAGAGCCCTCTATTATTTAAGTCGAGTTCTACTGGGGCAGAAAGCAATTATTCTCCCATCGAAAAACACTGCCTGGCATTGATCTTCGCGATAACGAAGCTCAGACACTATGCGTTGGCACATGAAGTCCGTCTCATATCGAAGGTGGATCCTCTCAAGTATTTGATGTCGAAAGCCATATTAACAGGACGTCTTGCTAAATGGGCCCCGCTCTTGATGGAGTTCTCGATAACTTATCGTCCCCTCAAGGCAGTGAAGGGCCAGGCCATCTCCGACTTCCTCGCTGAGCATCCGATACGTGCCGATTCTCTTATGAACTGCGAATTGCCAGACGAACATGCATTTGATACGATCGACGGGGATGATACCCAATGGGAACTCTACTTCGATGGAGCATCTTCCATGAAGAAGCGCAAACAAAGCACCCCCATAATCAAATCAGGGGTAGGCTTCATTTTCGTGACTCTACAAGGAGGGATAATGCGCTTTGCCTTCTCCTTAACAGAGCCGAGGACAAAAAATGATGCCGGATATGAAGCTTTGATAGCAGGTCTCGAGATCGCTATTGACATGAGAATTGAAAACCTCCTCATATATGGAGACTCCCAACTGGTCGTTAGTCAAGTAAACGACGACCATCAAACGTGCAAGCCAGAGTTGGTGAATTACGGTAAGAGAGTACAGCAAATGCTGATTCAAATTCCTTCCTACACCTTGGAAAGTATACCGTATGCGGAAAATAGCAAAGCGGATGCGTTAGCCAAACTAGCTAAAGAACTAGCTGACGAAAACTTCGATGGCGTGAGGATCATTGTGCAGAGCCGTCGGGTTCTTGCACCGACAAAAATATCTCCGGAGTAGTCTGAAGAAAAGGGAGCGACTGAGCAAATGACTCTGCAAATAAAAGACCAGGAAAAGGTTACTGATTAAAGAGATGTCTTTATAGACTACTTCAAATCCCGTCGAACACCTGAAGATGCGTCCTCAAGACATCAGCTTATGAAACGAGCTCTGTCTTTTGCTTTCGTCAATGATACTCTGTATAAGAGATCATTTGATTCTCTGTGGTTAAGATGCCTGGGACCAGACGAGGCAAGGAGAGTCGTCCAAGAAACTCACGACGGACTCTGCGGTTCTCACCAAGCTAGGCCGAAGATGAAGCTGAAGATCAAAAAGATGGGTTATTATTGGCCCACGATGATCCAAGACTGCCTCGAATACGCGAAGCAGTGCCACGCGTGCCAGATTCATGGAGACTTTATCCATCAGCATCCAAATCCATTACATCCAACAGTGGCTAGCTGGCCGTTCGAAATGTGGGGGACTGATATAATCGGCCCCATCGAACCAGCATCGTCCAGAGGACATCGATTCATTTTGGCGACAACTGATTACTTCTCCAAATGGGCAGAAGCAGTACCGCTGAAGGAAGTGAAGACGGAGAATATCCTCCATTTTTTCAGGATGCACGTCATTTATCGGTTTGGAACTCCACGACGGATTATCTCCGATAACGGGCCAGCCTATAGAAGCCACAAGATCAGCCGCTTCGCACAACAGCATAACATAGACTGGAGATACTCTTCGGTCTATAATCCCCGAGCTAACGGTCTAGCTAAGGCTTTCAATAAGACCTTGACAAAGATCGTGAAAAAGACGGTGTCTCGAAATAAGAAGGACTGGCATGAGAGACTGCATGAAGCTCTCTGGGCGTATCGAACTACGTTCAAAACGGCCACGAACACAACGCCGTATGCATTGGTATTCGGTACAGAAGCGGTACTCCCCCTCGAGATAGAGTTACCCTCTCTATGAGTGGCAGTTCATTACGAGCTAACGGACGAAGAGAATGCTCACCTTCGGCTTGAGGAGCTCGACGCCCTTGATGAAACCCGGCTTATAGCACAACAAAATCTGGAGGCTTATAAAGCAAAAATGACATGTTCATATGAGAGATTGACTGGGCCAAGAACATTCCGCCAAGGCGAACTAGTGCTAGTGGTCAAGAGACCTATGATCTCCAATCGCGCCAAGTGGGGAAAATTCGAGCTGAATTATGAAGGCCCGTATATCATAGACAAAGTTTACCAGGGTGGAGCTTACCTACTCATGGACATGCATGGTAAAAGACCTTTCAAGCCAATAAACGGTCGCTTCCTAAAGAAATACTACGCCTAATAAGTCACGGCCTAGGTCAACGATAGATGACGATGCCTATGTCCGCTCGCTATCTTCCTAAGCCTAAACTCTGTAAGTAGTAGCCGTCTTCCTTTTCGTCGGACCGAAACGTCCTTAAACTAACAACGGACTGAAACGTCCTTAAACTAACGATGGACCACTATGTCCTAAAACTAGCTGTTGACCGAGACGTCGATAAACTACTGTAGACTGCAGCATCCCAAGGCTGACACAAAAAAAGAGAAAAGAATAAAAAATAAGAAGAAGAAAGGAAAAGAAAACGGTATGTCCATAAGCGAAATGGGCACGGATGAAAATCCGAGAGGGCTCCGTGAGTAAAAACAGCAGGGCTACCGGCAATTTTTGTGAAAACCCAAAAGGGCGCAATCTCGTTAAGCGACACTTGCAAGGCCCTCTCGACCTTGTGAGGAGAAACCACCTGCGTGAGATCCTTACAACTCACAAGGGAGTAACACACTTAGGGATCCGCACGATCCCTAAGGAGAAATTACACTTACGAGATCCTCATGACTCGTAAGGAGAACCCTCTTATGAGACCCTCACGGCTCATAAGATTCGAAAGTCTTAAGTTACAGGGATCTGAACCTATTCTTAAGCGGCCACCATAACCTCCAATGCTGCCCTACAAGCGGCTTAATGCCGACCCTTGTATACAATCCACGGGCGTGAATAAACATTTCCCTAACAAAGTCCCATCCGTGACTAGGGATATATTTACACAATGAACAGCCCTTGTAAGTTCTCTCGATTTAAAAGGAGAAAATACTCTTGTAAGATTCTTATGACTTACGAGAAACCATACACTTAGGAGTCCTCACGATTCCTAAAGAGAAAACGCTCCTATGAGATCCTCATGACCCGCAGGGAGAAATACCTTTATGAGACCCTTACGGCTCATGAAGTCAAAAGCCTTAGTCTACAGGATCCTAACCCTGCTCGCTAAGCCACTTTTTGTTCGGCATCAACAGAGGTAAATGATGATCCGCTCCTGGAAATATTCCAGTTGTAGCGGTGCTGATGCCGAAATCGGTGTCTAACTCCAAACTTACAGCAAAGAAGCTAGCAAGCCACACATGCATACGAAATAGCCGAAATGATGGGGCAACTTGCAACAAAATCAGCAAGTAAAAATGTATGCATGCAAAATGGCCGAAATGATTGGGCAACTCGCAATAAAAAGCAGCGAGTAAAAATAAAATAAATAGTTGAAATGATTGGGCGCCGCAAAAAATAGCCGAAATGATTGGGCAATCGTGACCTTCGCGATATAAAAGCTGAAATGATAGAGCATCGCGGAAAGAAATAAAGAAAATGAAATTTATGCCCTACAGGTGATATCACATCAATCCCTGTATACAATCCAGGGGCACAAACAAAGAAGGAATCACCTTCCCTCCCCAGGCTCAATCAGAAAACGAAGCCAAATCTCGACGGTTCAGGGATAGCCTAGAGATCATCAGTAGCGTTCCTCCCCATTCCAGCACGATTCAGACGCTGCAATCAACCCTGGAGCTACGGAAAAGCCCCTACTCCAAATCTCGATGGTTCCCAGACAACCTGTAGACCACTTCGATATTCATCTCATTACAACAGACACAATGTCAGCACATGGCCCCGTCGCGGAAATACGTCATCCACAAGACCCCGTCGCGGAAATACGTCATCCACATGACCCCGTCGCGGAAACACGTCATCCATATGACCCCGTCATGGAAATACATCATCCACATGACCCCGTCTCGGAAATACGTCAGCAAATGACCGCATCGCGGAAACACGTCATCCACATGACCCCGTCTCGGAAATACGTCAGCAAATGACCCCGTTGCGGAAACACGTCATCTACATGACCCTTTCGCGGAAACACGTCATCCACATGATCCCGTCGCGGAAATACGTCATCCACATGACCCCGTCGCGGAAACACGTCATCCACATGACCCCGTCGCGGAAACACGTCATCCACATGACCCCGTCGTGGAAATACGTCATCCACATGACCCCACCTCGGAAATACGTTATCCTATGACCCCGTCTCGGAAATATGTCAGCAACTGACCCCGTCGTGGAAATACGTCATCAAATGACCCCACATCGGAAATACGTCACCAAATGACCCCGTCGCGGAAATACGTCATCTACATGACCCTGTCTCAGAAATACGTCACGCAAATGACCCCGTCGCGGAAACACATCATCCACATGACCCCATTGTGGAAACACGTCATCTACATGACCCCGCCTCGGAAATACGTCATCCAACGACTCCGTGGAACATAGCCAAAGTTAACCTTGACCCCGTCGGAAACGCCCGGAGCAACTTCCGACGCCGTGAAATGCGGATAATGTCAATCTCATTAAACACTTACGGGTCCTCTCGACTCGTAAGGAAGAAAACTCTCTTGTAAGATCCTTACGACTTATAAAGGAAAACGCACTGAGGAATTCTCATGATTCCTAAGGAGAAAATACACCTACGAGATCCTCTTGACTCATAGGGAAAAAGTCTTTATGAGACCCTCATGGCTCACGAAGTTGAAAAGTCTTAGGTAGCAGATCTGAACCTGCTTCCTAAGCCATCGCTATCCCTCGAAGAAGTCAAAACAAGATGCTCACTCTGTCATCTGCAGGCTATGCTTACTAAAGTGACATGCTGATAACAAAGGAAAGAAGAAAGCAAAGAGATGACACAAGACATTGCGAAAGAAATGTATCTTTTATTCATGAATTCAATTGGGTACAAAATACATCATAAGAAAGAATAAAAAAATGGATACATTTTATTCAAAAATTACAAATGGTACAAAAAACAATTATTGAGAGGGAAGCGCTTTTAATAGTCCGATCAGCCGCTCACGCACTTCCCACAGCCCCTTTTCATGATCAGCTGCCGCGGCCAACTCTGCTTCGACTTGGGCTCGTTGCTGCAAGTAGGACGAAAGTTGCTCTTCGACGGCCCGCTGAGCTGCCCCACGATTTGTCCATCCCGCTCGACGATGTCGAGCTTCTGCCTCAGTGTTAGCCCGTCAGAGATGCATCGCAGAAGGCCTTCAAAGACAACTTTCAACTGTGCAGCATTTGCATCAACCTGAGCGTGCAGCCGGGCAGACTCGCTTGAAGTCTCTTCGCACTCTTTACGTTTTAAGGCCGCCTTTTGTTCAAGATGACGGAAGTAGGGAATGCTCTGCTCGACCCACGCAGCCCGCTGGGTGTTCACAGCCAGGACCTCTGGAGCAGGACGTCCGACCTCGAGCTCATGCAAGCAAGCCTCAATTGTCCTGCAGATATTAACCCAAGACTCAACGACGCCCTCACTATGAAAGTTCACGAGCGTCGCCAGCATAGGATTAACCTCCGTGGCAAAATCCGCAGCGAATGTGGGAGTCTCCACGTCAAGCTCCTCGATTTAGTCGCTCAACATGCGCAGACTATTCACAGCGCCTTTGGAAGATGAACGTCGAGAAAAGAGGCCTGCAGGCATCACGATTCGAGATTCGAACGGAGCTGAAGTTGATATCACCACTGCAAAACAAATCACAGTCAAATGACAGTTCAAGAAATAGAGGGGGTCCATGAAAAATGGAGTTTACTATACCGGCTGCAGCAGGTGGCAAGGCCGGGAGTACCAGTGGCGCAACTGTTCTTTCGTCTCCTCCTTCGATCTGTAGTGCTGCAATCAAAACAAAGAAGAATTAGAAATGATTTGACTGCCGGTAAAAGAAGAGACATTAGCTGAATCCTGTACTCACCAGCGCCACTAGATGAGGCAATCTCTGACTGGAAAGAGAAGTGTGGGTGTAGCACCTGATACAGATGATAAAAAAAGACTCCTGCAAGGACGCAGTAATCCAATGTCAGTACTTGAAGTATACAGCCTACAATGAAATTGATGGGTCATAAATCTGCACCTTCCAGCATTTGAGATGGTACGAGAGAAGGTAGAAGAGCGGTCACCGTAAAGGCAGCGATTGGAGATGCTTCCTCGGGTGGCACAATCCCAACGCTCATCACACCTGCATTAGAAATAAGGGAAACGCTGTCAGAAAGAAATTAAAAGGGATTGCAGAATAAAGGGGAAAGTAATGACCCAAAATCTACCTGATGAGTCGCCGGTCGAGACCGCGATAAGGGCGTCACTGGAGGCAGCAAATGTTTCACTCTCCTCCATCGGAATGGTATCGCCACCCGTAGCCTCATCTCCCGATTCCACGAGAATCGTCGTGACACTCGCAGCACCTGGCAACGACAAGGAGCCGCAAGGGGAAAGAGCGATGATTGGAGCAGTGCCCGACTCTTGAGAAAGAGTGGCTACCTCGAGCTCGGCAACTGTAGCCATCTCACCCACCGCTACCTCGGGCTCGGCAGTTATAGCCATCTCACCTACCGCTACCTCGGGCTCGGCGATCGTGGCTGTCTCACCTGCCGCTACCTCAGGCTCTGCGGTGGCCGCCACTTCTTTGGCAAGACTCGGCCCTACAAAATAGGATATATGAGAACCTGAAAGTTAAAACTTTGACAAAAGAACCCAATGTCGCGTTACCTTGAGTCGGTTTTCCGATTGCTTCCCGAGCCGCACGTGCTGCCTGTCTGTGGGCGGTGGACAAGGCATCCGGAGCGTCCTCTGAAGGAGTAGGGGCAGGGGCAACAATGCTGGAACCCGCACCCGCATCCAAGACGGCGGTACGCTCCCTTGCTGCACGCATCCTACACTTCCTCTCCGCCCAGGCCGTGAGGGCAGATCTTCTAAAGACCTCCTTCAACAGGACATCCTCATCCGCGCCAATAGTTACCTCTGGAGCCGTTATGGCATCCGCCATCGGTTGCTTAAGTGAAGCTTCTTTCGGAAATACCGGCGGAACTGAGATAGCTGACCCGGGAAGCGTCTCCGCACCGCCCTGTGAAATCGGTGCCATGCTTGGAATAACCTGAGTAGAGGCAGTTCCTGTAATAAGAAGAGAGAGAAGGGTCAGATTACCCATAAGAAACGGGAGCGGAGACACGGTGAACCGAAATGTACCGATGCCTAAGGATGCTCGAAGTCTTTCCTCTTCCTCAAAAGTCTTGAGAGAAGCTGCGAGAGCTTCTTCGGTGGAAATGCCTGTTAAAGAAGGAAAAGTGTCGGTCAGAATATGATGGTAGAAATATGATGCAATGACGAAAGATACAGCTGATGGTTACCTGATCGCGCGAGGATAGCCAGTTCCGCTTCATGGCTTACCAATTGCTCAGAAGCTGCAATGGCAGCCGCCAGATCAGTATCATCTGTCGGCATGAATAAACCCTCGTTTATCCCATACTCGCTCAGACCCTCGCCATAAGGAGCGTGAGGCTCCTGGCCAAGTACAACGTCGACGGAAAGGATCGAATTTTTCTTCCTCTTCTATGAGCGAGCTCTGGTCGCAGCCAGCACTAGTTTACGCTTGGTGGGCACTTTGGGACGACGAGTCCCGATATCTGAACCCATGCCAGACTCAGGGGAAGCTACATTCACCATCTCTAGGGGACCACGGGGCACCGGTAGTACATTCACCGTCTCCACGGGAGCACGGGGCACCCGTAGCTCGGGCCTATCATGCGGGACCGCGACCGCAGCGACTTCTCTTAAGGGAGGACGGATGATGATCCATCGCTTCAAAGGGATGCTTGGATTATCGGCAGGGGATACACCCTTACGGTCGAGCAACAATTTCTTTTCCTCCCTAATAACGGCACCCATTGCGTGCTGATACCACGCCACGTATGTGTTTAGGGCCCTAGGAACACAACTTGGTTCACTAATGAAGAAAATGGACCCTGTGTTTAGGCGCATGAAATGATGCAAAGCGCTCCGGATGCCCTCCTCAGTGTAAACTGGTTCTTCCAGGAATGCCTCGAGCGGGACGCCTTGATTATAACTTGATTGCTGGGTAAAACGGTGAGGGTTATATCCCATGAACATAGCCAAATCGTTATGCCTGAACACCAAATATCCCGGCCTGATGGAATATAGGTGGAGAATTTCCCGAGCTTTCAGGGTAGAAGCCCCATCCTTAAAGGTGTCCCGCAATGGCTGCGCCGTCTTAGTAGACTTCTTACCGATGGTCATAACCTTATCAACAAAGGTCATGCCGTCCCCGACGGTACGTGGGCGAAGAATTACACCCCGAGCCTCTCGCTGGCTTGGCTCCACAATGGAAGCATTGACCAACCGCATGATCCGTGGAAAATTGCAAGTTTCATAGAAATGAGTCCGCTTGTGCATTCCGAAGGCACCGAGCACATGCAATTCAAGCCATGAAGTAAAATAGTGCATCGGGAAGTTCACGGGCTGCACCCCCGACTGAGTAGTATTAGCCGCCAAACTAAGGCCGTGATATAAATGAGCTAGCCCGGCAATTCCAACAGCAACTTGTCTCCCTTCAACCATCCGATGAGCTGGGTAAAAGACTGACGGTCTCATGTAGCGAGAGTGCGTGGGAAGCGCGAACCAGCTTAACCACAAACCAAGGAACCCTAGAAAGAACGCTTCCTCATAGATGCCCAGAGCAGCAATTTCTGAAAAAGGGACGATCGCGACATTTGGAAGAAAGAATCCCTTTTGATCAGCTTCCAATATTGGCCGGCGATCCAAACTGAAGCCAAAAGGATCATCGAGTTTGGAAAACTTTTCACCCTGGCACAATAAAACTTCTGGACGAAGAAAACGGGCGATGAAGTCCGCAAAGCTAATCCCACGGCTTCCAGATTCAAGAAATAAACCTTCGTAAATGTTTAGCACCTTGATCAAGTGAGGGAATCGGTGCTGAATGGCATTCTCTGGGTTTAGACCCGTCATCACCAGTCGGGTAGCGAAAACATATTCATCTGGGGGCAAGATCTCCTCATAATGCTCCCTTCTGACAGGCAAACCGGAGATATCCGCAAACTTTTCCAGAGAGATGGAAACTTCCCGATCTAGCATAAGAAAGGTATGAGTTGGAATGTTCCATTGTTCCAAGAAGGCTTTGACCCACCACGCGGGAGGTGTGGAATACTGAAACAGAGAAGCATAAATCGCAGGATACAACCCAAGCTTCAGTAGTTCTGACTTCTTTGCCGATAGAATATATCGGGCCCATTGCAGGTAACCGGACGAGTGACGGGGAATCAGACCTATATTGTACCGCTGTCCTCAAGGGCACGACTCACCTTGGCATATACGCCGCCCTAGAATGTCCAAAGCCATCGGCGGTTGTATAGGTATTGCAGGCATAGAGTGTTGAAGACAATCCTCTGAAGTCCAATTAACCACCTCCACAGCATAGTTCACTGGGGGTGGGTCAGCATAGTGAATCGCCGAAATGGCCTCTGAAGGTGTTGCGCAAGAGAAGCTGCATCGACCCATAATGATCTGGTTATATCATGTTCCCCACAAATGAAGATTCTTGTGTTCCGGGCATGGTCTCTGATCAACGCAATAACCTCCCGGTCTACGGGCGCTTCAGAAAATCCACCTTCGGAGCGAATGAACGGAAAGGAAGTGTCGAAAGACACGTCGCCTGCGCAAAAGGGACAAAAGTTAACTGTCAGTGCTATTATTTAATTTAAATTCCGACACTTGGTACTTTATAATTTGTACCACACTGCAATGCAGTGGAAAGGGGACCAAAGGGGGACCCACAAAATCTAGATGACAATTTATCAATTAATAAAACAGCCTCATCATTTGATGAGACTGTTATTTAAATGAGGAGATCCTCAAGAAAATTCTCATTAAATGAGAGATCCCTCGAGAAGAGGAGTAAATCTCCCTTTGAGAGCAATGCTCTATGACAGAGTGACACTTGTCAAACTCTGATCATGAAGGAATAAAAATTCCTCAAGAGCTTGGCTCTGTAAAGATGTTGGAAAAAACCCATCAGAAAAAATTAAAATCATTTTTTTATATATGAATTAAAAATTCTAAGATCTTCAAGATCTATAAACAAACTCTAAGAGTTCTTTATGAGCAAAGCTCTGTTCATGGGTTAAGAAACCCTGAAAGAAGATCTCCTTAGATCTATGGGTTCAAAAGAGCAAAGCTCTATTAATGAAACCCTAAAAGGGTTTTCTTTAGATCAAAAATCTATGAAGAGCAAGGCTCTGTTAATGGGTAAAACCCTAGATTATTAAAAGATTTAATCTTTACCTAAGTTTTAGCAGAGTTTCGACTCTTAAAATTCTTAAGATGGAGAGCTATGCTCTGTGAGAGAATAAAATTCTCAGAAAATAAGTAAGAAGATGAACAGAATCATCTAAACGACCAAAGGTCCTATTTATAGGCATTGAAAAGCCTCTTCAACTTCTGAGTTGATCCAAGGGCGCAGATGTTGCCACCGCTGCACTCACATGTGGGCCACGTGAGCGCAACGGTGGGGGGGGCACTTGTTTCTCCCAATCAGAGAAAACCTCTGCTTGAAATTTAAATTTCAAAAAAATTGAAGCAACGCTTCAGATGCAGCGCCAAGTGCGCTGCGCCCTAGGCAGCACACTATGTGTGCGCTAGCGCAGGGCACGCTGCGCTCTCAGCAGCGCACTACGTGTCAAACACATGTGCGCTAGTGCAAGGTGCGTTGCGCTCTGAGCAGCGCACCACGTGCAAGGCACGGGTGCGCTAGCGCTGGAATTAAAAAAAACTCCCCACCGTTAGATCAAAAGGTCTAATTATAATAATAAATCATTAATTAATCAGAATTAAATTCTGTTATGGAAAGATATTCCAATCTTGTTAAAAAAAACAAGAAGATTGCCTTCTGTAAAACAGAAGGCCTAGGATTAAAGATCCAATGGTGGGGAAATATCCCCAAATCAATCAAAAAAGATCTCTTTAACTGATTCAACAAATCATCTTTCCCTATATAAAGGCCCCAAGAGTTCAAGTCTGATATAGAACCCCCCCCATAAACTTTGAAAAATTCAAAGAAAAAAGAGCAAGCTCTTGCAAGAAGATACTTCTTCAAGGTAAAGATGATGGATGATGAACACAGAGATGAAATCATCTCATAGAAAGAAAAATTTATTTCTTTAAAAAGATCATAGATCTACAAGACAAAAAGTCTTTCACAAAAGAGATCAAAAGACCTCATCATAAAATAAAAGAAGAACATAATTCTGCTCACAGATCATGGATCTATAAAGGCAAAGCCTTTCATCAAAATAAGAGATTGAAAATCTCTCCTGCAAAATAAGAACTGTTGTTCTTAAATCTTGAGACAAAGTCTCTTTTAAAAGAAAAAAAAACATAAATTTGTTCCCAGATCATAAAATTGATCAGATGCGCTTTGCGCTTTTGAAATGCGCCTTGCGCTCTTGAACTGCGCTTCTGTGCTCTGTGGACCGGCGCTCAGCGCCAAATGCGCCACGTGTCAACCACGTATGCGCCAATTAACAACTTGCGCTTTACGCTTCTGAAATAGAGCACTGCGCTCATGGGCTGGCGCTCAGCGCCAAGCGCACTACGTGTTACTCACGTGTGCGCCACTAAATTAAAAGCGCAATGCGCTCATGGAATAGCGGTCAGCGCTAATAAACTGGTATCATGCACTCATCATCTGGCGCCTAGCGCTGAGTGTGACACGTGTCCCTTACATGTGCGCTACTTGGCAGAAGTGTACTGCGCTCTTTGACTGGCATAAAGCGCCTAGCACACCACGTGTTGCGCTGACAGAACATAAATTGTTCTTTAATAAGCCCAGAGCTCTGATGAATGCTCAGCATTCAATACAAGATAAAAAAAATTTCAAAAGGGCCAAGCCCAAATAAAGACCTAACATCCCAGAATAAAAATGTTAAACATTTATTGGACTTAGCCCAAAATTGGCCATAAGTCCTCAACCCATATTAATTGAGCCCGTCTGCTCATAAATATTTCACCAGATCTTAGCCCCAAATTGGACTACAGATCTTTCAACCAACTCATATCGGTTTGTGGGTACATCTCTTTACTCTTCTGATATTTGTCGTTGTAATCTTTCAACGGCTTCAGAGAGGTGACGGGTCCCGACAACCACACATTTCATAGACTGTGAAGACCTTAAACTCATGGACTATGATGTCCTTAACCTTGACTGTGAGGTCTTTAAACTCATGGACTATGATGTCCTTAACCTTGACTGTGAGGTCTTTAAACTCATGGACTATGATGTCCTTATCCTCGACCGCGATGTCTTTAAACTAACATTGGACCGAGATGTCCTTAAACTAACATTGGACCATAATGCCCTTAAACAAATCGACCGCAATGTCCCTAAACTAAACAATAGAGTCTAAATGCTCTTTTGTTGGATCTAAACGATCCCGTTAAGTTGATCTTAGTCTAAAATTAGACTAACGTATCCTTAACATACGTTTAAGTTGATCTTAGTCCCAAATGAGGCTAACGTATTCTTAAACCCAACCCCCAAACCCAAATCTAAGAAGATACAGATTTGGACTGATCCACGTCCTACGGGCGACAATATAAATTAGTCTCCGTATACAATCCACGGGCAACCAAAAACAAAACAAACACCCACGACACGAAATGACCATCTGGAGAAGGAGAAAGTGGTTACCGCGATATGGTAGCATAATTAACTGCAGGGGCTTGTACCTGCATGGAAGAGCGTCCCCATAATTAAAAACCCCTCAGGTGAGGGAAAATCTGATGAAGTCTGCTACGTCGGCCGCATCCGTTTAAACCTTCGATACATTGTGTCATAAATCAACTTGACATCTTCGGATAGGTGGGCGGATAGTATTAATTAGCATCTGCCCCGAAATTCAGGCGAGACGTCTACCGCATCATCTCCGCGTCTTTCGGCTGGGAACAATGGCTCATTTGTGATGAATAATATGAAGCATACAATAATTGATAAGATAAAATATCTCATCAATTATCAAGCATGCTTCAACAAATATCTAATGAATGGGTCATGCCATGAATCACCAAGAGCCATGTTTCATTTAATGTAAACCTCCACCTTATTTCCCCCACCTCATTATTCTTTTAATCAAAAGATTAAAACCCAAATGAGGTGTCTTCTTCTAAAAGCAATCAGGAGTAAATTACGAGAATGCCTCTCAACCGTATATACATACATATATCCGTATTCCGAAAAATACGAATACAAAGAGACAAAAATAATCCATCAATATAATACTAGGATCTGGCTTAAACCAAAGCCCACTACAGCTGATACCAAACTACCGCTTGCGTATTTAGTCCTCTTTGAAAGTGGCCCCAAGGACAAATTTTTCATGAGTGGGATTGAGCTGACTCCGCCTTTTCTCTCGAATTTTTGGATGCACTCTTGCTTTAAGTAGCTGAAACCTATATGTGGAAAAGTTTCTTATTTCGAAATGGCATTCTAGAAGCTCTCACTCAAACAAGGATTGCAATTTTCCATTCACCCATTAATTCTGATGAAGATGGGACCTCTATTTGATCACGAGAGGCTTCTTCGACGGGCTTGGCTTCTTGTGAGAATCATTGTTTCAGTAGTAGAAGGGGCTTGCGGTCGATTCCTAGGGTCTTAGGAAGAATGTGCTGTGATGCTATCCCCTGCAATAATACGCTCTTTGCTCCCGTTCGACTGATCCATCACTTCGTCGCTTCACCTTGTATACCCACTTGCAAGAAATTTGCTTTATTATCTGTTCGAATCATCATCCATGCACAAGTACACGTATGTGATCGAACCCTGTCGTAAAACCATACGACCTCTACATCTTTTTCCCGATGCAGGGAAACCCTTTATGTGGGACTCTAAAGACTCGACACTACGCTGGAAGTGGGTTTAACCACAAGCCGTCAGCGGTACAAGCTGCACGTAACGGCTACCCAGGTATCTGTCGATAAGAAGGCCGATGAGCAAACTCATCCGAACTCCTACTGAGCCTATCCGTGACAATCTCCGTACAGTTCGGTCTGTTCGTCTAAGAGTATCGCATATCGGGTCTAGGGGCGGTAATCGTCAGACCCCTAATAGCATAATAAGTGGTGTGGGAGTGTATCCCAAAACACCCTGAGAAACTACTGGAGTACCTACCAGTAAATCTCGCTTGCCTTGGCCAAGGACTTTGTGTAATGGCTTTCCGAACACAGCGCGAGCATAGCAAATATATCATGCCAATGAGTCAGGTGACAATACTGAACAATTAAGAGTAATAGCATGATGTGGCAATTCTACTGTGTAAGTGATATAGCAATTATCGATGATGAAAGTGTGTGAGCCGACAATCTTTGTAAGTGTAACATACGTATTATCGATAATTGTGTAGGTGTACTAGCACATATATATGTAATGCAATGAGAATATCACGAACGTAGCATAAGTACATCGTCAGCGAAATGCTATAAGGTATACATATATATCACATATCCGAGTCAGTGAATTTATCAATCGGCATCCAGCCTCACAACATCACGTACGGTATAATCCTCGTACGGCATCCTCTAGTCTAGGGTATGGATCAATCATCCGCTAAAGTATCGTGATCAGTCGAAAATATTGCATATTTTAGTCGGCAATTTCCTCATCATTTGCATCCATATAGAAGTGTACGGTATTCATAATTCACATATTAGCAAATCGGTCGCAAAATATCAGATTACATGTATTCGACCTTAAAACCGGCATTTCTAGGGAAATTGACTGCATTTCATCACATGACATATTTTCTATATCTTGCAACCCGTGTTTCGAAGTCTATGCAGGAAAAGAGAAGCTTGCTCGATCATTAGCTTGCTCGACCATTACATCGCTCGTAAACTCACTGAACTCAAATCTGGTACTAATCCAAAGGAGCAATCACAATTCAGCATATCAGACAAAGCCCTAAACAGCAGTCTAAGTACACAGCAGAAAGCACAAGGTTCAAGCTCACCATCAGAGCGCGGAAGCGCGGCATATATGGGGTAAATGCGGCGGATCCGCGGCGGCTACAGGGGATCACCTCCTCAAATCCTCATTTCGATTCTTGAGATTTGGTTTGGAAAAATCAACAAACGATCAATTCTTGATTCTATCTTCTAATGCTTTCTTAGATCTAGATTTTTCTAATTCTTGAACTTTAAATACAAATCTTGAATTGTTTTGTTTTCTTTTCTTAAAGTTTCAACTCACCTAAATCGAAAGACGAACGATTACACTTTCCCTGTGGACGATCCGCACTCACTTACAATCTACAATCCGACACCGTAGTTGATTGCGGTCAAATAATTTTTGGTTGTGAAGTTCTTTACAAATTTCTCTATATACTACACAACGGGAAAAACGATCAATCAAAATGGCGCCGTTGCCGGGGATCGCGCTAATTCATTTACATTTTTAGTTTGAAGTGAAAGAATTATTACATTTTACTTCTTGAAATCAAAATTCGTACAAACTCTTATACGTGTGTTGTGAATTGATTGCAAGGTGATCTGGAGCTTACTGGGAGTCTGGAAAATTATTTGGGATATACCACAGAGCTGGAGATAGCAACAGAAAGCATCTGTTGAAAAATTGTTCACTGTTCCCACAACCTGAGCGCGGAAGCGCGGCATTTAGGTGGTCATTGCGGCGGAAACGCGGCAGCATTGAAGGATCACTGAAAAATTTTCAGTACAGGTGATTTCTTGCTCTCTCCTCTCTCCCTTTTTTTAGCTCCAACTAACACTTTGCTGCAGGATTCTTTGCAAATAAATCGCAGCGCCGCAAAAGCAAAATTAAAATTGTGTGTGATTTTTGATTTCTTGGTTGTTTGCATTCTAATACGGAAATTTAAGGGGCACGGCCAAATCCAAATTAGGTGGGGATTTCATTACCCTTCCTAGGCCCCGAAAATCGCAAAACTTGCATCCGCATTACCCTCATTAACTAAAAGAAATCTAGAGAAGACTCTAAGGACTGTCGCGCTCAATAGGACAAGAGAAGGCCGTGGGTAATTCATTGCTTATCCGCGTTTTCTTGTGGTGCCTAAGGCGAGTGTGTCTAAGGCTAGTGGTTATTAATTAGGCCCACTGTAGTGGTGGTTCCTTCCCACTTACCTGGCACTTATCCGGCCACAGGGGGACAAAGAGGCAGTGGAGGATTCTATCCTGCGACTTGTCTTTTGGCAGTTAGGAGCGGTCTAGAGCCGGACCTAGGTGACCACTAGATTCTAGGGTTTGTGTGCTGCATTTGTTTTGTCGCATCATTTTTTCAAAATCCGTCCCTTTTTCAAAAGCAAGCACCGCATTCATTTTACCCGTAATTATAAGTCAACGCTGCCACTTGTACTAACCCTTTTTAGTGCAAGATAGGCTGGACACGGGATTCTAGTGCCCGTTTAGTCCGCGTACCTTTTATCGACTCCGAAGTCGATATTTCTCCATTTACCTTCTCTTTACCCACTACCACACCCACACCGATGGATCCGAATCCATCGAACTTCTTTAACCCTAATCTGCCACCGTCCGTTGGTGCGCAGAATCCTCCCCACATTTCTCTCCAGGAAAGATGCTATCCACATAGAGGTCCTCTTTCGACCTGCTTATCCACACCACCAGCCAATGGGGATAACTTCGAGATTAAGCCCCAGTATATCAATCTTTTACCCAAATACCACGGACTCGAGACCGAGGACGCTTACGTTTTCATTACCAAATTTGAAAACGTATGCGCAATGATGGGTACGTCACAACTTTCAGTGGATGCGATGCGTCTACGACTTCTTCCATTTACTTTGTGCGATATAGCCGAGAAGTGGCTATATAACACCACCGCACATTCTATTACGAATTGGGAAGAATTCGTCGCTGCATTCCTTAAGAAATTTTACCCAGTCCAAAAGACGGCTCGAATCCGTAGCGAACTGAACCAATTTGCCCAGCTCCCTGCTGAACCATTCTCAAAATACTTTGAACGTTTCAAGGATCTATTGGTTCAATGTCCTCATCACGGCATCCCGAGATGGGAGCTTTGCCGAATCATATATGAGGGCAGTAACCCTAGCACTAAACAGAGCCTTGAAAACATGTGTCAAGGTACATTTATGACCAAAGATGATGGGGAAGCTTGGCGATACTTAGAAGAGTTCGCTGAAAAATCACTAATTTGGGAGAGTGGAACCCAACCATTGAATAGGGGTGGCGTACACCAAATAGATGTATCCATAGGTGTTCGAGCTGAAATGGCAGCAATGCAAAAGAAGCTCGACGCTATGGAACACAAATTTGCAGCAGCCTCCCTAAACCCAATGTCGCTCCCCAAAACTGTTTGTGGGTGCTGTTCTGATCCGTCACATTTAACGGAAGAATGTCCATTAAACTCTGCGTTTCAAGGTCACGAGCATTCTAATGCCGCATTTCAAAGACCTCGAAACGATCCATATTCTTCCACGTACAATCAGGGTTGGAGGAACCACCCGAATTTTGCTTGGAACCAAAACCAATCTCAAAACACGGTTCCAAACACGAATAATTTTCAAAGGGCTCTTCCTCCACCACAACAGCAACCCCTTCAACTCACTCAGCACCCCTATCAATCACAAAATTTCCAAAATCAGGGCAACACTCCTGCACAGTCTAATCCTATGCAGTCCTGTTTTGACGAGTTCTCTCAATTCACCCAAACCATGAAATCACTTTTATCAAATTTCATGGATGTTTCGACTGAGGTTAGATCTTCCGTCAGTGAAATAAAGAAAAACTCAGCGTCCCAAGCTGAGAGTATTCGCACGATGGAAGCTGAAATCGCACGCTTAAAAGCCGAAATGAGTGCGAGAGAAAAAGGGAAACTTCCCTCTCAACCCCTACAGAATCCTGGGCATTACAATGTAAATGCCATTACAACGTTGAGATCGGGAAGAGTGCTGAACAATCATGTCGGGGAAGAGATTGATAATACTGAAAATCATATCAACACCCCGGCTGAGTCTTTTCCACACACTTCACCTTCTGATCCTTCTTCTTCTACCAAACCACCTTCGCACGAGCCTATTCTCCATTTCCCTCTAGGCTCGACACCTTCACCCAACCCTTATAATTCTCCACAGACGGTCCCCACACCTCCTTTGGGACCTCGTCTACCCCCCTTTCCTTCTCCTATGATGGACCCTGCACTTATTGCGAAAGCTCCTTACCCGAATCGGCTAAGGGCAAATAGAACGAGTCCTCATATGGAGAAAATTTTAGAGATGTTCAAACAGGTTAACATCAATATCCCTCTCCTAGATGCGATTCAGCAAGTCCCCGCTTATGCGAAAATTCTTAAGGACTTGTGCACTAGGAAGAGGAAGACTCAAGTGCCGAAGAAGGTCTTTATGTCTAATAATATCAGCACTGCTTTTATACCCCAGCTTCCAAAGAAAAGAAAGGACCCAGGTTGTCCTACAATATCGATTTCGATTGGGGGTAAAAACATAAATCGTGCTCTTTTAGACCTTGGCGCAAGTGTTAACCTGTTACCTTATTCTGTCTATGAGCAATTAGGGATTGGAGAGCTGAAACCAGCTCATTGCACTCTCCAGATGGCAGACCGATCTATCACCAAACCAAGGGGTGAATTAGAGGATGTGTTGATAAAGGTCGGGGAATTTGTTTTCCCTGTAGACTTCATTGTGCTCGACACACATCCTGTAGCAAACCCCCGGGGCCAAATTCCGGTGATTCTAGGTCGTCCTTTCCTTGCCACTTCCAACGCTGTTATAAACTGTAGAAATGGTTCAATGAATTTATCATTTGGAAATATGACCATTGAACTAAATATCTATAAAGTTGGAAGTCAGCCATCAGAACCCTCGGCTCATATTTTAGATGTGTGCTCTGTCCATGAGATCGCTCCCGATAGTTGTGGAGCCGAGGATCTTTGCTTTACTGATCTCGATGACATTACCACATCTCTGCTTGACTTTGCACTAGATCTTAGTGAGGACACTTTACCTACACATGAGTCCTGCACTTCTGACTTTTCTCCACCCGAGTCTGTATCTTTCACAGGCTCTGAGCTTCTTTGTAGATCCAAAAATCAATCTATGACCCTTCCTTCTATCATTTCTCCGCCTGAGTTAGATCTCAAAGTTTTACCTTCTCACCTGAAATATGCTTATCTTGGTGAGAACGAGTCATTACCGGTTATCATTTCCGCTTCTCTTGCATCAGAGCAAGAGAATGCCCTTTTATCGGTATTGAGATCTAACAAAGAGGCGTTTGGTTGGAGTATGGCGGACATCAAAGGGATTAGTCCCTTGATAGTTGAACATCATATACATGTGATGGATGATGCCAGACCGACCCGAGAACCACAGAGACGGTTGAATCCCGTCATGAAGGAAGCTGTCATGAAAGAAATCGTCAAATGCGTAGATAGTGGTATTATATACCCCATCTCCGATAGCCAGTGGGTGAGTCCTATACATGTCGTTCCTAAGAAATCCGGCATCACAGTTATCACAAATGAGGCGAATGAGTTGATTCAGACACGCGCCCAAACTGGGTGGCGTGTATGCATCGATTATAGAAAACTCAACGCTGCTACGAGGAAAGACCATTTTCCTCTACCATTCATTGATCAAATGCTGGAACGCTTAGCGGGACGACAATATTATTGTTTTATGGACGGATACTCAGGCTACAATCAGGTCCCCATCGCCAAAAAGGATCAAGATAAAACCACTTTTACTTGTCCTTTTGGTACCTTTGCTTACAGTCGCATGCCCTTTGGGTTATGCAATGCTCCCGCTACCTTTCAGCGGTGTATGATGGGGATATTCTCTGATATGGTAGAGAATTTTCTGGAGATCTTTATGGACGACTTCTCGATTTTTGGAGACTCTTTTTCTGATTGCCTAGCGAATCTTGACGCTGTTCTTACTCGTTGCAAAGAGAAGAACTTGACTTTGAACTGGGAAAAATGCCATTTTATGGTCCAAGAAGGAATAGTCCTTGGACATGTCATTTCACAGAAAGGCATTGAGGTTGACAGAGCTAAAGTAGATGTCATTCAAAACCTGCCTCATCCCAAAAGCGTCAAAGATATTCGCTCTTTCCTTGGCCATGCGGGCTTTTATAGGAGATTCATTAAGGACTTTAGCAAAATTGCTAGACCTTTAACACTACTCCTGGCCAAGGATACGACCTTCCATTTTGACTCGGATTGCGAGACAGCTTTCGACTCACTTAAACACTCACTCACTTCAGCCCCCGTTTTATCATCACCAAATTGGGACTACCCCTTCGAGCTGATGTGTGACGCATCTGATTTTGCAGTAGGTGCAGTCTTAGGACAGCACATCGAAAAGATGCCACACGTGATTTACTATGCTAGTAAGACCCTGAATGATGCGCAAATCAATTATACAACCACCGAGAAAGAGCTTTTAGCGGTTGTATTTGCTTTAGAAAAATTCAGGCCTTACTTAATCGGCTCACCTATAGTTGTATATACTGACCATTCCGCTTTGAAACATCTTCTGGCGAAGAAAGATGCAAAAGGTCGACTAATACGTTGGATCCTACTGTTACAAGAATTTGATCTTGTTATCAAAGATAAGAAAGGATGTGAAAACGTAGTAGCTGACCACCTTTCACGCATCGTTTCTTCCCCTGTGACCCTGCCGATCAATGATT
Organism: Agapanthus africanus; assembly: GCA_030015575.1. Taxonomy (NCBI): domain Eukaryota; kingdom Viridiplantae; phylum Streptophyta; class Magnoliopsida; order Asparagales; family Amaryllidaceae; genus Agapanthus; species Agapanthus africanus. The sequence goes on from JASDDO010000024.1 coordinate 854,161,207, forward strand.
CATTCCTTGATGAACAGCTCTTGAGCATATCAGCTGAACCATGGTTCAGGGATATTGTGAACTATCATGCCACGGGACTTATACCGAGCGATTGGTCAAAACAGGACAAATATCGTTTTCTTTCCCAAGTAAAACACTTTTACTGGGACGGGCCTTATTTGTTTAAATATTGTCCTGATCAGATCATTCGCCGGTGTGTCCCGAATGAAGAGTTCAAGAGTGTTCTTTCATTCTGTCATGATCAGGCTTGTGGGGGTCACTTTGGTCCTAGAAAGACAGCGGAAAAGGTTTTGCAATATGGATTTTATTGGCCGACCTTATTCAAGGACGCATTTGAGTATTGCAAAACCTGTACACAATGTCAGTATACGGGTAGAATATCCCAGAGGAATGAAATGCCTCAGCAACCCATCTTGGTTGTTGAAATATTTGATGTTTGGGGCATTGATTTTATGGGTCCTTTTCCCAACTCTTTTGGGAATCTGTACATATTGCTGGCGGTTGATTATGTCTCAAAGTGGGTAGAAGCCATTCCATGTCGCACTAATGACAGGAAAGTTGTCATTAAGTTCTTAAAAGAGAATATCTTTTCGCGATTTGGACACCCACGCGCTATCATTAGCGATAATGGGACACATTTCTGCAACAGATCTTTCGAGACTCTGATGCGAAAATACTCAATCAACCACCGTCTTTCTACACCCTATCACCCCCAAACAAGCGGGCAGGCTGAAATCTCAAACAGACAAATCAAACTTATCCTGGAGAAAACTGTTGCTAAGAATAGAAAAGACTGGTCGACCAAATTGACGGATGCTCTTTGGGCATTCAGGATTGCATATAAGACCGACCTAGGAATGTCTCCATATAGGATAGTGTTTGGCAAAGCATGTCATTTACCTGTCGAGATAGAGCATAAAGCATTGTGGGCTATAAAAGAAATAAATCTTGATCTAAACCTCGCTTGCAACTTTCGGAAGCTGCAACTTAACGAGCTAAGCGAACTCCGCGATGAAGCTTATGATAATGCTGTAATCACAAAGAATAGGACTAAGGTTTTTCACGATAAAAGCATTTTAAGGAAAACATTTTTACCTGGTCAACAAGTCCTTCTTTATGATTCACGATTACACCTTCACGCGGGTAAGCTTCGATCTCGATGGAAGGGACCTTTTGTTGTGCGGTCTGTATTCCCGCACGGGGCAGTAGAAGTTGAAAATGTTAAAAACGGCATCTTTTTCAAAGTAAATGGACATAGACTTAAGCCGTATTTTTCCACTGACCCCACGGAGGAGCTCTTGTTCTTACAAGAGCCAGTTTATTTGGATTAAAATTCCTCCGTCTCACCTTCATATCCTGTATATCATTGCATCATCTTTTGAATGAAGGTGAGTAAAAGATAAGTTTGGGGGAAGTTCTTCACTTATATATTTTGCCCCCACTAATAATTCCCCCCAGATTTACAGGTTTTATAGATATAGCTGTCGGCAACAGTGAGGACACTGTTGAAAACAAGTTTGGGGGAGGTTTGTGCTTATTTTCGCATCATTTGCATATCATCTGCATAAGCACAAAACATTTCTTTTAAAAATCTATAAAAATTGAAAAATTTTCAAAACCCATAAAAATTTAAAAATTTTCAAATATAAAAATAATTTTAATATTTACACTTTTTGTATATAAATAAGATAATGAAAGTTTAGAAAGTGAAAAGTTACATCCATGAGATTAGAAAAATTCTAGAAAACTAAGAAAATTAGAAGTTTTCTTATACGAACTAGTAATAAGTAGTTATGAGCCGTTGTCCCAAGGGTTAGTAAGATGAAGGACGTCACTAATCTGAGGATAAAAATAAGTCTGAAAAATAGTTTCTATTCTGGAAGCCAAACATTTTGAACGTTGATACCCTGCTATTCGCACTTACACACGTCTTGAAGCCTGGGATAGTAGAGGATACCTTGAAATGCTCTTGTCTTAAAGCCGATGTATGAAGGAAATAAAAAGAAAAAAATGAATAAAGAAAATATAAAGTGGTGAGAAAAAAATGAACACTGGTTTTGTTATCACCAAGGGCAAGAAAAATGTATAGCGAGGGTGCTTCTTCACCTAGTGCCCTAAGGCCAACTGGTCTGGGAGTCACTGCTATGCCTGAGGTGGTGCAAGACGAGGAAAATACACCAAGTAAGCAAGCACATGAGTAATCGGTCGGTTAGTACCTCAAGAAGTATTAACGGTCGCATGAAAGTGTGTGAGCAATCTCATCTAAATATTCATTAATTAAAAAGTACTGAGGCTGATGGGCAAGAGTATGATAGCTTGAATTGAATTCTCCGGGTGTAGGGATGTCTTTACACACACGCAGGGTTATATGATCGATGTTTGGAAGAAAGATAGGAATGAAGAATAAGATGATGTTTTATTGAGGGAGGACGTGATTTCTGACATCTTTTCATGACCATTAAGATAGGGCTCATGACAACCGAAAAGCTAGCTTAGTTGGAAACCCTAATTTTCAAGGCTTTTCTTTTACGATTCTTGTCTTTAAATGTAATATTCATGATCTTTCTTTTATTATTGGATTTTGTGGGTGCAATCCGCTGAAAACCCTCAGGAGACAACACTCCTCCTACTAGGGACACCTAGAGGTTTAAAGGCTTGTTGCACATGCTCAGTGCAATCGTGTTGCCTACGAAAGTGTGCTAGTTAGTTTTTCCCTTTCTTTATTTTCTCCTTCTCTTTTTAATAAAACATTCGCTCGAGACGATCGAAATTAAGTTTGGGGGTATTTGATCAGTCGAAAATATTGCATATTTTAGTCGGCAATTTCCTCATCATTTGCATCCATATAGAAGTGTACGGTATTCATAATTCACATATTAGCAAATCGGTCGCAAAATATCAGATTACATGTATTCGACCTTAAAACCGGCATTTCTAGGGAAATTGACTGCATTTCATCACATGACATATTTTCTATATCTTGCAACCCGTGTTTCGAAGTCTATGCAGGAAAAGAGAAGCTTGCTCGATCATTAGCTTGCTCGACCATTACATCGCTCGTAAACTCACTGAACTCAAATCTGGTACTAATCCAAAGGAGCAATCACAATTCAGCATATCAGACAAAGCCCTAAACAGCAGTCTAAGTACACAGCAGAAAGCACAAGGTTCAAGCTCACCATCAGAGCGCGGAAGCGCGGCATATATGGGGTAAATGCGGCGGATCCGCGGCGGCTACAGGGGATCACCTCCTCAAATTGCACCATAATTCTTCATTCAGTGCCCACAGTTCAGAAAGACATCCAAAGTTCCAGAAAACTCCAGAGACTTCTACCAGATCAGCAAACACCTTGAGTTACATTACATTAGCCTAATCATTCTAGAACTTTCCCTAAACCCTAGCTTAAACCCTAAGCTAACTCCTAACAAACTCCTTCTAGAAACTCTTCAACAAACTTTGGGAGGGAAAGTTCCAATTCAAACCTAAGCCTAGGGTTTGGGAGTTCTATAAATAAGACCCTAGGCTCACTAATCTTAGATCTTGGCAACCTTGGGAAAGCTTAGAAAAATCAAGCTCATTCTTACACCATTCTCTTCCACAAGTCTAGTGACAAGGCTTGTGCGAAACCCTAACCCTAATTCCACTCCAAATCCAAGATCTTGAGTACCAAATCAAGCAAGAAGCCTTCAACCTTTTAGGAGCCGAGCCGATCTTCAATCGGGCAAGTGATCCAAGCCGATCCGCGATCCACGGAGACGAGCGAAGCCAAGTCGACGATCGAATTCTTCCTCTTGTAGTTCTTGAGCGAATGTAATGAAATTGTTGATATAAATAAAAGGTGAAATTCTTTAATCTTGCTTTCTTTTAATTCTTGCATCATGATTAGATCTCAATTTGTAATTGTTGTTCTTGTTGTGATGTTTGAGTAAAACTCCGCTCGTGAAGGAGTCGAGACGATTGTAGAATGATGATGTAACAAATCTTAATACTATTTTTAAGTCCTACGAGTTTTGTAAACCCTAGCAAGTTCAAGAATCGATGACCTAGTTTCGTAGCGATGCTTTCTTGATTGTGATCGCTCGAAATTAGGGATCTACGATCGTTTCTTGAATTTACTAGAGGCTAGAATATGAATGATATCAATGTAAGAACAAGAGATAAGATGAAACCCTAGTTTCACAAGAAGTCTCTAATTCTCATCGATCATCATCGATCTAGTATCAATTCATCGAAGGATAAGAATACGTAATTGTAAGATTACATCACATCTATAGATCCGATCGATTCCTACGAGCCTCATTTCGATTCTTGAGATTTGGTTTGGAAAAATCAACAAACGATCAATTCTTGATTCTATCTTCTAATGCTTTCTTAGATCTAGATTTTTCTAATTCTTGAACTTTAAATACAAATCTTGAATTGTTTTGTTTTCTTTTCTTAAAGTTTCAACTCACCTAAATCGAAAGACGAACGATTACACTTTCCCTGTGGACGATCCGCACTCACTTACAATCTACAATCCGACACCGTAGTTGATTGCGGTCAAATAATTTTTGGTTGTGATTTCTTTACCATTTCATACTACACATCAAGAATTCTTTACAATCATATCGCGTGCGGTGACAACAAACAGAATAGGGATCCTATCGACCTATACACAATGAGGGTACGGATCTAAAGTCTCGTACGACATCTCACTCATCATTCACATAATTATATATATATATATATACACACACACACACACACCTATATCTCAGGTCACATCCGTATCAATCTCATATCACGGGACCGACAAAGGTATCAATTATCTCATATCGACTCGCATCCGTATAACGACATATCATCCAAGTCATCATATCTCATCGTATACTCTTTTCATCATATCTCACATCAAGTAATCTTATATGCCTTTATCTTATTTTACCGATCTCATAACATATCCATCTCAATCTTATCATATTCATCGATCTCATGTCATATCCTTATAGCTTTCATCTCATATCTCGATATATATATATATATATTCAATTATTCATATCATCTCTAACTATCTTTTTAACCATATCCATAGTTTTCTAGTATAGATTTCTCCGACTGTATTCTATATATCTGTTTCTATCCATAATTTGCGGGGATGCTATACGCCATCCACCCGACTTCCCCCGTAGATATAAATCTAATCACCTTGATCCTTGCTTAGTCGAAGTCGATGTGTTTCTTCGCCTCGGAAGTCCATGCGAAGGTACCTACAAATCAACACATATCGAAATGATATTAAAACCAAGTCCGAATATCTGAAACGGCACACGAATTGCTCATAGGTTAAAACCTATAGCTTACGCATGCAAGATCAACCAAATAATCCTCGTCGTTGACGTACAAACGTCCAACGACGAAATCCAAACTCAAATACCAAAACCAAGTTTCAGAAATCGCAAAACACGAAAACAACAACCTAGGAAAACCACTCCCAGAATTCACCCCAGGTCAAACTAGGACATTTAGCATATATGGTTGCTCTAGATATAAGATAAGGGAACCACCAACTAAAACTCATCACCTTCCAACACAATGTGGCCGCGATTTGCGGCCACAACTAATTAATCTATGGCCTCACCTTGTAATTAGGGTCTCAGGTCTTGGGGGAAAACTCTAGATGGCATGCACGTCTCTATGTCATGAGAACTTATTTTGTGGTGGTCTCGGGTCATCCCAGATTCCTATATAGCATCACAAACCATAGAAATCCGATGTCGGGCAAATTCTAAGTTCTGGTTTTAGGTTTAAGTCTTCTAATTGTTCCAGAAAATCATCACCTAAGTCTTACAAACAATCACTACTGCTCAATTTACCACTTCCCAAGTCCAATCTTCCACTAAATGTAAACCTAGAAATTTCCAAAATCACTATCTACTCTAGTTTAACTCTAAAACACCATAGGAGGTAAAGAAACTAATTTACAAGAAGAGAAGTGGAATTTATACCTCATGGGAGCAACTTAAGAAAAACCCTAGATGCCCAAAGTCTTCAAAATCCAAACTTGGACTTGCTATGGGGTGTAGGATGAGGTGGGGATCATTTTTTGTGAAGGTGGCATGGGGTTTTAGTGAAGATTTGGGGATGTTTTCATGGGGTAGAGGATGGGTGATGGAGGAGATGAAAAAGATGAAGGATGAAGAGAAAAAGAAATGAAGTGATGAAAGAATAATGGGTGAAGGAAAGTTGGAGCCATACCCTCCCTCTCTCTCATCACATGCCATCATGTGTCCTCCCTTCTCTCTCCTTAATTATGTCATCTCTTTTCTTCTCTCTCACGTTTTTTTTCTTTTTAAAAACCCAACAACGCAAATGAAACAACAAACATGCAACAAAATGCAACATGTCCTGGTGCACTAACCATGGAAAAATATAAAAACACGGATTTGGCCTAATCGCAATTAGTAGTGCAATAATCAAGTTTAATTTTTAACTTGCATATAATTAATTATAAAAATGCCCAAATCCGATAAATATATTTTTAAATGAATAAATCATTTTAATCTCCCATTTGGCAAATCGACTAGTTTTCGCGAAATATATTATTTTAATATTAAATTCTAAAAATAATATTTTATATTTTCTGAAATGTTACAATATGAGATGAGTATATTATTCAAGTAACGTCCAGAAACAATGCTGTAAAGAAGTGATATGTGCGACTAATTAATCAAGTCGATTGAAGTCAGAATATAGACGGAAAACATATCATTAAGTGTTATGCATACGTGAGTTCCGGTCTTTGCTAAATACGACTACTGGTTTGAGAGATATACTCATATTCGTATCGTGTTGCAGAACAGATCAGAATCTGTCCAGCACCGTCACACATTTTTAAAACACAGTTTGAGTCAATTTCCGTCTAGTTTCAAATTTCAAAAATTATTAGAAAATTGTATATTTTTCGGAGTAATTATCCAAAAATCTAAGTTTCATGTGATTTGGATTCCTGAAACTCTAGTTATGGCCATTTTAACGTCAAGCTTTAAAACAGAAATTCTGATTTTTGGATAACAACTATGGGATGTGTTGCCGGGCATATATCGAATCATTATATTCATTTTTGGGTCACCGGGTATATAAAAAAATTTAGATCTATTAATTACACATCTATACATCTAAAGTTTGTCCTGAACCAATATCGAAAACTCAAGTTATGTCATAGTTAAAAATAGTGTGCGAATCAGGGCAGTTTCTGTCTAGATTCATCACTTAATTTTATAATTCAGTTTTCTATAATTTACATCAATTTTCATGAAATTGGTATAACTAAAAAAGTTTAGATATTTCGATATAGATGTCGAAAACACCAGAGTTTTCTCAATTTGGATATCGTTAGACCGATTTATTTGTCGTAGAAGTTGATCAATAAAAACAGTTTTCTGTTTTTATAAATATTGAATAAAAATTACGTAACTCCTAAACCGTTATTCAATCCAATTTGAAATTTTTATAGCCTGTATATAGAAATATATTCTATCACAGATAAATTTCTTGAAATTTCCAGAAGTAAATGTTAATTTCAAAAAATTATTTTAAAGCTAAGGTAATTGGGATTGTATTGGAAAGTGACAAAAACCTATGGTGTTTATTTACAACCGGTTTTCTTTTATTGTAAGACCTCATGGATTATTCATGTTTTCATAGCCATTAATATTCAACCAAACTATCTAATAAAAGCAATCACAAGTTCACTTGACAAAATACCAATCATATATGCGATTATTACAACTAGACAACTACATTTTTTTATACCAACAATTTAGTTTATAAAGAAAAACACTTTAATATGGGATTTACCGATATCACAAGATTGACATGAAGGAGGCATGATAAGGAGGTCAAGATTCAAATAGAGAAAGAGATGAGAAAGGGAAGAGACTTACTTGATGTGCGATACAGTATAAAAACCATATCGCCGATTATGAGAAAAAGCTTCGACTATGCGAGTCCTCAAAGGTTGAGCGAACACCAACGTCAAATAATTTTTTTCTCTAGAGAACTAAGGCATTGAGGATGAAGAAGAAAGAATGAAGAACCAAATAAAATGTGGAGATGAAGAAGAAAAGAATGAGAGTACTAAAATATAACAAGTGGTTTATGTCATCATAATTCCACTTAATTATATTCATAATCATCCACATTATTTTGGGAGTTAAAAGGAAGATAAAATGAAAGGTCATTTGTAAGTTATGAAAGATAAATAAAATTTGATAAAAATAATTGCAAGACACAAGATTCGAACATATAGTCTAAGGACTAGCAATACAATGAATTAACTAATAGGCTACAAAGTTACTTTTGCATAGAATTAATTAGAAATAAATATATGCAGAGTTCTAAAAGAAAATAATTTAAAAGAAAAACGGAATAAAGCATTTTCTTAAACTAAATTTTTTTCTTTCAAATAAAACAAATTCTCTTTTCAAAATTTTCCTTTCAAAAAAAATCTAATAAATTCTTTTAAAAATCTTTCAAACCTTATCTTTTTTATAAAACAAGTCATTTCGAAACAAATATATTTTTATTTATTAAAAAGCATTATAGTAAAAACATGGTCGTTACACCTGCCCTATGGCGAGTTAAATAACTTCAAATATACTATTCATAGGCTACCATCGTGGAACAGAAGCCAATCATTGTGAGATTGAAGTCAAAACACCGACCAATGACTTTATAAAATAGCCTTATGGCGAGTTAAATAACTTCCCATATACTATCCACAGGCTACCATTATGGCATAGACGCCAATCTTACGTGACATAGAAGTCGATAGCCATATCTACCCCTATACTAAATTTCCCTATGGCAAGTTAATGAGAAGATAACATACCATATACCATCCACGACCTACCATCCTGACATTGAAATCGAAGACCCACACAAATCCTCTTGCCCTATGGTAAGTAACATAACTTACCATATACAATTCACGGGAAACTATCGTGGAATAGAAGCCAATCCCATCGTGACATAGAAGTCGACAAAGCTGTAAACCCTAATGTCTGCAACATAATCCTGCCAAGTCCGAAACGACCTTAAACTACTGTCTGGTCCGAAACGACCTTAAGCTACTGCCCGGTTCAAAATGATCTTAAACTACTGTCTGGTCCGGAATGACCTTAAACTAATATCTACGTCGGAAATGACTTTAAAATAATTCATCCCTGTCCCACCTGGCATGGCCAGCCCTATTCTGATGATTATATAAATTCCTCCAATTATCCAAGGCTGCCCTACGGCCAGATAATAGTATCTACCGTATACAATCCACGAGTAACCCTTCATGACATAGAAGTCAATCGTCCCACCAGGCGTATAACCTGCAACGTACCGCGTAGTCGGATTCCCCTGTCGTGACACAGAAGTCAACCGTCATGCCGAGTATGTCGGAACTGCCTTACGGTCTGGATCATACATTCTATAAAACTGTATATAATTCAAGTGGGTAATCGGCAGTGAGAATGCGCATCTTCTCAAAGGTGGAACCATATGCGGCAGGAGAAGATTTTTGTAATGTACATAATATAAAAATGTACAATGTGGCTGAATATGTATAAATCGAGATGTACTGCACTATAAATGATAACCTGAAATAAATGCTATGATTATTGCTCCTGTTTTATTTGTGTTGTTATTGCCATTTAATTCTTTGCTTTTTTTTAGAAATGAACCACTTATAGAAAGTTATCTCTGTTCAACACAGAAGGGTAATTAACTACAGAGGCTTGCGCCTGTAGGAAATCTAATCCCCACAATCAAAAAACCTTTTTTGAAGGGTGGATCTGTGAAGTCACGCTACATCGGTCACATCCGTTTGGCTCCTCAGCTATACTCACATGCATCCCGCATCATGGCAACACGTCGCATTGAGGAACCAGAAGGATTTGCATCGATCTAACCTCTTAAGACCTCCAATAGGACCGAAAGCACCTCGGAGGACCCTTTCGAAGGCGAACAGATTCTGGCACGCCCGATAGGATGGATTTCTCTTTCCTTGTGGTTTATTTCTATCTTTGAAAGAGCATTTTAACATATGTTTCCCCGAGTAGAGCAATGGCAATCGAAAACAACACTGGTGCTGGAACTGGATGTTAGTTGTATGTATGCCCTAGAGGCCAGTATTGTACAGATGATGTATATTATATTGGATGCTTGGACATATATAGAGAGGACTTTCTTGCTCGATATGATAGTATGCTATCTGGTTGCTCTTTATCTTAACATGTATACTTGTCTCTTGATACTGTCTTATAGCTACATGTTGATAAAGCCCTTAGGATGTGTACTTAACTACCTGGACTATGATGCAGATCATACTAGTGGGGCCATGGTAGTCCATAAGTACATCCTTTAATGTTCCTAGTCGTGTGTGTATCGAGACAGGGCATCGATATACCAGAATAGACTAGCGTATACACTTCTCGACCCATGAGATGGGCGATGGATGATCCCATATCCATTGGTGTTTGACATCAGAGATGGTATACGGGTGCTCAGTGGAGACTAGGTACACTGGACGGACTTGCCGAGAACTCCCAGATGGTATTATACCTTACGTCAGATGGCAGTTCTCTGGTGACACTTGTGCAGGTTAGTCTGTAGACCCGAGATCGTCATAGAGTCTTGTGTGATTCCCACTGTGCTTTAATTTCCACCTTACCACGTCCATGAGGGCGTGCAAAACGGTGGTTTTTGGGTACAGTCCCAAGTCACATGGAGGCAATGAGCGATAGGAGGGGTTTCGTCTCTCCCGGTATTAGGGGTTGATGTTGCGCTGTGCTCGATTGGCCATAACAGGGAAGTCCCTGGCCAGGGCTGATTTAGAGATTTACTGGTAAGTGTTATCAGTAGTTTCTCGACCCGTTATGAGCCTCACATCGGCACGACTTATCGGTTATTGGGGTCTGACGTTTACCACCCCTAGACTAGATATGCGACATATCAGACGAGGAGACCGGACTGTACGGGAAGTGTTACCGGCAGGTTTTTACAGGAGTTGGAGCGGGCTTGCTTGCTGATCTTCTGATCGCTCAATACCCGGGTAGCCGTTACGTCCAGCTAGTACCGCTGACGGCTTGTGGGTGCGTGATGTGATCATCACCTACTGCCGGCGTATTGACGAGTCTTTAGAGTCCTACACAGAGGTTTTACTGGCTTAGGCAAAACGAAATAGGGGCGCATATGTGATATATGCGGGACCGAGAATAATGCATGTATGTGATACCGTATTCTATTCTCGCGACTTTATGTATCGGTCGGTTATATATGATATAGCCGGGTTATCGAATCAAGTGTTGATTCGATAAGTCGATACATTGGATGTTAGTCGGTTATATGTGATATGACCGGATTATTAAGTCAAGTGTTGACTTAATAATTTATTGTATAATTGTATATTTGATATACTAGTTTACATTAACTAACACATGTTCACTTAGGGTTTTTTCTCACATGTACACATCTTTACTATATATATGATATATATTAAAATGTGTTATATTTTTGTATCATGGTTGATGATACATCATCCATGGGTGTATGAGACTTACACTATGCTAATTTTTAGTTTGGGTTTTTAATATTTAAAGTAATTACAAAATCAAGTGGAGGATTAGAAAATGCATGAAGCTTGTGGAAGCTTGTGGATGCATTGACTAATTCAACTTGAGTTTGTTTTTACTATGGATTTTTATTAACCAAACCATAACAATTAGCCTAGGGTTAAGTCTCTACAAGAGTTAGTATATGATACTCACTCACCATGGTTAGCTCACACACTTGATCATTATCCTCTCCTCTTTCTTTTGTTCATCTTCTTCATTTGAACAAAAGAAAAAGCAAACTAGGGTTTTGAAAAGAGAGCAAAAGATTGTGAGAAATAAAATTCCAAAGAGAACCCACTTCCTATTTCTCCATCCTCTACTAGACTAGCACTTTAGTTTAGGGTGTTTACTTCACTAATTCTCTAGTTAGTGAAGTAGGAGCTTGAGTCGGAATTCCCTCGACGTAGATCATCTTCGGCCTCGGAGACTTCAAGCAAGGTCGCATCTTTCGCCTCGTGAAGCCATGCAAGAGCCCGGGAGAACCATGATCGCAGCGAAGGGACTACGACAAGGAGCCTTAGAAGTGAAGGACCGATCTATAAAGGTTGTATTTCGTATTCCCTTTAGAGTAAATTTGTTTACTTGCTATTAGTTTCGCCTAAACTCTAGTATACGATCTTGCTTAGGGTTGTTCGGCACATAAAAATTTAATTTTGGCATGGTCGATGCCTTGTAGAGCCTTGTTAGTATGCCTAGTAACCCGACATTGGAGCGACCACAGCTTCTACTTACTTCATGACAATATCGCCGGGGTCCGTGATCCAGCTACCACATGGCCATGTCGAAGTCAAAGGATCGGGCTCTACTATTCAGTTCGGCACATTTCTGTTCGTCCGCTTCGCCAAATATGTCGTAATCCCTGATACTCCTTCCGAGTTCGTGGATTATGATGTGAAGAAAGACGGTGCAACTGTTGCCACTCAGGCCATCCCTGCCAAACTTCCTAGCAGGGACCACATGCCGAATGTGGTCATTCCTAACGACATCCAGGCTTACGGCAACCGAAGCACCTAATATGTTCGGGGGCTACAAAAAGAGATTGCTAAAGATGTTAGGCGGTCGGTCTTCACTAGGTTGTCCACCTCCAACTCAATGGTCCGATCGGCCTAGCCTTCGCATCGGGGACAAATCAACAACGATGTGCGCCGATAGAAAACAACATCAAATACCTATGTTGATGCTATCTCTCATCAAGTTAACAAAGACGTGCGCCAGGGCAAAAGTCAATGAATAAACCCAACAATATCATCAATAGAGAAGTGGGAAAGAAGACTCTCCGGCAAAACAACCAGAGGTTGAGATTTACTGTACCATGGACCTATGATGACAAAGTCTGGGGGTAAGTATCACTAAATACCTCCGATGACGCCATCGCTCACCGAACCAGCAGAGACATGCGCCAAGGGAAAATGCCATCAAACACATTTGTAGATGCCGTCACCCAAACCAGCAGGGATGTGCGTCGGGGCCAAACATCATCAAATATCCCCGTTGACGCCATCGCTCATCGAGCCAGCAATGACGTGCGCCGGGGGAAAGCATCATCAAATATCCCTATTGACGCCATCGAACGTCAAATCAGTAGAGGTGTGTGCTGGGGGTCCGAGGACGCCATCACAATAAAGATGGGAAGGAGAGCTCGTGAAAGAAGGAACCACAAATTAATGACCGTTGTGCCACAGACTCATGATAACATCGTCTAGGGGCAAGATAGAAGATCTTATGCCGCTAATGTTGGTCTCAGCAATCGTTTCGAGGCATTGAAAATGGTTCGTAAGAACGCCTCCACTGCGGTCCTCAAGCATCCACTTCCACCGAGCAGAAGAGATGAGGAGCGTAAATCATGCTCTTACAATCAGACCATTTCCTATCGAGTATACCAGACTCTGAAAATCATGAAAGATCGGCAATATAAAAGGATCTCTCAAAGAAACCAAAGAGAGAGGAATCAACCACAACCCAGATCAATTCAAGTCTGGAGGAGAAAGGAGAACAAGGATCCCTCCATTGCTGCAGAGTCATCACGGTCTACCGTCTTCGATCAAATAAATAAAAATTGCAACACTCCTGTTAAAAGGAGGCCTTCTTCTGTAACCGTTGATTAAAAAAGGTAAGAATGGTATGCCTCGCCGGAGATTTATTTCAAAAGGCGCATTACTGCTACAGAGGTACATACGGTTTATATGGACACCAATTTGCTGGCGGATCTCCCTATTCAAGAAGACCCCCCTATACCGGTCATACAAGTATACCAAATAAGGCATACATCCAATGATGCAACCGAATCAACACACTCCCGCCCAATTGATAGTAATGGATATCCCCCGCCGAAAACACGGAGACGCGATCGCGCGGGTCCGTCTTGCCTGAATTCGGGGCAGATGCTAATTGGTGCTATCCGTCCACCTCTCCGAAGATACCAAGTTGATTTATGATACCGTATATCAAAGGTTTAAACGGATGCGGCCGATGTAGCAGATTTCGTCAGATTCCCCCTCATTTGAGGGGGTTTTGATTGTGGGGACGCTCTTCCCTGCAGGCGCAAGCCCCTGCAGTTAATTACGCTACCGCATCGCGGTAACAACTTTCTCTTTCTCCAGATGGTCACTTCGTGTCGTGGGTGTTTGTTTTGTTTTTTGGTTGCCCGTGGATTGTATACGGAGACTAATTTATGTTGTCGCCCGTAGGGCGTGGATTAGTCCAAATCTGTATTTTCTTAGATTTGGGTTTGGGGGTTGGGTTTAAGGATACGTTAGTCTCATTTGAGACTAAGATCAACTTAAACATTTGCTGAGGATACGTTAGTCTAATTTTAGACTAAGATCAACTCAACGGGATCATTTAGATCCAACAAGAGAGCATTCGGGCTCTATTGCTTAGTTTAGGGACATTGCGGCCGATTACCAATTTAAGGACATGGTGGTCCATTGTTAGTTTAAGGACATCTCGGTTCAGGTTAAGGATATCATAGTCCGTGAGTTTAATGACATCACAGTCAAGGTTAAGGACATCATAGTCCGTGAGTTTAAAGACCTCACAGTCAAGGTTAAGGACATCATAGTCCATGAGTTTTAAAGGACCCCACAGTCTATAAAATGTTTGGTTGTCGGGACCCGTTACCTCTCTGAAGACGTTGAAGAATTACAACGATAAATATCAGAAGAGTAAAGAGATGTACCCTCGAACCGATGTGAGTTGGTTGAAAGATCTGTAACCCAATTTGGGGCTAAGATCTGTTAACATATTTATGAGCAGATGAGCTGAATTAATATAAGTTGAGGACTTATGGCCAATCTTGGGCTAAGTCCAATCAAGTTAAAATGTTTAACATTTTATTTTTGGATGTTAAGGATTTGTTTGAGCTCGGCCCTTTTAACAATGCTGAGCATTGATTTAGCTTCTGACAATGTTTGTCTTTTACTGAATGATGAGCATTCATCATACCTCTGGGGCTTATTCAAAGAACAATTTAAGTTCTACCCAAGCGCATATAAAATCATGTAGTGCGCTTGGCACTAGCGCCAGTCAATGAGCGCATGTCGCTATGGTTAAAGCGCTAGTGCGCTTGGCGCTTTGCGCCAGATGTAAAGCGCTAATGCGCTTTGCGCTAAATGAAGAGCGCAGATGCGCTATAGTTGAAGCCTTGAGGCGTTTGGTGCTGGTGCCATATAATTAACTGCAGAGCGCTTTTAGTAATGCAGCGCACACGTGAGGAGCACGTGGCGCGCTTAGCGCTGTGCGCTAGATGAAGAGCACTAAGGCACTTTTGAATTAGGAGCGCTAAGGCTCTTATTAGATTAGGAGCGCTAAGGCTCCTCTTAGCTTAACTTTGCGCTCTACATATTATCTGTTCTTTGATAGGAGGTTTTGTCTCAAAATTCTACGATCAAAGTTTTTAGTTCATAGGAGATGTTTCAATTCTTTTTGATGAAAGGCTTTGCCTTTATGGATCTGTGATCCTAAGAGAATTGAATAATTCTCCCCCCTTTTATAATGAGATGTTCATAATCTCTTTTGTGAAAGAAAACTTTGTCTTATAGATCTATGATCTGTGAAAGAAGTAAGTACTTCTGTTTATATTGAGACGATTTCGTCTATATATTCTTTTTACCTTGAAAAAGAATTGTCTTCTTTTTGCCGAGAGCTTCTTCTTCTTCTCGAGATTTTCTCAAAGTTTATGGAGGGGTTCCTCTCTATGAGACTTGAAGTCTAGGGGCCTTTTTATAGGGTAGGCTGATTTGTTGAATCAGTTAAGAAGATCTTTTCTCCAATTAATTTGGGAATTTCCCCACCGTCGGATCTTTGATCCAAGGGCTTCTGGTTTACAGAAGATAATCTACTTGTTTTAACAAGATTGAGAAATCTTTCCCCCTTGCAGAATTTGTTCTGTATTTTAGTGATTTTTAATCACCATTGGATCATTGATCCAACGATATTCCAAATTCAGGGCACAATCTTTTCTGTTTGGAAAGATTCAACAGAATTTCATTCTTGTTAATTGATGATTTAATCATATCCGTTGGATATTTGATCCAACGGTGAGGAACATTTAGTTCCAGCGCTAGCGCTTATGCGCTCTGCCCATTGTGCGCTACTTGGAGCGCAGCGCTTTTAGCGCTAGCGCACTCGTGTTTTACACGTGGTGCGCTAGTCAAAGTCTTTGACTCTCAGCGCTGGCGCTCTTGGCGTTAGTGCTTTATGAAGCGCAACTTTATTTTGAATTTCAAGACTTGAACAGAGCTTTGCTCTGATTGGGGGAAACATTTGCTCATAAATTTTGATCCCGGATGAATTATGAGGCCCATAATATATCAAATCGAAGGATTTTTTGAGACACTTTTGATTCCATTAGAATTTAGCTGTTTTTCATTCAGGAGTTTGTCAAAATACAGCCCGAAAAATACTGATTCATATTTTCTTAAGCGTATCGCTGCCATTTGATACCTTGGGCTCTTTTGCGCCGAAATTTTTGGCAGGAAAAAATGCCCCCCGCTACTTTGCCCACGTAAATATATACGTGGGTGAAGTAGTGCAGAGTAATTCATTGTGTATGACCAGTTTCGGGTTGGTATATAATTTTCAGAATCTTGATCTGAGAAGATAACGAGCGGACACAAGCGTTGTTATTTATCATTGACTCAAATCTCGACTCTTAAGGGACATAGTTCCAAACCCTCAGCTCCATGAGCCGCACCCTTCTATTTCTTTATGTTTTACTCTGGCGTGAAGTAGTTTATATGCTCATGAGTAACTTCTCCATTTCAGTGACATGTAGCTTTGGCAAGTGTGGCCCATAGATGGTAGATAACAGTTCATCTTGAACTCTTTATAAGGTAGCGATGGCTTAGGAAACAGGGTTAGGATTTGTTGTCTAAGACTTTCCAACTTTATGAGCCGTGAGGGTCTCACAAAGGCTTTTCTCCCTACGAGTGGTGAGGATCTCGTAGGTGTTTTTTCTCCTTAGGAGTCGTGAGGACTCCTAAGTGCGTTTTCTCCTGAGAATCGTAAGGATCCCACAAGAGAATTTTCTTTATGTGTAGAGACACTAATTTCCCTGCAAGTTGAGACGAATCGAGAGATTCTCGCAAAGACACTGATTTCCTTGCGGGTCGAAACGAATCGAGAAGTTCTCGTCAAGGACGCTGATTTCCCTGAATCGAGATAAGAAGCGATGGCTTAGGAAACAGGTTCAGATCTGTTGCCTAAGACTTTTCAATTTTATGAGCCGTGAGGGTCTCATAAAGATTTTTTTTCTCCCTACGAGTCGAGAGGATCTCGTAGGTGTATTTTCTCCTTAGGAATCATGAGAATTCCTAAGTGTGTTTTCTCTTGAGAGTTGTAAGGATCTCACAAGAGAATTTTTTTCCTTACAAGTCGAGAGGACTCGTAAGTTATTGATGAGTTGACCTACTCCCGAGTCAAAGCATTGCTTCAACAGGGAGGTCGAGGGTTGACTTTGGGTTGTCTGTGCACCGCCGAGTCATGGAACTGGGAACTTTACCGCGACTTCACTTTGCTGACGTTGTATATTCCTGCAGAGACACTGATTCTCTGCGGGTCAGCGTGAATCGAGATGTTTTCATCAAGGACGCTGATTTCCCTGAATCGAGGTATTTTCCAAGGACACTGATTTCCTCGGAGTTAAGACAAATCAAGGTATTCCTACATAGACACTGATATCCTTGCGGGTCGACGCGAATCGAGATGCTCTCGCCAAGGATGCTGATTTCCCTGAATCGAGGTTTTTGCCAAGGACACTGATTTCCTCGAAGTTGAAATGAATCGAGGTATTCCTGTAAAGACACTGATTTCTCTGCGGGTCGACGCGAATCGAGATGCTCTCGTCAAGGACGCTGATTTCCCTGAATCAAGGTTTTGCCAAGGATACTGATTTCCCTGGAGTCAAAACGAATCGAGGTATTCCTGCAAAGACATTGATTTCTTTGCGGGTCGACGCGGATCGAGGTGCTCTCGTCAAGGACGCTGATTTCCCTGAATCGAGGTTTTTTCCAAGGACACTGATTTCCTCGGAGTCGAAACGAATCGAGGTATTCCTGTAAAGACGCTGATTTCTCTGCGGGTCGATTTGAATTGAGCTGCTCTCGTCAAGGACACTGATTTCCCTGAATCGAGGTTTTGCCAAGGACACTGATTTCCTCGGAGTCGAAACGAATTGAGGTATTCCTGCAAAGACGCTGATTTCTCTGCAGGTCAATGCGAATCGAGATGCTCTCGTCAAGGACGCTGATTTCCCTGAATCGAGATTTTGCCAAGGACACTGATTTCCTCAGAGTTGAAACGAATCGAGGTATTCCTGCAAAGACGCTGATTTCTCTGTGGATCGACGCGAATCGAGATGCTCTCATCAAGGATGCTGATTTCCCTGAATCGAGGTTTTGCTAAGGACACTGATTTCCTCGGAGTCGAAACGAATCGAGGTATTCCTGTAAAGACGCTGATTTCTCTGCGGGTCGTTGCGAATCGAGATGCTCTCGTTAAGGACGCTGATTTCCCAGAATCGAGGTTTTGCCAAGGACACTGATTTCCCCGGAGTTGAGACGAATCGAGAGATTCTCGCAAAGACACTGATTTCCTTGTGGGTCGAAATGAATCGAGATGCTCTCGTCAAAGACGCTGACTTTCCTGAATTGAGGAGGTTGCCAAGGACACTGATTTCCCTGGGGATTGGTTGATTTGTTTCCGAGACGGAGTGTTGATCCGGCAGGGAGTTCATTGGTTGACTCTAAGTTCTCCGTGGACCGTAGAGTCTTGGAACCAGGGGACTTTGCCATGGCTCCGATTGATGGTGTAGCATCTGTGTCCTGCTGGAATGAGGTGGCACACCGTTGTTGGTCTTCAGGCTGCAGATTTGGCCATTGAGATTTAGAACTAGGGACTTTGCCATGGCTTCGCTTCGTTGCGACTCTGAGGTCGGTTGTTGACGTTACGTCTGCATCTGGTTGGAGTGAGGAGAAACGCCATTGGTGATCTCTAGGCTGTCTGTGAACCGTTGAGATTTGGAACTGGGGGACTTTGCCATAGTTCCGGGGTTGATTGTCGCGTCCGAATCCTGCTGGAATGAGGAGGAACGCTGTTGTTCTCTCGAGATACAGATGTTGCCATCGAGATTTGGCTCTCTTTCTAATGGAGCCTAGTGGGATGATATGGTTCTCTCTTTGTTTGCGCCCCTGGATTGTATACAGGGATCGATGTGATCTCACCTGTAGGGCAAAAGTTTCATTTCATATGTATATTTTTTGTTTTCTTTCCGCGATGCACTATCATTTCAGTTTTTTATATCGTGAAAGTCGCGATTGCCCAATCATTTCAGCTATTTTTCGCGGTGCCCAATCATTTCGGCTATTTTTCTTTTTACTCGCTGCTTTTTATTGCGAGTTGCCCAATCATTTCGGCTGTTTTTGTATGCATACTTTTTTACTTGCTGATTTCGTTGCAAATTGCCCCATCATTTCGGCTATTTCATATGCATTTTTGGCTCGCTGATTTTTTATTGCGAGTGTGGAACTTGGAATTTGGTGCCAATCTCAGCATCAGTATCGCTGCAACTGTAATATTGTTAGGAGCGAATCATCATTTGCCGTGCAAGGACTTAGAATTTGATACCGATTTAGGTATCAGCATCGCTACAACTGGGATATTGCCAGGAGCGAATCATCATTTGCCTCTGTCGATGTCGAACAAAGGTGGCTTAGCAAACAGGGTTAGGATCCCGTCGACTAAGGCTTTTAACTTCATGAGCCGTAAGGGTCTCATAAAGGTGTTTCTCCATACGAGTCATGAGAATCTCGTAGGTGCGTTTTCTCTTTAGGAATCGTGAGGATTCCTAAGTGTGTGTTCTCTTATAAGCCGTAAGGATCTTACAAGAGTGTTTTCTCCTTGCAAGTCGAGAGGACCTACAAGTGTTTGTTCACCGTGTGAGCATATCCCTAGTCGCTGGTGGGACTCTGCTAGGGAAATGTTCATTCGTGCCCATAGATTGTATACAAGGGTCAATACTGAACCACTTGTAGGGAAAAATCGGGGGGTATGACTGCTTAAGAACAGGTTCAAATCTCTGTAACTTAAGGCTTTTGAATCTTATGAGCCGTGAGGGTCTCATAAGAGGGTTCTCCTTACGAGTCGTGAGGATCTCGCAAGTGTAATTTTTTCTTAGGAATCGTGGGGATCCCTAAGTGTGTTTCTCCTTTGTGAGTCATAAGGATCTCAAGCAGGTGGTTTCTCCTTACAGGGTCGAGAGGACCTTGCAAGTGTCTTTTGATGAGATTGCGCCCTTTCGGGTTTTCACAAAACTCGCCGGTAGTCCCGCTATTTTTACTCACGGAGCCCTTTCGGGTTTTCATCCGTGCCCATTTCGCTTATGGATGTACCCCTTTTTTTTTACACCACGTCAGCCTGGGGACGCCACGGGTTTGTATTAGTTTAACTACGTTTCGGTCATTAACCAGTTTTAGGACATAGTGGTCCATCGTTAGTTTAGGGACGTTTCGGTCCGTTGTAGCTTTGAGGCGAAGTTTCGCCGGATGCTTTATGAACAAGTAGGTTTCTTCTTGATAGACCTTGTCACATAATCCAAGGGTTTTGGCACTGCTCCTGCCCCCAGCTCCTCTACGTTATCTCCTAACGCCGAGTGAGCTGCTTTGTTACTTAGCGACAAATGAGCGATCATGTGGCAACTTGCCACATAATCTTGGGATTCTTCTGACAAGTCGTCTCCCTCATCATTGTCGTTATCTTCATTCTCAAGGATATGATTGAGGAACTCTTGAAGCGTGACTGGGGTTCGCGCCCTCTGGCTGTATTCTTCCAGCGCGTCAATATGCTTTTGCAGCTCCGTGCGCTTTTCGTTAGACTACGCGGACTTTTTCTTCTTCTTTGAAGACTTTGACGGCTGGGCCTGAGCGTTTTGACCATCGCTACCAATTCTTGGCATCGGGCGCGGTTTTAGCATCCCCTCAATGATCTCAGGCTCTAGCGGGCTTTTCTACATGATTGCCGGGCATGTGTGAAGATCTTTCGGCATTCTTTTCGTCTTGGCTGAAAGAGCGACCTCCCATAGAGCTTCTTCTATAAAAGAGCACAATGCCCCCGGTGTGTCCACCCTTTTAGGAGTGTGCTGTTGTGGCGGATTCACCTTCCAGTTTTCGGATAGCGTGAACTTGCCCTGTTGGTATTGGTCTTCAACCCAGTTTTTGAAGACATAGCAGTCTTTGATCGGATGGCCCAATACTCGGTGGTAGGGGCAGTAATTAGGATCGTTGACGTCGTTCGGTTGCGTTGGGTGTCTCGATTCCGGTAGAGTGATGAGCCCATTGCGCACTGCCAGTTCAAACAGTTTCCTTGTTTTATCTCGGGGAAACGAGTAAGGACGTCTCAACTTCTCATTAAGGGATTGCCACTTGTTGCTTTGGCGAACAACCGGTCTCGGGCCACTCGGTTGTTGTTGAGCGTTGGCGACGATAGTTACTTTCCCTTTCCCCTTCTCATCCCGAGGATCCGTCTTTGAGGAGGATGGTCTATGGCCCATCTGGTCCATTTGGGCCAGCTTGTCGATCAAGGCCTCGAAGGTGGTCGGCTTGAAGAAAATCATGAATTAGGATATGGTCGCCTGCGGATCAAGGGTTCCCACAAACATGCCTACTGCAGGAGCTTCTTCTATGCGCTGTTCGCACTTCGACCATAGGTTGTGCCACCGTATCGCATACTGAACCCATGTTTCGCCTGGTTTCACCCTGGCATTGATCAACGCCGTGATTGGGGTGCGTTCGCCGGCGCTTGCGAAATGCTGGGTGAATAACAGCTCCATCTCTGTGAATGTTTTGACGGAGTCATTTAGAAGCTCCAAATACCATTCGAAGGCCGTCTCCGCCAAACTGCCAACGAATTGGTAAAGCAGTAGCTTATCGTCACCTCTGGTGTTGCCGCACAGAGCCCTAAATTGAGCGACATGCTGATGCGGATTCCCAGTCCCCTTATATACGTGGAACTTAGGAATCGTGTATCCTGGCAGATACTTTATTTGGTCATACCAACCCGGATAGGGTCGTCCAGTTTTAACAATTTGCCCAGCCGCTTCATTCGCCTGGTGAACTCGTATCTGCTGAGCGATGTAATCATCCAGGGCAGCTTTGGAGATTGTCTCCTCCTTGGATGTTGACAGAGCCGGCAGAGGATTTGATGTCTCTCCTCTATCATCTTCAATTATTACTGGAGGATCTTCGGCTGGGGGATCCGGCTGGATCATCATGCCCACCATATCTTGGAATAGAAGGGCCATTTGTTTTATATTGGCCGCTTGTTCTGCAGCCTCTTTGTCCTTCTTCTCAAGCATTCTCCGAAGGAATTCGGCATCAGTTTCCTGCTTACGGCGCTGCTCCGAGGATGTCTCTGGGCTTGCTTTCGGTCCTGTGAGTGCGGCCATAGCTGTTAACATCTCTTGGAGCTTTTGTTGTTGTTGCTCCTGAGCCTTAGTCACTGATTGACTAAGCAGTCGATGACCTGTGGAGATACGGCTATCCTCTTTTCCAGATGCCATATAGACGGTATGTATCACCATGCCCCCAGATTTGGGGAGTTTAGGTTCAGCGTTCTTCCGATTCATCGCAGACACCGGGATTTTCTCCAGCTTTCTCCTCTTGTGAGCGGTCGAGGTTGAGGGGGCCGTTGCAGTGGGCACCCACGTAGCTGTCGCCTTTTGTGGCTTGACAGGATGGTCCTCTTCTCACTAAGCTTTCACCTTTTCCTGTCGGTGAGAGTAATCTTGATCAATTACCGAGTCTTGGACTTGATGCCAGACCTTGTAAATTTTAGAGGACAGCCGTTGAGGGGGCTGTTCCAGCTTCGTCTTTGGGGCATTCTCCACAGGTGGAGGAGATCTCTTTAGCACTGCAGTCGGAGAGTTTTTGCGCACCCTCCTTAGCGGTTCAAAGCTGTTACCAGTTGGAACAGCAGCATCGATTTCCACCGTTGGAGCCGGCGGAGTCAGTCCAGAAGGAGAGTTGCCGCCATCCTTCCTTACTCGGCGCCAGTGGCGACATCGAGCGTGTCGAGCTGTTGGGATTGTCTCAGCTGTAGGGGTGACTTCCTCATGCCCTCTGTGTTGGTCAGAAGTTGTCGTTGTCAGCCTATTGAAGACTGATATCCGCTGAGTAGGGATAACCAACCTATCGAAGGCAAACTTCCGAGCAGGGGAAGCAGCCTTGACGATTTCGCCTGGAACAGGAGCTTAAACGATCAGTGTTGTGAGGACCGACCCCTTTGCAGGAGAAGCCGCCTTGACGACTTCATGAGAAGGAATGGCTATCCTCTTCGTGATAACCCCTTCCGGTATCGCGGGCTTCCTCACAGGCCCATTGGAGCTTCGGCCTAATCTGTTAAAGACCGAGGCGTTGGATTTGGGCGACCCGTTGAGAGGGGCCGCGGTAGTGGTAAGTCGATCAAAGACCGACTTCTTTGGGGCTTCTTGCGACAGCAGCGGGGCATTGAAGCTCATCGGTGGGATCATGGTCCCAAAGAACAGCCCAGTGGTGGCCTGAGTTACTTGCTCTACTGGCATAGTGAAGATGGAGGCCGCTTGGGGTCCGTAAGTCACTCCTCCGGATGGGGCGGAGTGAGAGTTGCAGTTGCAGTTAGTGCAGTTTGAAACCATTGATCTTCTGTTTTCTGGACGGAGCAAGACACCAAATCTTAGTACCTCGAATCCACAGGCAACCATAGCAAACCGCGATTCGTTCGCGAACACGACACTCGAAGTGTGGAGTGGAAAGAGGAAAAGGTCCCACCGGGCGTGCCAGAATCTGTTCCCCGCCGAAAACACGGAGACGCGACCGCGCGGGTCTGTCTTGCCTGAATTCGGGGCAGATGCTAATTGGTGCTATCCGTACACCTCTTTGAAGATGCCAAGTTAATTTATGACACCGTATATCGAAGGTTTAAATGGATGCGGCCGATGTAGCAGACTTCATCAGATTCCTCCTCATTTGAGGGGTTTTTGATTGTGGGGACGCTCTTCCCTGTAGGCGCAAGCCCCTGCAGTTACTTACGCTACTGCATCGCGGTAACAACTTTCTCCTTTTCCAGATGGCCACTTCGTGTCGTGGGTGTTTGTTTTGTTTTTTTGGTTGCCCGTGGATTGTATACGGAGACTAATTTATGTTGTCGCCCGTAGGGCATGGATTAGTCCAAATCCGTATTTTCTTAGATTTGGATTTGGGGGTTGGGTTTAAGGATACGTTAGTCTCATTTGAGACTAAGATCAACTTAAACATTTACTGAGGATACGTTACTCCAATTTTAGACTAAGATCAACTTAACAGGATCATTTAGATCCAACAAGAGAGCATTCGGGCTCTATTGCTTAGTTTAGGAACATTGCGGTCGATTATCAGTTTAAGGACATGGTGGTCCATTGTTAGTTTAAGGACATCTCGGTCCAGGTTAAGGACATCATAGTCCTTGAGTTTAAAGACATCACAGTCAAGGTTAAGGACATCATAGTCCGTGAGTTTAAAGACCTCACAGTCAAGCTTAAGGACATCATAGTCCGTGAGTTTTAAAGGACCCCACCGTCCATAGAATGTTTGGTTGTCGGGACCCGTTACCTCTCTGAAGATGTTGAAGGATTACAACGACAAATATCAGAGGAGTAAAGAGATGTACCCTCGAACCGATGTACGTTGGTTGAAAGATCTGTAGTCCACTTTGGGGCTAAGATCTGTTAACATATTTATGAGCAGATGAGCTGAATTAATATGAGTTGAGGACTTATGGACAATCTTGGGCTAAGTCCAATCAAGTTAAAATATTTAACATTTTATTTTGGGATGTTAAGCATTTGTTTGAGCTCAGTCCTTTTAACAATGCTGAGCATTGATTTAGCTTCTGACAATGTTTGTCTTTTACTGAATGCTGAGCATTCATCATACCTCTGGGGCTTATTCAAAGAACAATTTAAGTTCTACCCAAGTGCACATAAAAGCATGTAGTGCGCTTGGCACTAGCGCCAGTCAATGAGCGCAAGGCGCTATGGTTAAAGCGCTAGTGCGCTTGGCGCTTTGCGCCAGATGTGAAGCGCTAATGCGCTTTGCGCTAAATGAAGAGCGCAGATGCGCTATAGTTGAAGCCTTGAGGCGTTTGGTGCTGGTGCCATATAATTAACTGCAGAGCGCTTTTAGTAATGCAGCGCACACGTGAGGAGCACGTGGCGCGCTTAGCGCTGAGCGCTAGATGAAGAGCACTAAGGCACTTTTGAATTAGGAGCGCTAAGGCTCTTATTAGATTAGGAGCGCTAAGGCTCTTCTTAGGTTAACTTTGCGCTCTGCATATTATCTATTCTTTGATAGGAGGCTTTGTCTCAAAATTCTAAGATCAAAGTTTTTAGTTCATAGGAGATGTTTCAATCTCTTTTTGATGAAAGGCTTTGCCTTTATGGATCTGTGATCCTAAGAGAATTGAATAATTCTCCCCCCTTTTATAATGAGATGTTCATAATCTCTTTGCTGAAAGACAAATTTGTCTTATAGATCTATGATCTGTGAAAGAAGTAAGTACTTCTGTTTATATTGAGACGATTTCGTCTATATATTCTTTTTACCTTGAAAAAGAATTGTCTTCTTTTTGCCGAGAGCTTCTTCTTCTTCTCGAGATTTTCTCAAAGTTTATGGAGGGGTTCCTCTCTATGAGACTTGAAGTCTAGGAGCCTTTTTATAGGGTAGGCTGATTTGTTGAATCAGTTAAGGAGATTTTTTCTCCAATTGATTTGGGAATTTCCCTACCGTCGGATCTTTGATCTTAGGGCTTCTGGTTTACAGAAGATAATCTTCTTGTTTTAACAAAATTGAGAAATCTTTCCCCATTAAGAATTTGTTCTGTATTTTAGTGATTTTTAATCACCATTGGATCATTGATCCAACGGTGTTCCAAATTCAGGGCACAATCTTTTCTGTTTGGAAAGATTCAACAGAATTTCATTCTTGTTAATTGATGATTTAATCATATCCGTTGGATATTTGATCCAACGGTGAGGAACATTTAGTTCCAGCGCTAGTGCTTATGCGCTCTGCCCATGGTGCGCTAGTTGGAGCGCAGCGCTCTTAGCGCTAGCGCACTCGTGTTTTGCACGTGGTGCACTAGTCAAAGTATTTGACTCTCAGCACTGGCGCTCTTGACGTTAGTGCTTTATGAAGCGCAACTTTATTTTGAATTTCAAGACTTGAACAGAGCTTTACTCTGATTGGGTGAAACATTTGCTCATAAATTTTGATCCTGGATGAATTATGAGGCCCATAATATATCAAGTCGAAGGATTTTTTGAGACACTTTTGATACCATCAGAATTTAACTGTTTCTCATCTGGGATTTTGTCAAAATACAGCCCGAAAAATATTGGTTCATATTTTCTTTAGCGTACCGCTGTCATTTGATACCTTGGGCTCTTTTGTGCAGAAATTTTTGGCGGGAACAATGGAGATGAAGACAACTTAGTCCGAGTTGCCAATAACCCTATTTCTGAAGCAAGGCAGAAAGATGATGGAACAATATCATTAAAAAAACTAGTAGAAGAACTTTTCGTAATGGTTAAGAATATAACAAAAATAATAATGGCACAAATATCCAATCCAGCCGAAGTAGCCCAGCCTGGAAGACAGACAGATGCATCAACTGCTATGCTTACTTCGCCGTTAGCCGTTAATGACGGGATCGACGTCATTACAGGGTCCGCTATCCAACAGCCACCTAAACAGGAAACACTGAAGCGATAACTAAGTCGCAAATTAATGACTTGATCGCTGTTCAGGTGAAAACCCAGATGGTGACAGAAACTGCTCAATAGCTCATCGGGAAAGGAAGACCCTACCCAACCGAATACATCCAAACTCCGTATCCAAAGAGCTATATAAGTCCCCAGTTTAATCTTTTCAATGGTGCTGCGAACTCTTGACAACACATCGCACAATTTAAAGCAATTTGTCGCGATACTGGGGGCAACGGCGCCCTATTACTCAGGCAATTTGTCAGCAGCTTGAGTAGAATAGCCTTTGAGTGGTACTCAGGGTTATCAAATGATTCTATAAAAATATTTGCCCATCTAGAAGCTCAATTTGTACAATGGTTTCCTGGTGTAAGCAAGAAGATAACTATCTCCTATCTAATCGCTGAAAAACGAAGAAAAGATGAGACGATGGCTAAAAATATCATACAATGGCGCACCCTGAGCATTAAGTGCTAAAAAGTCCTAGATGAACCTCAAGCTGTGGGACTCATCATGGGCCACATCGATGGTTTGATATGACCATTCTTGATGTCATCTAAAATCACTACCTTCTAAGACCTGATTGACAAAGCAGCGGGTCTGGAAAGACTAGGTCCAGCCGACACCTCATGAAGTCCTCTTGACTCATCGAGGTTCAAATAATCCTATGAGATCCTCACGATCCATCAGGATAAAACTGCATGCGAGATCCTCATGACTCATAGAAAACAAATGTTTGAAAAGACAGCACCGTGTTTGCATCTCAAAACCATGGACCTTTACGTCCTTGTTCCCTTATAAAAAATGGATGAGGGAAAGTTTCCCACTAAAAGAGCCCCCTATGTATTTAACACATGAGTGACTATATGCAACGCATATAGGCACTACAATTAAAATAATTGCTAGGCTAAAACATCCCCACGTGTTTAACACGTGAGTGCCTATATGCACCGCAGTTAAAACAATTGCTAGGCTAAAACAGCCCCACGTGTTTGATACGTAAGTGCCTATATGCAACATATATAGGCACTGCAGTTAAAACAATTGCTAGGCTAAAACAGTCCCACGTGTTTAACACGTGAGTGCCTATATGCAACGCACATAGGCACCGCAGTTAAAACAATTGCTAAGCTAAAACAGCCCCACGTGTTTAACATGTGAGGGCACTTCCCTACGTAGAATTAAAATTCTACTCAACAAGGAACCGTTGGATCAAAGATCCAATGATGATTAAACATAGAATTAAATTCTATTGAAGTTTTAAATGAGAAATGATATTTTCTGTTAAACAGAAAGTTGACGGATCAAAGATCCCGTAAGTTGGAAAATATTTTTCATATCTTTCTAAACAAAGAAAGATCGTGCTCTGTTAAACCAAACACCCTTGGATTAAAAATCCAACGGTGATTAGAAAATCACCAATCTACAGAATAAATTCTGTATGGGAAAATATTTTCCTAATCTTGTTTAAGAAACAAGAAAATATGTTCTGTAAGACAGAAACCCTTGGATCAAAAATCCAACAGCGGGTAAAACCCCCAAATCAATTGGAGTCTCTCAATGAGAGATTTCCTAAAACTAATTAACAAACTTCTCTCTATTATATAAAGAACCCAAGACTTCAAAAAAAAGAGGAAAGAAAAAAAAGAGGGACGACTGCAGAGAGAGTGAACTCCCCAGAGATTTAAAGAATATACAGTGAGAGAATTTAATTCTCAAAAGAAAAGATTTGTTCACTTGAAATACTAGGTAAAGAAAAAAACAAAAGACTTTTCTGTGCATCTTTAAGGGTTTAACCCTTCGTAGAAGAACTTAGTTCTTCCTTTGGTTGAGATCTGCAGAGGCAGATCTCCCCACAAGTTGAGAATTTAATTCTCATCGGGAACATTCTGCCATGCAGATTCAAAGTTTAGGGGAAAGAACTGAGTTCAACGAGTTTAACTCTTACAAAAAAAAAACACATATGGGAATTTAATTCCTCTAAAAAACTAGGGTTTAACCCTGTAAGAAGAATTTAATTCTTGCAAAGAACAAAGGGAGAACTTGATTCCTCAGAATCACAGAAGAACAGCCTGTTGATTCGTTAGTGTTTAACACTATAACAAGACCTCACGTGTTTTCCACGTGAGTGTTTCTAATGAACAAAAGAAAATGGCTGAGACTGCGTCACGTGTTTCCCACGCGGTGTTTAAAAGAGGAGCAAGGAACACTTCTTAGAACAGTCACGTGTTTTGCACGCTACCCTCAATCAAGTGCTTAGCACTTCTATGAAAGGGAGAGGAAATAAGATAAGAGGGCATTGCCCCCATTTGGGGAGTCTCATATGTTTTACACGTGAGCGCTATGGGAACTAAGTGTTTAACATTTACATAAAGGGAGAGGCAATAAAGCCAAGGGGCAGAACCCAACTTTAGGCGCCTCACGTATTTCACACGTGAGCGCCACAAGAATCAAGTGCTCAACATTTATATAAAAGGGAGAAATAATTGGGCAGTACCCATATTTGAGCGCCTCATGTGTGTCACGTGAGCGTTACACAACCCTGGTGTTTAACACTAATTAGGTGCACCACGTGAGCGCCACAGAAGTTTAGTGTTTAACACTACTCCAGTGCCCACATGAAATGCACGTGAGCATTGTATGCCTCAGCATTTAGCACTGTTGGGTAATTATAGAGACTCAAATCTAACCCAAATTGACTAATTTCTTTCAAAGTCAAAACCCCTCTGTGTTCATCATTCCCCAAATTGATCTTAGTCCCAAACATAACTAATGATCAGTCAAATGATGATATCCAAAATAAGGTTTATCCCACATCCTCTAAGTTAATCTTAGTTGCCAAAAATGACTAATGATTCTTAGATGATCCACCACGATCTTTTCCTTCCGACACGGGAATTGGTTCAAGAGTACATCTCTCCACACCTCTGATACATGTCATTGTAATTTTTCAACGTCTTCAGAGAGGTGGCGGGTCCTGATAACCAACCGCTCTTCGGTGTACTTCTCAAACTGACATGCACACCCCAGATCAAACCACACCCCAAGCTGGGTGTCTCCCATATCATCGTTGCTCATCCCGACACGTAACAAATACACATGCACGCAAGATGATCTACGGACCATAACGTCCTTAAACTAAACTCTACGGACCGTAACGTTCTCAAACTACTACGGATCATAACGTTCTTAAACTAAACTCTACGGACTGTAACGTCCTTAAACTAAAAGCTCACCTCAAAAATGGTGATCTAAGGACCGTAACGTCCTTAAACTAAACACAATGGACCGTAACGTCCTTAAACTAAATTTTACGGACCGTAACATCCTTAAACTAAACTCTACGGACCGTAACATTTTCAAACTACTACGGACCGTAACGCCCTCAAACTACTACGGACCGTAATGTCCTTAAACTAAAACATCGCCTCAAAAATGGTGATCTACGGACCGAAACGTTCTCAAACTACAACTTCGCCTCCAAAATGGCGATAAGGGATCGAAATGTCCTTAAACTAAAACAACAGAGCCCATATGCTCTCCTGTTGGATCTGAAACAAAAATGATCCTAACACCCTTTTAAGTAGATCTTAGTCCCAAATTGGACTAACATATCCTTAACAAAACACCAACCGAGCCCCCAAATGCTCGTATACATTTAAGTTGATCTTGATCTCAAAGCAGATCAACGATCCTTAAATTAACCCAAACCCAAATTTAAAATATATGGATTTGGACTAATCCACGCCTTATGGGCGACAACATAAATTAGTCTCCGTATACAATCCACGGGCAACCAAAAATAAAACAAACACATACGACACGAAGTGAACTTCTGGAGCAGGAGAAAGTGGTTATTGCGATGTGGTAACGTAATTAACTGCAGGGGCTTACGCCTGCAGGGAAGAGCGTCCCCATAATAAAAAAACCCTTGCAAACGAGGGGGAATCTAACGAAATCTGCTACAACAGCCGCATCCGTCCAAACCTTCGATATGCGGTGCCATAAATCTACTTGACATCTTCGGAGAGGTGGATGGATAAACCCAAATAGCATCTGCCCCAAAATTCAGGCAAGACGACCTACGCGGTCCGTCTCTGTTTTCAGAGGTAAACAGATTCTGGCACGCCCGGTGGGACCTTTTTCTCTCTCCACTCCACACTTCGTGTGTCGTGTTTGCGAACAAATCGTAGTTTACTATGGTTACCCCTAGATTCGAGATACTAAGATTTGGTGTCTTGCTCCTGTACAGAGAAAAGAAGATCGATGGCTTCCAAGTGCACTTGCAACAGCAACTCCCACTCCACCCCCACTAGAGGAGTAACGTACGGACCGAATGCGGCCTGCATCTTTTCGATACCAGTGGAACAGGTAACTCAGGCCACCACTGGATTTTTTTTTGGCACCATGCTCTCGCCAACAAGCTTTGGCACCCTAGTGCCATTACAAGGGGCTCCGAAGAAGTCGGTCTTCGATCGACTTGCAACCACCATAGCCCCTCTCAACGGGTTGTCCAAGTCTGCCACCTCAGTCTTCAACAGGCTGAACCAAAGCTCAAGTGGGCCCGCAAAGAGGCCCGCAATACTTGAAGGGGTTATTCCAAAACGGATAGCCATTTCAGCTACAGCAGGTGAAGTCGTCAAAGGGGCTTCTCCTACTTAAGGATCGGTCTTCGCAAGATTGGCCGTTCCAACTCCTGTTACGGGTGAAGTCTTCAAAAGGGCTTCCCCTTCCAGAAATTCGGCCTTCGAAAGATTGGCCGTTCCCTCTCCACGGATGTTAGTATTCGACGGGCTGACACCAGCAATAGCCCTTCATCAAAGCAGGGGGCATGAAAAAGCCACTCCCACAACTGAGGCAATCCCATCTGCAAGGCATGCTCGATGTCTCCACTGGCGCTGAGTGAGGAAAGCTGGGGGCAACTCTTTCTTTGGACTTACTCCACTAGCTCCAATGGTGGAAGTTGACATTGCTGTTCCAACCGGGAACAACTTTGAACCGCTAAGGTGGGTGCGCAAGAACTCCCCAACCGCGATGTTGAAGAAAACTCCACTTCCTGCTGAAAATATGATGCAGGCGAAGCTGGAGCAGCCCCCTCAGCGGCTGTCCTCCCAAATCCATAGGTCTGGTAGAAAGTCCAAGATCCTGTGATCAACAAGAACTACTCTCGTCAACTGAAGAAAATGAAGGTTCGAAAAGAGGAAAATCATCCTTCCAGCATACAGCGAGGGCCTTCTTTCATGAAGGCGCCTGTTACAATGGCTTCTTCAACTTTGACTTCTCACAAAAAGAGAAGGCCGGAGAATTTTCCACCGCCGGCGGCAAATCCTAAAGGTGATAGATCCAAACGCCCCAAGTCTGGGGGCATGATCATGCACACGGTGACATGGCTTCCAGAAAAGAGGAGAGCCGTGCTTCCGTGAGTCATCGACCGCAAACTCGGTCATTGACAAAGGCTCAGGTGTGACAACAAAAGCTCAAGGAGATGCTAACGAAAATGGCAGCACTCACTGAACAAAAAAGAAAACCCGGAAGAAGCGTCCGAACAGCGCCAGGAGCAAGAAACCGATACGGAGTTCCTGCGAAGGGTGCCAGAAAGAAAGGACAAGGCGGCCGCGGAACAGGCTGCTAATATAAAACAGATGACGCTCCTGTTCCAAGACATGGTTGGGATGATGATCCAGCCAGAACCTCCAGCTAAAGACCCACCGATAATCATCGAGGACGGCAAAGGGGAAACATCAAACCCTTTTCCGGCTTTATCGACAGCCAGGGAGGAGACGATCTCCAAGGCTACCCTTGATGACTACATAGCTCAGCAAATACGAGCTCATCAGGAAAGCGAAGTGGCTGGCCAAGTCGTCAAGACCGGGCGACTGTACCCAAGCTGGTACTATCAAATCATGTACCCGCCGGGATATACAATCCCCAAATTCCATGTGTACAAGGGGACGGGAAATCCTCATCAGCACGTGGCTCAGTTCAGAGCCTTGTGCGATAACACTGGAGGCAACGACAAATTGCTGCTTCGCCAGTTTGTTGGCAGCTTGTCAGAGACGGGATTTGAATGGTACTCGGGGCTCCCAAATGACTCCGTCAAAACATTCACAGAAGTGGAGTTTCTATTCATGTAGCGTTCGCAAGCGCAATCGAACGCACCCCGATCACGGCATTAATCAATGCCAGGGTGAAGCCAGGAGAAACCTGGGTTCAATACGCAATTCGATGGTGGAACTTATGGTCGAAATGCGAACAATACATTGAAGAAGCTCCAGCCGTGGGAATGTTCGTAGGGACCCTCGATCCACAGGCGACTGTATCCCAGTTTATGATGTTCTTCAAGCCGACAACCTTCTAGGTTTTGATTGACAAGCTGGCCCAAATGGAACAGATGGGCCACGGGCCTTCCTCTTCAAAAACGGACCCTCGGAATGTAAAGGGCAAAGGGAAAGCGGCCTTTGTTGCCAACACTCAACAGCAGCCGAGCGACCAGAAACCGGCTGCTCGCCAAGGCAACGAGCGCCCGTGCCAATCTCTCGAAGAGAAGCTAGGATGTTGTTCATATTAGAATTTTGCACTTTTGTACCGCCCATTCTTGATCACATTGCATATAGGTAGGTACTTTTCATCTGTGTTTGCTAAATAATTGCAGCTTAAGGTTCTCAGCTTAAAATAATGAAAATCAAGAGCAGTCACGACAAATTCAGGACAACTGCCAACAACAGATAAAATGCGAGTTTCCACTTGCCATCCGTCAGATGCCGCCTACCAGTTCGAGAGACAAAATGTCAATCAAGGGTCATTCATGCACAAAGCATAAGGAGGCAGCACAAGAATCGAGTTAATAACGCGGTGCTCAAGAAAATCAAGGCAAAAGTCTACATTCTTTCACCTTTTTGGACTGTTGAGAATCTGGGAGAAAAACGAAGTGATTCTGAAAGACCAAGTGCACTAAACAAAGCAAGAAAGCAACATGGAATAACCCAAAAAATCCGAGTCAACAATTCACCCAAAGAGCCGCGGAACCGCGGCCAATATGGCATTTTCTCGGCGGTTCCGCAGCCGAGTCAACTCAGTGCCAGATCGTGTTTTGGGTGTGGTTTTGTAATTGTGTAAGGGGTCAGATTTTGGCCCTAGGGTTTATCTATCTGCCTATAAATAGCCCAGTTTCAAGCCAAGTAAAGGATGCTTATTCTTGTGTTAGGATTTAGTATAGTTAGTTGTAACTTCTTCTTCCTCTTCATTTATTCTCTATTAACATTGTAGTGAGCTCTTGAGTGAATGATGAATAAAGAAAAGTCCTTCTATATGCATGTCTTATAATTTAGTTCTTATATTTGTTGCTTGTAATTCTCTTTGTTAAAATAGTTGTTGTTTGTTTGTTTGTTCTTCTTCAATTTTCTTTTATCCTTACAACCATGATACTTAAGTGCGATCCTTTCCTAAGTGAGGTCTCAAATAGCTAGTTGTGATTTTCTACCTCCTTTCTTTCATCTTCTTTGTTTGTTTTATTTTCTTTTTTCTTTTATAATGGGTAAGTAGTTTCTCACTTGTTAGGGTATGATAAGGAAAGTTTGAGAGAAGGAAATCTCTCTCACTCTTTTCATTGCCCAACATCTTGATTCGAACTCCCGTCAATTCAACCACAATCCGCTCCCTACGGCATCCTATTCTACATGATAGCGGTGACACCTTAGTGAGACCGGTTGTGGTTGAATTGACCGGAGGTTATGACTAAGAGCCAAGAATGGACGGACAAAGACCAAAAGGAAGGAACTAAGCGTTGGAAAGTCTAGCTTATACTCGCAAATTTCCTTCCTAGTCATGCTAATCCCTGTTGTTGCCGATTACCGTAATATCAATATTAAGAGTGGCAAACGAAAGAAGTGAGTGAACTCCTAACTCAAACTAACCTAGTCGTAACCCTAACAAGCTCTTTTATTATACATATTTAGCACATAGTTAACCTTAAACAAACTTGGACAATTTGGACTTAACTCGTTAAAACATTAAGAAAAAGATTCCCATCTCTCCGTGAACCGACCCATACTCATCCGACTAGCTACCAAGCGAAACCGTCTTGATTGCGGTAATTAAAACTAGCACACTAAAATCTCTATCAATCAAATGGCGCCGTTGCCGGGGAGATGGTAGTTTATTTCTTTGTGTAGTTTCGTGTTAATTTGTGAATATAAAAAAGTTAAAAAAACTGTAAAAAATCATCTTGTTATTTTTTATTCTTTTTGTGCAAAGTATACAGAATATAGAGAAGATCAAGTTCAGTGCCAAAGTCGTAGGTAGATAGACCCATATCTCGTGGCTACATCGTGGCGGATCAAGACGAAACAGCGGCTAACCGTACAAATTCTGGAGCAAATACAGTGACCAATTCAAGACTAAAGGGCTCTAACTAAGAAGAGGAGATTGAATTTAGCACAGGGAAGAATTTTGAAGCTCCAAATCGACTATTGAGCCACGGAACCACGACAAAGGTATAGATTTGACCGTGGAACCGCGGTCAAACTGTGACATCAGCACCCAAAATCTGTTGTGAGTATTCCAATCTTCTTTTCACCCCCTCTGAACTCCACCGAACAATTCTTTTTGCAGTATTCTTTGCGCAAACTCTCTTCCCCTCTCCAATAAAACTGTTTTTGTGCAGGATTCTTTGCGCCGCCGCCAAATAAATTTTTGCAAGTGTTTTAGATTTTTGTTTGTTATTGTTTTGCATAAATAATACGGACTTTAAGGACCTATAACACCAATTCAGATTGGGTGGGGATTTCATCACCCTTCCTGAGACCCCAAAAATCACTAAAAGCATATGCATTGCCTTTGAGCTTAATAAAAAATATCTAGACTCAGCCAACTAAGGACTTGTCGTGCTCAATAGGACAGAGGAAGGTTGTGGGCATTCGATCGTTTATCTAAACTTGAGTTTGTGATGCCTATGCTAGACAAGTGAGGAGGTAATTTTAAAAGGCCCGTCTCATGATAATTCGTGAGTGGAACCCTCCTTACCTCACTTGTGCTTATCTGGCCATAATTGGCAGTGAAGAGACGATTTGAGGATTATCTCACAACTTGTCACTTTGGAACAGTTATGAGCAGTCTAGTGGACTTTAAAGACCATAGCTCTAGATATGATTGTGCATGTTGTGACCGTGATTGTTTGAAGTTTTGTCATAAATCCGTATATATTTTGCAAAACTCTTTAAAAAACAAAACAAAAACTTTTATAAAAACTTGCCATTTGTCACCAAATTTCCATTTCACCTACCTTTCACCAATGTTTCTCCATTGACGTTTTCTTACCCTCACATTCTATGCTTTGACTATACTAAACTCGTTTAGTGTATTTTCGGTTGGACTCGGGACACTAGTGCCCGCCTGGTCCACGTTACGTTAGTCGCTACCGACTACGCAATCGACTCCGACGTCGAAACTCCTTCCACGCCTCTTTCACCCTTACCGTTGCCGGCCAACTCCAACATTGACTGTGATTCTGTTCATACATCTTTACCTTCACCTTCACTTTCACCGTCACCAAATTCTTCTTACGAGATGTCGGGATTTCCTCCTAACATCACTTTACCTCCCCCGGGAATAGTTCCACCTCCATTAGGTGCGAATAACCTGTGACCACCTCTTGTTGAAGCGCCACAGCAAATAACACTCCAGGATCGTTTCTATCCTACCTACGCTGCACTTCCGACTTGTCTTTCACTTCCACCAGCCAATAGGGATAATTTCGAAATTAAGCCCCACTTCATCAACATGCTGCCCAAGTTTCATGGGCTTGAATCCGAAAGATGCTGACATCTTCATCAATAAATTCCAGAACGTATGTGCGATGATGAAGACAACCCAACTGTCTGATGATGCTATACGGCTACGAGTTATCCCTTTCACCTTGTGTGGCCTTGCTGAAAAATAGTTGTATAGCACCGCATCTCATTCGATAACCAGTTGGGACGAGTTTGTAAAAGCGTTTCTGAAGAAATTCTACTCATATAATAAGACCGCACGGATCCGAAACGAAATAAACCAGTTCACCCAGCTTCCAACAGAACCTTTTTGGAAGTGTTTTGACCGGTACAAAGACATCCTTGTTCAGTGTCCTCATCATGGTATAGAGAAATGGCAACTTTGCTAAACTCTGTACGAGGGCCTGAATCCAGTAACCGGACAGTTGATGGAGGCCATCTGTCAGGGCCACTTCCTGTCCAAATCTGATGAGGAGGCTTGGCAATTCTTTAATGATCTCGCGGAATAAACGCTGCAGTGGGAGAGCACCCGACCGAACACCTCAACAACTTCTTCTTCTTCTTCTTCTTCAGGTCTCTCTAAGACAGGAGTTCATCAACTCGATATCTCAGTTGTAATGAAGGCCGAGATGGCGGCAATCACGCGGAAACTGGAAGCAATTGAGAGCAAATTTTCATCTCCTTCTCTTGTCCCTGTTCCTCCCCCTCGTACCATTTGCGCTTATTGTACGGATCCATCTCATTTGACCGAAGAGTGTCCTTACAACCCACCATCTCAAGGACAGGATCAGGTTAATGCTTCATTTCAGCAAAGACCAAGAAATGATCCATACTCTTCCACATACAATCCCGGTTAGAGGAACCATCCCACTTTTGCCTAGAATCAGAACCAGCATCATTTCCAAGGCCAAAACAACTTCTAGAGGCCTCCTCCTTCTCCTCCTCAACAACAAGCTCAACAACAATTTCAGCAGCCTTTCTAACCCCAACCTTTTCAAAATCAGACGAACAACTTTGCACCCTGCAACAATTCTTTTCCTCAAAACAACTTTGTTCTGTCAAATAACGATATGGTTTCCTCGCTAGAACGAAGTCTGGAGGCTTTTGTGAAGCAATTAAATCAATTCACCGCAAACATCCAGTCTTCTATTCAGTCTCTGGTACAACACACCACTGCACACGGACAAAGCATCAAGACCATCGAAGCCCAGATTGCACAGCTAAACGCGGCTTTAAGCGAGCGAGAGAAAGGAAAGCTTCCATCTCAACCACTCCTAAATCCTGGTCACCCACATAATATACATGTTGCTCTTGAACAAAAGAACCATAATGTGAGTGCCTTGACTACATTGAGATCTGGAAGAATGCTGAACAACAACATCGGTACACAAATTGATGATGATGATGATGACACCCCGGCCGTTTCTTCCTCTACTCCTTCTTCTTCTTCTGAGCCTATCTCCATTCTTCAAAAGTCTCTTCTTCTTCAAACGCTGCTCCGAACGGATCCACGTCTCACTCCACTCAAACTCCAGTTTTGGGTTTCGTTCCAACTCCATAATCTCCTCCACAAGTATTGGACTCAACCAATTTTAAAAATGTTCCATTTCTAAACCGGTTGAGGTCCAATAAACAAAATCCATAAATGGAGAAGATTCTGGAGTTGTTCAAACAGGTTAACATCAATATTCCCTTCTTAGATGCAATTCAGCAAGTCCCGTCTTACGCAAAAATCTTGAAAGACTTGTGCACTAAGAAGAGGAAATCTCAGGTACCAAAGAAAGTTTTCTCGGCTAGTAACGTGAGTGATGCTCTTACCCAAGATTTACCATAAAAACGGAAGGACCCTGACTGTACTACGATTTCAATAACCATTGGAGATAAGAACATCAACCGCGCTCTTTTGGATCTTGGTGCCAGTGTTAACTTTCTTCCTTATTCAGTATATGAGCAACTCGGTGTAGGAGAACTGAAACCTACACATTGTACTCTTCAAATGGCTGACCGATCTATCACCCATCCTAGGGGTAAGCTAGAGGATGTGTTAATTAAGGTTGTGGACTTCATATTCTCTATTGACTTCATTGTTTTAGATACACAACCTGTAGCTAACCTACGGAATCAAATTCCGGTGATTCTCGGTCGCCCATTCCTTGCAACCTCAAATGTTGTGATCAATTGTCGAAATGGTTCCATGAACCTATCTTTTGGCAACATGACAATTGAACACAACATTTTTAGGTTAGGGAATCAGGCATCCGAACCGAACGCTCATATACTAGATGTCTGTTCCATTCAGGAGATCGCCCCGAGGACTGTGAATTGGAGGAATTCTTGTTTGATCACAGTAATCTTGACGCCACTAGTGCGTTCCTCTTTAAACCTGCTGCTTCCACTTCGAACTACAGTTACGAGTGCTTCATGTTTTCAAACGATTTTGGCTTGTCGCCGCCCGAGTTTGAATCTTTCGAATTTTTGGATGCGTTAGTTGAACCATCCGACTCGGTCATATACACTCACTTTGAGCCCCTGTTGGAATCCTTTGAGTTCGAGACATTTTCTCCAATCCTGCCTTCAGTCGTTTCACCTCCGACGCTTGAACTCAATCCTTTGCCGCCTCACCTCAAGTATGCTTACTTAGGTGAGAACGAGACCCTCCCAGTCATCATCTCAGCTTCTCTAGCTCTAGAGAAAGAGAAAGCCCTTCTTACGGTCAAGCAATCCAATCGGTAAGCTTTCGGCTGGACGATAGCAGACATCAAGGGGATTAGTCCCCTAATCGTTGAACATCACATTCATATGATGAATGATGCCAAATCAGCTAGGAATCTACAGAGGCGATTAAATCCAGTCATGAAGTAAGCTATGAAAAAGGAGATCGTCAAATACTTGGATAGTGGTATCATTTACCCTATTTCAGACAGCCAGTGGGTCAGTTCTATACACGTTGTCCCTAAGAAGTCGGGCCTTAAGGTCATCACAAACGAGGCGAATAAGTTGATCCCTACCCGCACCCAGACCGGGTGGCGAGTATGCACTGATTATCGAAAACTCAACGCCGCAACGCGGAAGGATCACTTTCCGCTACCATTCATTGACCAAATGCTCAAAAGATTAGCTGGACATGAGTATTACTGTTTTCTGGACGACTACTCAGGATACAACCGCCGAGAAAGACCAGGAGAAAACCACGTTCACTTGTCCATTCGGCACGTTCGCATATCATCGCATGCCCTTTGGGCTATGCAATGCTCCCTCTAATTTTCAGCGGTGTATGATGGGAATATTCTCTGACATGGTTGAGAAATTTCTGGAGATATTCATGGATGATTTCTCCATCTTTGGCGATTCTTTTGACGAGTGTCTGCAACATCTCGATGATGTCCTTACCTGATGTAAGGATAAAAATCTCACTTTAAACTGGGGAAAATACCACTTCATGGTGCGCGAAGGAATTGTCTTAGGACATATCATTTCGCGAAATGGTATCGAGGTTGACAAAGCAAAGATTGATGTCATTTCCAACATCCCTCCTCCCAAATGCGTCAGAGATATCGGAGCTTTCCTTGGCCACGCCGGTTTCTACAGACGGTTTATTAAGGACTTTAGCAAGATTGCTAGACCCTTGACTCTTCTTCTGGCCATGGATACCACGTTCAACTTCGACTCAAGCTATTTGACTGCTTTCGAATCATTGAGAAGTTCACTCACCACTGCTCCCATTCTTTCTTAACCTGACTGGACGCATCCTTTTGAGATTATGCACGATGCATCTGACTTTGCTATCGGTGTAGTCCTAGGACAGCACATCGATAAGATGAGGCACGTAATCTACTACGTGAGCCGGACCCTGAATGATGCACAAATGAATTATACGACAACCGAGAAAGAGTTCTTGGCGGTTGTATTTGCTTTGGAAAAATTCAGGTCATATCTCATTGGCTCCCCAGTTGTTGTCTACACCGATCATTTAGCTCTACGACATCTTTTTTGCGAAAAAGGATGCAGAATCTCGGTCAATACATTGGATCCTCTTACTTCAAGAATTTTACCTTGTCATTAAGGACAAAAGAGGATATGAAAACGTAGTGGCCGACCATCTTTCACGACTTCCTTCTTCGCCGACGCTTCCTCTCCCAATTAACGATGTATTTCCTGATGAACAACTCTTGACAGTATCATGCAAACCCTAGTTCGTAGATATTGTGAACTATTTGGCAACTTGACTAATACCAAACAAATAGTCGAGTCAGGACAGACTTAAATTTTTATTCCAAGTAAAGCACTTTTACTGGGACGAACCCTACCTGTTCATGTACTGTCTAGACTAAATCATTCGTCGGTGTGTTTCTGATAATGAATTCAAGAGTGTGCTGTCGTTTTTCCACGATCAAGCGTGTGGCGAGCATTTTGGCCCAAGAAAGACAGCTGAGAAAGTCTTGCAATGTGGATTTTAATGGCCACAACTTTTCAAAGATGGCCATGACTACTGCAAGACTTGCTCCCGGTGCCAACATTTGGGTCAGATTTTCAGGAGAAATGAGATGCCGCTCCAACCAATCTTGGTTGTTGAGATTTTCGATATTTGGGGAATTGATTTCATAGGCCCGTTTCCCAGCTCTTTTGGGAACCTATATATTCTCTTAGCTATTGA
This sequence comes from Agapanthus africanus, assembly GCA_030015575.1. NCBI lineage: Eukaryota > Viridiplantae > Streptophyta > Magnoliopsida > Asparagales > Amaryllidaceae > Agapanthus > Agapanthus africanus. The sequence goes on from JASDDO010000024.1 coordinate 854,202,542, forward strand.
TTATGTCTCTAAATGGGTCAAGGCAGTGCCAAGCCAGATGAAGGACAACAAGGTTGTCGTTAGATTCCTTAAAGAAAACATCTTTTCCCGGTTCTTCCCCCCCCCCCGCGCGATCATTAGCGACATTATGACACATTTCTATAATAAGTCTTTCGAGACCTTGCGGAAATACTCAATTAATCACAAGCTATCCATGCCCTACCACCCCTAAACATGTGGGCAAGCCGAAGTTTCAAATCGGCAAATCAAGCAGATTTTGGAGAAAACGGTTTCCAAGAACCGTAAAGATTGGTCTTTGAAACTAACCGATGCCCTTTGGGAATTTCGAACTGCGTACAAGAATGATCTTGGAATGTCTCCCTATCGGTTTGTATATGGAAAGGCTTGCCACCTCCCTGTAGAAATCGAGCATCGCGCATTTTAGACGATCAAAGAGCTAAATCTAAACCTTGAAGATGTAGGCAGCTATCGGAAGCTGCAACTTAACGAACTGAATGAGCTTCGGGATGAGGCTTATGAAAACGCGGTTGTTATAAAGAACTGAATGAAGGTATTTCATAATAAACACCTTACGCGCAAAACCTTCACGCCTGGGCAACAGGTACTTCTTTACGATATCCGACTCCATTTCCATCCTGGTAAGTTTCGATCTCGCTAGAAGGGACCCTTTCTTGTGCAGTGTGTATACCCGCACGACGTGGTGGATTTGGAGAATCCAAAGGACGGTTCACTATTCAAAGTGTTCGGACACAGAGTAAAACCGTTCCTCACCGTAGAACCATCTGACGAGCTCCTGATGTTGCAGGAGCCTGTTTACATTGACTAATCTTCCTCCGTCTACCACCAAACTTCAGTTATCCAGTCATAAACATTGGAAACACTGTTTCAAATAAGTTTGGGGGTATGTATATACCATCTTATATATAATGGATAATCTTGTCCGGTGCATATCCATTTTGTTTTGTTTCAGTTTTTTTTGTGTTGGGATATTTCTTGCCTGGTGAAATTCCCATTTGTAATAAAAAACAAAGAAACAACAACAAAGGGGGATATTTTTTGTAAATATTCAAAAACTATCTAAACAAAAAAATATATAAATATAATAATTTCTTTTTTTAGGACATTTTTACAAAATAGGTCCCTTTTTTACCACATCTTGACCGCCCTTTTACATAAGCCTTCTCTCTTTTTCTGTAATTCCCGAGCCTTCATACAACCCCTCACAGAAAACCCTAACCACCGCTGCAAATTCCACCGGAGATCGCCTCAACCCATCGTGGAAGCGCCGCAAACGTCTCCTCCTACCGCAAAAGCGCCGCCGTTCAGTCTCTTCTCCTTCTGAAAATTTCAGAGGAGGTTTGATTTTCTCATCTCCTCTCTTTAGATCTAAAAGTTTTGCACTTTCTGTTCATGGCTTCTAATTTTCAGTTTGAACGAGATTTCTCGCAATTATTCGCCCATAACGTTTATGGTAGCTATTTTGGTGATGAGATCCGGAAACACGAATGGAATTTTCTGTTGTATAGCCATCCGAACGCGTTCGCGATTCCGGATCTCGTTGCGCTTTTCTTTAAGAGCATGGAGGAGGGTTGATTAGCTAAATATGAGTTTATTCGCTTGTTGTGGGGGGATCGGGAAATTATTATAGATAGGAACTTCATTCATGAAGTCACTTTGATAACTCGTATCCCCGAACACGACCAACCCCTCCGCTTTGAGGATTACATGCCATTGATGGGTGATGATTGTTCTAGGGAGCTTAGGAAAGGAATTCAAGCATGTACGTTGTATGCAAACATCTTAACCGTGTGTCGTTGGGTACAAAACAATATCTTTGGAAGTTCTCATAACACCACTTTTTTTACTCCATCCCTACATATTGTGCACACATTAATGAAGAAAACCCCCAGCTATGACATGTGCACCGTGCTTTTGCACTCGATTGGCGCCAGCAAGGGGCAGCCAATTATCCGTGCCCAATGTTAGTGACACAATTGTGTCGCTATTTCCTTTCTATTGAGGATTTTGATGCTTTTATGCATGGTGGGGTTCCCATTCAACCCCTGCTTGAGGGTGTCTCCACGTCATACACTAAACTTCATGGGATATGGTCATGCACCGAGCCGGCCGAGGATGTGATGGCAAAGACGCCCAGCTCGAGCTCCATAGTGAGCGATAAAGAGCTGACCCCCGCCGACCAAGCACGCTTGCTGAGGCGTACTCATAGGGGGTAGAGAGAGTGTTGGGGATGCTGACGACTTTTGATCGACGTTTGACGAGTCTTGAGCAGGGGATGTCTACCGAGTTGTCACGAGAAGAGAGAAAGAGATCGAGGGGTCGTGGTGCAGATAGGAGTGGAGCTGGTACGAGCGATACTGCGTCTGGTTCTAGAAGACACAGTAGGCAGCAGTGAGGGCACTGCTGTGAATCAGTTTGGGGGCGGGATTTTGTTGTAAATAGTTATCCTTGGATTCTGCATATTTGTTCTTTTACTTTGCATGTTTAAATTACGCATCGCATATTTTTTTTATATTTCTGCATTGCATTGTTTTCCCTTAAAAAAATAAAAAAATAAAAACTTTCAATGTTAGCCATTTAGACTCAAGTTCGACAAGACAGTTAACTAGTTAGAAATAACTAAATCCTAAACTTAGTAATTGAAAACCATTAAAAAATAACCTTCCTTGAAGTATAACTATAGAAAATATACGTCCTTGCAGTTTGTTAAGAAATAAGCAATTTTGAGTTCAGTTCTTGGGCTAAGTTGAAATGAAGGAAGAGTATTGAAAGCTTTATTTGAAGAGCAAGTCTGAAACATAGTTCCGAATCTTGAGTCCAAATTCTGAAAATATATACCCTACAAATCGCACATACACGCACCTTGAAACTTGGGATAGTAGAGAATACCAAGAAATACTCTTGCCTGAAAGCCTAATATGAAAGAAAAAACGGTATTTAAAACTAACCACCAAAAAAGCATCATTGAAAAATATATCCGGTCTTAAAAAGAATATATATATATATATATATATATATATATATATATATATAATCAAAAAAAAAGAATACAAGACCTGGAAACTGCTATTTACGCTTTAAGCTCACACATTCAGTAATCGGCTGATTAATGCTTCACGAAGCTGTAATAGTCGCATGAAAGATGTGTGAGCGAATCCGTCCATAATTAATAAAAAGAAGTAGTACTAGGTCTTAAGGCAAGGGTATTATAGCTTGAATTGAATTTCCAAGTGTAGGGGTGATATTTACACACACGTAGGGGTATATGATCGAAGTTTGGAGAAGAGATGGGAATGAAAATTAGGGCTTATATCTTCTGTAGAGATGATAAAAATTCTGGATTTGAGATTGCGTTTTAGAAGGAAAACTCAAGAGATGCTGAGAGCTTTATAAACTGGAAAAACGTATAGGATCTTAAGTTAAATGAATAGGAAGTGTGAAGAATAAAGGATGAAGATTTCTAACTTAGGATGATAGAGTTTTTTGCTAGAATACTGAACTGTAGGATTAGGGTCGACGGCTAACTTGATCGGATTTTATGGGTAGTATCCGCTGAAAACCCTCAGGAGACAAAACTCTTCCTCTAGGGCAACCTAGGGGTTTTACGGCTTGTTGCGCGAGCTCAGTGCATTCGCGTTCCCTGCGAAAGTGAGGTTAGGAGTTTTTGTGAATAATTGGTTTTGCTCAGGATGAGCAAAAGATATGTTTGGGGGTATTTGTTCATATCAGAATTTTGCACTTTTGTACCGCCCATTCTTGATCATATTGCATATAGGTAGGTACTTTTGATCCGTTTTTGCTAAATAATTCCAGGTTACAGGTTCTCATCTCAAAACAATGAAAATCAAAAGCAGTCACAACAAATTCAGGACAACTGCCAACAATAGATAAAATGCGATTTTCCGCTCGCCATCCGTCAGGTGCCGCCTACCAGTTCGAGAGACAAAATTTCAATCAAGGGTCATTCATGCATAAAGCACAAGGAGGCAGCACAAGAATCGAGTTAATAATGCGGATCTCAAGAAATCAAGGCAAAAGTCCACATTCTTTCACCGTTTTGGACTGTTGAGTATCTAGAAGAAAAATGAAGTGATTCTGAAAGACTAAGTGCACTAAACAAAGCAAGAAAGCAACATGGAATAACCCAGAAAATCCGAGTCAACAATTCACCTAAAGAGCCGCGGAACCGCGGCCAATAGGGAGTTTTCGCGGCAGTTCCGCGGCCGATTCAACTCAGTGCCAGATCGTGTTTTGGGGGTGGTTTTGTAATTGTGTAAGGGGTCAGATTTTGGCTCTAGGGTTTTATCTATCTGCCTATAAATAGCCCAGTTTCAAGCCAAGTAAAGGATGCTTATTCTTGTGTTAGGATTTAGTATAGTTAGTTGTAACTTCTTCTTCCTCTTCATCTATTCTCCATTAACATTATAGTGAGCTCTTGAGGGAATGATGAATAAAGAAAAGTCCTTTTTCTATATGCATGTCTTATAATTTAGTTCTTATATTTGTTGCTTGTAATTCTCTTTGTTAAAGTAGTTGTTGTTTGTTCTTCTTCTATTTTCTTTGATCCTTACAACCATGATGCTTAAGTGCAATCCTTGCTTAAGTGGGTCCAAGATAGCTAGTTGTGATTTTCTACCTCCTTTCTTTCATCTTCTTTGTTTGTTTTATTTTCTTTTTTCTTTTATAATGGGTGAGTTGTTTCTCACTTGTTAGGGTAGGATAAGGAAAGTTTGAGAGAAGGAAATCTCTCTCACTCTTTTCTTTGCCCAATATCTTGGTTCGAACTCCCGTCAATTTAACCACAATCCGCTCCCTACAGCACCATATCCTACATGATAGTGGTGGCACCTTAGTGAGACTGGTTGTAGTTGAATTGACCAGAGGTTATGAATAAGAGCCAAGAACGGACGGACAAGGACCAAAAGTAAGGAACTAAGTGTTGGAAAGCCTAGCTTATACTCGCAAGTTTCCTTCTTAGTCGTGCTAATCCCCGTTGTTGCCGATTACCGTAATACCGATATTAAGAGTGGCAAACGAAAGAAGTGAGCGAACTCCTAACTCAAACTAACCTAATCCTAACCCTAACAAGCTCTTTTATTATACATATTTAGCACATAGTTAAGCTTAAACAAACCTGGAAAATTTGGACTTAACTCGTTAAAGCACTAAGAAAATGATTCCCATCTCTCCGTGGACCGACACGTACTCATCCGGCTAGCTACCAAGCGAAACCTTCTTGATTGTGGTAATTAAAACTAGCACACTAAAATCTCTATCAATCAGACGTGCTTACTCATTCCTTCGTGATAAAATGAAGAGATTGTTCGAACTGGCAATGCGCAACAGACTCATTACACTGCCGGATCCGAGACGTCCACTGCAGCCTGGTGGCGTCAACAGTCCCAACTTCTGCTCCTACCACAGAGTAGTGGGCCACCCAATTGAGGATTGCTACATCTTCAAAAACAGGGTCAAGGATATGTACCGTCAAGGGAAATTCGCACTGTTAGAAAACTGGAGGGTGAACTCGCCACAGAGGCATGCCCCTAAAAAGGTGGATACGCCAGGGGCATCATACTCGTTTGTGGAAGAAGCTCTTTGGGAAGTGGTCTTTTTAGCTAAAACTAAAATAATGCTGAAGGATCTTCAAGCATATCCGGCGATCAAATGGAAAAGCCCGCTGAAGCCCGAGATCATTGAGGGGATGATTAAACTGCGCCCAATACCGAAAACTGGTAACGATGGGCAAGACCTCTAGGCCAAGCCTTCGAAGTCTTCGAAGGCAAATAAGAAGACCAAGAAGCCCACGCAGCTGACGACAAGTGCATGGACCTACAAAAATACATCGACGCGCTGAAAGAGTATAACCAGAAAGTGCGGACCCCAGTCACCCTCGAAGAGTTTCTCAACCATATCCTTGAGAACGGAGATAGTGACGATGATGAAGGAAATGACTCGTCGGGAGAAATTGAAGATTATGTAGCAAGTTGCCACATAGTTTCTCATTCGTCATTAAATAACGAAGAAACTCCCTTGGCGTCGGAAAGCAACGCAGAGGAACAGGGGGCAGGACCGGCGCCAAAATCCCCAGAGTTGCCAGAAGACCCAATTGACAGACTGCTATACGAAGCCCTTCAAAAGAGCAAAGCTAACCGAGAATATGAAATGACCATATACGAAAAGCCCAAACGTCGGCATCAGGATGAAGAAGCTACGGTAAAGATGAGTCGTAAAGTACTCCAACCAAGCCAAAGAATACCTGCTACAAACAAGGGCATGATCAAAGTGGAGAAGCGGTTCACTAAAGCCTTGTTGATGGGAATGAAGCCGTCCCCTCTTATGGAAAACACTCCCGGTAGTACGTGCCTCGACGAAGAGGACATACATCCGAACTACTGCTTATACCATCGGAGGGTTACACACCCTACCGAAGAGTGCAATGCCTTCAAGAAGTGGTGGCAAGGATACGTTGCTCACCGACAACACTTCAAGCGGATGAAGCGCAAAACCCATCGCCAACAAAGAAGCATGACAGAAGAGCGTGAAGGAACGACTGGCAACTGTCATATGATTGATACCAGTTCGACAAAAGGAAAATCTCAAGTTCTTACATTTGGGATCGATTCTGAGGAAGAAATAACCATCGGCCCTCTCTTCAAAGAATCCACCTCTGGAAAAGAAGAAGAGGAGAAGAACTGCGAGAACATTCAGCTGCGTAACCGTATGTTGCTTGAAAAGAACCTCGGGCTTATAAACAAAGGTTCGACCAAAAGAGACAAGGGGAAAGAAAAAGTCCTTGAGGAAATTGCCCTCGATGATAGAGTCGTCAAAGAGCTCGCAGCCAAGGACCCGCCTAAGAAAAATAAGGTGGATTATAATATCCTGGCACATCTGAGGAAGATACCCTCACAACTGAGCATATTGGATACTCTCCTCCTGTCCAAAGAGGCACGAGATTCTATGATCAAGGCACTGAAATAGCCTGATCAGTTCCAAGCTTTCTTTACGGAAGAAAAGATGAAGGACGAGTTGGCAGAGGTTCATACAGCTGACATCACATTCGGCGATGAAGATCACCTCGGAATGTGCGAGCACAACTGTCCTCTATATGTCACCGGGTACTGCTATGACATTAAGATAAGGAAGATCCTGGTCGACAACGGGTCCTCCGTCAACCTCCTCAACGTGAAGGTGCTGAAGGAGGTTTGCATGAACGTTCAGCACCTGGCTCGGGAAAAAATTACCATCTTCGGGTTCGACTCGCAGTCATCGCGGATGCTTAGGTCTGTGATATTGACATTACGCTTTGGGATGCTCGTCATCGACATCAAATTCCATGTTATTGATGCCAAGACCTGCTACAACGCCCTGCTCGGCCGGCCTTGGTTACACGAGTACAACGTCATCCTTTCTACACAATACCAGTGTATGAAGTACTTCAAAGACGGCCTCGAGTACACAGTTACAGGGGAGCTAAACCCATTCTTCGTAAATGAAGTCCGTAAATATGAAGACGCCAAGTACTTCCTACTAGACTTTGAAGACACGGAAAGATGTCATAAGCCGGAGAATATACAAAAATCCATCGCTACCATCCCGATATTCGGGAGAGATACCGAGGAAGATGAAGAAATAGTCTACTCAGGGCAACCCCAAGGCAATATGCCAGAACCATCTACTCCTATTTTGGTCTTTGGTAGTGACTCTGAAGACGAAGTCAACGCAGTGTTCTCCGTCCGCCCGTCAATGCAAACCATCGCTGGAGCTGATCAGAGTTTACAAATTACCATGGTTCCGCAGCGGCATTACAGGGAACTTGATGCGCTCGATACATATGGCATGCAAGAGCTGCAGATATTCTACGTCCCTCCCAGACGAAGATGTCATGATCCAAAATTTGGCACGTGACCGGCACTCAAACCACGTAATGTCTACAGGCGTAACACAATTTAAGTAAGCCGAAAACCCAGAAATCTAAACCATCAAAAGTAGAAAGTGATAAAAACATTGTTAAAAACATTTGGAAATCTCAAGTAAAAATCTTTAAAGTTTAAATTATTTTCTTAAAAATTTCGGCAGTACCTCCTTTGTAAAAACTAGCCCCGAAACGGGTACAAACATATGATATAAGTAAAGCAACATATGATATAAATAAAGCGTTCCCAAACGGGAGAAAATCACGCCCAAAGGCAGAAACAACCACCATAAGCATATATACGACGTCGTAGAGAAGAAATATACAGTATAAGTGAAAAACAGCATAAAAAATAAAACTGCATAATAAAAGCCGGCTCATATGAGCTCGACACCCAGAGTCACAAAATAATATACAATATCGTTCTCACATCTCGTCTCTAAGTCAATACATGAAGTGGTAGATAGAGAGTACTAGATACAATGAGAGATATACAATAAATGCAAATGGATAACCGCAAAACCCACCTATAGCAAAACGGCTCACAGCCAACCGTAGCGGTATCCGCTGCAAAAACATACAATGATGTAACCCTACCATGACTACTCTGAGGGTCAACCTGCAAAACACTGTGGCACAACGGGGGTGAGTTGCTAACTCGTGAATAGTAAGTAACATCATACAGGTAATCGCAGGTATGCACGTACTGCGATACTCTATCACATGCAATCTGATAGTATCAATATACTGATATGGAAATGCAATAATCATGAAAGGTACTCTATCAGGTACTATAAATACATGAAACAATACATATCAATGAATGCTGAGTATGGGATAAAACATATCATCATCACGAATCATCATCGTGGAAAAACCCGGTGTCCATCAACGGCACCCCAAATCCCAATACCTCAGGCGCTGTCACTCGGATCGGCCCTCATATCTGTAAATCTCATGGAACCTGAGTGGCCAACATCGGCACTCGAAAACATCATGAAATACTCATATCCAACATCAACACGCAAATCCACATATATCGGGCTCCGTCGGTCCGGATCGGCCCACGGGCTCCGTCTGTCCGGATCGGCCCTCGGGCTCCGGCAACACGGATCGGCCCATATCCATCTTTTGACTCCGGTCGGTAGCCTCCGGATAACCGCCAGGTCCAACCAATCACCGGTAGGTAGTAGTCCCTCTGCCAGGCTCATTGTCTACACCATAAAAATCCTTTCTCGCCCCGGGGTACCATACCGGGTCCACCATGTACCCGCAGACGGTGCCTCCCGCTCTTCGAATCGAGTTTCTATCACATATCTCAGAACCGAGAAAACGCATGGTGGACGCACTGAAATATCATATCAAGAGAAACCGGGTTTTCAAAACAATGCATACTTTCTTGAAATAATACCACGGTTCTCAAATCCATAAATCACATGAAATCCGTATCTCAATGCGTAAATCCATGAAATATGATATATGTAACATAAAACCGTAATATGAGCATATCGAGGGAAAACCTCTCTTTTAAATGAATCCCGTTTTTAAATATATCATGCGGTTCCCAATTTCTCCAAGATTAAATCCATCATCTAAAGATGCACATGGAGCTATAGCAAGTATGGGTATGTACATGTAAGTATGTATCTCATGTGCGCAATAGAACAATAATCCATGTGTCAATATCAATAACAATAAAATACTGCATATGTGTATAGGTTGTGCATGTCATGGCAATTACCGACGGTGTGGGTGTGGCATACAATTTAGTGCTCGTGCAACATGAACCGTCAGTAATAGTGCAGTGTCCACTAGATACTAAGTCAAGGCACAACAATGTAATGGTATGTAATGATGCTCATGCACAATCAACATATATGAATATAAACATGCTGCTATAATATCCTATCAAGCCCTGACGCATAACGCCATACGGGCGATTTCCCCATACATGTTAAATCTACTCACCGGTGATCTCGAGCTAAGTATATCCAACCACCTGCTTCCTTTTCTTCGCAGCGTCCGAAGTCCCCGCACTTTCCCCTAAAATTACACAAACATAGCAAGTGCACTTAGAAATCGACCCATAATACGTATAATTACGTTTAAATCGACACACCGACTCCAACACCCTCTACAGTGTTTGCTTAGCGGCTAACGTGTGTGGCGACACCACTAAAACAAACCCAAGTCCAGAAATCACGCGAAGCACAGAATAGAGTCGGACACCGTGTCGGATATCGTAACGCGCATTGTCAAAACACTAAAAACTAGATAATCGATCCCAGATTTTACATATTGTCACAACCTAAAAATCTTGCAGTACCAAACAACCTAAAAAAACAATAGACAGCTACCCTAAAAACCACACCCCCAAGTCCTTGTACGGCCAAGCTCGCCGGACCTACCCCTTATGTCGCCGGCCAAAACCGCTCAGGTGGGGTTCGTGTTTCAAGTGTACACTCAAGGTTTCTAATACAACACTTCTACATTACTAGTTTTCACAGTAAACACTCGGGTTGAAAGCAGATCACAGAGAACCAAATATGACACTAAAAATACGATACGGGCACAAAACTATATTTTTATCGTTCTAAACTGAAACTAATTAGCAACAAAACATAAAAAAAAACTCCTAATTAACAGTTTAGAGGTTATACCTATCCACACTTGCTCAAAATCCTAGCTTTCTAAGCTCCAAGTGATCCTAGTGGCTTGACTTGACTCATGAAGTGTTTTAGTGGGGTTTAATGGAGATTTTTTGTGGGTTTGTGAGGATTTGTGTAGGTTTCAGTTGAGGAGTGAGTGAAGAGATGAGGTGAAGAAAAAATGAAGAGAAGAAAACGAGAGTTGTGAATGAGAGAGTGAGGGAGTGTATGAGAGTGTATGTGTGAGTGAGGGTGAGGGAATGAGGGGTGAGGGTAGCATGAGCTATGCCTCCCTCTTCTTTCTCCCCATTTAATGCATGGCATGCTTGACATGCCTCATGATGCCCCCCCTCTCTCTTCCTCAAGTCAACAATTCAAAAAAATCCTTATTTTTTTAAAACCAAATACATTTAAATAAATATATATTACAACTTAATGAAATGGGGTTAGATGCTATGGCTACTTAAGCATGGTTAACCCTTAATTAACCCTAGGTTAACGTGCACATGTGTGTACAAGCCCAAAATAAATATTAATAAAATATTAATTATTTTTTATAAAATATTTGAAAACTATTTTGGTAAACTTTTTATTAAAAATCCGCATTATCGCTTAATTAACACTATTCGCATTCTAAGGTGTTACAGAAGATGTGAAAAGACGGTCCTCTTCTATCAGTCTGTGGAGATCATAGTGGAAAAGGAAGTCTGGCATGGTTCGGAACTTGCGCTTGACAGGCTTCAACCAAGCCGTCTACCCAGATATTACGCAGAGGGATTAAAAAGGCTATTAAGATGTCAAGGCGTACCCTTCAAACAAACCGCTCGACAAGCCCAGTTCTACAACAAGATTTAGGACGTTCCTGGACTCAGTGAAAGATGCCCAACGGAAGGATGGAGACGACTAGGCATGGATACGTTCGGTCCAAGAAACGGGAGCAATTCCATGGCTGCCGTATCATAAATAATTCCGATGGCAAAGGGAATGCTTTTCCAGATAGCACTGATATTGAACTAGAGCGAGATCCCGCCATAAGAATGCCAAGTCCGTCATTCAAAGAACAAATTGACAAGCTAATGAGAGAAGCCGTTCAAAAGGCTCGGGATGACCATAGCCGTGAAATGGCCATTTACGAGAAAGCCAGGACGCAGCGTCTCACTCAGCAGTCTGCAGGAAGAAAATACTACGATGCCCTTCATCCCCAGCCCGCTGTGCGCTCTTGTGGCAAGGAAAAAGCCCGACGTAGAGGCAACAACAAGGTGAAGAACGAGAACGGCGTTCTAAAACAGCGAAGGGGATCCAAGAAGCCACGCGATCGAGAGAAGATCAGCTGGAATCCATCGCTGGTGAAGAAGATGGGTAGGGAATATTCTTTCCCCCAAGACTAGACAAGGAAAATATTTAACCTTATCATTAAGCATCAAATGATGATGCTTCCGGAGCCTCAGTACCCCGAACAGATAAATGAGGTCTATCACCCAGCTTATTGATCTTACCACCGAGCAATAAGACATCCTCTTGAAGACTACTTCACCTTCAAAGACTGGGTCGAAGACCTGTATCAGCAAGGCAGGTTTGCTCTATCCGATAGTTGGAGGGTAGCCCCACCATGAAAGCATGAGCCAAAAGCAATCTATATTGCGAGGGTAAGTCCAAATCAACATCGAGCTTGGAAACAAACTCGTACTTGTCACGTGATAACATCTCAAAGGAGAGGGAGCATGAAAATATGGACGACCTCTCCCAGTACTTCGCAGATGAGGATGAGGATGAGGTGATCTCAGAATTTCCATCGGTACCAAAAGAGCTGGATGATGGGATACACACTACGGCGGACAATCTAAAGAAAATTGACTTAGGGACGGAAAACGATCCAAAGCCAACGTTCGTCAGTGAGATGCTGTCTAAAAAGCAGGTGGCCACACTAAAGAACGTGTTTATGCAATATAAAGACTGCTTCGAATGGAACTATTCCGAGATGCCGAGACTAGAACCAGAAATAGCGGTGCATAAACTAGCTATATCGCCGGACGTTAAGCCAATCAAGCAAGCGCCAAGAAGAATGCGGCTCGAACTTGAGATGAGTATCAATGCCGAACTCAAGAAACTAATTGACTCTGGCTTCATCCAAGAAATTCAATATCCCGACTGAATTACCAACATTTTTCCAGTGATGAAGAAAAATGGAACAGTGCGCATCTGCGTGAACTTCCGGGACCTCAACAAAGCTTGTCCGAAGGATGACTTCCCAGTGCCTGTTACTGAGCTGATGATCGATAACACGTCTACCCATGAGGTCTTCTCCTTCATGGATGGATCTTCAGGCTACAATCAAATAAAAATGTATCCTGAAGACCAAAAGCACACCGCTTTCCGGACTCCGCTGGGTATATTCTGCTATAAGGTGATGCCCTTTGGCTTGAAGAACGCAGGCGCTACCTACCAGAAGGCCATGACGAAGATCTTCGATGACCTCATACATGAGATTGTCGAATGTTATATCGACGACCTTGTGGTGAAAATCAAATCATACGAGGAACACTGGAAGCATTTGAACATAGTGTTCCAGCGTCTTCGGAAGTACAATCTAAAGATGAATCCTCTGAAATGCGCGTTTGGAGTCTCCTCATGCAAATTCCTAGGATTCATCATACGACACTGTTCCCACCAAAAATTTCTGCGCAAAAGAGTCCAAGGTATCAAATGGCAGCGATACGCTTAAGGAAATACGAACCAGTATCTTCCGGGCTGTTTTTTGACAAACTCCCGAATGAGAAATGGATAAATTCTATTTGTATCGAAAGCGTCTCGATAAAACCTTCGATTTGATATATTATGGGCCTCATAATTCATCCGGGATCAAAAGTTATGAGCAAATGTCTATGCACATGTGATTTAAGGAAGAAGATGCGAACCAGTATTTTCCGAGCTGTATTTTGACAAACTCCGGAACGAAAAACAGCTAAATTCTGATGATATTGAAAGCATCTCGAAAAGACCTTCGATTTGATATATTATGGGCCTCATAATTCATCCGAGATCAAAAGTTATGAGCAAATGTGTTATACACGTGTAATCTAAAGTAATGCTCTACTACATGGGGAATGCATTTTTTAGTCCCACATCGGGAAAAGGAGAGCTGGCTTCTCTACCACTCCCATATAAATAAGAGGGGATACCTCTAAGAAAGGGTAGAGTAAAAATCCTCAAAGGATTCAATACTCAAAGGAGCTTAGTTCTCCAAGATAGGAGCATGCTCCTCCATAATGCGCATATGCGCAAACGCCATGTGCGCCACGTGCAACGCACGTGTGCCTGCCATGCGGCACTACGTGCAACGCACGTGCGCACCACATGAGAATATTTAATAATATTAAAAGGAGCTTGTTCTCCATATATAGAAGCTTTGCTTCTCCTCATAATGCGCATGTGCGCCACGTGCAACGCACGTATGCCCGCCATGCGGCACCACGTGCAACGCACGTGCGCACAACAGATAGTGCCTTGCACTTGCTATGAACCTCTGGTTCTCAGATAAATAAATAAATAAAAATAGTGCCTTGCACTTGCTATGAACCTCTGGTTCTCAGATAAATAAATAAATAAAAATAGTGTCTTGCACTTGCTATGAACCTCTGGTTCTCTGAGACAGAAAGAAAGAAAAGATTTTCTTTTCTCTTCTTTGATCTAAATTTAGATCATTAAAAAGTGCTCTGCACTCATTTTCTTGAATCCAAAAGATTCTTGGTGCTTTGCACTATTTGAAGGGCCAGGCCCAAATCAAAATGACCTGACAGGCCAAAATAAATTGCAAGGCAATAAATGGGCATAGCCCAAATAAATTGATGCTTTGCATCCTTTATATAAGGGCAGAGCCCAAATAAAATTGATACCTTGCATCATTCCTAAAAGGGTAGAGCCCAAAACAAATTGATACTCTGCATCCTTTCTGGGCAAGGCCCAAATAAAAAAAAAAGAAAAAAGAAATGCAATGCAAAAGCAAATAAAATGTTGAACATTTCAACTGGACTTAGCCCAATTTTGGCCATAAGTCCTTAAATTAAATTGACTGAGCAAAATGGCTCTCCTAAATCAATCTACATCCGGTTCGAGGGTACATCTCCGAACTCCTTTGACATCCGTCGTTGTAATTCCTCAACGACGTGAAAGAGGTGACGGGTCCCAACGACCACACATCGATATGGACTGCGGGATCCTTAAACTCGTGGACCGAGATGTCCCTAAACTAATATCGGACCGAAACGTCCTTAAACTAATATCGGACCGAAACGTCCTTAAACTAATGTTGGACCGAGACGTCCTTAAACTAATATTGGACCGAGACGTCCTTAAACTAATGATGGACCACTACGTCCCTAAACTGGCATCGGACCGAAATGTCCCTAAACTAATGACGGACCACCACGTCCCTAAACTGGCGATGGACCGAAATGTCCTTAAACTAATAATGGACCACTACGTCCCTAAACTGGCATCGGACCGAAACGTCCCTAAACTAATAATGGACCACTACGTCCTTAAACTGGTATCGGAACGAGACGTCCCTAAACTAATAAGGGACCACTACGTCCCTAAACTGGAACAATAGAGCCAATTGCTCTTTTGCCGGATCTAAACGATCCCGTTTAAGTTGATCTTAGCCCCAAATACGGCTAACGTATCCTTAAGCACTTAAATGGACTATAAAACTCTCAATCAGCTTTGGTTCAAGGGTACATCTCTGAGCTCCTTTGACACCTATCGTTGTAATCCTTCAACGATGTTAGAGAGGTGATGAGTCCCGATGGCCATAAATTAAATGAATCACCACGTCAGGTTGATCTTAGTCCAAAGCAAGACTAACGTATCCTTGACGAATGTTTAAGTTGATCTTAGTCGCAACGCGACTAATGCATCCTTAAACTAAAAACACCAAACCCAAATCTAAGTAAATACGGATTTGGACTAATCCACGCCCTACGGGCGACGACATTACTCAGTCTCCGTATACAATCCACGGGCAGCCACAAACAAAACAAACACACACGACACGAAGTGAAATTCTGGAGAAGGAGAAAGTTGTTACCGCAAAGCGGTAGCGTAATTAACTGCAGGGGCTTGCGCCTGCAGGGAAGAGCGTCCCCACAATCAAAAACCCCTCAAGCGAGGGGGAATCTGATAAAGTCTGCTACATCGGCCGCATCCGTCTAAACCTTCGATACACGGTGCCATAAATCAACTTGGCATCTTCGAAGAGGTGGACGGATAAAAACCAAATAGCATCTGCCCCGAACCTCAGGCACGTGACGTCCTAACGTCGCAGGCCGCCGTTCGGAGGGGAACAGATTCTGGCACGCCCGGTGGGACCTCTTCCTCTTTCCACTCCACACTTCGTGTGTCGTGTTCGCGAACGAATCGCGGTTTGCTGTGGTTGTCAGTGGATTTAAGATACTAAGATTTGGTGTCTTGCTCCGTGCAGAAAGCAGAAGATCAATGGCTTCGAACTGCATCGTCCGCAGCGATAACTCTCGCTCCGCCGTTGCTGGAGGAGTGACTTATGGGCCCCAAGCGGCCTCCCTTTTCAAAATGCCGGTGGAGCAGATGGCTCAAGCCACCACTAGACTATTTTTTGGGACCATGCTCCCACCAATGAGCTTCAACGCCCCAATGACATTGCAAGAAGCTCCAAAAAAGTCGGTCTTCGATCGACTTACTACTGCCGCGACCCCTCTCAACGGGTCGTCCAACTCCACTGCTTCAGGTTTTAATGGATTAGGCCAGAGCTCCATCGGGCCCATGAAGAAGCCTGCCATACCAGAAGGCGTTATCCCGAAGCGGATAGCCATCCTAACTCCCGTTCCTGGCAAAATCACCAAGGTTGCTTCCCATGTTCAGAAGTCCGCTTCTGACAAGTTGGCCGTCCCCGTTCAAAGGACATCGATCTTTAAAAAGCTGGTACCGGTATATTCTGACCAACACAGGGGGCATGAGGAGGTCACCCCTATAGCTGAAACAACTCCATCAGCACGACATGCCCGACGTCGCTACTGGCGCCGAGTGAAGAAGTCTGGGGGCAACTCCCCCTCTGGACTTACTCCTCCAACTCTAATGGTGGAGATCGATACTGCTATTCCAACCAGGAACAGCTTTGAGTTGCTGAACTCGGTGCACAGAAACTCTCTTACTGCGGTGCTAAAGCGAACTCATTCATCCGTGAAGAATATTCCAGAGAAGAAGCTAGAGCAGCCCCTTCAACGGCTGTCCTCTAAAATTTACAAAGTCTGGCGACAGGTTCAAGAGTCGGTGATCGATCAAGACTGCCTCCGACGACAGAAAAAGATGAAGGTTCGGCAGGGAAAGGATTACTCTGTCAAACCACAAAAAGCAAAAGCTACTTGGGTGCCCACTACAACGGCTCCCTTAACTCCAATCACTCAAAAAAGGAGGCCGCAGGAAGCCCCTGTGTCTTCGGCAAATCGCAAAGACACCGAACACAAACGCCCCAAGTCTGGGGGCATGGTGGTGCACACTGTTTATATGGCTTCTGGAAAGGAGGAAAGTCGCACTTCTACGGGCCACCGACCGCTCACCCGATCCGTGACGAAAGCCCAGGAGCAACAACAAAAGCTTCAGGAAATGATGACTACAATGGCTGCACTCACTGGGCCAAAAGAAAGCTCTGAAACATCCTCGGATGAGCGTCAAGAACAAGAAACGGACGCTGACTTTTTACGCAGAGTCCTCGAAAAGAGGGACAAAGAAGCTGCAGAGCAAGCGGCTAACATAAAACAGATGGCACTCCTCTTCCAAGATATGGTAGGGATGATGTTACAGCCGGACCCTCCTGCTGAAGAGCCTCCGATCGTCCTTGAAGACGACAGGGGAGAAACGTCAAATCCTCCGCCGGCTCTGTCAACAGCCAAGGAGGAAGCAATCTCCAAAGTCGACCTAGACGAATATATAGCTCAGCAGATCCGGGTTCATCAGGCGAATGAAGCGGCTGGGCAAACTGTTAGAACCGGACGACCGTATCCGAGCTGGTATGACCAAATCAATTACCCGCCAGGATATACGATCCCTAAATTCCACGTATATAAAGGGACAGGGAATCCACATCAGCATGTCGCTCAATTCAGGGCCTTATGCGGCAATACTGGAGGCGATGATAAATTGTTGCTACGTCAATTCGTCGGCAGCTTAGCAGAAATAGCCTTTGAATGGTATTCGGAGCTACCTAACGACTCTGTCAAAACATTTGCAGAGATGGAACTGCTGTTTACACAGAGATTTGCGAGTGCTAGTGAACGCACCCCGATTACAGCACTGATAAATGCCAGGATAAGGCCCGGCGAGACGTGGGTCCAATACGCAACACGATGGCGAAACCTATGGTCGAAATGCGAACAACGCATAAAAGAGGCACCTGCGGTAGGCATGTTTGTGGGCACTCTCGATCCGCAGGCGACCATCTCGCAATTCATGATGTTCTTCAGGCCGACCACCTTCCAGGCCTTGATCGACAAATTAGCCCAAATGGACCAGATGGGCCATAGACCGTTTCCTCCAAGACCCGACCCCCGAAATGAGAAAGGAAAAGCGATCATCGTCGCCAACGCTCAGCAACAGTCGAGCAACTCAAAGCCGGTCGCTCGCCAAAACAACGTGCGTCCACGCCCATCCCTCGAAGAGAGGCTAGGACGTCCTTACTCGTTTCCTCAGGATAAAACGAGAAGACTGTTTGAGCTGGCAGTGCGCAACAGACTTATTAATCTGCCGAGTCCAAAGCGTCTGTCGCAGCCAGGCGATCTTAATAATCCCAATTATTGTCCTTACCACCAAATGGTAAGTCACCCGATTGAGGATTGTTTCGTCTTTAAGGGATGGATCGAGGATCAATACCTGCAAGGCAAGTTCAGGCTGTCTGAAAGCTGGAAGGTAAACCCCCCACAGCCGCACTCTCCAAAGAAAACGGACACGCCGGGGGCAACTTGTTCTTTCGTCGAGGATGAAAACGATGGAGAAAACTTATCGGATGAATCCGAAGACTACGTAGCGACTTGTCATGTGATTTCTCATTCACTGACGGATGATGAGGAGGATCCTCGCGCTGAGAAATCAACGGTGGGCCCTGAAACAGAAATTCCGCGGCCGTCAGACAATTTGATCGATGCCTTCCTAAATGAAATTCGTCTGAAAGCAAAAGCCAATCAAGAGCATGAAATGGCCATACTGGAAAGAACCAAGGTATTCCCGTCAAATCAAAAGCCATACACTGCGGGTAAAAACAAATTCAAGACGAGGAAACGGTTCGCCAAAGCTCTGTCAGTAGGAATGAAGCTACCGCCCTCCGAAGAAAATCCTTTCTCTGAGGTAGAAATGCACCCTAACTTCTGTTTATATCATCAGAAGATCATACATCCTACCGAAGACTGCGAATCCTTTAACTGTTGGTGGCAAGGGTATGTCGCTCAAAAGCGACACTTCGACAGGACAAAGTGTGAAGCTTGTGGACATCGGAAAAATGCGATAGATGAGCGCAAAAGAGCCACCGCCGACTGTCATATAGCCGACTTCAAGGGATCACAAATTGTCACCTTTGGAAGCGACTCTGACGAAGAAGCTATCCCCAACTTTTCCCTCGGGGAATCTATTTCGAAAATAAAGGAATTGAGAAGCTGCGAGAACGTTCAGCCATGTAATCGCACGCTATTCGAAAAAAATCTCGGCCCCGTAAACAAGGGACCGAGCAAAAAGAATAAAGGAAAAGGAAAAAAGGCCCTCGTCGCCAGCGCTCAACAACAATCAGGTGACCCTAGACCGGTTGCTTGCCAAAGCAACAAGCGGCAATCCCTCCAGGAAAATTTGAAACGTCCTTACTCGTTTCCGCAAGATAAAACAAGGGGACTGTTCGAGCTGGCAGTGTGTGACAGACTCATCAATCTGCCGAGTCCAAAACGTCCATTGTGGCCAGGCGATATTAATAATCCTAATTATTGCCCTTACCACCAAACGGTAGGTCATCTGATTGAGGATTGCTACGTCTTCAAGAACTGGGTTGAAGACCAATACCAACAGGGCAAGTTCGCGTTGTCCGAAATTTGGAAGGTGAACCCGCCACAACCGCATGCTCCGAAAAATATGGACACGCCGGGGGCATCATGCTCATTCATAGAGAAAGCCTAACGGACCACTACGTCCTAAAACTGGATAACGGACCGAAACGTCCTTAAACTAACAACGGACCGAGATGTCCTTAAACTAACGACGGACCGCAATGTCCTAAAACTTGCAAATGACCGAAACGTCGTTAAACTACTCCCAACCCGCAGCATATTCAGGCTGACGTGTTAATAAAAAAAAAGGGTACGTCCACAAGCAAAATGGGCACGGATGAAAACCCGAAAGGGCTCCGTGAGTAAAAACAGCAGGGCTACCGACGAGTGTTCGTGAAAACCCGAAAGGGCACGACCTCGTTAAAAAAAAAAGAATAAAATAAAAGATAAAAAAAACGGTACGTCCACAAGCAAAATGGGCACGGATGAAAACCCGAAAGGGCTCCGTGAGTAAAAACAGCAGGGCTACCGGTGAGTGTTCGTGAAAACCCGAAAGGGCGCGACCTCGTAAAAAAAAAGAAGAAAAAATAAAGGTATGTCCATAAGCAAAAAGGGCATGGATGAAAACCCGAAAGGGCTCCGTGAGTAAAAACAGCAGGGCTACCGGCGAGTGTTTGTGAAAACCCGAAAGGGCGCAACCTCGTTAAAGAAACACTTATAGAATCCTCTCGACCCTGTAAGGAGAAACCACCTGCGTGAGATCCTTACGACTCACAAAGGAGCAACACACTTGGGGATCCCCACGATTCCTAAGGAGAAAATACACTTGCGAGATCCTCACGACTCGTAAGGAGAACTCTCTTATGGGACCCCCACGGCCCGTAAGATTTGAAAGTCTTAAGTTACAGAGGCCTAAACCTGTGCTTAAGCAACCCCCACAACTTTCGACATTGCCCTACAAGTAGTCCAATATTGACCCTTGTATACAATCCACGGGCATGAATAAATATTTCCCTAACAAAGTCCCATCCGTGACTAGGGATATGCTTGTACAGCAAACAACACTTGTAAGTTCTCTCGACTTATAAGGAGAAAACCCTTTTGTAAGATCCTTACGACTTACAAGAGAACATGCACTTAGGAATCCTCACGATTCCCAAGGAGAAAACACACCTACAAGATCCTCACGACTTGTAGGGAGAAATACCTTTGTGAGACCCTTACGGCTCATGAAGTCAAAAGCCTCAGTCGACGGGATCTTAACCCTGTTCGCTAAGCCACCTTTGTTCAACATCGACGGAGGCAGATGATGATTCGCTCCTGGCAATATCCCAGTTGTAGCGATGCTGATGCCTAAACCGGTATCAAATTCCAAGTCCTTTCATGGCAAATGATGATTCGCTCCTGGTAATATTCCAGTCGCAGCGATACTGATGCCAAGATTGGTATCGGATCCCAAATCCCCTACTCGCTAGAAAGAAAAAAATCAGCGAGCCAAAAAAAAAATGCATATGAAATAGCCGAAATGATTGGGCAACTCGCAATAAAAAACAGCGAGTAAAAATAAAATAAACAGCCGAAATTATTGGGCAACTCGCAATAAAAAGTAGCGAGTAAAAATAAAATAAACAGCCGAAATGATTGGGCACCGCGAAAAATAGCCGAAATGATTGGGCAATCGCGACCTTCGCGATATAAAAGCTGAAATGATAGAGCATCGCGGAAAGAATAAAAAAAAATGAAAGAATGAAACTTTTGCCCTACAGGTGAAATCACATCGATCCCTATATATAATCCAGGGGCACAGATAAAAAGGGAACAATACCTTCCCAACAGGCTCCACCAGAAAGCGAAGCCAAATCTCGACGGTTCATAGATAACCTAGAGACCATCTCGACATTTGTCGCAATATTACAGACACGATGTCAACAAATGAAGCAAAGGAAGGTCCCTAACTTCAGGGTCTCGAAGTCAATATCGACAACTTAAAGATCACCAACGGCGTTT
This sequence comes from Agapanthus africanus, assembly GCA_030015575.1. Classification (NCBI taxonomy): domain Eukaryota; kingdom Viridiplantae; phylum Streptophyta; class Magnoliopsida; order Asparagales; family Amaryllidaceae; genus Agapanthus; species Agapanthus africanus. The sequence continues at coordinate 854,224,183 of JASDDO010000024.1, forward strand.
CTCCTCACTTCAACTAGATGCAGACATGGCGTCAACAACTGACCTCAGAATCGCAACAAACGGAACCATGACAAAGTCCCTAGTTCCAAATCTCAATGGCCACGTCTAAAGCCTGGAGACCAACAACGGTGTGCCTCCTCATTCCAACAGGACACAGATGTTACACCATCAAGCAGAGCGATGGCAGAATCCCAGCTTCACCTCAGCATTCGTCTCGATACAGTAGACGCAATGTCAACAACAGCGTTCCTCCGCAGTCCAGCTGGAGGCAGATGCAACGTCAACAAAAGACCTCACGGTCAAAACAAAGCGGAGTAACGGCAAAATCCCAACTCCACCTTAGCATTCGTCTCATTACAACAGACGCAATGTCAACAACGGCGTTCCTTCGCAGCCCAGCGGGGTGTACATGCAAAGTTAACAAAAGACCCCATGGTCGAAACAAAGCGGAGTGATGGCAAAATCCCAGCTCCACCTCAGCATTCGTCTCAATATACCAGACGCAGTGTAAGCAAACGAAGCGAAGGCCACATTCCTAGCTTCAACGTCTTTACGGTAACTCACATAAAACCGGAAAGACAATCGGAGACCATCTCACAGAAAGTGGTCACCTCCTTGACGTTCGTCTCGATACAGTAGACGATATATCAACCCCGGCGTTCTTCCTCCAACAGGATTTGGACACACCAAAGCAAACGAAGCGAAGGCCACATTCCTAACTTCGACGTCTTAACGGTAACTCACATAAAACCGGAAAGACAATCGGAGACCATCTCACATGAAGTGGTCACCTCCATGACGTTCGTCTCGATACAGTAGAAGAAATGTCAACCTCAGCGTTCTTCCTCCAGCAGGGATTCAGACACACCAAAGCAAACGAAGCGAAGGCTAAATCCCTAGCTTCAGGGTCTTAACGGCAAGTCATATAAAACCGGAAAGACAATCGGAGATCATCTCGCACCAGTGTGGAGTGGTCACCACTTCGACGTCCGTCTCGATACAGCAGACGAGATGTCACCCCAACGTTCGTCTCGACACAGCAGACGTAACGTCATCAAACAAACGGAGCCACAGCAAAATCCCTAGTTCCCACCGTGACATTCGTCTCGATACAGAGGATGCAATGCCAGCAAACGAAGCGAAGGCTAAATTCCTACCTTCAGGGTCTTAACGGCAAGTCATATAAAACCGGAAAGACAATCGGAGATCATCTCGCACCAGTGTGGAGTGGTCACCACTTCGACGTCCGTCTCGATACAGCAGACGAGATGTCACCCCAACGTTCGTCTCGACACAGCAGACGTAACGTCATCAAACAAACGGAGCCACGGCAAAATCCCTAGTTCCAAACCTCGGCGGTTCACCAGTAACCTAGAGACAACCATGACATTCGTCTCGATACAGAGGACGCAATGCCAGCAAACGAAGCGAAGGCTAAATTCCTAGCTTCAGGGTCTTAACGGCAAGTCATATAAAGCCGGAAAGACAATCAGAGATCATCTCGCACCAGTGTGGAGTGGTCACCACTTCGACGTCCGTCTCGATACAGCAGACGAGATGTCACCCCAACGTTCGTCTCGACACAGCAGACGTAACGTCATCAAACAAACGGAGCCACGGCAAAATCCCTAGTTCCCACCGCAACATTCGTCTCGATACAGCAGACGCAATGCCAGCAAACGAAGCAAAGGCCAAATTCCTAGCTTCAGGGTCTTAACGGCAACTCATATAAAGCCCGAAAGACTATCGGAGATCATCCCCACACCAGCGCGGAGTGGTTATGACTCATCGGGGCTCTCCAAAATGAGCCTAACCTCAAGTAAAAAGCGGCATGGCAAATTCCTAGCGCTTGCTCTTCTGACGGTCAAACTGCCAAGGAGGATTGCTTGAAGACGTCTTGTCCAGCCCCCGAAGGGATCAAAGATACGGCAGTCGCGGGGCTACTCGAACAGCACGATTGCCTATCGAGGACTATATCAGCTTATGCGACGGTACGATGGCCAAAACCCTAAGTACCACCAACCTTAACGGGCTTCTGTCGTAAAGAGCAGAGGTTAAATGCGACGTTAAGATGTTCTTGCGAGATCTGCTCGATCCGTTTCGACTCGTGAGGAAATTGATGTCTTTGAGAGATTTTCTCGATGCGTCTCGACTCGTGAGATAAAGCCTTAGGCAGTAGGGATTAAAAAACCTGTTTCCTAAGCACTGGAACCCTGCAAGTCGGCCCAAAACGGTCTCTTGCATACTATCCACGGGTCACACTCTCCAAAGTCGAATCTCGATAAGGAGGGAAACAACCGCTTACGGGTCCTCTCGACTCGTAAGAGGGAAAACTCTCTTATAGGATCCTTACGACTTATAAGAGAAAACACACTTAGGAATCCTCACGATTCCCAAGGAGAAAATACACCTACGAGATCCTCACGACTCGTAGGGAGAAAAGTCTTTATGAGACCCTCACGGCTCGTAAAGTTGAAAAGCCTTAGGTGGCAGATCCTACCCCTGTCTCCTAAGCCATCACTGCCCTGCAAAGAAGTCAAGATGGGCCGACCATCTATGGGCCACACTTGCCAAAGCTACATGCCACTGAAATGGAGAACTTACTCATAAGCGTATGAACTACTCCACGCCAGAGTGAGACAAAAAAAGAAATAGAAGGATGCGGCTCATGGAGTTAAGGGTTGGAACTATATCCCTTAAGAGTTGAGATTTGAGTCAAAGATAAATGACGACGCTTGTGTCCCCTCGTTATCTTCTCAGATCAAGATTCTGAAAGTGATACATCAACCCAAAACTGGCCATACGCCATGCATAACTCTGCATAACTCTGCACTACTTCACCCACGTACATACTTACGTGGGCAAAGTAGTGGGGGGCATTTGTTCCCACCAAAAATTTCTGCGCAAAAGAGTCCAAGGTATCAAATGGCAGCGATACGCTTAAGGAAATACGAACCAGTATCTTCCGGGCTGTTTTTTGACAAACTCCCGAATGAGAAATAGATAAATTCTATTTGTATCGAAAGCGTCTCGATAAAACCTTCGATTTGATATATTATGGGCCTCATAATTCATCCGGGATCAAAAGTTATGAGCAAATGTCTATGCAAATGTGATTTAAGGAAGAAGATGCGAACCAGTATTTTCCGAGCTGTATTTTGACAAACTCCGGAACGAAAAACAGCTAAATTCTGATGATATTGAAAGCATCTCGAAAAGACCTTCGATTTGATATATTATGGGCCTCATAATTCATCCGAGATCAAAAGTTATGAGCAAATGTGTTATACACGTGTAATCTAAAGTAATGCTCTACTACATGGGGAATGCATTTTTTAGTCCCACATCGGGAAAAGGAGAGCTGGCTTCTCTACCACTCCCATATAAATAAGAGGGGATACCTCTTAGAAAGGGTAGAGTAAAAATCCTCAAAGGATTCAATACTCAAAGGAGCTTAGTTCTCCAAGATAGGAGCATGCTCCTCCATAATGCGCATATGCGCAAGCGCCATGTGCGCCACGTGCAACGCACGTGTGCCTGCCATGCGGCACTACGTGCAACGCACGTGCGCACCACATGAGAATATTTAATAATATTAAAAGGAGCTTGTTCTCCATATATAGAAGCTTTGCTTCTCCTCATAATGCGCATGTGCGCCACGTGCAACGCATGTATGCCCGCCATGCGGCACCACGTGCAACGCACGTGCGCACAACAGATAGTGCCTTGCACTTGCTATGAACCTCTGGTTCTCAGATAAATAAATAAATAAAAATAGTGCCTTGCACTTGCTATGAACCTCTGGTTCTCAGATAAATAAATAAATAAAAATAGTGCCTTGCACTTGCTATGAACCTCTGGTTCTCTGAGACAGAAAGAAAGAAAAGATTTTCTTTTCTCTTCTTTGATCTAAATTTAGATCATTAAAAAGTGCTCTGCACTCATTTTCTTGAATCCAAAAGATTCTTGGTGCTTTGCACTATTTGAAGGGCCAGGCCCAAATCAAAATGACCTGACAGGCCAAAATAAATTGCAAGGCAATAAATGGGCAGAGCCCAAATAAATTGATGCTTTGCATCCTTTATATAAGGGCAGAGCCCAAATAAAATTGATACCTTGCATCATTCCTAAAAGGGTAGAGCCCAAAACAAATTGATACTCTGCATCCTTTCTGGGCAAGGCCCAAATAAAAAATAAAAAAAAAAGAAATGCAATGCAAAAGCAAATAAAATGTTGAACATTTCAACTGGACTTAGCCCAATTTTGGCCATAAGTCCTTAAATTAAATTAACTGAGCAAAATGGCTCTCCTAAATCAATCTACATCCGGTTCGAGGGTACATCTCCGAACTCCTTTGACATCCGTCGTTGTAATTCCTCAACGACGTCAAAGAGGTGACGGGTCCCAACGACCACACATCGATATGGACTGCGGGGTCCTTAAACTCGTGGACCGAGATGTCCCTAAACTAATATTGGACTGAGACGTCCTTAAACTAATATCGGACCGAAACGTCCTTAAACTAATATCGGACCGAAACGTCCTTAAACTAATGTTGGACCGAGACGTCCTTAAACTAATATCGGACCGAGACGTCCTTAAACTAATGATGGACCACTACGTCCCTAAACTGGCATCGGACCGAAATGTCCCTAAACTAATGACGGACCACCATGTCCCTAAACTGGCGATGGACCGAAATGTCCTTAAACTAATAATGGACCACTACGTCCCTAAACTGGCATCGGACCGAAACGTCCCTAAACTAATAATGGACCACTACGTCCTTAAACTGGTATCGGACCGAGACGTCCCTAAACTAATAAGGGACCACTACGTCCCTAAACTGGAACAATAGAGCCAATTTCTCTTTTGCCGGATCTAAACGATCCCGTTTAAGTTGATCTTAGCCCCAAATACGGCTAACGTATCCTTAAGCACTTAAATGGACTATAAAACCCTCAATCAGCTTTGGTTCAAGGGTACATCTCTGAGCTCCTCTGACACCTATCGTTGTAATCCTTCAACGATGTTAGAGAGGTGATGAGTCCCGATGGCCATAAATTAAATGAATCACCACGTCAGGTTGATCTTAGTCCAAAGCAAGACTAACGTATCCTTGACGAATGTTTAAGTTGATCTTAGTCGCAACGCGACTAATGCATCCTTAAACTAAAAACACCAAACCCAAATCTAAGTAAATACGGATTTGGACTAATCCACGCCCTACGGGCGACGGCATTACTCAGTCTCCGTATACAATCCACGGGCAGCCACAAACAAAACAAACACACACGACACGAAGTGAAATTCTGGAGAAGGAGAAAGTTGTTACCGCAAAGCGGTAGCGTAATTAACTGCAGGGGCTTGCGCCTGCAGGGAAGAGCGTCCCCACAATCAAAAACCCCTCAAGCGAGGGGGAATCTGACAAAGTCTGCTACATCGGCCGCATCCGTCTAAACCTTCGATACACGGTGCCATAAATCAACTTGGCATCTTCGAAGAGGTGGACGGATAAAAACCAAATAGCATCTGCCCCGAACCTCAGGCACGTGACGTCCTAACGTCGCAGGCCGCCGTTCGGAGGGGAACAGACACCGAGGCATCAAAATAGACCCATCAAAGATCAGGGCGATTATGGAAATGCCTGCACCAAGAACTCTCAAACAATTGCGGTCTTTCCAAGGAAAGCTCGCGTATATCCGACGGTTCATAGCTAACCTCTCTGGAAAATGCCGCCCCTACAGCCATCTAATGAAGAAGGGGACCCCGTTCATTTGGGATCATAAATGCCAAAGTGCACTGGATGAAATCAAGCAATATCTGTAGAACCTGCCGGTATGACCGCTCCAGCCAAGGGAAATCTCCTCATCCTGTACACAACAGCCCTTGAAGGCTCTTTAGGCGTGCTATGGGCATAGGAGAATGACCAAGGGATGGAGAGAGCTCTCTACTATTTAAGTCGAGTCCTTCTAGGGGAAAAAAACAACTACTCCCCTATTGAAAAGTATTGCTCGGCACTGATTTTCATGATAACAAAGCTCAGGCACTATGCCGTGGCATATGAGGTCCATCTCATATCAAAGGTGGATCCTCTCAAATATTTGATGTCAAGAGCCATACTAATGTTAGGAATAAGTATGCCCTAGAGGCCATTATTGTACATGTGATGTATATTATAGTGGATGCTTGGACATATATATAGAGGACTTTCTTGCTCGACATAATAGTATGCTATCTAGTTACTCTTTATCTTAACATATTGACTGGTATTCTTTACTGTCTTGCTCTCATATGTTGATAAAGCCCTTAAGATATGTACTTGACTACCAGGATTATGATGAGATCATACTAGTGGGGCCAAGGTGGTCCACAAGTACATCCTTTAACCAGTTCCTAGTTGTGGGAATATCGAGACTAGGGCATCGATATTCCAGTGTAGACTAGTGTGTACGTTTCTTGTCCCTTAGAGGGCGATGGTTGATCCCACAACCATTGGTGCATGACATCAAAGATTGTACATAGGTGTTCATTGGAGAATGGGTACACCGAACAGGACTCGCTGATGACTCCTATATGGTAGTATACCTATAGTCAGATAGCAGTCCTTTGGTGACACTGGTACATGTTAGTCTGTAGACCCGAGATCGTCATAGAGTTTTGTGTGGCTCCCACTGTGCTTTGATTTCCTCCCTACCACGACTCAAAGGAATCGTGCAAACAGGTGGATTTTGGGTACAGTACCGAGTCACATGGAGGCAATGAGCAATAGGAGGGGTTTCGTCTCTCCCGGTATTGGGGGTTGATGTTGAGCTATACTCGATTGGCTATAACTGGAAGTCCCTGCCCAGGGCTGATGCTGAGATTTACTGATAAGAGTTATCAGTAGTTTCTCAAACCGTTATAGGCCAGACATCGGCATGACTTATCATGTTACTGGGGCCTGACGTTTACCACCCCTAGACATGATATGCGACATATCAGACGAAGAGACCGGATTGTATGGTAGTGTTACTGATAGGCTTCATAGAGAGTAGGATGAGCTTGCTTGTTGATCTTCATATCGCTCAATACCCGAGTAGTCGTTACGTCCAGCTAGTACCGCTGACGGCTTGTAGGTGATTGATGTGATCATCACCTACTGCTGGCGTATTGTTGAGTCTTTAGAGTCCTATACAGAAGTTTTCTAGTTCGAACGAAACGAAATAGGGCACATATGTTGATATGTGCGTGGGCCTAATTGAATATGAGTATGTGATACCATATTATAATCTGGCAGTTATCTGATGTCGATCAGGTTATATGTGATATAATCGGATTATCGAATCAAGTGTTGGTTTGATAATGTGATATTCAGATTAATGATATTAGTCGGTTATATGTGATATAACCGGATTATTAGATCAAGTGTTGATTTAATAATGTGATATATATTATATGTGATATAATTATATCTTAATTAATATCATTAGCTCACTAATTGCTTTATATATATATATATTAATGTATATTTGATATATATATATATATATTAATGTATATTTGATATATATATATATATATATATATATATTATATGAAGCATGACATGTTTTTCTATTTTTAGAAAATGGAAAAATGAGGTGTAAATTGTAGAGATATTTGTGGAATGGAAAAGGCATGGATTTTATTATTTGTATATTAGTCTTGACTCACTATTTAAGCATGGTTGCAATTTAGAATTGCAATTTTATTCCATGCTTGAATGAGTGAGGAGAGAGAGAGCCATTTTTGAGTTTACTCTCATCATTTTCATTCTTCATGCCTTAGCCATTTTCTTGAGCTCTTGCTTACAATTTTCTTCACCTCACTTCCAAGTTCAAACCCTCATATGTGATGTAAATCATTGAACTTGTGAAAACTATAGTGAGCAAATTAAACCCCTACTTCACCATTACACATTAGATTAGCAATTTGATGTGGAGTATTGCCTTCACTAATGAGATTAGTGAAGGGTTAGCTTGAGCTTGTGGATTTCGGGTGGATCGTCTTTGGCGCGAAGATCACGAAGAAGATTCTTTCATTTTGAAGAGGAGCCTAGTAGAGTCGCGTAGACCATAACCCGGAGCTATTGAAGAGAAGAACTCGAACTACAAAGGTTGTATGTTCTTTTTCTTCTCTTTAGTTCATCATATCACAAAGGCAAACCCTAATAATCTAGTAAAGATCTTATTAGTTTAACTTAGCACCTAATAAAAACTAAAATTTGGCATGCTTGATCTTGTTAGTTTCATGGTATCAGAGCAAGCTAGAACATTAAGGTTACTTGTAGCGACGTTATAAATACGCCGTTTTTTCATGCAAAAACTGCCGATAAAAACAGTTTTCCAAAATGATGTTTTGAGTTGTTTGCACACCCCGCGGGCTTACGGTTTGAACCGAGAAACTGCAGGGTGGAGCGTGCGCATCCTAGGGACACCCCGGGAGGGACCTAACGGCTGGGCCCACTCCCTAAGACCACCACAAGGTGGTCTTAGCGGTGGGGACCCGAAACTACCCCACCTTAGGCAGTTTCTGGTCTGCTTCACCCCCTGGCCACCTCGTGGTGGCTTCGGGGGTGGGGTACCCCTTTAGGCCCCCCATTCGATAGTTAATTTTGGGATCTTTGCCCCCGCGAAGATTCAGGTGGGTTTCGAGTTCGTTTAGACTCCCGAATTGGCTTAAAACGGTCGGTTTTGGAACTTTATTTGACTGGATTTTTCAAGTCTTAAAAAAATTGGTTAAATTTGCTAATTGCGTGCAGAATTCTAATATCGCGGTTACTTTATATGCTTTGTCATGTGTGTGATACAATTATTAGAATCCGTATTAATTAGTTTTATGAAAACTAGTTAGTATATTGTAAAGCTAGCCGTTTAGTCTCAATTGATCGATTGCCATGAAGTTTTGATTCGGATCAAAACTCCGTCGCAATTGCGTATTGTACGCGATCACTAAGTCGGGAATCTTGTTGAATTATCCGACAACCAATTGAAAAGAGTTTTCAATTTGAGACTAAAATGCAAGTTTTATAAGTTAGGCATGAAATCCGGAATATGAGATATTCCGGGTTTATGATATCTAAGAATATTGCGGATTCTAATTATTGTAGTTTTATGTTTTCTTTTCTGCGACCGTAAGTGTAATATGTGGGGTATCCCGATCTGGTTGCTATATGTCAACGAGTTTCGGGATACGCATATTTGCTTACGTTGATGATATGTGATATCATGTGTTGCTGTTGATATGATTTATTGGATCGTTGTGAAAGAATAGCCGGGGGGTTTTATATGAGATGAGAGTTTTTCAATTTTCATCCATGTAAAATTTGTATGTAATATTATTTTATTGGGGCACTTCCGGGTTAAGGATGATGTCACCACTATTGTGTATTATTTACTTTTCCGCATTAGGATAGACCCAAGGCGGGGAGCACAAGTAACAGGGTTCTAAAGTCCAGTGGGAGACCATCTCAAGGAGTTGAGACCGGGTCTCCTAACTCTAGAATTGGCAGGGTTACTTGCCGCTTTCGTAGGAGTCTAGGGATGTGGGTTTGGCTATTCATCATGACCGTAGAATCCGTATTTTAAATTATTGGCTAAATTTAAAACACGGACATTCTAGTATATCTAATATTTCATATATTGCTTCTGCTGCTTGATTCTGTGATGTTGATCATATAACTGCGTGAGACGAGTGTAATATTATATATATGATATATAATAAACGTTGCTTATGTTTTGCACCCGTGCTAGTCCAGCCCCCACTATGCCGGTAGTTAAGTAACCTAACGGTGAATGACGGGGCCCAGTGGCGAATGCGGATAGCATAAGCGTACGTTCTATTTTTGTTTTATTTTTCTGTAATATTTAGGAAACATTAATTGATAGGACTTCATTAATGAGATTAATGAAAAGAATGAAACCAAAAGATATTGTAGAATCAAATTTTCAAAATGGGTAGCTCTAGTTTTTGCTTTGCACAGTGGTATTCTTTGATGAATATCCATCACCTCATTCGATGAGGAAAGAGCCGAGATCCCTTCACCGGGAGTGACCTCTTTAGCGAAACTAGCAAATGCTACAACCCACTCGGTTTTGTCTTTTGATTGCTTCTCTAGTTCTTGCTTTGCATAGTGGTATTCATGAATATCCAGCACCTCATTCGATGAGGAAAGAGCCGAGATCCCTTCACCGGGAGTGACCTCTTTAGCGAAGCTAGAAAAGCCTCAAAAACACTCATTTATAAAATCACTAGATTCTACAACAATATCAAGTTCATTACGCTCATGGTTTTCTTAAAAATCTACGTAGCCCTCAGTCATTTTAGATAAGTACTATTTAGTATTCGTGCTACGTTTGTTGGCCTTCATCAAGGTGTAGTGTGCGGTAGCTGATTAGTGCTTATCTGCCAACATGTAATGCGATTGGATTAGGGTAGTCGTGCGACTTTGTTGGCTTTCGTCAAGGGTCGTGCGGGTGTGTTTAATTCAATCAAGAAATGAACGGGCTGAATTTGACTAGCGGCCTATGGTTTGTTGGCCTTCGTCAAGGTCATAGGAAGCTAGAGGTAAAAACATTATCGGGAATTTCAAGTGTTGAAATTTGCAATGAGATTGCATATCTTCTATGGGATAGTTGGATCCCGATACCCACTGCGAGTAAGAGTTACTCCTAGGAGAGTTTTGCACTTTACAATTAGCATATCAAGCAGGTGTCTAGAAAGGTGTCAATGGGGTTATACCTTGGGGAAAACAAGGTTTATTTTAATTAGGTCTGTGCGAAAGCATGGGGAACCTCCCTCATAGTACCGACACTGGCCTGGCCAAACAATTGGCGAACTTGTAGGGTGTAATTAATCCCGGCTTATCTTACCTTTTAGGGTTTGAGGGAAGATTTGATAAAAAACAGTGGAAGCCATCCTGATTAGATAAGATAATAACCAATCTAATCTTGCAAAGAGCGCACGCTAACGTGTTTCTTTCTCTCTCTCTCCAGGCAGCAACCAATGTCATGCCTTAATCAAGATAATAACATTGATGTATTAACCGAACCCGCTTATTATACTGAGCAGGTGAACGTTGGTTCCTTAGGAATAGGGGAATATCAGGATTCCCGTGCCACCCGTGCGAAGAAACAACATGTTGATGCATCTTCTTCGGGTGTGTACGTTACCGAGAACTGTTTCTCAGTTTGTTCTACGTCCTTGGTATTGGGTACCGGATCAGGATTCCACGTATGTAATTTGTTACATGGGCTAAAGAAAGGTAGAGAACTGGGGAAGGGTGATAAATCCCTAACAATAAGGAATAGTGCAATTGTTGCAACCAAGCCAGTTGGTGATTATCACCTTGTATTACCAACTGGTAATACATTGATTCTGAACGACTGTTACTACGTACCAAAGATGATGTGCAACATTATATCGGTTTCTTTGCTAATTAAAGTAGGATATAATCTCACATTAGAGGATAATGTTATGAACATTTTCTAAAATCAAGTGTTGATTGGGTTTGGTACGTTATGTAACAGTATATACGTTCTTAATCAAAGTACAGTTTTTAACGCACAGAACACAAACAAGAGGAAAAACTCAGAAATGAACGAAGCCTTCTTGTGGAACTGTAGACTATGTCATATCAATGCGACAAGACTGGCTAAGTTGCATAAAGATAGATATTTGAATCCGTTCGAATTTTCATCTTATGAAACTTGACATTCATGTCTCAAAGGAAAGATGACCAAAACTCCGTTTACTGGACACGGAGAAAGGACTACTGAACTCTTGGGACTGATACATAGTGATGTATGTGGTCCTATGTCTACACTTGCCAGAAATGGTTTCTCGTACTTTATAATATTCACCGATGATCTCTCAAGATACAGACATGTGTTCCTGTTGAAACACAAGTCTGAAGCTTTTGAGAAATTCAAGAAATATAAGTGCGAAGTTGAAAACCAGACGGGCAAAAGTATTAAAGTACTTAGATTTGATCGGAGAGGAGAATACTTGAGCAAGGAATTCCGGGATTATTTAAAAGAGAATGGGATTCTCTCTCAGCTTACTCCTCCATACACCACAGCACAATGGTGTTTCGGAGAGGAGGAATCGCACCCTATTAGATATGGTGTACTCTATGATGAGTAATGCTGAGTTACCCATTTCCTTTTAGGGATTTGCGCTTGAGACATCCGCACACCTATTGAATATGGTCTCCACCAAATCTGTACCTACAACTCCATATGAGATATGGAAAGGGAAGAGACCATATCTTAATATTGTTAAGATATGGGCTTGTCCGGCCTATGTGAAAACACAAAATCCAGACAAGCTCGAGGCAAGGTCAGTATTGTGAAAATTTGTAGGATATTCCAAGAATTCGCGAGGGTATATCTTCTACCACTCAGAGGAACAAAAAGTGTTTGTTTCTCAACATGACATATTTTTAGAAAAGGAATTTCTTGTAAAAGAAATTAGTGGCAGTGAGGTAGAACTGGAAGAAGTTCCAACAGTACAAACCACAACTGACGATTTGGTGGAACCAAAGGATCCAATAGTGTCCAACGAACCCCAGCCACTCCGAAGATCTAGTAGGGTTTCTCATCCACCTGAGAGATACTACGGTTTTCTCATAGATGGTGGGAGCGAGGATTGCATCATGAAAGATGATGACCCGACTAGTTTTGAGCAGGCTATCACGAGTGGAGACTCTATGAAATGGCTGGATGCTATGCGATCCGAGATGGAATCCATGTACACCAATAAAGTATGGATTTTGGATGTTGCTCCTGAAGGGGTAAAATCCATTGGGAGCAAGTGGATCTTCAAAAAGAAGATTGGTGTAGATAGAAAAGTTGAGACTTTCAAAGCTAAACTTGTGGCAAAAGGTTTTCATCAACGACCTGGCATCGACTATGATGAAACCTTTTCCCCTGTCGCTATGCTTATGTCCATCAGGATCCTACTTGATATTGCTGCATACCATGACTACGAAATCTAGCAAATGGAAGTCACGACCACTTTTCTAAATGGTGATTTAGAAGAGAGCGTGTACATGACACAGCCAAAGGGCTTCGTAGACAGTGGGAGCAGCGGAAATGTGTGCAAGCTGCTAAAATCCATCTACAGATTAAAGCAGGTATCGCGGAGTTGGAAAATCTGTTTTGATGAAGCTATCAAAGAGTTTGACTTCATCAAAAATATAGATGAACCTTGTATATATAAGAAGGCTGTAGAGAGTAAGGTGGTCTTCCTTGTATTGTACGTGGATGACATACTCTTTATAGGAAACGATGTTCCTATGCTACACTCGGTCAAGCTCTTCTTATCACTCAAGTTCTCCATGAAAGATCTTGGTGATGCCTCCTACATTCTGGGGATAAAGATCTATAGAGATAGATCTAAACGGATTTTGGGATTATCCCAATGCAGGTACATAGACACCATACTAAAGAGGTTTAGTATGGAAGATTCCAAGTGAGGTAATGTACCCGCTTGTTCAGGAATCACTCTCTCTAAAGAGATGTCTCCCAAGACTGATTTGGAAAGGGCTCGCATGCAAGGGATACCCTATGATTCGGTAGTAGGCTCTATCATGTATGCGATGTTATGTACCAGACCGGATGTAGCTTACTCACTAGGTGTAGTGAGCAGATATCAATCAGATCCTCGGGAAAACCACTGGACAACTGTGAAGAACATTCTTAAGTACTAGAGAAGGACTAAAGAAACGTTCTTGGTGTATGGTAACGGTGAACTCCAGGTAGAGTCTTTTACCGATTTGAGCTTCCAGAGTGATAAGGACAACAATAAATCGGTCTCGGGTTTTGTTTTTACCCTCAATGGAGGGTGGTGTGTTGGAAGAGTTCCAAGCAAGACACCGTAGCAGACTCGACGATGGAGGCTGAATACATCGCTGCCAACGATGCTGCCAAAGAAGCTTTCTGGATGAAGAAGTTCATTGCTGATCTTGGTGTGGTTCCATTCATTAAGCATCCAATACCCGTGTATTATGATAACAATGGAGCTGTGGCTTTGGCCAAGGAACCCAGGTCTCATCAGAGATCCAGACATATTCTGAGGCGGTATCACCTGATCAGGGAGATAGTGGATCGCCGGGAGATCGAGGTCAGGAGTGTTGACACGAAGGACAACGTAGCGGATCCACTCACGAAGGCCCTTCCCCTGATACAGTTTGAGAGACTTTTTGGGATGTTGGGTATGAGATACTACAACACATGGCCTTAGTGCAAGTGGGAGATTGTTAGGAATATGTATGCCCTAAAGGCCATTATTGTACATGTGATGTATATTATAGTAGATGCTTGGACATATATAGAGCCGACTTTCTTGCTCGACATGATAGTATGCTATCCGGTTACTCTTTATCTTATTATGTTGACTGGTATTCTTTACTGTCTTGCTCTCACATGTTGATAAAGTTCTTAGGATATGTACTGGACTACCAGGATTATGATGAGATCATACTAGTGGGGCCAGGGTGGTCCACAAGTACATCCGTTAATCAGTTCCTGGTCGTGGGAATATTGAGACCAGGGCATCGATATTTCAGTGTCGACTAGTGTGTACGTTTTTTGTCTCTTAGAGGGTGATGGTTGATCCTACAACCATTGATGTGTGACATCAAAGATTGTACACAGGTGCGCATTGGAGAATGGGTATACCGAACAGAACTCGCCGAGGACTCCTATATGGTAGTATACCTATCATCAGATAGCAGTCCTCTGGTGACACTGGTACAGGTTAGTCTGTAGACCCGAGATCGTCATAGAGTCTTTTGTGGCTCCCACTGTGCTTTGATTTCCTCCCTACCATGGCTCAAAGGAGTCGTGCAAACAGGTGGATTTTGGATACAGTCCCGAGTCACATGGAGGCAATGAGCGATAAAAGGGGTTTCGTCTTTCCCGGTATTGGGGGTTGATGTTGCGCTATGCCCGATTGGCTATAACTGGAAGTCCCTGGCCAGGGCTGATGCTGAGATTTACTGATAAGAGTTATCAATAGTTTCTCAAACCGTTATAGGCCAGACATCGGCATGACTTATCACGTTACTAGGGCCTGACATTTACCACCCCTGGACATGATATGCGACATATCAGACGAAGAGATCGAACTGTATGGTAGTGTTACTGATAGGCTTCATGGAGAGTATGGATGAGCTTGCTTGTTGATCTTCATATCGCTCAATACCCGGGTAGCCTTTACGTCCAGCTAGTACCGCTGACGGCTTGTAGGTAATTGATCTGATTATCACCTACTGTTGGCGTATTGAAGAGTCTTTAGAGTCCCACACAGAAGTTTCCTGGTTCGAGCGAAATGAAGTAGGGCATATATGTTGATATGTGCGTGGGCCTGATTAAATATGAGTATGTGATACCATATTATAATCTGCAGTTATCTGATATTGATCAGGTTATATGTGATATAACCGGATTATCGAATCAAGAGTTGGTTTAATAATGTGATATTCAGATTAATGATATTAGTACTTAACACATGAAATTCGAAGGTTGCAAGACCTCGGTTATATGTGATATAACCGGATTATTAGATCAAGTGTTGATTTAATAATGTGATATATATTATATGTGATATAATTATATCTTAACTAATATCATTAGCTCACTAATTGCTTTATATATATATTAATGTATATTTGATATATATATATATATATATATATATATATATATATATATTATGAAGCATGGCATATTTTTCTATTTTTAGAAAATGGAAAAATGAAGTGTAAATTGTGGAGATATTTGTGGAATGGGCAAGGCATGGGTTTTATTATTTGTATGTTAGTCTTGACTCGCTATTCAAGTATGGTTGCAATCTAGAATTGCAATTTTATTCCATGCTTGAATGAGTGAGGAGAGAGAGAGAGAGCCATTTTTGAGTTTACTCTCATCATTTTCATTCTTCACGCCTTAGCCATTTTCTTGAGCTCTTGCTTTCTCTTGCTCTCTACAATTTTCTTCACCTCATTTCCAAGTTCAAACCCTCACATGTGATGTGAATCATTGAACTTGTGAAAACCCTAGTGAGCAAATTAAACCCTTACTTCACCATTACACATTAGATTAGCAATTTGATGTGGAGTGTTGCCTTCACTAATGAGATTAGTGAAGGGTTAGCTTGAGCTTGTGGACTTCGGGTGGATCGTCTTTGGCGCGAAGATCACGAAGAAGGTTCTTTCATCTTGAAGAGGAGCCTAGTAGAGTCGCGTGGACCACAACCCGAAGCTATTGAAGAGAAGGACTAGAACTACAAAGGTTGTACGCTCTTTTTCTTCTCCTTAGTTCATCACATCACAAAGACAAACCCTAATAATCTAGTAAAGATCTTGTTAGTCTAACTTAGCATTTATTAAAAATTAAAATTTGGCATGCTTGATGCCTCTAGAACCTCATGGTGGTGTTAAGGTAGACTTTCGACTAACAGGAAGGCTTGCCAAATGGACCCTCCTCTTAATGGAGTTCTCGATAATGTATCGACCCCTCAAGGCAGTGAAAGGCCAGACCATCGCTGACTTTCTCGCTGAACATCCAATACCAGCCGATTCTCCCTTAAATTGCGAATTGCCAGACGAACACACGTCGACACAATCGAAAGGGAGAAGGAATGAAATAATGCCCGATGGGAACTATACTTCGACGGAGCATCTTCCTTAAAGAAGCGAAAGCAAAGCACTCCCCTAAGCAAAGCTGAGGTTGGTCTTATCTTCGTGACTCCGCAGGGAGGGATAATGTGTTTCGCCATTTCCTTAACCGAACCAAGGACAAACAACGAGGCTGAATATGAAGCTTTGATAGCGGATCTTGAGATTGCTGTTGACATGGGAATAGAAAATCTCCTCGTATATGGAGATTCCCAGCCGGTCGTTAGCCAAGTAAATGGCAACTATCAGACGTGTAAACCGGAGTTGGTAAAATATGGCGAAAGAGTGCAGCAACTGCTGACCCAAATTCCCTCCTACATCCTGGAAAGCATACCGCGGGCGGAAAATAGCAAGGCGGATGCGTTAGCCAAGCTCATTAAAGAACTGGCTGAAGAAAACCTCGATGTCATAAGGATCATTATGCAAAGCCGCCGGATTCTCGCACCAGCAGAAATATCTCCAGAATCGTCTGAAAGAAAGGAAGCGACCGAACATGCAGCCTTCCAATTAGAGGATGATGAAAAGGCGAAGGATTGGAGAGAAGTCTTCATAGACTACTTCAAATCCCATCGAACGCCCGAAAGCGCATCTTCAATACATCACCTCATGAAACGAGCTCTGTCTTTTGCCTTCGTCAATGATACTCTATATAAGAGATCGTTCGACAGTTTGTGGCTAAGGTGCTTGGGACCAGAAGAAGCAAGAAGGGTCGTCCAAGAAACTCACGACGGACTCTGCGGTTCCTATCAGGCTGAGCCAAAGATGAAGCTGAAGATCAAGAGAATGGGCTACTATTGGCCCACGATGATTCAGGATTGCCTCGAATATGCAAAGCAGTGTCACTCGTGCCAAATTCACGGGGATTTCATTCACCAACATCCAAATCTGCTACACCCAACGGTATCCATCTGGCGGTTCGAAATGTGGGGAACCGATATAATTGGGTCTATCGAACCAGCATCATCCAAAGGACATCGGTTTATATTGGCAACAACCGATTACTTCTTTAAGTGGGAAGAGGCGATACCGCTAAGGAAATTAAAGACAGCGAACATCCTCCTTTTCTTCAGGACACATGTCATCTACCGATTCGGCACTCTGCGACGGATCACTTCGGATAATGGGCCGGCCTACAGAAGCCATAAGATCAGCCGCATCGCACAGCAGCTTAATATAAACTGGAGGTACTCTTCAGTTTATAATCCCCGAGCTAACGGTCTAGCTGAGGCTTTCAACAAGACCTTGACGAAGATCATAAAGAAAACAGTGTCCAGAAATAAAAGGGACCGGCATGAGACACTGCATGAAGCTCTCTGGGCGTATCGAACCACGTTAAAAGCAGCTACGAATACAACACCATACGCGTTGGAATTCGGCACAGAAGCGGTACTTCCCTTGAAGATAGAACTACCCTCTCAACGAGTGGCGGTTCGATATGAGCTGACAGATGAAGAAAATGTCCATCTTCGGCTTGAGGAGCTCGATGCCCTCGATGAAACTCGTCTCATGGCGCAGCAAAACCTGGAAGCTTACAAAGCAAGGATGACGCGCTCATACGAAAGACTAACCAGACCGAGAACATTTCGCCAAGGCAAACTCATGCGAGTCGTAAAAAGACCTATAATCCCCAACTATGCAAAGTGGGGGAAATTCGAGCCGAACTACAAGGGTCTGTACATCATAGACAAGGTCTACCAAGGTGTGGCCTACTTGCTCATGGATATGCATGGCGAAAGACCCTTCTGGCCAATAAACGTTCGTTTCCTTAAGAAATACTATGCTTGATAAGTCACAACTCAGGTTAATGATAGATGACGACGCTCGTGTCCGCTCGCTGTCTCCCTGAGTCAAGACTCTATAAGTAGTATCCGGCGAAACTTCGCCTCGAAGCTGGCCCTGGACCGAGATGTCCTTAAACTAATAACAGACCGAGATGTTCCTAAACTAACAATGGACCATAATGTCCTTAAACTAAATACGTCGCCTCAAACACGACGATAGTAGAATTCAAGTCCGCAAGTCTCAGCGGCGAGGATTGCAACTCAGGTCCCGCTGGCTGCACAGCTGCCCCGGTGGCGAAGTCCCCCATAAGTTCCATTGGTGAACAGAGGGGTAAAAAAAACGGTACGTCCACAAGAGAAATGGGCACGGATGAAAACCCAAAAGAGCACCATGAGTAAAAACAGCAGGGCTACCGGCGAGCTTGTGAAAACCCGAAAGGGCGCAATCTTGTATAATTTTCACTTACGAGATCCTCTCGACTCGTAAGAAGAACTCCCCCTATGAGACCCTCATGGCTCATAGGATTCAAAGCCTTAAGCTACAGGGACCTGGACCTGTTCTTAAGCCGTCGTATCCCCCAAGTTGCCCTACAGGCGGTACAATGCTGGCCCTTATATACAATCCACGGGCACAAATAAACGTTTCCCCCACCAAGTCCTACCAATGACGAGGAATGTCCTCATGTGGTGAACGACACTTATAAGTTCTCTCGACTTGTAAGGAGAAAACACTCTTGTAAGATTCTTATGACTTGCAAGAGAAAATATCACTTAAGAGTCCTCACGGCTTCTAGGAAGAACCTACACCTATGGGATTCACTTGACTCGTAGGGATAAAAGCCTTTATGAGACCCTTACGGCTCATAAAGTCAAAAGACTTAGTCGACAGGATCCTAACCCTATCTACTATGCCACCTTTGTTCAAATCAGCAATAGAAAATGATAATTCGCTCCTGGCAATATTCCAGTCGCAGCGGTGTTGATGCCAAAATTGGTATCATATCTCAAGCTCCATACTCGCGACAAAAAATCAGAGAGCAAAAAAATGCATATGAAATAGCCGAAATGATGGTGCAACTCGCAATAAAAATCAGCGAGCAAAATATATGCATATAAAAACAGCCGAAATGTTTGGGCAACTCGCAATAAAAAACAGCGAGTAAAAAGAAAAAGAACAATCGAAATGATTGGGCACCGCGATAAAAAAAAGCCGAAATGATTGGGCCATCGCGACTTTCGCGATATAAAAAGTTGAAATGATAGACCATCGCAGGAAGAAATAAAAAAAATGAATGAAACTTTTGCCCAACAGGTGAGTCCACATCAACCCCTGTATACAATCCATGGGCACAAACGAAAAGAGAACCACATTTTCCCACCAGGACTCGTCAAAGGGAGAGCCAAGTCTCGATGGTTCATGAACAACCTAGAGACCATCTCGACACTCATCTCGCTACAGCAGACGCAGTGTCACCAACGACGTTTTTTCTCACTCCAACAGGATGCAGACGCGACGTCAATAAAACTGAGCCATGGCAAAGTCCCTAGTTCCAAATCTCGACGGTTCACAGACAGCCTAGAGATCAACAACGGCGTTTCTTCTCACTCCAACAGGATGCAGACGCATCGTCAACAAAATGGAGCCATGGCAAAATCCCTAGTTCCAAATCTCAATGGTTCACAGACAGCCTACAGATCAACAACGGCGTTTCTTCTCACTCAACAGGATGCAGACACAACGTCAACAAGAGACCCCAGGGTCAACAAAATGGAGCCATGGCAAAGTCCCTAGTTCCAAATCTCGACGGTGCACAGACAACCTAGAGACCACCTCGACATTCATCTCGTTACAGCAGACGCAACGTCAACAAAGCAGAGTCACGACAAAGTTCCTAGTTCCAAGCCTCGACGGTTGACAAACAACCTAGAGATCACCTCGGCATTCATCTCATTACAGTAGACGCGATGTCGGCAAAGGAAGCGAAGGCCAAATTACTAGCTTCATGGTCTTGACGGCAACTCAAAGAAAACCTGAAAGACTATCGAAGATCATCCCACACCAGCGCGGAATGGTTATGACTCATCTGGGCTCCCAAACTGAGCCTAATCTCAAGTAAAAAGCATTATGGAAAATTCCTATCGTTTGCTCTTCCGACGGTAATATGACCTAAGGAGATTACTTGAAGACATCTTGTCCAGCCCCCGAAGGGATCAGAAACATGACAGTCACGGGGCTACTCGAACAGCAGCGTAAAGTCTGCATATCGGGGAATGCATCAGCCAACGCGACGGTACGATGAACAAAACCCTAGTACCATTGACCCTAACGGATCTCTATCGTAAAGAGAAGGGGTTAACTGTGACGTTAGGACAGGTTTGCCTACGAGCCCAAGGGAGGTAAACTAAACAAACTCCGAAATGAGTTCATAAACAAGAGACTCCGAAATGAGTTCATAAACTAAAGATTCCAAAATGAGTGAATAAACTACAAACTCCACAATGAGTATATAAACTGCTTTATGCCAAGTCAAGACAGCAAAAGAAGGAAAAGAGCTAGTATGAAATGAAATTTCTGTATTCATGAATCAAAATGAATACAAGATACTCTTATTTATGAATGAATACAAAATGAAAAAGAAAAAGAAGAAAGGGGATATACAGCGACAAAAATGTTTCAAGTAGGCGGACGAATCACTAGGCCGGCCAGTTCGTCGTTCTTCCACTGGACTTCGACTTCAAGCTCCACCAGTGCTGCAAGATGAGTCCCTGCCTGGGTCTGTTGATTCTGGTATGAAGCGAACCGACTCTCAAGCTCCTTCTCGGCAACCTTATGGGCTTCAACCATCTCACGGGTAAAAATAATGGCTTTGTCAAGAGCCACCACCTCTGTAATGGCTTCTTGAAGTACCCGCCAAATTTCGTACGCACTGGTGGTCTTGGCAGTAAGCTGAGCCTGAAGTTCCCCCAAAGCGTTTAAAGCCAACCCCCTCTCTGAAAACTTCCGGTTGAGCCTCTTCTCGCATGACTGAAGGTTGGCTGCACACCGTTCGATCCATCCTCGGAGACTCGTTTTTACAGTTAAGATGTTAGAGGGAAGGCGTATACACTCAAGCCCATGTAGGCAGGCCTCCACTCGGCGATAGTACTCAACCCAGGCATGCACCAATGCTTCGTCATGATAGGTGGCGAGAATCGATAGTGAAGCGTTGGCCTCGGCAGCAAATTCTTCGGCCGTGACAGAAGTTCCAGCGTGAAGATCTTCGATGAGTGCCTCCAAGGAATAAATACTCTATTTCGCCATCCTTTCAGACGCACGTCGGGCATAAGGGCCTAGTGGCATAGGGATCCGAGACTCTAATGAAGTAAGGGTTGGCAAAGCTGTAAAGATTAAGGAGCGGTCAGTTGTGTTTCCAAACATAGAGTAAACAGAACGATACCAAGGATAAAACATCACTTACCCATAGTCATGCAAGGTGGGTTTGAAAGATCCCCGGGTCCATCAAGAATCTCGACTTCATCATCAGCCTACAGAACCGTGGTTTAGAATGAAGGGCATATCAGCATCATCATGGAAATATAAAACCAGAAGGGCAAAGCATATCAACCTTGGCTTGAGGAAAGAACTATGCTTTGTAGGGGGATTGCTTGTGGGGCAGCCATGTCGAGCAAGCGCTGGAAGGTTTTTATCGGAGAGAGATCCACGATAGAAGCCGCCAATTCCCATAATTCTGAAGGAAAGAAAAGGGTCGGATGACATAAGGGTCATTAAACAAAATGTATATGTACATGAGATTACCTTGCGATGCATCCGGTAAGGGATTGGGATGTGTTCTACATCAGCATGGTAAGGTTGTGGCTTATATTTCAAGACAGCTGAACATTCATGAGCGCAATTACCCGATGCATGACTTGGAATTGGCGGCCGTAATATTTGCTCTTAGGATTTGGCGCCATTATCTTCTTGGTGAACGGGTAAACTTATACACAGATCGCAAGAGTCTGATATATGTATTTACTCATAAGGAGCTTAATATGCGGCAGAGAAGATGGTTAGAACTCATGGCGGACTTTGACATAAACTTGCAATATCACCCAGGGAAGGTGAATGTAGTACCTGATGCCCTTAGTCGCCAACCATTAGCATTGAATCTCACTGCACAGTGGAAGCTTCAACAAGAATTACATCAAATAGAGATTGAAGTAGTCATGCCAGGTAGCGCTTCAAGTTTGATGAACTTACAAGTTTAATCTACCATTGTCACTCAGATCAAAGCAGCTCAAGCAAGTGATGCTAAGTTGAAAAAGATCAGAGAACAATTGGAAAGTGGACTTTGAACAGACTTCATCATTCATGAAGACGGATCTTTGAGATACGGCAGCAAATTGTGTGTACCTAAAGGTCCTGTGAGAGAAGAGTTGATGAAAGAAGCTCATAACTCTGCTTATTCAGTACATCCTGGAGGTACAAAGATGTACAAAGATCTGTGTCAAAATTACTGGTGGCATGGAATGAAACGTGAAGTAGCCAGAAGCATCGCTAAATGCTTGGTGTGTCAGCAAGTAAAAGCTGAACATCACAGGACTGATGGATTACTTCAACCGTTACCTATCCCAGAATGGAAGTAGCAACGCATCACAATGGATTTTGTGACTGCACTTCCTTGCAGCACAAAAGGTAATGATGCGGTATGGGTTATTGTGGATCGACTCAGAAAGTCGGCTCACTTCATCCCATTTCGAGTTGGCCAATCTACTGAGACATTAGCAAAGAAGTACATGGAGGTAAGAATCAAAGTAAGATTTAAACTCTTCATAATGTACTATCTCTGATACCCATGAACTCATGCAGGAAATCGTGAGACTTCATGGAGTACCGGTCTGCATTTTCTCCGATCGTGACATTAGGTTCCGATCACAATTTTGGCAAAATCTGCAAGCGAGTTTGGGAACAAGTCTGAATTTCAGCACGGCCTATCATCCACAAATAGATGGTCAGTTTGAGCGAACTATTCAGATCTTGGAAGATAGGCTAAGAGCGTGTATGCTTGACTTCAGAGGATCGTGGGAAGATTACCTACATCTTGTGGAATTTTCATACAACAATAGCTACCAAGCAAGCATAGGAATGGCACCCTTTGCAGCACTTTATGGAAGGAAATGTCGATGACCATTAAGTTGGGACGACATCGGAGATAGAGAACTCCTTGGACCTGAGATGATAGTAGCAACTGTCGACGTGGTTCGCACTATCAGGGAAAGAATGCTCATAGCCCAAGATCGACAGAAGCACTGGGCTGATGCAAAGCGCCGTCACTTGGAGTTCCAGCCGGGAGAACATGTATTCCTGAAGATATCTCCAAACCGTGGAGTGATTCGTTTTGGAAGAAGGGGTAAGCTTAGTCCAAGGTATATTGGACCGTTCGACATACGCGAACGAGTCGGTGAAGTGGCTTATCGCTCGGCACTTCCATATTCATTGGAAGGAGTGCACAATGTGTTCTATATATCCCAACTCAGAAGGTATGTGAGTGACCCCAGCCATATTCTTGATCATTCCGAGCTCACCGTACAGCCAGATTTATCTTGTGAGCAACAACCAATTGAGATCTTAGACAGAAAAGTGAAGTCATTTCGGAACAAGGAAGTCAACTTGGTTCAAGTGATGTGGAGAAAAGACACACCAGGAGAATCAACATGAGAAAGGGAAGATGAGATGCGTGCAAGATATCCTCATTTATTTGTAAACTAGTCCATAAAATAAATTGTAAATTTCGAGGAAGAAATTTTTGTAAGGAGGGTAGACTGTAACAACTTTCAATGTACATAAAATTGTTTAAAAGTTACTGTACAATTGGGATATTTACAATTTCTGTAAATGTTATAAGAATTTGATTTGCTTTAGAACAGCAAGAAGGAGCTTATAGCTCACTAATAAGGCCATGAACTGCTGAGACATAGCACCCGAGTTCAAATCTCATCAGCCACATTATCTTTTTATTAAAATTTCTTTTAATCTTTTTAGAAGCCTAAGCGTCTATACGTGCACTTCACGTAAACTGAAAAGACACTGATTATTTAAACATGTGCACAAGGGTATAGAAATCGACACGACACGTGGCACCAAGACCCTGCCCCCCCCCGACGGTAAAGACCCGGCGACAAGCACAAAATTACCGGCACTGCCGGTCATATCCATCGGTAATGCTCCATCTCTTCACCCCCGCAACCTTTCAGCTACCCCACAAACCCCATATTGCTTGTTTACTCTGAATTTATCCAGAGTGCAATAAAATGCCCATTTAATCCAATTTTAATACAAATTTTAATTCACCCATTCAATATACCAAACCCTAATTTTTCCTATAAATACCATACCCCATTTCTCACATCCTCACTCACAATTTCCTGCCAAAACTCTCAAAAACTTTCAAGTCCTCTTTGGTGTACAAGTGGAGTTAGCGAAGGGCGAAACTCCGACGAAATTCCGAGGAGCTTCCGGCGACGAAACGACGTCTCGACGCTTCCCAATCCTTCTCCTACCTCTTCCCTCTCTTTGAAGCCAGTAATTCCCCTCTTCCTCTCTCTTTGTCTATTCTAAAAATCATAAATACTAAAACCCGACGGAAGCAGAGTTAACCCGACTTCCAATTCGGTTTTTCATTAAAAACCCTATTTTTCTTAAACAAGAAAATACCAACTTTCATATCATGTTCAATAAACATTAACAAACATATTAAACAAGTTTCATATCAAAAGAATTTATATTGCAATTTTTATCGCAGTTTTACAGTAAAATACCACATATTTTAGTTTACCGACATAAAACAATATAAATTTGTATTACCTTTAGATAGTTCATGAGGTAATGACCTACCTCATCAAAACGCACATCTCTATCATAGCACGATGAAGTTTTGGGAATTTATTCTCGGGATAAAACGACTTTGCAAATAAATACCTTTAACTTATAAAACCATTTCTATAAAAAGATATATTAAACATTTCCATGCAATTGCGCCTCTACAACCTACTTTTAGGGACCCCGTTCGGGATGGTGTGGATTATCGCACATCCTCGGGCCTAGTAGAGCGAGATGCAGACCTCCGCAAGGAGCATTCGATCTCGATAGAATTTTTATGTATTTTTCTTTAGAAAATGAGATTTCTACAAGAAAATAAATAAATTATTTTCATTATATATATATATATATTATCAAAATATCTATTTTAATTATATAAATATTCCAAGTTCTCCAAATCAAAAGAATCACCATTACATGAAAATACCATCCAAATACAAAACAATTCCAATATTTCAAGAAAATACCATATACTATGAAAATTAGGTTCTACTCATTAGAAATTTCAAAATTATAAAATATACATATTTGAAAACCCTAAAGACGATAATTAAATACTTTACGTGTATTTTGAAAATTATATCAAACTATTTTTACATAAACCCCCCTCAAGTTATACTAAATTACAATAATGACACTAGTAAACATAGGTTTAAGCAGGACCAGTCTCTTGAGCCTCAGACAGCCAGAGATATGGGTGCTTGCCTATTTAAGGTAGACAATCTAACGAACGGTATTATCAATACGGTAATTTTCTTGGAAAAAGACACAAATCTTGCCGTCCATGTGCAGCAGTTATCGATAACATCAAAACTAATTCAGGATTTCAAGTTCTTTGTAAAGTTTCTGACTCAGACCGAGTCTCAATCTAATCAATCTGACTTGAATGTGATTCAAGTATATAATTACAATTAAACATGATTCGGTCTATTCAATCTATATCAATCTATATTGACTGAACCGAACCATGGATATTCTCCATTTACACGTACATCCATTATATCCATTCCATTACTGATATCATGGTTCCGGTAAGTCATCTATATACAATTTACAATACAATCAAGACATCGCGGGGTTTTATAAGGGGTAGATTGGTATGGAAGGTGTTAAAAGTGCACGAGACTATAACCATAATACACCTAACCTGAATATCCATTGCCGTTGTACCGTGGTTGGACGCTTCCTTGTGCTCCGTATACCTTAGTCTCCAGAATAGTGGGACTCCTCTCGTATACATAGGCATTTTCTGTACCAAGCTACAAACAACAGCGTTAACAATATAATACAACTTTAAAAGTTACACTCTCCGTCTGTCTATTCTGTCTATACCTATTCTTTGGGACTTACCGAGCGATTGTTCGCAGACGACATTCCTTTTTTCTTTCTTTGGAATGTTGTCAGGTAGATCGGACCTTCTGGAGACAGAGCCCAGCAGTGAGGACTTGGATTAGATAGCCTTCGAACCATAGCTCTAGATTACTTGTACATATTTTTATTTCTGTTATGCTATTGTTTAGACATTGCTTTCATTCCATGTATTTACATTTCAGCTGTATTGTAAAAAGAATGTTAAATAAATAAAGTTGATGTTCATTTACATCTTGTCTCTTGTGTATTTTACTTTATATTTCTTAGATACGCTTAGCGTGTTTACTTCTGAGTAAATACATTGCGTGACCCATCGCGTCCTCTGCCCGTACACTGGGAAGCAGGGTGTGACAGGTTTTGTTGGTGGCCCATGCAGGTCCGCTCTGTGTGGACATGCAGGTCAGTTCTTCATGGACATGTAGGTTCGTTCTTTGTGGACAACCTAAGCAATATAACACAAGAACCAGCAACTGAAAACATTCTTTACAATTCATATTCCTTGAATCTTCCAATTCCATATATTTTTTGAATCTGACCTAACCCAAATTTTTATTTCAAGGTTATGGATTCTCCAAACAACATCAACACAAAAGTCAACAACACACCTCCATCTCTACCGCTTACACCTATCGTCGCTGCTCCGATCAACGAGCAGACGGTCTTGCTTGAGGCGATCCACAGCCTTCAGGAAGGACAGTAGCAGCAGACTGCTATCTTGATGAACCGTCCAGAGGCGGAAGCACCTGGGATGAAGCAATTCAGGGCTTTGCACCCTAAGCAATTCTCAGAAAAAGAGAGCCCTCTAGAAGTTGAGGAATGGGCTTAAGGTATTGAGAATGATCTGGCAGCGGCACAAGTGCCAGAGATAGCTTGGGTTCGAGTTGCAAAGCTACAACTCACTGACAATGCATGGGTCTGGTGGAAGGCGGAAAAAGGCCGTCTCACCCAGCTGATCGAATGGAAGACCTTTCGCGATATGTTCGACGCGAAGTGCTTCCCTGAGACTGGCAGATTCGACTCGATCGCTGAACACCATTCCGCCTTCATTTGAATACAGGTTCAGCAGTACGCGGAGAGCCCCTACTTGGGTCAGATCGGGAGCGGAGGCATCAACCAACCTCATCCACGCGAAGGTGTACGAATCATAAAAATCAGGCCGCTAATGCGTAGCGAACGCTCCTAGCATGCGCATCTCGACCCACGACGTGAAGTAGTGGAGGGGAAATTCACGATCTCTGCACCTGGTTTTGAAGTATTAGCCGCGACGCTTAATCCATGATATAGATATGATAAACCCGTGACACCAACAGCTAGCCGTGCTCCCCCAGCTATGCGGTGAGCGGGATAAATAATGGAGGCTCTCATAAAGCGGCGATGCATCGGCATGGCAAACCAGCTTAGCCAAAGACTGATAAAACCAACGAAAAAGGTCTTTTCGTCCATACCAGGGGCCGCAATTGCGTCAAAAGCTATGGTTGATGAGTTCGGAATATAGAAATGTAGCAAGTCTTCCTCCTTGGTCGGCAAGTTCCTTAACCCTAATCCAAAAGAGTCTTCAATTTTTGAAAATTTTGGAGCCTTCTTAGATATGACGCCCTCTCGAAGAAAGCAAGCAATGAAAGCGTCAAAGATGACACCTTGCCTTTCCGATGTCACGAACAGCTTTTCAAAGATACCCAGGACCTTGATTAGACTTGGGTACTTGTGACGTATGGCGTTCTCAGTCGACAGGCTGTCGAGCATTGCAGGCACCATATCCAACACATATTCGTCGGGAGGCAATAATTCTTCATAATGCTCCCCCCTGATCAGCAACCCGGAGATCTCGCGAAACTCTTCCAGTGAAATTGAGACCTCCCGATCTCCTAGCAAGAACATGTTGGTGGGAAGATTCCATTGATTCAAGAAAACTTTAACCCACCAGACATGAGGGGCGTGGTAATAAAACAACGAAGCGTACACTGCCTGGTATAGCCCGACCTTCTGTAAACGTGCGCGTTGGGCAGGGAGAATGTATCGAGCCCACGGAAGGTAGCCCACTGGGTGGCGGGGGATAACTCCTACCTTGTAAACCTGCCCACAGGGTCGATCTTCGCCCTGTAATATTTGGCGCCCCAGAATGTCGATGGTCACCATGGGTTGGTTGGGTACTCCGGTCGTTGATGGCTCAAGTCACCCCGCGGGAGTCCAATTAGTCGCCTCTACCGCATAAGCATTCCGTGGGCGTTCCGTTTGTGATATAGAGCGGATGGGTTCTGACGGCTCTTTACAGGTAAAACTACGGCGGCCCCCGATGATATGACCGTACCACCTCCCCACAAGAGAAGACTAGTATGGTCCCTGTCATGCGCCTAATCATCGCCATTACCTCCTCGTCCGATGGCGACTGCGGAAAAGCGGCTTCTGAGCGAGTGTAAGGGAAGTCGAGAAGCGAGGCCATCGTTCCTAAAATAAAAAAAATAAATAAAACATTTAAAAATAATAATAATAAATAATAAGGTAACATAAAATAAAATAACAGAAAACTGTGATGTGATGGGACCACTGCCTGCAAAACCAATGGACCCCAGAAAATCTAAATAGCGGCTCACCAATGATAAGGCAAAGTAATCATTGGGAGAATCAAAAAGGATTCTCGTCAAGTAAACAGGAATGTTTAAACAACTCTTAAAGCGAGTTCTGTTAAAAAACAAAATAAAAAAAAAGCACAATAGATTCAAATCTGCATTAGGAGCATTAAAACCCTCAAATACCCGAGATCATTAGGCAATAAAATTCCCAAAAATATCTGAGTCTCTCTCAGAGCCAAGCTCTATGAACAAGGAATTAAATTCCTTTAATAAAGGGATTAAATCCCAGAAAAACCCCATGGCAAGGAGGCAAGGAAAATGGAATTAAATTCCAAGGATCTTAAAGGTCGGTGACAGGGTAAAACCCTAAGAGGAGGATCAACAATCCCCATTGATTCAAGATCTTAGAATCTACAAAAAAAGTGTGAGCTTTGGATCTTTCAGAAACCAATTTAAGAAAAGAGCAACACTCTGTTCCCGGATTTAAAATCCAAGACGAAAAGAACAAAAAAAGGGGGTTTCCGTTCATGATCCTTACCAAAGAAAAGTTTTAACAGAGTTTAACTCTGAGATTCCGGCAGGCAGAAAACTAAGCTCTGAAGAAGAGAATTAAATTCTCAAAGAAAATAAGTAGGGAAGAAGATGAAAGAACAGTTGTCTTCTCAGAGGCAAATACCCCTGCATTTATAAGACATGATGGGGAGCGGTTCATATTGCTATTCCCCTAGGCAATCCAACGGCTGTGAGGGAAGACAGCGTTGCACTCACGTGCAAGCAACGTGAGAGCAACGCTGGGGGGAATTTGTTCCCTTATAAAAAAGGACGAGGGAAAGTTTCCAACTAAAAGAGCCCCCATGTGTTTAACACATAAGTGCCTATATGCAACGCATATAGGCACTGTAATTAAAATAATTGCTAGGCTAAAACAGCCCCACGTGTTTAACACGTAAGTTCCTATATGCAACGCATATAGGCACTGCAGTTAAAACAACTGCTAGGCTAAAACAGCCCTACGTGTCTAACACGTGAGTGCCTATATGTAACGCATATAGGCACTGCAATTAAAACAACTGATAGGCTAAAACAGCCCCACATGTCTAACACGTGAGTGCCTATATGCAACGTATATAGGCACTGCAATTAAAACAATTGCTAGGCTAAAACAGCCCCACGTGTTTAATACGTGAGGGCACTTCCCTATGTGGAATTAAAATTCTACTTAACATGGAAACGTTGGATCAATGATCCAATGATGATTAAATATAGAATTAAATTATATTGAAGTTTTAAATGAGAAATGATATTTTCTATTAAACAGAAAGTTGACGGATCAAATATCCCGTAAGTTGGAAAATATTTTTCATATCTTTCTAAATAAAGAAACATTGTGCTCCGTTAAACCAAACACACTTGGATTAAAAATCCAACGGTGATTAAAAAATCACCAATCTACAGAATAAATTATGTATGGGAAAATATTTTCCTAATCTTGTTTAAGAAACAAGAAAATATGTTCTATAAGACAGAAATCCTTGGATCAAAGATCCAACAGCGGGTAAAACCCCCAAATCAATTGGAGTCTCTCAATGAGAGATTTCCTAAAACTAATTAACAAACTTCTCTCCACTATATAAAGAACCCAATACTTCAAAAAAAAAAGAGGAAAGAAAAAAAGAGGAGACGACTGCAGAGAGAGAGAACTCCCCAGAGATTTAAAGAATATACAGTGAAAGAATTTAATTCTCAAAAGAAAAGACTTGTTCCCTTGAAATACTAGGTAAAGAAAAAAAAAGACTGTTATGTGCATCTTTAAGGGTTTAACCCTTCGTAGAAGAACTTAGATCTTCCTCTGGTTGAGATCTGCAGATGCAGATCTCCCCATAAGTTGAGAATTTAATTCTCATCGGGGAGATTCTATCATGCAGATTCAAAACCTAGGGGAAAGAACCTTACCAAAAAAAACATATGGGAATTTAATTCCTCTAAAAAACTAGGGTTTAATTCTATAAGAAGAATTTAATTCTTACAGAGAACAAAGGGAGAACTTGATTCCTCAGAATCACATAAGAACAGCCTGGTGATTCGTTAGTGTTTAACACTAAAACAAGACCTCACGTGTTTTCCACGTGAGTGTTTCTAATGAACAAAAGAAAATGGCTGAGACTGCCTCACGTGTTTCCCACGCGGGTGTTCAAAAGAGGAGCAAGGAACACTTCTTAGAACAGTCACGTGTTTTGCACGCTACCCTCAATCAAGAACACCTCTATGAAAGGAAGAGGAAATAAAATAAGAGGGCATTGCCCCTATTTGGAGCGTCTCACGTATTTTACACGTGAGCGGTATGTGAACTAAGGGAGAGACAATAAAGCCAAGGGGCAGAACCTAACTTAAGGCGCCTCACGTGTTTCACACGTGAGCGCCACAAGAATCAAGTGCTCAACATTTATATAAAAGGGAGAAATAATTGGGCAATACCCATATTTTAGCGCCTCACATGTGTCACGTGAGCGTCACACAACCCTAGTGTTTAACACTAATCAGGTGCCTCACGTGCACCACGTGAGCGCCACAGAAGTTTAGTGTTTAACACTACTCCAGTGCCCACATGGAATGCACGTGAGCATTGTATGCCTCAGCATTTAGCACTGTTGGGTGATTATAGAGACCCAAATCTAACCTAAATTAACTAATTTCTTCCAAAGTCAAAACCCCTCTGTGTTCATCATTCCCCAAATTGATCTTAGTCCCAAACATAACTAATGATCTGTCAAATGATGATATCCAAAATAAGGTTCATCCCACATCCCCTAAGTTAATCTTAGTCGCCAAAAATGACTAATGATTCTTAGATGATCCACCACGATCTTTTCCCTCCGACACGGGAATTGGATCAAGGGTACATTGCTCTACACCTCTGATACATGTCGTTGTAATTTTTCAACGTCTTCAGAGAGGTGGCGGGTCCCGATAACCAACTGCTCTTCGATGCACTTCCCAAACTGACATGCACACCCCAGATCAAACCACACCTCAAGCTGGGTGTCTTCCATATCATCATTGCTCATCCCGACACGTAACAAATACACGTGCGCGCAAGATGATCTACGGACCGTAACGTCCTTAAACTAAACTCTACGGACTGTAATGTTCTCAAAGTACTACGGACCGTAACATTCTTAAACTAAACTTTACGGACCGCAACGTCCTTAATCTAAAACCTCACCTCAAAAATGGTGATCTACGGACCGTAACGTCCTTAAACTAAACACAACGGACCGTAACGTCCTTAAACTAAACTCTATGGACCGTAAGGTCCTTAAACTAAACTCTACAGACCGTAACGTCCTCAAACTACTATGGACCATAGCATCCTCAAACTACTATGGACCGTAACGTCCTTAAACTAAAATCTCGCCTAAAAAATGGCGATCTACGGACCGAAACGTCCTCAAACTATAACTTCGCCTCCAAAATGGCGATAAGGGACCGAAATGTTCTTAAACTAAAACAACGGAGCCCAAATGCTCTCTTGTTGGATTTGAAACAAAAATGATCTTAACACCCTTTTAAGTAGATCTTAGTCCCAAATTGGACTAACGTATCCTTAACAAAACACCAACCGAGCCCCCAAATGCTCGTATACATTTAAGTCGATCTTGATCTCAAAGAAGATCAACGATCCTTAAATCAACCTAAATCCAAATTTCAGATATACGGATTTGGACTAATCCACGCCCTACCGGCAACAACATAAATTAGTTTCCATATACAATCCACGGGAATCCAAAAATAAAACAAACACATACGACACGAAGTGAATTTCTGGAGCAGGAGAAAGTGGTTATCGCGATGTAGTAACGTAATTAACTGCAGGGGTTTACGCCTGGAGGGAAGAGCGTCCCCACAATCAAAAAACCCTCGCAATCGAGGGGGAATCTGACAAAGTCTGCTACAACGGCCGCATCTGTCCAAACCTTTGATATATGGTGCCATAAATCAACTTGGCATCTTCGGAAAGGTGGATGGATAAACCCAAATAGTATCTGCCCCCAAATTCAGGCAAGACGGCCTATGCGGCCTGTCTCTGTTTTCGGCGGTAAACAGTCCTTAAACTGGAAACTATGCTAAAATTTCTAAATGGACCTCTACGCCCTTAAACTAGAACTCTGTCAAATTTCTGCTATTGGACCTTCAAGTCCCTAAACTTGATCTGCAAAATTTCTGCTAATGGACCTCTACTTTATTAAACTAGAACTCTGTCAAATGTTTGCCATTGTACCCTAATTCCGTGAATTAGATCTGCAAATTTCTGCTATTGAACCCCCAAGTCCCTAAACTGGATCTGCAAATTTCTGCCATTGGACCCCTAAGTCCCAAAACTGGATCTGCAAAATATCTGCCAATGGACCTCTATGTCCTTAAACAAGAACTCTATCAAATTTCTGCCATTGGACCGCCAAGTCCCTAAACCGGATCTGCAAAATTTCTGCCTAAGGACCTCTATGTCCTTAAACTTGAACTTTGTCAAATTTCTGCCAATAGACCCGTTCGCACCTATTTTAATTCGTTCGCAACTATTTAAATGCGCAAGCATATCAAAGTACACACCTGGAATAGAGAAGCCAAGAATACTTGCGCATGTATCAAGTGTGCATATGGCGAAAAATTCACTTTGATGACGTGCGCAACAATATACATGCGCATGTGTAAACTGATGCATGAGACAGGCTGCGACACGTACGCACATCCCTGCTGTTCAGACCAGAATATTGCATTTTAATACCGCTCATTCGTTATCTATTTTTTGTATATATCGGTACTATTAACCGTTGTTTGCTCAGTAATACAGATTACAGGTATCCGTGACAAAATACCGGAAATACATTTAAAATCATGGATATAACATTTGTGAGCTGACACTGCAACCAGAACTGCAAACCGATATCCCAAGAGTTATTTTGCAAACAAATAAAGTGTATGCACATACTTTTGGTCCAACACAATACATGTTGCACACAACTCTTGGGCATGGACCAAGTGGGGCAGCCATGGCATGATGGCTAATGAGCAAGTGGTCTATATGAAGTGATGTGCATTTATGGTGCATTTATTGCATAAAGTGTGATGTAATTCATAGCAACCATGTTTCCCTCCAAACCCTGAGTGCATCCAGAGCTTTTACTGACCAAGCGAACAACACCAGTAGACTCAAGGGGACAACACAAGACCACACTACAAATACGAGCCTAGGGGCTCGGATTTCAACCGAGCACTTCCCAAGAAAATCCGGCCTGGCCGGCCCTGTCTCCTCCTCTGGCCTCCAGCTTGCTGTGGGCCCCTCCTTGCTGCCACGTAGCCCTATTTTTATTGTTTATTTTCTTTTCTTTTGTGCCTATATAGGCAGTGGGCAAAGGTTAAGGGGTCTCACATTGTAATTCATTTTCCAAGTTTTATACTTTTGTTTTTGTTTTCTTTTTGGTTCTCTTGTACATACCTTAGCCTTCCCTTAAGTTCATGCCCTTCTCTTGATCTTGCAACTTCTTTAGTGAGCTTGCAAGTTTAAGTTTAGGGTATTGATCTCAAGATTGTATCTTGGACATAATAGAACTTTCATTTGCACACTTGGGTTCCTAGTATTCTTGCTCTTTTTATTCTTGCTCTTTTCTTTCTTGCACTTTAATACATGCTTTACTTACTTGCTCTTTAAAGTCCTTTCACTTACTTATAATGCTCTTTTCTTTTCTTTGTTCTTTTCTTTTGCTCTCTTTGTTGTTTTGTGAATGGTGGTGTGAGTATTGTTGTTAGGAAAAGAGAAAGTTATTGTAAGTTAACGTTTCGTTTTTCATTTCCTTTTCCCATCTTTTCCATTTAAAACTCCGCCCAATCCTTACGCAAGCGCTCCGTTAGGCACCCTACCCTACCAAGGTATCGGTGATTCCTAACCACGACTGGTTGCGCTCGGTTTGGCCGGAGGAGAAAGCAAGAGACAAGAACGGAAGGACAAGGGTCAATAAGCCGGATTCCACGAATACCATGCTTAAATCCCCTAATCCACGTTTTTGCCGATTGCTCTAGCTTCAATTGGTTGAGTCCGGCTCAAAGTACTTGAATACGGAATCTATTAACTTACACTATCCTATCAAATCCTAACAAACGGTTACTTTGCATATATACACATAGGGTAGATAAAGAACTTTCCGCCCTCGCGCATTAACTCGTAACGACAAGAACCTAAAACGCTCCGTCTCTCTGTGGATCGACCCGTGCTCAACCAGCTAGCTGCAAAGCGATACCGTCTTGATTGCGGTTAACTTTAATTCTTCCAATCAAATGGCGTCGTTGCCGGGGAGACGGTAACGTTTTTATTTTTGTTATTTCGGGTTAATCTTGTTAATATTCATCTATACAACTAACCCTATTTTCAAAATCAACTAAAAATTTCAAAAAAACAAAAAACAAAAAAACAAAACTAACATTCCAACTCTTTTGCTCTCTGGAAATTGGACCTGCTTAAACTCTGGATCTCAATTAAAAAGGTAAACAATACCGGTGAGGTACTAGTGGAACACTGAAACAACTGAAGAAAGTTGGAGCCCATCTACCATAAGAAATCTGGCGACATCATCACCAAATCCGGCATCGCCGGCCGTACTGCCTCCTTCTGCTTCCAATTTTTTTCTCTGTGCTCCATTGTTCTATTTTTGCCCCATTTTTATTGTTTGTTTTGTTATAATTTTTAGTGTGCAGGTATTTGGGCATTCGTATCGCTTTTTCGCACTAATATCCGTTTTTTCCGACATTTGTTGATTTTTGCGGATTTGCGAACTGCAATCGTGGGGAGCAAAGTGTACATTCAAAGCTAAAGTGATTACGAAGTACAGTGCCAAAGATCCGGGTAGTTTGACCCGCGCAAGCGAAAATTTCAAGCTATTCGGATTTAACTTCAACGGGGGTTCCTTAACCCAAAAACTTATCGGTACGTATTTCTAACACCTTCCTTCTCAAATCCGACGCATCCAATATACTATTCTTTGCAGGTTCGCTACCAAATGCCAAAATTGACTAAGCTGTATTTGTTGCAGTGCCGAGCTTAATATAAAAAACGATTGTTTGATTCTTTGAATAATTTGTTTTATTAAATTGCGCATTGCATTCATTAATACGGACTTAAGGGTAAGCGAACCCCATAACACACGGTAAAGGATTTCATCACATTTTCCGTGGCCCACAAATCACGAACTGTGCATAATGTATACCCACACAAATTTTTAAAAGAAATTAGACTTTAAGCCTTAAGGACTTCGCGCTCACTAGGTGAGGTTAACTGTGTTTAGAATATCGCTTAACGGTATATTGTTTACGGGGTGTCTAGGAAAGTGTTAACGGCGAAACCGCTAAAAGAGAAAGGGTTATTTAATTAAGGACCTTCGTGAAAGCGTCGAAAAACCT
Source organism: Agapanthus africanus (assembly GCA_030015575.1). Classification (NCBI taxonomy): domain Eukaryota; kingdom Viridiplantae; phylum Streptophyta; class Magnoliopsida; order Asparagales; family Amaryllidaceae; genus Agapanthus; species Agapanthus africanus. The sequence continues at coordinate 854,260,915 of JASDDO010000024.1, forward strand.
CCCCTTATCTCTGCACTTACCTGGCCTCGTGATCAGTATATCTTGAGCCCATTTCTCAACACAGTTTTACTTCGACAATCAGCTTCTTGAGCAGGTCTAGTTCACCTAGGTGAACCCTAGACCGATTAGGTGCGTGGTATTTTTGTGTCGTGATTATTTTTGTCCAGATTATTTTTGTGTGTATAGTTCATTCTTTTGTTAATAACTAACTAAAAAAATTATAAAAACACATTCTTTTCTCTTCTTCTTCTTCCTCGCTTCATATCATGGGTACCCCACCTCGAAAAACTCTTGCTGAATTTTGATACCCACAACCAGACATTACTTCCTACGGTTCTTGCTTTGGCCGAATTTCGAACGACCCCTCCATACCCAAAATTTCTTTGAAAGATCGCATAGAAGCGTCTAGGACAAACACTTGCACTCCGCAATCCACTTTGTATCAACATTTTCAACCTCCCACACCCTCTTATGTTGATACCCCTTTTGCAAGTCGTCCTTTGTCCATCGCTGAACATATTGAACAATCCCGTAGCCGATCTTTCACTCCTTTCACCACTTCCAATTCTTGGGATCAACAATTCCATTCACCTCCTTATTCAAATGTTGATCCTACTCATGTCCGGCCATTCAATTCCTACCAGTTCTACCCGACTTTTGCACCTTCCCTAGACATAGCTTCTGAACAGACTTTTGGGAGTTTCCAGTATCCAACAAACTTTGACTCTCTTACTGAAACCCCTTCACAACCCATGTCTAGTCTGGAACAGTCATTGGAAGACTTTAGGGTAACGTCATGCCAACAGATGATGGATTTGAATGCGTCCATGGCCGCCCTCATACAACCTACTGACCCGATAGCTAGTTTCCAACTAGCTCCACATTTTTCAATGTATGATGAAGCGGTAGGACAGGCTGAGAATTTGAGTGGAGAGAGTGAGCTGTGCACCCTTCCAAATCAAACCTACCCATTTCAACTTGAATCCCACAACTCCTATTTTGAAAGTCTATCGAGTGTCCCAAGTAATTTATCAATTGAAGATAGAATGATTAATGAGTTGTGTAACATTGTAGTGTTTGATTTACCGGATTGTGAAAGGACCCTGTCAAGTGAAACCACACCAAATCCTTTTGACCTCTACACCTCCACTCTAGAACCTAAATTGATTGATATCCATGCTTTTGTTGAGGTGTCTGAGAATATTGATTTTCACTTGATCGAGGATATTGACGCTGGGTATATTTCGGATGATGAACCCATAGATTTGGCTGAGTTTTTCTCTCCAATTCATCATCCCGAGTCATTAAATATTTTTCCCGAACCCCATATGCGTCCAGATTTTGTGGATAAATGCATGGATGTGCTGAATTTTGAGGAAAATTTTGAGGATATTTTTGAGGATGAACCAGTTTTGCTTGATGAGTCAGATTTTCCAGTTCATCCTGTCCCTGTCATTGACTGTGTACACCCTCCTGAACCTTTACCTGATCCCCTCCTCGATCACTTCCCTCCACCCTTTCCATCGTTCCGACCTTGCAAGACACCGTATCACTTTCATTTACTATGTCTGGTTTACCGAGTTCGGCGTACCTATGGTTTCTCACGAATCTTGAGGGATTTGACCCAATCTCTCGACGGGTTAATAGATAAGCAAAAACGCTTCTAACACATCGGTCATCACAAATTGTGCTAATCTATTCACTCCATTTTCACCCTCAAGTTCGTACTCCGTTTCTTTTTCCCTTCCGCCATTCTTCTTCTCATATACCGAGATCGTATACCACTTCTACCCGCATACGGTCTCGCGTATTCTTCATTTCTTTCCTCACCATATTCTTTCACCAACCATCACATTATAGAGATAAAATCTTTGAATGTTTGGTGCTCACTTTTAGCCTTTGTAAGACCTTGTATAGATTGATACTGTTCTTTTTCCCTCCTAATCCTAAACTTCAACGCTTAACAGTGGAAACAATGTTGTACTTAAGTTTGGGGGGGAACCTTTTTGTGTATATATTTTTTTTGTTTTTCTTTTTGTTTTGTATAAATCTTTTGGGGAGCGTCGACAATTTTGACCCTCTTGGTATAGCCTGACAGTGAGGGCACTGTCAAGTTTCAGTTTGGGGGTGTGCTCGGTAAGCTTTTTTCCTTCGCATTCATTTGTATATTTTGCATTTTCATACCTTATTAAAACCCACAAAAATCGAAAATTATTCCAAAAATATAAAAACTTTGTCGTCAAGTTAGATAATTGGGTAACTTAGATTTTTTCCGAAAGCTTAGTTGATACGTTAGAAATAACTAAATCCTAGGCTTAGGAATTGAAAACCCTAAAAATAACCCTCATTCTGTTTAACTTTGGTAAGTCCTTGCAGTTTTTTTTTCAGAAATAAGTAATCTTGAGTTAAGTCAAGATGAAGGGAAAGTATTGAAACTTTATTGAAGGATAAGTCTGAAAAATAGTTTCCATTCTTGAATTCAAATTTAGAAAGTATATACCCTACAAACTGCACATACACGCACCTTGAAACTTGGGATAGTAGAGGATACCTAGAAATATTCTTGCCTGAAAACTTAGTATGAAAGAAAAAACGGTATTTAAAGCTAAACACCAAAAGAGCATATTGAAAAATATATCCGGTCTTGAAAAAGAAAAAAAAGAAAAAGAAAAAAATAAATAAAGTCAAGACCTGGAAACTGCTATTTACACTTTAAGCTCGCACATTCAGTAATCGGCCGTTGGTGCCTCAAGAAGCATTAATAGTCGCATGAAAGGTGTGTGAGCAACTCCGTCCATCTTTAACGAAAAGAAGTAGTATTAGGTATTAGGGCAAGGGTACTAAACCTTGAATTGAATTATTGAGTGTAGGGGTGCAAATTTACACACACGTAGAGGTATACAATCGATATTTGGATGAAAGATAGAAATGAAGAATAAGACTTATATTTTCTATAAAGTTGATAAAAATCCCTGATTTGAGACCGTGCTTTAGAAGGAAAACTCAGGAGATACCAACATCTTTCTAAACTTTTTTTGGAACGTATAGGATCTGGGGTTAAATAGATTAGAGGCGTGAAGCATTAGGGTTGAATATTTCTAACTTAGGATGATAGAATTTCTAACGTAGATACTAAACTGTAGGAGTAGAATCAACGTTAACTTATGAAACTAGCTTGACGGGATTTTATGGGTAGTATCCGCTGAAAACCCTCAGGAGACAACACTCCTCCTACTAGGGACACCTAGAGGTTTAACGGCTTGTTGCACGCGCTCAGTGCAATCGCGTTCCCTGGGAAAGTGAGGGTAGGATTTTATTTTGTTTTGCTCCGAACGAGCAAAAGATAAGTTTGGGGGTATTTGTTCAGACCAGAATATTGCATTTTAATACCGCTCATTCGTTATCTATTTTTTGTATATATCGGTACTATTAACCGGTGTTTGCTCAGTAATACATATTACAGGTATCTGTGACAAAATACCGGAAATACATTCAAAATCACGGATATATCATTTGTGAGCTGACATTGCAACCAGAACTGCAAACCGATATCCCAAGAGTTATTTTGCAAACAAATAAAGTGTGTGCACATACTTTTGGTCCAACACAATACGTGTTGCACACAACTCTTGGGCATGGACCAAGTGGGGCTGCCATGGCATGATGGCTAATGAGCAAGTGGGCTATATGAAGTGATGTGCATTTATGGTGCATTATTGCATAAAGTGTGATGTGATTCATAGCAACCATGTTTCCCTCCAAGCCCTGAGTGCATCCTGAGCTTTTACTGACCAAGCAAACAACACCAGTGGACTCAAGGGGACAACACAAGACCACACTACCAATACGAGCCTAGGGGCTCGGATTTCAACCGAGCACTTCCCAAGAAAATCCGGCCTGGCCGGCCCTGTCTCCTCCTCTAGCCTCCAGCTTGCTGTGGGCCCCTCCTTGCTGCCACGTAGCCCTATTTTTATTGTTTATTTTATTTTCTTTTGTTCCTATATATAGCAGGCAGTGGACAAGGGTTAAGGGGTCTCACATTGTAATTCATTTTCCAAGCTTTACACTTTTGTTTTTGTTTTCTTTTTGGTTCTCTTGTACATACCTTAGCCTTCCCTTGAGTTCATGCCCTTCTCTTGATCTTGCAACTTCTTTAGTGAGCTTGCAAGTTTAAGTTTAGGGTATTGATCTCAAGGTTCTATCTTGGACATAATAGAACTTTCATTTGCACACTTGGGTTCCTAGTATTCTTGCTCTTTTTATTCTTGCTCTTTTCTTTCTTGCACTTTAATATATGCTTTACTTGCTCTTTAAATTCCTTGCACTTACTTATAATGCTCTTTTCTTTTCTTTGTTCTTTTCTTTTGCTCTCTTTGTTGTTTTGTGAATGGTGGTGTGAATATTGTTGTTAGGAAAAGAGAAAGATATTGTAAGTTAACGTTTCGTTTTTCATTTCCTTTTCCCATCTTTTCCATTTGAAACTCTGCCCAAACCTTACGCAAGCGCTCTGTTAGGCACCTTACCCTACTAAGGTATCAGTGATTCCTAACCGCGACTGGTTGCGCTCGGTTTGGCCGGAGGTGAAAGCAAGAGACAAGAACGGAAAGACAAGGGTCAATAAGCCGGATTCCACGAATATCGTGCTTAAATCCCCTAATCCACGTTGTTGCTGATTGCTCTAGCTTCAATTGGTTGAGTCCGGCTCAAAGTACTTGAATACGGAATCCATTAACTTACACTATCCTATCTAATCCTAAAAAACGGTTACTTTGCATATATACATATAGGGTAGATAAAGAACTTTCCGCCCTCGCTCATTAACTCGTAACGACAAGAATCTAAAACGCTCCGTCTCCCTGTGGATCGACCCGTGCTCAACCGGCTAGCTGCAAAGCGACACCGTCTTGATTGCGGTTAACTTTAATTCTTCCAATCAACCGTGCGCAATAAAGTATGCGCTCGTTTGTTTAGAAGAAAATCTTCTATTAATTAACAAATTAAAAAAAATTAAATCAAATTAACCTTGGATAAAAATCTAATGGTGCGCATATACTTCAAATTGATCCAACGATGTGCAGGGCCCTAAAATTGATATGAATCAATCTAAAAATCAATTAAAATAAAGAAATTTTTTAAATAATTGGAACAAACCCTAATTATCCCTCTCCTATAAATAGGATACCTAAAATTAAAATAAGAAAAGAGGGAGACAGAAATTAATATCAGCTACCATAAAAAAAAAGTGTGCACCTCATCTTCAACCGAGAAGATTTTCTTCATCTTCTTCCTTCCACGGCAAAACCGTAGAAAAGCTAGGTAAAGAAAAAGAGAAAAACTTCTCTTCTCCATGTTAAAAAGCTTCGACTTTATGATAAAAGCATTTGCTTTCCCTTGAATCCTTTGATTCACTATACCAAAAGATCGAAAGATTTTAGGGTTGATCCCTCTCGTATAAAAGTTCATATTTTTACGAAAGATTAATCCTAAGGCCTTAGACTTTGATTGATAGATGTTTTGACACATATAATAAAAATAGAAGATTTTGCTTCTTGATAAGTTCTAACCTTGTTTGAAAGTCATAATTTTAAGAAAAATTGGATACACTATAAATGTACCCAAAAAATTATAAGAACAGAGACTTTAGCAGTGCACGCCTGATCCTAGGTTGCACCCTAAAAAGACCGTCTATGCAGACATGCGCATCACGTGATATGCACGTGTGCGCAAGTGAAAAATATTATTTCTGGACACATGCACATATATGTGAGCGCAGGTGGAAATTCGACCATAAAGAGGTGCGCAATTACGTGATATGCACGTGCGCAGCCTCCCGACCATAAGGCAATGCGCAATAATGTGATAAGCATATGCGCTGCCCCCTGACCACAAGCGAGTGCACATCACATGATATACATGTACGCAGCCCCCGACCACAAGCGAGTGCGCACTACGTGATATACATGTGCATACCCTCTTTGAAGAAGATGCATATACCTGTGTATCCCAAATGTATAAGCGCATTTGGACAGCAAGTTTTTGCTTGACTACTTAGTTAAAATAAACTAAATATAGAAGCCTATGCTTCTCATATGTGATCCTATGATCAAACAAACAACTTTATTTAAGTTGATCTTAATCTAAAACAGGATTAATGATCCTTATACTATATTATCTAAGTTGATCTTAGTCCTATATACGGCTAACGATTCTCAACCCATATCATCTTAGATAATATAGTATAAGGATCCTTATACCATATCATCTACAGGCGACGACATATATTAGTCTCCATATACAATCCAAGAGCAACCCAAAATAAACAGACAATAACATGACACGAAGTGATATATCTGGAATATAGAAAGTTGTTATCACTTGGTGATAATGTAATTAATTGTAGGGGCTTGTGCCTGCAGGAATAAGCGTCCCCACAATCAAAAACCTTTCATCATTGAGGCAGAATCTGAAAACTGAACTACAACGGTCACATCCATCCAAACCTCCGATATACTGTGCCATAAATCAACTTGGTATTTTCGGAGAGGTGGATGGATATGTTCCATATAACATCTGCCCCCAAATTCAGGAAAGACGTTCTATCCCAGTTCGTCTCCGTTTTTGGCGGTAAACAATTCTGGCACGCCCGGTGGGAAATTTTTCTCTTTCCACTCCACAGTTCGTGTGTTGTGTTTTTTGCGAACAAGATCATGGTATATATGTTTATAGTTTCCTTTGGGTGGTAGGATCCTGAAGCTAGCGTTTCGTCTCTATACAGAGATCAATGGCTTCCAACTATACTCACTGTAACTCAAGCTCTGTCCTATCTGGGGAAACCAAGTATGGGCCACTCACATCCCCGATGTTTTGCATTCTTGCAGTGTATATGACTGAAGACATGAATGGGCTCTTCTTTGGATTGATTCTACCTCTTCCTGCCTTTGGTTCATCAACGCAAGGCTCCTCAAGGAGGAAGCACATAAGAAGTCTGTCTTCCACATGCTGGCTCCTCAAGTTTCAGCTTTGTCGAAGGTGTTGGTCATTCACCGACTTACTCATACCTAAGGTCCTAAGCTATGCAAGGGCATAATGAAGAAACCCTGTAAGAAAAGGAGGTGCCTGCTTCGATAAATGCCTGATGTCACCACTGGCGTCGAGTAAGACGAGCTGGGGGCATTTCCCCATCAGGGTTGACCCCCTTGCTCTAACTCCATTGATGAATGCTATTGTTCCAACTGGGAACAATTTTAAACTGCTACAAAGGATCAGAAAAAATTTCCCTACCGCAGTATTGAAGAAGTCTCCGCAACCCGTGGAGATCCAAGGAGAGCAGAATCCAGTTCGCTCTCGAAAAAGAGTTTCCTCATATATATAAGGTGTGGAAGGAGGTGAAGAATTCAGTCATTATCCGCAGTTCTTCTCCTGGGTTCAAACAAATGAATCATCAGCTAAACATTGACAACTCCCCTTTCAAAAACAAGGGGACTTATCCAAAAGAGGTTCCTGCTGTGATGGTTCCACCCAAAACATTTTCTTACAAAAGAGAGATGCCAGATAAAGTCTGAGTATCTGAGGCAAACTCAATGGGCCGAGACTCCAAAAGCCGCAAGCCTAGGGGCATGGTAGTTCATATGATATACATGATAAACTCTAAAGATGAAAGTCGAGCTTCATTTAGTCATAGACCAATTACTTGGTCTCTAACGAAAGGTCAGCATCAATAAGAAAAACTGCAAGAGATACTTGCTCAAGCGGTAAAACTCATTAGTCCACCGCTTAAGGTGAACCCCGAGAACGAACCCGAAGAAAAGACAGGGCAGAAGTCGGATACTGACTTCCTAAAGCGCGTTCTCAAGAAGAAAGATGAAGAAGCGGAAGAAATGTCTACTAAGATGAACAAGATAGCCATCTTAATCCAAAATATGGCTGGAATGACGACTCAATCACAACCACCAGTAGATGAACCACCCATGGTTGCTATTGATGATAAATCAGATACTTCAAGTCCTTTACTAGCCTCTTTAGCGGAGAAAGAGGAGGTGATCACAAAAGCAAAGTTGGACGAATATATAACCCAACAAATTAAAGCACACCAGGCCAGCGAAGCGACAAATAAGTTGGTCAAGACCGGTCGTCCATATCCAGCATGGTATGACCAGATGTAATATCCTTCGGGATACACAATCCCAATGTTCCATATATACAAAGGGACTGGCAATGCTCATCAGCATGTCGCGCAGTTTAAAGACACATGCAGCAACATCGGAGGAAACGCCATTCTACTTCTTCGTCAATTCGTAAGTAGTCTATAGGACACCACCTTTGAATTATACTCGGAGCTCCCAAATGACTCCGATAAAACCATCACCGAAATGGAAGCGCTCGTTACACACAGGTTCGTTAGTGCAAATAAACACACTACGGTCTCTGCGTTAGTTAATGAAAGGGTGAGATCCAACGAGATGATGGTCCAATACGCCATTCGATGGAGTAATCTCTGGTCTAAATGCGAACAACGCATCGATGAAAGACCAGCAGTGGGAATACTCATAGGTACCCTCAATCGACCATCAAAGGTGTACCTATTCTTAGCTTTTGCAAAGTCGACCATCTTTCAAGAGCCCATCAATAATCTGGTTTAGCTGGAACAGATTGACCATTCTTCTTCCTCTTCAGGGAAAGACTCTTGAAATAACAAAAGCAAAGGCAAGGCAGCATTTGTCGCCAAAGCTCAACAATAAACGAGTGGCTCTAAAACACATGGTCGCTAAAAGAACAACCGTGCGGGTCCCACACTTAGAAAAATTTGGGACGTGAATACTCAAGTTAATTCTTCCAAAGAAAAAGAAGAAGAAGACTAAGAAGCATGTCCAGCCTATCAAATATGTAGACATCCGGACGAATCTGCAAAAATATATCGATGTGCTAGAGAAATATAACCAGAAAGTTCGATCGCCAATTACACTCGAAGAGTTTCTTCAATATCTCCTCGAAAATGGCGATACTGAGGAAGAAGAAAATTCAGCAGCAGAAGAAAAAAGAGCATGTGGAAAGTTGCCACATGATCTCTCATTCCTTCGTATATGACGAAAATGCTCCGTCAGCGTCAGAAAACGACGCTGATGAGCAGGGGGCAGGTATCATGTAAAGTGCTCTGTATTTCCCACAAGACGACCCGATTGATACGATAATAAAAGACGCAGTCCAAAAGGGTGAAGATAGCTTAAGGCGTGAAATGTCCATTTATGAAAAAGGCCAGGCAGCAACATATAAGCAAGCAAGTAGTGAAAGGGACGAGTTATGTTACTCCTCGACCGTAACTGGAAATATGGACCGTTGTGTCCCTAAACTAACACCTTGCCTTACGGTATGGATCATATAACCAACTGTATACAATCCACGGGTATAAACAATCTATATCCTACACATGTTCTCTATGTTCCCATGGACCGCTATATCCCTAAACTGGCATCATGCCTTATAGTTGATTTCCATATTTATCACCGAATACGATCCACGGGTACAAATGATATGGATCCCGGTTATATTCCACTAGTATACGCTGCCCTACGGGCCATCCGCAATCCAGCTGCACCTGAAGTCCCATCGGCTATGAAACTCCACAGATGATGCAGCCCCCTTTATATATATTTTGTCCTATGGTAGATCTCCATATTAATCACCGTGTACAATCCACGGGCATAAAATATCCTTACCTTTACCAAGTCTCACCTGTGAGGCTGCACCTGAAGTCCCACTGGCAATGAAGCTCCACCAATGGTGCAGTCCTTAATAAAGGTACATTCACAAGTAAAATGGGTACGGACGAAAACCCAAAAGGGCTCCGTGAGTAAAAACAGTATGACTGGCGGCGATTTTGTGAAAACCTGAAAGGGCACAAACTCATGAAAAGAAAGAAAAGTACACTTGCAAAGTCCACTCGACTTTGTAAGGAGAAAATACTTACGTGAGATCCTTACGACTCACAAAGGAGAAACACGCTTAGGAATCCATACAATTTTTAGGAAGAAAATACACTTGCGAGATCCTTACGACTCGTAAGTAGAAAATATTTCTATGAGACCCTGCTGCTGAAAGAATTCAAAAGCCTTAGGTTACAGGGATCTGAACCTGTTTCCTAAGCCATCATATTCCCCAAACTGTCCTCCAAGTAGTTAAATATCGACTCTTGTATACAATCCATGGGCACAAATAAATATGTTCCAACTAAGTTCCACCAAAGAAGAGCGATACTGCCCGTATGGTGAACGACACTTTTAAGTCCTCTTGACTTGCAAGGAGAAAACACTTTTGTAAAATCCTTACGACTTGCAAGAGAAATACCACTTAGGATCCCTCACGACTCCTGAGCAGAAAATACACTTATGAGATCTTCGTGACTCATAGGGAGAAAAAAACTTTATGAGACTCTTACGGCTCATAAAGATTGAAAATTCATAGATTACAAGGATCTAAACCTGTTTTCTAAGCCGCTTATGGCCAAATGGACAACGACAAATGATGGGTCGCACTTGGCAATATTCCAGTTGTAACGGTACTGATGGCAAAACAGGTATCAAATCCCAAGTTTCCCAGTGACAAATGATGAATTTCTCCTGGCATACGTGCTTCAATGTTAGCAACGCTAATGCCGACATGATATCCGAAGTATTGACCCCTAAGTCGTTAAACTGGAAAATAAAATAAAAAAACAAAAATAAACGAAATGATTGGACAACTCGCAATAAAATTCAGCGAGTAAAAATAAAATGAAATTACCAAAATGGTTGTGAACCGCAAATAAATAGCCAAAATGATTGGGCAACAGCGACTTTCGCAATAAGAAAAGCTGAAATGATAGAGCAATCGTGGATAAATATATATATATATATATATATATATATATATATATAAAGAAATATATATGGAATCTTTTCCCTATAAGTATGTCAATACTGAATCTTATATACGATTCACGAGCACAAATGAAAGAAAAGGAACCATATTTTCCACCATGCTTTGCCAAACGAAGAACTAAGTCTTGACAGCCATACGTACAACCTAAAGACTATTTGGACGTCCTTCTTACTCCAGTAGAGTACAGACGTAGTTTCAACAAAACTCTAAGGAGCCAAAGAAAAAGTGGAGTGATGACAAATTCCTAGCTTCAGATCTCAATGGTGATATATACTACCTGGGGACCATATGGATGTCTACCCTACTTCAGTGAAGAATCGGCACAACATCATTAAAGAAAAATCGGAGTGATGACATATTCCTAGTTTCGAGTCTTGATGGCAATACATACAAAGTCTAAAGACCACTGAATATCATCCCACTCCGGAAGGGTGCAATTATGACTTCCCTAGGACTTGAAGAATGGAGTCTGGCTTTAAGGTAAAGCACAGTGAATCCTAACGCTGAATCTTCTGATGGCAATATGGATGCTTTCCCCGGCCTAAGAAGATTACTTGAGACATTGTATCACCACATCGGAAGGGTTGGGTGATACAACAAGTATATGGCTACTCGAACCAGCGACCTGAGTGGGCATGGATCGAGAAGAAATCGGCTGACGTAACGGTGCAATGGATTAAACCTAGTACTACAAACCTAACGGACTCATGTGTTAATAGGGGTTATGTATATTTAACGTTGGGATGAGTTTATCTGTATGCCTAAGGGAAGGATAAACTGAACACTTCGGGACGAGTAAATAAACTAAGCCAGGTCACTTCAGCGTAAATGATGAAGTAAAGAAGCCACTTACGGGTCTTCTCGACTCATACGGGGAAAACATTCTTATGAGATCCTTACGACTCTCAAGAGAAAAGACACTTAGGAATGCTCACGGCTTCTAAGGAGAAAATTCACTCACGAGATCCTTTCGACTCATAGGGAGAAATAATTTTAAAAAAGCCTCATAGCTCATAAAATTGAAAAGTCTTAAGTAACAGAGACATAAACCTGTCATCTAAGCCATCGCTGCCCCGTGGTTTGTCACCAAATTGACTACCGTATACTATTCATGGGCCACACACGATAAAATTGCATCCAAAACATCTTTCATTGGCTAACCAAGATACCAATGAGGAGAAGAAGCCACTTACGTGTCCTCTCGACCCGTAAGTGGAAAACACTCTTGTGAGATCCTTACGACTCTAAAGAGAAAATACACATAGGAGTCCTCACGATTCCTAAGGAGAAATACACCTGTGAGATCCTTTCGACTCGTAGGGAGAAAAACCCTTTATGAGACTCTCATGACTCATAAAATTGAAAAGCCTTAGGTGGTAGGGATCTAAACCTGTCTCTTAAGCCATCTAATGTCTAACGGCGATAAGCCTAACACCGTAGCACCCACGTGCAATGCACATAAGCACAAAGGTGGGGGGCATTTGTTCATACCTGTTTTAATTCATTCGCACCTATTTAAATGCACACACATATCAAAGTGCACACGTGGAATGAAAAAGCCAAGAATACTTGCACATGTATCAAGTATGCATATGGAGAAAATGTCACTTTGATGATGTGCGCAACAATATACATGCGCATGTGTAAACTGAGTTATAAGATAAGCTATGACACGTGCGCACATCCTTACCATGCGCAATAATGCATGCGCTCGTTTGTTTAAAGAAAATCTTCTATTAATTAACAAATTTAACAAAATTAAATCAAATCAATCTTAGATAAAAATCCAACGGTGCGCATGCACTTCAAGTTGATCCAACGGTGCACATGCTTCTAAAATTAATATGAATCAATCTGTCACGTCCCGCTTCCCAAAATACGGAATATAAGGGGTTGACAAGGCCAGCCATGCTCTTACGGTCAAGGAAGTGTCCTGCCGTAGTCACACTTCGGCTTCTAGTTTTGCATGGTAAACAGTAAATAATGCGCAGGTAATGAGAAATGCAGTAACAGGAACAAAACAGTAAAATGAACTGACCTGATGAGAAACAAAAGATATAACTCTGGATAGCTAAACAAGACGTCCGTGATGTGCGTCTAGTCCAGGTCCAGGCTAAATCTTCTCCTCACACTGAGCATGCATACTCAGGTCGTCAGAGCGACACAATAGCAATACAATATATAAAATCATGTGACAATTCTAGCAGTGATAATAGTTATATATAACAGTAGATCAATGGCAGTATGGGTATGAACATGCAGTAATCAATGCAGCGGAACAGTAAAAGCAGTGGAATGATATGCCACGTATGTCAACACAGTAAGTAAGATATATCAATGCCAGTATCCCTATCAGTCTCTAAGTCTCACTGTACAGGTCACTAAGCCTAACGTCAGTCCAAGTGTGAGAGTCAACAACTCGCGAGTGTCCTCCACCCAAGGGTAGAACCCAAGGGCAAGGGACCACGGGCCCAACATGTATATCACGGTAATAATCATGTACCCTGTAAATCTCCATATATCTCCCTAAATATATAAGCCGGCATGGGACTCCCGAGATTCTGTTGAACTCACACTCAAACTACCCCACACCCCGTGGTCTACATCAAACACTAACCATAACCCTAAATACCAATCGGTCGGTGACAAGTCTGCACGAGAACTGGAGGCAGGACCTCCATCAAGCATGCCCCGACTAATACCTAAGATAAATGGCAGTGTATGGTGCCTTATCTGTGACACCCGTGCACGAGCTTCCATAAGTGTCCCATACCATTTATAGTCACACGTACATGCGTCCCACAGACGTCGACAATGCAATAGAATAATAAGGTTCACTGATTGTGTACAAGTACGTATCACTTTCACTTATTCACTGATACACGAACACTAACGTACTTGCCACAATCATCACTAATACCTAACACTGGGTAAATGCACGTTATCACTAGGTTATCAATGCGGTGACATGTGTATGACATGATGCGTAAACAGTATATAAAGCATGTTTAGGATGTCATGAATTAGTAATCTACCACTTGAATAATATATCATAAATCATACGGTTACAGTTTAGTGAAACGATGAACGGGGAATAAATAGTATGTTCAGTTATCTATCCAGCGAATTTGGTTTCATGCCAATCGGGTTCCCGGATCATTAGTTATAGCCATTTCATTTTAAGCGTTCACGGCTGGAAATCCGGTTTCAGAATCAGAAGTCCGTTTCGCAATGCATTTTAATTCCAATTGGGATCAGATTTTAGCGACTCTACTGTTGAATGAAATCTAGGGTTTTCAGTAAGGTTTTCAACGCAATAGACGGATTCTCAATCGCGTCTGTACGTCAGGAGATATACACTATTTAATACTAGTATGTCAATTCTTATTCTGTTGGGACTGTTATGCGTCCCGATCTTTTAAATTACAGATTAAATAGCAAACGATGACGAAACAGAATGAAACCACTTGTGTTACCTAGATAACAGTTTCACCTTTTATAAACAGTGGAGTTCCGTAACCTACGAGTTAAGGAAACAGTGTGGTGCTCATCACGGGACAGCACACAGTAAACAGAGTCGCTCTGGACTGCAGTCCAGAGTCGCACTCCGATCCAAATATTGTCACAGTTTAGATACAGAAACAATTAGAAACTTGCATAGGGTTATAGTTCGTCGAGTCGGATTCGATTTAAGCCCTCGAACGCATCATTCCAGTATGTATTTAATTTATGGTGATTTTAACGGTTTTCAGGTATGAGGAATTTCCAGTTTTACAGGTAAACTTGGGGGTGGTCGTTTTAGTCATTAACGGTCATATTTTCCAACGAAATTCACACACTAGATTCATAGCCATACAGGCCAGATTATACAATTGAATTCCGCCAATTTAAATGATGATTTCCATTGAGAACATGCATCGAACAGTTGCGACATAATATTTAACAGAAAAGTAAAACATGGGGTATACACGATTGTAATTTGTAATTATCATAAAGTAGCATGTAGCAAGTAGAGAACTTGCCTGGAAATGTGTCGACAATAATACTGCAGTGGTATCAGCACGATCGCGCCACGAACGCAGCACCGGCTCAGTCCTTTGGAATCCGACAATTTCACTCGATCTAGCTGCTCTTCGTGCTCTCCTTTTCTTCACTGCTTCACGCTGTTCCTTGATTTGATGTGAGGGAGGGTGAGACGCTGATAAAGGGAGAGAAATTTAGAGAGAGAGGAAGAGAGAATTAGAGAGAGAGGGGGGTGATTTAGAAAGAGAGAGAGAATTAGAGAAATTGAGAGAGAGAGAGAGAGGGAATTAGAGAGAAAGAACATGGGTGAAATGAGAGAGATGGAATAGAATGAATGAGAATTAAGTGGTGATTAATAGGATTTTAAAAGGGATTAATGGGGGAAATTAATTGGGATTAAAGAGGTATTAACTTGGTGGTTTAATAGGAATTTATAGAGGAGATTTGGGTTTGGATTTGAAGGGATTTAAAAGAAATGAGGTGGGATAATTGTTATTTTAATGGGCTGGGGTGGGAAAATGGGCTCGGGCCAAGGGATAAGATAGTAGGGAAAAGAAAGGGGTCGGGCTTGGGATTTTAAGTGAATGAGAAAAGAATTAGAGGAGTGGGCCGGCTTTGGGCTTGGGAAAAGTAACGACTGGACTAAAAATGAACAAGAAAGGGGATAATAAAAGAGGAAGGGAATGAGGGTTTGGGTTAGGGAAAATTAAAAGATATGAGATTAGATTAGGATTTGGGTTTTTAGAATAATACAAATAATAATTATAAAATAAATAAATTTTGAGAGTGACAAAAATACGGATATTGGTATTCAAAAGGACTGGGTATTACACAATCTAAAAATCAATTAAAATAAAAAAAATCTCTAAAAAATTGGAACAAACCCTAATTACTCATCGCCTATAAATAGGAGACCTAAAAATAAAAGAAGAAAAAGGGGAGAGAGAAATTAATATCAGCCGCCTTCAAAATAAAGTGCACACCTCTTCTTCAACCGAGAAGATTTTCTTCGTATTTTTCCTCTCTCGGCAAAACCCTAGAAAAGCTAAGTAAAGAAAAAGAGAAAAACTTCTCTTCTCCATGTTAAAAAGCTTCTGCTTTATGATAAAAGCGTTTATTTTTCTTTGAATCCTTTGATTCACCATACCAAAAGATCGAAAGATCTTAAGGTTGATCCCTCTTATATAAAAGTTCATACTTTTACAAGAAATTAATCCCAGGGTCTTAAACTTTGATCGATAGATGTTTTGACACATATAATAAAAACATAAGCTTTTGCTTCTTGATAAGTTCTGACCTTGTTTGAAGGTCATAACTTTAATAAAAATTGGATACACCATAAATGTACCTTAAAAGTCTAAGAACAGAGACTTTAGCAGTGTGCACCTAATCCAATTTCGCACCCTAAAAAGACCGTCTATGCAGACATGCACATCACGTGATATGCACGTGTGCGCAAGTGAAAAATATTATCTCTGGACACATGCGCGTATATGTGGACACATGTGGAAATTTGACCATAAGGAGGTTCACAATCACGTGAAATGCACGTGCGTAGCTCCTGACCACAAGCAAGTGTGCACTACGTGATATACACATGCGTACCCTCTTTAAAGACGATGCATGTACTTGCGCATCCCAAATGTACATGCGCACTTGGACAGCAAACTTTTGCATGATTGCTTAGTTAAAATAAACTAAGTATAGAAGCCTATGCTTCTCATATATGATCCTATGATCAAACAGACTGCTTTATTTAAGTTGATATTAATCTAAAATAAGATTAATGGTCATTATACCATATTATCTAAGTTGATCTTAGTCTCATATATGGTTAATGATTCTCAATCCATATCATCTAAGTTGATCATAGTGTCAAATACAATTGTCACGCCCCGCTTCCTAAAAATGAGAAACGAGAGCGACAAGCCCGCAACGTATTCATATTGAGAATTACTCTTTCTCGACGTGAATACGTTAAGCGTCTACATAAGCAGTAGAAGAAATTATTGTACAAGAATTTTTAAAACTTATAAAATATCCAACAATATTTATAACAGTTCCAAAAACAATAACCGAACACAATTCGAAAATCTAAGGAACTACGAATAGAAAATAGCCTTGAACAAAATGCATACTTACTCAGGAAAATTAGAGTTCGGTCTGACTTGAAAGATATTGATTGTCCTTCTTGGTTAGTACCACCTCGTAGCTAGCCCCGTCATCTGTCCCAAAGTCGTCTAACGACATTCTCAAGAAAAGAAAACATGAAAACAGAAATGCCGCCAGCGAACTAAAGTTCGGTAAGTCCCAATTTTATTAGAAAATAATATTCTACTATATTAACAGTAATTATAAAAAAACATGATATTTTGGCTACAATTTAGTTATTAATGTTTATAATCTAATAAGTTTAATACATGGTTTCAATCAGTTGGAACAAATGTAACATAATAATAATATTTGTTTAATTTGTAGAAAATAATAATAATAAAGTTTTATAATTTAGGAATAACAATATGTATACGGTTGCTATTAATATCATCAAATGGTATAAAGGTATAAAGATTCATGATTATAAAAATATATAAGGTATATTTTATTTTAGAATTATTTAATAATAAATTAGTTTAGTAAAGTATCATATCATACTAACAAGAATAAAGTGTAGATTTATTTTTGGTATACTAGTTAAATTATGGTGTATAAATATAATCATTGAACGATATTTAACACGAAATACGGTAAACATAATAACATGCATGAGAATAACTGTAAACAGTAAACGGTAGTGTGCATGTCAAATAAATTGCATTTGTTAATCAGTGTAATGTAACTAGAGCATCACGATATTCGATTTTTCAGTGTTAGTAACTATAAGTATAAATTCGATTGTGGGAGTTTTATTATATAACCAGGATATTCCGTAATGCCACGGAACAACAGCAGCACGAGATTCACGAGATTCAAGATATATATAATGCAATGTACCGTTTTTCTCCGGTACCACGAAGAACAAAACATGATCCTCCATTACACAAAAATACACCCATTTTTGAGCTACCCAATCCTCATGACACACACACACACACACACATATCCAATAAATAGTGTATATGACATATTCATGAGATTCATGAGATTCAAGATGTTCATTAGATTTACGAGATTCACGAGATTCAAGATTTATGGATTCATGTCAAGATAGTATAATCTAACGCAAGTGTATTTACAAACCCAAGGTAATCATTTAGGGGCAAGAAAACACGAACCCGCTTATGTAATAGGACTCCAACCACCGTAGGAGTATTCGCGGACCCAAGGCTATTATCCAGGGGTCAAGAAACATGGGCTCCTTCATGAGATGTTCATGAGACACCTGAGAATATAGGTCAAGTCTTAGATACAATTCTAAGTCTCTATGTATATAAAACAAGCAGGTAATACTAATTCAATTTCAAGCTAGAAATAAGTATAAGTTCGCATGAAGAAATATATGGTTTTGGTTTAGAATTAGGGAATCATATATGGTAATAAATTGTGGTTCAGAGAATCGTGAAAATAACGAGACTAAGTTTGCCTCGATCGGGTTCCTGGTGAAAGAGAAACGGAATTTTTCGTAATGCTGTGCAGAGCAGGCCAGTGCAGATTTCAGAATTCATACATTGATAGTATTTTACATTTTTTGTAGGTTTTGGTTCAGATTCTAGTCTTCCCTATTAGACATAAAATTTAGCTTCTGTGAGTCATGAATGATTCTCAATAAAAAATTCCTGATTACAATAAACGAGCAGAGAGTTATGCCCATTTTACTAGAAAGTTTCTGCTGTAGTCCAGATTCGTCACATTTTATTAGGATTCTATTTTCATAAACTTCTATAACTTTTCAGGTAAATTAACCTAGAAATAAAATGTATCTGACTTTCTGTAGACATTCCAACAACTTGAGTTTGTTCAAATTGGAATCTGGGGTTAGGAGATATGTCTATTCTAAGGCATGTGTAATCAGTCTCTGCATTTCCAGAAATTCAGATGAATACATAAAAGAAAAACAATATAACAATATGAATTAACCTAAATTATGAATTTCACACTGACCACGGGGAGATGTCATGCACCCTAGATTAGTTAACTATGGCAGAGCGGTCGCTAGATCAGTATGAAATTATAGTTACAGTTAAGACTACCTATACGAAAGTATAGGGTATACCCGTGACATAGGATTTAAAAAAAACATATGTTAGTTTTTAAAAAATAGCAAGCACACGTCAAATACACAGTAATGAGTGTGAGTTTAATTATATAGAAATATTTTGAGAGGAAGCACAGTTTAATATTGTTAAGTCATATTTATTTTGCATTTTATTATGTTTTAAGTGTATAAATGCTAATAATACATACATATCAGAAAATATAATTAGTAAACAGTCAATATAATATAGTAATTAAACAGTTAACAAATTAGCGTAATGTCAAACCGCAATAATAGTAACAAAATAAATATATTATTAGATAATGAAGAGTATTATAGCAGAAATGTCGGTTTTTTTTCTAGTCAATGTTCAATCGAGCAAAAGCAGTTATTATATGTATTGCAAGCAACATAAATGTTATAAATAGTAGTATGAAGGTAGAATAAGGAATTTTAGTATTTAATGTACAATGTAGTGTTAACGGTATATTATTTAGTGGCTAACTATAACATTGTGGTCATAAAAAGTATTGGTGTGTTAGGTAGTTCAATCTAGTCTAGAATCATAAAAGGCAGTGAAGAACAATATTTGTGTGAAGTATATTATATTATGTCATTATGATGGTATATCAGACAATATCATTTAAAATTGTATATCAACCAAAGTTGTATACAAAGACAGAAGTGTTAATATTGCAAAGGCTGGGTAAATTAAAGTAAACTATTTTGAAAGAGTAATTAGTATTGTCATTAATGATATCGTATCAGTATTAAGCCATATCGTGTTACAAGTTGCATGTATTTGCATATTTCATTTTAAGATTACTGTGATGTATTATTAAAGTGATGGTTATGTAATTTTATATTATGAAATTGATTAGTTACACAAACAATGAAGTATGCATATATCAATGACTAAATATATAATGTTATATAATCTTCTGAGGCAAAAATTTGGACTTTTCATAAAAATTCACTTAGGCAAAATTAGAGCTTTTAAATAAAACTTTCCCTAAGCAAAATTAAGGCTTTTAAATAAAATTTTCCCTTTTTAAAATTTATGGTTTTTAATAATACAAAGAAAAGTGAGTGGAGAAAAGATAGGGAACTTACCGTACCCACTCGTACTAGTACAACCGAAAAAAGAAGAAAATGGTATCGGTTTGAAGAACCGAGACTATGAGATAGAAGAGGGAATGAAGCTCCACGATCCGATGCACCTTTGACGAAATTTGAAGCAATGAGATTGGTGATGAAAATAAAGCAGCAAGATTTTACAAGGAGTAAGAAAAAAAATGGGTTTACAAAAAGTTGGAGGAGATATAATTTTTTTAAAAACAAAAAGTTCGACAATATTTGGAAATCCCATAGTATCTCCCCACAATCAAAACAATAAAAAACAGTTTTAAAGTATTATTTGATTATACAAATTATAGATAATAAATAAAGTAACACCCATATTATACTGATAAAAATTGTAATAATAACTGATTTGCAAATATCTGTAATGACTTTGATTTAATAACCCACCAGCATCTAAATAAAATATAAACTATATCAGAAAATGATAAATTATATATTACTACAACTTCAAATCATATAGTTATGTTTATTGTCAGATTTAGTAGAATTTTTTAACTTAATAAATATATAACAATAACTCAAGAACAGATTAATTCAATTAGTTGAATAAAAACATATAAAAATTACCAAAAAATATCAATACTGTTAAAATATCAACCATATACTATTAACTAATCGAAATAATGATATATGACAAAATATTTAAATTTTAAAATAAAATTAAAATAATTTAGTTGAGATTAGAACGTATGACCTATGGAATAGCAGTGCAATGTGATAACCAAGATATACAAGAATGGACTATGCATAGATTTTGAACAACAAATATACATATGGATATTTAAAGAAAATTAATTTTTATTAAAATAAGGGAAATGCAAAAAGAATATGGTATATGGATTTTGTTGTCGTTACATTCTACCCTCCTTAAAGAAATTTCGTCCTTGAAATTCTCACAAAGAGGAAGTTGCAAGAAGGTAAGGAAACGTTAAGAATAATGTTGTCACATGTCATTTTCGAGCTCTATCGGTTAATACTCTAAGTGATAAAAAGACGGAGACTAATGTAAATTGCATTGAAACGAATTTAAAGAGACCAAAGAAACGCGAGTCAAAAAAAATTTTCGAAGACCTATACAAGCTTTCTCGGATAATTTCCTAAGTCGACGATAATGGCTCAAGGATGTATATAGGAATAATTTAAGGATGCAAACATGAACGAAGAGGTTTGATTAGAATTTCTAAAAAAAAATTAGAGAAATACGGATACAACAAAAAGGGTAAGGAATAGGTAAGGATCGCAAAATCTGGAGTCGGGCTAATAGTATCATGGCTAGTTTAGAGGTGCAAAAAAGATGGTTGAAAAATGCAAACAAGGAAGTAACTTGACTGAAATCTTAAATCACTTCCCAATATAAATATCGGGTGATCGGGAGTTCCAAAAACTATCCTCCTTTGACGACGGTCGAGGGTAATTGTTGGGGTCAAAATTTGCACCCCAGTTGACCGGGTCAAAGTCAAGGTTAACTCCAAGCCAGGTGGGCCCAAGCCCAGGCCAAGTAGGCCCATGCCTAAGTCGAGCCCGTGGCTAGCCTCCCCCATGCCAAAATAAAAATCATGTAATAAATAATTTTGATGTAATTTTTATGGGCATAGAGCCAAATTTTTGTAAAACCCATGGCTCATGTGCAAAAGAAATGAGCACATGAGACATGAGATGGGTAAAATATCATTTTGTAAAGCCCAAGGGGTTATATGTAAATGTGTAAGCCTATATAAGGCAACATTATGATGAATAAAGCAGACAATTTTCATTCTCTAAAAAATTGTGCGGGTCGCGTGCAGCACACATGACCCGCGGGTGCCCAGCAGTCGCATGCATGGCACGTGACCCACCAGCGCTAAAGTGCCTAATGGTCACGTGCAGCGCATGTGACCCCGGGAACTAAAACGCCCACATGCGCGCACGTGACCCGCGGGCACTAAAGCGCCTACGTGTGCGCACGCCCCGCGATCGCGTGCAGCGCACGTGACCCACGGGCACTATAGCACCCACATGCTCCCCACGCGACCCTCTCAGCGCCCAGTGGTCATGTGCACAGCACGTGACCCGCGGGCGCCTCGTGGTCGTGTGTTGCGCACGTGACCCGCTGGCGCCCGACGCCCACATGCTGCGCACGTGACCAGCGGGCGCCAAGCGCTCACGCGCCAGGTACGTGACCCGTGGGAACCATGCGCCCACGTGCCACGCACGGGTCATTAAAACGCTCCTCCCCCATTTTTTTTATATGCACTCCACATCAAAACATGTCCCTCGTTGGGCACTGCCCCGCAAGGGGGCTGCTAGCCCCCTTAACCCCCAGCCCGCTATCCGGGTAGCGGGACCCCCGTAAAAACTCTGCAGAGCCCCCGATATATCCAAAAACCTTTCAAAATATACGCACACTGCACGTTGAGTTCGCATGACCTGTTTGATCTGTCAATCGGAGGTTCTCTCGCTCCAAAGGCAAGGGGTAATTAACGGCAGCTTAGTCCGCGGCTGCCGGAGATTCGGATCCCCACAATCAATAAACCCCCGCTTACCCTAGGCAGGGGGAATCTGTACTACGCCTGACAAGCATGCGCGTATTCCTATCTCAATGGGGTGACGAAAAACACCCTACAGATTCTGGCACGCCCGGTGGGACCCTATCTCTCCTCCCATATTTCGGGTTAAAAATTCATGCAAGCTCAATCAATATACATAGAGATTGCCTGTAATGAAATCATGTTTCTATTTGCAGGGATTAACAATTTTCAATTACCATTTTCGAACGCAGGTCAGTATTTTAACGACTTTCCTTAGCCCCAACTGGGGGCAAGGCCATCAACACCGAAAAAGTAATAAGGCTCCCGGGCAAGCTCCAGCGGTGCCCCTGACAACCGCTCAATCGAGTATCTTCTCTAAGCTCCCCGTCAGATGATCTCTAAGTCGTTATACTGGGAGCAAATGACCTCTAAGTCGTTAAACTGGAAACAGATAACCACCACGTCGTTAAACTGGGAACAGTCGAGCTCTAAGTCGTTAAACTGGGGATGTAAAAATGTGTAAATAAAACAAAAAAAAGATAAAAAATAATAATAATAAGCCAAAATGATGGGTAACTCGCAATAAAAATCAGCGAGTAAAAATAAAGATGAAAATAAAGCCGAAATGATGGGGCAACTGCGAATAAATAGCCGAAATAATAGGGCAATCGCGACATTTGCGATAAGAAAAGCTGAAATGATAGAGCAATCACGGTAAAAAAACGGCGAATGATGAGTCGATCCTGGTACCATATTCTAGTGCAGCGATACAGACTCCGTCCAAAATTCAAATCCTCAACGGCAAATGATGAGTCGCTCCTGGTACCATATTCCAGTGCAGCGATGCAGACGTCGTCCAAAACTCAAATCCCCAACGGCGAATGATGAGTCACTCCTGGTACCATATTCCAGTGGAGCGATACAGACGCCAACCAAACTCTGAATGTCCCAACGGTGAATGATGAGTCACTCTTGATACCATATTCCAGTGCAGCGATGCAGACACCAACCAAAATCCAAATTCTCAAACGGCGAATGATGAGTCGCTCCTGGTACCATATTGCAGTGCAGCGATGCAGACGCTAACCAAAATTCAATTTCCCAAAATTCTCCCTGCCCTACGGTTGGTCCCCAAGTTGACTACCGTATACAATGCACGGGCTTAAATAATTCTCATCATACTCATGCCCCACTGTGATCACCAGTTACGCGGTTGGTCTCCGCCCTTGGAATTATGCTCCATTTGGGAAGACCCACTCATGTGTCCTCACGATACATGAGGAGAACAAACTTACGGGATCCTCACGGCTCGTAAGAAAACACCTTCGTAAGATCCTTACGACTCACAAAGGAAAAACACACTTGGGAGTCCCCACGACTGCTAAGGAGAAAATGCACCTACGGGATCCTTACGACTCATAGGGAGAAAATGCTTTTATGAGACCCTTACGCCCCATAAAATTGAAAAGCCTTAGGTGATAGGGACCTAAACCTGTCGCCTAAGCCATCGCTCCCCAATAGGCAAAGAGCAAATGATGAATTGCTCCTGGCACCTGTGCTTCAGTGTCAGCAACGCTGATGCCGACCCCAACCCCAAAATTCCAAACTTCCGATCCAATAGACCCCTAAGTCTTTAAACTGGGAACAAATTACCTCTAAGTCGTTAAACTGGGAACAGATGATCTCTAAGTCGTTAAACTGGGCACAATAGACCCCTAAGTCTTTAAACTGGGAACAGATGACCTCTAAATCATTAAACTGGAAACAGATGACCCCTAAGTCATTAAACTGGAAACGAGGGAAATCCACCCGTGTGTCCTCACGATACATAGGGAGAACAAAACTTGTGAGATCCTTACGACTCGTAAGAAAATGCCTTCGTGGGATCCTTACGACTCATAAAGGAAAGACACACTTGGGGGTCCTCATGACTCCTAAGGAGAAATGCACCTACGGAATCCTTACGACTCGTAAGGAGAAAATGTTTTTATGGGACCTTTACGGCCCATAAAATTGAAAAGCCTTAGGTGATAGGGATCTAAACCTGTCTCTTAAGCCATCGCTTTCCAATAGGCATAGGCAAATGATGAGTTGCTTCTGGCATTATTCCAGTGCAGCAATGCAGATGCCGACCCAAAAAAAACAATTCCCAAATCTTCTCGGGACAAATGATGAGTTGCTTCTGGCATTATTCCAGTACAGCAATGCAGATGCCAAACCAAAACCAAAATCCCCAAACCCTCTCATTGCAAATGATGATTCGCTTATGGTACCATATTCCAGTGTAGCGATACTAATGCCAACCCAAATCAAACCAACAACCTCTGCGGCGGAATCATGCTTCGTTCCAGAATGTACCCCATCTCGAAATCATGCTTCGCCTCGGTGTATCTGCCTTCCCTGTCAGAATTATGCTTGGACTCAGAATCAACCAGTGACACTCCGTGCCGGGGACAAGTCGACCAGCCAGCGACACTCCGTGCCGGGGACAAGTCGACCAACGACACTTCGTGCCGGGGACACGTCGAACAGCGACACTCTGTGCCGGGGACAAGTCGAACAGCCAGCGACACTCCATGCCGGAGACAAGTCGACCAGCGACACTCCATGCCGGGGACACGTCGAACAGCGACACTCTATGCCGGGGACAAGTCGAACAACCAGTGACACTCCATGCCGGGAACAAGTCGAACAGCGACACTCCGTGCCGGGGAAACGTCGAACAGCGACACTCCGTGTCGGGGACAAGTCGAACAACGACACTCAGTGCCATCGACCGTCCATGTCGTAAAAATGGCAGTGCAGGCTTCCCACAAAGCGGGAACAAAATCACTCAAGGCCAGGGAAACGTCTACCACGGACACTCTGTCTTGGAGACGCGTCAAGCGTCGACCGTCCATGTCGTAAAAAGGGCAGTGCAGGCTTCCCACAAAGCGGGAACCAAATCACTCCAGGCCAGGGAAACGTCTACCACGAACACTCCGTCTCGGAGACACGTCAAGCGTCGAACGTTCATGTCGTAAAAATGGCAGTGCAGGCTTCCCACAAAGCAAGAACCAAATCACTCCGGACCAGGAAAACGTCCACCACGGACACTCCGTCTCGGAGATGCGTCAAGCGTCGACCGTCCATGTCGTAAAAAGGGCAGTGCAGGCTTCCAACAAAGCAGGAACCAAATTACTCCGGACCAGGGAAACGTATACCACGAACACTCCGTCTCGGAGACGCGTCAAGCGTCGACCGTCTATGTCGTAAAAAGGCAGTGCAGGCTTCCCACAAAGCGGGAACCAAATCACTCCGGGCCAGGGAAACGTCTGCCACGGACACTCCGTCTCGGAGACGCGTCAAGCGTCGACCGTCCATGTAATAAAAAGGGCAGTGCAGGCTTCCTACAAAGCGGGAACCAAATCACTCCGTACCGGGGAAACGTCTACTACAGACAATCCGTCTCGGAGACGCGTCAAGCGTCGACCGTCCATGTCGTAAAAAGGGCAGTGCATCCCAAAAAGTAAGAACCGAAGCAAGTCGCCTCCACACGAAAGAAGATCCATCAATTTCATGCACACAACCCACATACGTGGTGTGCATTTATTGATGGGGGCCCTTTTTTGGGGTCAAAATTTGCACCCCAGTTGACCGGGTCAAAGTCAAGATCAACCTCAAGCC
Source organism: Agapanthus africanus (assembly GCA_030015575.1). NCBI lineage: Eukaryota > Viridiplantae > Streptophyta > Magnoliopsida > Asparagales > Amaryllidaceae > Agapanthus > Agapanthus africanus. The sequence continues at coordinate 854,287,360 of JASDDO010000024.1, forward strand.
AGGTGGGCCTAAGCCTAGGCCAAGTAGGCCATGCACAAGTTGAGCCCGCGGCCAGCCTCCCCCATGCTAAAATAAAAATCATGTAATAAATAATTTTGATATAATTTTTATAGGTATAAAGCCAAATTTTTGTAAAGCCCATGGCTCATGTGCAAAAGAAATGAGCACATGAGACATGGGATGGGCAAAATGCCATTTTATAAAGCCTAAGGGACTATATGTAAATGTGTAAGCCGATATAAGGCAACATGATGATGAATAAAGCAGACACATTTCATTCTCTCAAAAAAACACTAAGGTTTGTGTGCCTCCTTCCCCTTTCTCTAGGGTCTAAAACCCTCTTCTTCTTTTTGAATTAAATCAAGAGTTTAACTCCTCCTTTCTAAAAAAGAAGTAGTTTTTCACCATAAAACCCACAAAGGGAAGGGGGAGATTTTGAATCTCACTCCCCTTTTCCCTAAGATCCGGCCAACCGAGAGGAAGAAGAAGGAGACCCATCTCCAAAAATCCCACGTTGGGAGGATCCAAGGCTCAAAAGAAGAGCCAAAGATTCCTAGGAGTTTAACTCTTTTCTAGATCTGTTGGAGTTTAACTCCATAAATTAAATTTCTGTTAGGAGTTCAACTCCAAAACCCCTTGGGAGTTCAACTCCCCAACCTAAGGACTAAGCCCCTTCTCGCTGGTGCTTCCCGCGGTCGCGTGCCGCGCACGTGACCCGCGAGCGCCCAGCGGTCGCGTGCCGTGCATGTGACCTTTGGGTGCCCAGCGATCACGTACCGAGCACGTGGCCTGGGGGTGCCCCATGGTCGCGTGCAGCACACGTGACCTGCGGGCGCCCAGCGGTCGCGTGCATGGCACGTGACCCGCCGGCGCTAAAATGCCCAATGGTCGCGTGCAGCGCACATGACCCCGGACACTAAAGCGCCCACGTGCACGCACATGACCCGCGGGCACTAAAGCGCTTACGTGCGCGCACGCCCCGCGATCGCGTGTAGCGCACGTGACCCGTGAACACTATAGCACCCACGTGCACCCCACGCGACCCGCTCAGCGCCCAATGGTCACGTGCGCAGCACGTGACCCGCAGGCGCCTCGCGGTCACACGCTGCGCACGTGACCCGCTAGCGCCCAGCACCCGCATGCTGCGCACGTGACCAGCGGGCGCTAAGAGCTCACGTGCCAGGCACGTGACCCATAGGCACCATGCGCCCACGTGCCACGCGCACGGCTTTATAACGCTCCTCCCCCTATTTTTTATATGCACTCCACATCAAAACACGTCCCTCGTTGGAAAAAAATTTCTAACGGGGCGCTGCCCCGCACCCCGTAAGGGGGCTGCTAGCCCCCTTGACCCCCAGCTCGCTATCCGGGTAGCGAGACCCCCGTAAAAACTCAGCGGGGTCCCCGATATATCCAAAACCATTTCAAAATATACGCACACTACACGTTGAGTTCGCATGACCTGTTTGACCTATCAATCGGAGGTTCTCTCGCTCCAAAGACGAGGGGTAATTAATGGTAGCTTAGTCCGTGGCTGCCGGTGTCACGCCCCACTTCCCAGAGTACGCAAGATTGGGCACGTGACATAGCCAACCATGCTACCTGTGGGTAGGAAGTATCCATCCACAGTCACATTACGGCTGTAGAGATATCAAGAACAAGATAATAAACTAATCTAACACATGTCCAAATCCATAATAACAAGAGTCAATAAACAATAAGTGCGGAAGCAAATGATCCAATACAATAAATAAACAGTACGTCCCATAATGCGGGCTCACATCTGGAAATGAAATGAAATAAATGAACTAATCACTAAGGAACTCACAGATCAGCCTGCTGGCTGAAGTACTCCTGCTCGGTCGTCGACAGTGGTAAGGAATCTGGGCCATGCAAAACCCAGACGTCAGCGCGTCATGTCAACCAATAGTATAATATAAACATGGTAATAAGCAATGCAGGGGTGAACATAAATAAAGCAGTACTATGAAATAACAGTGCAGGGTAATGTGCAGTGGTAACTAAACTGTCCTATCAGGTTTCTACTCTAAAGTCTTTGAAATCAATTGGTGACTCGTCGATGTAACTCAATAGTATCCCGTGCATGCCCGGGACCACGGTCAAGACCCTCGGGGCTGAATCCGAGACGTGCCGCTAGGCAGTAAAATAGGTAGCAGGATGGACGAGTGATGTCAGCATCATCACTCCCGGACTGGCCAAGCCCGTAAGACTGATCAGAACAGGTATCGAACTGTTGAGTTACAAGTCGGTTTCACCTTTGATTTCCCCATACCCCCAAGTTATGTATGTCAGGTCAGGTATTCAGTAATCAAGGACTAATGCCAACACAGGATCAGGTAACAGGTCAGGTTTGTCTGGATAGACAACAGGAATGGTCCATGAGGACCCCAAGTCAGGTTTGTTGGCATTAGGCATGAGATCAGGTAACAAGTCATGTCATGGTACAACAGGATGAGTCGGTATGTAAGGGTACCATGTCCGGTGCATCGGTATGTATATATATGTCATATGTAGCAGGGTCGGGTCAATATGTAATGTAATCGAGTATGTGCTCTCAACAGGTATATAATCGAATAAGTAACAGTAGCAAGAATTTAAAGCAAATAGCCATAATAGTCATTTAATCACAATGGTACATGAATATGATGCAGTTGTACTATACTAGCAGGTTCGAGCACCTTTGGGGTGCAATAATCACAGTGTAGCGCAATATTAATAACAGCAGGTAATGAACATATAAGTGTAAGACTATCATCCTCTGAATAGTAAAATGATTAGCAGGTAGTTGTTATTAAAGTTATGGTGGCAAAGTACGATTTAGATGGCAGTATTATGATGCATATCACATTTCGTCGAATGAGACAAGTAACAATACTTAATTAATACAGCAAGTTTTATGAGTCAAATATTTAATTAGTTTAACGTAGCATGTAGCAAGAAATCTTGCCTCGACGGTTTCGCAAACCGGAAAACACGAATGCAACGTCGGCGGAAAACACGAGACGGATGCACGGGCTACGGATCGAGTCCAAACAGCGAACAGCGGGACCACACGGACCAGAGTACTTCGCTGGAGAGTCGGGTCCAAACGTCGGCACGGCCGGAATCCGGCGAAATGTCAAAACGGCGACAAAGTTAGCAAAACACAAAACGCATCAAGTAACGACCAGAGAAGGGTTACACGAAGGAAGATGGTGAAAGGAGGCTTACAGGGGTAGCAAGGGTGCAAACGTGACGGGGTTCGACGGCGAGGGGCGCGCCGGCGGCGAACAGGGAATGCGGCGAGGGCTTGGAGGTGGCTGGATCGAGATGCAGCGAGTAGGGGAGAGGCAAGGGCCTGGTCTGGGCTGCAGGAGGAAGAGGAGGTGGTCGTCGGTGTGCTGGCGACGACGAGGGGGTCGACAGTGTCCTTTTCCGGCGAACCAGAGGGTTAGGTGATGGGGTTAGGCTCGGGTTCTGTCGTGGCCGGCGATGGAAGGAGGAAGAAGATGAGGAGGTCGGGACGAGGGTGAAGGGAGGAAGGCTTGGCGTCGACGGCGATGGGAGGCGGCGGCGACGGCGGGCACCGCGTGCAGGAGGTGGCGTCGGGGTTGGGTTTGCAGGCTCGGGAAGGAGGGAGGAGAGGAGGTAGGGGGTGCGGTTAGGCTGTGGAGGCGAGGACGGTGACGGCGAGGTCGTGGGGAGGTCGACGGCGACGGCAGGAGGTGGCTAGGGTTAGGGTTCGGGGGTTCGCGAGATTTCTCGTGAAGACGAGGGCGAGGGACGTGATGAGAATAAATATAGAGGGAGAGAGAGAGATTTGATGAAGAGAGAGAGAGAAGATTTAAAGGAAGAGAGAGAGAGACAGAGAAGAGAGAGATAGAGAGAGACGGAGAGAGAGAGATTGGTTGGTGGGGCCCACGAGGGAAATGGGCGCTCGCGATTGGCTGGGATGGGTACGGGAAGTGTAGAAGGAAAATTTTAAAGAGATTTAAAAGATTTATTCGTTAAATTTTAGTAACGAAAATTATATTTTCTAGTTTTAAAGATATTTAATTAAATAGGCATTTCGGCGCTAAATGAAACATTTCCAAATCGCGCCCGGGTTGCGCCCAAATGTTTCAAATTCAAATTATAGGATTTTAAGCGAGTTCCAAATTTTGAAAAGAGGTGTTTAATGATTAAAATGCATGCCCCCAAGTCGGACACTTGCACGCGCGCGTAGCCGTCCAAACTTGCCCGTTTCGCCGAACGGGATGAAATCTCGATGCGCGGACGCTACCACGCGACTAGTGGCGACGAGTAGGCCAACATGGATATTTTTAATTCCATTTTAGGTGTTAAAATTTGTTATATGCAAAAATGACTTAGCCGGTTAAAATTTAGCAATAAGCACCAAACAATCAGGATAATTGAAATGAGCAATGTATAACACTCAACTAGTACCAGAAATAGTCTTATTGGGCTCAGGTGTTACAGCCGGAGATTCGGATCCCCACAATCAATAAACCCCCGCCTACCATAGGCAGGGGGAATCTGTAGTACACCTGATAAGCACGCGCGTATTCCCATCTCAATGGGGTGACGAAAAACACCCTACAGTAATGTTGATCGCAAAAGAAGACATGTAAACAGGGGATGCTCTAAGTCGAAAAGTTCGAAAGCTATAACATAGATTAAACAACATGGCCTAAGATATACAATAAGAAACGGACAGGAACTTTAGGAATTCTTGAAGTTGTGAAGTAACCTTCAAGAAAATCGAAGAAAGAAGTCGGATTCAACGAATAAGATTTAAAAGATAAAAAAGAATCAACAAGATTGCGAGATGAGCTCAAGATGAAGATGAAGTTTCACACTTTCTTTTCCTTTTCGTTGGGACATGATCGTCAGAGAAAATATAGAAGGATTCAAGGGAATGTGATTTAAGAATAAATCATGTTGCAATCATTACAATCCACCCTCCTGAAAGAATTTCGTCCCCGAAATTCTCTCAAAGAGTATCTTGCAATAGAGTATGGAAAGGAAGTCGACGATAATTTTTTGGTTGCTTTTAACGTTTGAGCTAATAGGCTACAATCGTTAGTTCTATATATTTCGCATCAGCTCCAAACAAAGTCATTTGATCGGACAAAGAAAGGTTTGCATCAAAACACGACATTCGAGAAAGACAAGCAAGGATTTGAATTGATTCAAAGTGCATGAATTAAAAGAAGGGATGTTAAATGTTGTTGGATTACAATGATTTGAAGAAGAAATAGAATGGATTCAAGATGCTAGTATTCAAAGAACAAATAAATGTTGTTGGATTTTAAATTCTTGTATTATCTGCTTCCAATGGTCCTACAGAACTGACCTGCATGGGCCACCAATAAAATTTGCCATGTCCTACTTCTTAGAAACGAGAAACGGGAGCAACCAGCCCGCAATGTATTCATATTGATAAACACCCATTCTCGATATGAATACGCTAAGCGTCTATATAAGCAGTAAAAGAAATTATAGTACAAGAATTTTTGAAACTTATAAAATACCCAATAATATTTATAATTGTCCCAAAAACAATAACTGAACACAATTCGAAAATCTAAAGAACTAGGAATGGAAGATAGCCTTGAACAAAATGAATACTTACTGAGGAAAACTAGAGTTCGGTCTGAATTGAAAGATATTGACTGTCTTTCTCGGTTGGTACCATCTCATACCTAGCTTCGTCACCTATCCAAAAGTCGTCTGACGACATTCTCAAGAAAAGAAAATATGAAAACAGGAATGCCGTCAGCGAACTAAAGTTCGGTAAGTCCCCATTTTATTAGAAAATAATATTCTTCTATGTTAACAGTATTTATAATGAAACGTGATATTTTGGCTACAATTTAGTTATTAATGTTTATAATCTAATAGGTTTAATACAGGGTTTCAATCAGTTGGAACAAATGTAACACAATAATAATGTTTGTTTAATTTGTAGAAAATAGTAATAATAAAGTTTTGTAATTTAGAAATAACGATATGTATACGGTTGCTATTAACATCCTCAAAATATAATAAGCTATAAAGATTCATGATTATAAAAAAATATAAGGTATATTTTAATTTAGAATTATTTAATAATAAATTAGTTTAGTAAAGTATCATGTCATACTAACAAGAATGTAGTGTAGAAATATTTTTGGTATACTCGTTAAATTATGGTGTATTAATATAATCATTAAACAATATTTGACATGAGACACGGTAATCATAATAACATGCATGAGAATAACTGTGAACAGTAAACGGTAGTGTGCATGTCAAATTAATAGCATGTGTTAAGCAGTGCAATGTAACTAGAGTATCACGATATTCCATATTTCAATACTAGTAACTATAAGTATAAGCTCGATTATGGGAGTTTTATTATGTAATCAGGATATTCCGTAATACTATGGAATAACAGCAACACAAGTTTCAAGATATATATAATACAATGTACCGTTTTTCTCCGGTATCACGAAGAACATGACATAATCCTCCATTACACATAAATATCCCCATTTTCGAGCTACCCTATCCCCATGATATATATATATATATATATATATATATATCCAATAAATAGTGTACATGTCATATTCATAAGATTCAAGATATTCATCAGATTCACGATATTCACGAGATTCAAGATATTCATTAGATTCACAATATTCATGAGATTCATAATTTACGGATTCATGTCGGGTTCATGTCAAGATAGTATAATCTAACGCATGAATATTTACAGACCCGAGGCTATCATTCATGGGTAAGGAAACACGGGCCCGCTCATATAATAGGAGTCTAACCACCGTAAAAGTATTTATGGACCCAAGGCTATCATCCATGGGCCAGAAAACACGTGCTCGTTCATAAGTTGTTCATGGGACTCATGAGAATACAGGTCAAGTCTTAGATACAATTCTAAGTCTTTATGTTAGAACAAGTAGGTAATACTAATTCAATTTCGGTCCAGAAATAATCATAAGTTTGCATGAAGAAATATATGGTTTTGGTTTAGAATTAGGGAATATTATATAAGAAATAAATTGTAGTTCAGAGAGTCGTGTAAATAACAAGACCGAGTTTGCATTGATCGGGTTCCTGGTGAGAGAGGAACGGAAGTTTTCGTAATGCTGTGCAGAGTAGGCCAGTGCAGATTTCAGAATTTGTACACTGATAGTATTTTACATTTTTTGTAGGTTTTGGTTTAGATTCTGGTTTTTCCTATTAGACAGAAAATTTAGCATCTGTGAGTCGTGAACGATTCTCAATAAGAAAATCCTGATTACGATAAACGAGTAGGGAGTTATACCTATTTTACTACGACCGTGCAGATAGTTTTTGTTGTAGTCCAGATTCGTCACATTTTGTTAGGATTCTATTTTCATAAACTTCTATAACTTTTCAAGTAAATTAACTTAGAAATAAAATGTATTTAACTCTCTTTAGGTATTCCAAAAACTTGAGTTTGCTCAAATTGAAATCGGTGGTTAGGAGATATGTCTATTCTAGGGCATGTTTAATTAGTCTCTGCATTTCTAGAAATTCAGATGTCATACATAAAAAAATCAATAAAATAACATGACTTAACCTAAAATATGGACTTCGCACTGACTACGGGGAGACTTCATGCACCGTAGATTAGTTAACTACGACAATGCGGTCGGTGGATCATTACAAAATTATAGTTACAGTTAAGACCACCTATACGAAAGTATAGGGTATACCCGTGACATAAGAAATAAAAAGAACATAAAAAATAGCAAGGACACGTCAAATACACAGTAATGAGATTGAGTTTAATTATATAGAAACATTATGACAGGAAGCACAGTTTAATATTGTTAAGTCTTATTTATTTTGCATTTTATAATGTTTTAAGTATATAAATGCTAATAATACATACATATCAGAAAATATAATTAGTAAATAGTCAATATAATATAGTAATTAAATAGTTAACAAATTAGCGTAATGTCCAACTACAATAATAGTAACAAAATAAATATATTATTAGATAATGAAGAGTATTATAGCAGAAATATCAGTTTTTTTTCTAGTCAATGTTCAATCGAGCAAAAACAGTTATAATATGTATTGCAAGCAACATAAATGTTATAAATAGTAGTATGAAGGTAGAATAAGCAATTTTAGTATTTGATGTACAATGTAGTGTTAACGGTATGTTATTTAGTGCCTAACTATGACATTGTGGTCATAATAAGTATTGGTATGTTAGGTAGTTCAATCTAGTCTAGAATCATAAAAGGCAGTGAAGAATGATCTTTGTGTGATGTATATTGTATTATGTCATTATGATGGTATATCAGACAATATCATTTAAAATTGTATATCAACAAAAGTTGTATAAAGAGACAGAAGTGTTAATATCGCAAAGGTTGGGTAAATTAAAATAAAGCATTTTGAAAGAGTAATTGGTATTTTCATTAAGTATATCGTATCAGCATTAAGTCATATCATGTTACAAGCTGCATGTATTTACATATTTCATTTTAAGATTATTGTGATGTATTATTGAAGTGATGGTTAAGTAATTTTATATTATGAAATTGATTGGTTACACAAACAATGAAGTATACATATAGCAATGACTAAATATATAATGTTATATAATCTTCTCTTCGCAAAAATTTGGACTTTTCATAAGAGTTTCCTAATCAATGTTATGGCTTTTCGTAAAAATTTATTTAGGCAAAATTAGGGCTTTTAAATAAAACTTTCCCTAAGCAAAATTATGGCTTTTAAATAAAAATTTCCCAAATTAAATTTTAGGGTTTTTAATAATACAAAGAAAAGTAAGTGGAGAAAAGGTAAGGAACTTACCATACCCACTCATACTCGTACGAGCGAAAAAGAAGAAAATAGTATCGGTTTGCAGAACCAAGACTGTGAGATAGAAAAGAGAATGAAGCTTCACGATCCGACGCGCTTTTGATGAAATTTGGAGCTGCAAGGATGGTGATGAAAATAAAGCAGCATGATTTTAAAGGAAGAAGGAGAAAGAAAAAAATGAAGCGTGAGTTTATAAAAAGTTAGAGGAGATATATATATATATTTTTTAAATAAAAAGATTCGGCAATATTTGGAAATTCCATAGTATCCCCCACAATCAAAATAATAAAAAATAGTTTTAAAGTATTATATGATTATACAAATTATAGATAATAAATAAACTAACACCCATATTATACCGATAAAAATAGTAATAATAACTGATTTGCAAATATCTGTAATGACTTAGATTTAATAACCCCCTAGCATCTAAATAAAATATAAACTATATCGGAAAATGATAGCTTATATAATACTACAACTTCAAATCATATAGTTATGTTTATTGTCAAATTTAATAGAAATATTTTTTAACTTACTTAATAAATATATAACAACAACTCAACAACAGATTAATTCTATTAGTTGAATAAATAACATTTACCAAAAAATATCAATACTGTTAAAATATCAACCATATACTATTAACTAATCAAAACAATGATATATGAAAAAATATTTAAATTTTAAAATAAAATTAAAATAATTTAGTTGGAGCTAGAACGTATGACCTATGGAATAGCAGTGTATTTTTTTTATATTAAAATAAGGGAAATACAAAAAGAAAATGGTATATGGATTTTGTTGTCATTACAACAACTAAAGATCCTTAGCTCATACTTTTAAGTTGATCTTAGTCCCGTATACAACAAACGATCCTTATACCATATCATTTAAGTTGATCTTAGTTTCATATAAGACTAACGATTCTTAGATAAAATATAAGTTTGTCAAGAAGCCCTTTCAGCAAATTGGAACATGTTCTTTTCTCTCATATACGAGATTTTGGTTCAAGGGTATATCCTTCCACACCTTTGATATATTGTGTTGTAATTTCTCAACGTCTTCAGAGTGGTGATGGGTCCCAATAACTAATGAACCCTGGTTTTATGAAAGCATACATATATGTATATGTCTTTGGAGGAAATATAAATGCCTTCAAATTGGATCGCACCCCAATATTGGGCGCATCCCATTTAGATGTTCATATCATGCGCTTCGCCATGTGATATATACATGCAAGCAAGCTGAAAATTGGACCGCTATATCCTTAAACCGGCATTCTTCCCTGCGGCCTGTCACCAAATTGACTACCTTATACTATCCACGGGCTATCCATAGTAAAGTTCACCTGATGACAAGCCAAAGCTTGGAACTTAGCCCAAATATGCTAAGTATAGAAGTCTATACTTCATATGTGATCAAATGATCAATTAAGCCCATAAACTCCTTATTTCTAAGTTGATCTTAATCCTATATACGACTAACGATCCTTAGTAAAATTTTCTAAGTCAATCTTAATCCCAAATATGACTGACGATCCTTAGATCAAACCCAAGTATCCCGTGAACTGATGGACCTCATTTATATGAGATATGCGATAAGTTCACCCAAAATCTAATATATACGGATTTGGACTAATCCGCGCCCTACGGACGACGACATATATTAGTCTTTGTATACAATCTAAGGGAAACCCAAAATAAATAAACCATAACATGACGCAAAGTGAAATATCTTGAGTAAAGAAAGTTGTTATCGCTTAGCGATAACCTAATTAACTAAAGGGGCTTACGCCTACAGGAAAAAGCGTCCCCACAATCAAAACCCCCTCAACCCCTCATCATTGAAAGGGAATATGAAAAGTCGGCTATAACGGTCACATCCATCCAAATCTCCGATATACGGTGTCATAAATCAACTTGATATTTTCGTAGAGATGGATGGATGTGTTCCATATAGTATCTGGCCCCAAATTCAGGCAAGACGATCTATTCCAATTCGTCTCCATTTACGGTGGTAAATAGGACTTCTACATCCCTAAACTAGAATTCTGTCAAAATTCTGTCAAATTTGCCATTGGACCCCCCAAGTCCCTGAACTGGATCTGCAAAATTTCTGCCAATGGACCTCTACGTTTTTAAACTAGAACTCTGTCAAATTTCTTCCATTGGAACCCCAAGTCCCAAAACTGGATCTGCAAGTTTTTTCCATTGGACCCCAAGTCCTAAAACTGGATCTGCAAAATTTCTGTCAATGGACCTCTACATCCTTAAACTAGAAATCTGTCAAATTTCTGCCATTTGACCCCCAAGTCCCTAAACTGGATCTACAAAATTTCTGCCAATGGACCTCTACGTCCTTAAACTAGAACTCTGTCAAATTTCTGCCATTGGACTCCCAAGTCCCTAAATTGAATTTGCAAAATTTCTTCCAATGGACCATTATGTCTCTAAACTAGAATTATACCCTATAAAAGATAGAATGAATGTCTTCTATATACTATCCACAGGTGTTCCGTGACTCAATGTCGCAAACTGCCCTATGACACAAATGCATAAAGCGTGTCGTATACTATGCATGGGCTACCCCTAATAGCATCTCAACCACGTTCATAAAATGGTGGTTAAACCCTCCAAATGTTGCTCCTGTTTACGGCAAAAACGCACAAAACGTGCCGTACATTATCCACAGGCAACACCCGATAGCATCTCAACTACGTTTCTAGAACAGTGGTTATGCTATCACAAACCAAGCACCCTAAATGCTAAATCCGCCCTACATGCCTAACGCTTCGAGCGGGCCCACCATCCACGGGCGTAAATCATCGGAACCACCATCCAATTTGGTTCCTATTACACCTGCACCCTTGCAACTACCGTCACATGAAGTCCTCACGACTCATCGAGATTCTACCAACCCTACGAGATCCTTACGATTCGTTAGGATAAAATACCCTATGGAATCCTCATAACCCACTGGAAATAAGTACTTGAGGAGGCGGAGACATGTCTGCGGCTTAAATATGCCTCATCAAAACTATACAGGAGCTTCATGACCCGTAAGGATAAAGCCACTTGCGAGATCCTCACGACTCGTCAAGATAAGACACCTTGCAATATCCTTATGACTTTTAAGGATAAAAATGCCCACTAGATCCTCACGGCTTGTAGGAAATAAGTGTATGAAAGGACAGAAACATATCTTCCTCTTGAACACGCCTCCATAACCTAAAATATCTGGAATAATAAATACGCCCTATGGGCCTGACGCTTCAAGCGCATCATATATAATCTACGGGCATAAACAACCCATATCCCAACCAAGTCCCATTGTTCTGCCCTACGGGCTTGACGCTGCGCGCAATATACAATCCACAGGCATAAACAACATTCATTGCCTTCAAGTTCTCCTGGGCTTGATGACTGTTGTAAAATTGATAAAGCTGAAACTACACCTAGCAAGAGCCCGGATAATCTACTTCAAGCTCCAAAAGCACTCGAAGACGGGGTAGATACTACCACTGATGAACTTCAAGAAATTAATCTCGGGACCAATGAAGAAAAATGCCTACATTCGTTAGCGGTTTATTATCCGAAAGCCAAGTCGAAGGTCTTAAAACTATACTAATAGAATATCGAGACTGTTTCGTGTGGAATTACATCGAAATGCCTGGTCTTGACCCGAAGATAGCTATTCATAAGCTGGCTATATCTTCAGAAGTTAAGCCCATAAAGCAAACTCTGTGAAGAATGAGGCTATAGCTTGAAGAACATGTTGCGGCCGAAACCAAGAAATTGATCCACGCTGGGTTTATCCGTGAAGAGCAATATGTTGATTGGATAGCAAGCTTCGTCCCGGTAAAGAAGAAGAATGGAAAACTCAGAGTCTGCATTGACTTCAAGGATCTAAAAAAAGCATGTCCAAAAGACGCTTTTTGTAACGACTCTGAATTTACTGTACAAAATTTTTCAGTTTAATGTACAGAAAAGAGTTTACAAGCATGAGTATAATTTATAAGTTAATTTTTGTTTAAGAACAGAAAGAAACAACTTGTAGCTCATTGGTAAAGCCTTACACTGCTGTGACGTAGCCTTTGTGTTCGAACCCCATCAAACACATTATAATTTTTTCTGATTTATCTTTTAAACTTTTTGGAAGCCTAAAATTTTATACGTGCAATACACATAAAAATGAAAAGTCTGAAGAAATAAACATGTGCAAAAGAGTATTAATACAGAGAGGAACACGTGGTATTAATCCGACGACCCCTCTCCACAAATCGACCGGCGAGATCTCTTCTTGGGTCGGTGCCGACGGTCGGCCTGTGGCAAAAGATGCCCGGGCTTTGCACAAAGTCTTTTCCCCTATCCCTAACTCCCCTGCACTATTTGATTACTCTGCAATCAAACAGAGACCCCTTAATTCCCCATTTATATCTTTTTAATGCATTTTAATTCATCTTTTTAATTCCAAAACCCTAATTCCACACTATAAATACTACCCCATGCCCTAGCCCTTCATCATTCAGAAAATTATAGCCAAAATTCTTAAAATTTCTTAAGTACAACTGGAGTAGAGGAGGAGTTAGCAAGCGATCAAGTTCCGGCGAGGACCGAAGGAAGTTCCGGCGATCCCGCGACACCACGACGACAACCCTTTTTCCTTCTACCTTCTCTTAAGCTAACTAACTTGTAAGTCCCTTCTAATCCCTCTCCTTCTTCTATGAAAGTCTCTTTTCATAAAATATGTCAGAAGTGGAGTTAACACCGACATCTTATTTTAAACCTATAAAATTCCACTTTTTCTTACATATTCTTCATGCATATTCCTACACCATACTTGTTAACATAAAACCAATGTTTAGAACCAATTTTAATCAAGAATATCATGCAAAATAGTTTTAACTTAACTTTTACACTAAAATACCATGAACTTCACATATCTCTTTTTTAGTATTTTTGTTAATTATACCTTTAGAAAATTTCACGGGGTAATGACCTATCCCACACAAACACACATGGTTCCATAGCATGATACTTTTTGAACATATTTTTTGTGGCGAATAAAATATATTACATTAAAATACCTTTTACTATAAAAAACGGGTTTCTTTTGAATGGTATTTCAAAACCCTTTGCAAATATACCTCTACAACCCTTTTTAGGGGACCCGCTATTGGATGGTGCAGATTATCGCACATCCTTAGGCTAGTAGAGCGAGATGCAGACCTCTTCGCAGAGCATTCAGTCTCGAAAGGTTTTTAAATACGGTTTTTAAGAAAAACGCATTTTTCTATTTAAATAAAATTAATTTTTTATAATTATATAAATATTACAAATCCATATATTTTCAAAATATAAAAAACTTACATTTTTCTAAAGATGAAAGTTTACAAGTTCACTAAAATACCATCAAGATATCATCACAAGGCAAGCTTACAGTAAAATATCATGAACTATTCAAGTTAATGTAATTATCACTAAAATACCTTAAACCCTTAAAATTCATATCCATGAAAACCCAAAATAAAATAAATAACTTCTCGAGGTTTATTTTGAAACTATATTAAAAAATATTTTTCATAAAACCCCCTCGAGCTATATAAAACACTGTTAAGGATTTTAGTAAATATAGGTTTAAGCGGGATCAATTCTCTTGAGTCCCAAGGAGCCGGAGAAAGTGAGTGCTTGCCTATTTATGGTAGAAAACTTAACGGTGTTATCAATGGTAATTGTCTTGGAAAAAGACACAAATCCTGCCGTCCATATGCAGCAGCTACCGATAACTCCCGAACCTAATTCAGGACCTAAATCTGTTATAAGTGTCTGACTCAAGTCTGAGTCTAAATCAAACTTGAATTTAAACTCAAATCAGAATTTAATTCAAACATGAATCCAAACTCTAACATATATACTTGAACATGAATCTGAATATCAAATCTGAATATAAGACTTGACTTGACCGAACCTTGGCTATAACTTGATATGACTACAAACTTACATCCTTAACCCGACTACTTGAACAACTTGTATCCATGGTTTCGGAAAGACTTGTAAATATAACCGATACAATACATTACGGGGTTAACGGGATAGATTTGTACGGAATGTATACCGTGGCACGAGATGATCACTAAAAGACACCTACATGAACTCTCGTGTTGTTGTCTCATGGGTTTTGACGAGGTCTTGTACTACATGTTACCATAGTCCATGGGGTAAGATGGACTTCTCTAGTATACATAAATACCTTCTGTACCAAACTACAAACAACTACCTTAGAATAGCAATCTTATACCTATACATCTTACCAGTTCAAATTCTCATTACTTAATTGCTATATTCCTTTATTTTTTTTTGGGACTTACCGAGCGCTAGTTCGCTGACGACATTCCTGTCTATTTCTTTCTTTGGAATGTTCTTCAGAAGGATGGGACTCTCAGAGGATCAAGCCCAGCCAGGAGGACGTGGACCAGTTCACCGAGCAACAGGACTTCTAGTTCACCTTGTACTTATTTCAGTTTGTATGCCATTGTTTAGGTATTGCTTTATATCATTGTACTTGTAGGGTTCCTAGGCACACTATAGAGGTCTCACAAGGCATCAACCATGCCAATTTAAAATTTTACGGGTGCCGAGAAACCCTAACACGGATCGTTGACTAGAAGTTTAGGCGATATACGAATCTAGTTAACAACTTAACTAAAGATAAGAAGCTACAACCTTTGTAGATCCGGATATCCACTTCCTTGGCTCCACGTAGGCGTCCTCTCCCTGTCCATCTCGAATCCCGGACTCAATCGTCGGTTTGATCGGAGAAATGGGCGGACTAGGTCGTCGGCTTCGTGCCGAAGATGATCTACGTCGAGGCATCACAAGTTCAAGCTCCGACTTCATAAATTTGTGAAACTTGTGAAGAAAACACCCAAAACAACTTGGCAAGAAGTAGAGGGTGAAGAAATAGGAGGTGGGTTCACTTTGGAATTGGATTTCTCACTTTAGAACTCAAGTTGCCATTGATGGCATCAAGCTTTCTTGAAGAAGAAGATGATGAAGAAGAAGAAAGAATATGATAAGTGTTGAATTAAAATGAAAAATAATTCAATACTTATCATAAGCTAACCATAGTTGAGTGTAGAGAATAGACCATGGTTACTTGGATGGGTTAGGGTTAAGCATGAAGACAAGAATGGTTAAGAAGTCAAAGCTTCATGAAGCTTCAACTAGAAACAAACATAGCCACCATTCTTATCTAAATCTTTTCCAAATAAATAAACAAATAAATAAATGAAAAAGCAAAAACCCTAATCATCTCTTAACCATGGTTTAATCCTTTACACTTAACCACATGATCAAGTATCATCAAACATGATACAAATATGTGCACAAAAATATATCACATATACAATGTGCATCAAGTGAGAAAATCCTTTTAAAATGAACCAATACTAGTTAATGCAAAGTAATATATCAAATATATAATTATACATTAAATCATTAAATCAACACTTGATTTAACGATCCGGTCATATCGCATATAACCGACTAGTATCCTATGTATCGGCTTATCGAACCAATCCTTGATTCGATATCTAGGTTATATCGCATATAACCAATCGATACATTCATCGCGAGAATTGAATACGGTATCACATACACGCATCATTCTCGGTCCCGCACATATTTCATATGCGCTCCTATTTCGTTTCGCTTGAGCCAGGAAACCTCTGTGTAGGACTCTAAAGACTCGTCAATACGCCGGTAGCAGATGATGATCATATCAAGCACCCACAAGCCGCAAGCGGTCTTCTAAACGTAACGGCCATCCGGGTATTGAGCGATCAGAAGATCGACGAGCTAGCCCGCTCACACTCCTGTGAATCCAACCAGTAACACTTACCGTACAGTCCGGTCTGTTCGTCTGATATGTCGCATATCAAGTCTAGGGGTGGTAAACGTCAGACCCCAATAACCGATAAGTCGTGCCGATGTGAGGCTCATAACGGGTCGAGAAACTACTGGTAACACTTACCAGCAAATCTCTGATCAGCCCTGGCCAGGGACTTCCCTGTTACGGCCAATCGAGCACAGCGCAACATCAACCCCCAATACCGGGAGAGACGAAACCCCTCCTATCGCTCATTGCCTCCATGTGACTCGGGACTGTACCCAAAGACCACCGTTTTGCACGCCCTCATGGACGTGGTAAGGTGGAGATCAAAGCACAGTGGGAATCACACAAGACTCTATGACGATCTTGGGTCTACAGACTAACCTGTACAAGTGTCACCTGAGAACTGCCATCTGACGTGAGGTATAATACCATCTGGGAGTTCTCGGCGAGTCCGTCCAGTGTACCCAGTCTCCACTGAGCACCCGTATACCATCTCTGATGTCAAACACCAATGGACATGGGATCATCCATCGCCCATCTCATGGGTCGAGAAGCGTATACGCTAGTCTACACTGGTATATCGATGCCCTGTCTCGATACACCTACGACTAGGGATCTTGAAGGATGTACCTATAGACTACCATGTCCCCACTAGTATGATCTGCATCATAGTCCAGGTAGTCAAGTACACATCCTAAGGGCTTTATCAACATGTAACTATAAGACAGTTTAAAGAGACAAGTGTACATGTTAAGATAAAGAGTAACCAGATAGCATACTATCATATCGAGCAAGAAAGTCATCTCTATATATGTCCAAGCATCCAATATAATATACATCATCTGTACAATACTGGCCTCTAGGGCATACATACAACTAACAATCTCCCACTTGCACTAGGGCCAGCTGCTGTAGTATCGCATACCGAGCATCCCGAAGAGTCTCTCAAACTGTATCTGGGGAATGGCCTTCGTGAGTGGATCCGTCGTGTTGTTCTTCGTGTCAAGCCTCCTGACCTCGATCTCCCGGCGATCAACTATCTCCCGGATCAGGTGATACCGCCTCAGAATATGCCTGGATCGCTGATGGGACCTGGGTTCCTTGGCCAAAGCCACCGCTCCATTGTTATCGCAATACAAAGGTATTGGATGCTCAATGGATGGAACCACTCCAAGTTCAGTAATGAACTTCTTGATCCAGACAGCCTCTTTGGCAGCATCGTTGGCAGCGATGTATTCAGCCTCCATCGTCGAGTCTGCCACGGTTTCCTGCTTGGAACTCTTCCAGCTAACCGCCCCTCCGTAAAGGGTAAAGACAAATCCCGACTGCGACTTAGAGTCGTCCTTATCACTCTGGAAGCTCGAATCGGTAAAGGACTCCACCTGGAGTTCTCCGTTACCATACACCAAGAGCATCTCTTTAGTCCTTCGTAAGTACTTGAGAATGCTCTTCACAGCTGTCCAGTGACTCTCTCCAGGATCAACTTGATACCTGCTCACTACACTTAGTGAGTATGCTACATCGGGTCTGGTACATAGCATCGCATACATGATAGAGCCTACAGCCGAAGCATAGGGTATCCCTTGCATGCGAGCTCTCTCCAAATCAGTCTTGGGAGACATCTCTTTAGAGAGAGTGACTCCAGAGATCGTGGGCAAGTTCCCACACTTGGATTCTTCCATACTAAACCTCTTTAGTATGGTGTCAATGTACCTGGATTGGGACAATCCCAATATCCGTTTGGATCTATCTCTATAGATCCTAATTCCCAATATGCAGGAGGCATCACCAAGATCTTTCATTGAGAATCTTTGTGATAAGAAGAGCTTGACCGATTGCAGCATAGGAATATCATTTCCTATCAAGAGTATGTCGTCCACGTACAATACGAGGAAGACAACCTTACTCTCTGCCACCTTCTTGTAGATACAAGGTTCATCTGGGTTTTTGACGAAATCAAACTCTTTGATAACGACGTCAAAGCAGATGTTCCAACTCCGCGATGCTTGCTTTAATCCATAAATGGATTTAAGCAGCTTGCACACCTTCCCGCTGCTCCCACTGTCTACGAAGCCCTCTGGCTGAGTCATGTACACGCACTCTTCTAAATCACCATTTAGAAAGGCAGTCTTAACATCCATTTGCCAGATTTCGTAATCATGATATGCAGCGATGGCAAGCATGATCCGGATGGATTTAAGCATAGCCACTGGAGAAAAGGTTTCATCATAGTCCACACCTGGTCTTTGACGAAAACCCTTTGCTACAAGTCTAGCTTTGAAAGTCTCCACTTTCCCATCTACACCAAGTTTTTTCTTGAAGATCCACTTGCTCCCGATGGGTTTTACCCCTTCAGGAGCAACATCCAAAGTCCATACTTTGTTGGTGTACATGGATTCCATCTCGGACCGCATTGCATCCAGCCATTTCACTGAGTCCCTACTCGTGATGGCCTGCTCGAAGCTAGTTGGGTCATCATCCTCCATGATGCAATCCTCGCTCCCACCATCCATGAGAAAACCGTAGTATCTCTCAGGTTGGCGAGGAACCCTACTAGATCGGCGGAGAGGCTGAGGTTCATTGGGATCTACTGAATCCTTTGGTTCCACTAAATCTTCAGTTACGGTTTGTGTATCTGGAACTTCTTCCAGTTCTACCACTTTGCCACTAATTTTTTTTTCAAGGAATTCCTTTTCTAAAAAGGTGGCATATTGAGAAACAAACACCTTTTGTTCTTCAGCATGGGAGAAAAGATACCCTTGTGAATTCTTAGGATATCCCACAAACTTGCAAAGAACTGACCGTGCCTCGAGTTTGTCTGGATTTTGCCTCTTGACATAGGTCGGACAACCCCATATCTTAACTCGTTTAAAATATGGTCTCTTCCCACTCCATATCTCATATGGTGTGGTAGGTACAGATTTAGATGGAACTTGATTCAATAGGTATGTTGCTGTCTCCAGCGCATATCCCCAAAAGGAAATAGGTAACTCAGCTGTGCTCATCATAGAGCGCACCATATCTAATAGGGTGCGGTTTCTCCGTTCTGATACACCGTTGTGCTGTGGTGTATATGGAGGAGTCAGCTGAGAGAGAATCCCATTCTCTTTTAGGAAGTCCAGGAATTCATTGCTCAAGTATTCACCTCCTCGATCAGATCGAAGGATTTTAATACTTTTTCCGGTTTGGTTTTCGACTTCTTGTTTATATTCTCTAAATTTCTCAAAAGCTTCTGATTTGTGTTTCATCAGGAACACATATCCGAATCTAGAGAGATCGTCAGTGAATGTAATGAAGTACGAAGAACCATCCCTGGCATGTGTAGACATAGGACCGCATACATCACTATGTATCAGTCCCAAGAGTTCGGTAACTCTTTCTCCGTGTCCCGTAAACGGAGTTTTGGTCATCTTGCCTTTGAGACATGATTGGCAAGTGTCATAAGATGAAAATTCAAACGGATTTAAATATCCATCTTTATGCAACTTAGCTAGTCGTGTCGCATTGATGTGACCCAGTCTACAATGCCGCAAGAAGGATTCGTTCAGTTCAGAACTCTTCCTCTTGTGTGTGTTAGTTATGCTCAGAACTGTTGATTGATTTAGAACATAAATGCCATTGCATAACGTGCCTAATCCAACCAACTTTTGGTTACGGAAAATGTTCATAATCATTGTCCTGTAATACAAAATTATATCCCTCTTTACTTAGCAAAGAAACTGATATAATGTTGCATATCAGGTTCGGCATGTAATAGCATTCGTTCAGAACCAATGTATTACCAGTTGGTAATACAAAGTGATATTCCCCGACAGTCTTAGCTGCAACAATTGCACCATTTCCTACTCTAATGTCTTTATCACCTTCTCCAAGTTCTCTACCTTTTCTAAGCCCATGTAACTGATTACATATATGGGATCCTGACCCGGTATCTAATACCCAGGACGTAGGGCAAATGGAGAAACAGTTCTCTGTAACAAACACACCCGAAGAAAATGCATCAACATGTACTTTCTTCAATCGGGTGGCATGGGAATCCTGGTATTCCCCTATATCCTGTTCAGTCCTATAACTCTTATAAGAAAGAACGGAACCAACGTTCCCCAGCACAGTATAACATGCGGGTTCGGTCAATACATCCATATTATTATCTTGATTAAGGCATTAAATGGTCGCTACCTGGAGAGAGAGAGAAGAAAACACTTTAGCGTAAGCTCGTGCAAGATCAGATTGGTTATTATCTTATCTAATCAGGATGGCTCCCACTGGTTTTTATCAAATCTTCCTTCAAACCCTAAAAGGAAAGACTAGCCGGGATTAATTACACACTACAAGTTCGCCAATCTTTCAGCCAGGCCAGTGTCGGTACTTTGAGGGAGGTCCCCCGTGCTTTCGCACGAACCTAATTAATGTAAACCTCGTTTTCCCATAGGCGTAACCTCGTTAACACCTTTCTAGACACCTACTTGATCGGCTAATTGCAATGTGTAAAACTCTCCCGGGAGTAACTCTTACTCGCAGTGGGTATCGGGATCCAACTATCTCATAGAAGGTATGCAATCTCATTGCAAATTTTAACACTTGAAACTCCCGATAATATTTTGCCCCTAGCAGCTATATGACCTTAACATAGTCAACAAATCATAAGTGCTAGTCAAGTTCAACCCGTCATTTCCTGATTGAATTAAACCCACCCGCACGACCCTTAACATAGTCAACAAAGTCGCACGACTACCCTAATCCAATCTGCATCATATGCATAAGCAGATAAATACTGGTCAGCTACCGCACACTACGCCTTAACATAGTCAACAAACGTAGCACGAATACTAACTAGTACTTATCTGAAATGACGGAGGGCTACAACAGGTTTTTCTGAAAACCTATTGCGTAATGAACTTGATATCGTTGTAGAATCAAATGAAGTTTTGAAATGGAGTGATTTTGAGGCTTTTCTAGTTTTGCTAAAGGGGTCACTCCCGGTGAAGGGATCGTCGGCCCTTTCCTCGTCGAATGAGGTGCGGGATATATCATATATATCACTGTGCAAAGCAGAAACTATAGAAGCAATCAAAAGCAGACCGAGTATGTAGCATCTGCCAGTTATCGCTAAAGGAGTCACTCCCGGTGAAGGGATCTCGGTCCTTTCCTCATCGAATAAGGTGCAGGATATATCACATATACCGCTGTGCAAAGCAAGAACTGTAGCTACCTGTTTTTATTTAAAATTTGATTCTACAACATCTTAGGTTTCTTTTCTTTCATTAATCACATTAATGAAGTCCCATCATTTAAATACCTAAACATCACAGATAAATACGACGTACACTTATGCCATCCGCATTCGCCTCGATGTCCCCTCGTGCACCGTTAGGTTAGGTAACTAACGACAGAGCAGGGCAGGGCTAGTGCGGGTGCAAAACATAAGTAACGTCTATATAATATATCATATATACTATATAAAGTATCTATCACAGAACATCACATGATCACATCACAGATAACGCAGCAGAAGGAACATATGAAACATTGGATATACTAGGACGTCCGTGTTTTCAATACGAGCCAGTATAAAATACGGATTCCACGGTCGTGATGAATAGCCAATCCCACACCCCTAGACCCCTACGAGAGCGGCAAGCAACCCTGCCAATTCTAGGGTTAGGAGACCCGGACTCGACTCCTCGAGTTGGTCTCCCACTAGACCCCAGAACCCGGTTACTTGTGCTCCCCTCCTTGGGTCTATCCTAATGCGGAAAAGTAAATAATATACAAAAGGTGACAACTTCCGCAACCTGGAAGTGCCCCAAATAAAAGAATATTACTTACAAATTTTTACATGAATGAAAATGAAAAACACTCATCTCACATAAAAAAAAACCGGCTATTCAAACACGACAATCCAATATAACATATCCAGCAACACATAACATCACATGTCATCAACGTAAGTAAATATGCGCATCCCAATTGTCGTTGACATATAGCAACAAAACCGGCGATATCACATATTACACTTACGGTCACAGAAAAGAAAGTGTAAAACTACAACAATTGGAATCCGCAACCTCTTTAGACATTTCATGCCTAACACTTATAAACCCCGCATTTTAGTCCCATTATCGAAAACTCTTTTCAATATGAAATGAGACTAAACCGCTAGATTTATAACGTTCATACAGTTATCTCATAACTGTTTGTGAATTCCAATTATTGTATCCCATTCCGGATAAATAGAAAATATTAAACTTTCCGATCGAACATTCGAACACCCAAGTTTTCCCGAAACCGATCAACACATGAAATAAGTTCAAAGACATTCACTTCATGCCTCAGTACCAACGGTCCAGCCGTAGAAGGGTCAAGCCAACGCCTCACATGTGGCACGCCGTACTGCCCCAAACCCGAAGGTTCAAAGGGCAGTTCAAGACGGTCACATAATCGAGTTAAGGTTTGTTGTCTTCTAGAGGGACCATCGCGTTACTTGCACTACTCAGAACGTCTTTAAACCACGGAAAGATCCAACACTTGGAAATTTCCCGACAGGGGAAAAAGTGGGTATTTATATCCGGTCGAACTTTTTAACATATTCAAAAATATCCGGAAAACACATAGACAAAGTTTGATAATCCGATCGAAATACCGAGTCCCTAATACAACCCAGAAAACTCAACTCTTGAGTGATATTTAAAAATTCCCAGAAAATCCAGCATCAGAAAAGAGGAATTACTGTGCAAAAATTATAGGGTATTGTGACCATACGGCCGCGGAACCGCCGCAGAAGCCATGCTTCTGCCGCGGTTCCACGGTGGGTTGATGGAATTGGGTTGTCGAATTTCACAGTAACTCTTAGAAAGTCCTGCTGAATTTTCTGCATATTTTTAATTTGAAAAAAACCCAGTTTTTAAAAATTGTACAGAGAGCAACTTTGATATTAGGGTTTCGGTTCGATCGGACTTCAAACTCCGTCTACACTTCGCCTAAGGCTCTAGCTAGGCTCTGATACTACTGTAGGGTTTCTAGGCACACTATAGAGGTCTCACAAGGCATCAACCATGCCAATTTAAAATTTTACGGGTGCCGAGAAACCCTAACACGGATCGTTGACTAGAAGTTTAGGCGATATACGAATCTAGTTAACAACTTAACTAAAGATAAGAAGCTACAACCTTTGTAGATCCGGATATCCACTTCCTTGGGTCCACGTAGGCGTCCTCTCGCTGTCCATCTCGAATCCCGGACTCAATCGTCGGCTTGATCGGAGAAATGGGCGGACTAGGTCGTCGGCTTCGTGCTGAAGATGATCTACGTCGAGGCATCACAAGTTCAAGCTCCGACTTCACAAATTTGTGAAACTTGTGAAGAAAACACCCAAAACAACTTGGAAAGAGGTAGAGGGTGAAGAAATAGGAGGTGGGTTCACTTTGGAATTGGATTTCTCACTTTAGAACTCAAGTTGCCATTGATGGCATCAAGCTTTCTTGAAGAAGAAGATGATGAAGAAGAAGAAAGAATATGATAAGTGTTGAATTAAAATGAAAAATAATTCAATACTTATCATAAGCTAACCATAGTTGAGTGTAGAGAATAGACCATGGTTACTTGGATGGGTTAGGGTTAAGCATGAAGACAAGAATGGTTAAGAAGTTGAAGCTTCATGAAGCTTCAACTAGAAACAAACATAGCCACCATTCTTATCTAAATCTTTTCCAAATAAATAAACAAATAAATAAATGAAAAAGCAAAAATCCTAATCATCTCTTAACCATGGTTTAATCCTTTACACTTAACCACATGATCAAGTATCATCAAACATGATACAAATATGTGCACAAAAATATATCACATATACAATGTGCATCAAGTGAGAAAATCCTTTTAAAATGAACCAATACTATTTAATGCAAAGTAATATATCAAATATATAATTATACATTAAATCATTAAATCAACACTTGATTTAACGATCCGGTCATATCGCATATAACCGACTAGTATCCTATGTATCGGCTTATCGAACCAATCCTTGATTCGATATCTAGGTTATATCGCATATAACCAATCGATACATTCATCGCGAGAATTGAATACGGTATCACATACACGCATCATTCTCGGTCCCGCACATATTTCATATGCGCTCCTATTTCGTTTCGCTTGAGCCAGGAAACCTCTGTATAGGACTCTAAAGACTCGTCAATACGCCGGTAGCAGATGATGATCATATCAAGCACCCACAAGCCGCAAGCGGTCTGCTAAACGTAACGGCCATCCGGGTATTGAGCGATCAGAAGATCGACGAGCTAGCCCGCTCACACTCCTGTGAATCCAACCAGTAACACTTACCGTACAGTCCGGTCTGTTCGTCTGATATGTCGCATATCAAGTCTAGGGGTGGTAAACGTCAGACCCCAATAACCGATAAGTCGTGCCGATGTGAGGCTCATAACGGGTCGAGAAACTACTGGTAACACTTACCAGCAAATCTCTGATCAGTCCTGGCCAGGGACTTCCCTGTTACGGCCAATCGAGCACAGCGCAACATCAACCCCCAATACCGGGAGAGACGAAACCCCTCCTATCACTCATTGCCTCCATGTGACTCGGGACTGTACCCAAAGACCACCGTTTTGCACGCCCTCATGGACGTGGTAAGGTGGAGATCAAAGCACAGTGGGAATCACACAAGACTCTATGACGATCTTGGGTCTACAGACTAACCTGTACAAGTGTCACCTGAGAACTGCCATCTGACGTGAGGTATAATACCATCTGGGAGTTCTCGGCGAGTCCGTCCAGTATACCCAGTCTCCACTGAGCACCCGTATACCATCTCTGATGTCAAACACCAATGGACATGGGATCATCCATCGCCCATCTCATGGGTCGAGAAGCGTATATGCTAGTCTACACTGGTATATCGATGCCCTGTCTCGATACACCTACGACTAGGGACCTTGAAGGATGTACCTATAGACTACCATGTCCCCACTAGTATGATCTGCATCATAGTCCAGGTAGTCAAGTACATATCCTAAGGGCTTTATCAACATGTAACTATAAGACAGTTTAAAGAGACAAGTGTACATGTTAAGATAAAGAGTAACCAGATAGCATACTATCATATCGAGCAAGAAAGTCATCTCTATATATGTCCAAGCATCCAATATAATATACATCATCTGTACAATACTGGCCTCTAGGGCATACATACAACTAACAGTACTTTCCTTTTCAAAACAGTTGTATGTAAAGATGAATGTTAATAAAAGTTGCTGTTCATTTTATATCTCTTGTTATTCTTGTGCATTATATATATATATTGCTTAATTTACGCTTAACGTATTTATTTCTTAGTAAATACGTTGCGGGCCCGCCACATCTCCGCTTTCGTACACTGGGAAGCGGGGCGTGACATATTTTGTTGGCGGCCCTTGCAGGTCAAATCTGCTTGGAATCCTAATCAATATATATCATAAGAATTATAAGAATCGGCAACTATACATTCTTTACATTTTAAATTCCTTGAATCTATCTTAATCTTTCTTTTTCTATTAAGGTCATGGATTCTCCCAACAACACGAGTACCAACGTCAATAGAAACACTCCACCTTCTACTCTACCACCACCACCTACCATTGCAGCTTCCATCAACGAGCAAACAGTACTGCTTGAGGCGATCAAGAGCTTCTTGGAAGGTCAGCAGCAGACTGCTATTCTCATGCACCGCCCATAAGTCGAGGCACCCGGAATCAAACAATTCTGGGAACTGCACCCGAAACATTTCTCTGGAAAAGAGAGCCCACTGGAGGCAGGAGAATGGGCTCAGTCTATCGAAGATGATCTGGCAGCAGCATAAGTGTCAGAGATTGCTTGGGTGAGAGTTGCAAAGCTACAACTAACAGATAACGCAAGAATCTGGTGGAAGACTAAAGAAATCTGACTCGCCTAACCGATTTAATGGAAGACATTTCGCGATATGTTCGACGCGAAGTACTTCCCTGAGACTGCTCATTTTGACATGGAGCAGCAGTTCATCCACTTACAACAAGGCTTGATATGGAGCAAGTCTGTGGATGAATACGATGCTGAGTTTACCATGCTTAGCAGGTAAGATATTGTCTCAAAAATTCAATTTCCTGATTCACTCATTACACTGCTAACACAAGGTCATAACAGGTTCGCTGCACACCTCATCCTGACTGCTGAGATCCGGGCACGACGATTTCAGCAAGGGTTAGATCCAGAAATCCAAGTTGCACTCGCTACAAGGGATTTCCCAACCCATGTTCTCGCTTTGAAGGCTGCTCGACGCTATGAAGCAGTTGAGAAGAAGAAGGGCAGACCGCAGACTGCCAGTGTGAAACGCCCTGCCATACAGATGGTAGGAGGAGCCTCTTCTAGGACGACTTTTGCACCTAGGAACCGGGAGTAACATTTAACCGGCCCAGTCCAGACTTTTGCTTCTACTGCAAGAGGAACGGACACTTGGTGAAAGACTGCAGGCGTGCAAATAGCCCGTGTTTGGTTTATGGCGCATCCACTCACGCCATTGGAGCTTGTCCATATCATCTCAACCTAGCTCCATCACCTAAACCCGCGATCACAGTCCCGCAGCGGCCAGCTATTCAGGCTCCTGCACCTCGTCTTGCCCTACCAGTTCCACCTCTATGTGGACCTCCTGCACAGCCTCCTCATCAATTCCATCAGGCACGGAGGAACATGCCTCAAGGGCAGAGAAACATGCCTCAAGGGCAGAGGAATGTGCCTCCAGTAAGGAGGAATGTACCCCGACGTCAGGCTTTCACAATGACGGTTAAGGAAGCCGAGGCCACTGGCCAAGTTATCACTGCTAATTCCCAATCCTTTCATCTTTTCAATCCTTGTATACCTCTATATTTTTCCTGTATCTAAAACCAACCTCACACAACTTAGGTACTATACTAGTAGCCACCTTTCCTGCACTAGTACTGTTCGACACTGGAGCGTCACACTGCTTCATGTCCCAGCGATTTGTGAGAACATATGCGATACCCGTGAAGCCACCCATTTTAAGTTGGAATGTCAGTTTCATAAATGGAGTATTGAAGGCAACTATGGGATTGGATTAGTGTCCAGTTGTAGTTTGCGAACGAGAATTCTACACGAATTTTAAAGTAGTGGACATCCCAAACTTCGATGTTGTGTTGGGAATGGACTGGCTGGGAGTTTTCTATGCTACGATTGATTGCTGTCAAAGGAGGGTAGTATTTGAGATACCAGATCACCCAGTCTTTTACTTCAAGAGTGGACATAGAAATTTGGAACCAAGAATTTTCCGTGCCAAGCCAAAGAATATGGAAGTGTTTACTCTACAGGTGGAAGAAGAAAAGCCAGAGGAAGTTTGAGAGTTTGAGAATGTGTTTCCTGAAGATATAACAGGTTTGCCTCCCGATCGATCTCTTGAATTCAGCATTGATATACTACATGGTGCGCAACCGGTAATCAAAACTCCGTATCGATTAGGTCCTGAAGGATTGAAGGAGATCCGTACTTAGTTGGACGAACTTCTGAAGAAAGGTTGGATTCGTCCCAGTAGTTCAAGTTGGGGATCTCCAGTTTTGCTTGTGAAGAAAAAAGAAGGTTCATACAAGATGTATGTAGATTACCGAGCTCTGAACGAAGTGACAATTAAGAGCAAGTATCCACTACCACGCATCGATGATCTTTTTTATCAGCTAAGTGGGTCTTGTGTATTCTCAAAACTAGATTTTCATTCGGGTTATCATCAGGTGAAGGTCAAAGAGTCCGATATTACGAAGACGACATTCAGGACTCGCTATGGTCATTACGAATATCTTGTGATGCCATTTGGAGTGACCAAGCACCTGCTATATTCATGAATCTGATGAACCAAGTTTTTCGAGAGTACTTAGACGGGTTCGTTGTTATTTTCATCGACGACATCTTGGTGTAATCAAAGAATCGGAAAGAGAATGCCGAGCATTTACAGATTGTCCTGGAGACATTGCGACAACATCAACTCTATGCCAAGTACAACAATTGTAAATTTTGGCTATATCAAGTCGGATTTCTCGGACATATCGTTTCAGGCGAAAGAATCTCAGTAGATCCAGCTAAGGTGTCAGCTGTCAGTGAATGGCCGACACTAAAGACGATTGTTCCCGCCAAAAATTTCTGCGCAAAAGAGCCCAAGGTATCAAATGGCAGTGATACGCTTAAGAAAATGGGAACCAGTATCTTCCGGGCTGTTTTTTGACAAACTCCCGAATGAGAAACAGATAAATTCTGATGGTATCGAAAGCGGCTCAAAAAACCCTTCGATTTGATATATTATGGACCTCGTAATTCATCCGGGATCAAAAGTTATGAGGAATTACGTGTCCACACGTGATGGGCTTTTAAGAACCCACTGGAGGAGTTAAAAAATATAATAAAAACTCAGAAAAGACCCCAATGGGGCATCACGTGCTCACATGTGACCATGGGTCACGTGCAGACACGTGATGGGCTTTTAAAGCCTCTAAAATAATGAATGGAATTTAATTCTAAAAGTCAGAAAATACCTCAACGAGGTATCACGTGCTTACACGTGACCAATGGTCACGTGTTGACACGTGATGGTTAAAACTGAAACATAAATAAGCGGCTGAGAAAGGAACCCAATTGGGGGTCACGTGCTCACACGTGACTGGCTTTAAAAGCCTTATAATTTAATAGAATTAAATTCTAAAAGTTTCTGAATCTTTCCAAATGGAAAAGGGTCATGGGGAACCGTTGGATTAAAAATCCAATGGTGATTAAAAATCACCAATTTATGGAAAAATCTTGGACTTGGAAAGATTTCCCCCCTAAATCTGACCGAGATAACAAATAGAATATCTTTGGATTTAAAATCCAATGGTGAATAAAATTCACTTAACAATCTAAAGGCCCAGATTAATGATGAATGCAAATCAAATCTCTCAACATACAAATCAAATCTCTCAATGAGAGATTTGCTTAACAAATTGATTCTCTTCCTTCTCCTATAAATAGGAGCCAAGAAGAGAAGAGAGGGGGGATCTACTTTTTTGAGAGAAAAACAGAGAGAGGAGAATTTAATTCTCAAGAGGGAAGAAAAGAAAGGAGAATTTAATTCTCAACAAAGAAAACCCTAGGTAAGAAAAGGGAAAAAGATAAACTTCAAACAGAGAATTTAATTCTCAAAATCCAAGAGTTTAACTCTTATACAAAAAAGAACTTAGTTCTTCTTCTGGTTGAAGATCTGCACAGAGCACATCTCCCCATAACTTGAGAATTTAATTCTCATCGGGTCGAGATCCTGCCATGCAGATCCTAAACTTAGAAGGGGAATTGAGTTTTGAGAATTAATTCTCCTAAAACAAAATTAGGGTTTAACCCTAATCAAGAATTTAATTCTTTTACATATCTGGGAATTTAATTCCTTTGAAAAGAAATCAGGGTTTCATCCTAAATAAGAATTCAATTCTTAAAAGATCTCTGTTCATGAAAAGAACTAAGGTCACGTGCCCCCACGTGACCCTTGAAAAGATCCCCTGCAAAGAACTTTGAAGCATCACCCCACGTGCTCCCACATGACCCTCATTATATATGGAACAAAAGTAAAGGCAGAAACAATTCTGGGCGCTCTCACGTGTTACCACGTGACCCCTAATAAATGTTCTAATAAATCAGGGCATGATTATACATCACGTGCCCACACGTGATGGCTATGAAAATTAAAAGTGTTTAACACTTGTTTGCAGAACAAAATAAAGGGGATCTGGCCCCACTTTTTGATGCCATCACGTGCTCCCACGTGACTCTCAAAACGCAGAAAGAAAGATCAATGGAAATGAAGGCTTTGGGCGCTCTCACGTGTTTACCACGTGACCCCTTAGCAAACGTTCTAACAGTCAGCGCATAAATCCCCATCACGTGTCAACACGTGATGCTCGAAATAAAAAGGGAAAGTGTTTAACACTTATTCACAGATTTGAGGATAAAACAAAGGAGATGTGGCTCCGCATTTAGGGCGCCCTCACGTGTCACCACGTGACCCCTAATAAGCATTCCAACAGACCAGAGCGGGGGCCTCCATCACGTGCTCACACGTGATGGCCGTCAGAATTAAAAGAGTTAAAACACTGATCTGCAGAATAAGATAAGGGAAATCAGGGCGCTCTCACGTGTCCACACGTGACCCCTCTCCCCTTAGTGTTTAACACTAATCCGAAGACTTTGTCCTCAGTGTTTAACACTGATTTTCTTAGTGTTTAACACTAGTTTGGAAAACTCAATTTGCAGTGTTTAACACTGATTTGCTTAGTGTTTAACACTAATTTGAAAACACTGTTCCCAGTGTTTAACACTGATTTGCTTAGTGTTTAACACTAATTTGAAAACACTGATTATCTTTTAGTGTTTAACACTAACTTGTTAATCTTATTCCCAGTGTTCAACACTGTTGACCTCTAGTGTTTAACACTAGCTTTAGCCCAATTGGCTAAGTTTCTAGAGGCAAAGCCTCTCCTTCAATGGACCAACAGAGAGCCAATATTTCGAATATAATTGGACTTAGCCCAAACTGGCCATAAGTCCTCAAATCATCTTGAACTGAGCACATCTGCTCTTTCAACCAACTCATTGGTTCAAGGGTACATCTCTGAACTCCTCTGATATTTGGCGTTGTAATCCTTCAACGTCTTCAGAGAGGTGACGGGTCCCGACAACCACACATTAATATGGACTGTGGGGTCCTTAAACTCATGGACTAATGCGTCCTTAAACTAACATTTGTCCCCAAAACGGGAATGATAGACCACCATGTCCCTAAACTGGAGATAGACCACCATGTCCCTAAACTGGAACAATAGAGCCCCCAAATGCTCTTTTGTCGGATCTAAACGATACTG
Source organism: Agapanthus africanus (assembly GCA_030015575.1). Taxonomy (NCBI): domain Eukaryota; kingdom Viridiplantae; phylum Streptophyta; class Magnoliopsida; order Asparagales; family Amaryllidaceae; genus Agapanthus; species Agapanthus africanus. The sequence continues at coordinate 854,319,045 of JASDDO010000024.1, forward strand.
TTAAGTTGATCTTAGTCTGGCAATTAGGCTAACATATCCTTAACAAACGTTTAAGTTGATCTTAGCCTCAAATATGGCTAACGTGTCCTTAAACTAACATCCGTCCCCAAAATGGGAATGTTGGACCACTATGTCCCTAAACTGGAACAATAGAGCTCCCAAATGCTCTTTTGTCGGATCTAAACGATCCCGTTTAAGTTGATCTTAGCCTCAAATATGGCTAACGTATGCTTAAACCTTCAAACAGACTTTAGTCCCAAATTGGACTATAAATCCCCCAATCAACTTTGGTTCAAGGGTACATCTCTGAACTCCTCTGACATCTGTCGTTGTAATCCTTCAACGTCGTCAGAGAGGTGTTGGGTTCCGACGGCCATACATTTAATGGACCACTATGTCCCTAAACTGGAACATTAGAGCCTAAATGCTCTTTTGTCGGATCTAAACGATCCCGTTAAGTTGATCTTAGTCTCAAACTGGACTAACGTATCCTTAACAAACGTTTAAGTTGATCTTAGCCTCAAATATGGCTAACGTATCCTCAAACCAAAACCCCAAACCCAAATCTAAGAAAATATGGATTTGGACTAATCCACGTCCTACGGGCGACAACATAAATTAGTCTCCGTATACAATCCACGGGCAACCACAAACAAAACAAAACACCCACGACACGAAGTGACCAGCTGGAGAAGGAGAAAGTTGTTGCCGCGATGCGGTAGCGTAATTAACTACAGGGGCTTGCGCCTGCAGGGAAGAGCGTCCCCACAATCAAAAACCCCTCAAGCGAGGGGGAATCTGACGAAGTCTGCTACATCGGACGCATCCGTCTAAACCTCCGATACACAGTGCCATAAATCAACTTGGCATCTTCGGAGAGGTAGACGGATAGCACCAATTAGCATCTGCCCCGAACCTCAGGCTAGACGCCCATGTCTCGGCCGCCTTTCGGAGGGGAACAGATTCTGGCACGCCCGGTGGGACCTTTTCCTCTTTCCACTCCACACTTCGTGTGTCGTGTTCGCGAATGAATCACGATTTATTGTGGTTGCCTGTGGATTCGAGGTACTAAGATTTGGTGTCTTGCTCCGTGCAGAAAACAGAAGATCAATGGCTTCAAACTGCACTACCTGCAACTGCAACTCTCGCTCGGTCCTTGCTGGAGGAGTGACTTATGGGCCCCAAGCGGCCTCCCTTTTCAAGATGCCAGTGGAGCAGGTAACTCAGGCCACCACTGGATTGTTCTTCGGGACCATGCTCCCACCGTTGAGCTTCAATGCCACAATGACGTTGCAAGAAGCCCCAAAGAAGTCAGTCTTTGATCGGCTCACCACTGCCGCGGCCCCTCTCAACGGGTCGCCCAACTTCAATACCTCAGTTTTCAACAGACTGGGCCAGAACGTCTGCAAACCCGCGATACCCGAAGCTGCCATCCCAAAGCGGATAGCTATCCCGGCTCAAGCAGACGAAATCATTGGAAAGGCTCCTCCTTCCAAGAAGTCAGTTTTTACGAGGCTGGCCATTCCGGTTGCTGCTCCAGGCGAGGTCCTCAAAGCTGCTTCCCCTGCTCAGAGGGGGCATGAAGAAGCTTATCTAACAACGGAAGTGATCTCATCCGCACGACATGCTCGACGTCGCCACTGGCACCGAGTAAGAAAGGCTGGGGGCATCTCTCCGTCTGGACTTACTCCACCGGCTCCAACGGTGGAGACCGATGCTACTGTTTCAATCGGGAACAGCTTTGAATTGCTGAACACGGTGCGCAGAAACTCTCCTACCGCCGTACTAAAAAGATCCCCTCCTCCGGTGGGAAATGTTGCAGGAGCCAAGCCAGAACAGTCCTCTCAACGGCTATCCTCTGAAATTTACAAGGTCTGGCGTCAAGTCCAAGACTCCGCGATGGATCAAGACTATCTCCGCCGACAGAAAAAGATGAAAGTTCGGCAGGAGAAAGACTACTCTGTCAGACCAGAAAAAGCAACAGCTACTCGGGTACCCACTGCGACGGCTCCCTCAACGTCAATCACTCAAAAGAAAAGGAGGCCGCAAAAAGCCCCTGTGAATATAGTGAACCGTAAAAGCGCTGAGCCCAAACGCCCCAAGTCTGGGGGCATGGTGGTGCACACCGTATACATGGCTTCCGGAAAGGAGGAAAACCGTGCTTCGACGGGTCACCGACCGCTCACCCGATCAGTGACGAAAGCCCAGGAGCAGCAACAGAAGCTTCAGGAGATGATGACTACAATGGCCGCACTCACCGGGCCAAAAGAAAGCCCGGAGGCATCATCAGAACAGCGTCACGAACAAGAAACCGATGATGACTTCTTACGCAGAGTCCTCGAAAAGAATGACAAAGAAGCCGCAGAGCAAGCGGCTAACATAAAACAAATGGCGCTCCTCTTCCAAGATATGGTAGGGATGATGTTACAGCCGGACCCTCCAGCTGAAGAACCTCCGATCATTATTGAAGACGATAAAGAGGAGACATCTAATCCTCCGCCGGCTCTTTCTGCAGCCAAGGAGGAGACCATTTCCAAGGCCGCACTGGATGACCATATAGCTCAGCAAATACGAGCTCACCAGGCAAATGAAGCGGCTGGGAAAATTGCTAGAACCGGACGACCCTACCCGGGCTGGTATGACCAAATTAGTTACCCGCCAGGATATACGATCCCTAAGTTCCACGTATATAAGGGGACGGGAAATCCGCATCAGCATGTCGCTCAATTCAGGGCCTTATGCGGCAATACTGGAGGCGACGATAAACTGTTGCTTCGCCAATTCGTCGGCAGCTTAGCAGAAACGGCCTTTGAGTGGTATTCGGAGCTACCTAACGACTCTGTCAAAACATTCGCGGAGATGGAGCTACTATTTACACAAAGATTCGCGAGTGCTAGTGAACGCACCCCGATAACAGCACTGATAAATGCCAGGATAAGGCCCGGCGAAACATGGGTCCAATACGCAACACGATGGCGGAACCTATGGTCAAAATGCGAACAACGCATAGAAGAGGCACCTGCGGTAGGCATGTTCGTGGGCACTCTTGATCCGCAAACGACCATCTCCCAATTCATGATGTTCTTCAAGCCGACCACCTTCCAGGCCTTGATTGACAAGCTGGCCCAAATGGACCAGATGGGCCATAGGCCTTCCTCTTCAAAGACGGATCCTCGGCATGAAAAGGGGAAAGGGAAAGCAACTTTCGTCGCTAATACTCAACAACAGCCGAGTAACCCGAGACCGTTTTGTCGTCAAAACAACAAGCCGCGATACCTCAATGAGAAGTTGAAACGTCCTTACTCGTTTCCCAAAGATAAAACAAAGAGATTGTTCGAGCTAGCAGTGCGCAGCGGGCTCATCACTCTGCCAGATCCAAAACGTACATTGCAACCAGGTGACGTTAACAATCCTAACTATTGTCCCTACCACAGAGTAATAAGTCACCCACTCGAAAATTGCTACGTCTTCAGAAACTGGGTTGAAGACCAATACCAACAGGGCAAGTTCGCGCTGCCCGAAAAGTGGAAAGTAAAGCCGCCACAACAACATGCTCCGAAAAAGGTGGATATGCCGGGGGCATCATGCTCATTCATAAGGAAAGCCCCATAGACCGAAAAGTCAGTAAACTAGAGATTCGCCTCAAATACGGCGACGGTGGACCGAAACGTCCTTAAACTAACAATGGACCGCAATGTCCTAAAACTTGCAAATGACCGAAACGTCGTTAAACTACTCCCAACCCGCAGCATTTTCAGGCTGACGTGGTAAAAAAAAAAACGGTATGTCTGTAAGCAAAATGGGCACGGATGAAAACCCGAAAGGGCTCCGTAAGTAAAAACAGCAGGGCTACCGGCGAGTGTTCGTGAAAACCCGAAAGGGCGCGACCTCGTTAAAAAAAAAAAGAAAAAGAAAAAAAAAAAGAAAAAAACGGTATGTCCATAAGCAAAATGGGCACGGATGAAAACCCGAAAGGGCTCCGTGAGTAAAAACAGCAGGGCTACCGGCGAGTGTTCGTGAAAACCCGAAAGGGCGCGACCTCGTTTAAAAAAAGAAAAAAAAGAAAAAAAAGAGAAAAAGGGGAAAGAAAAAGAATTAAAAAAAACGGTATGTCCATAAGTAAAGTGGGCACGGATGAAAACCCGAAAGGGCTCCGTGAGTAAAAACAGCAGGGCTACCGGCGAGTGTTTGTGAAAACCTGAAAGGGCGCGACCTCGTTAAAAGACACTTACAGGGTCCTCTCGACCTTGTAAGGAGAAACCACCCACGTGAGATCCTTACGACTCACAAGGGAGCAACACACTTAGGGATCCTCACGATTCCTAAGGAGAAATTACACTTGCGAGATCCTCACGACTCGTAAGGAGAACTCTCTTATGGGACCCTCACGGCTCATAAGATTTGAAAGTCTTAAGTTACAGAGACCTGAACCTGTTCTTAAGCAACCCCCACAACCTTTTGGCCCTACAAGCGGCTCAATACTTACCCTTGTATACAATCCACGGGCACGAATAAACATTTCCCTAACCAAGTCCCACCCGTGACTGGGGATATGTCCATACGGTGAACAACCCTTATAAGTCCTCTCGACTTGTAAAGAGAAAACCCTTTTGTAAGATCCTTACGACTTACAGGGGAACATACACTTAGGAATCCTCACGATTTCTAAGGAGAAAACACACCTACGAGATCCTCACGACTTGTAGGGAGAAATACCTTTGTGAGACCCTTACGGCTCATGAAGTCAAAAGCCTTAGCCGACAGGACCCTTAACCCTGTTTACTAAGCCACCTTTGTTCAACATCGACAGAGGCAAATGATGATTCGCTCCTGGCAATATCCCAGTTGCAGCGATGCAGATGCCTAAACCGGTATCAAATTCCAAGTCCTTTCATGGCAAATGATGATTCGCTCCTGGCTATATTCCAGTCGCAGCGATGCTGATGCTGAGATTGGCACCAGATTCCAAGTTCCACACTCGTGAGAAAAAATCAGCGAGCCAAAAAAAAATGCATACGAAATAGCCGAAATGATGGGGCAACTTGCAAACAAAATCAGCAAGTAAAAATGTATGCATGAAAAATAGCCGAAATGATTGGGCAACTCGCAATAAAAAGCAGCGAGTAAATAGAAAAATAGCCGAAATGATTGGGCACCGCGAAAAATAGCCGAAATGATTGGGCAATCGCGATTTTCACGATATAAAAAGCTGAAATGATAGAGCATCGCGGAAAGAATAAAAAAAATGAAAGAATGAAACTTTTTGCCCTACAGGTGAAATCACATCGATCCCTATATACAATCCAGGGGCACAGATAAAAAGGGAACCATACCTTCCCAACAGGCTCCATCAGAAAGCGGAGCCAAATCTCGACGGTTAATAGACAACCTAGAGACAATCTCGACATTTATCGCAATATTGCAGACATAATGTCAACAAACGAAGCAAAAATAAAATCTCGAGCTTCAGGGTCTCGACGTCAACATCGACAACTTAGAGATCACCAACGGCGTTTCTCCTCATTCCAGCCGAATGCAGACGTGACGTCAACAATCGACCTCAGAGTCGCAACGAAACGGAACCATTGCAAAGTCCTTAGTTCCAAATTTCAAATGGCCACATCTACAGCCTGGAGACCAACAACGGTGTGCCTCCTCATTCCAGCAGTACACAGATGTTACACCATCAAGCGGAGCGATGGCAAAATCCTAACTCCGCCTTAGCATTCGTCTCATTACAGCAGACGCAATGTTAACATCGGCGTTCCTTCGCAGTCCAGCAGGATGTACATGCAAAGCTAATAAAAGACCCCATGGTCAGCAAAGCAGAGTGATGGCAAAATCCCAGCTCCACCTCAGCACTCGTCTCGTCACAGCGGACACATCATCAAGCAAAGCGGAACAGCGGCAACTCCCAGTTCCATGACTCGACGATGTACTCCCACAGAGAGTCAAATCCCAACTCCGTGAAATGCGGATATAATCAACAAAATTCCTGGTTACGTGGAACGCGGATAACGTCACTCTTTGACCCCGTGGAAAACGTCCAGAGTGGATCCTGGTCCTCGCAGAGCACGGCAGTGAACCTGTGTGAAGCATCCAGAGCGGAGCCTAGTCCTCGCCGAACACGGCAGTGAACCTGTGTGAAGCATCTAGTGCAAAATTCCTGGTTACGTGGAACGCGGATAACGTCACTCTTTGACCCCGTGGAAAACGTCCAGAGCGGATCCTGGTCCTCGCAGAGCACGGCAGTGAACCCGTATGAAGCATCCAGAGCGGAGCCTAGTCCTCGCCGAACACGGCAGTGAACCCGTGTGAAGCATCTAGTGCAAAATTCCTGGTTACGTGGAACGCGGATAACGTCACTCTTTGACCCCGTGGAAAACGTCCAGAGCGGATCCTGGTCCTCGCAGAACACGGCAGTGAACCCGTGCGAAGCATCCAGAGCGGAGCCTACTCCTCGCCTAACGCGGCAGTGAACCCGTGTGAAGCATCTAGTGCAAAATTCCTGGTCACGTGGAACGCGGATAACGTCACTCTTTGACCTCGTGGAAAACGTCCAGAGCGGATCCTGGTCCTCCCAGAACATGGCAGTGAACCCGTGTGAAGCATCCAGAGCGGAGCCTAGTCCTCGCTTAACGCGGCAATGAAACCGTGTGAAGCATCTAGTGCAAAATTCCTGGTTACGTGGAACGCGGATAACGTCACTCTTTGACCCCGTGGAAAACGTCCAGAGCGGATCCTGGTCCTCGCAGAGCACGGCAGTGAACCCGTGTGAAGCATCCAGAGCGGAGCCTAGTTCTCGCCTAACGCTGCAGTGAAACCGTGTGAAGCATCTAGTGCAAAATTCCTGGTCACGTGGAACGCGGATAACGTCACTCTTTGACCCCGTGGAAAACGTCCAGAGCGAATCCTGGTCCTCGCAGAGCACGGCAGTGAACCCGTGTGAAGCATCCAGAGCGGAGCCTAGTCCTCGCCTAACGCGGCAGTGAACCCGTGTGAAGCATCTAGTGCAAAATTCCTGGTCACGTGGAACGCGGATAACGTCACTCTTTGACCCCGTGGAAAACGTCCAGAGCGGATCCTGGTCCTCGCAGAACATGGCAGTGAACCCGTGTGAAGCATCCAGAGCGGAGCTAGTCCTCGCCTAACGCGGCAATGAAACCGTGTGAAGCATCTAGTGCAAAATTCCTGGTTACGTGGAACGCGGATAACGTCACTCTTTGACCCCGTGGAAAACGTCCAGAGCGGATCCTGGTCCTCGCAGAGCACGGCAGTGAAACCGTGCGAAGCATCCAGAGCGGAGCCTAGTCCTCGCCTAACACGGCAGTGAACCCGTGTGAAGCATCTAGAGCAAAATTCCTGGTCACGTGGAACGCGGACAACGTCGCTCTTCGATCCCGTGGGAAACGTCTAGAGCGGATCCTGGTCCTCACACCAACATGGAGTGATCACCACCGCGACATTCGTCCCGATACAGCAGACGCGACACCAGCAAACGAAGCGAAGGCCAAATTCCTAGCTTCAGGGTCCTGACGGCAAGTCATATAAAGCCTGAAAGACAATCGGAGATCATCTCGCACCGGCTCGGAGTGGTCACCACCTCGACGATCGTCTCGATACAGCAAATGAAATGTCACCCCAGCGTTCTTCCCCCAGCAGGATTCAGAAGCGACAAAGCAAACGAAGCGAAGGCCAAATTCCTAGCTTCAACGTCTTGACGGTAAGTCATATAAAACCGGAAAGACAAACAGAGATCATCCCACATGGAGTGGTCACCACTACGACATTCGTCTCGATACAGCAGACGAAATGTCACTACAGCGTCCTTCCTCCAACATGATCCGGACACACCAAAGAAAACGAAGCGAAGGCCAAATTCCTAGCTTCAGGGTCTTAACGGTAAGTCATATAAAACCGGAAAGACAATCAGAGATCATCTCATACCAACATGGAGTGATCACCACCTCGACGTTCGTCTCGACACATCAGACGCAACATCACCGAAAGGAGTCACGGCAAAATCCCTGGTTCCAGAGCTCGACGGTTCACCAGCAACCTAGAGACAACCATGACATTCGTCTCGATACAGAGGACGCGATGCCAGCAAACGAAGCAAAGGCCAAATTCCTAGCTTCAGGGTCTTAACGGTAAGTCATATAAAGCCTGAAAGACAATCGAAGATCATCTCACACCAGCATAGAGTGAGCACCACCTCTACGTTCGTCTCGATACAGCAGACGAGATGTCAACTACAGCGTCCTTCCTCCAACAGGATTCGGACACACCAAAGCAAACGAAGCGAAGGCTAAATTCCTAGCTTCAACGTCTTAACGGCAAGTCATATAAAGCCTGAAAGACAATCGGAGATCATCTCGAACCAATGCGGAGTGGTCACCACCTCGACGTTCGTCTCGATACAGCAGACGCAACATCACCAAAAGGAGCCACGGCAAAATCCCTAGTTCCAAACCTCGACGGTTCATCAGCAACCTAGAGACAACCACGACATTCGTCTCGATACAGAGGACGCAATGCCAGCAAACGAAGCAAAGGCCAAATTCCTAGCTTCAGGGTCTTAACGGCAAGTCATATAAAGCCTGAAAGACTATCGGAGATCATCCCACACCAGCGCGGAGTGGTTATGACTCATCGGGGCTCTCCAAAATGAGCCTAACCTCAAGTAAAAAGCGGCATGGCAAATTCCTAGCACTTGCTCTTCCGACGGTCAAACTGCCAAGGAGGATTGCTTGAAGACGTCTTGTCCAGACCCCGAAGGGATCAGAGACACGGCAGTCGCAGGGCTACTCGAACAGAACGATTGCCTATCGAGGAATACATCAGCTCATGCGACGGTACGACGGCCAAAACCCTAAGTACCACAGACCCTAACGGACTTCTGTCGTAAAGAGCAGAGGTTAACTGTGACATTAGGATATTCTTGCGAGATCTGCTCGATTCGTTTCGACTTGTGAGGAAATTGATGTCTTTGCGAGAACTTCTCAATTCGTCTCGACTCGTGAGATAAAACCTTAGGCAGTAGGGATTAAAAAACCTGTTTCCTAAGCACTGGGATCCTGCAAGTCGGCCCAAAATGGTCTCTTGCATACTATCTACGGGTCTCACTCTCCGAAGTCGAATTTCGACAAGGAGGGGAACAACCGCTTACGGGTCCTCTCGACTCGTAAGAGGGAAAAATTCTCTCATAAGATCCTTACGACTTATAAGAGAAAACACACTTAGGAATCCTCACGACTCCTAAGGAGAAAATACACCTACGAGATTCTCTCGATCCGTAGGGAGAAAAGTCTTTATGAGACCCTCACGGCTCATAAAGTTGAAAAGTCTTAGGTGGCAGATCCTAACCCTGTCTCCTAAGCCATCACTGCCCTGCAAAGAGGTCAAGATGGACCATCTATGAGCCACACTCGCCAAAGCTACATGCCACTGAAATGGAAAAGCTACTCATGAGCATATAAACTACTTCACTCCAGAGTAAGATTTAAAGAGATAGAAGGGTGCGGCTCATGGAGTTAAGGGTTTGGAACTATATCTCTTAAGGGTCGAGATTTGAGTCAATGATAAATGACGACGCTTGTGTCCGCTCGTTATCTTCTCAGATCAAGATTCTGAAAGTAATCTACCAACCCGAAACTGGTCATACGCTATGCATTACTTTGCACTACTTCACCCACGTAAATACTTACGTGGGCAAAGTAGTGGGGGCCATTTGTTCCCGCCAAAAATTTCTGCGCAAAAGAGCCCAAGGTATCAAATGGCAGTGATACGCTTAAGAAAATGGGAACCAGTATCTTCCGGGCTGTTTTTTGACAAACTCCCGAATGAGAAACAGATAAATTCTGATGGTATCGAAAGCGGCTCGAAAAACCCTTCGATTTGATATATTATGGGCCTCGTAATTCATCCGGGATCAAAAGTTATGAGGAATTACGTGTCCACACGTGATGGGCTTTTAAGAACCCGCTGGAGGAGTTAAAAAATATAATAAAAACTCAGAAAAGACCCCAATGGGGCATCACGTGCTCACACGTGACCATGGGTCACGTGCAAACACGTGATGGGCTTTTAAAGCCTCTAAAATAATGAATGGAATTTAATTCTAAAAGTCAGAAAATACCTCAACGAGGTATCACGTGCTTATACGTGACCAATGGTCACGTGTTGACACGTGATGGTTAAAACTGAAACATAAATAAGCGGCTGAGAAAGGAACCCAATTGGGGGTCACGTGCTCACACGTGACTGGCTTTAAAAGCCTTATAATTTAATAGAATTAAATTCTAAAAGTTTCTGAATCTTTCCAAATGGAAAAGGGTCATGGGAAACCGTTGGATTAAAAATCCAAGGGTGATTAAAAATCACCAATTTATGGAAAAATCTTGGACTTGGAAAGATTTCCCCCCTAAATCTGACTGAGATAACAAATAGAATATCTTTGGATTTAAAATCCAATGGTGAATAAAATTCACTTAACAATCTAAAGGCCCAGATTAATGATGAATGCAAATCAAATCTCTCAACATACAAATCAAATCTCTCAATGAGAGATTTGCTAAACAAATTGATTCTCTTCCTTCTCCTATAAATAGGAGCCAAGAAGAGAAGAGAGGGGGGATCTACTTTTTTGAGAGAAAAACAGAGAGAGGAGAATTTAATTCTCAAAAGGGAAGAAAAGAAAGGAGAATTTAATTCTCAACAAAGAAAACCCTAGGTAAGAAAAGGGAAAAAGATAAACTTCAAACAAAGAATTTAATTCTCAAAATCCAAGAGTTTAACTCTTATACAAAAAAGAACTTAGTTCTTCTTCTGGTTGAAGATCTGCACAGAGCACATCTCCCAATAACTTGAGAATTTAATTCTCATCGGGTCGAGATCCTGCCATGCAGATCCTAAACTTAGAAGGGGAATTGAGTTTTGAGAATTAATTCTCCTAAAACAAAACTAGGGTTTAACCCTAATCAAGAATTTAATTCTTTTACATATCTGGGAATTTAATTCCTTTGAAAAGAAATCAGGGTTTCATCCTAAATAAGAATTCAATTCTTAAAAGATCTCTGTTCATGAAAAGAACTAGGGTCACGTGCCCCCACGTGACCCTTGAAAAGATCCCCTGCAAAGAACTTTGAAGCATCACCCCACGTGCTCCCACGTGACCCTCATTATATATGGAACAAAAGTAAAGGCAGAAACAATTCTGGGCGCTCTCACGTGTTACCACGTGACCCCTAATAAATGTTCTAATAAATCAGGGCATGATTATACATCACGTGCCCACACGTGATGGATATGAAAATTAAAAGTGTTTAACACTTGTTTGCAGAACAAAATAAAGGGGATCTGGCCCCACTTTTTGATGCCATCACGTGCTCCCACGTGACTCTCAAAACGCAGAAAGAAAGATCAATGGAAATGAAGGCTTTGGGCGCTCTCACGTGTTTACCACGTGACCCCTTAGCAAACGTTCTAACAGTCAGCGCATAAATCCCCATCACGTGTCAACACGTGATGCTCGAAATAAAAAGGGAAAGTGTTTAACACTTATTCACAGATTTGAGGATAAAACAAAGGAGATGTGGCTCCGCATTTAGGGCGCCCTCACGTGTCACCACGTGACCCCTAATGAGCATTCCAACAGACCAGAGCGGGGGCCTCCATCACGTGCTCACACGTGATGGCCGTCAGAATTAAAAGAGTTAAAACACTGATCTGCAGAATAAGATAAGGGAAATCAGGGCGCTCTCACGTGTCCACACGTGACCCCTCTCCCCTTAGTGTTTAACACTAATCCGAAGACTTTGTCCTCAGTGTTTAACACTGATTTTCTTAGTGTTTAACACTAGTTTGGAAAACTCTATTTGCAGTGTTTAACACCGATTTGCTTAGTGTTTAACACTAATTTGAAAACACTGTTCCCAGTGTTTAACACTGATTTGCTTAGTGTTTAACACTAATTTGAAAACACTGTTGCTAGTATTTAACACTGATTATCTTTTAGTGTTTAACACTAACTTGTTAATCTTATTCCCAGTGTTCAACACTGTTGACCTCTAGTGTTTAACACTAGCTTTAGCCCAATTGGCTAAGTTTCTAGAGGCAAAGCCTCTCCTTCAATGGACCAACAGAGAGCCAATATTTCGAATATAATTGGACTTAGCCCAAACTGGCCATAAGTCCTCAAATCAACTTGAACTGAGCACATCTGCTCTTTCAACCAACTCATTGGTTCAAGGGTACATCTCTGAACTCCTCTGATATTTGGCGTTGTAATCCTTCAACGTCTTCAGAGAGGTGACGGGTCCCGACAACCACACATTAATATGGACTGTGGGGTCCTTAAACTCATGGACTAATGCGTCCTTAAACTAACATTTGTCCCCAAAACGGGAATGATAGACCACCATGTCCCTAAACTGGAGATGGACCACCATGTCCCTAAACTGGAGTCGGATCTAAACGATCCTGTTAAGTTGATCTTAGTCTGGCAATTAGGCTAACATATCCTTAACAAACGTTTAAGTTGATCTTAGCCTCAAATATGGCTAACGTGTCCTTAAACTAACATCCGTCCCCAAAATGGGAATGTTGGACCACTATGTCCCTAAACTGGAACAATAGAGCTCCCAAATGCTCTTTTGTCGGATCTAAACGATCCCGTTTAAGTTGATCTTAGCCTCAAATATGGCTAACGTATGCTTAAACCTTCAAACAGACTTTAGTCCCAAATTGGACTATAAATCCCCCAATCAACTTTGGTTCAAGGGTACATCTCTGAACTCCTCTGACATCTGTCGTTGTAATCCTTCAACGTCGTCAGAGAGGTGATGGGTCCCGACGGCCATACATTTAATGGACCACTATGTCCCTAAACTGGAACATTAAAGCCTAAATGCTCTTTTGTCGGATCTAAACGATCCCGTTAAGTTGATCTTAGTCTCAAACTGGACTAACGTATCCTTAACAAACGTTTGAGTTGATCTTAGCCTCAAATATGGCTAACGTATCCTCAAACCAAAACCCCAAACCCAAATCTAAGAAAATATGGATTTGGACTAATCCACGTCCTACGGGCGACAACATAAATTAGTCTCCGTATACAATCCACGGGCAACCACAAACAAAACAAAACACCCACGACACGAAGTGACCAGCTGGAGAAGGAGAAAGTTGTTGCCGCGATGCGGTAGCGTAATTAACTGCAGGGGCTTGCGCCTGCAGGGAAGAGCGTCCCCACAATCAAAAACCCCTCAAGCGAGGGGGAATCTGACGAAGTCTGCTACATCGGACGCATCCGTCTAAACCTCCGATACACAGTGCCATAAATCAACTTGGCATCTTCGGAGAGGTAGACGGATAGCACCAATTAGCATCTGCCCCGAACCTCAGGCTAGACGCCCATGTCTCGGCCGCCTTTCGGAGGGGAACAGATTCTGGCACGCCCGGTGGGACCTTTTCCTCTTTCCACTCCACACTTCGTGTGTCGTGTTCGCGAATGAATCGCGATTTATTGTGGTTGCCTGTGGATTCGAGGTACTAAGATTTGGTGTCTTGCTCCGTGCAGAAAACAGAAGATCAATGGCTTCAAACTGCACTACCTGCAACTGCAACTCTCGCTCGGTCCTTGCTGGAGGAGTGACTTATGGGCCCCAAGCGGCCTCCCTTTTCAAGATGCCAGTGGAGCAGGTAACTCAGGCCACCACTGGATTGTTCTTCCGGACCATGCTCCCACCGTTGAGCTTCAATGCCACAATGACGTTGCAAGAAGCCCCAAAGAAGTCAGTCTTTGATCGGCTCACCACTGCCGTGGCCCCTCTCAACGGGTCGCCCAACTTCAATACCTCAGTTTTCAACAGACTGGGCCAGAATGTCTGCAAACCCGCGATACCCGAAGCTGCCATCCCAAAGCGGATAGCTATCCCGGCTCAAGCAGACGAAATCATTGGAAAGGCTCCTCCTTCCAAGAAGTCAGTTTTTACGAGGCTGGCCATTCCGGTTGCTGCTCCAGGCGAGGTCCTCAAAGCTGCTTCCCCTGCTCAGAGGGGGCATGAAGAAGCTTATCTAACAACGGAGGTGATCTCATCCGCACAACATGCTCGACGTCGCCACTGGCACCGAGTAAGAAAGGCTGGGGGCATCTCTCCGTCTGGACTTACTCCACCCGCTCCAACGGTGGAGACCGATGCTACTGTTTCAATCGGGAACAGCTTTGGGTTTGGGGGCTCAGGACCCGAATGGTACCAGGCTACTTCTATGGGGATCTTGGTACAGTCATCGCTTCCTCGTCAGATGGTGATTAAGGAAAAGCGGCCTCCGAACGAGTAAAAGGAAAACACGGAACAGAAGCCATCGCACCTGAAATCGAATAAAAGAAGACTGTCAAAAGCAAAGCCAGCAATATATATACATGCATGAACATGAAGACAAGTTGAAGAAAGCAACAGCAGACTCTTTTCATGGGACCATTGGCTACAAAATACATGGGCCCCACAGAATCAGGATGACGGCTCATTAATAATGAGACTAAGAAGTTGTAATAAGACAAAGGGGATATCCTCATTAAATAGGAAGTGGGTTTCAAGTGGCCCTGCACATCCCCTAGAAGACAAATCTACCTTGGACTCTACAACAAATCAAATGGGATCAAGGGAATTAAATTCCCACAGAAGACATCATTGCAAGCTTCTTCTTCATTGATTGATTACAGAAGGACAACTTAGGGCAAGGAGACCCTGAGAAGCCTCCATGGGAAGAACTCAGTTCTTCATAGGAATTAAATTCCTCATTAAGAAAAGGGAATTAAATTCCCAGAAACGTTTTTTCTGTGAACGGAGTTAAACTCCATGGATCATCATCTAAACCCTAAGAGATCTATTGTTGAAGGTTAAATGGTTTCATACTTTGGTTGAAAAACTTGAAGAAAAAATGGGTTCATATTCAAAAAGGGTAAAAACCCTTGTGTTGGATTTAAAATCCAGGGGAATGTGAGAGTTCATCATTCATCCAAGACCATTACCTGAAGGAAAAGGAGTCTTTTGAACAGAGTTGAACTCTGAAAAGGGTGTCAAGGAAGAAAACTAAGCTCTGGAAGAAGAGAATTAAATTCTCAGAAAAAGTTCTCAAAGGAAGAAGATGAGCAAAGTGGAGGCTCTTCTGAAGGGACATGGGCATTTATAGGATGTGATGGAGACGCTTCATCTCCCAAAATCCCTAGAGGAATCCAACGTTCACAAAAAGTGACAGCGTTACACTCACGTGCAGATACGTGAGAACAACGCTGTGGGGGCATTTGTTTCCTGATTTAAAACCAGGAAAGTTTACGAAGAAGGCATCACGTGCTAGCACGTGACCAGCAGTCACGTGTTGGCACGTGACATTTAAAAGCAGCGGCAAAGGCAGATTCAGCTCCTTGATTAAATCAAAGAAAAGGCTTCAGAAAGGGTCACGTGCTCACACGTGACCAGGGGTCATGTGTTGGCACGTGACAGTTGAACAGCGGCTAGAAAACAGAGAGCAGAAAGGAGAAGAAAGCTCGTTCCAGGGGGTCACGTGCCTACACGTGACCAAGGGTCACGTGGTCACACGTGACCGGCTTGCAAAGCCTCTCTATTTAACAGAATTAAATTCTGAAAAGCATTCAAATCTTTCCAAACGAGAATGATTATTTGGAACCGATTGGATTAAAGATTTAAAGGTGATTAAATATCACCTATTTATGGAAAAATCTTGAACTTGGAAAGATTTCCCCTTAAAATCTAACCGAAATAACAAAGGAATATCTTTGGATTTAAAATCCAATGGTGAATAAAATTCACCTAATAATCCAAAGGTCCAAATGAATGATGAATGCAAATCAAATCTCTAATGAATACAAATCAAATCTCTCAATGAAAGATTCACTAAAACTAATTGATTCTGCTCCTTCTCCTATAAATAGGAGCCAAGAGATATACAGAGACAGGGGGACAGATAGAGAGACATAGAGAGAGAGAAATATAGAGCCTTGAGACTTTGGAGGAATTTGATCTTCTGCAAAAGAAAACCTTAGGTAAGAAAAAAGAGAATTTAATTCTCAAAAGAGTTTAACTCTTATATTAAAAAGAAGAACTTAGTTTTTTCTCTAGTAGAGGATCTGCAAAATGCACATCTCCCCATGAATTGAGAATTTAATTCTCATTGGGTTGAGATCCTGCCATGCAGATCCAAAGAATAGAGGGGGAATGGGAGTTTGAGAATTTAATTCTCACAGAATTATAGGAATTTAATTCCTTTGAAACAGAATTAGGGTTTAACCCTATGTTATAGGAATTTAATTCTTTCAAAATGAACAGAACCAGGGTTTAGCCCTAGTTAAGAACTTAATTCTGTCAAAATAACAGAAATTTAATTCCCTTAAGAAAAGAAATTAGGGTTTAACCCTACTAAGAATATAATTCTTCAGAAGAAAACGGGAATTTAATTCCTCTAAAGTTTAGGGTTTAACCCTATGAACAGAACTTTAAAAACATGCAGAGTCACGTGCTACCACGTGACCCCTGCAAAGACCAACAGAATAGAACTTTGAAGCAGACATCTCACGTGTTACCACGTGACTCCTGAAGCACATAAAGGAACAGCGAAATAAACAGGGACTCTAGGGCGCCATCACGTGTTACTACGTGACCCCTAATGAGTATTTTAATAAACCAGAGCATGGGCCCCCATCACGTGCCCGCACGTGATGGCTTTCAGAGCTAAAAGTGTTAAACACTCATCTGTAGAACAAAACAAAGAGAAGAAGGGCGCTCTCACGTGCTACCACGTGACCCCTCTTGCCTTAGTGTTTAATACTAAATTGGAACCTCTGAATCCAGTGTTTAACATTGATTTGCCTTAGTATTCAACACTAATTGAAGAACTTTATTTGCAGTGTTTAACACTGAATTTCTTAGTGTTTAACACTAAATTAAATCTCTGTTAAACAGAGTTTAACATTAAATTTCTTAGTGTTCAACACTAAATTAAAATCTCTGTCACCAGTGTTTAACACTGATTATCTTAGTGTTTAAACACTAATTTAAAATCTCTGTCACCAGTGTTTAACACCGATTATCTTAGTGTTTAACACCAATTTGAGATCTCTGTTGCCAGTGTTTAACACTGATTTGTTTTAGTGTTTAACACTAATTTGAAAGCCTCTGTTGCTGGTGTTTAACACCAACTATCTTTTAGTGTTAAACACTAACTTGTCAATCTCATTCCCAGTGTTCAACACTGGTTGGTCTTTAGTGTTTAACACTAGCTTCAGCCCAATTGGCTAAATTCTAGAGGCAAAGCCTCTCCTTCAATGGACCAACAGAAAACCAATATTCTAAACATGATTGGACTTAGCCCAAGCTGGCCATAAGTCCTCAATTCAAACTTAACTGGGCTAATGGGCTCATAACATAATTAATTGGTCTTGGTCCCAAATTGGGCCGAAGACTATTTAATCTACCTTGGTTTTAGGGTACATCTCTTCACTCCTTTGATACCTGGCGTTGTAATTCCTCAACGTCTTCAAAGAGGTGGCGGGTCCCGATGACCATACATTGATACGGACTGTAGGGTCCTTAAACTCATGGACTATGAGGTCCTTAACCTTGACCGTGATATTTTAAAACTAATATCGGACTGTGGAGTCCTTAAATCCATGGACTATGAGGTCCTTAACCTTGACCGTGATGTCTTAAAACTAACGTCAGACTGTGGAGTCCTTAAATCCATGGACTATGAGGTCCTTAACCTTGACCGTGATGTCTTAAAACTAATGCCGGACTGTGGAGTCCTTAAATCCACGGACTATGATGTCCTTAACCTTGACCGCAACGTCTTAAAACTAACATTGGACCGCAATGTCCGTAAAATACCTATTGACCGCAACGTCACTAAACTAAACAACAGGGCTCCCTTAATTGCTCTTTTGTCAGATCTAAACGATCCCGTTAAGTTGATCTTAGTCTAAAAACCAGGCTAACGTATCCTTAACAAACATTTAATTTGATCTTAGTCTCAAAACAAGGCTAATGCATCCTTAAACCCAAAACCCCCAAACCCAAATCTAAGATAATACGTATTATCTTAGATTTGGGTTTGGGGGTTTTGGGTTTAAGGATGCATTAGCCTTATTTTGAGACTAAGATCAAATTAAACGTTTGTTAAGGATACGTTAGCCTGGTTTTTAGACTAAGATCAACTTAACGGGATCGTTTAGATCTGACAAAAGAGCAATTAAGGGAGCCCTGTTGTTTAGTTTAGTGACGTTGCGGTCAATAGGTAGTTTACGGACATTGCGGTCCAATGTTAGTTTTAAGACGTTGCGGTCAAGGTTAAGGACATCATAGTCCGTGGATTTAAGGACTCCACAGTCCGGCATTAGTTTTAAGACATCACGGTCAAGGTTAAGGACCTCATAGTCCATGGATTTAAGGACTCCACAGTCTGACGTTAGTTTTAAGACATCACGGTCAAGGTTAAGGACCTCATAGTCCATGGATTTAAGGACTCCACAGTCCGATATTAGTTTTAAAATATCACGGTCAAGGTTAAGGACCTCATAGTCCATGAGTTTAAGGACCCCACAGTCCGTATCAATGTATGGTCATCGGGACCCGCCACCTCTTTGAAGACGTTGAGGAATTACAACGCCAGGTATCAAAGGAGTGAAGAGATGTACCCTAAAACCAAGGTAGATTAAATAGTCTTCGGCCCAATTTGGGACCAAGACAAATTAATTATGTTATGAGCCCATTAGCCCAGTTAAGTTTGAATTGAGGACTTATGGCCAGCTTGGGCTAAGTCCAATCATGTTTAGAATATTGGTTTTCTGTTGGTCCATTGAAGGAGAGGCTTTGCCTCTAGAATTTAGCCAATTGGGCTGAAGCTAGTGTTAAACACTAAAGACCAACCAGTGTTGAACACTGGGAATGAGATTGACAAGTTAGTGTTTAACACTAAAAGATAGTTGGTGTTAAACACCAGCAACAGAGGCTTTCAAATTAGTGTTAAACACTAAAACAAATCAGTGTTAAACACTGGCAACAGAGATCTCAAATTGGTGTTAAACACTAAGATAATCGGTGTTAAACACTGGTGACAGAGATTTTAAATTAGTGTTTAAACACTAAGATAATCAGTGTTAAACACTGGTGACAGAGATTTTAATTTAGTGTTGAACACTAAGAAATTTAATGTTAAACTCTGTTTAACAGAGATTTAATTTAGTGTTAAACACTAAGAAATTCAGTGTTAAACACTGCAAATAAAGTTCTTCAATTAGTGTTGAATACTAAGGCAAATCAATGTTAAACACTGGATTCAGAGGTTCCAATTTAGTGTTAAACACTAAGGCAAGAGGGGTCACGTGGTAGCACGTGAGAGCGCCCTTCTTCTCTTTGTTTTGTTCTACAGATGAGTGTTTAACACTTTTAGCTCTGAAAGCCATCACATGCGGGCACGTGATGGGGGCCCATGCTCTGGTTTATTAAAATACTCATTAGGGGTCACGTAGTAACACGTGATGGCGCCCTAGAGTCCCTGTTTATTTCGCTGTTCCTTTATGTGCTTCAGGAGTCACGTGGTAACACGTGAGATGTCTGCTTCAAAGTTCTATTCTGTTGGTCTTTGCAGGGGTCACGTGGTAGCACGTGACTCTGCATGTTTTTAAAGTTCTGTTCATAGGGTTAAACCCTAAACTTTAGAGGAATTAAATTCCCGTTTTCTTCTGAAGAATTATATTCTTAGTAGGGTTAAACCCTAATTTCTTTTCTTAAGGGAATTAAATTTCTGTTATTTTGACAGAATTAAGTTCTTAACTAGGGCTAAACCCTGGTTCTGTTCATTTTGAAAGAATTAAATTCCTATAACATAGGGTTAAACCCTAATTCTGTTTCAAAGGAATTAAATTCCTATAATTCTGTGAGAATTAAATTCTCAAACTCCCATTCCCCCTCTATTCTTTGGATCTGCATGGCAGGATCTCAACCCAATGAGAATTAAATTCTCAATTCATGGGGAGATGTGCATTTTGCAGATCCTCTACTAGAGAAAGAACTAAGTTCTTCTTTTTAATATAAGAGTTAAACTCTTTTGAGAATTAAATTCTCTTTTTTCTTACCTAAGGTTTTCTTTTGCAGAAGATCAAATTCCTCCAAAGTCTCAAGGCTCTATATTTCTCTCTCTCTATGTCTCTCTATCTGTCCCCTGTCTCTGTATATCTCTTGGCTCCTATTTATAGGAGAAGGAGCAGAATCAATTAGTTTTAGTGAATCTTTCATTGAGAGATTTGATTTGTATTCATTAGAGATTTGATTTGCATTCATCATTCATTTGGACCTTTGGATTATTAGGTGAATTTTATTCACCATTGGATTTTAAATCCAAAGATATTCCTTTGTTATTTCGGTTAGATTTTAAGGGGAAATCTTTCCAAGTTCAAGATTTTTCCATAAATAGGTGATATTTAATCACCTTTAAATCTTTAATCCAATCGGTTCCAAATAATCATTCTCGTTTGGAAAGATTTGAATGCTTTTCAGAATTTAATTCTGTTAAATAGAGAGGCTTTGCAAGCCGGTCACGTGTGACCACGTGACCCTTGGTCACGTGTAGGCACGTGACCCCCTGGAACGAGCTTTCTTCTCCTTTCTGCTCTCTGTTTTCTAGCCGCTGTTCAACTGTCACGTGCCAACACATGACCCCTGGTCACGTGTGAGCACGTGACCCTTTCTGAAGCCTTTTCTTTGATTTAATCAAGGAGCTGAATCTGCCTTTGCCGCTGCTTTTAAATGTCACGTGCCAACACGTGACTGCTGGTCACGTGCTAGCACGTGATTCCTTCTTCGTAAACTTTCCTGATTTTAAATTAGGAAACAAATGCCCCCACAGCGTTGTTCTCACGTATCTGCACGTGAGTGTAACGCTGTCACTTTTTGTGAACGTTGGATTCCTCTAGGGATTTTGGGAGATGAAGCGTCTCCATCACATCCTATAAATGCCCATGTCCCTTCAGAAGAGCCTCCACTTTGCTCATCTTCTTCCTTTGAGAACTTTTTCTAAGAATTTAATTCTCTTCTTCCAGAGCTTAGTTTTCTTCCTTGACACCCTTTTCAGAGTTCAACTCTGTTCAAAAGACTCCTTTTCCTTCAGGGAATGGTCTTGGATGAACGATGAACTCTCACATTCCCCTGGATTTTAAATCCAACACAAGGGTTTTTACCCTTTTTGAATATGAACCCATTTTTTCTTCAAGTTTTTCAACCAAAGTATGAAACCATTTAACCTTCAACAATAGATCTCTTAGGGTTTAGATGATAATCCATGGAGTTTAACTCCGTTCACAGAAAAAACGTTTCTGGGAATTTAATTCCCTTTTCTTAATGAGGAATTTAATTCCTATGAAGAACTGAGTTCTTCCCATGGAGGCTTCTCAGGGTCTCCTTGCCCTAAGTTGTCCTTCTGTAATCAATCAATGAAGAAGAAGCTTGCAATGATGTCTTCTGTGGGAATTTAATTCCCTTGATCCCATTTGATTTGTTGTAGAGTCCAAGGTAGATTTGTCTTCTAGGGGATGTGCAGGGCCACTTGAAACCCACTTCCTATTTAATGAGGATATCCCCTTTGTCTTATTACAACTTCTTAGTCTCATTATTAATGAGCCGTCATCCTGATTCTGTGGGGCCCATGTATTTTGTAGCCAATGGTCCCATGAAAAGAGTCTGCTGTTGCTTTCTTCAACTTGTCTTCATGTTCATGCATGTATATATATTGCTGGCTTTGCTTTTGACAGTCTTCTTTTATTCGATTTCAGGTGCGATGGCTTCTGTTCCGTGTTTTCCTTTTACTCGTTCGGAGGCCGCTTTTCCTCAATCACCATCTGACGAGGAAGCGATGGCGATGATCCGGGCTCAGGACCCGAATGGTACCAGGCTACTTCTATGGGGATCTTGGTACAGTCATATCATCCGGGGTCGCCGGAGTTTCCTCTGCGCAGTACCGACAGAGCCTACCTTCCCGTTCTTGCCGATGGACCCTCCGAGGATGGTTTTTGCTGTGGAGATGCCCAACTGGACTCCAACGGGACGACTTGAGCCTTCAACAACAGGTATCCCGAACCACCCGATCCCTGCTATAGATATCCTGGGACGACGCATTTGTCAAGGTGAGGCCCACCCATGGGGACAGATTTATAAGATAGGGCTCACTCCTCGACACCCCACGGGCTACCTCTTCTGGGCTCGCTATATCCTTGCCACCCATCGTGCGCGGCTGCAGAAGGTCGGACTCTACCAGGCGATATATGCGTCGCTCTTCCATTATCAGTCCCCGCATGTCTGGTGGGTTAAGGCGTTCTTGAATCAATGAAATCTCCCCACCAACACTTTTCTCCTGGGGGACAGAGAGGTTTCGATCTCGTTGGCAGAGTTTTATGAAATCTCGGGATTGCCAATCAGGGGTACACTGTATGAGGAGTTGCTGCCTCCTGACGAGTACGTCTTTGAGCCTGAGCCTGCACCGGTTGACGGCTTATCTGCTGAGAATGCCGTCCGCCACAAGCGTCCCAGCTTGATCAAGGCGTTGAGTATCTTCGACCGATTGTTCACCGAGTCTGAGGAGCAGGGCGTTACTTTTAAGAGCTTCATTGCCTGCTTCCTTCGCGAGGACGTCCTGTCGAAGACGGCTCCGAAGTTCGCAAACATCAAGGACCCCTTTGGGTTTGGTCTGAAGAAGCTGCCGACCACTGAATCGGATCTACCACAGTATTACATCCCCATTATGTCGCCGATGTCTTTTGAATCCATTGCAGCTGC
Source organism: Agapanthus africanus (assembly GCA_030015575.1). Taxonomy (NCBI): domain Eukaryota; kingdom Viridiplantae; phylum Streptophyta; class Magnoliopsida; order Asparagales; family Amaryllidaceae; genus Agapanthus; species Agapanthus africanus. The sequence goes on from JASDDO010000024.1 coordinate 854,341,886, forward strand.
CGGCATGGATGGGGAAACGTTCTTCATGGGGTTTGTCAGTTTCTGGCTCAGTTGGTTTGTTATTCCCATGCATCGCCGCTTTATGAGAGCCTCGGTTATCTACTTGGCACATTGTATCGCTGAGGGGACGCGGTTGGCCATCGGCATCCCGGCGTTGGCGCATCTTTATCACGGGTTGGGCACTGCAGCTAATACCTCTACTCCTGGCGTGGATGTGGTAAATTTTTCGCTTCACTACTTTACGTCTTGGATCGAAATGCACGTCTCAGGTGCTTTCGCTATGCATCAACGGCCCGCATTTTACGACGCCTATACTTTCCCTCCGCTTATGCGATTGGTGGATGCTTCTGCCGCTGACCCGACTCAATTCGGGGCTATTCGGGCACTGATTTCCCCTTACGCTACTGCTGGTGGGTTAGTATTTAATGACCGGGTTTTATCTTCTTCCGTGGGTTCGGCCCAGCCGCTTTGGGACCGGTCAAAAGATAACGCGCCCTCTTTGAAGCCCCGGGAGGCTGCGCGCTTATACGCAATTAGACCGGGTTACCTGGTATTCCGTCAGGATAGCGTGTCCCTTTTCATGCGGTACAATCCGCACCGCTTTGCCCGGCAGTTCGGCTATGATCAGGGTGTCCCGTTTGAGGCTTTCATAGTCGCGCCGGTTCCTTCGCTCAGGGCCGTTCGAGATGCCGTCCATCACTTTATGAGGCTGAACACCGGTTCTCAGTTTATGATCCCTGATGGTGATTACATGCTCCGATGCGTGGGGGCGTTTACTGGATGGTATCTCCATCGGGTCAACCCGATTATTCTTGAGGAAAGAAGGGTACTCCTAGGCCATGGTGCTCCCACTCAGGTTCCGGCCATGGGAGCTACGCTGCGACCGCGCGCCCCGGTCCTCTTTCCCTTGAGAGATATCGGCACCGCGCTTATCCCGGGGGAGTCGGGGGTAGATCTTATTCCAACCGCTAGTATGCCCCTGGGTACTCGGTCGCGGGGTAGACGGGCTCCGGTAACAGCACCATCACCTAAGGCGGCATCGCCCTCCGTGGCATCGACAATGGCGTTGTCATCCCCGGTTGTGGCATTGGGTGAGGGTAACAGGGATGAGGGTGTTGAGGGTGACGTGGGCCGACGTCGCCCTAAGGCTTCGCGGGGAAGGAAAAGGTCGTCCTCGGCGACTGGCTCTGGGTCCAAGCGCCGAAGGAATGTGGCTACCACCTTGCTCGACTCTTTAACGGAGTCCGAGCCCATTCTTGAAGATAAGTCGTTGGCCTTGCCGGGATCAGATGCTGGACTACTTTTCCCAAGTTCGGCCGCCGAGGAAGCCGCGCAGTTGGTTGAGGCTATAAGACGTTCCAAGGACGCGTCTCAGAATGCCAGAGTTCCGAAGAAGCCTTATCCTGTTGTAATCTTTTACGAAGACCCTTTGTGGATTCAGCGGCGGTTTATTGGCCCTTTGGAGGAATGGGGGGAAAGGGCCCTGAAGCAGGCTGCTTCAGAGGACGCAGCGGACGCGCTTTCTTTATGGACCGGCGCCCATGAGTCTACCCTCGAACCCCGGCGGGCACGCCTTCTTGAGAAGGAGCATCGGCTTGAAGAAGCCATATTGAAGGCCTCCCTGCGCATCGGTACGTTTTTGTTCTTCTTTGTAGCTTTTCAGATTATTTACGCCTGTATATATGTATCCTTATTCTTGTGTGAATTGTGCAGAATCTTCGACGCTAGGGGAGCTCCCTACGGGCTCATTGAAGCTAAAGCCTGTCGAAATTCCCGATGAAGCGTTGCTCGATGTGGAGGGGGCTGATGAGGCTGCTCCTCTTACAATAGAGCTTCCAGTGGTAGTTCTTGATCACGGAGCGCCTGCTCCTTTGGGGGAGGCTCCTTTGGTGGTCACCGCCCCACTGACTCTTCCCGAAGGCGGCCCAAAGGCTGAGATGGAGGTAGTCGGGACTACCCTTCCTTTGTTGGAGCCCGAGGTCATGGCAGAGGCCATCGAAGCCGCTATCCCCTCGACTCAGAACGGGAGGAGTGTTGAAGGTAACCTTCTGCATTTTAAATTAGCAATCTTTCTGTGGTCTGAACTCTTTTGTTTTCCTCAGAATTGCACGGGCTGGCGGCCTCTATCGCTGATTTGTCGCCTCGGCAATCGTTTCAGCGTTTATTGGAGATGGCAGCTCCGCAGGAGATCTCCCCTCAGCGCATTGTCCTTTCCTCTGGGCAAGGTTAGCGTCATTCGCCATTTTTTTACGATAGCATTGTTGCCATTTTTGTGAAATAACGTTGATGCCTCTTATAGTTTTGGAAGCTGACGACGAGGTCGAGGTCGTTGAAGGGCCAGGGGAACCTTCAGCTCCTACTTGCATGAATTTCGGTAAGCGACATTTTATTATAATCCCATTCGTTCTTTGCTTAAGAATTTTATTGACATCTTTCAAATTTGAACAGCCCTGCCAGTCTCCTCGGCGTTGGAATCGCGCATCATGATGCCGCCCGGCCCTTATGCTTTGCGGGCTTCAGAACGCTTGGCCCAATTAAGCCTTGTCTCCTTATCATCTTTGATTGAGGAGCTCCGTGCTGGCAGCGCGACCACAGCTGAAGCGTTTGCCGCCGAAACTAACGGTTCTCTTCCTTTTCTTGCCACCTACCATAGCGAAGAGGTGGTGCGAGTCTGGGTGAAGTTCTGTCGGCAGGTGGAGGCTCGCTTGCACGCCCTTGAATGTTCTCGCCTTTCCTCGGAAGCCGTGGCTGCAAAAGCGGAGTTGCGGGGTCTGATAGCACGGTGCGCGGCAAATATGACGTCATGCGAGAAGAGGCTTGGCCGCAAATTCTCGGAGAGGGAGCTAGCTTCCAAGGCACTGAGCGAGCTTTACGCTAATCTTACCGCCAAGGCCAACAAAGTATATGAACTCTGGTGGGTGCTTCAGGAGTCTGTCAAAGAGGTGGTGGCTCTTGATAAAGCTGCCACGTTCACTCGCGAAAGGGTCGAAGCCCATAAGGCCACCGAGAAAGAGCTTGAAGGTCGGCTTGCTTCGTATCAGGCCCAGCAGGCTCAGGCGGAGGTTCGTCTTCTGGAGATCTTGAATCATGAAGCCGTGACTCAGCAACAGAAGGATGAGCTGGTAAAATTGCTACATCGCCCGCCGGCTTGAAGACTTGTATCTTTTCCTTTCTTTTCTGTTTTTGTACATACTCATGGATGAGAGTATCTTCTTTTTGTTCTTTCATGAATTGTACTTTGTATCCATTTTGGTTTATGAATAAAAGATACATTTTTCTTCTGAATGGTGTGTCTCCTTTCATTGAATGAGTTTTGCAGACAATTTATCTTGATCTCCTTGCAGGCCAGCGACGGCTTAGGATTCAGGGTTAAGGTCTGCTTCCTAAGACTTTTGCGCTTTATGAGCCACGAGGGTCTCATAAAAAGTTTTTCTCCCTACAGGTCGAGAGGATCCCATAGGTGTAAGTTCTTTTTAAGAATCGTGAGGATTCTTAAGCGGGTTTTCCCTTGAGAGTCGTAAGGATCTCATAAGAGATTTTTCTTCCTTACAGGTCGTGAGGACCTGCAAGTGCTAGATGTGGTCGCCCTTATCCGTGTTTCACGGGGTCAGGGGTTGCTCAAAGTATCGTAGTTTAAAGATGTCACGGTCAAGGTTAAGGACGTCATAGTCCGTGGATTTAAGGACTCCACAGTCCGATGTTAGTTTTAAGACATCACGGTCAAGGTTAAGGACGTCATAGTCCATGGATTTAAGGACTCCACAGTCCGATGTTAGTTTTAAGACATCACGGTCAAGGTTAAGGACGTCATAGTCCGTGGATTTAGGGACTCCACAGTCCGATGTTAGTTTCAAGACATCACGGTCAAGGTTAAGGACGTCATAGTCCGTGGATTTAAGGACTCCACAGTCCGATATTAGTTTTAAGACTCACGGTCAAGGTTAAGGACGTCATAGTCCGTGGATTTAAGGACTCCACAGTCCGATGTGTGGTTGCGGGGACCCGTCAACTCTTTGAAGACGTTGAGGAATTACAACGCCAGGTATCAAAGGAGTGAAGAGATGTACCCCTAAACCAAGGTGGAATCAATATAGAATCAGGGTGGTTGATTGTTAGTTTTAAGACATTACGGTCGAGGTTAAGGACATCATAGTCCATGGATTTTAAGGACTCCACAGTCCGGTGTTTGCTCTGGATGCTTCACACGGGTTCACTGCCGTGCTTGGCGAGGACCAGGCTCCGCTCTGGGCGTTTTCCGCGGGGTCAAAGAGTGACATTATCCGCGTTCCACGTGACCAGGAATTTTGCACTAGATGCTTCACACGGGTTCACTGCCGTGTTCGGCGAGGACTAGGCTCCGCTCTGGATGCTTCACACGGGTTCACTGCCGTGCTCTGCGAGGACCAGGATCCTCTCTGAACGTTTTCCACAGGGTCAAAAAGTGACGTTATCCGCGTTCCACGTAACCAGGAATTTTGCACTAGATGCTTCACACGGGTTCACTTCCATGTTCGGCGAGGACTAGGCTCTGGATGCTTCACACGGGTTCACTGCCGTGCTCTGCGAGGAGCAGGATCCGCTCTGGACATTTTCCACGGGGTCAAAGAGTGACGTTATCCGCGTTCCACGTAACCAGGAATTTTGCACTAGATGCTTCACACGGGTTCACTGCCGTGTTCGGCGAGGACTAGGCTCCGCTCTAGATGCTTCACACGGGTTTACTGCCGTGCTCTGCGAGGACCAGGATCCGCTCTGGACGTTTTCCACGGGGTCAAAGAGTGACGTTATCCGCGTTCCACGTAACCAGGAATTTTGCACTAGATGCTTCACACGGGTTCACTGCCGTGTTCGGCGAGGACTAGGCTCCACTCTGGATGCTTCACACGGGTTCACTACCGTGCTCTGCGAGGACCAGGATCCGCTCTGGACGTTTTCCACGGGGTCAAAGAGTGACGTTATCCGCGTTCCACGTAACCAGGAATTTTTCACTAGATGCTTTACACGGGTTCACTGCCGTGTTCGGCGAGGACTAGGCTCCGCTGTGGATGCTTCACACAGGTTCACTGCCGTGCTCTGCGAGGACCAGGATCCGCTCTGGATGTTTTCCACGGGGTCAAAGAGTGACGTTATCCGCGTTCCACGCAACCAGGAATTTTGTTGATTGTATCCGCATTTCACGGAATGGAGGTTTGGCTGTTGGTGATATGTATATCGCCGAGCCATGGAGCTAGGGGTTGCCGCTGCTCCGCTTTGTCTGAAGTTGTGTCCGTTGTTACGAGACGAGTGTTGGGATGATCTCTAGGTCGCTTGCGGCCCGTCGAGACTTAGCTTCTTTCTTTGATGAAACCTGGGGGGGAAGTATGATCACTTCTTTGTTTACGCCCTTGGATTGTATACAGGGTGTGATGGAACATCACCTGTAGGGCATAAATTAAAACTTTTTTTTTATTTTATTTCTTTTTCCACGATGCTCTATCATTTCAGCTTTTATATCGCGGAAGTCGTGATTGCCCTATCATTTCGGCTATTTTTCGCGGTGCCCAATCATTTCTGCTATTTATTTCATTTTTACTCGCTGCTTTTTATTGCGAGTTGCCCCATCATTTCGGCTATTTTGCGTGCATACATTTTTACTTGCTGCTTTTGTTTGCAAGTTGCCCTATCATTTCGGCTATTTCGTATGCATGTGCGGCCTACTGGCTTTTCGCCATAAACCTGAAATTAGACACCGATTTCGGCATCAGCACCGCTACAACTGGGATATGGCCAGGAGCGAATCATCATCTTCCTCTGTCGATGTTGAACAAAGGTGGCTTAGCAAACCAGGGTTAGGGTCCTGTCGACTAAGGCTTTTGACTTCATGAGCCGTAAGGGTCTCACGAAGGTATTTCTCCCTACAAGTCGTGAGGATCTCGTAGGTGTATTTTCTCCCTAGGAATCGTGAGGATTCCTAAGTGTATGTTCCTCTGTAATTCGTAAGGATCTTACAAGAGGGCTTTCTCCTTATAAGTCGAGAGGACTTATAAGGGTTGTTCACCATATGGACATACCCCTAGTCACGGGTGAGACTTTGCTGGGGAAATGTTTATTCGCGCCCGTGGATTGTATACAAGGGTCAGTATGAGCTGCTTGTAGGGCATTGTCGAAGGTTATGGGGGATTTTGCTTAAGTACGGGTTTAGGTCTCTGTGACTTACGACTTTCAAGTCTTATGAGCCGTGAGGGTCCCATAAGAGAGTTCTCCTTGCGAGTCATGAAGATCTCGCAAGTGTATTTTCTCCTTAGGAATCGTGAGGATCCCTAAGTGTGTTGCTCCCTTATGAGTCGTAAGGATCTCACGCGGGTGGTTTCTCCTTACAAGGTCGTGAGGACCCTGCAAGTGTCCTTTAACAAAGTTGCGCCCTTTCGGGTTTTCACAAACACTCGCCGGTAGTCCTGCTGTTTTTACTCACGGAGCCCTTTCGGGTTTTCATCCGTGCCCATTTTGCTTATGGACATACCATTTTTTATTTATAAATTTTTTTCATTTTTTTTACGAGGTCGCGCCCTTTCGGGTTTTCACGAACACTCGCCGGTAGCCCTGCTGTTTTTACTCACGGAGCCCTTTCGGGTTTTCATCCGTACCCTTTTTGCTTATGGACATACCGTTTTTTTGTTTTTTTTTGTTATTTTTTATTATTTTTTTTGTTTTTTTTTATTCATCTCATCAGCCTAAGGATGCTGCGGTAGTAGTTTTAAGGACGTTTCGGTCCGTCATTAGTTTAAGGACGTTTCGGTCCGTCTTTAGTTTAAGGACGTTTCGGTCCAACGTTAGTTTAAGGACATTTCGGTCCGTCGTTAGTTTAAGGAGAGAGGGCCGGCTACTACTTATAGAGCTTTAGCCTAGGAAGATAGCGAGCGGACATAGTCGTCGTCATCTACCATTGACCTAGGCTGTGGCCCATTAAGCGTAGTATTTTTTGAGGAAGCGGCCGTTTATTGGCCTGAAAGGCCTTTCACCGTGCATATCCATGAGTAGATAGGCTCCACCCTGGTAGACCTTGTCTATGATGTACGGGCCTTCATAGTTCGGCTCGAATTTTCCCCGCTTGGCGCGATTGGGGATCATAGGCCTTTTGACCACTAGCACGAGTTCGCCTTGGCGGAATGTCCTCAGCCAGGTCAATCTTTCATACGAGCATGTCATTTTTGCTTTGTAAGCCTCCAAGTTTTGTTGTGCTACGAGCCGTGTTTCATCAAGGGCATCAAGCTCTTCTAGCCGAATGTGAGCATTTTCTTCGCTCGTCAACTCGCAGTGGACTGCCACTCGTAGAGAAGGTAGCTCTATCTCTAGGGGGAGTACTGCTTCCGTACCGAATACCAATGCGTTTGGCGTCGTGTTCGTGGCCGTCTTGAACGTAGTTCGATATGCCCAGAGAGTTTCTTGCAGTCTCTCATGCCAGTCCTTCTTATTTCGAGACACGGTCTTCTTCATGATCTTTGTCAAGGTCTTGTTGAAGGCTTCAGCTAGACCGTTAGCTCGTGGATTATAAACCGAGGAATATCTCCAGTCTATATTATACTGTTGCGCGAAGCGGCTGATCTTATGGCTTCTGTAAGCCGGCCCGTTATCGGAAATGATCCGTCGCGGAGTTCCAAACCGATAAATGACGTGCGTCTTGAAAAAGTGGAGGATATTCTCCGTCTTCACTTCCCTCAGTGGTATTGCTTCTGCCCATTTGGAGAAGTAATCAGTCGTCGCCAAGATGAAACGATGTCCCCTGGACGATGCCGGTTCGATGGGGCCAACTATGTCAGTTCCCCACATTTCGAATGGCCAGCTAGCCACCGTTGGATGTAGTGGATTCGGATGCTGATGGATGAAATCCCCATGGATTTGGCATGAGTGGCATTGCTTCGCATATTCGAGGCAGTCCTGGATCATCGTGGGCCAGTAGTAACCCATCCGTTTAATTTTTAACTTCATCTTCGGGCCTGCTTGATGAGAACCATAGATTCCGTCATGAACTTCCTGAACGACTCTTTCTGCTTCGTCAGGTCCTAAGCATCTCAGCCACAGAGAATCAAACGATCTCTTGTATAGAGTATCGTTGACGAAGGCGAAAGATAAAGCTCGTTTCATGAGCTGATGTCTTGAGGACGCTTCTTCGGGCATTCGGTGGGACTTAAAGTAGTCTATGAAGACTTCCCTCCAGTCCTCAGCCTTCTCACGGTCTTTTATTTGTAGGGTCGTCTGCTCAGTCGCTCCCTTTTCTTCGGATGATTCCGGAGATATTTCTGCTGGGGCGAGCACTCGACGGCTTTGTACCACGATTCTGACGTCATCGAGGTTCTCGTCAGCCAGTTCTTTAGCGAGCTTAGCTAACGCGTCCGCTTTGCTATTTTCCGCGCGTGGTATGCTTTCCAAAGTATAAGAGGGAATTCGGGTCAACAGTTGTTGCACCTTTTCACCGTACTTTACCAACTCCGGTTTGCACGTTTAGTAGTCACCGTTTACTTGACTAACGACCAGTTGAGAATCCCCGTATATGAGGAGGTTTTCAATTCCCATGTCGATGGCGATCTCGAGGCCTGCTATCAAAGCTTCGTATTCGACTTCATTGTTCGTCCTAGGTTCTGTTAAGGAGAAAGCGAAGCGCAATATCCCTCCTTGTGGAGTTACGAAGATGAGGCCTACCCCCGATTTGATCATTGGGGTACTTTGTTTGCGCTTCTTTACGGAGGACGCTCCATCGAAATAAAGTTCCCATCGGGTATCACCACAGTCGATCGCGTCAAACGCATGTTCGTCCGGCAAGTCGCAATTTAGAGGAGAACCGACAGGTACTGGATGCTCAGCAAGGAAGTCGGCGATGGCTTGGCCTTTCACTGCCTTAAGCGGCTGATAGGTTATTGAAAACTCCATCAAGAGCAGGGCCCATTTAGCGAGTCTCCCTGTCAATATGGCCTTTGACATTAGATATTTTAGGGGGTCCACCTTTGATATAAGACGGACTTCATGTGCCAATGCATAGTGCCGGAGTTTTGTTATCGCAAAGATTAACACCAGGCAATGTTTTTCGATAGGGGAGTAATTGGTTTCTGCCCCCAGAAGAACTCGGCTTAAATAGTAGAGCGCTCTCTCCTTCCCTTGGTCATTTTCTTGTGCCCATAATGCGCCTAAGGAATTCTTAAGGGCTGTTGTATAAAGAATAAGGGGCTTTCCCTTGACTGGAGCAGCTAACACCGGCGGGTTCTGCAGGTATTGCTTGATCTCATCTAGCGCGCTCTGGCATTTTTGGTCCCAGATGAACGGGGTTCCCTTCTTCATCAGGTGGCTGTAAGGACGGCACTTGCCTGACAGGTTGGCGATAAACCGCCGGACGTACACGAGCTTCCCTTGGAGAGACCGCAATTGTTTGAGAGTTCTCAGCGGTGGCATTTCCATGATCGCCTTGATCTTAGATGGATCTATTTCGATACCTCGGTGTCGGATGATGAATCCCAGGAATTTACCCGAGGAGACTCCGAACGCGCATTTGAGGGGATTCATCTTCAAATTATATCGCCGAAGGCGTTGAAATACGGTCCTCAGATGCTCTAAATGCTCTTCATATGACATGCTCTTTACTACGAGGTCGTCGATATAGCACTCGACGATTTCATGTATGAGATCATCGAAGATTTTTGTCATGGCCCTTTGATAGGTAGCACCGGCGTTCTTTAAACCGAAGGGCATAACTTTGTAGCAGAATATACCCAAAGGAGGCCGGAAAGCGGTGTGGTTCTGATCTTCGGAATGCAGCTTTATCTGATTGTACCCTGATGAACCGTCCATAAAGGAGAAAACCTCATGAGTGGACGTATTGTCTATCATCAATTCGGTGACCGGCACTGGGAAATCGTCTTTTGGGCAGGCTTTATTGAGATCTCGGAAGTCCACACATATACGAACTGTCCCATTTTTCTTCATCACCGGGACGATGTTGGCGACCCAGTCAGGATACTGTACTTCCTGGATAAACCCAGAATCGATCAGCTTCTTGACTTCGGCGTTAATGCTCATCTCAAACTCGAGCCGCATCCTTCTTGGCGCCTGTTTGACTGGCTTGATATCCGGGGATATTGCTAATTTATGCACAACAATCTCTGGATCTAATCCCAGCATTTCGGAATAGTTCCATGCGAAGCAGTCTCTGTGCTGTAGAAGCACGTCCTTTAACACAGCCACCCTTTCTTCAGACAGCAGCTCGCTGACGAATGTCGGTCGCGGATCATCTGCCGACCCCAACTCAATCTTCTTGAGGTTATCTGCAGTAGTATGTATGCCATCTTCTAGTTGTTTCGGAGCTGGTGGAAATTCTGAGATCACCTTGTCATTGCTGTTCTCAAAGCACCAGGGAAGGTCATCCATGTTCTCGGGCTCTTTTTTTAATATTGTTATCATGTGACAAGTGCGAATCCGCTTCCAAGACCGATGTGGATTTGGTTCTGCTCTTGTAGCTTTGGGTTCGTGCTTTTGTGGCGGCGTTACCTTCCAGCTGCTGGATAAAGCAAATCTGCCCCGCTGGTACTGGTCTTCGACCCAGTTCTTGAAGGTAAAACAATCTTCGAGGGGGTGTCCTATGGCTCAGTGATAAGAGCAATAGCCCGGATAAGAAACTTTGTTAGCTTGCTCAGGGTTCTTAGACTCCGGAAGTACGATCATTTGATGTTTTATAGCGAGCTCGAGTAACTTCTTCGTCTTGTCTCGAGGGAAGGAATACGCTCGACTCATCTTCTTCATGGGGGACAAATCCGGACCGCGCAATGCCCGATCACATGACTCTCTAATCCTGCGTCGTTGTTGTCGACTCCTTTTTCCGCTTCTTGACTTACTTCTGCCTCTGCGTCGGGCCTTTTGCACAACGGGTTGACAGGGAGGAGCATCTTCGTCTTTTGCAGTCTGTTGAAACAGACGTTGCATCCTGGCCCTCTCGTAGATGGCCATCTCGCGATTATGGTCTTCCCGAGCTTTCTGACCCGCTTTCCTGATAAGCTTGTCCATTCGTTCTTCAAACGACGGACTCAGCACTTCGCTCGCGGGATCCAGTTTTGACGAGGGGTTAGCATCTCTCGACAGGGCGTCCTCTTCCTCATCGAGGTTATATATGACGTAGCTACCGTGGACTCGTCCCTGTTCCCCGGATCTCGCATATCCAAGCCCGAGCGTTTCCATTCTCCCGTTGGGCAATTTGCGTTGAGTTCCAGGGACATCCCAAATCCTGTTGTAGAATCGAGCTTGTCGAACAGTCTGTTTTAAGGGTACCCCTTAGCGCTTCAATAGCCTCTTTAGTCCGTTTGTGTAATATCTGGGCAAACGGATGGGTTGGAGCCTGTCGAGTGTAGAATCCGCGCCATGCCAAATCTCTTTCTCTACTCTCGTTTCCGAGGATCGATAGAATAGGATCACCTTCTCACCCTTTCGCCTAGGAGGGACGTAAAACGTCTGCAAGTCCTGCACATTGTAAGCTTGAAGTGTGTCGAGATCCTTGTAGTGTTCCCGCGGCACCATGGTGATTTGCAAATTCTGATCATCGCCAGGGGATGCTTGTATTGACGGCCGACTGGAGAACATGGCATTAACCTCATCTTCCGAGTCACTTCCGAAAATCAACATAGGGGCGGACGGTCCCGGGTTGTTGTGTCGGGACGGACCAGCGTAAACTATCTCTTCTTCTTCTTCGGTATCGCTCCCGAAAACAGGGATGGTGGCGGTGGCTTTGTCCTCCGGCTTGCGACACCTTTCTGTATCCTCGAAATCTGGCAAAAAGTACTTTGCATCTTCGTACTTGCGGACTTCGTTCACGGAAAATGGATTCAGCTCACCTGTTACGGTATACTCGAAACCATCCTTAAAGTACTTCATACACTGATGCTGTGTAGAAGGGATGATGTTGTACTCGTGTAACCAAGGGCGACCGAGCAAGGCGTTGTAGCAGGTCTTGGCATCAATGACGTGAAACTTGATGTCCGTGACAAGCAGCCCGAAGCGTAGTATTAATATCACAGATCCGAGAGTCCATGATGACTGGGAGTCGAAACCGGAGATGGTAATTTTGTCACGAGCGAGGTGCTGCACGCTCATGCAGATTTCCTTCAACACCCGAACATTAAGGAGATTGACGGAGGATCCATTATCCACGAGGATCTTGCCTATCTTGATATCGTGGCAATATCCGGAGACTTATAGGGGACGGTTGTGGTCGCACGTCCCGAGGAGAAGGTCTTCGTCACCGAAAGTGACATCGGCCGTGTGCACTTCCTCCAATTCATCCTTCATCTTTTCTTCAGCCAGGAAAGCTTGGAACTGCTCGGGTTCTTGTAACGCCTTGATTAATGAATCTCGCGCTTCTTTTGATAATAGGAGGGCATCGAGAATGCTGAGCTGAGAAGGTAGCTTCCTTAGGTGCGCTAGGATGTTGTAGTCCACCTTACCCTTCCTGGGAGGGTCCTTGGCAGTCAGCTCTTTCATGACTTGGTCATCTAAGGCGATATCCTCAGTGACCTTTTCCTTACCCTTATCTTTTCTATTCGCGGGCCCGAGATTCTTTTCCCGGAGCGTGCGATTGCGCAGCTGAATGTTTTCGCAGGCCTCTGGTTCTTCCTCTTTCCCTAAAAAGGATTCTTTAAAGAGAGGGCCCAGAGCCATTTCTTCATCAGAGTCGCTCCCAAAGGTGAGAACTTGCGATCCTCCGGCGTCGACCATATAACAGTTGCCGGTAGTTCTTTTGTGCCTGTCGGTAGTACTTCTTTGTTCTCGGCGAGTTTTGCGTTTCATACGCTTAAAATGTTGTCAGTGAGCAACATATCCCTGCCACCACATCTTAAAAGCGTCGCACCCTTCAGTGGGGTGCGAAATCTTCCGATGATATGCGCAATAATTAGGGTGCCTCTCCGCCCCATCGAACGTGTTTTCTTCCGAAGGTGGCAGCTTCATTCCTATCCACATGGCTTTGGCAAACCTTTTCCTCGTCTTGAATATATTTTTATCCACATCGGGTGTCTTTTGATCTGGCGGGAGTGCTTTGACTCTTTCGTTTAGCCGCTTGCGTTTCGCTCCTTCCGATGCAGCCATCTCACGCTCCTGATCGGCTTTACTTTTCAAACGAATCTCGTCTAGAAAGGCGTCGATCATTTCATCTGTTGGCCATACAAGTCCTGGCTCAGGCTGTGCCCCTAGTTTCTCAGTGCCAGGAATTTTCTCATCGTCCGTAGGCGAGTGGGAAATCACATGACAACTCGCTACATATCCCTCGGGCTCATCCGACGAGCTTTCTCCATCATCTTCCTCTTGAAAGACGTGGTCGAGGAACTCTTGCAGTGTGACGGGAGTCCGCGTCTTTTGATTGTACTCCTCCAGCGCGTCAATCTGTTTCTGCAAATCCGTGCGCTTGTCTCCAGGCTTCACGGGCTTTTTGGATTTCTTCTTCTTTTTCTTCGAAGATTTTGACGGTTGGGCGTGAGTACTTGGGCCATCACCACCGCTCTTTGTAGTTGGACGCGGCTTCAGCATCCCTCCGATAATTTGAGGTTCAAGCGGGTTCTTCCATTCGACCGCCGGGCACGCATGAAGATCACTCAGCATCCTTTTGGTTTTAGCTGATAGCACGACCTCCCATGGAGCTTCTTCAATAAAGGAACAAGTTGCCCCCGGTGTATCTACTTTCTTGGGAGTATGCGGCTGTGGCGGGTTCACCTTCCACTTTTCGGACAGCGCAAACTTTCCCTGGAGGTATTGATCCTCAATCCATCCTTTGAAGACGAAGCAATCCTCAATCAGATGGATTACCGTTTGATGGTACGGGCAATAATTGGGGTTATTCACCTCAGTGGGTTGCGGCGGCCGCCTCGGGTTTGGCAAGTTGATAAGCTTGTTGCGTATTGCCAGCTCAAATAGCCTCTTTGTCTTATCCCGCGGGAATGAGTAGGGGCGCTTCATTTTCTCGTTGTAATACCGCCGTCTTTCTTCCAGTTGATCCGCTAGCTTTGGGGCACTGGGTTGCTGCTGTGCGTTCGCAACGAAGGTTGCCTTCCCTTTACCCTTGTCATTCCGAGGTTCTGGCTTCGGGGGAGGCGGTCTGTGACCCATCTGGTCCATCTGGGCCAACTTGTCGATCAGAGCCTAGAACGTGGTTGGTTTAAAGAACATCATGAACTGTGAGATGGTTGCATGAGGATCTAGTGTACCCACGAACATGCCCACCGCGGGCGCTTCCTCAATGCGTTGTTCGCATTTCGACCACAAATTTCGCCAGCGTATAGCGTACTGAACCCACGTTTCTCCTGGTTTCACCCTGGCATTAATTAATGCTGTTATCGGAGTGCGTTCGCTGGCGCTTGCGAATCGCTGAGTGAATAGCAATTCCATTTCAGCGAACGTCTTGATGGAATTGTTCGGGAGTTCTGAATACCATTCGAACGCCGTTTCTGATAAGCTGAACACGAACTGGCGAAGCAACAGTTTATCGTCGCCACCAGTGTTGCCATAAAGCGCCCTGAACTGGGCCACATGCTGATGGGGATTGCCTGTCCCCTTATAGACATGGAATTTTGGTATTGTGTAGCCTGGCGGGTATTTGATCTGGTCATACCAGCTCGGATATGGTCTTCCTGTCCTGACAACTTGACCAGCTGCCTCAGCCGCCTGGTGAACGCGTATCTGTTGGGCTATGTATTCGTCTTGGTCAACCTTAGAGATTGTCTCCTCCTTAGCCGTTGACAGAGCGGGTGGGGGATTTGACGTTTCTCCCCTGTCATCTTTAAGAATGATTGGAGGATCTTCAGTAGAGGGTTCTTATTGGATCATCATACCCACCATGTCCTGAAACAGAAGGGTCATTCGTTGTATATTGGCTGCTTGTTCAGCAGCCTCTTTATCCTTCTTCTCCAGTATCCTACGAAGGAACTCAGCGTCAGTTTCTTCCTCCTGGCGTTGATCGGATGGCGCTTCGGGGCTTTCTTTCGGCCCAGTAAGTGCGGCCATCGCGGTCATCATTTCTTAGAGCTTCTGCTGTTGCTCCTGAGCTTTGGTCACCGACCGTGTGAGCGGTCTATGCCCCGTAGACGCACGGCTATCTTCCTTCCCCGACGCCATGTATACAGTATGGACCATCATGCCCCCAGACTTAGGGTGTCCGGGCTCAGCGCCTTTAGCTCTCATCGCCGGCCCGAGGATCTTCTCCGGCCTCCTCTTTTTATGAGCAGTGGAAGTTGAGGGGACCGTTGAGGTGGGCACCCAGACAGCTTTTCGTGGCTTAACGTGATGGCTGACTTCCTGTTGAATTTTCAGCTTCTTGTGCTGGCGGGAGAAATTTGGATCAATCACCGAGTCTTGGGTCTGCCGCCAGACTTTATAGATTTTGGAAGACAGCCGTTGAGGAGATTGGGGCTGTTCTGGCTTTATTTCCGCGGCCTTTTTTAGCGGGGGGGAAGACCTCTTTAGCGCCGCGATAGGAGAATTCCTACGCACCTTATTCAGCATCTCAAAGCTGTTCTTAGTTGGAACAGCAGCATTAACTTCTGTCGTCGAGGCTGGAGGAGTTAGCCCAGAAGGGGAGTTGCCTCCGGCCTTCCTCACTCGGCGCCAGTAGCGACGTCGAGCGTGTCGTGCTGATGGAATCGGTTCGGTGAGGGCGATAGCCTCGTCTTGCCCTCTGTGTAGGTGGGGGGTCGCTGCTGGTGTCAGCCTGTTGAATACTGATGTCCTTTGAGAAGCAGTATCCAATCGGTTGAAAACAGTCTTCTGAGCAGGGACAGGAACCGTAGCGGGAGCCAGAACCGTTAATCTTGTAAAGACTGACCCTTTGGTAGGAGAAGCCGCCTTGACGACTTCAGGAGCAGGGATGGTTATCCTCTTCGGAATAACCTTCTCTGGGATTGCAAGCTTCATTGTGGGCCCACAGGAATTTTGGCCCAGTCTGGCGAAGACCGAGGAGCTGGAGTTGGACAACCCGTTGAGAGGGGCCGCATTAGCTGTAAGCCGATCGAAGACCGACTTCTTAGGAGCTTCCGGTGTTGGTATAGGAGCGGTGAAGCTCATTGGCGGGAGCATGGTCCCGAAAAACAATCCTGTGGTGGCTTGAGTGACCTGTTCCACAGGCATTGTGAACAGCGAAGCAGCTTGGGGCCCGTAGGCTATACCTCCTGGCGAGGCGGAGCGCCGGTTGCAGTTGCAGTTGGAGCATTTCGCACAAGTGGAAGCCATTGACTCTTTGCTTTCTGCAATAAGCAAAACGCCAAATCTTAGTAACTTGAAACCCAAGGGCAACCATTAGCGAGCCGTATTTGGTTCGCGAACACGACACACGAAGTGTGGAGTGGAAAGAGGAAAAGGTCCCACCGGGCGTGCCAGAATATGTTCCCCTCCGAAAGACGGCGACGACGTTAGGACGTCTTGCCTGAGATTCGGGGCAGATGCTAATTGGTGCTATCCGTCTACCTCTCCGAAGATGCCAAGTTGATTTATGGCACCGTATATCTAAGGTTTAAACGGATGCGTCCGATGTAGCAGACTTCGTCAGATTCCCCCTCGCTTGAGGGGTTTTTGATTGTGGGGACGCTCTTCCCTGCAGGCGCAAGCCCCTGCAGTTAATTACGCTACCGCATCGCGGTAACCACTTTCTCCTTCTCCAGATGGTCACTTCGTGTCGTATGTGTTTATTTTGTGTTTAGTTGCCCGTGGATTGTATACGGAGACTGAGTTATGTCGTCATCCGTAGGGCGTGGACTAGTCCAAATCCGTATTATCTTAGATTTGGGTTTGGGGGTTTTGGGTTTGAGGATGCATTAGCCTTGTTTTGAGACTAAGATCAACTTAAACGTTTGTTAAGGATACGTTAGCCTGGTTTTTAGACTAAGATCAACTTAACGGGATCGTTTAGATCCGACAATAGAGCAATTAAGGGAGCCCTGTTGTTTAGTTTAGTGACGTTGCGGTCAATAGGTAGTTTACGGACATTGCGGTCCAATGTTAGTTTTAAGACGTTGCGGTCAAGGTTAAGGACATCATAGTCCGTGGATTTAAGGACTCCACAGTCCGGCGTTAGTTTTAAGACATCACGGTCAAGGTTAAGGACCTCATAGTCTATGGATTTAAGGACTCCACAGTCCGACGTTAGTTTTAAGACATCACGGTCAAGGTTAAGGACCTCATAGTCCATGGATTTAAGGACTCCACGGTCCGATATTAGTTTTAAGACATTACGGTCAAGGTTAAGGACCCCATAGTTCATGAGTTTAAGGACCCCACAGTCCGTATCAATGTATGATCATCGGGACCCGCCACCTCTTTGAAGACGTTGAGGAATTACAACGCCAGGTATCAAAGGAATGAAGAGATGTATCCTAAAACCAAGGTAAAATAGTCTTCGACCCAATTTGGGACCAAGACAAATTAATTATGTTATGAGCCCATTAGCCCAGTTAAGTTTGAATTGAGGACTTATGGCCAGCTTGGGCTAAGTCCAATCATGTTTAGAATATTGGCTTTCTGTTGGTCCATTGAAGGAGAGGCTTTGCCTCTAGAATTTAGCCAATTGGGCTGAAGCTAGTGTTAAACACTAAAGACCAACCAGTGTTGAACACTGTGAATGAGATTGACAAGTTAGTGTTTAACACTAAAAGATAGTTGGTGTTAAACACCAGCAACAGAGGCTTTCAAATTAGTATTAAACACTAAAACAAATCAGTGTTAAACACTGGCAACAGAGATCTCAAATTGGTGTTAAACACTAAGATAATCGGTGTTAAACACTGGTGACAGAGATTTTAAATTAGTGTTTAAACACTAAGATAATCGGTGTTAAATACTGGTGACAGAGATTTTAATTTAGTGTTGAACACTAAGAAATTTAATGTTAAACTCTGGTTAACAGAGATTTAATTTAGTGTTAAACACTAAGAAATTCAGTGTTAAACACTGCAAATAAAGTTCTTCAATTAGTGTTGAACACTAAGGCAAATCAGTGTTAAACACTGGATTCAGAGGTTCCAATTTAGTGTTAAACACTAAGGCAAGAGGGGTCACGTGGTAGCACGTGAGAGCGCCCTTCTTCTCTTTGTTTTGTTCTACAGATGAGTGTTTAACACTTTTAGCTCTGAAAGCCATCACGTGCGGGCACGTGATGGGGGCCCATGCTCTGGTTTATTAAAATACTCATTAGGGGTCACGTGGTAACACGTGATGGCGCCCTAGAGTCCCTGTTTATTTCGCTGTTCCTTTATGTGCTTCAGGAGTCACGTGGTAACACGTGAGATGTCTGCTTCAGAGTTCTATTCTGTTGGTCTTTGCAGGGGTCGCGTGGTAGCACATGACTCTGCATGTTTTTAAAGTTCTGTTCATAGGGTTAAACCCTAAACTTTAGAGGAATTAAATTCCCGTTTTCTTCTGAAGAATTATATTCTTAGTAGGGTTAAACCCTAATTTCTTTTCTTAAGGGAATTAAATTCCTATTATTTTGACAGAATTAAGTTCTTAACTAGGGTTAAACCCTGGTTCTGTTCATTTTGAAGGAATTAAATTCCTATAACATAGGGTTAAACCCTAATTCTGTTTCAAAGGAATTAAATTCCTATAATTCTGTGAGAATTAAATTCTCAAACTCCCATTCCCCCTCTATTCTTTGGATCTGCATGGCAGGATCTCAACCCAATGAGAATTAAATTCTCAATTCATGGGGAGATGTGCACTTTGCAGATCCTCTACTAGAGAAAGAACTAAGTTCTTCTTTTTAATATAAGAGTTAAACTCTTTTGAGAATTAAATTTTCTTTTTTCTTACCTAAGGTTTTCTTTTGCAGGAGATCAAATTCCTCCAAAGTCTCAAGGCTCTATATTTTTCTCTCTCTATGTCTCTCTATTTGTCCCCCTGTCTCTGTGTATCTCTTGGCTCCTATTTATAGGAGAAGGAGCAGAATCAATTAGTTTTAGTGAATCTTTCATTGAGAGATTTGATTTGTATTCATTAGAGATTTGATTTGCATTCATCATTCATTTGGACCTTTGGATTATTAGGTGAATTTTATTCACCATTGGATTTTAAATCCAAAGATATTCCTTTGTTATTTCGGTTAGATTTTAAGGGGAAATCTTTCCAGGTTCAAGATTTTTCCATAAATAGGTGATATTTAATCACCTTTAAATCTTTAATCCAATCGGTTCCAAATAATTATTCTCATTTGGAAAGATTTGAATGCTTTTCAGAATTTAATTCTGTTATATAGAGAGGCTTTGCAAGCCGGTCACGTGTAGGCACGTGATCCCCTGGAACGAGCTTTCTTCTCCTTTCTGCGCTCTGTTTTCTAGCCGCTGTTCAACCGTCACGTGCCAACACATGACCCCTGGTCACGTGTGAGCACGTGACCCTTTCTGGAGCCTTTTCTTTGATTTAATCAAGGAGCTGAATCTTCCTTTGCCGCTGCTTTTAAATGTCACGTGCCAACACGTGACTGCTGGTCACTTGCTAGCACGTAATGCCTTCTTCGTAAGCTTTCCTGATTGTAAATCAGGAAACAGGTTTCTACCCAGTATGTTTCTGAGTGCTGGTTTGCATTTGGGGTAGATACGGAAAATATGTTTCCATCGAATTCCTATTGTACTTAGCTAATTGGCTCTTCTGTATTGTTGTATGTGTTTTTAACGTCGACTAATTGCTATACGACGGTTATTCGAGATTGCACATATCTGTTGGTTTGTGTATATAAACATTTTCTAATTGTTGATGATGAATAGCCGGGTATGTGAGATGAGCGTTTTTTATCTTTCATTCATGTAAATTGTAAAATTGATGTAATATTATTTCGCGGGGCACATCCGGGTTGAGGTTGTAGCCACCGTTGTATTATTTTCTTTTTACTGTTTTCTGCTCTTAGGATAGACCCAAGGTAGGGTACACAAACTACCGGGTTCTTTGAAATGCCGAGTGGCCTACTCACTTTCCTGAGGGAGGCTGCTTCACTTCTGGAATTTGGCGGGTAGTTTGCCGTACCCATAGTGGCCTAGGGTAGGGTTTGGCTATTGATCGCGACCGTAGGATCCGTTTTTCGTTGCGGGCTTAAACGAAATGCGGTATTCCTAGCATATCTGAAATGTTTATCTGTGACTGGAATGTTTATTATTGCATAAGATGATTGTAAAATATCTATATATGGTATGTAGTAGGCGTCACTTATGTTTTATATCCGCGCTAGCCCAGCTCCCGCTCTGTCGTTAGTTAAGTAACCTAACGGGTGATGACGGGGCCCCATGGCGAATGCGGATGGCATAAGAGAACGTGATATTTTTTCAATTCTCTCTGTAATGATATGAGTAAATGATGGGACTGCATTAGATTAATGCAAAGCAAATAAACCAAAGTTAAATCGTTAGAACAAATTTGAAAACTACTCGGTTTTTTCAAAAACAGCAAACTTTTAAATGCGGAGCTTAAACCACTCCTTTTTAAAGCTATCAAGTTTCTTCGATTATATCAAGTTCATTACGTTCACGGTTTTACCAAAACCATTCGTAGCCCTCCGTCATTTCATATGAATAGTCAATAGTATTCAAGCTGTGTTTGTTGGCTAAAGTCAAGACATAGTGATTGGTAGCTATTGGATATTCATATGAAGCATAGATGGATGCGTTGGTTTGGGACAGTCGTACTGCTTTGTTGGCCAAAGTCAAGGGTAGGTACGGGTGGGTTCAAATTAACCTGGAGAATGACGGGTAGAACTTGACATGTGACTTATGATTTGTTGGCCAAAGTCAAGGACATAAGAGCATGGGGCAAAAATCCACTGTTCCCCTCCGAACGGCGGCGACGACGTTAGGACGTCCGTGCCTGAGTTTCGGGACAGATGCTATTTGGTTTTATCCGTCTATCTCTCCGAAGATGCCAAGTTGGTTCATGGCACCGTGGATCGGGGGTTTAGACGGATGCGGCCGATGTAGCAGACTTCGTCAGATTCCCCCTCAGGGTGAGGGGTTTTTGATTGTGGGGACACTCTTCCCTGCAGGCGCAAGCCCCTGCAGTTAATTACGCTACCGCATCGCGGTAACAACTTTCTCTTTCTCCAGAATTTCACTTCGTGTCGTGTGTGTTTGTTTTGTTTGTGGTTGCCCGTGGATTGTGTACGGAGACTGAGTAATATCGTCACCCGTAGGACGTGGATTAGTCCAAATCCGTATTTGCTTAGATTTGGGTTTGGTGTTTTTAGTTTAAGGATGCATTAGTCGCGTTGCGACTAAGATCAACTTAAACGTTCATCAAGGATACGCTAGTCCTGTTTTGGGCTAAAATCGACTTGACGTAGTGATTGATTTAATTATCCGGCCATCGGGACTCGTCACCTCTCTGACGCCGTTGAGGGATTACAACGACATACGTCTGAGGAGTTCCGAGATGCACCCTTGAACCAAAGTTGGTTTGGGATTTTATTGTTTATTTAGATGTCTAAGGACACGTTAACCGTATTTGGGGTTAAGATCAACTTAGACGGGACCGTTTAGATCCGACGAAAGAGCGTTTGGGCCCTATTGTGTCAGTTTAGGGACGTAGCGGTCCATATTCCAGTTTAGGGACGTGGTGGTCCATTATTAGTTTAAGGACATTTCGGTCCGTCGCCAGTTTAGAGACATAGTGGTCCGTCATTAGTTTAGGGACGTTTCGGTCCGATTTTAGTTTAAGGACGTTTCGGTCCATATTTTTAGTTTAGGGACGTTTCGGTCCGATTTTAGTTTAGGGACGTTTCGGTCCGTCGCCAGTTTAAAGACGTAGTGGTCCATGTTCCAGTTTGGGGACGTGGTGGTCCGATATTAGTTTAGGGACGTTTCGGTCCGATATTAGTTTAGGGACGTTTCGGTCCATATTAGATGAGTGGTCGTTGGGACCCGTTGCCTCTTTGACGTCGTTGAGAAATTACAACGACAGGTGTCAAAGGAGTTCGGAGATGTACCCTCGGACCGGTCGTGACTTGGTTTATGAGAGGCATTTAATTTAAGGACTTACAGCCAGGATTGGGTTAAGTCCAATTTTTATTTTAGGCTCTGCCCGATTAAAAGAATCAACCTAAACAGGGCTCTGCCCCTTCATTATTTTGCAATCTGATTTGGGCCAGGCCCTTTTAAATAATGAGTTACAAAAAACTCAGGAATTTTCTGAACAGGGCTTTGCCCTTTTATTATTCTGCAATTGGGCCAGGCCCCTTTAAATAATGAGTTGCAGAAACTCAATAATTTTTTGAGTTGGGCCAGGCCTTTTTGAATGATGAGTTGCACTTGTGCAGAAATTCAAGAATTTTCTTGATTTGAGAACAAAAAGTGCATAGCGCTCTTGATCTAAATTTAGATCAAAGGAAAACAAGTTCTTCTTGTTTTCCTTGATTTTACAGAACCAAGGGTTCATATCAAGTGCAAGGCACTATTTATTATTCTTTGATTTTTTAGAACCAGGGGTTCATATCAAGTGCAAGGCACTATTTATTATTTCTTTGATTTTTCAGAACCAGGGGTTCATATCAAGTGCAAGGCACTATTTTTCTTTTTCTTTTATTATTCCCTTTTAATTTTCTGTTTTTTCAGAAATTTTACCTTCTCTTTTTGTTCTTGATTAATCTTCAAGAGCTTTTTTTTTTCCAGAAGTTTATCCTTCTCTTGATGATGATTGATTCTCCTTTTTCTTCCTTTTTTTTTTTGAATGAGGTCTGGGCTCTTATTTATAGTGTTCACAAATTTGTTAAATTTGTTACCAAGATCTTTCCTGAATAATTTTGGGAATTTTCCCACCATTGGATCTCTGATCCAAGGGTCTCTGTTTTACAGAAGAACAGAAAAGATTTACTTAAATCTTCATTCAGTTGCTGCGCAACTCACCAGCGCGTGACACGTGTCACGCATCTGAGCGCTTGCGCAGTTGCGGTTGCGCAACTGCGCAGACACTGTCGCGCATCCGTGCGCTTGCGCAGTTGCGATTGCGCAACTGCGCAGACACGTGTCACGCATCGGTGAGCTTGCGCAGTTGCGATTGCGCAACTGCGCAGACACGTGTCACGCATCCGTACGCTTGCGCAGACACGTGTCACGCATCCGTGCGCTTGCGCAGTTGCGATTGCGCAACTGCGCAGACACGTGTCACGCATCCGTGCGCTTGCGCAGACACGTGTCGCGCATCCGTGCGCTTGCGCAGTTGCGATTGCGCAACTGCGCAGACACGTGTCACGCATCTGTGCGCTTGCGCAGACACGTGTCGCCCTGCCATGCATTTGCGCAGTTAAGTCTTAATTATGTTTTCTGAAGAGCCTTGCTCTGATGGGACGCACCGTCTCGGGCGTTACGCTGCCGAATTGGCTTCTGCCATGTGGCAAATTGCGCACTGCGCACGGAAACCGAAGCGTTGCTTCAAATTTTGAATTTTCAAAATTCAGTAGAGCCTTGCTCTGATTGGGGGAAACAGATGCCCCCCCACCGTTGCGCTCACGTGGCGCGCGCGTGAGTGCAACGGTGGCAAGATCCTGACCGTCGGATTGACGGGTCAAGTGAACAGGCGCAGGCGCCTATAAATAGGACCCTTGGTCCTTGGTAATTTTTTACCATTCTCAAGAAATTAAATTTCAGAGCCTTGCTCTTACTTGAGAACTTCCAGAGCCTTGCTCTTGCGATTCCTTAAGAACTTCCAAGTTCTATCCTTAGAACCATTCTAGGTAAATTAAATTAATTTAATTTAAATCAAACTTAATTAACAGAGCCTTGCTCTTATAGATCTTTGATCTAAAGGAAACCCCTTTGGGGTTTCTTCAACAGAGCCTTGCTCTTATAGATCTTTGATCTAAAGGAAACCCCTTTGGGGTTTCTATTCACAGAGCCTTGCTCTCAAAAATTTGCAGAGACTCTGTTCTTAGGTTTTAACCCATGAACAGAGCCCTGCTCACAGATCAACTAGAAAACTTTTTAAAAGTTTCCATGGATCTTTAAGACCCCAAAATTTTAATTCTTAGGAGTTGTGAATTTTTATTACTGCTACAGAGTTAGGCTCTTTTTTAAGAAGTTTTATTCTTTTGAAACAGGAGTTTGACAAATGTCACTCTGTGACAGAGCTTTGCTCTGAAAAGAGGAGATCTTCTCCTTGTCTCTAGGGGTCCCCCCCAATGAGGATATTCTCTTGGGAGTTCTTTTTATTGACTGATAGTCTCATCCAATGGTGGGATTGTCTCATCAAATGATGCGCCGTCATCTTGATTTTGTGGGTCCCCCTTTGGTCCCCTACCCGCTGCATCACAGTGTGGAGCAAGATTTTTATTTATTATTATTTTTTTATCATTATTTTTTTTAATGTTTAAGCGCCAGGCCACTAATGATATATATATATTTTATGCAGGAAAGATGTCTGACGACTTGTCTTTTCCCTTCGTTCGCTCAGAAGGAGGGTTCCCACATGCACCAGTGGACCGGGTAGTGTTCGCCTTGATTAAAGATCACGATCCTGAGTGCAAGAGACTTCACCTATGGGGAAGGTGGTACAGCCAGATTATCCAAGGCCGCCGCAGTTTTAGTTCCGCCTCGCCTTCCGAACCCATAGTTACGATCCCCTATGCGGACAAACCCCCGGTGGAGTATGCCGTGGAGGTAAAAAATTGGAATTCAGACGACCTTCTCCAGCCTGCAATCGGCGCTATTCCGGTACAGCCGCCGCCGGCCATAGATATCTTGGGAAGGCGAATCTGTCAGGGTGAAGCACGCCCTTGGGGACAGGCTTACAATATTGGATTGAATCCGCGACCGCTTGCTGGATACCTGCCATGGGCCCGGTACATTTTAGCGGCGAAAAGAGCTCACCTGACGAAGATAGGTTTATATTCCGCCGTCTACGTCTCGCTTTTCGAGTATCCTACTCCTCCAACGTGGTGGACAAAGGCCTTCATCGAACAATGGAATATCCCCACGCATACTTTCCTGGCAGCGGATAGGGAAGTTTCAATTTCTCTAGAGGAATTCGTTGAGCTTTCTGGTTTACCGGCGAGGGGGGAGCACTACGAAGAGCTGCTTCCTCCTGATGAGTACGTCTTTGCCACCAAGCAAGTGGTACTCGACTTGACTCCGGAAAATGCCATCCAGCATCAGCATCCGGGCCTAGTGAAGGTGTTGGAGATTTACGAGGAGCTTCATTTGGAATTGGGCGACCGAGGAGTTAGTTTTGCAGACTTCATTGCTCGTTTTATTCGCCCGGAATTTTTATCAGAGCAAGGTGAGAAGTTCGCCCAACTTGCTGATCCTTTTGGTTTCGGCTTGGACCGCCGACCTTCATCGGAAATTGATCAGCGAAGTTTTTACCTTCCCGGCACTGCTAGCGTCCCTTTCTCAGAGATCGCCGTTCCTGGCATGGATGAGGAGACCTTCTTCATCGGGTTCTTAGGTCTGTGGCTGTGCAGCTTCGCGCTTCCCATGCACCCACGCCTCATGAGGTCTTCTGTCTTTTACCCGGCGCATCAAATGGTGGCCGGTCTGCAGTTATCAGTGGGGATCGCCGGGTTGGCTTACCTCTACAACGGACTTAGCGTAGCGGCGGACGCTAATGAACCTGGGGTACAGCCTGCTAACTTCCCGATGCACTACTTCACTTCTTGGATGGAGCTGCATGTTCGAGGAGTGTTTGGTGCCCACAAGACTCCTCCATTCTTTGAGAGATTCACACTCCCAAGAATCATGCGATTGGTCGGGGCTTCCATCGTGTTTGCACCTCCGCGGGAGTCTAGGGGACTGCTTCTGCGTTCGCATCTAGTCGGGGCGAAGACCTCTTTTGTGGATAAGGTCATCACCATGGGTTCCGAGACCACTAAGTCGGTGGTGCCGCTGCGTGATGACTTTAAGGGTGGTGTCTCCGTGTTGAAGGCTCGGGAAATCCTCCATCTTTATTCCATTCGGCCGGGCTACTTGGTATTTAGGCAGAATGACACGGCCCTCTTCATGAGGTATAACCCGTATCGATTTGCCCGGCAATCGAGTTATAACCAAGGAGTCCCGTTGGAAGCCTTCTTGAGAACACCTGCAGTCGGTCCAGAGGGAGTACGGAATGCGATGCATCACTTCATCCGGCTCAATACAGGCTCCTACTTTTTTATCAGTGAGCCCAGCTGTACCCCTAAGATACTCAATTCGTATGTGGCCTGGTACGCGCACACGATGGGCCCAATCATCTTGATGGAGAAACGTCTATTGGTCGATCGTAGGGCTACGCCTCCCGGCGGCAATCGCAAGGCTCCATTGCAGCCCAGGGTTCAGGTTATCCCTCCGACGAAAGAGGCCGGAGCTGATCGACCACGGGTGTTGGCCCCTCCGCGTGGACTGCCACTGCCTACTACGGTGGATGCCCCAACGGCGCCCCGTGCTCCGACAAAGACGGTTAAAGCGGCATCGCCGGAGTCGGGTGCAGGAGCGGACATCGGGACTCGCCGCCCGAAAGTGACTGCCAAAACTGGCAAGCGCAAAGCTGCTCCCAGTGGGTCCAAGGCTGGCGGGCAAAAGAAGAAGAAGTCCACTTTATCCCTCGACGCGATTCTTAACTTAGAGTCCGCGGCTCATCCTGCCGAGACTATATGTGAGTATGGCAGCAATGAGGGTTTCGTGGTGGACCCTGAGGACACCAACCTAGCCGCCGCCATTGCAGCTTCGGAGCGATCGGCGAGGCTCGAAGCAATGTTAAGCAGACTCGCTGAGTCAAGTAATCCTCAGCCTCCTTATTTGTCATTTTATCCCACTTTTTATTATTATCTTTATCTAATATTTGCCTCATTTTCAACAGGTGTATCCACTGAAGAGGCCATTGCTGCCTCTCTGAAGACCTTCCAGGAGGAGGAGAAGAAGCGTACCCTAGCGAGCGTCGGTATGTTTTATCCCTTTCTCTTTTATACGGAAAGTTCGTTATCTTTTTATGATAGTCGACCTGACCTTCTCTTGTTTCTTTACAGGGGTTGTATTAATCGGCGCAAGGACCCTTCCCAAGCCCGTCATCGAAGTCCCAACTCCGTCGAAGCTGCCGCAAGAGCCTCGGCTTGATGCAACAACGAGGGATGCTCTAAAAAATCTGGAGGCATCCCTCTACACGGATGAGGAGGCTTCGCTCAAGGAAGCTCTGATGGCATCTGTCTCATCGGCTCAAGAGGAGCGGAAGCGGTCCAGACGCGAAGCTATGACGCGCAGAGCTGCTCTGGCCGCAGGAGCGGGCCCTAGCACTGTTCCTCACGCTAGTACTCCTTCTGAAGAGCCCCCTGTGGCCCTGTCTACCGCTCGTCGGCAAGTTGCGCGCGCAGTTCGGAACGCCAATGATAAATCCGCTTCAGGTAGTACTCCTTTCAGAGCCTTGTTGTATGACTTGTAAAACTATTGGCTTATACATATCTCATCTTGCAGGGTCGAGTCCAATTGAGGGGGAGGCGGAGACGACCGTCGAACCCAAGGGAGCGGAAGAAGCGGTACTCGCCGAACCCGAACCGACAGTGGACAACTTTGTCGAGGCCATGGGGCCTGGAGCCGAGATTGAGGAACCTACCGCGGAGAAAGTCATTGATGCCGTACCCGAAGTGGCGGCAGATGAGATGATTGTCTCGACCGAGCCGAAGGCGGTAGAGGGCGAGGTACTTGAGGCTGGGGACCTCGTGGTGCCGATGGACGGGGCAGCTGTAATCGCTGATCCTGAGGGAGCAGCAGGTGAGGCGGCCATGATTCCTGAGGACGAGCTAGGCGCTCCTTCTCAGGAATCTGGCAATGTTCCTATCTTGGCCCTCCCTGTCTATGGTTCCCCGCCGCCTGCAGAGCTTGAGAGCATAACAACGGTTCCCCTTAAGTCGGGTGATGAAGCTACAGGCGGTGGTCTTCCGTCAGTGGAGGAAGGGACTGCCTCAGTTTCTGCTGGCAGCTCGTCAGGTAATTTTTTTTTTGAGTCACCAGCGTTTCCTTTTTTTTTTATATATCTTGTGATCTCTTCTAACAAGCTTGTTCTTGCAGGTGCGGCCAGTACCGATACTCCACTGCTCGAGGGAGTACCGTCAACTACTGCTTTGGCAGTAGTCACCTCCCCGTCTTCCCTTGTACCGTCACGGATGTTGGAAGGTATGGGTTCACGACTCATGCATTAATCTTTCAAAAATGCGGCTTTTGTACTAACGTTACACTATTGTGCCTTTGCAGGAGTGCTTTTTGATCACTTATATCAAGTGTTGCTCCCGCACTTCTCTTTCCCATCCGAACTCGCTTCTCCCTCTAGTGGCGCCGGTAATATCTTTGTTTACCCATTTTTTTTCTAGCAATGGGACGATTTCTAACTTTTCCTTTTCTTTATTGCAGTGCCACAAATCGAAGGAGGGGATGCAAGCCCTGTCGCGCTACCGGCCCTCCCGGCTTTGCCGTCCGCCGTACCTGGTATGGTAAATTTCCTTTTGGTAATCCTTCAACATCTTTTGAACCATCGTTTAAACCTGTTTTGTTTTGCAGCTATTGTTCCGGCTCCGGTCCCCTTCGAGGCTCGCGTCCTTTTACCGGCAGGCCCCTTTTTGAGACGTCCGTCTTCAAAGGGTGCGGTGATGAGTCTAGGCATGCTGAGCGGGTATATCGACGAGCTCAGCATGGACGCTCTCCCTTCCGCTGCAGATTTCGCTGTGGATGTTAACCCCATGTTAGCGGCGCTCGTAACTTTTCACAGCGAAGGCGCCGTTGAATCTTGGGTTAATCACTGCAGGGAGATTGAGGCTTGCTTGTACCGGCTGGAGTTGACGCGCCCTGCTCCCGAAGTTTTAGCTCTGAGCGCCCAACGCACAACTTGGCTCGAGCAAAGCACTTCGCACTCCCGCCACTTGGAGCAAGAAGCAGCTCGGAGACTAAGGGAATGCCAAAAGACCTCAAACGAAACGGCCCATCTGCGCGCTGAGGTTGAGGCAAATGCTGCCCAAGTGAAGACTATCTTTGAGGGTCTCTTGGAGCGCATCTCCCATGGGCTAAATTTAAAGAGGAAGCTTGACGTGGCTGAGCGCTATATCCCAAGTCGGGAGGCTGCTTATCAGGGCGTGAGGGAGCGGCTTGCACTGGTCTTGCGGCAACGAGCCCAAGTGGAGGCAGAGTTGACGGCGGTAGCCGAGCAGGAGAAGGCGTGGAAGGAGATATGCGAGCGATTGCTACATCTGTGCAAGACGCTCCCTTCCCAGTAGCTGCCATTGTATCAATATACTTGTAATTTTCTTTTTTGAATAAGATGTATACATTCTTTATTCTTTTATACGATTCGCCATGTACTTGATTGAGTTAATAAATAAAGATACACATTTTTTTTTGCGATGTCTTGTATCATTTCTTTGCTTTCTCCCTTCTCTTATTATCAGCATGTTGTCTTGATAAACATGATTGACAGGTAACAGAGTAAGCATTTTGGTTTCTTCAAGATATAACGATGGCTTAGGCCGCAGGTTCGGATCTGCTGCCTAAGACTTTTCAACTCTATGAGCCGTGAGGGTCTCATAGAGACTTTTCTCCCTACGGATCGAGAGGATCTCGTAAGTGTATTTTCTCCTTAGGAATCGTGAGGATTCCCAAGTGTAGTTTTCTCTCATAGGTCGAAAGGATCTCATGAGAGAATTTCTCCCTCTTACGAGTCGAGA
Source organism: Agapanthus africanus (assembly GCA_030015575.1). Lineage (NCBI taxonomy): Eukaryota > Viridiplantae > Streptophyta > Magnoliopsida > Asparagales > Amaryllidaceae > Agapanthus > Agapanthus africanus. The sequence continues at coordinate 854,371,521 of JASDDO010000024.1, forward strand.
GGGCTCGTGAGCGGTTGTTTCCCTCTTCGTCGAGAATCGACTTCAGAGAGTGAGACCCGTGAATAGTATGCAAGAGACCATTTAGGATTGACTTGCAGGATCCCATTGCCCTTCTTACGAGTCGAGAGGGCTCGTGAGCGGTTGTTTCCCTCTTTGTCGAGAATCGACTTCAGAGAGTGAGACCCGTGAATAGTATGCAAGAGACCATTTAGGATTGACTTGCAGGATCCCATTGTTCAGGAAGCAAGTTTTTGAATCCTTACTGCCCGAGATGTGAGTCAGAAAAGCTCTCGTCACGGAGTGTTTGTATCCGTGAGTTGAGAAGTTTTGCGAGGGATTATTTGTTTCCCAAGCGCCAAGGATTATTTGTGTCCTTGGGGTTTGAAACGAGTCGATGGTTCCCACGGAGGCGCTGGTGGCTCTGCGAGTCGACGCGGATCAGAAGGCTCTCGTCAAGGAGTGTTTGTATCCGTGAGTCGAGGAATTTGCTGGGATTATTTGTTTCCCAAGCGCCAAGGATTATTTGTGTCCTTGGGGTTTGAAACGAGTCGAGGGTTCCTACGGAGGCACTGGTGGCTCTGCGGGTCGACGCGGATCAGGAAGCTCTCGTCAAGGAGTGTTTGTATCCGTGAGTTGAGAAGTTTTGCGAGGGATTATTTGTTTCCCAAGCGCCAAGGATTATTCGTGTCCTTGGGGTTTGAAACGAGTCGATGGTTCCCACGGAGGCGCTGGTGGCTCTGCGAGTCGACGCGGATCAGAAGGCTCTCGTCAAGGAGTGTTTGTATCCATGAGTTGAGAAGCTTTGCGAGGGATTATTTGTTTCCCAAGCGTCAAGGATTATTTGTGTCCTTGGGGTTTGAAACGAGTCGAGGGTTCCTACGGAGACACTGGTGGCTCTGCGGGTCGACGCGGATCAGGAAGCTCTCGTCAAGGAGTGTTTGTATCCGTGAGTCGAGGAATTTGTGTTGAAGTCACTGGCTTCTTCGGTCGAAATGAACCATTGAGGTTTGGCTTTATCGTTCGACGGAATCCGCTGGGGAAGTATGGTTTCTTCTTTGTTTACGCCCTTGGATTGTATACAGGGATCGATGTGACCTCGACTGTAGGGCCAAAGTTTTATCATTCCTTCTTTTATTTTATTTTATTTCCGCGATGCTCTATCATTTCAGCTTTTATATTGCGAAGGTCGCGATTGCCCAAACATTTCGGCAATTTTTTGCGGTGCCCAATTATTTCGGCTATTTTTTGTTTTTACTCGCTGCTTTTTATTGCGAGTTGCCCAATCATTTCGGCTATTTTGCATGCATACATTTTACTTGCTGCTTTTTATTGCAAGTTGCCCTATCATTTCGGCTATTTCGTATGCATGAGCGGCCTGCTGGCTTTTGCCGTAAACCCGAAATTGGACACCGATTTCGGCATCAGCACCGCTACAACTGTGATATTACCAGGAGCGAATCATCATTTGCCTCTGTCGTTGTCGAACAAAGGAGGCTTAGCGACCAGGGTTAGGGTCCTGTCGGCTAAGGCTTTTGACTTCATGAGCCGTAAGGGTCTCGTGAAGGTATTTCTCCCTACAAGTCGTGGGGATCTTGTAGGTGTATTTTCTCCTTAGGAATCGTGAGGGTTCCTAAGTGTTTTGTTCCTCTGTAAGTCGTAAGGATCCTACAGGAGGGTTTTCTCCTCATAAATCGAGGGGATTTATAAGGGTTATTCACCATGCGAACGTATTCCCAATTACGGATGAAATTTGGCTAGGGAAATATTTATTCGCGCCCGTGGATTGTATACAAGGGTCAATATTGAACCACTTGTAGGGCAACATTGGAAGTTTGTGGGGGTTTGCTTAAGCACAGGTTTAGGTCTCTGTGACTTAAGACTTTCAAATCCTATGAGCCGTGAGGGTCCCATAAGAGAGTTCTCCTTACGAGTCGTGAGGATCTCGCAAGCGTCTTTTCTCCTTAGGAATCGTGGGGATTCCTAAGTGTGTTGTTCCCTTGTGAGTCGTAAGGATCTCACGCGGGTGGTTTCTCCTTACAGGGTCGAGAGGACTCTGTAAGGGTTCTTTAACGAAGTTGCGCCCTTTCGGGTTTTCACAAACATTCGCCGGCAGTCCTGCTGTTTTTACTCACGGAGCCCTTTCGGGTTTTCATCCGTGCCCATTTTGCTTATGGACATACCGTTCTATTATTTTTTTTTTTTTTTTATCATCTCGTTAATCTAAAGATGCTGCGGTAGTAGTTTTAAAGACGTTTCGGTCTGATATTAGTTTAAGGACATTTCGGTCCAACGTTGAGAGGGCTGGCTACTGCTTATAAAGCCTGAGCTTAGGAAGATAGCGAGCGGACATAGTCGTCATCTATCATTGACCTAAACTAAGGCTCGTTAAGCGTAATATTTCTTTAGGAAGCGACCGTTTATTGGCCTGAAAGGCCTTTCACCGTGCATGTCTATGAGTAGATAGGCCCCGCCCTGGTAAACCTTATCAATGATGTACGGTCCTTCATAGTTTGGCTCAAACTTTCCCCGCTTGGCGCGATTGGGGATCATGGGCCTTTTGACGACTAGCACGAGTTCGCCTTGGCGGAATGTCCTCGGACGGCTCAATCTTTCATATGAGCGCGTCATCTTTGCTTTATAAGCTTCCTGATTTTGCTGTGCTAGAAGCCGGATTTCATCAAGGGCGTCAAGCTCTTCAAACCGAAGGTGAGCATTTTCTTCATCCGTCAACTCGTAATGGACTGCCACTCGTAGAGAGGGTAATTCTATCTCGAGGGGGAGTACTGCTTCCGTCCCAAATACCAACGCGTATGGCGTTGTGTTTGTGGCCGTTTTAAATGTAGTTCGATACGCCCAAAGAGCCTCTTGCAATCTTTCGTGCCAATCTCTCTTATTTCGTGACACTGTTTTCTTCATGATCTTCGTCAAGGTCTTGTTGAAGGCCTCAGCTAGACCGTTAGCTCGCGGGTTATAAACTGAGGAATATCTCCAGTCTATATTGTGCTGCTGTGCGAAGCGGCTAATCTTATGACTTCGGTAGGCTGGCCCATTGTCAGAGATGATCCTTCTTGGGGTTCCAAACCGGTATATGACATGCGTTTTGAAGAAATGGAGGATGTTTTCCGTTTTCACTTCCCTCAACGGTACCGCTTCTGCCCATTTGGAGAAGTAATCAGTCGTCGCCAAGATGAAACGATGTCCTTTTGACGATGCTGGTTCGATGGGACCGACTATGTCAGTTCCCCACATTTCGAACGGCCAACTAGCTACTGTTGGATGCAGTGGATTGGGATGCTGATGGATGAAGTCCCCATGAATTTGACATGAATGACATTGCTTCGCATATTCGAGGCAATCCTGCATCATCGTGGGCCAGTAGTAGCCCATCCGCTTTATCTTCAACTTCATCTTAGGGCCTGCTTGGTGGGAACCGCAGAGTCCGTCGTGAACTTCTTGGACGACCCTTCTCGCTTCGCCAGGTCCTAAGCATCTCAACCACAGAGAATCGAATGACCTTTTGTACAGAGTATCATTGACGAAGGCGAAAGACAGAGCTCGTTTCGTGAGCTGATGTCTTGTGGACGCTTCTTCAGGTATTCGGTGGAACTTGAAGTAATCTATGAAGACTTCTCTCCAGTCCCCGGTATTTTCCCAGTCTTTTACTTGCAGGGTTGTCTCCTCTTTCGCTCCTTTTTCTTCAGACGATTCCGGAGATATTTCTGTTGGGGCGAGCACTCGACGGCTTTGTACCACGATTCTAACGTCGTCGAGGTTCTCGTCAGCCAGTTCTTTAGCAAGTTTGGCTAGTGCGTCTGCTTTGCTGTTTTCCGTGCGCGGTATGCTTTCCAACGTGTAGGAGGGAATTTGGGTTAGCAGTTGTTGCACTTTTTCACCGTATTTTACCAATTCCGGCTTGCATGTTTGGTAATCGCCGTTCACTTGACTGACGACCAGTTGGGAGTCCCCGTATATGAGGAGGCTCTCAATTCCCATATCGATGGCGATCTCGAGGCCTGCTATCAAAGCTTCATATTCAGCTTCATTATTCGTTCTCGGCTCCGTTAAGGAGAAGGCGAAGCGCATTATTCCTCCTTGGGGAGTCACAAAGATGAGTCCCACCCCCGATTTAATCATTGGCGTACTTTGTTTGTGCTTTTTCATAGAAGACGCTCCATCGAAGTAAAGCTCCCAACGGGTATCACCACTGTCGATTGCGTCAAACGCATGTCTGTCCGGCAAATCGCAATTTAACGGAGAATCGGCAGGTATGGGACGCTCAGCAAGGAAGTCAGCGATGGCCTGGCCTTTTACTGCCTTGAGAGGTTGATATGTTATGGAAAATTCCATCAAGAGCAGGGCCCATTTAGCGAGTCGTCCTGTCAATATGGCTTTTGACATTAAATATTTGAGAGGGTCCACTTTTGAAATCAGACGGACCTCGTGCGCCAACGCATAGTGCCTAAGCTTTGTTATTGCGAAGATCAATGCCAGGCAGTGTTTTTCAATGGGAGAATAGTTGCTTTCTGCCCCCAGCAGCACTCGACTTAAGTAGTAGAGCGCCCTTTCTTTCCCTTGATCGTTCTCTTGTGCCCATAATGCGCCTAAGGAACCTTCGAGGGCGGTTGTATAAAGAATAAGAGGCTTCCCCTTAACCGGAGCAGCCAACACCGGCGGGTTCTGCAGGTATTGCTTGATCTCATGCAGTGCGCCTTGGCATTTTTGATCCCAAACGAATGGGGTTCCCTTCTTCATCAGGTGACTATAAGGGCGGCACTTTCCTGAAAGGTTGGCTATAAATCGCCGTATGTATGCGAGTTTCCCTTGGAGAGACCGCAACTGTTTGAGAGTCCTCGGCGGAGGCATTTCCATGATCGCTTTGATCTTTGACGGATCTATTTCAATACCTCGGTGTCGAACGACGAATCCTAGGAATTTGCCCGAGGAAACCCCGAACGCACATTTAAGAGGATTCATCTTCAAGTTGTATTGCCGAAGGCGTTGAAACACGATCTTCAAATGCTCGAGATGTTCCTCGTATGATTTGCTTTTAACCACGAGATCGTCGATATAGCATTCAACGATTTCGTGTATAAGGCCGTCGAAGATCTTCGTCATGGCCCTCTGATAAGTAGCACCAGCGTTCTTCAAACCGAAGGGCATCACCTTATAACAAAATATCCCGAGAGGGGTCCTGAAAGCTGTGTGTTTCTGATCTTCAGGATGCATTTTTATTTGATTATACCCCGACGAACCGTCCATGAAGGAGAAAACCTCATGAGTGGATGTATTGTCTATCATAAGTTCAGTAACTGGCACTGGGAAATCATCTTTTGGGCAGGCTTTATTAAGATCCCGAAAGTCTACGCATATGCGCACTGTCCCATTTTTCTTCATCACTGGGACGATGTTAGCGATCCATTCAGGGTATTGAACTTCCTGGATGAAGCCAGAGTCTATCAGCTTTTTGACTTCGGCGTTGATGCTCATCTCAAGCTCGAGTCGCATTCTTCTTGGCGCCTGTTTGACTGGCTTGATGTCCGGGGATATCGCCAATTTGTGTACAGCAATTTCTGGATCTAGTCCCGGCATTTCGGAATAGTTCCACGCGAAGCAATCTTTGTGCTGTAGAAGCACATCCTTCAACGCGGCCATCCTTTCTTCAGATAGCAGCTCGCTGATGAATGTCGGTCGCGGGTCATTTGCCGTCCCCAACTCGATTTTCTTGAGGTTATCTACAGTAGTGTGGATTCCATCCTCCAGTTCTTTCGGAGCTGGGGGAAATTCTGAGATTACCTCATCGCGGTCGTTTTCAAAGCACCAAGGGAGGTTGTTCATGTCCTCGGACCCTTCTTTTAATGTTGTTATCACATGACAGGTGCGAGTTTTCTGCCAATCCCAATGCGGGGTTGGTTTTATTCTTGTGTTTTTGGGTTCGTGCTTTTGCGGCGGCGCTACCTTCCAACTGTCAGACAATGCGAATTTGCCAAGCTGATATTGGTCCTCAACCCAATTCTTAAAGGTGAAACAATCTTCAAGCGGATGCCCTACTACTCGATGGTAAGAGCAATAATTTGGGTTGGAGACTTCGCCTGCTTGCTCAGGGTGTTTAGACTCTGGCAGAGTAAGCATTTGATGTTTTAGAGCAAGATCAAGTATTTTCCTTGTTTTGTTCCGAGGAAACGAGTATGCTCGACCCATTTTCTTCATAAGGGCTAGGTCAATAACACTCGACTCTCGTATGCGTGGCTTCTTAGCTCTGTCTTGTGGTTGTCGAGCACCTTTTCGGCCCCTCGACTTGTTTTCGCTTTCGCGTCGAACCCTTTTTGTAGCAGGCTGACGTGGGGTAACATCTTCGTTCTTTACTGCCTGTCGAAGGAGACGCTGTGTCTTGGCTTTCTCATAGATTGCCATTTCACGATCGTGATCATCTCGGGCTTTTTGACTCGCATCCTTTATAAGTTTGCTCATTTGGTCTTCAGACGATGGACTGGGAGGTCTTGCATCAGGAACTCTTGCTGATTCAGGATTAGCGTCTTCCCATTGAGCGTCCGCTTCTTCATCAAAGTCATACATGGCATAACAGCTGTTTATTAACTCCCGTTTCTTTGGCCGGATGTACCCGAGCCCTTTTGTTTCCGTTCTCCCGTTAGGCAGTTTGCATTGAGTTCCGGGAACGTTCCAGACCTTGTCATAGAATTTGGCTTTTCTGATGGTCTGTGTGAAGGACATCCCTTGGCGTTTCAGCAGTTTCTTCAAACCTTCGGTATAATATCTGGGAAGACGGATAGGCTGAAGCCTGTCGAGCGTGGGATCCGCGCCATGCCAAATTTCTTTTTCCACCTTGTTTTCTTCAGAACGGTAGAATAGGATTGCCTTCTCGCCTTTTCTTCCGGGAGGGATATAGAATGTCTACAATTCTTCTACGCTGTTGGTGTCGAGTGCATCCAGTTCTTTGTAATGTTCAAGCGGCACCATGGTTACCTGCAGACTTCGCTCTTCATCAGTGGAAATCTGTATTGAGGGCCGAGCAGGGAATACAGCATGAACTTCATCCTCTGAGTCACTACCGAAGATCAATGAAGGAACAGATGGTCCTGGCCTGGTGGACTGGGACGGACCTGAATAAATTATATCCTCCTCCTCCTCGGTGTCACTGCCGAAGACAGGGATGGTTGCGTTAGTTTTGTTCTCCGGTTTGTGACACCTTTCCGTGTCTTCGAAACTCGGTAGGAAGTATTTGGCATCTTCATACTTGCGAACTTCATTCACGGAAAATGGATTCAACTCTCCTGCCACTGTGTACTCGAGGCCGTCCCTAGAATACTTCATGCACTGATGCTGTGTAGAAGGGATGATATTGTACTCGTGTAGCCATGGTCGGCCGAGCAGAGCATTGTAGCACGTCTTGGCGTCTATAACATGGAATTTGATGTCTGTGACGAGCACCCCGAAGCGTAGCGTCAATATCACAGATCCAAGAGTCTTTGAGGATTGAGAGTCGAAACCGGAGATGGTGATTTTATCTCGGGCGAGGTGTTGGATACTCATGCAAATCTCTTTTAACACTCGCACATTGAGTAAATTGACAGACGATCCGTTATCGACTAAGATTTTTCCTATCTTTATGTCATGGCAGTATCCTGAGACATAAAGTGGGCGATTGTGTTCACACGTTCCGAGGAGAAGGTCTTCATCACCAAAAGCAACGTCGGCTGTGTGCACCTCTTCCAATTCATCCTTCATCTTTTGTTCGGCTAGGAAGGCTTGGAACTGGTCCGGATCTTGTAGGGCCTTAATCAAAGAATCCCTCGCCTCTTTTGATAGCAATAGGGCATCGAGAATGCTGAGTTGTGAGGGTAGCTTTCTCAGATGCGCCAAGACATTGTAATCTACTTTATTCCTTTTTGGGGGATTCTTGGCGGTTAATTCTTCCGCAACTTGGTCATCCAAAGCGATGTCTTCAGAGACCTTCTCTTTCCCTTTGTTTTTCTTATTCAAGGGTCCGAGGTTCTTTTCGGGTAATGTTCGATTGCGCAGCTGTATATTCTCGCAGGCCTTCAGTTCTTTTTCTTTTCCCGAAGTGGATTCTTCGAAGAGGGGACCAAGCTCTAGCTCTTCATCGGAGTCGCTCCCAAATGTAGGCACTTGTGACCCGGTAGTGTTAACCATGTGACAATTGCCGGCAGTTCTTTCAAGTTCTTTAGTCGTATTTCTTTGTTCTCGACGAATTTTACGTTTTTCCCGTTTAAATCGTTGTCGATTTGCGACGTATCCTTGCCACCATCCATTGAAAGCTTTGCAATCTTGGGTGGAATGCGAGACCTTCTGATGGTATAAGCAATAAGAGGGGTGCATCTCTACCACGCGAGTAACTTTTTCTTCAGAGGGTGGTAGTTTCATGCCCATCGATATGGCCTTAGCGAACTTCTTTTTTATCTTGAATTGGCTTTTGTCAGCGGTGGAGGCATTTTGCTCCAACGGGATCATTTCAGCTCCTTCCTCAAGTCGCTGACGCTTGGCCCTTTCGAATATAGCCGTCTCGCGTTCTCGATCAGCCTTGCTTTTCAACCGAGCTTCATTAAGAAACGCGCTGATCGTTTCAACTGGTAACCCTGGGGTTCCTGATTCGGTATTTGCCCCCAGCGTTTTAGTGCCAGAAGTCCCTTCATCATTCGTGACCGAATGAGAGATCATATGACAGCTCGCTACGCACTCCTCGGATTCATCCGATGAACTTTCCTCCTCATCTTCTTTTTGGAAGACGTGATCAAGGAAATCTTGGAGCGTAATGGGAGTCCGTGCCTTTTGGTTGTACTCATCTAGCGCATCGATTTGCTTTTGTAAGTCCGTGCGCTTGTCACCAGGCTTCACGGGCTTCTTAGATTTCTTCTTCTTCCTTTTAGAAGATTTTGACGGCTGACCATGAGTGCTTGAACTGCCACCATCGGTCTTCGGAATCGGTCGTGGCTTCAACATCCCCTCAATAACCTGCGGTTCCAAGGGGTTCTTCCACTTGACCGCTGGGCAGGTTTGAAGATCATTTAGCATTCTCCTCATTTTGGCCGAAAATACAACCTCCCAGGGAGCCTCTTCAATAACGGAGCATGTTGCCCCCGGCGTATTCGTCCCCTTATAGGTGTGGGGCTGCGGAGGGTTCACCTTCCATTTGTCAGACAGCGCAAATTTGCCCTGACGGTATTGATTCTCAAGCCAATTTTTGAAAACGTAACAGTCTTCGATTGGATGTCCCAACACTCTATGATAAGGGCAGTAATTAGGATCGTTGACGTCACTCGGTTGTGACGGACGTTTTGGATCTGGCAGATTTATGAGCCTGTTGCGCAATGCCAGCTCGAATAGCCTCCTTGTTTTATCGCGAGGGAAGGAGTAAGCACGTCCCATCCTGTCCTCAAGGGGTACGTATGGGCGCGTATTGTTTGGACGAGCAACCGGCTTCGAGTCGTTCGGTTGTTGTTGGGCATTAGCGACGATGATCGCTTTTCCTTTTCCTTTATCGTTTCGGGGGTCCGGCTTCGGGAGAGGGGGTTTATGGCCCATCTGGTCCATCTGCGTCAATTTGTCGATCAAAGCCTGGAAGGAAGTCGGCTTGAAGAACATCATAAATTGTGAAATAGTTGCTTGTGGATCAAGGGTTCCAACAAACATTCCCACCGCTGGAGCTTCTTCTATGCGCTGTTCGCACTTAGACCATAGATTACGCCACCGTATAGCGTACTGAACCCACGTCTCGCCGGGTTTTACCCTGGCGTTAATCAGTGCCGTCATTGGGGTACGCTCGCTGGCACTTGCAAAACGTTGGGTGAAGAGCAGCTCCATCTCCGCAAAGGTTTTAATAGAGTCGTTGGGGAGCTCGGAATACCACTCGAAAGCCGTATCTGATAAGCTTCCAACAAATTGGCGCAGTAACAACTTGTCGTCGCCGCCTGTATTACCACAAAGCGCCCTGAACTGGGCAACATGTTGATGGGGATTGCCGGTCCCTTTGTAAACGTGAAACTTGGGAATCGTGTAACCCGGCGGGTACTTGATTTGGTCATACCAGCCCGGATATGGCCGTCCCATTTTTACAACGTGGCCGGCTGCTTCGGCCACCTGATGCACCCGTATTTGTTGAGCAATATATTCATCCAAATCAGCTTTTGATATGGTATCCTCTTTAGCTGCGGATAGAGCCGGTGGAGGATTCGATGTCTCTCCCCTATCATCTTCAAGAATGATCGGGGGATCTCCAACAGGTGGATCTGGTTGAATCATCATACCCACCACATCCTGGAACAGGAGGGCCATTTTCTTTATGTTGGCTGCCTGTTCCGCAGCCTCTTTGTCTCTCTTTTCCAGTGTTCGGCGGAGGAACTCAGCGTCGGTCTCTTCCTCTTGGCGTTCATCTAAGGACGTCTCAGGATTCTCTTTTGGCCCCGTGAGTGCAGCCATTGTAGTCATCATCTCCTGGAGCTTTTGTTGCTGCTCCTGAGACTTGGTCACTGACCGGGTAAGCGGTCGGTGGCCTGTAGAAGTACGACTTTCTTCCTTTCCTGAAGCCATATAGACCGTATGAACTGTTATGCCCCCTGATTTGGGGCGTTTAGGTTCGCCGCTTTTAGATTTTGTCATCGTCGCGGGAGCTTTCTCTGGTCTTTTCCTTTTATGGACCTTTGAGGTTGAAGGAGCCGCTGAAGTGGGCATCCTAGCATTTGTTGCCCCCTGCCGTTTAATGGGGGGGTTCTTGTCTTTTTCCACCTTCGCCCTTTTCTGGCGACGGAAGTGGTCTGAGTCAATCACGGAGTCTTGAACTCTCCGCCAGACTTTATAAATTTTGGACGACAGCCGTTGAGAGGGCTGTTCTTGTTTTGCCTCCGGAGCTTTCTCCACGGGCGGAGGAGATCTTTTCAATACGGCGATTGGGGAGTTCTTTCTCACTTTCCTCAGTAATTCAAAGCTGTTCCCAGTTGGAACAGCAGCGTTGACCTCCGCCACTGGAGCAGGCGGGGTTAGCCCTGAAGGGGAGTTGCCCCCTGCTTTCCTTATTCGTTGCCAATAACGACGTCGCGCACGACGAGCCATTGGGACTGGCTCGGAAATCGGGATAGTTTCCTGTTGCCCCCTGTTTGGGTGTGGGGCAGCTGCCAATGTCAGCCTATCAAAGACTGATGCTTTCTGACCAGCTGAAGGAGGAGTAGGAACCGTCAATCTTGTGAAGACTGACTTTCTGATAGGAGAAGCAGCTTCAACGACTTCCGAAGCTGTGGCCGTTGCCCTCTTTGGGACAGCCACTTTATGATCCTGACCTAGCCTGGTGAAAACAGAGGCTGTCATCTTAGTAGCGGGCGACCCGTTGACAGGGGTCATGGTAGCAGTGAGCCGGTCGAACACCGACTTCTTGTTCGCTTCTGGTGCGGATATCGGCATGGAGAAGCTTGTAGGCGGGACCATGGTCCCGAAGAACAAGCCGGTGGTGGCTTGAGTCACCTGGTCTACCGGCAGAGTCAGGAAGGAAGCCGCTTGGGGCCCATATGCTATACCTCTCGGTGAGGTGGAACGTCCGCTGCAATGGCACTTCGAGCAGTTGGTGCAGTTGGTGGCCATTGGATCTTGAGTTCTGCGCCAGACAAAAGACCAAATCTTAGCAACTTGAAATCCGAGGACAACCATTTAACAAACCGCGATTGGTTCACGAAGACGACACACGAAGTGTGGAGTGGAAAGAGGAAAAGGTCCCACCGGGTGTGCCAGAATCTGTTCCCCTCCGAACGGCGGCGACGACGTTAGGACGTCCGTGCCTGAGTTTCGGGGCAGATGCTATTTGGTTTTATCCGTCTATCTCTCCGAAGATGCCAAGTTGGTTCATGGCACCGTGGATCGGGGGTTTAGACGGATGCGGCCGATGTAGCAGACTTCGTCAGATTCCCCCTCAGGGTGAGGGGTTTTTGATTGTGGGGACACTCTTCCCTGCAGGCGTAAGCCCCTGCAGTTAATTACGCTACCGCATCGCGGTAACAACTTTCTCCTTCTCCAGAATTTCACTTCGTGTCGTGTGTGTTTGTTTTGTTTGTGGTTGCCCGTGGATTGTGTACGGAGACTGAGTAATATCGTCACCCGTAGGACGTGGATTAGTCCAAATCCGTATTTGCTTAGATTTGGGTTTGGTGTTTTTAGTTTAAGGATGCATTAGTCGCGTTGCGACTAAGATCAACTTAAACGTTCATCAAGGATACGCTAGTCCTGTTTTGGGCTAAAATCGACTTGACGTAGTGATTGATTTAATTATCCGGCCATCGGGACTCGTCACCTCTCTGACGTCGTTGAGGGATTACAACGACATACGTCTGAGGAGTTCCGAGATGTACCCTTGAACCAAAGTTGGTTTGGGATTTTATTGTTTATTTAGATGTCTAAGGACACGTTAACCGTATTTGGGGTTAAGATCAACTTAGACGGGACCGTTTAGATCCGACGAAAGAGCGTTTGGGCCCTATTGTGTCAGTTTAGGGACGTAGCGGTCCATATTCCAGTTTAGGGACGTGGTGGTCCATTATTAGTTTAGGGACATTTCGGTCCGTCGCCAGTTTAGAGACATAGTGGTCCGTCATTAGTTTAGGGACGTTTCGGTCCGATTTTAGTTTAAGGACGTTTCGGTCCATATTTTTAGTTTAGGGACGTTTCGGTCCGATTTTAGTTTAGGGACGTTTCGGTCCGTCGCCAGTTTAAAGACGTAGTGGTCCATGTTCCAGTTTGGGGACGTGGTGGTCCGATATTAGTTTAGGGACGTTTCGGTCCGATATTAGTTTAGGGACGTTTCGGTCCATATTAGATGAGTGGTCGTTGGGACCCGTTGCCTCTTTGACGTCGTTGAGAAATTACAACGACAGGTGTCAAAGGAGTTCGGAGATGTACCCTCGGACCGGTCGTGACTTGGTTTATGAGAGGCATTTAATTTAAGGACTTACAGCCAGGATTGGGTTAAGTCCAATTTTTATTTTAGGCTCTGCCCGATTAAAAGAATCAACCTAAACAGGGCTCTGCCCCTTCATTATTTTGCAATCTGATTTGGGCCAGGCCCTTTTAAATAATGAGTTACAAAAAACTCAGGAATTTTCTGAACTGGGCTTTGCCCTTTTATTATTCTGCAATTGGGCCAGGCCCCTTTAAATAATGAGTTGCAGAAACTCAATAATTTTTTGAGTTGGGCCAGGCCCTTTTGAATGATGAGTTGCACTTGTGCAGAAATTCAAGAATTTTCTTGATTTGAGAACAAAAAGTGCATAGCGCTCTTGATCTAAATTTAGATCAAAGGAAAACAAGTTCTTCTTGTTTTCCTTGATTTTACAGAACCAAGGGTTCATATCAAGTGCAAGGCACTATTTATTATTCTTTGATTTTTTAGAACCAGGGGTTCATATCAAGTGCAAGGCACTATTTATTATTTCTTTGATTTTTCAGAACCAGGGGTTCATATCAAGTGCAAGGCACTATTTTTCTTTTTCTTTTATTATTCCCTTTTAATTTTCTGTTTTTTCAGAAATTTTACCTTCTCTTTTTGTTCTTGATTAATCTTCAAGAGCTTTTTTTTTTTCAGAAGTTTATCCTTCTCTTGATGATGATTGATTCTCCTTTTTCTTCCTTTTTTTTTTTTTTTTGAATGAGGTCTGGGCTCTTATTTATAGTGTTCACAAATTTGTTAAATTTGTTACCAAGATCTTTCCTGAATAATTTTTGGGAATTTTCCCACCATTGGATCTCTGATCCAAGGGTCTCTGTTTTACAGAAGAACAGAAAAGATTTACTTAAATCTTCATTCAGTTGCTGCGCAACTCACCAGCGCGTGACACGTGTCGCGCATCCGTGCGCTTGCGCAGTTGCGGTTGCGCAACTGCGCAGACACGTGTCGCGCATCCGTGAGCTTGCGCAGTCGCGATTGCGCAACTGCGCAGACACGTGTCACGCATCCGTGCGCTTGCGCAGACACGTGTCGCGCATCCATGCGCTTGCGCAGTTGCGATTGCGCAACTGCGCAGACACGTACCACGCATCTGTGCGCTTGCGCAGACACGTGTCACGCATCTGTGCGCTTGCGCAGTTGCGATTGCGCAACTGCGCAGACACGTGTCACGCATCTGTGCGCTTGCGCAGACACGTGTCGCCCTGCCATGCATTTGCACAGTTAAGTCTTAATTATGTTTTCTGAAGAGCCTTGCTCTGATGGGACGCACCGTCTCGGGCGTTACGCTGCCGAATTGGCTTCTGCCATGTGGCAAATTGCGCACTGCGCACGGAAACCGAAGCGTTGCTTCAAATTTTGAATTTTCAAAATTCAGTAGAGCCTTGCTCTGATTGGGGGAAACATCCACATCGGGAGTTTCTGAAGAAACTGAAACTTGATGGTGTTGCATACCATTTGGAGTGTGATAATTTTTGTAGGATTCCTTCAGCTTTATCACACAATGATATTTGGATCCCGATCCTACTGTGAGTATATGCTACTCCCCGGGAGATTTTTTCACTAAACGATCAATGCTATAAAACAAGTAGGTGTCTAGAACGGTGTTAGCGGGGCTACGCCTCCAGGGAAAAGAGGGTTTGTAATTACGGAACTTCGCGAAAGCGTTGGAAAACCTCTCTCGAAGTACCAACACTAACCTGGCTAAACGGTTAAGCAAGAATTGTATGGTGAGATTAATCCTGACTAATTTCTCTTTTCTGGTTTGAGGAGGGATTCGAGAATCAGTGGGAGCCATCCTGTTTAGATAAACTAAAAACCATTCTAAACTTGCAAGAGCATCATGCTAAAGTGTTTCTTCTCTCTCTCCTAATTGTAGGGACCAAACATGACGGGCTTTAAGTTGCTATTAGATAAAAACATGTTGACAGGACCAAACTATAAAGATTGGTTCAGGAATGTCAAAATGGCAATCACTTATGACAAGTTGGGCTTTGTTCTTACTACAAAATCCCCCGCCGTCCCAGGCCCAGACTCCAGTGTCGCGGACAGGGAAATCCGTAAGACCTGGAAGATTGACTGCGCGAAGGCCAAGTGCCTCGTGCTTTCCTCTATGGACAATGAACATCAGAGGAGGTACGAGAATATGGACCTAGAATCCATATTTCTCCATACTAAGGAACTATATGGAGAGCAATCCCGTATCGCAAGATACGAGACCTCAAAGAAGCTATTTTCAGCGAGGTTGGCCGTCGGATCATCTGTAGCGGAACAAGTGTTTAAGATGATTGGCTACATTGAGGAGCTCGCGGACCTCGGGACCACGTTAGAGAACGTGCTCTACACCGACTTGATTCTCCAGTCCCTTCTTTCCATCTACGCCCAATTTATCCTGAATTTCAACATTCAAGGAAAAGAAGTTGAACTTCCGGAACTCCTCAACATGTTGAGAAGTGCAGAGGGCACCCTACAGAAAGTAAGGGAAACACCCGCTTTGTTTATTGGAGGAACTTCCTCTTCTAGGTCCAAGGCCAAAGGAAAGAAGAAGAAGGCCCCCACCAAGCTAAGGGGCGGTGTTAGTAAGGTGGAAGCCAAGGAAAAAGCAAAGGTAGCGGGACAGACTGTAGGGAAAGAAGAATGGTTTTATTGTCACAAGAAAGGCCACTGGAAGAAAGATTGAAGGGCTTGGAGAGACAAGAACCAGGACCCGAAGCAAGTTGTGGCTTCGGCTTCAGGTGTGTATGTTATTGAAAACTGTCTGTCAATCAACTCTACTTCCTGGGTATTGGATACCGGATCAGAATCTCATATCTGTAATTCTTTGCAGGCACTAAGAAGGCGTAGAGTTTTGAAGGTAGGTGATATGACCCTCAGAGTTGCAAACGGAGCAAGCATGAATGCTGAGTCCGTGGGGGACTATCACTTGGGATTAACAGATGGACATGTTTTGGTTTTGCGCAACTGTTATTTTGTACCCAGTTCGACTTGTAATATCATATCTGTATCTTTAATGTCTAAAGAAGGTTATGATTTTGCATTTGTAAGCAATGTTGTAAACATTCACCTTAATCATGTTTTGATTGGGTCGGGTACATTAAGCAACGGTATATACGTATTAAACCAACCGCAGATTTCAATATCCAGAATACACACAAAAGAAAGTCTCCAGAAATTAATCATACTTTCTTATGGCATTGTAGACTGGGTCACATCAATGAAACACGGTTGACCAAGTTGCATAAAGAAGGATATTTGGATCCGTTCGAATATCAATCTTATGCAACTTGTCAATCTTGTCTAAAAGGAAAGATGACAAAGACTCCATTCACTGGACAAAGAGTAAGAGCAAGCGAGCTCTTAGGACTCATACACAGCGACGTGTGTGGTCCAATGTCTACACATGCACGAAGCAATTATTCTTACTTCATTACTTTTACGGATGATCTCTCAAGGTACGGACATGTCTTCCTGATGAAGCATAAATCCGAAACTTTTGAGAAATTCCGGGAATATAAGAATGAAGTGGAAAAACAAACCAGCAAAAGTATCAAGACACTAAGATCTGATAGAGGTGGTGAATACCTGAGTGTCGAGTTCCTGGATTACCTAAAAAAGAATGGAATTCTCTCTCAGCTTACTCCTCCATACACTCCACAACACAATGGTGTATCGGAAAGGATAAACAGAACCCTATTGGATATGGTTCATTCCATGATGAGTAATGCTGAGTTACCACGATTTTTTTGGGGTTATGCACTAGAATCAGCTGCATATCTTTTGAACCGGGTTCCAACTAAGACAGTGCCTACCACACTATTTCAGATGTGGAGTGAGAAGAAACCTTATCTTAAGCACATTAAGACATGGGGATATCCAGCTTTTGTCAAAAAGCAGTATACGGGCAAACTCGAGGCACGCTCAGTACAGTGCAAGTTTGTGGGATATCCAAGGAACTCTAAGGGGTATTTTTTCTAATACGCAGAGGAACAAAAGGTTTTTGTTTCTCGTCATGCCTGCTTCTCGGAGACTGAATTTTTAGAAAATCAGATAAGTGGGAGCGCAAAAGAACTGGAAGAAATTCCAGAACCACAAACTATTACTGAAAGCATAGTGGAACCAAAAAATTCAAAAGAACAGGGCATTCCCGCACCACTCCGCAGGAGTAGTAGGTTTTCTCATCTGCCCGAGAGATACTACGGATTTCTCATAGACGGGGATAGAAAGGATTGCATCATTGACAATGATGAACCAACTAGCTTCCAGCAAGCCATTCAGAGCAGAGACTCGGTAAAATGGCTAGATGCAATGCGGACCGAAATGGAGTCCATGTACACTAACAAAGTATGGACTTTGGACTTTTCTCTAGAAGGGGTAAAACCCGTTGGCTGCAAATGGATCTTCAAAAGGAAGATTGGTGTAGATGGACAGGTTGAAACCTATAAGGCTAGACTTGTTGCAAAAGGTTTTCGTCAAATACCTGGTTTGGACTATAATGAAACCTTTTCTCCTGTGGCTATGCTCAAATCCATTCGGATTATTCTTGCCATTGCTGCCTTCTACGATTATGAAATCTGGCAGATGGACGTAAAGACGGCTTTCCTAAATGGACATTTGGAAGAGTGCGTCTATATGGATCAGCCAGAAGGTTTTAATCAGAGTGGGAGCAGCGAGAAAGTGTGCAAGCTGCTTAAGTCCATTTATGGACTAAAGCAGGCATCGCGGAGTTGGAATATCTGTTTTGATGAAACAGTCAAAGAATTCAACTTTATCAAAAATCCAGATGAACCATGCTTATATAGTAAAATTGTAGGAAGAACTGTTGTGTTCCTCGTATTATACGTAGACGACATTCTTTTAATAGGAAATGACATTCCTACCCTACAATCTGTCAAAAGATTCTTATAACAAAGGTTCTCTATAAAAGACCTGGGTGATGCCTCTTACATACTGGGGATCCGGATCTATCGTGATAGATCAAAGAGGACGTTGGGACTTTCACAATCCAGGTACATCGACACCATACTGAAAATATTCAATATGGAAGATTCCAAACGCGGTAACCTACCGGTTTGTCACGGAGTCACCCTTTCCAAAGAGATGTCTCTCAAGACTGATTTGGAAAGGGATCGCATGCCTATTATACCCTACGCTTCTGCAGTAGGCTCTATAATGTATGCGATGTTGTGTACCAGACCAGATGTAGCTTACGCACTAAGCATGGTAAGCCAGTATCAGTCAGACCCAGGAGAGAACCACTGGATAGCGGTAAAGAACATTCTCAAGTACCTGAGAAGGACTAAGGATATGTTCTTGGTGTATGGCGGAAAAGACCTCCAGATCGAGGCTTTTGCTGACTCCAGCTTCCAGAGCGATAAGGATGACTCCAAGTCCATGTCGGGTTATGTCTTCACCCTCAATGGGAGGGCGGTATGTTGGAAGAGTTCCAAACAGGATACCGTTGCTGACTCAACTTTGGAAGCGGAGTATATTGCTGCTTCTGACGCCACTAAGGAAGCAGTCTGGATGAGGAAGTTCTTGACAGATCTTCAGGTGGTTCCGTCCATTGTTGGTCTAATACCTCTGTATTGTGACAACAACGGGGATATAGCTTTAGCAAAGGAACCCAAGTCCCATCAAAAGTCCAGATACATCTTGAGGCAGTATCACTTGATCAGGGAGATCGTGGATCGCCGGGAGATCGTGGATCGCCGGGAGATCGAGGTTCGGAGAGTTGCTACAGAGGATAACACTGCAGATCCATTCACAATGGCTATTTCTCAGAAGCAGTTCGAGAGGCTATTCGAGATGATAGATCTGCGATATGCCAGTATATGGCCCTAGTGCAAGTGGAAGATTGTTAGTGTATATGCCCTAGAGGCCATTACTGTATCATACTAGTTTGTATATTAGTTAATGGAAGCTTGGGACATTCACAGTTGTAATAACATTCTTGCTCAAAATAGTAGTATTCTACTTGGTTTGTTTTTACTTCAATATGTACATATATTTCTTTTAACATATCACCTATGCATATTAGTAGAGCCCTTAGAATCTATGCTTGATTACCAGCGTTATGACGGCAGCCACACTAGTGGGGGCTGGGTAATCTACAAGCACATCCTTATACAGGTCCCTAGTCGCGGGATTATCGATACAGGGCATCGATACTCCAGAGTAGACTAGTGTATACGCTTCCCTTCCCAGCCTGGGAGATGGTCTGTCCCACAGCCATCGGTACGTCGTACTGGAGATAGTATGCAGGTGCTCATTAGGTTGTGAGTTACACCGGATGGACTCATTGGGAACTGCTGGTTGGTAATATACCTATCGTCAGATAGCAGTACCCAGGTGACATGAGTACAGCTTAGTCCGTTGACTTGACACTGCTGCTTCGCCTCAAGTGTGTTCCCACTGTTCTTAGATTACTACCCTACCACGGCTCCACTAAGTCGTGCAAACAGGTAGTAGTTGGGTGCAGTCCCGAAGCACTTGGAGGCAGTGGCGGTTAGATAGGATTCGTCTCTCCCGGTATTGGGGGTTGATATTGCACTGTGTTTGGAGAGCCGTTACACAAAGTCCCTGGCCAGGGCAAGCGAGATTTACTGGTAGGTACTCCAGTAGTTTCTCAGGGTGTAATGGGCTTCACTCCGACACGACTTATACCGCTATTAGGGGCCTGACGTTTACCGCCCCCTAGGCCCGATATGCGATACTCTTAGACGGACAGACCAGACTGTACGGAGATTGTCACATACAGACTCAGTAGGAGTTCGGATGAGTTATGCTCATCGGCTTTCTTATCGACAATACCTGAGGACCGTTACGTACAGCTAGTACCGCTTGCGGCCTGTGGTTAATCCCACTGCCAGCGTAGAGTCGAGTCTATAGAGTCCCACACAGAGCGTTTCCCTGCAACGGGAAAAACGTGTAGATATCGTATAGTTTTACGAAAGGGTTCGATCATGTGCGTACACTCGTGCACGCACGACGAGTCGGACGAACAATACCAGTGGGCTTTGGTTTAAGCCGGATCCTAGTATTGTACTGATGGATTTTCTTCATCTTCAATATTCGTATTTTTCGGAATACGAATGCAGGTACGTATGTACGAACGAGGGGGCATTTTTGTAATTTATTCAAAGATGCTTCTAGAAGATGTTTTTTTCATATATGTATTTTTCATTTTGGATTAAATGATTTATGCATTATGACATGGTAGAAATGAGGTGGAAAATGCATGATATTGAGCATGGCTAAATGTGACACATGGTGGATTTTGAAGCCATAACTCATTTGGTTGTAAATTGAACCCTAATTACTATTATTCATTTAATTTATTAGATGAATAGTAGAGAGTGTTCAGTTTAGAGCCATAAGTGATCTACACTCTCTCTCATACATTTTCTTCACTAGCTTTTCTAAAACCATCTTCTTCTTTCTCAAGCCCTAGGATACTCATGTGTTGAGTTACCTAGGAAGAAATAGAAAGACTCCTCAATCTATCTACACCATCTACACAACCTAGATCATTTAGATTGGCAATCTACTTGATGTAGTTTCTTTGGTTTAGAAGATAAGCTTGGTGCACAAACGTTCGGGTGGATCATCTAGGATTCGAGCAAGCTGACGAGGAGACGACATCCGTGCCACTTCGAGGAGTTCGTGCAGGTGAGGAGGATAGCGAGATAAGGAGAAGAAGGACCAGGTTTCTTGAGGTATAACTTCTGTACTTAGTTTATACTTCTTTTGCTTTAGCTAGATTCGGTTTAGATTACGATCAAGGCTTAAAGTCGGTGTTATGATGCTAAAATTATCGTTTTTTACACCTTCCGCCTCCCCGCGATTCCGCGGGGTGCACAGCATCGACTTACAGAGTTAATGACAAGATAATTTACCATATACCATTCACAGGCTACCAACATGACATGGAAGTCGAAGACCCACACAAATCCCCCTGCTCTTTGGCAAGTATAACAAATTACCATATACAGTCCACGTGCAACCATCATGGCATAGAAGCCAATCCCATTGTGACATAGAAGTCGAAAAACCTGTAAACCCCAAAAAGTCTGCAACATAATCCTGTCAGGTCTGAAACGACCTTAAACTACTGCCTAGTCCAAAACGACCTTAAATTACTGCCTGGTCCGAAACGATTTTAAACTCCGCTTGGTCTGGGATGACCTTAAACTAATATGTACATCCGAAATGACTTTAAACTAATGCACCCCTGTCCTACCTGGCATGGTATTCAGTTGATAAAACTGCGCTTTTAATATGACATTGTTCCTACTATTTCTATATAAAAAAGGTGTTTATTATAATATATGAAACATATGAGGGTTTATCTGTAAAAATACCATTTTCATGTGTTTATATATTATAATTAACATTATGAAGGAAAAAGTAAGCATATAATATCCATGTAGCATTTGGCCTATTTAATATGCTTACCTTATTAAATACCTTTGACCAATTCTCTTAAAACTAAAATATCATGACAAATGGTTAAAGATAATATCTCAATAAAAACAAATTCTACCAACATTATTTATTGAGATAATTGTACAGAAATTATTTCAGGACTAGAATCAAGGAAATCCGAATTATCGAGATCAAATCTGCCGAAATAGTAAAGTAAATTGAACAAATCAATTCTGACAGAGACGTAGAGAAGATTTTCAGATTCCAGATACCAAAATAGTCTACATGTGTTACCAGAAGAAGCCTCAAGAGAAACGAACCCACGATCCTCCTAATCCACCGCGGATCCGCGGCCAAACCCACCATTACGCCGCGGTTCTGCCGCACTTCTGAAGAGTTAGGGCCCTGGATTTTCTGGTTTGGATCCTAACAACTAGTTACCATATATGGAAAGTCATCATATTAGGAAAGTTACCATATATGGAAAGTTACCATATATGGAAAGTCACCATATGGAAAGTTACCATATTAGAAATTCACCATATATGGTAACTAGGTTTTCTTCTTTGAGGGTTATATAAAGGACTAAGGGCTAAAGTTACAAGGCATCAAATCGACGCGATCACGAAGTCCACGACGGCTCAAGAATCCTGGTTGATCATCAACAGTTCATCTACCTCCTTAGAAGAGATCGAGAAGCAAACTAGAATTTTGTAATCATTTTCTAAGGAAACAAAGTGTACTTGATTTTGTTGATTAATAAAGGTAGTTTTATTTTATTGCATTTTATTTTCTTCATGATTTCTATCTTTTCTTTTCCCAACATGCGCGAGTAATTCTCCGCTTGTTAGGCTTCATAGGATTATGGTAGATTAATGGATGATGAAGATCCTTAAACTCTTTTTAAATCGTATAAAGTTTATAAACTTTATCAAAAGAATAGTTAACATCCTAATCGGGCGCGCTATCAATTCATTGATGGTCACGACCACGATTAGAGATTGGATTAACGATTGTTTTGGTAAAGGCCAGACATGAACGGAGATCCATGTCAAGATAGGAGTTAAGAGTGGGAACCCTATTCCCTCCAGAAATCCTAATCTACATGCATCACTGTCGATATAGTTTTAAATCTATTAAAGGATAAAAAGAGTAATCTTTAATCAATCATCCATGACTACTAAATCTTAATAAACCCTACAAGCCCCCTTCTACTATAAAACCTACATCCATAGTTAATTTAGATCTATATCCTGCATCCGTGTTTGACGTAGATCTAGATCCTACAACCATTATTCACCATTCTTTATTCTTCCCCTTTTTCAACACGTCTAAAGTAAGATTAAAAGATTCAACGTTTTCCTAAGGACGACCCGTACTCATCTCGGTCTAGCTACACACGACACCGTTATTGATTGCGGTTATTCTACACACACTTCTCTAAAACATAGATCAATCAAATGGCGTCGTTGCCGGGGATACGTGCGTAATTTTTTATTCTTACTATTTGTGTTGAATTCTTATTCGATTTATATCATAAATAAACAAAACTGCAAATTGTATATTTAACGATTATTGTGTGAATTTTGCGAGGGGATCTGGAGTCACGGAATTAAGGAAACAGAGATTCAGAGACATTAATCAAGATCCAGAGGAGTACAGGAGGCCACAGAGCAAAATTTCATCAACTGTTCCTTCTTCCTTGCGGCGGAACCGCGGCACAAGTAGCACATTCGCGGCTGAAGCGCGGCTAAAGGGAGGAGTTAGGGGTCGTAACTTCTCTGGTAAGTTTCTCAACTCTTTCTCTCTCCTCTGAAATCTAATAAAATATCTTTTCTGCAAGATTCTTTGCAAAAATTTTGCCGCTCAAAAATATTTTTGCAAAGTTTTGTAATTGGTTTGATTATTCATATTTAATACGGATTATTAAGGGGCAAAGACCAAATTTAGATTAGGTGGGGATTTTATCACCCTTCCTAAGCCCCACAAATCACAAAACGAGTATCTGCATCAACCCTATATTAATTTAAAAAAATATCTAGATAAGACTCTAAGGACTGTCGCGCTTAATAAGGACAGAGGAAGGTCGTGGGTAATTTATCGCTTATCCGCATTACTTTTGTGGTCTAGGCAAGTGTGTCTAAGGCAAGCGGTTACTTAATTAGGCCCGCTATTTTCAGTGAATCATATAGCGGATACCTCCCACTTACTTGGCACTTACCTGGCCGCAACGGTAGTAAAGAGGTGATAGAGGATTGATCCTGCGGCTTGTCCTTTGGAAGTCTAGGAGCAGTCTAGAAACTTGACCTAGGTAACCTTAGTTTTAAGGTTGTTTGTGAATTTTTGTGTGATTTGTCTTAAGTCCCACTTTTTCAAAACAAACCACTTTTTTAAATAACACACACGCTGCCACTTGCGCTAAACCCGCTTAGTGCATGCTCGGCTGGACACGGGATTCTAGTGCCCGTCTTGTCTGCGTTTCTTCTATCGACTCCAAAGTCGGTGCTTCTTCGTTTTCCTTTTCCCCACCACCCACCACGACCGAGATGGACGGTTATCCATCAAATTTTCATGATACCACGCTGCTGCCACCCGCAGGTGCGCAGAATCTACCGCGTATATCTCTCCAAGAGAGATGCTACCCTTCACGTGGTCCCCTTCCTACTTGTCTTTCTATTCCACCAGCCAATGGAGATAATTTTGAAATCAAACCCCAATTTATCAAACTGTTGCCCAAATTTCACGGGCTTGAGGCCGAAGATGCATACATTTTTATAAACAAATTCGAAAACGTATGTGCAATGATTGGCACGTCACAACTTTCTGTAGATGCTGTGCGTTTACGTCTTCTCCCTTTTTCTTTGTGCGATCTAGCCGAGAAATGGCTTTCTAACAATGCCGCACATTCTATTTCTAAATGGGACAAATTCGTTGTAGCATTCCTTAAGAAATTTTTTCCCAATCATAAGACCGCCCGTGTTAGGAGCGAAATCAATCAGTTTACCCAGGTTCCCAATGAACCATTTTGGAAATACTTTGAACGGTTCAAGGATCTGATTGTCCAATGTCCTCATCACAGAATCCACCGATGGGATCTGTGTCGAATTATATATGAGGGTATTGATCCCGCAACAAAACAGATGCTTGAAACCATGTGTCAATGTCAATTCCTGTCGAAAGATGATGGTGAAGCTCGGAAATTCCTAGAAAATTTCGCTGAACACACTTTTCAATAGGAAAGTGTTAGACCTATATCATCTAGGGAAGGTATTCATTAGCTCGAGGTTTCCATCGCAATGAAAGCCGAAATGGCTGCGATACAAAGGAAACTCGACGCTATAGAAAATAGAATCTCTTCAGCCTTCCTAAACCAATACATGCTTCCCAAAACCATGTGTGGTTGTTGTTCCGATCCATCACACTTGACGGAAGAATGTCCTATGAATGCAGCGTTTCAAGGTCACGAGCAAACTAATGTTGCTTTTCAGCAGCGACTTAGAAACGATCCTTATTCTTCCACGTACAATCAAGGATGGAGGAATCATCCTAACTTTGCTTGGAACCAAAGCCAAAATCAAAATCATAACCATTTCCAAGGCAATTATCAAAAACCTCCTCCACAGCAACAGCAACCACCACCACAGAGTCAGCACCCCTTTCAGTCACAAAATTTTCAAAACCCGGCCAATAATTCTTTCCAAACGACCGGTACCGATAACTCCTCTTCACTCGCACAAACTTTGGATTTGTTTATGAAACATTCGATTCAAATGTCGGCTGATATGGGGTCTTCTATTGATTCCATAAAGAAAGACTCCGCCTCCCATGGTGAGAGTATTAAATCAATAGAAGCCCAGATTGCACAGTTGAATGCCGCTATGAGTGCGAGAGAAAAAGGAAAACTTCCATCTCAACCGTTACCGAATCCTGGCCACTCACAAAGTCATAATGTGGGTGCCGTTACTAAGTTGAGATCAGGAAGAGTGTTGAACAATCTAATGGGT
Organism: Agapanthus africanus; assembly: GCA_030015575.1. Taxonomy (NCBI): domain Eukaryota; kingdom Viridiplantae; phylum Streptophyta; class Magnoliopsida; order Asparagales; family Amaryllidaceae; genus Agapanthus; species Agapanthus africanus. The sequence goes on from JASDDO010000024.1 coordinate 854,396,904, forward strand.
GAACAGATTGATGATGAGGAATCAATTGAAACCCCAGCTTCCACTTCTTGCCCTATTTCGTCTAGTCTTCCACCATCTTCCGAGCCTATTCTCCGTTTTTCCCAAGGCTCGAACCCTCAGCCCACTTCCACAAATCTATTTAAAGCGATCCCCGCTCTAATTTTGTGATCCATTCCATCCCCACAATCTTCTCCAATATTGGACCCAACCCTTATTGATAAAGCACCTTATTCAAACAGGTTAAGGGACAACAGACCAGGTCCACAAATGGAGAAAATTGTGGAAATTTTTAAGCAAGTTAGCATAAATATTCCTCTCCTAGATGCTATTCAACAAGTTCCGTCTTATGCGAAAATCTTAAAAGACTTGTGCACTAGGAAGAGAAAAGTTCAAGTACCTATAAAAGTTTTCCTTGCGAGTAATGCGAGCACTGCTTTTACACAACAACTACCCAAGAAACGAAAGGACCCTGGAAGTCCTATAATTTCTATTTCTATTGGGGATAAAAATATCAATCGTGCTCTACTTGATTTAGGTGCTAGTGTTAATTTGCTTCCGTATTCTATTTATGAGTAATTAGGGATCGGAGAGTTAAAACCGGCGCATTGCACTCTTCATATGGCCGGTTGATCTATCACCCAACCTAGGGATAAGCTAGAGGATGTGTTAATTAAAGTCGGGGAATTTATATTTCCTGTGAACTTTATCGTTATAGATACACAACCTGTTGCGAACCCACGAAACCAAATTCTGGTGATTTTCGGTCGACCTTTTCTTGCAACTTCCAACGCAATAATCAATTGTAGAAACGGCTCTATGAACCTATCCTTCGGGAAGATGTCAATTGAGCTTAATATTTACAAGTTGGGAAGTGAACCTTCCGAACCCTATGCTCATGTGTGTTCTGTCGAAACAATAGATTCCGACAGCAGCGAAATTGAAGAGCTTCACGATACTGATCTCGACTCCGCTATTACGTTGTTGTCCGGGCCAACAGCTAACGCTAAATGTGAACCTTTTATGGAGTCAGAATATCATCCCGTTCTTTCTGATGAGATTATTATTCGGGATATCGATGAAAACTTCGAGGAAATCTTCGCTGATGAACTCGCATTCTTAGAAAACATGGGTGTTGTGATAAATCAACCCCAACCCAAAGAAATTGAACCGCCACATCTTCTTTTTATCAAGAATGAGAATGCGAGTAATCAATCATCATTGTTTTGTCTCTACAAATCGAGACGCAAACCCTTTCCATACCACCACTTATCTCTTCCCCACTTTTTCTTTGCTCTATATAACATGTTCTTCCACCGACCTATACGTTAAATTGATAAAATCTTTGAATGGTTGGTATTAACTTTTGGTCTTTGTAAAGTCTTATATTGATCAAATAACTTTACTCCCCTTAAAATGCTTGATATTGTTTAACTCAAGTTGGGGGGGTTTATATTTTTGGCTCTTGAAAATAAAATTTGTCCTTAAAATTTTGAGTCAAAAATAAGTTTGGGGGGGATTTTCACTTTCAATTTTTGTTGCCCCCGTTAATAACCCTTCCTGCCAAGTCTACAGGTTTTTGAGATTTAAAAGATGACAACAGTGAGGACACTGCTGCAAACAGGTTTGGGGGAGGTTTGTGCTTATTTATGCATTATACTTTATATGAGAACAAATTTTTTTTTGATAATGGAAGTTAGAAAGTGAAAAATTACATATGAAAGATATGAATAGTTTGAGAAAAACAAGAAAGTTAGAGCTTCTATTAAACAAAACTAGTAATAAGTAGTTATGAGCTGTTGTCTCAAGGGTTAGTAAGATGAAGGAAATTGCTAATCCGAGGATAAAAATAAGTCTGAAAAATAATCCCTATTCTTGAGGCCAAACTTGTGAATGTTGATACCCTACTATACGCACTTACACACATCTTGAAACTTGGGATAGTATAGAATACCTTGAAATGCTCTTGTCTAAAAGCCTTAGTATGAAGAAAAATAAAATAAAATATATGTGGTGAAGAAGAAAAATATACACTGGTTTTGCAATTATCAAGGCAGCATAAAAAAATATAGCGAGGGTGCTTTATCACCTAGTGCCTTAGACTAACTGGTTTGGGAGCCACTGCTAAGCCTTAGGTGTTGCGAAACGAGAAATTACGCCTAAATACGCAAGCACATTTTGTAATCGGTCGGTTAGTACCTCAAGAAGTATTAACGGTCGTATGAAGAATGTGTGAGCAATTTTATCAAAAAGTTTCACCAACTATAAAGTAGTTTGGAAGATGGACAAGAGTATGATAGCTTGAATTGAATTCTCTAAGTGTAGAGATGTCTTTTACACACACGTAGCGGTATATGATCGATGTTTGGATGAAAGATAGGGAGGAAGACTAAAGGCGATGTTTTATTGAGGGATGATGTGATTTCTAACATTTTTTCACGACCATTAAGATAAGGTTCATAGCAACTGAAAAACTGGTGTAGTTGAAAACTCTTATTTCAAGTTCTTTCTTTCATAATTCTTATCTTTGTATGTAACTTTCACTATCTTTCTTTTATTATAGGATTTTGTGGGTATAATCCGCTGAAAACCCCCAGGAGACAACACTCCTCCTACTAGGGACACCTAGAGGTTTAACGGCTTGTTGCGCGTGCTCAGTGCAATCGTGTTGCCTACGAAAGTGTGCTACTTAGGATTTTTCTTTTTTCTTCTTTCTCCTTCTCTTGAATAACTAGTTTGCTCGGGACGATCAAAGTTATGTTTGGGGGTATTTGTTCAGTTGATAAAACTGCGCTTTTAATTTGACATTTTTCCTACTATTTCTATATAAAAAAGGTGTTTATTATAATATATGACACATATAAGGGTTTATCTGTAAAAATATTATTTTCATGTGTTTATATATTATAATTAATATTATGAAGGAAAAAGTAAGCATATAATATCCATGTAGCATTTGGCCTATTTAATATACTTACCTTATTAAATACCTTTGACCAATTCTCTTAAAACCAAAATATCATGACAAATGGTTAAAAATAATATCTCAATAAAAATAAATTCTACTAACATTATTTATTAAGATAATTGTGCAGAAATTATTTCAGGACTGGAATCAAGGAAATCCGAATTATCGAGATCAAATCTGCCGAAATAGTAAAGTAAATTGAACAAATCAATTCTGGCAGAGACGTAGAGAAGATTTTCAGATTCCAGATACCAAAATAGTCTACATGTGTCACCAGAAGAAGCCTCAAGAGAAACGAACCCACGATCCTCCTAATCCACCGCGGATCCGCGGCCAAACCCACCATTACGCCGCGGTTCCGCCGCACTTCTGAGGAGTTAGGGCCCTGGATTTTCTGGTTGGGATCCTAACAACTAGTTACCATATATGGAAAGTCATCATATATGGAAAGTCACCATATATGGAAAGTCACCATATATGGTAACTAGGTTTTCTTCTTTGAGGGCTATATAAAAGACCAAGGGCTAAAGTTAGAAGGCATCAAACCGACGTGATCACGAAGTCCACGACGGTTCAAGAATCCCGGTTGATCATCAACAGTTCATCTACCTCCTTAGAAGAGATCGAGAAGCAAACTAGGATTTTGTAATCATTTTCTAAGGAAACAAAGTGTACTTGATTTTGTTGATTAATAAAGGTAGTTTTATTTTATTGCATTTTATTTTCTTCATGATTTCTATCTTTTCTTTTCCCAACATGCGCGAGTAATTCTCCGCTTGTTAGGGTTCATAGGATTAGGGTAGATTAATGGATGATGAAGATTCTTAAACTCTTTTTAAATCCTATAAAGTTTATAAACATTATCAAAAGAATAGTTAACATCCTAATCGGGCGCGCTATCAATTCATTGATGGTTACGACCTCGATTAGAGATTAGATTAACAATTATTTTGGTAAAGGCCAGACATGAACGGAGATCCATGTCAAGATAGGGGTTAAGAGTGGGAACCCTATTCCCTCCAGAAACCCTAATCTACATGCATCACTGTCGATCTAGTTTTAAATCTATTAAAGGATAAAAAGAGTAATCTTTAATTAATCATCTATGACTACTAAATCTTAATGAACCCTACAAGCCCCCTTCTACTATAAAACCTATATCCGTAGATAATCTAGATCTATATCCTGCATCCTTATTTGACATGGATCTAAATCCTACAACCATTCTTCACCATTCTTTATTCTTTCCCTTTTTCAACACGTCTAAAGTAAGATTAAAAGATTCAATGTTTCCCTGAGGACGACCCGTACTCATCTCAGTCTAGCTACGCACGACACCGTTATTGATTGCGGTTATTCTGCACACACTTCTCTAAAACATAGATCAATCACATGGCCAGCCCTATTTTGATGATTATATAAATTCCTCCAATTACCTAACGCTGCCCTAAGTCCAGATAATAGTATCTACCATATACAATCCACGGGCAACCCTTCATGACATAGAAGTCAATCTTCCCACGAGGCGTATACACTGCAACGCACCGCGTGGTTGGATTCCCCTGTCGTGACACAGAAGTCAACCGTCCTACCGAGTACGTCGGAGCTGCCCTACGGTCTAGATCATACATTCTATAAAACCGTATACAATTCAAGGACGTAATTGGTAGCAAGTATGTGCGTCTTCTCAATGGTAGAACCATACACGATGGGAGAAGTATTTTTGTAATGTACATAATATAAAAATGTACAATGCGGCTGAATATTTATAAATCGAGATGTGCTGCACTATAAATGATAACCTGAAATAAATGCTATAATTGTTGCTCCTGTTTTTGTAACACCCTAGTTCATTTATACCAGTTCTGGTAAGTATTTCTTTATTTATGGTATTTTCCTGATTTACCGTGTTTTGGGTGCGGATAGTGCACTTGACATTTGTATTAGCATCCGACCCGACCCGCTTGCTAGAAAACCGTCTTGATTCCTGTTTATGACTTATCCCTGCTAGTTTTGAGGATTCGTGCACTTTCATGTTGTTTATTTTGCATACTCGCATTATATCAAGCATCTGCATTTTTTAATATAACATTTAAAGTCACGTAAGATATTTTAAAAATATCTTGCATAGCCTGCATGATACCCCTAACCCTGTCGTACCATCCGCGCACCCTGTTCTCGTCCTGTTCAGTGAAACGGACTTGTTTGGATGGCTACGCGCACGTACGTGCATCCGTTCTTGGGGGTATGCATTTTCGTTACCCGGATATCCAATTTTAATTTTGGTCGACACTTATATTTTTCGTATTTTCAAACCGTGAATTTAGACCCGACCCGGACGTGTTTTGGACTCTTTTTGTTTTAGCCAAAATCTCAAATTTAACTAATATAATATTCTTATTATATTCTTTACGATTCAACTGTTAAGTATATACGATTTTATTTTTTAAAGCCTAAAAATATATTTTCCTAGCAGTCTCTCTCTCCAATCTCACCTCTCTCTCTCTCTAATATTTTCTTTAACCCTTTTCCCCTACACTATTACCCACGTCTCTTTCTCTCTCTCTCTCCTCTCTTCTTTCTTCCTCTTCAAATTTTTCCCACCTCCGAGCTCCAAAACCCCCATCCTTGCCCTCTGCCCGTGCTCGCCTCTCCCCACCGTCGTCACCACCCTCTTCTCCTTTCTTCCTCCGCCTCTTCCCATCACCACATTCCCAAGAACCCGACACGTTTCCTGTCACGTGCCGATCTTAGCGGGATGTGACAGGAAACGTGTCGGGTTGTGATTAACTGCAGGGGCTTGTGCCTGTAGGAAATCTAATTCCCACAATCAAAAAACTCTTTTCGAAGGGTGGATCTGTGAAGTCATGCTACATCGGTCACATCTGTTTGGCCCCTCAGTCATACTCACGTCTATCCCACGTCGTAGCAACACGTTGCATTAAGGTGCCGGATGGATCTGCATAGATCCGACCGCTTAAAACCCCCAATGGGACTGAAACCGTCCTGGGGGACCCTTTCGGAGGCGAACATATGAGACTTTCTTTAGGTTTTTTAAAAGTATCCACTTGTTGTAAGAATTACGTATCTATGCGCAGCGGAAATCCAAGATCTTTGTTTTAGGGTAAATTGAGAAGGACCATCCGATGGATACCAAATCACACGAAAAGAACACTCCAACAAAAATACACAAGATTTACCTAGGTTCGGTGCAACTAGCACCTTATCCTACAAACCGCGATGAAAAATTTAGCTATGAGAAAGAATTATAAGAGATTTCACCGACTTCTCACCCTCCTTTACAAAGAAATAACTTCTTTTACAAAACCTCTCTATATCCGCGACCGCGCTTAACCGTCCTCTCCCTCTCTTGTCACACCCTAAATTATTAGAGAATTATGAATTCATAAAAATTCTTAGAGAAAGTCTCATATTTATAGGATAAATAAATGATTGTAGATAAATCTATATTTAAATTAGAGATAAATATGAATTTAAACTAAAGATTAAATTTAAATCTAAATTAAAGAGATTAGATTTAAATCCTAATTAATCCTAATTTAAATCAAATTCAACAATCTCCATCTTGATTCAAATTTGCTATAATCTCTCCACTTTTTCAACACCTTAGAACCCCGTTCTCGTTGTCTTGTGCCCGAAGACACCTCAACAATCTACTAGATACAACTTGAATTTGGATCGGAACCATCTTAGAAATGCATCCGCCAGATTATTTAGGATATCAATATTTGTAAGAGACGTTACCTTCTTCTCGGCCTGTAAGAAACACACTCTCACCTCCTCTGGAACATCCAAACCCAACAATTTATGCAAATAGATGGCCTTCCTAACCGTCTGCATGACGGCTATCAACAATTCCTCAAATTTTGAAACCGTAATACCAGACTGAGGCGTCGATCTTCCTGGAACTGCATCGGTGTCCAATATGTAACCCGTCGTCGACTTCCATCCGCCTCTATCACCAGTGTAATCTATACCTGATGATAATATCTCAGAAAACCTAAAGTGCACCTCTAAATGAGAATATACAGGCCAAGTCTCCTTCATCCCATATCGAGCTAGATCCTGCTCAATACATTGCTACAACCGACGCAACTCCCTATCCATGCTACAATCCATGCCACAAATCAAACGTGCAAACTTTCTGCCGAATTAATGGCATCATAGCTCAGGTGTTTGTTTGTTTCACGTTGTGCATGAGATTTGAATCATTGCACGTGAAGTCCTCTTTGTCAACGTACGTTGCATATGAGAGAGAGTGTTAAGAATGTGGTTAACATTTAGTCCTAAATCGGAAAAACTATGAGATGCATATGAGTATAAAATATAAAGTTGGGATAAACCTCCACAAGGTTTGAGTATTTTGGAAGGTGTCTCACTATATTAAAGACTCATCTGCATTCATTTATGGGTCCATGTGTTGTGCGTCCAAATCGAGTTTTACACTGAATATGAATGAAAGTGCTGGAATGAATACAATTAAGTATTTTTAATTTTTGTTTTTCTATTAAATTTCACTGAAGTATGTTGACTTTAACCATTTTCCAGTGACTACTTATCTGTGACCATCCCAAGCTTTCCTATATATTTTTTTCAAGAAACTTCCAGCTATTTATTCTACAAAGCACATGCTTTGTTTGGTTAGTTTTTCCATGATTCTAAATGGTTTTGTGGATTTATTTTCTCTCATTTTATATACATCTTTTTTATCTGTTACCATTTTAATTTGATCTTTATTATAAAAGTAGTGTTTGGAAGGATTTTTAATTATGAAAGTGCATAATCGAAAATTTATAATTAGATTGAGGGAAAATTGTTTCTGGATTCAGTTTTGAAAAGTGACTTATTTTTAAACCCACTGATTATCAAAATTGTTAAAGAACCCATTACTTAGAAAATACGAATATTTCAAGTCCATACATATTCTAATTGAGATATTTTTTCAAAGAATACCATCCTTACCCTTAAGCAATAAGCGTTCCATCTTTAGTAACTTTATTTATTCAACTGTAATATTATTTATCAAATCATAACCATATCATCAAATCATATCAGTGTTTATCAAATCATAACATTATTTATCAAACTATAGCACACATTCTATAAAATCCTTAAAGATTATTATTGTCAATACATACACAAATACATATATACATCAAGGTTTGGTTTTAAAGGAAATGCAATCCTATAGTTTTTGGTTTTTGGGCAATTTTGGAACTTTGCTAAAAATAAATCAAGTGATAATTAAACATATCATAAAAACAATTTTCCATGGAATTAATATAGCGAGTTAAGTGAACTATAATAGTTTTAGGATAGTTATGGATAATAAACCAAGTTAAGAGTGGTTTGCTACGAAATTTACCCATTATTCTTAGGGTAGAATGTAAACAGCCTCTGGCCCGCTCAGGTGTTAGTCTAAAACCCTCCGATATTTTCAAAATTGTTGGGAAGGACCAATTGTTCAAAATCTTTGTGAAAAAGCTCTAGGCCACATTTTATTTGGGCCTTTATTCCCATCAACTGCTTGGATATTACAGACCGGTATAAAAGAGTTTTAATTGGGCCAGTGTTTTTACTGGTTTGAAGCGGGCCGGGTTCTTTTTTGACTATTTACCCTTATACTTATGTGGTGAAAGGCCTTAACCGATATTCTGTGCCCAGGGTTTTTACATGTTTGAAGCAGGCCGGGTTCTTTTTGACTACTTACCCTTATACTTTCCAATTAGTACAAAGTCCATTACTTGATCAACATAATTTGGGCCCAGAATATCGGGGACAATTTCGGTACTCCACCAATAAAATCCCCGTCCAATCTTTCTAAACTTAACAGGTATCAGTTATCGATAATGGCTGCAGCAACCGCGGCGACGGCGGCGTTTCTCTTCTCCTTCAAAAAATCTCACATTTCCCATTCTAACCCTAACCTTTCCCTCAATCCCCAACTCTATCCCTCTCTTCTCCCTTCTCTTCACTTGGCACCAAAACGCTTCCACCCTCTCACTCCCTGCTCCGCGGTGCAAGATATCGCCGTTGATGAACCGAAGGAAGAAACCCTAGAAATTGAAGAGGAAGAAGCGCAGAGAAGAAAGCTCTACGTGAAGAACTTGCCGTGGAGCCTCTCGGCCAGCGATTTGGAGAAGGTCTTTGGAGAGTGTGGCGCTGTGACAGATGTGGAGGTGATTTACTCTCGTTTCTTGATTTATCTGAATTTTTTATAAAAAAAATTTGGGTGTAATTTATGTTTTGTTTGATGCATTGCAGATAATTAAGCAGAAGAATGGGAAAAGTAGAGGCTTTGCTTTCATTACTATGGGTTCTGAGGAAGAGGGCAAGGCCGCCGCCGAAAAGTTCTATTCTTTTGTAAGTTTAGTTTATTTAATTTTTTTGATCAATTGATGTTCAAAATGGGCAATTTCATGAAATGTGAGGTTTTTCAGCATCGGCAATGCGGACAATTGCTGTTGAATGGAAGAATTGATATGTATATACCTCCTTGTTTACTAAACTTACACTGAAAACACATGGAGACTTGTTTATAGCAGTCTCTTAGTAAATTATAGCGTTGAGAAATATGCATTTGTGTGTCACCCATCTTAGTATTATTGATTTCGATGCTTCCTTTATAAAGAAACAGTATTATCGAGTTCGATAGCTATAATATATCATGCATGTTACATGTGCATATCTCATGTGGCACAAGTTGTAACGTACCCCCATTGTGCAGGATCTGGCGACCTTGCTAGCAGATTGCCACCTCTGTGGCATGCAATTTGGTATTTTGATCAACATTTACTTTTAGATCTCAAATTACATATACCTTTGTTGGGGATTTACATTACAATAGTAAAATGAACACTGATGATACCAACTTTGTCAATCACAAATTTCCTTTCCAATATTTTATGCACCCATACATAAGAATTATTAGCACCTTGGTCCTCCAGTTAGTATCTCTTCCAAGATTGGTCTCTTTCAACTTCTCTATATCTCACTTTCTTGTCCTAACCATCTCTAGGTATCTCTCTCTAATTACCTTTCTTTTAGATATCTTTATATTTCTACTATTTTTCTATCTTATCATTTTTCTCTCTACAAATCTTCTCTGCAAAAGAAGGCTAGAATTAAGTGTGAGAAAAGGATAATTAGAGAAAGAGAGAGGTATACAAAGTGTGGGAAAAAACTTCAACTTTTTGAGGTGACTTGAGGCAAATTCACTTTGTGGAAGGTATAAAGCAACTTTGGAAATTAGAAGTCGCACTCTAGCAAATTTTAGATACCCTGTTCAGCAAACTTGTACGTTGATAAGATCTCTCTCTCTCTCTCTCACACACACACACACACACACACACACACACACAAATTAACTACAATATCATTTATGCTGCATCAAATCATGTTCACTTACACATACCTTTAGTAATCGTATCATCAAGAGTATTGCAAAGTTATCCATCTCAAAAATCTTATCTGAATCACACTAATTGTTTTGACCCAATGCTCTTAATTACCCAATATTTTTACTCATAAAACATCATTGGTCATAAAACCCTCCAAAGCCAATGAATTCATAAAGTTTCCAAATTATTTTAAAGTATTCTTAACAATATTATCGCTTATTCGTTTATATTGTACAGAAGAAAGGTACTTGATGTTATACTCTGGTTTATTTTAGTCTAAAACACAAAGTACATGATAACATGAAAAACAAACTGTTTTTTGTGCCTTTGGAGACTTAAAACATCTGTGTAATACAATCTTATATTTTGGAAGAATACAGATCGAACATGTAACAGTCTATTTTTTGTGCTATTCTCCCAGATGCCTTAAAGATAATTGGCAAAACACACATGATGTATGATGTTTACTTTTGTTAGATATTGCAAGGGGTACAAAGGAAGTAGTTAAGGATATAGATCCAACCAATTAACTTCTGCTTGGTCTCTTTAGGAATTGATGGGAAGGATCATTAGGGTTGAATTTGCAAAGAGTTTCAAGAAACCCTCTCTTCCTCCTTTGCCGCCGCCAAGTGTGCCTAGAGAAGATGGACACTACAAAATATATGCGTCAAATCTTGCTTGGAAAGCGAGATCTAATAACCTGAGAGACTTCTTTTCTGAGAAATTTAACCCTGTATCTGCAAGGGTCGTTTTCGATAGCCCAACAGGGAGATCTGCTGGATTTGGATTTGTTGGCTTTGCCACAATTGAGGAAGCAGAGGCTGCTATTTCTGAATTGGATGGGAAGGTAAGATAAAGTTTCTCTTCTTATAACTTCATGATTTTTATTTCATCACTCAAGTTTATACATATTGGCTACAATGCTGAGTTGTATTTGCTCGTTAATATCTTAACGGTATTTCAGTTTGATGCACATACTTGAAGAGAACTTTTAAGGTTTTCTGAAATTTCATTTAAACAACATGGATTCGATATTGTTGTATTGTTTTGTTAATTAATATCCTATACCAAGATGTTTGCTGAAGAATATCAGGAGATGAAGATCTGTACCACAAAAAGTAGTTCAATAATCGTTAACACCTTGTGGATGTGAATATGTTAAAGCTTAGTTGATTTAAATTCACTTCATGAGAACTTTATTTCAAAGGATTTTGAAATTTTACTAAAACAACGTGGATTTATGAATGTTGTTTGTTGCGCTTCAAATAAATTTCATGCTGAGATGTTTGCTTCAAGAAAGGCTATCAGGAGTGTTGGGGGAAAAGTCGATCCACGGGACAGTGCTCGCGACAAAACTCAAATCACGCAAAAATATAATCACGCAATTAAACGACGAAAGACAACATAAATTAAAGTGTAGGAATAAGAAAGTAATCAATCACAAACAAGATAGATTTGTTAACGAGGTTCAACCACCATATGGCGAGTCCCCGGCAGAGCGGAATCTGCAAACGTCTACTAGAATCAAGTTTGCAAACAAGAGCAACCCTAAGAGATTTCTTTCAAATCTCTCTATACAAATCTCTCTCTCTACTTTCAAAATCTCTCTTGGCCTCTGCCTCTTATGATAGTCCTATACTTCACTCACTTCTCTGCATGTATGTATAACCCCATTTTAATTGATTTGCTTTTATAGCACTTGGGACAATTTTCAAACTTTGATTGTTGGCGGCCACCACCTAACAATGTCATGCATGGACTAATATTTGGCAGCCATAGACTTTGATTGTCACCACCTAACAATGTCACCGTCTAACAATGTCATGTATGTCAAAAGTAGCCGCAGACTTTGATTGTTGGCAGCCACCATCTAAAAAAAATCAAACTAGGAAACATGCAGCACCTAGGCCTCGGCCTTAATTTGCATCACTTTCAACAAGGAGGTGATCAATGGTATAAATTTTTGTTAATAAAAGTATTCAATATGTTACTCGCTTGAGATATTTCACTACTTGTACTCTTGATTTTTGAATTTATTTTATATGAAATATTAATGAATCTTTCTGTATCTTGACATCTACTTCAGTATATTTTAGTTGTGAAAATTTTCATCTTTACCAGCCATTTCTTTTCAATGTTATATGAATTATGTAGCAAATAATCTCTTTAGCGGAGGCCCCTTTTTGTTCCAGCATTTGCATTCATGTTTTATGTGGGGGAGCATTATTTGTTTCGTGTCTAACATTTCTTTTGTGAAAACCTTTAGAAAATAACAAAATGTTATGGTAGTTTGCACTCACTTTTATAAAAAAATTATTCCATTCTAATGGGATTGTATTTGAGTGGCATTTTCTCTGGTGGAGTAATATTGTGATCCTTATAGCTGAAAAAATAGTTGAGGGTATAATTAAGAAAGAAATAGCTACCTAATAGAAATATGTTACAGTTTATTCTTAAGACAAGAAATAAGCTGACAGAAATGTAGGGCAACCAACTTGTAGGCACACGCAATGCATGGCACTCTTGGTAGTGGATCGATTACTCGAAATTGGAGTGCACTACCTTCTTTTTTAAAAGTGTGATCTTAAGCTATTGTCTTGTAATAGCCTTGATTTTGTTCTCTTGCATTTCGTTTTCGTTTTGTAATTATCTTATTTTAAATATATTAAGAATTTGGGCTTTTTGCCCATGCCTTTGGGAAAAATAAAATAAAATTGCATGACACTCTTTGGGGATTGGTAATGACGAATGTTCAAAAACCCTAAGCAATCTAGCAGAAATATATTGCAAGATGGTTGAAAGAGCAAGATCTATTTGCAAGGAGAGAATATGACAGTGATTTCCTCCTCGATAATAGCAAGATATTGAAGAGAGAACTTTATTGATTTTGGATAGACTGTTGTAACTGGTTGGAGTAAAATTCTCAATCATCCTTTCCCTTATTTCTGTAACAGATTGCATGAGATCATCACCTTTTTGAATATGTAAGCCAACTAATGCCTATTGTAACTGTCCAATTGATGCCTTCTAATTATCTTTTTCTCTACACTAACAGGATTGTTGAAATCTAATAAGAAAGAGACTTTAAATATGCGTGGATAGGACATGTAGAGCATAACACGGTTCTATTGAAAAGTTTCTGAGGCTTGATCTTTTAACATCGTCATGCACAATGTAGCTTTTTTGTGAAACTAAAATAAAATTGTGGAATGAGCTTCAGTTTAACATTTTCTACTTCTGATTGTTTAAACTTGGGACTAAACTTTTCTTGTTTACAAAAAAAATTGGATAACAGAATCCGTAACTATTTAAAAAATAAAAAATTTATCATGTTGGTAGTTGAACTTGAGTCTAACCTTTTTTGCTTTGTAATAAAACCATACTACCACAGTGCCACTGAATTTACTCACTCTGGTGATAGTTAATGAAATAAACATATATAACATATATCCAAACTTCCAACACTCAAATTCAACTGAAAGCATTTTATTTCTTATCAAAATTTTAGAGTGGGCACATGCCCCTCACCTGGGCCTTTGGATCTGCCCCTATGGGTGGGTTGCTATTATGAAGGCAACACACATTACATATGAAGTAAATTTATTGTAGATGGTTGATGGAAAATGAGTTAAGCGTGTTTGGATATACACTTTCCATCGGATTAAAAGCCTAGATTCCATTCGTACTCCGGATTATGGTAATCTGGCGGAATTGTTTATTTGGATGGGGTTTTGTGAGAGTAAATCCGGAGGGAAAAAAGTCTCCAAATGGTCCATTCCTCCGGCTTAGAAAAATTAGCTCAAAGTAAAAATTTCTAATCCTAAGCTTGAATGCTTGCTTTTTTCTTGAAACTTAAATTATTCATAATCCATTTCTTTCATTTTTCATATCTTCTTTAATTATAACAAACAAACAATCTTTTTTTTAAACGCCCAATGTTTTTAACATAGTTATAAAGTGGTATCTTTATCCTAAATTAGCCAAACATGTATTTGATATGAAACACTCTAGCATTTTTGTCTTTGAGGAATATTGGTGCATTCTGGGACATTATTATCCAAAACTCAAATCCGTCAAATTTTAATCCGGACCATCCAAACATGCCTTGCTGTTTTGGGAGACTTAAGATTTAAACAGGAGTCCCGTAGATGGTAATTGTTATTTATAAAGGCAAGGTCATTATTTTTTGGGTATGTTGGTTGGTCTATTAAAAATACTGAGGCAAACTGTTTTTATTACTATCCTATCAACTTGATCTGCTTAAAACAGGAATTGATGGGCAGACCTCTTCGTCTGAAAATAAGTGAGAGGACGGGTGATGAATCTGGAGAGGAATCAGAGGCAGATGCCGCTGTGCAACAATCTGAAGAGTCCTGAATGGGAATTTCCCTCTATTTGCATGTTTCTGAACTAGGACAAAAGGGCAGAGTGCGCAATCTGTAATATATAATGTACAGCTTGAATCGTCTGCACCAGTAGAGAAAATTATGAAATATACGGGTTCATTGGAGATCCATCAGTTGTTATCCTTTTTGTCAGGTACTAACTAGTTATGCCCATAATGTTCTTTATATGATATTCTATGATTACATGCGCCCTGCTTTGAAATTTCTTGATGATGGAAAACTATACAATTTGACTTATTTGAGAATGAAAAGAATTACCATAGAATGTGTGATCTAATTTCTTCATAGACTTCTGTAGGTCTAGAATCAAGGGATATAACTTATAAAACTATGTATGAAGTGGTACGCTTTTGTTCTATATATAAATTCAGTTTCTTTATCATGGTCACTCTATAGTCTACAAAATCTCATTCTAGACATTGATCATTTCATATCATGACTTATTGCCATCGAGTAAATTCCAATATAATGGCATTGAGATATGAGCATAATTGGATTGAAGTGGTTCCAGTCTAAAGCTACTTATATACAAGAGTTTTTTTACTTAAAACCCCCCAAAACTTAGCTAATTACTAAAAATCCTCCTAAAACTTGATAATTACTTATTACCCCTCCAAAAACTCTGAAGTTTCTCTTAAAAACCCCCCACTAGCCCTTTTCCCTCACTCCGTTAGCCACTTAACAGAGAAAGTCGGGGTAGGGTTATTAAAAACCCCAACCCACTCATCTCTACTCGTCTTCATCTAAAATTCCTAATTAGAGCCCCAATTCAAAATTAAGGTTTAGAAATTGCTCTTCAAATCCTCCAATAGGTAATGACATATGGTTCTTCTTTCTCAACCCTTTCCTGTCATGATACAGTGGAATGCTAATTGCAAGCTCCGTGTAAGTGGAAAACTGAAAACGAAGGGGAGGAGAGTAATTTGATTGCCCTAGGTACAAGGGTCCATATCAAGAGGAAGAGGAAGATGAAGAACAAGATATAAATTGCGGTTTTATCGAATAGAGTCTAAGGTTATAAGTAGGGTAGTTGGGATATTATAAATTAGCCAACGACCATGGTTTCTTTGGACAGAATATTTGGAGGGGATAAAATGAAACAACTTAATAGTTTTTGGGGGTTAATAAGTAATTATCAAGTTGTTGTTTTTTGTTGGGGGGGGGGGTGTTTAAGTAAAAAACCCTATATATAAATGTTATGTTCTTTTGACTTTCATACACAGGTAATTAGAAAACTCTCTGTTAGTGGAAACCCATACATATTTTATACTATATTCAAAACTCATTGCATTGACCTAAGTTATAATGGTTATATACATCATAGGAAGGAGGGGTTTGTCTAATTCCTTCTCAATGAACTGTTAATCTTTAACATTTTACACGTCACACGATTATCTGCACAGTCGTTCTTTACATTCGACATGAGCTTCTATAATTACATTTAATGTAGGCGCTTCAGAGAAATGCAGCAATAGGGATATTTAACTTTCGTTGGGTCAATTAGCATCCGAGAACTTCTTATATACAGTTCTTTTTTAACGAAAAAGCAGGGCAAATGTCTTACTCTAAAATAATCTATACAAATTTACGAAATAACTAATGTATAGGGGCCAAGGGTCAGGTTAAGGATATAAATATAGGGATTGTAGAAAACTAAGTTTGCGCAATGGAGCAAAATGGCCAGGGGGCCCTGGTCATCATCCATAACCACATGTGAAATACTGATTAAACCTTTCCACGGTATATAAACATAAACCTTAAGCATTCTCTAATCAAACACACACGGTAAACAATATACAATAAAGTATACAGAACTGAACACTAATTGGATTAAGAAGCAAACTAAACTTGAGAGTTGTCTCCAACATCTTGTTGCACAATACCAGGTAACTAAATCCAATCTGCATCCGTCCACTCTCTTTTTAGTACCTGCTCCTGCCCATTCATTGAAAATTCCAGGATTTCGCTCTAGCCAAAGAACCTGACTAGTAATTAAAACATAAGTCTTACCAGGCTGCAACTAGATTATCAGGAACAACATATAAATAACAGTAAAAAAGGAAGGGAAAAACTACTACTAAATTGAATTTGGCAAGCCAGAAACATTAAATAATTGGATGACTAGTATATGAAAACACCCATCTATATGATGATTTGTATCTAGTATCTATTAACTATTTGTTTAACTCTACTAACAAACATGATGCTAATATGCACTTTTTTCAGTTTTTGTACAGCTGAATATACTGATTATGCCACAAGATGCCTGATATATGTTTCTTGTTATAGGGGTGCTTCAATTTGAGGATAGATTAGAGTTAGGTGAAAGATATAGTTCCAACATCTAAAACTTTATATAATGAAGAAAAAATATATGAAGATAGACAAGAAACTGAGTTGCCAGTTAACAGTGAGAAACAAAAAACATTAGTGTTTTATTTTGTTTTGGGCTCATATTCAGGTTATCGTGGAAGCAGATTAATACTTTGCAAAGCTTTTTGAGATAGCTCAAGTAAGAAATAACAATTTCAAGAAACAACATGTAGTGAATTCAAAATGGGCATTTAGTGTTTGAACAAATCTTTCAAAATGAGCAATGGAGGCCGACACTTTGCTATGTATCGTGAAAGATGGGGGAAGACTGGATATATTATGGGTGAGAAATGGTTTGTGTAGATAGAGCAGTTGTAGGTGTAGTCTCTGCAGAAATTAGTTTCAGTTGATGATTGACACTGATATTAGAGAGGGAATGAGGCTTGCTGAAAGGGTCTCCTTTTGAATCTTGTCAGAATAAAATCATCATAGGTTTGATGCAATATCCACTATAGCTCTCTAGTTGCAACAATTATTTAGGTTCTATTGTCCGAAAAGTTTGCTTAACAAGTGTAGCTGATACAAGAGTTTTCAGATACTAGAAGGAACAAACGAGAAATGAGTGTATCTGTAAAAAAAACTGGAAGTGGATTTATTGAGAATTTAGTTAGGGGGAACCAACCAACATTGCCTGGACATCTGCAATGAAAGCGATAAGTGCACATGTTAGTAGGCGTGGGAGCGGCGAAATTGGCTAACGAAGCAGTAAGGACTAGAAGCAAGTCTAAAAATATGTGGATGGGGGCAATTTCAAAGAGTATAATACAGAGCTGAAAGAAAGAAACAAAATTCTCATAGGCTTATAGCTCACCTAAAAACTATATTTAGCTGAATGAAAACCACCAAAAAAAAAATGAAAAAAAGGACCATCGTCTACAAAATTGAATAATGTGAATATCATTTCTTTTCCATCTTCTAGTCTTGGTGATGAAGCTCTTGTGAGGTCATTGTCGGAAGTTTCAGAATTCAGTCCTGTAATTAAGATGAAAGAGAAACCGACGATCGACTCCTTAGATTTTTTTTATATCTTTAGGCCCTTCTGTAGTATATAAGCGGTTTACACTCTACGTTAACTTCAGAATTTTGATGCAAAGAGACATTTAAATAAGTCTATGAACTATTTGGATATTATATCCGTGTTAGTTACATTCAAAAGTAATCATAACATAAATTGTTGCACATCAATTAAAGTGTGTCTAAATAGAATGTGTCAGGTGTTTGTATGAAAACTCCTATGCTATAATCTTTGAGAATATGTTATATTCCTGCCAAAGTGCTGATTAGTAGTTAAGATTTTGTTGGAAGCGTAATTTTAGTCTGCCTAATTTTGCTGGATATTATATCTTGGTAAGGCTTTGTTTTCCGCCTGAAAGCTTGATCCACCCACACATCACACACATGCATCCAGGGGTCCCGTGGATTTATGCACACATTAAATTGTGAGCACTTCCCCTTTGTGGATCGATTCCCGTACACTCCAAAGAAGTGGAAGTGCTATGACGGACCGAGCTATGCTTATGGTCGTGGCAGAATTTATTAAATAAGGCAAATGCCCATCTCTTAAACTACAGGATCAGAGCATAATATATGTAAGGTTTTTTGTTTCATTGACCTAGTTCAAGAACAATTGATGATGATCGATATGTGATCCCTTTGCCTCATGCCCCCACTATTATATAAAAAAAATATCTTAGGGGCTGCTTGTTTCATGGAAATTGAATAGGGAGTCAGGGCCCTGAGTTGGAAGTTTGTGTTCGTTTACTTCATTCAAAATGCAAACTTAGGAGTCAAAAACATCATCCCCAATCATCAAAAGGCAAGAGTTAGTGCCAACTCATGGTTTGACTCTTGTCAAATTATCATATTTAATAATAAATAAATATAAAAGATGTGGTTGCCTTCTAAAATAGTACTATTTTATTTCATGATATTTTAGTGTTAGAGTGATGAGATACTCCACCATCTTTTCTATTCCAAACAAACGAAGAACTCTCAATTTTGCTCTTCAAGGTGGACAAGATACTTCAAACAAACACTAGATTCCATATTTACTTCTTAAAAAAAATGACTTCTTACACAAAATACAGTCAATTTTTTGAGACTCAATTTGCCAAACAGGCCGAGGTGAATCAAGCAATATTTAGAAATAGAAAAATAAAAATAAAAGCTAGGAAAAACAAGAAAAAAGGTAAGCTGATGTGGACCTAGAAGTTTTTCAAATCCACTTTTCATTAAAATATAGCAGTTAATAGAAATAAATCTGTTAGATTGACAAATTTCCTAAATTTTCTTTTAATTTTGTTTAAATTGTGTTATCCTGTGGAACGTGACGTCGTTGCTGTAGGATCAGATTGATTTCTTTCTTGAATCTCTATGGTTGTTTGGTTGAATAATTTTGCTTTTATATTTTCTTATATAGAATTTAAATAGTTTTCTTGGACTACTAGCAGGGCTCCACGCAATGCGTAGGTACCTAGTTTAGAAAATCGCATTAAGTTAGAAGTTTACTTAGAAGTTTACCGTGACATGATCTGTAACTTATAATGTCTCATATTTATGAAATTCATATATATAAATATTTGAAGGATTATCTTGCAAATACTTCAACATTTTTTTTTTCATGTTTTCAATTTTTTTTATAGCATAGTAAAATTTTCAAATGTTAAATCTGTTTTCTATGTTTTCAAAAATAATTTGCATATAAAAGTCCACAAAAATCCCAAAATTTTCAGTTTTCTTCGAACTTTTAAATCTTTTGCTTGCAACACACGAAAATCATGATATTTTCAAAAATTCCCAAAATTTTTTATTTTCTTTAAATTTTCACCATTTTGACTAGCACATGAAAATTGAGAAATTTTCAAAAATCTAAAGTTTTTATGTCTTATATGGGTTTTCCAATATTTTACTATACCATTTCAAAATTGCGAAATTTTAAAAATGCCAAAATATTTTTTGATTTGTTCAGTGTTTCATTATTTTGAATATTTTGCAATCTTTATAGTGCAAGAAAATCGTAAAATTTTCAAAAATCTTTAAAAAGTGTTTATTTAGTTTTCAATATTCCTCTTGCTGTATATTGCACATAAAACTTACAAAAATCCTAAAAATTTTCGTTTTCTTTAGGTTTTCAATATTTTGCACTCAACACATGAAAACAACGAAATCTTAAAAAAAATAATTTGTTCTTTAATATTTTGATTGCTATATAACACGAAAATCTCAAAAAAAATTATGTTTTCTTCTTTTTCCAATATCATGCATGTTATAGCACACGAAAATCACGAAACATTTAGAAATCTCAAAATGTTCTATTTGCTTCCTTTTTAAAATAGTTTGCTTGTTTTATGGCATACGAAAATCGCAAAATTTACAATAATACCAAAATCTTTTGTTTTCATTAACAATATTTTGCCTACCAGTACATGAAAATCACAAAGTTTTCAAAAATCATTAAAAAAATTTGTCTTTGTTTTTTCAATATTTTGTATGCTATATATAACGCACGAAAATTACGAAGTTTTGAAAACTATCAATTTTTTTGTTTTCTTTTGTATATCAATATCTTGCGGATATAACACAGAAAAACAGAAAAACTTTCAACAATTTCAAAATTTTCTGTTCTTTTTGGTTTTTCAATATTTTGCTTGTTATATAACACTAAAAAATCTCGAAATTTTCAAAAATGCTAATTTCTTTTTTGTTTCTTTCAAGTTTTTAATATTTTGCATGTTATATAATATAAAGCACACGAAAAATTACAAAATTTTCAAATGTCTTAAAATTATTTTGTTTGCTTCCGGTTTTTAATATTTTACATGATGTAGCAAACGATAATCGTGAAAATTTTCAAATATTTAAAAACTTCTTTTTTTTGGTTTTCAATATTTTACATGCACGAAAATCGCGAAATTTTCGAAAATCTCAATTTATTTTTGTTTTCTTCTATATTTCAATACTTTGCATGATGCATTGAATTTTTTGTTTTTTAATAGTTTGTTTATTGCAAACGAAAATCGTGCAATTTTTAAAAACCCAAAATCTTCGGTTTCTTTCAAATTTTTGATATCTTGCATGCTTAACACATAGAAATCGCGAAATTTCAAATCTCAAAAATTTCTAGTTTGTTTGGTTTTTCTAATTTTGCTTATAACGTAAAAAAATCGCAAATTTTTGAAAATGTTTAAAAAAATTAGTTTCTCCTTGATTTTCAATATTTTGTATCACATAACAATCTAAAATCGTGAAAATCAGGAAAATTTTCTATTTATTTGGTTTTTCAGTAATTTTGTTGTCATAACATACGAAAATCACCAAGATTTTTAAGAATCCAAAATTTTCTTATTCTGTCTTTCAATATTTTGCTGGTTATAACTAAGGAAATCACTACATTTTCAGAACTCAATTTTTTTTGTTTTTTTCAATATTTTGCTTGATATGTCACACAAAATTCGCGATATTTTCGACAATCCAAATTTTTTCTGTTCTATTCAATTTTTTTATATGCTGTATGTTACATAGCACAAGAAAATCACTAAATTTTTTTTCTACGGTTTCTCAATATTTTATTTGCTATATAGCATAGGAAAATAGTAAAAAATTTCAAATCTCAAATTTTCATGTTTTCTTTAGTTTTTCAATATTTTGCTTATATAACATACGAAAATTGCAAAATTTTCAAAAATCTCAACAAAGGAAAAACTGTTTTGTTCGGTTTTTCAATACTTTGTTTCCTAGTACACCAAAAGCTTAAATTTTTCATAATTTTCTTCTTTTATTTTTTATATAGAAGACTCTAGGAATAGGAAGAGGAAGAGGAAGGGATGCTTAGATATTGCTGTTTGGAGAGATGGGGGGATGGGGTGGGTGGTTTGGGGTTGCGATTGGTTTGGATTTAAAAGAGTCCTGAATTATTTAAATAGGATGATAATATGTGCATCTTGAAAATAGGATTAGACTGTATGATTTTTCATCACTTCAATTCTTTTATTGAAAATGAGGGATCATCTGGAGAAATTATTCCCTGTGTCGGACATATACGCCCAAGCAGAGAGAAGAAATAGGAGTGCTAGTCCCACACGTTGTAAAAGGCTGTCCGAAATTCTCCCCTCTTTCTCACTTGCACGGTTGTATTACACCTGGTGTAGAGAATAATTTTTCCATCATTTGATACAGAGGCAGATGCCCGAATGTTTGCCAGAGTGGTATCAAAAATTTAAATAAGTTAATTATTACATGGGGAAAAAACTTTTTCAATAATAAGATAAAGTTTAATTAAATCCGTAACCTCTTCAATAAAATCCTAAATAATTCAAAAATTAATTAAATCCTAAATAATTCAAAAATTAATTGTTGGCGGTGGGAATTGAACCCAATACCTTTTCTTGATAAACAAAATGCACCATTAACTAACTAAGCTAAAGCCCTGTATGCTCTTGATTATGCCATAAAAGTGTATATAATATGTATCCATAAATCCCAACTCATGTTTATAATCGATATGGGTCTCTTTTTTTATCAAAATTTTAGCAGGGACATGTGCCCCTGAGGCCCTTATTGGATCCGCCCCTGATTTGATTGCATGATCTATACGATGTGAGTATGCTTTATTATAATAGCAGAGACGGAAGTTTGGAGTAAACTAAGCTTTTCACTTGAGTTTTACACTTTTATTGTCTGTTTTCCTTCCTTGCTTTTTCCTCCAAAATGAAGCCTTGGTGATAAACTGACTTCATTGAGTCCATGTTTTATGGGGAACATGATAACTTTTTTGACCAAAATTGCAGCGAGTTGTCTCTTTTGTTCATATTTTCATGTGTCAAAAAAGAAAAAAAAAAGTGTTTCTAATCTCCCATCAATAACAAAATCAATACTCAATAATCACACCAGCATCAACCAACCCTCAATTCTCAATCACACTCTTTGAGACAACCAAAGCAGACAAAAAAAAGAAAAGAAAAGAAAAAGCAAAGCAATTCAAAAGCAAACCAACCCCCTCTCTTGTTTCACACTCAATCCCTTATCGATCTTAGATTCTTTGATCCTCCACCAACTTGTACTACAAGTGCATTAAATTCATACCCCGACACTAAAAATCTCCCATCTTTCATCCAATGGCCACTCCTGATATCATCATCAACCAACAACAACAACACACTTTTGTCCCCTATGATGCCACCAAAGACTGCTCTCAAGGATTTTGCACCATCCATTGCCTTCAATGGTGCTACTCAATCTCCCCTCCTCCCCCTCCTCCCTTCTCCTTCATCGGCGACGAAAACGGCTCCCCGACCAATAAAATCTTCTCCCCGTTGGTCATCGGCATCATCGGAATCCTATCCGGCGCTCTACTACTCATCTTGTACCGCACAATCATCTCTAAATATTGCAACGGCTTCCGGTTTCGCAGGCGTCGCCTGAACAATCCTATCGTCGGAAACGATGCCGGAAACAACCAATCCCGGGCTCATGAGACCTGGCATGTCTTCCCGTCGAACGGCCTCGACGAGGCCCTGATCAATAAGATTTTGGTTTATAAGTATAAGAAAGGCGATCGATTGGTTGATGTTAGTGATTGCTCGGTATGTCTTGGCGAGTTCCGCGAAGATGATAGCCTTCGGTTGCTCCCAAAGTGTAGCCATGCTTTTCATTTGCATTGTATCGATACTTGGTTGCGGTCTCACTCGAATTGCCCTCTCTGTCGAGCTAACATCGCGTCGGTTAATCCGCCAGAGTCCGATCCTGGCCAAAATGATTCGGTTGTCGTAGTAGAAGATTCCGAAGAAGAGGGTACTGATTCAGAAGAAAATAGCGAGATGATTGAGATCAGAGACGACGTCGACGGCTCGATGCTTTCGTCACAACATAGGGATCAAGGTGTTTTGGTTGGTAGTGGAAGTTCCTCGAGAGGTTGAGGAGAGAATAGGGAGGTCGGCGATAGGAGCAGGAGCTCGCATCGCGTGATTGTCCCGGTTCCGATGAAGCGGGAGAGGGTTGTGTTAACTAGGAAAGAGAATGGGAGGGATTCAGTTCTTCCCATGTAAGGAAAACTTCAAATTTTGATACCGTAGAATATGTAGTATTTTTCCTGAAATACTCTGTAATGGATCATTGAGTGCTCTATGCTTTGAACTTGCTTAAGAGATTGTGAATTATATATATACCAGCATTGATTTTTTCCTTTGTTTATGTTGGTATTAAAGCTTAAAGTAAATACACTTTTACTGCTTTTAGAGCAGTTTAGCCTTTAGACTAAGAAAATTTGGAGGTAGACAAGATTGACATTGCGATCGCAATAATTGGATCTGCAAGTAATTGCGAATGCAGTGCTTAGTCGATTAGGATCCTCTGATATTCATTTTCTCAGAGCAGGGCAGGACGCTCTATCCCTCTTACCCTTCTCCCAGCCGTTGGATCCTCTTCTTGACCCCATACAACCACGGGACCCCTGTTATATCCTAATATCGATCATAGGATTTCACAAGGAGGGAAAAAAATAGAAGAGGATCCGGATTCGTGTTTAGCCAACCGAACACACCCTATGACAATTTGCACCCTGAATCTACATTGCTCTCTCATAGTAGGATGTTAGATCTAATTCAGCAGAGAAGCACTGGAAACTTGTGAATGCTAGATGCAACCCCTGAAAGCTTCATTATTTATTCCATAATACATAATTCAAGCAACTCTCCTAACTTCAAAACATTAGCCTATGCTTCCGCCATTAGTCTTAATTAATATGAGCAGATTAGCACATCTGGTTTCATGATCATGAGCCTTTAAAAACAAGAAAGGTCCATTCTGAAGTTAAGAACGCATCAGTACAGAGAGCAAGAAGACATCATGCATGGGGTTCTAATCTACTGTACAAGTGATGAAGTTGCAACCTCGGCTTCGAGCAAGGAGAGCAGGTGATGCACCGCAGCTGCAATGTCGTCGACTGTGCTCAGGTTGCTTCCTTCTTCCACCTTTAACGCCCCAAAAAAAAGGGAGTAGAAATTATAATTTATTTATTACAAGACTATAGAAATTGCCGCGAAATGGACGAATATCCTACATGTTTCTTAACGCAACAGAAGCTGGTATGAATGCAGCTGCTAAATCATCAATTGAAATGTATGCCAAATAGACTGACCATTAATCAAGATTTTGGAAATGTGTGGTGTTGGTTATAGTTCCGTGGAGACCGGGCTGTTTCAGAAGCGAATATGGATGGTTTCGTTATGTTTCGATTTATCCAGCGTTTCGTCCCTTCTTTCGACCATATGGACTGTGGTGTGCTCAGGGTTTGTTCCTCGGACTTATTTCCTTTTTCTTTTATTCTGTTTGTACTAGCTGCATTAAAATACAATTTCTTTAACGGAACCGTATGGGTATCCACCTTCGTTTTCGTCGGGGAGAAAATACAGCAAACCATGAAAGAATATTACATCATTGATTTGTAAAACGCCAAATTATTGCTGCTAATGATCTGCTTTCCTATTATTAGTAGATAGCTAAGCTTGAAATTTTAGTATAGGAGATTGAAATAGTTTGACACAATATATATGATGAGATTCCCTAAACAAGAGAGCCATGTCACACCATGGGGCCTATCAAAGTTGAATTTCTACCATCACAAATGAAACAAAGGTCGATTTGCTTGTCTCTACACCCTTTGGCCCCTTGGTATTAACCCCATCAGCATCTTCTTCTCTCAATAAAGAGCAACACTTGAATGGAGAGTGGAGCCAAAAGAATGAGATGCCAATTGCATGTGGGTACATTCTAAAATAGCACCCTATGGATCTTGATTTCCTTGCTCCCAAAGCTCAATGTTGATCATATCATAATTTGTTATGATTAGGGGTTCATGCATGAAATCTCTACCTCAAAAGGGTAAAACATTTCATATCTATCATGTTCATTTTCCTAACATTATATTCACAAACACGTTCAAATACCGTTGAGTCGGTATACTCTCGTGAATCATATCCAACTATCGGTAAAAATAGCTAGACACGAAGGTGGATTCATACTCGATTGACGTGTTTCAAAGGATACAAAGTTTCATATTTATATTATTTTAGGAGAGTCGATCTGCCTAATTAGCTCATTAAAAATATAAATTGACGCTCTATGTCCGTAAAAATTAATTTCCTTGGGAGCAAAACTGCTAGGCTAAGCGTAACCTACGATAGCATCTTATGAGTTTCACCGCGGTAGAGCAGTACATTTCTTGTTAGCATGCAGCAGAGCTACAATCAGATCCTACTTGCATCAAACTTACGAACCGGTCTTTAAAAAAAAGTTTTTATGTCTATACTTTGTATGGAAAAGCTTACCAACTTGTACATTCTCTCTCTCTCTCTCTCTCACACACACACATGATGTCTTGTACAATTTGTACATAATCTTGGACAACACAGCCTTTCCCAAAAAGAAATTTGTCAGTATTTTTATGAAACCCAAGAACAAGCTTTTTCTTGAAACAAATGTCATATGAAGAAATTGCAGGGGAATAACTGACACCTATCAGGAAAACACTGATTTTGGTTTTTACCAATCTCACCAACACAACATACCTACACTAAGTACACAACATCACATGGATAATTGTGTAATCAAAGTTCGTAATGGATTCGGAGTGCCTGTCGCCTGCTAGTATCAACAATTAAATCCAACGGAGAGTATTGGGTAAAACAGGAGGACCCAGTTTAGTGTTTTTTTTTATTGGTGATGTGTCGCCAGGATCTAAAGTAAAATAGCAGAGTTTAAGAGAAGAGATTCCGATTCGGTTTGTAGTTAAATAATCTAATCATCCATAATTAACTCTACTAATTAACATTATACTAATTAATGACATGCATGAGCAAAACATACCTTACAACTGATAGAGTAAAGAACCATGGCCTCCATTGAAGTCACATTAAGGTGAAGTATTGAGAGCCTAAGCGTTTGAAGCCCAGCCACCGTCCTGAGGAGCTGCCGGGGCCTTCGCCGCGTTAGTATCCGGAGATTCGCATGCGTCTCGATCAGCGTCACCTCGATATCCGCCACCTGCTCGGATATCTGCATCGCCGGCGCTAGGTGCTCTGATTGAGTGTGGCACCAAGTGTATTGAGGGTATGCAAAGAAGTGAGCAAAGGGAGCCTGTTGTTCATCATTAGACTCAATATTGGACTCTAGTTTCTTTTGTTGCTGCTGTGTTCTCTTTTGAACCTCAAGACACTGGAGGTGTTGCTCTAGTTCCTTCACAAAATCAATAGCTCCCCCTACCACTGAGGCCTGATCACCCTGCAAAATTTCGTTACATGTCGCTTGCATCAGGTTACGAGCTATTATTTATTCAAAAGAAGACGGTAGTATACCCTTTGGATGTAGGATTCAGGCATGAGAGCGCGGAGCACGGTGAGGTGCTCATTCATCAGCCGGCGGCGGTTCCGCTCGACAGCAATGTGTGTCATCCTCTGGTTCTCGGCCTCCTCCTTGTTCTTGCAGCTCCTCTGCCTCCGCCGCCGCTTCCTTCTAACGTGCCCCGCGGCCGCCGCGTCTCCAACGCCTTCGGCTTTCAGATCTTGCAGGAAGGCACCCCCCAATGCACCAATGCTACCAGCATTGTGCATAGAATTAGAAGAAGCTGTGATTGTGTCAAAGACAACAAATGCAGGGAGTGCACTAGAAGCAAATGCTTCTAATGTCATGCTTGTTGAAAAATTGTATCAACTATGATGAAATGGGGTCTTTGATGAAGACGTATGTAGCAACATTAATGAAAACGGATTACACTATGATGAGATGAATCAGGGGGGAGAAAAAAAAGGAGATGAGCTTTTCTCTGCTGCTTCAAAAAAGAGAGGGGAAAACAAAAACAAAAGAGAGAAAAAAGCTGTGGTCTCTCTTTTTTTGGAGTCTCGGGTTCTCAAATCCATAGGTGTTGTCAAAAAAGCCTGAAATGAACTGAGGTTGTGGGGTCCATGATGCAAAATGATGAGATTTTTTTATTTATAGCAACAGTTGATTTTTTTGTTCTAGCAAATGCAAAAAAAAAAAGAAGGAAAAAAGTTCAAACCTATATCTATCTATCTATCTATATATATATATATATTGTCAAATATTTTATTTATTAATTATATTTTGAAACGTTTTTCACCGATGGTATTTTATTTATTAATTATATTTTGAAACGTTTTTCACCGATGGTTTCAGCCGTCGCTAAACAGTTTTCACCAACGGTTTCAACCATTGAGAATGCTTATGAACGGTTGTGCACAGTTGCGAACAGTTTTCATAAACGGTTAGAACCACCGGTAACAGTTTTACATTCAACCGTCGGTAATGCCCGTTCGATTCCAACCGTTTGAGAGGTTATATAAAGCCATTCTTAAAAGGCAAAAACATAATACCAAAAAACCAGATATAACACACAAATTCTTTCTTCATGTTCCTCGCTGCATCTATTGCATTCGAGCATTTAACTTCGAAACAGAAAATGGTACTAACGCTGCTTCGACAACTTGTGCAAGCCGGAGTACCAGAAAGGCGGGGGGAGCTGTATCTTCGGATTGAATCGCTGCTGTAAACCTATCAAGAGGGAGGCGATATCTTTCTTAGGTCAGTGCACTCAAGTGCATGCGTCTTTCCCATAAACATCATTTTCATACTTTGTGATTTACAAAGATTAGTGTTTTTATTTTATTTATTTTTGAGATAAAACGATTTAAACAACAAAAATTTATCAACAATCAAGAAAGATATCGATCTGTTTAATTCGTTTTGTTTAAATCAAATTTGTTTAATCTAATCATTAATCATTTTAAATTAAGATCTATAATTGATATTCTAGTTCTAATTGTAATTAGAATTTGCTTAGTCTGTAACTTATAAATAATTATTCTGGATATTTAATCATTAATATGTTAGTAATCATCTATTAACCAACTTGTAATCTGTTTAATACTAATTTACTTAGTTTTATTGCATATAATAATCTGTAATTAGATATGCAGTAACTGCACCACTATACCGATTGGTCTACTTTGTCGGGCATGTTCCCCTCAAAAATTACCTTACGGATATTGACCGCACTATTTTCTTGTTACTAGTAATTCCAAATTAAAAGTGAATATTAATATTAAGGATTAGTCTGTTTGTTAAGCCATGCCGGATATTCATATTCATCATTTGAAATTCTAACACATTCTTGTTATCCATCAGTTAATATAATATGACAAAGAGCAACAACTCTAGTTCTATAAAACACGAAAAGTTCAATGGCCAAAGTGACTTTAAGACTTGGCAAATCCAAGTCGAATACTGGCTGAAGTCGAATACTGGTTGATTATACTAAGATTAATAACTGCAATTAAAGAAAATCCTATGCCTTCTATATTTGTTGACTCTGTCATTGAGGAAAGTCCAACTGATAAGAGTAGGAGTATTATTGTACCCACTCCTTTCTCGGACAAAACCAAATCTAAGTACTCCTCTCCCGAAGAGATAGATTACCATTGTAAGTTCCGAATACTTAGTGCCTTGTGTAAGTCCACGTTACCCGTCCCCGGTTCTTTGGGGTTGCGGAAATGGTGAAAAACGATTTTCTACGGCGGGGTAACATGGACTCAAAAACGGATCTTTGTTTAACTAACTATCTAACAACCTAACTAAGAGTTTTACCTACTCGGTTAGGGGGTTATACTTTAACTTGAACTCCTTCTCTTCAACTCCTTATGGTGGTCGGATGGTTCTCTCCTCGTCGTCTCCTTGTGCTGAAGATGGATCCACCCGAAAGTTTCTACCTTTGGCTCCAACCTCAATCTAGAGAAAACTAGAACACTTGGCTTGCTAGACCTTGTATATTAGGATGAGTAGAGAAGTGTTTTGGGTTTTATCTCTATGGTTCTTGTTTCTCAACACATGAGACAATAGAACCAAGAAATAGAGAGAGAGCAAGAGGAAGAGGGAGAGCTTGAGGATGAGGAGAGTTTTCATGAGAGAGAAAGCAAATGATAGAATGAGCAAGACTTTTTACAACCATCCACTTCATAATCCAAAATAATCATGATAATAATAGTAATTGAGTATTTTTGTGATGGTTCTTATCATATCAAATGGCAATATCATTTCAGGCATTAAATGCAACTTGCAAAGAAACAAGCAAGCAAAAGTCAAGCCATGAAATGATAGCCATTGTCATGATGATGGTCAACAAGTCCAACCTAGTCAACCGGTCAACGAAGTCAACAAAGTCAACCTTTCAACCCAACCATGGCACAATAATACTTAATTAATATTATTATTAATCATATTTCTTATTCTCATTAGGGTTTAGCAAAAGTCAACAGTCAACAACCCTAATGAGAATCCTCTGCCTCTGTCTCTGTCAACCGTGCATACACACCCGCATCCGCGTTCCGAGGAACACGAATACAAACGAGATAAAACCAATCCCAAAACGTAAACTAGGATCTGGCTTAAACCAAAACCCGCTAGTAATAACTGCCCGGACGCCAAACGTGCACAAGTGCGCGGATGTGACCGAACCCTGTCGCAAAACCATGCGACCTCTACTCTTTTGCCTAAAGATGAATAGCTCTCTGTGTGGGACTCTAAAGACTCGACACTACGCTGGCAGTGGGTTTAACCATAGACCGCAAGCGGCACTAGCTGTGCGTAACGGCCCCCAGGTAGATGCCGAAAAGAAGACTGATGAGGTGAAACCCATCTGAACTCCTACTGAGCCTGAATGTAACAGTCTCCGTACAGTCCGGTCAGTTCGTCTGAGAATATCGCATGGCGGGCCTAAGAGGGACGGTAAACGTCAGTCCCCTAATAGCGGTACAAGTCGTGTCGGAGTGTAGCCCAGAACATCTTGAGATAACACTGGAAACCTACCAGTATATCTCGCTTGCCCTGGCCAGGGACGGCTATGTGTAATGGCTCTCCTTGACACAGCGCGATATCAACTCCCAATACTGGGAGAGACGAATCCTATCTAACCGTCACTGTCTCTAAGCGCTTCGGGACTGCACCCAACTACTACCTGTTTGCACGACTCCTTTGAGCCATGGTAGGGTAGTAATCAAAGTACAGTGGGAACACACTCGAGGTGAAGTGACAGTGTCAAGTCAGCGGACTAAGCTGTACTCATGTCACCTGGAAACTGATAACTGACGATAGGTATAGCACCAACCATCAGTTCCAGACGAGTCCTGTCCAGTGTACTCATAACCTAACGAGCACCCACATACTATCTCAAGTACGACGTACCGACGGCTGTAGGACAGACCGTCTCCCCTGCTGGGATGAGAAGCACATACGCTAGTCTACTCCGGAGTATCGATGCCCTGTCTCGATAGTCCTACGACTAGGGACCTGTATAAGGATGTGCTTGTGGATTACCCAGCCCCCACGAGTGTGACTACCATCACAACGCTGGTAATCAAGCAAAGATCCTAAGGGCTCCACTAATGTGTATAGATGATATACTAAAAGAAACACATGTACACATTAAACTATAAACAAACCAAGTAGCATACTACCATTTTGAGCAAGATTGTCTATACAACTGTGAATATCCCAAACTTTCATTAAGTAATATACAAACTAGTATGATACAGTAATGGCCTCTAGGGCATATACACTAACAATCTCCCACTTGCACTAAGGCCATGTACTGGCGTATCGAAGACCTATCATCTCGATCAGCCGCTCGAACTGAGTCTGGGGTAAGGCTTTCGTGAGTGGATTAACAGTGTTATCTTCCGTAGCAACTCTCCGAACCTCGATCTCCTGGCGACCCACGATCTCCCTGATCAGGTGATACCGCCTCAAGATGTGTCTGGACTTCTGATGGGACCTGGATTCCTTTGCTAAAGCTATAGCCCCGTTGTTGTCGCAATACAGAGGTATTGGATCCACAATGGACGGAACCGCCTGAAGTTCCGTTAAGAACTTCCTCATCCAGACGCCTTCTTTTGCGGCATCAGCAGCAGCGATATATTCCGCTTCCATCGTCGAGTCAGCAACGGTTTCCTATTTGGAACTCTTCCAACACACCGCCCCTCCAATGAGGGTAAAGACATAACCCGACATGGACTTTGAATCATCCTTGTCACTCTGGAAGCTGGAGTCAGCAAAGGCCTCGATCTGGAGGTCTTTTCCACCATACACCAAGAACATCTCCTTAGTCCTTCTCAGGTACTTGAGAATGTTCTTTACCGCTATCCAGTGCTTCTCCCCAGGGTTTGAATGATACCGGCTTACCACACTCAGTGCATAAGCTACATCTGGTCTGGTACACAACATCGCATACATTATAGAGCCTACCGCAGAAGCATAGGGTATAATAGACATGTGATCCCTTTCCAAATCAGTCTTGGGAGACATCTCTTTAGAGAGGGTGATCCCGTGACAAGCCGGTAGATTACCGCGCTTGGAATCTTCCATACTGAATCTTTTTAGTATGGTGTCGATGTACCTGGACTGCGAAAGTCCTAATATCCTCTTGGATCTATCACGATGGATCCGGATCCCCAGAATGTAAGTGGCATCACCTAGGTCTTTCATGGAGAACCTGTGTGACAAGAACCCTTTGACAGATTGTAGCATAGGAATGTCATTTCCTATCAAGAGAATGGCATCCACGTATAAAACAAGGAATACGATAGTTCTTGCTACAAATCTACTATAGATGTATGGTTCATCTGGATTTTTGATAAAGCCAAATTCTTTGACCGTCTCATCAAAACAGATGTTCCAACTCCACGATGCCTGCTTTAGTCCATAGATGGACTTAAGCAACTTGCACACCTTTCCGCTGCTCCCACTCTGAATGAAACCCTCTGGCTAGTCCATATAGACACACTCCTCTAAATTTCCATTTAGAAAAGCGGTCTTTACGTCCATCTGCCAAATCTCATAATCGTGGAAGGCAGCAATGTCAAGAAGGATCCGAATGGATTTCAGCATAGCCACTGGAGAAAAAGTTTCGTCATAGTCCAAACCAGTTCTTTGACGAAAACCCTTTGCAACAAGTCTAGCCTTATAGGTCTCAACCTGTCCATCTACACCAATCTTCTTCTTGAAGATCCACTTGCATCCTACGGGTTTTACCCCATCTGGAGCAATGTCCAAAGTCCATACTTTGTTGGTGTACATGGACTCCATTTCAGTCCGCATTGCATCCAGCCATTTTACCGAGTCAACGCTCTGAATGGCCTGCTGGAAGCTAGTAGGCTCATCACTATCAATGATGCAATCCTCTCTATCCCCGTCTATGAGAAAACCGTAGTATCTCTCGGGCGGATGAGACTGCCTACTACTCCTGTGGAGCGGCGTAGGAATGTCATGTTCTTTCGAACCCTCTGGTTCTTCTAAGATTTCAGTAATAGCTCGTGGTTCTGGAATTTCTTCCAATTCTATTGCACTCCTACTTATCTAATTTTCCAAAAACTCAGTTTCCAAGAAGCAGGCATGACGAGAAACAAAAACATTTTGTTCCTCTTCGCAATAGAAGAAATATCCCTTGGAGTTCTTTGGATATCCCACAAACTTGCACTGTACTGAGAGTGCCTCGAGTTTGTCCGCATGCTGCTTTTTAATAAAAGCTGGACATCCCCATGTCTTAATGTGCTTAAGATAGGGTTTCTTCCCACACCACATCTGATATGGTGTGGTAGGCACAGTCTTAGTTGGAACTCGGTTCAAAAGATATGCAGCTGATTCTAGTGCATATCCCCAGAATGATCGCGGTAACTCAGCGTTACTCATCATGGAACGTACTATATCCAATAGGGTCCGGTTCCGTCTCTCCGAAACACCGTTATGTTGCGGAGTGTATGGAGGAGTAAGCTGAGAGAGAATTCCATTCTCTTTTAGGTAATTCAGGAACTCGGCACTCAAGTATTCACCACCTCGATCAGATCTCAGTGTCTTGATACTTTTGCCGGTTTGTTTTTCTACTTCATTCTTATATTCCTGGAATTTTCCAAAGGCTTCGGATTTATATTTCATTAAGAAGACATATCCGTACCTTGAAAAGTCATCCGTAAAAGTAATGAAGTAAGAATAACCACTTCGTGCATGTGTAGACATTGGACCGCACACGTCGCTGTGTACGAGTCCTAAGAGCTCTCTCGCTCTTACACCGTGTCCAGTGAACGGAGTCTTTGTCATCTTTCCTTTGAGACAGGATTGACAAGTTGCATATGATTGATATTGGAACGGATCCAAATATCCTTCTGTATGTAACTTCGTCAACCTTCTCTCATTGATGCGGCTCAGTCTACAATGCCATAAGAAAGCCTGATTTGTTTCCGAAGACTTTCTTTTGTGTGTATTCTGGACATTGAAAATTTGTGGCTGGTTTATACGTATATACCATTGCTTAATGTACCTGACCTAATCAAAACTTGATTAAGGTGAATGTTTACAACATTGCTTACAAATGCAAATTCATAACCTTCTTTAGATAATAAAGATACAGATATGATATTACAAGTTGCATTGGGTACAAAATAACAATCACGCAAAACCAAAACATGTCCATCTGACATTCCCAAGTGATAATCCCCCACGGACTCAGCATCCATGCCAGCTCCGTTTGCAACTCTGAGGGTCATATCACCTGCCTTCAAAACCCTACGCTTTCTCAGTGCCTGCATGGAATTACAGATATGAGATCCTGATCCGGTATCCAATACCCAGGAAGTAGAGTTTATTGATAGACAGTTTTCAATAACATACACACCTGAAGCCGAAGCCGCAACTTGCTTCGGGTCCTGGTTCTTGGCCTTCCAAGCCCTGCAATCCTTTTTCCAGTGTCCTTTCTTATGACAATAGAAGCACTCTTTTTTTCCCACAAGCTGCCCCGCTATCTTTGTTGCCTTTGCTTTTCCCTTCGTTTCCACTTTACTAACACCGCCCCTTGGTTTGGCGGGGGCTTTCTTCTTCTTTCCCTTGGCTTTCGCCTTGGACTTAGAAGAGGAAGATCCTCCTACAAACAAAGTGGATGTTTCCCTACCTTTCTGTAGGGTGCCCTCTACACTCCTCAGCAGGTTGAGGAGTTCTGAAAGTTCAACTTCTTTTTCTTGCAAGTTGAAGTTCAGGATAAACTGGACGTAAGTGGAAGGAAGGGACTGGAGAATCAAGTCAGTATAGAGCTCGTTCTCTAACGTGGTCCCAAGGTCCGCGAGCTCTTCAATATAGCCAATTATCTTAAGCACGTGTTCCGCTACCGATGATTCGACGGCCAATCTCGTCGAAAACAGCTTTTTCGAGACTTCGTATCTGGCGATACGGGATTGCTCTCCATACAGTTCTTTTGTATGGAGAAATATGGATTCAAGGTCCATATTCTCGTGCCTCCTCTGATGTTCATTGTCCATAGAGGCAAGCACGAGGCACTTGGCCTTCGTGCAGTCGATCTTCCAGGTCTTACGGATTTCCTTATCCGCGACGCTGGAGGTGGGACCTGGGATAGGGTGAGCTTTGGTGGTAAGAAGATACCCCAGCTTGTCGTAAGTGATTGCCATTTTGACATTCCTGAGCCAATCTTTATAGTTTGGCCCTGTCAGTATGCTTTTATCTAGTAATAACTTAAGTCCGGTCATGGCGATTGGTCGCTGCAATTAGGAGAGAGAGAAGAAACACTTTAGCATGATGCTCTTGCAAGTTTAGAGTGGTTTTTAGTTTGTCTAAACAGGATGGCTCCCACTGTTTCTCGAATTCCTCCTCAAACCAAAAAGGAAGAATTAGTCGGGATCAATCTCACCGTATAATACTTGCTTAACCGTTCAGCCAGGCCAGTGTTGGTACTTCGAGGGAGGTTTTCCAACGCTTTCGCAAAATTCCTTAATTAAATAACCTCTTTTCCCTGGGGGCGTAGCCCCGCTAACACCTTTCTAGACACCTACTTGGTTTATAGCATTGATCGTTAAGTGAGAAATTTCCCGAGGAGTAGCATATACTCATAGTAGGATCGGGATCCAAATATCATTGCGTGACAAAACTGAAGGAATCCTACAAGAATCATCACACTCCAAATGGTATGCAGCGCTAGCAAGTTTCTGGTTCTTTAGAAACTCCCGATGTGGATTTTTGCCCCATGCTCTTATGACCTTGACTTTGGCCAACAAATCATAAGTCACATGTCAAGTTCTACCCGTCATTCTCCAGGTTAATTTGAACCCACCTGTACCTACCTTTGACTTTGGCCAACAAGACAGTACGACTGTCCCAAACCAACGCATCTATCTATGCTGCACATGAATACCCAATAGCTACCAATCACTATGCCTTGACTTTGGCCAACAAACATAGCTTGAATACTATTGACTATCCATGTGAAATGACGGAGGGCTACAAATGGTTTTGGCAAAACCGTGAACGTAGTGAACTTGATATAATCGATGGAACGAGATAGCTTTTAAAAGGAGTGGCTTAAGCTCCGCGTTTAAAAGTTGGTTTTTTTTGAAAAGAAACCGAGTGTTTTTTTTTTGAAATTGTTCCAACGACTTTACTTTGGTTTATTTTCTTGCATTAATTTTAATGCGTCCCATCATTTAATCCTATCATTGCAGAAAACAACGAAAATATGACGTACGCTTATGCCATCCGCATTCGCCACGGGGCCCCGTCATTACCCGTTAGGTTACTTAACTAACGACAGAGCGGGGGCTGGACTAGCGCGGATGCAAAACATAAACAACGCCTAAATAGATATCATATATAGATATATACATTCGTCAGATGCAATGATAGCCATTCCAGATCATAGATGAACACATTGGATATACTAGGAATCCGCATTCCGTACGAGCCTGTAACGAAAAGCGGATTACACGGTCGCGATGAATAGCCAATACCCCACCCTAGACCCCTACGGGTGCGGCAAACTACCCGCCAAATACCCGAAGTGAAGCAACCTCCCTCAACAACGTGAGTAGGCCACTCGGTACTTCGAGGCACCCGGTAGTTTATGCACCCCACCTTGGGTCTATCCTAGGAGCAAAAACAGTAAAAGAAATTATACAATGGCGGCTACAACCTCATCCCGGATGTGCGGCCAAATAAATAATATTACATCAATTACAAATTACATGAATTGAAAGATAAAGAAAACTCTCATCTCACAACCCCCCGGCTATTCATCCGCGACAATCCAATGAATTCATATACACATACCATCAACATTACAGATCACAGATATGTATAACCCCCACTAATCGACGTATAGCGATTAGCAGACGTTCAATACATATATCACATCACAGATATAACCCGTTAGCTAAAGTCTTTAGAAGTTCGATCAAAATACGGATTTTTAACCACCCCAAAAACAAACTTTGCTTTCTGGAAAATCTGGGCAGAAAAATCATATTCCAAAAATACCAAAACACCCCAAGAAACACACCGCAGTAAAACCTATCCACGGCCGAGTCAACTCGGCCGCGGATCCGCGGTGAGTTGGTCGGCTCAGTGGATCGTTTTTCTGCAGTGTTCTCTAAAAACCCTGAGATGATTTTTCAGATGAGTTAAATTATTTTTAGAGCAGTAAAAAAATCGATAGAAAGTTTGTGTCTCGGGCATGTTTTGTGACTTTTTCTCCGATCGAACTTCTAGTTATTTTGCTAACATGTTAGATAGTGTTTAACTAGGCTTTGATACCACTGTAAGTCCACGTTACCCGTCCCCGG
Source organism: Agapanthus africanus (assembly GCA_030015575.1). Lineage (NCBI taxonomy): Eukaryota > Viridiplantae > Streptophyta > Magnoliopsida > Asparagales > Amaryllidaceae > Agapanthus > Agapanthus africanus. Next base: position 854,434,744 of record JASDDO010000024.1, read on the forward strand.
TTCTTTGGGGTTGCGGAAATGGTGAAAAACGATTTTCTACAGTGGGGTAACATGGACTCAAAAATGGATCTTTATTAAACTAACTATCTAACAACCTAACTAAGAGTTTTACCTACTAGGTTAGGAGGTTATACCTTAACTTGAACTCCTTCTCTTCGACTCCTTGTGGTGGTCGGATGGTTCTCTCCTCGTCGTCTCCTTGTGCCGAAGATGGATCCACCCGAAAGCTTCTACCTTTGGCTCCAACCTCAATCTAGAGGAAACTAGAACACTTGGCTTACTTGGCTTGCTAGACCTTGTATACTAGGATGAGTAGAGAAGTGTTTTGGGAATTATCTCTATGGTTCTTGTTTCTCAACACATGAGACAATAGAACCATGAACTAGAGAGAGAGCAAGAGGAAGAGGGAGAGCTTGAGGATGAGGAGAGTTTTCATGAGAGAGAAAGCAAATGATAGAATGAGCAAGACTTTTTACAACCATCCACTTCATAATCCAAAATAATCATGATAATAATAGTAATTGAGTATTTTTGTGATGGTTTTTATCATATCAAATGGCAATATTATTTCATGCATTAAATGCAATTTGCAAAGAAACAAGCAAGCAAAAGTCAAGCCATGAAATGATAGCCATTGTCATGATGATGGTCAACAAGTCCAACCTAGTCAACCGGTCAACGAAGTCAACAAGTCAACAAAGTCAACCTTTCAATCCAACCATGGCACAATAATACTTAATTAATATTATTATTAATCATATTTCTTATTCTCATTAGGGTTTAGCAAAAGTCAACAGTTAACAACCCTAATAAGAATCCTCTGCCTTTGTCTCTGTCAACCATGCATACACACCCGCATCCGCGTTCCGAGGAACACGAATACAAACGAGATAAAACCAATCCCAAAACGTATACTAGGATCTGGCTTAAACCAAAGCCCGCTAGTAATAACTGCCCGGACGCCAAACGTGCATAAGTGCGCGGATGTGACCGAACCCTGTCGCAAAACCATGCGACCTCTACTCTTTTGCCTAAAGGCGAATAGCTCTCTGTGTGGGATTCTAAAGACTCGACACTACGCTGGCAGTGGGTTTAACCACAGACCGCAAGCGGCACTAGCTGTGCGTAACGGCCCCCAGGTAGATGCCGAAAAGAAGACTGACGAGGTGAAACCCATCTGAACTCCTACTGAGCCTGAATGTGACAGACTCCGTACAGTCCGGTCTGTTCGTCTGAGAATATCGCATGGCGGGCCTAGGGGGCGGTAAACGTCAGTACCCTAATAGCGGTACAAGTCGTGTCGGAGTGTAGCCCAGAACACCCTGAGATAACACTGGAAACCTACCAGTATATCTCGCTTGCCCTGGCCAGGGACGACTATGTGTAATGGCTCTCCTTGACACAGCGCGATATCAACTCCCAATACCGGGAAAGACGAATCCTGTCTAACCGTCACTGCCTCCAAGTGCTTCGGGACTGCACCCAACTACTACCTGTTTGCACGACTCCTTTGAGCCGTGGTAGGGTAGTAATCAAAGTACAGTGGGAACACACTCGAGGCGAAGTGACAGTGTCAAGTCAGCGGACTAAGCTGTACTCATGTCATCTGGGAACTGATAACTGACGATAGGTATAGTACCAACCATCAGTTCCCGACGAGTCCTGTCCAGTGTACTCGTAACCTAACGAGCACCCGCATACTATCTCAAGTACGACGTACTGACGGCTGTAGGACAGACCGTCTCCCCTGCTGGGATGAGAAGCGCATACGCTAGTTTACTCCGGAGTATCGATGCCCTGTCTCGATAGTCCTACAACTAGGGACCTGTATAAGGATGTGCTTGTGGATTACCCATCCTCCATGAGTGTGACTGCCATTACAACGCTGGTAATCAAGCAAAGATCCTAAGGGCTCCACTAATGTGTATAGATGATATACTAAAAGAAACACATGTACACATTAAAGTAGAAACAAACCAAGTAGCATACTACCATTTTGAGCAAGATTGTCTATACAACTGTGAATATCCCAAACTTCCATTAAGTAATATACAAACTAGTATGATACAGTAATGGCCTCTAGGGCATATACACTAACACCTTGGAAGGTCCACTTTACCGTGCATTCCTTCACTTTAAAAACGCTAAAGAAACTTTAGTTCGTATTAAAGCAAAGATATGGTATGATAATGCTGGGGTAGAGAGATTTAGCATATTGTTATTTAGGAATTTTACCCTTAACGATAATGAGCCGATAAATAAACAACTTCATGACTTTCAGGAGTCAGTCACGAAAGTGATTAATTCTGGAACCGCATTTTAAGATCAATTTCAAATGACTGATTTGATTGATGTTCTTCCGCTATCTTGGGAAGCCTTTGCTAACCAATTTCGGATGAACCAAAATTCACTTACGCTTCTTGATGTCATGAATTCCATTAGAATTGAGAAATAAAGAAGGGTTGTACTTAATCCAAGTACTAAAGGTTATAATAAAGTCAACCTGGCTGAAGATTCTAATAAAAATGTCCCTAAAATAAACCAATTTAGACCTAAGAGCAATAGGTTCAAAAAGAAATATTTTAAGAAAGGTATAAATCAGAACAAAAGTCATAAACCAACGAATAAGGAAAAATTATGTTTCGTATGTGGGAGAACCAACCATATCTCTACCAGATGCTTTTTCACGAAAATCGAACCAGTTCGGAAACCTGCAAGTACTAACAATGCAAATGTAAATGTGGAGGAAATGGGTAAAAGTTCTTCTTTCAAGTATATTTCTCACAATGTAAATCTTATCTCATCATCTAATGATTGATGGTTAAACAGCGGTATAAATATCCATGTATGTTCTAACAATAAATGGTTTATTTCCTTTCAGGATGAATGTGGGGGAATTGTAACACTTGGAAATGATGCATCACCCGTGAAGGGAAGGGGATCCATTAGGCTCTCTATGACCTATGGAAAATATTCACCGCTAATTGATGTTTTGTATGTTCTTGGTGTAAAAAATAATTTAATAAGTGCTTCTTTACTTTCTAAGTGAGTTTACAAAATTGTGTTAAAAAATAATCAAATTGTAATCTCCAAAGGAAGTATGTTTATTGGTAAGGGTTATGTGTGTGATGAGACTATTTAAATTGAATGTTGTTTGTAATAACTATGAAATAAATAAAACTAGTCCCATTGTTTTAACATCGTCTTCTTGTGATATATGGCATAGTAGATTAGGACATGTCAAGTATCAAACTTTAAATAGAATGTTACATTTAAATATGATTTCTAAAAGTTCTATTGATTTAAAATCTAAATGTGATATTTGTGTCAAGGCAAAATATACTAGAGGTACATATAAATCTATTGCTCGCTGTACTCAAACATTAGGTTTGGTATATTATGATGTATGTGATTTTTGCAAACAACCAACTAGAGGTGGAAATAAATATTATGTTATATTCATTGATGACAATACAAGATAATGTTATGTATATTTATTTCCAACCAAGAATGAGGTGTTTAATAGATTCAAAATATATAAAGCCGAAGTAGAAAACTACATTGAAAGAAAAATCAAAGTTTTTAGAGCAGACTGTGGAGGGGAGTATACTTTTAATATATTAAATTTATTTTGTCAAGAACATGGAATTAAACATAAATATTCTCCTTCTTGCACTCCTAAATCTAATGGTGTAGCAGAACATAAAAATAGAATATTAATGAATATAATTAATTTCATGTTAGTTAGTTCTGGTGCTCCTGAAAATTTATGAAAGTATTCTAAGAGGGGGTGGGGGTGGGTTGAATAGGAATACACTACCAATATGATTAAATAAAAAAGTCTAAACTACACTTGCACAAATATCACAAATTGAATAGCTAAGCAAATGATATACCAATATAGATAAGTGGTTAAGCTAATCACAACTATGAACACATAAGTATATAGCAAGTAAGCACAATATTAAAAGCAAGTAATGAACAATTAGAGCAAGTATGGAACAAGTATGCAATTGAGCAATTTTTAAGCTATGAATGTAAAGCAAGAGGGATAGAGAAATTGTAAACACAACCACAAACACAAGTCATTTTTATAGTGGTTCGGGAGGTTCCCTAATCCACTTTCTTTAGGCGCACGAGCCTATCCACTAAACACGTCTCCACCGAGACAACATGTTGCGCACCCGCAACCTTTCAATACGTCACTCGACATACAAGTGACTCTTCTCTCTTACAAGCTTCTCGCCCTTATAAACGCACCCTTGCACTCAAGGATCCTCACACAAAGAAAGAAAAACTTCTCTCACTTAACTCCCTTATAAAGACACTCTAGCACTCTGGAGTTCTCACACGAAGGAAGAAGAGGGTTATAATAAGCACAATTACTCTCAAAAGAGTGTTACAAATGAAGCACTATATACTCAAGAAGATGGATAGCAAATAGAAGCTCTTGAGCATGTGTTTGTGAGAGATTGAATAAACAAATCAAAAACTATTTTAAACTTTCAAAAGATATGGGATTTTTCTTTCTTGACCACTTAGGAATTTAACAAACTGAAATATTGAGTGATTGAGGCCAAAAAAAACATAGGCAAAAAATATATATAGACCTCAAAGAAAACTAGCAGTTATAAGTCAAATCAGTCAAAAATAGCCGTTCTCATACGTATGAAGTACAATCAGACAAACGTCTGAAGAAGAAACAATAACGACTACAAAATAGCTTTATACGTCTGTCTGAAAGAGCTTCAGACGTTTTCCGATAGTTTTTGAAAGAAGGCAAGAATAACACAGAGAGCAAACTAACGTCTGAAGAAGTGTGGATAAACGTCTGAAGAATAAATAGTTTTCAAGGATTTTGAACTGCAAACGTTTGTTGATTAAAGCGTCGGACATTTGTTTTTTAAAAAGATTCATCCCAATGAAAACACAGAGAATAGACAAATGTTTGAAGAAGTCTTGACAAACGTCTGAAGATGAAATATTTCCAATCAATGACTTTAGCACAGACGTTTGTCTAAGATCCATACGTTTGTTCTAGAAACACTTCATATATATGTTCTGAAGTAAAAATGGATATTTGAAACTGATATTTGGTTTTCAATAGCATGTTAGTGTATATGCCCTAGGAGCCATTATTGTATCATACTAGTTTGTATATTACTTAATGGAAGCTTGGGATATTCACAGTTATATTAACAGTCTCGCTCAACATAGTAGTATGCTACTTGGTTTATGTCTATCTTAATATGTGTATATGTTAGCATATCGCGAATACATATTGATAGAGCCCTTAGGATCTTACTTGACTACCAGCGTTGTGATGGCAGTCACACTAGTAGGGGCTGGGTAGTCTACAAGCACATCCTTTTTGGGGTCCCTAGTCATAGGATTATCGAGACAGGGCATCGATACTCCGGAGTAGACTAGTGTGTACGCTTCTCATCCCAGTTGGGGAGATGGTCTGTCCCACAGCTATCAGTACGTTGTACCGGAGATAGTATACAGGTGCTCGTTGGGTTACGGGTACACCCGACAAGACTCGCAGGGAACTGTTGGTTGGTATTATACCCGTCGTCAGTTAACAGTTCCAAGGTGACATGAGTACAGCATAGTCCGCAGACTTGACACTGCTGCTTCGTATCGAGTATGTTCCCACTGTTCTTAGATTGCTACCCTACCACGGCTCAAAGGAGTCGTGCAAACAGGTAGCAGTTGGGTGCAGTCCCGAAGCACTTGGAGGCAGTGGCGGTTAGATAGGATTCGTCTCTCCCAGTATTGGAAGTTGATATCGCGCTGTGTTTGGATAGCCATTACGCAAAGTCCCTGGCCAGGGCAAACGAGATTTACTGGTAAGATTTCCAGTAGCTTCTCAAGGTGTAATGGGCTTCACTCCGACACGACTTATACCGCCTTTAGGGGACTGACGCTTGCCGCCCCCTAGGCCCGATATGCGATAGTCCTAGATGAACAGACCGGACTGTACGGAGATTGTCACATCAGGCTCAGTAGGAGTTCGGATGGGTTTCCTCATCGGCCTTCTTATCGACATCTACCTGGGAACCGTTACGTACAGCTAGTACCGCTTGCGGCCTGTGGTTAAACCTACTGCCAGCGTAAGTGTCGAGTCTTTAGAGTCCCACACAGAGAGTTTACCTGCTTCAGGCGAAACGATATAGAGGTCGTATGGTTTTACGACAGGGTTCGGACACATACGTGTTTTTACGCACGTACGATATTCGGACAGTTTATACTAGCGGGCTTTAGTTTAAGCCAGATTCTAGTATTGGATTATTGGATTTATACAGTCTCAGTATTTCCGTATTTTCACGGATAGGAGGGGCGTTCTCCTAATTACTCGAGAAGCTTCTAGAAGAAAGGTGACTCATTATGCTTTAATTCATTTATGAATTAATCTTAATGAGGTGGAGGGGATGATGTGTGATTTGCATTAATTACATCATGAGTCATGAGGTGATTCACTTCAAGGTAATTAATGAAGCATGGTTGATATTTTGAGATATTATTTTCTAGATATTTTGATGCTTCATTATTTATCCAAATGACTTAAGATATTTATTCATTCTCACTCTCACATTCTCTCTCCTAAAGCTCTCTCTCTTCAACCCTAACCCTAATCCTCTCATGTGTTGAGATCCTAGGGTTAGCAAGATTAATAGATCCCTAATCCTCTTCTATATCCTCTAGGTTACTTTGATTAGCACTCATAGTCACCTAGTTATCTCAAGTGAGAGGTTAAAACTTGGAGAAGTAGCTCTCGGGTGGATCTTCTATCACATCGAGGAGGCCGACGAGGAGGTGATCAACGAGAACAAGAAGGACTTGATTCATTAGGTATAATCATCTATCATAGTAGCTAATCACTTCTATATAGTTGTTAGTTAGGGTTTAGCAAAGATCCGTAAAGTTAGTCGATGTTAGTTTAAACAAAATGATTGTTTTACCTATTCCGCCTCCCCGCATCATGTGGGGTGTCTAACGTCGACTTACAGTGGTATCATAGCCTCGCTAAACCATAACTAACTTGTTAGCAAAGTCGTTAGAAATTCGATCGTAAAACGAACCCGAAAAAACATCATTTTCACCATGTTTCTGCCGATTTTAAAATGGGGTCTAAAATTTTTTCAGGGACCTTTAAAAATACAAGCAGGGAATTCTAAGAATTGTGAAGAAATTTGGGGCTGTGACTCGACCAAAGCGCCGTGGAACCGCCGCCGATCCAAGCGATCCGCCGCGGATCCGCGGCCGAGTTGACTCCGAGTCAACCCAAATTTCCTCAGTTATTCTTCTGTGTTGATGTTATGTTTTCTGGGATGATTTGTTTCTGCTCAGGTTTTATGTGCACAGGGAATTATTTGAAGTAGATTCATTTGTGTTTGCTTAATCGAAATTCTAAGATGTTTGGCTAATTTGATTATATCTGTGATGTGTTTAATATGTTCGTAAACCTCTCCTAACTGGTAGTATGTCGGTTAGCAGGGGGTTGCACATTTCTGTAATGGTTTTTACTGGTTTGTGAATGTGGACTTGTTGGATTGTCGTGAATGGATAGTCGGGGATGTGAGACGAGTGCTTCTTTCATTCAAATGTAATTTGTAAATTGTTGTAATATTCTTTTGCAGGGCACACCCGGGTTGAGGTTGTAGCCACCGTTGTATTATTTCATTTACTGTTTTCTGCTGCTAGAATAGACCCAAGGTGGGGTGCACAAATTACCGGGTACTTTGAAGTGTTTAGTGGCCTACTCACGTTGTTGAGGGAGACCGCTTCACTTCGGGTACTTGGCGGGTAGTTTGCCGTACCCGTAGGGGTCTAGGGTGGGGTTTTGGCTATTCATCGCGACTGTGTAATCCGTCTTTCTTTGTAGGCTCAAAAGGAATGCGGATTCGTAGAAAATCCAATATGTTCATCTGTGATCTGGAATGCCTATTATTGCGTCTGACGAATGTACAATATCTATATATGATACCTATTAGACGTCACTTATATTTTACACCCGCGCTAGCCCAGCCCCTGCTCTGTCGTTAGTTAAGTAACCTAACGGGTGAATGACGGGGCCCAGTGGAGAATGCAGATGGCATAAGAGGACGTTGTATTTTCGTTGTTTTCTGCAATGATAGGTTAATTGATGTGACATATTATATTAATGCAAAGAAAATAAACCAAAGTTGAATCGTTGGAATAGTTTAAAAGAAACCACTCGGTTATTTTTAAAACAGAAGATATTTTTAATTGTGGAGCTTTAACCGCTCCTTTTAAAAACTATCAGGTTCCTTCGATCATATCAAGTTCACTACATTCACGGTTTCGCCAAAACCATTCGTAGCCCTCCGTCATTTCATTTGGGTATTCAGTAGTATTCAAACTATGTATTTTGACCAACACCAAGACATAGTGTTTGTTAGCTGCTGGGTATTCATTTGTTGTATAAATAGATGAGTTAGTTTTGAGACAGTCGTATTATCATTTGGCCAACGTCAGGGGTATGTACGGATGGGTTCAAATTAACAAGATAATGATGGGTAGAACTTGACATGTGACTTATGACATTTTGACCAACGCCAAGGTCATAAGAGCATGGAGCAGAAATTTATATCGGGAATTTCTAAAGAAACTGAAATTTGCAAAGAGTTGCATACCATTTGGAGTGTGATAATTTTGGTAGAATTCCTTCAGCTTTATCACATGATGATATTTGGATCCCGATCCTACTGTGAGTATTCGCTACTTATCAAGAGATTCGTCATTTAACGATCAATGCTATAAACCAAGTAGGTGTTGAGAAAGGTGTCAGCGGTGCTACGCCCCTAAAGAAAAGAGGTTATTTAATTAAGGAACTTCGCGAAAGCGTCGTAAAACCTCCCTCGAAGTACCGACACCGGCCTGGCTGAACGGTTAAGCAAGTATTGTACGGTGAGAATAGTCCTGACTAGTTCTTCCTTTTTGGTTTGAGGAGGGATTCGAGAAACAGTGGGAGTCATCCTGTTTAGATAAACTAAAAACCACTCTAAACTTGCAAGAGCATCATGCTAAAGTGTTCCCTCTCTCTCTTATTGCAGCGACCCAGAACATGACAGGCCTTAAGTTACTATTAGATAAAAATATTTTGACAGGGCCAAACTATAAAGATTGGTTCCGGAATGTTAAGATGGCAATTACTTATGACAAATTGGGGTATGTCCTTACCACTAAGGCACCTGCTGTCCCTGGTCCAGAATCCAGTGTCACGGATAAGGAAATCCGCAAGACCTGGGAGATTGATCGCGCGAAGGCCAAATGCATCGTGCTTGCCTCTATGAATAATGAACATCAGAGGAGACACGAGAATATGGATCTAGAATCCATATTTCTCAACACCAAAGATTTGTATGGAGAGCAATCTCGTATAGCTAGATACGAGACCTCGAAGAACTTGTTTCAGTCGAGGCTGGCCGTCGGATCATCTGTAGGAGAATATGTCCTAAAGATGATTGGCTATATAGAAGAGCTCGCGGACCTCGGGACGACTTTAGAGAACGAGCTATATACAGACTTGGTTCTTCAGTCCCTTCCTTCTACCTACGCCCAGTTTATTTTGAATTTCAACATTCAAGGAAAAGAAGTTGAACTTCCAGAACTCCTTAATATGTTGAGGAGTGCAGAGGGCACCTTGCAGAAAGCAAGGGAAACACCCACTATGTTTGTTCGCGGTGCTTCCTCTTCCGGGTCCAAGGCTAGGGCCAAAGGAAGAAAGAAGAAGGCAGCTACCAAACCAAGAGGTGGTGTTGGTAAGGTGGGAGTTAAGGGAAAAGCAAAGGTTGCGGTGCCAGTAGTGGCAAAGGACGAGTGCTTCCACTGTCGTAGGAAAGGTCATTGGAAGAAAGATTGCAAAGCTTGGATCGCCAAGAACCAGGACCCAAAGCAAGCTGTGGCTTTGGCTTCAGGTGTGTTTGTAATTGAAAATTGTCTGTCAGTCAACTCTACTTCCTGGGTATTGGATACCGGATCAGGATCTCATATATGCAATTCATTGCAGACACTGAGAAACCGTAGAGTGCTGAAGGTTGGTGATATGACCCTCCAGGTTGCTAACGGAGCTAGCGTGGGTGCTGTATCCGTAGGGGATTATCACCTTGGATTGACGAGTGGACATATTTTGGTTTTGCATAACTGTTTTTGTGTACCCAGTTTAACGTGCAATATCATATCAGTATCGTTGTTATCAAAAGAAGGTTATGATTTCACGTTTGTAAGCGATGTTGTTAACATCCACCTTAATCATGGTTTGATTGGGTCCGGTACACTAGATAACGGTATATATGTGTTAAACCAATTACAGATTTTCAATGTCCAGAACACACTAAAAGGAAAGTCTCCAGAAATAAATAAGGCTTTCTTATGGTATTGTAGACTAGGTCACATCAATGAGACAAGGTTAACTAAGTTACATAGAGAATGATATTTGGATCCGTTCGAATATCAATCTTATGCCACTTATCAATCATGTCTCAAAGGAAATATGACAAAGACTCCATTCACTGGACATGGAGTAAGAGCGAGCGAGCTCTTAGGACTCATACACAGCCATGTATGTGGTCCAGTGTCTACACATGTAAGAGGCGGTTTTTTATATTTCATTACTTTTACGGATGATTACTCTAGGTATGGATTCATTTTCTTGATGAAACATAAATCCGAGGCTTTTGAGAAATTCCAAGAATATAAAAATGAAATAGAAAACCAAACTGGCAAAAGTATCAAGACACTGAGATCTGATCGAGGTGGTGAATACTTAAGTGCCGAGTTCCTGGGTTACCTAAAAGAGAAAGGAATTCTCTCTCAGCTTACTCCACCATACACTCCACAGCATAACGGTGTATCAGAAAGACGGAACCGAACCTTATTGGATATGGTACGTTCCATGATGAGTAATGTTGAGTTACCACGATCTTTCTAGGGTTATGCGCTAGAATCAGCTGCATATCTTTTGAACAGGGCTCCTACCAAGACTGTGCCTACCACACCATATCAGATGTGGAGTGGGAAGAAACCCTATCTTCAGTATCTGAAGATATGGGGATGTCCAGCTTTTGTTAAAAAGCAGCATGTGGACAAACTCGAGGCACAATCAGTACAGTGTAAGTTTGTGGGATATCCAAAGAACTCCAAAGGGTATTTCTTCTATTACGCAGATGAACAAAAGGTTTTTGTTTCTCGTAATGCCCATTTTCTAGAACAGCAGATTTTAGAAAAGGAAATAAGTGGGAGCGCAATAGAACCGGAAGAAATTCCAGAACCATAAACTACTACTGAAAGTTTGGTAGAACCAGAAGTTCAAGAAGAACAGGACATTCCCGCACCCCTCCGCAGGAGTAGTAGGCCGTCTCATCCGCCTGAGAGATACTACGGTTTTCTCATAGACGGGGATAGAGAGGATTGCGTCATTGATAATGATGAACCTACTAGCTTCCAGCAAGCCATCCAGAGCGGCGACTCAGTAAGATGACTGGATGCAATGCGGACCGAAATGGAGTCCATGTACACCAACAAAGTATGGACTTTGCTCCAGATGGGGTAAAACACATAGGATGCAAGTGGATCTTCAAGAAAAAGATTGGTGTAGATGGACAGGTGGGAACCTTTAAGGCTAGACTTGTTGCAAAGGGTTTTCGTCAAGGACCTGGTTTGGACTATGACGAAACTTTTTCTCCAGTGGCTATACTCAAATCCATTCGGGTCCTTCTTGCTATTGCCGCCTTCCATGATTATGAGATCTGGCAGATGGACGTAAAGACGGCTTTTCTAAATGGTAATTTAGAAGAGTGCGTCTATATGGATCAGCCAGAAGGTTTCAATCAGAGTGGGAGCAGCGGGAAAGTATGCAAGTTGCTTAAGTCCATTTATGGACTGAAGCAGGCATCGCGGAGTTGGAACATCTGTTTTGATGAAACGGTCAAAGAATATGACTTTATCAAAAATCCAGATGAACCATGTATATATAGTAAAATTGTAGCACGAACTGTTGTATTTCTCGTCTTGTACGTGGATGACACTCTCTTAATAGGAAATGACATTCCTATGCTACAATCTGTCAAAGGATTCTTGTCACACAGGTTCTCCATGAAAGACCTGGGTGATGCCTCTTATATTCTGGGGATCCAGATTTATTGTGATAGATCTAAGAGGATGTTGGGACTTTCGCAGTCCAGGTATATCAACACTATACTGAAAAGATTCAGTATGGAAGATTTTAAGTGCGGTAGTTTATCGGCTTGTCACGGAATCACCCTCTCCAAAGAGATGTCTCCCAAGACTGATTTGGAAAGGGATCGCATGTCTATTATACCCTACGCTTCTGCGGTAGGCTCTATAATGTATGCGATGTTGTGCACCAGACCAGATGTAGTTTACGCACTAAGCGTGGTAAGCCGGTATCAGTCAGACCCAGGGGAGAAGCACTGGATAGCAGTAAAGAACATTCTCAAGTACCTGAGAATGACTAAGAAGATGTTCTTGGTGTATGGCGGAAAGGACTTCCAGATCGAGGCCTTTGCTGACTCTAGCTTCCAGAGTGACAAGGATGACTCCAAGTCCATGTCAGGTTATGTCTTTACCCTCAATGGAGGGGCGGTGTGCTGGAAGAGTTCCAAGCAGGACACTGTTGCTGACTCGACGATGGAAGCGGAGTATATCGCTGCTTGCGATGCCGCAAAAGAAGCAGTCTGGATGAAGAAGTTCCTAACAGAACTTCAGGTGGTTCCTACCATTGTTGATCCAATACCGCTGTATTGCGACAACAACGGCGCTATAGCTTTAGCGAAAGAACCCAGCTCCCATCAGAAGTCCAGACACATCTTAAGACGGTATCACCTGATCAGGGAGATCATAGATCGCCGGGAGATCATAGATCGCCGGGAGATCGAGGTCTAGAGAGTTGCTATAGAGGAAAACACTGCAGATCCATTCACAAAGGCCTTACTCCAGACTCAGTTTGAGAGGCTATTCGAGATGATAGGTCTTCGATACGCCAGTACATGGCCCTAGTGCAAGTAGGAGATTGTTAGTGTATATGCCCTAGGAGCCATTATTGTATCATACTAGTTTGTATATTACTTAATGGAAGTTTGGGATATTCACAGTTATATTAACAGTCTCGCTCAACATAGTAGTATGCTACCTGATTTATGTCTATCTTAATATGTGTATATGTTAGCATATCACGAATACATATTGATAGAGCCCTTAGGATCTTGCTTGACTACCAGCGTTGTGATGGAAGTTACACTAGTGGGGGCTGGGTAGTCTACAAGCACATCCTTTTTGAGGTCCCTAGTCGTAGGATTATCGAGACAGGGCATCGATACTACAGAGTAGACTATTGTGTACGCTTCTCATCCCAGTTGGGGAGATGGTCTGTCCTATAGCCATCAGTACGTTGTATTGGAGATAGTATACAGGTGCTCGTTGGGTTACGGGTACACCGGACATGACTCGCAGGGAACTGTTGGTTGGTATTATACCCGTCATTAGTTAACAGCTCCCAGGTGACATGAGTACAGCATAGTTCGCAGACTTGACACTGCTGCTTCGTCTCGAGTGTGTTCCCACTGTTCTTAGATTGCTACCCTACCACGGCTCAAAGGAGTCGTGCAAACAGGTAGCAGTTGGGTGCAGTCCTGAAGCACTTGGAGGCAGTGGCGGTTAGATAGGATTCGTCTCTCCCGGTATTGGGAGTTGATATCGCGCTGTGTTTGGATAGCCATTACGCAAAGTCTCTGGCCAGGGCAAACGAGATTTTCTGGTAGAATTTCTAGTAGCTTCTCAAGGTGTAATGGGTTTCACTCCGACACGACTTATACAGCCTTTAGGGGACTGACGCTTGTCGTCCCCTAGGCCCGATATGCGATAGTCCTAGACGAACACACCGGACTGTACGGAGATTGTCACATCAGGCTCAGTAGGAGTTCGGATGGGTTTCCTCATCAGCCTTCTTATCGACATCTACCTGGGGACCGTTACGTACAGCTAGTACCGCTTGCGGCCTGTGGTTAAACCCACTGCCAGTGTAAGTGTCGAGTCTTTAGAGTCCCACACAGAGAGTTTCCCTGCTTCAGGCGAAACGATATAGAGGTCGTATGGTTTTACGACAGGGTTCGGACACATACGTGTTTTTACGCACGTACGATATTCGGACAGTTTATAGTAGCGGGCTTTAGTTTAAGCCAGATTCTAGTATTGGATTATTGGATTTATACAGTCTCAGTGTTTCCGTATTTTCACGGATAGGAGGGGCGTTCTCGTAATTACTCGAGAAGCTTCTAGAAGAAAGGTGACTCATTATGCTTTAATTCATTTATAAATTAATCTTAATGGGGTGGAGGAGATGATGTGTGATTTGCATTAATTACATCATGAGTCATGAGGTGATTCACCTCAAGGTAATTAATGAAGCATGGTTGATATTTTGAGATATTATTTTCTAGATATTTTTATGCTTCATTATTTATCCAAATGACTTAAGATATTTATTCAGTCTCACTCTCACATTCTCTCTCCTCAAGCTCTCTCTCTTCAACCCTAACCCTAATCCTCTCATGTATTGAGATCCTAGAGTTAGCAAGACTAATAGATCCCTAATTCTCTTCTATATCCTCTAGGTTACTTTGATTAGCACTCATAGTCACCTAGTTACCTCAAGTGAGAGGTTAAAGCTTGGAGAAGTAGCTCTCGGGTGGATCTTCTATCACATCGAGGAGGCCGACGAAGAGGTGATCAACGACAACAAGAATGACTTGATTCATTAGGTATAATCATCTATCATAGTAGCTAATCACTTCTATATAGTTGTTAGTTAGGGTTTAGCAAAGATCCGTAAAGTTAGTCGATGTTAGTTTAAACAAAATGATTGTTTTACCTATTCCACCTCCCCGTATCATGTGGGGTGTCTAACGTCGACTTACATAGTAGACAGACGTCTGAACTAATAATAGACAGACGTCTGAATAAGGAAAACATAGAAAACTTTGAACATGAAAACGAAAATCGTTTTGAATGAAAATCTTTGCAAAGTTAAAACCAAATGTTTCATGCATGCTATTGTGTGTGTGTTTAAGAGCTCTAAATGATATAACCATAATTTATAAAGTACTTATAAGATTCATATGTCGGTTGTCGCAAATATTTGAATCTTGAATATTGAAGTCTCTAGCTCTTAAACTTTGGCGATCCGCTTCACTTGAACTTCGGAACTCACCAATCCACTCACTATCATCTTGAAGTCGATATCTTGAACTTCAAATCTTGATCTTGACTTCGAAGCTTCAACTTGGACTTCGGCTTCTAGCTTCTCGAAGCTATTCGTAACTTCAATTCTTGAACTCTTGTTTCTCGACTACATAACTTGAACTCACGAAGCTTGATATGCAATTTGAGAAGCACTTGTCCGTATCCTCCAACCTCCATTAGACATTTCATTTAAGCTCAATTTTCCTCCATCCTCCTTTAAACGCTTGTGCCGTGAGATATCCGATATCCTAAAAAATCAATCTCAACACGACCAAACATATCATATACAGTGTAATGAAATATAAGTAAGTTAATAAACACAAGTATATGAACATTTATTGTTTTGATATCACAATCATGAGTAGTATATCAATATCAAGATATAGATCACATGGATATACATATTCATTTTGCGAATTATCAAAATAATGAATATGAGTAATATATCGATATCAAAGAATATAACACAAGTAAAGCATATCGATATTGATATATTACTCGATATACACAAAATATAGGATAAACAAGCTAAACATCAAGTGTATACAAGTTTAGTGTCGATAGAGAAGGCAAGATAAAACAAGTGACACTAAATGAACTATTCATGTTTAAGTTATCATCAAAACTAAATAAAATGATTATCAAAATCCATAAGCTATCAATCTCCCCCTTTTTGATGATGGCAAAACATGAATAGAAAATAGTATATCTATATCAAAGAAAACCATATTCTAAGAGATCGATATACTAACACTCCTACTATTTCCCCCCTTTTTGACATAATAAAAAATGGTGTTTTAGAGATTTAGAACGTTTGGACTACTCCCCTTAAATCTATGTGTACACCTAAAGCGAATTAAACGCTTGAATCACTTCCCCTAAATATATGCATAGGAGAACAATTAGGAAATGGATACGAGCACAAGTCAAATTGAAAATTTTGAAAACGAAGCTCAACTCGTATCCAAATGCATGTATATAAGAGATATGCAAAATAAAGCATGTATATATGCACAAATATCCACATGAGTAAGATATAAACAAGTTCTAATAGTATGTGCAGGCAAGTATGAGTTGATACCGATTGGAAATGAACAATTTGAAAAATGGAGTTCAACTCATACACAAAAGCATGTTTTGAAAACGATATATAATGAAAAGATCAAAAACACACGCTAACTCATAAAAAATAAAACAAGTTTTGAAACTTATGAGTTAGAATACATGTCGTAATACGAACCATAAAATATTAATTAAAAATATAATCGTATTACACATGTACTAAGTGTGCGCGTGTATTTAAAAACAAGAATATGATTTAAAAAGTGCACAACATGAGATTGGGAAAGAGAATACGAAATATAATCTCATAAGCGTGAGATTTACCTTCCCCAAATGCTTGAATCTCCCACGTACGAGAAGTATGCCAAAAGGATTGATTCATGAGTCCTGTCTCACAATCACTTAAATACCAAACCATTAGAGCTCAAACATAATATATAATGGAATACAAGTGATAGAATTTAATGATATTAGCTCATGATCCGATCAAAATATGCGTATATAACCAAGATGATACCAATGGAAGGTTCAAATGTGAAATCCTACTCACATAAAAAGATACCAACTGAAAACAATAAGAAACCAATTGAAAATGGTTAAAAAAACATATGTGAGCGCAAGTATGAGTAACTGTTTCAGCTTAAGTATTGACTTCCCGGTGAAGGGTATCTAATTCTCTCCGTTATACCAGTAAGATTCGTTGTAATTAATAGAATCCACAAGTGGGTCCTCTAAGAGGGTTGCAGAAGCCATTTGGCAAGATGAGCTAAAAATTCAATACCAATGAATAATTCTACTCATGCAAGAAGGTGTATGTAACATAAATAAGCAAGTTTATGCACAGACACCTTAAAAAAGGCACAAAGCAAAGATACCAATTGAAAAATTGGTTCATGTTAAAAAAGTACCGAATTATATCCATATGAAAAGGATTTAAACAATTTAAAGCTATATGTATACAAACTCTCACTTATAAAATTAAAGACATATTATTAGCAAGTGAGAGTGGTTTATGAAAAGAAAACACAAGATAATCAAATCTAAATCATATTTTCAAACCATGTTGTGCTCAAGTTTAAAAGATTGCAAGTTTAAAGTAAATGAGCACAAGAAATCACATATGAGCAAAAGAATGATACCAATTATAAATACCAATTGAAATATTCTATGAATAGCATCTCATACAGGAACATAAGCATAAAAGGATATGAAAATTAACACAAGTGCATCATTATGGGTATATCTAAATAACATACACATTTAGAAAATCAACATTAAGCACAAATGAGTAGACGATATTCTAAACGAGTATAGAGATGAAATACATTACCCCACAAATTGATGAGCTAAGTAGATATTTCCATTTGAGTGATCTTGCTCATCACGAACCCGAATCCCTCACTTCGTCGAATTGTCCATACCTATAAAAGAATATATGGAAGGGGATTTCGGTATCCAAATCTTCTTGGATCCAATTGGGTTAGATTTGGAAACCAAAATCAATTTGGCATGCAAAGAATCATTTCTCTTTAAATTACATGCATATGTCAAATGTCTATGTGCACCACAAGAATGACAAGTGCCAGTGTGTGCATGCTTGGAGGATCTCGATGTGTCAATAGCATGAGAAAAAACAATAGAATGATGTGCATGCTTCTTGAAAGTTTGTTTTTAACTAAATCTATAACGATATGCATGAGAATGTGTATGAGATTTAGCAAAAGTTTGAATCATGTTTGACACATCTAGAAGAAGAAAGTTTTTGAATTTTCAAAGTATTTTTAAAGAAATCGCCTCTTTGATTTAAAATTACCTTCTTCTTACTATGTAAAGAATCAATACTTGAAAACTTAGCAAGCGAGGCATTCAAAATCTCATTTTTCTCATTGAGAGAAGCATTTTCCAAAACAAGCGATTCTTGAGATAAAATAGACGATTTCAAAAGATCAATCTTGGTTTTAAAACTTGAAATCGTATTATGGTTTTCTTTTCTCAAAATCTTGCAAGTTAAAAACAAGTTTTCATTTTCGTTTCGAAGAGACAAAAAATCACAAGTCAATACATCATGAAAATCAAGAAAAGATTTCAATAAATCAATTTCACATTTAAAACTAGAAATCATATTATCATTTTCTTTTCTCAAGGCTTTGCAAGATAAAACCAAATTTTCATTTTCTACTTTCAAAGAATCAATAGAAACACGTTGTAAATCAAGTTTTGAAAGCAGCTCATTCTTCTCAACTTCTAATCTATCAATTAAATTGGTTTGAGAATCATGAGTGAAAATTAAAGTGCTACATTTGGCAATCAACTTTTTATACAAAGTCTAAAAAGAATCACAACAAGAAACCAAATCGCTTCTTTCATTTTCAAAAATGAAAATACGTTTTTCAAGGGAGCTATTTTTAGATGCTAAAGAGATATGATTATCATGAAAAGTGTTGAATGCATCTAATAATTGATCATGCGTAAGTTTGCGGAAATCATAAGAAGGATTACTGATTGGTAGAATTTTGTGTTAGCGTTCTATGTGTTCTACTTACCGCAATTATGTTGATTTCGCTTGGTAGCTAGCCGGTTGAGTACAAGTCGATCCACGGAAAGATAGTATATATTTCCGTTCTCATTTTAGACGAGTAAAGTAAAGAATGTTCAAGTTTGTTCAATTCTATCCTAAGTGTTGTATATATTTATGTTCAAGAGAACTTTTAGGGTTAGGGTTGGTTAGTAAAGTTAGGAATTATTCTTATGCTTTGTCTTGTACCATCATTGAAATGATATTGGAATAATCGGAGTAACGGGGATTATGAGGACATAGAAATGGTATTTGCGAGTTTAAGCAAGCTTTCCAATGCTAAATCGATTCCTAGTGCCTCTTGTCCGTCCGTTCCATACTCTTATTTCCAACCCTAGGCCAAACATACACAACAAGTCTCTAATTAAGTCATAACTACAAATCACGTTATAGTGCGCCTAAAGGAATTCTCAACTCAGGTCGTGACCATATGTCACGATAGTGCGCCTAAGGGAGAAGGTTATGCTTGTTTGATCTAGATTCAATTCAAGTTGTTTGGTAAAAAGACGCATACGAGATTTTTTCATCTCTCATACTACCATTCCTTAACCCTAATAAGTGAGTAATCTACTCATTCATTATGAAAAATAAATAAAATCGATGAATGTTGATAAGAGAAACAAAATGAGAAGAAAGGCAAAATCTAGCTTTTTGGGATCTCACCCAAACAAGAATCACACTTGAGCATCATAGTTTTGGAAAGGTAAAATAAAAGAGAAGAGAAGAAGAAGATCAAATAAAAACCATTAAAACACAATTATACTACTAAGAAAATAATAAGAAAGTAATAAAAACTATGTTACAATATAAAAAATACAAGGTAAATAAAACTTTCATCTTCATTATTCATCCACTCAAAAGCTCACACTACATTTTAATGAAGAAGAGATGAAGAGGAAGAGGAAACTAATTTAATCTAACACTAATCCTAAAGAAAATAATACATACTTTGCTTGGCTATGAACCAGAGTATTTATAGACAGTGAAATGAAACCCTCGGGCTAATTTTTGAACCATTGTACAATGATCAGAACACCCATGAAAATTCATCACATTTAGACACGTATTGGCCGTGAATCCCCCGCTTTAACACCAAAATTTTGCTGATCCACGGTTCTATTTTAGGATTGGTGCTCCGTTTTTCTTGCGGGTTTTTGTGTTGCTTTATTTTTATGTTTGGTAGGTTCGAATTTGCAAAATCGTTCCAAAGTATTCTCAGATTTTCAGCAGTCCAAAATGGCAACTCATTTTGTCCTTTTCTCATTTAAATCATTTGAATTTTTGTGCCTTTGATCCCCCTCGAGCTCCGTATTGCCACCTTGATCCTTGTGCTACCTCCATCGTGCTTTGTGCTTGTCCTAAACACGAATGACCATCGCTTGATCTTATCTCTTGTACTGGTAAGTGGCACCTGATGGATGTGGATGACCGGAACCCGTACTTTATCCATCTGTCGGCAGTTGTCCTGAATTTGTCATAACTGTAGAGAATATACGTGATTTGTATTTTTCTGGACCGAGAACCTGTAATTTGTAATCATATAGCAAACACGGATCAAAATCACCTATCTATATGCAAATGTGCATAAGAGTGAGCGGTATTAAATGTAATATTATGATGTGAACAGATACCCCCAAACTTATCCTTTGCTCGTCCCGAGCAAACAATTTTATTTTAAAAAAGTCCTAAACTCACTTTCGCAGGTGTCACGGTTGCACTTAGCATGTGCAACAACTCGTTAAATCACTAGGTGTGCCTAATAGGAGGAGTGTTGTCTTCTGAGATTTTTCAGTGGATACTACCCACAAAATCCCGTCAAACTAGTTTCATAAGTTAATCTCAACTCTAATCCTATGGTTTAGCATCTAAGTTAGAAATTCTATTATCCTAAGTTAGAAATATCCACCTCTTATTTTTCATACATTCTATTCATTTAACTTAAGACCCTATATGTTTTGTCAGTTTATAAAGACCTCAGTTTCTCTTGAGTTTTTCTTTTAAAGCATAGTCTCCAATGCGGAATTTTTATCATTTTTAAGGAAAACATAATACTTATTCTTCATTCCTACTTCTCCTCCAAACATCGATCATATACCTCTATATATGTGTAAATTCACCCCTACACTCAAGAATTCAATTCAAATTATAGTACCTTTGCCCTAATAGTTAATACTACTTCTTTTTATTAATGATGGGTGGATTCGCTCACACCCCTTTCATATGACTACTACTGCTTCCTAAGGCACTAATCGACCAATTACCGAATGTGTGAGCTTAAGGCGTAAATAACAGTTTTCAGGTCTTACAATATATTTTTTTCTTTCATTTTTACTTTCAAGGCCAGATATTTTTTTTTCAGCGACGCTCTTTTGGTGGTTAGTTTCAAATACCTTTTTTTATTCATACTGGGCTTTCGGGCAAGGTATCATCTACTATCCCAACCTTCAAGATGTGTGTAAGTGCAGTTTGTAGGGTATATATTTTCTGAATTTGGACTCAAGAATATGAACTATTTTTCAGACTTACCCTTCAATAAAGTTTTTAATACTTTCCATTCATCTTAATTTAACTCAAGAATTGAACTCAGGATTACTTACTTTTAAATAAACTGTAAGGACGTATATTTACTACGGTTAAACTTAAGTAGTGTTATTTTTTGGGTTTTCAATTCATAAGCCTAAAATTTAGTTATTTCTAACCTATTAATGTAAACTGTCGGACTTGAGTCTAAGTTTCCCCACTAGCTAACTTGACGACAAAGTTTTTATTTTTTGGAAAAAAATTTAAATTTTTGTGGGGTTTTAAATTTTGTGATTTTTTTGGATTTTTAATATAAATGTAATACTGAATTTAATATGATACAATGCAGAATTTTAAACATGCAAAAGAAAAGAAAAACTGCAAAAAGGGAAACGTGCTAATGCATGCGAAAAATAAATATGAATGCAAAGATAGAGAGCTCACCGATACTCTCAAATTTAAACTAGAAAGTGCCCTTACTGGCATGCCACACAAAGAGATCCTAAAATTGTTGAGGCTTCAAAATTACCGAAGAGTTTTTTTTTGAAGGGAAATTCCACCAGACAAGAAATTTCCCAAAAGCAGACAAAATATGTACAACAATGCGCCCCCAAACTTAAGTAAACAGTGTTTCCACCGTTAAGCATTGAAGTTCAAAGTTAGGGGAAAGGAATAATATCAGTATATACAAGGCTTTAACAGTCTAAAAGTTAACACGAACTACTAATTTTTTTTTATCATGGTGAGATCAGGGTTGGTGAAAGAATACATAGAAAAAGAAAATGAAGAATACATGAGACCGTGTGTGGATGAAAATGGGATAAAGTCTCGGTAGATAGAAATGAGAAGATGAACGAAAGGGAGAAAGAAATAAAACACGAACTTGAGGTTGTAAATTGATTGAATAAATTAATACAGTTTGTAATGATTTGAAACCGGAATTTTCTAACTGTACTAATTGATCAATATTTTGATAAATGGGGTCAAACACCTCAAGATTTGCAAGAAAACATGGGCCAACCGAACTTGGCGAACCAGATGAAGGCAACAAGTCATCTTGCAATTTGAAAATGATGGAAAAGATGGAGGAAAGCAGTTGAGAAATAGTATCGGTTAAAAGTTCAGGAGGATATTCACAATTAATGGAAGGGGCGTGATGAATCGGAAAATCCGACTCATCCAATAAAACAAGTTCATTCTCAAAGATATCCTCAAAATTCTTCTAAAAATTAAGCTCATCCATGCATTCATTCAAATCATCATCAATAATATCTAGAAGCAAATAAGGTTCAAGAAAAACAGTTAACAGTTCAGGATGATGTCCACACGGATTTGAAGGAAAGTGTTGGATTGGTGAGAAAAACTCATTCAAAACCGTGTGTTCATCATCAAAATTATCCCCAATATCATTATCCTTAATTAAGTCAAACTTAAATTTCTCAAACACCTCATCAAAAGCATGGTTTTCAATTGGTGGATCAATAATCGCACACAACTATTTTTCTAGATTGGAGATGTAGAGATCAAGAGGAGTGGTGGTGGTTTCACTTGAAAAGGTCCCTTCACAATTGGGTAAATAAAACACAATGTAGTCGCACAACTCATCAAACATGTTATCCTCAATTGGTGAGTCATTTGGTTTACTTAATAGACTTTCAGAATTGGAGAAATGGAGTTTAATCGAAAACTGGTAGGTTTGATTTTGAAGGGTGCACTTTTCACTTTCACTACTCAAATTATCAAATTGTTCCATTGCCACATCATTCATTGTAAAATCTTGAGATGGTTTGTTAGGTTGTATGAGTGTGGCCATAGATGAATTCAATTCCTCTATCTGCCGACACGAAACTACCCGAAATTCTTCCATTAATCTTTCAAGACTAGACATGGGTTGTGAAGAGGTTCCAATAAAAGATTCGAATTCGTTTGGATACGTGAAACTCCCAATTTAATATTCAAAAGAGATATCTAGAGACGTTGTAAAAGTCAGGTAAGATTGATAGGAATTGAATGGTTGTGTAGAATGGATAGGATTAAGATTAACACTTTGATAGGAAGATGATTGGAATTATTGTCCTAAAGAATTCGGAGTGGTGAAAAACGTGAAAGATCGGATATGGGATTGCTCAATATGCTCAGCAATAGATATAAATTTAAGAGTCGCCACATTACCCTCTAAAGGGGTATCAACATAAGAAGATGTGAAAATTTGAAACGGTTGATAGAAAATGGATTGCGGTGTCCAATTGGTTTTTCTAGAAGCATCTATCCGATTGTTATAAAAAGATTTGGCCATGAATGTATCGTTTGAAGTTTTACCAAAGCAAAATCCATATAACGAAATATATAGTTGAGGATACCAAAATTCGGTTAGAGTTGGTCGGTTCGGGGTACCCATGATATGAAAAGAGCGAGAGAGAGTGGAAAGTAGGCGAATTTTTATAAATTTTTGATTTTTTAGGGGTTTTGGATTTTTGAAATTTTTGTTTGGTTTTGAAAAATACGGAATACGGAATTATGGGACTCAACTTCAAACAATCACAATCAAATATGTACAATCATACCTAGAGCTAGGGTCCTCAAAGTCCAACTAGAATGCTCCTAACTGTTCTAAACCGACAAGTTGTGAGATAATCCTCGAATTGCCTCTTCACTACTAATTATGGCTAGATAAGCACAAGTGAGGTAAGGAAGATTCAGCTCACGAATCACCGTGAGACGAGCCTTTTAAAGTTACCTCCTCACTTGTCTAGCCTAGGTATCACAAAGTCAAGTTTAGATAAACGACCGAATGCCCAAAACCATTCTTTATCCTATTAAGCACGATAAGTCCTTAATTGGCTGAGTCTAAATATTTTTTAATTAAGCTCAATGGTGATGCGTATGCCTTTTGTGATTTTTGGGGTTTTAGGAAGAGTGATGAAATCCTCACCCAATCTAAATTGGTGTTATAGCCCCTTAAAGTCTGTATTTTTTATGCAAAACAGTAAACAATCAAAATCTAAAACACTTGCAAAATTTTTTTTTTGGCGGCGATGCAAAGAATCCTGCATAAAAACAGTTCATTGGAAAGGGGGAGAGAGTTCACATAAAGAATACCACAGAAAAGGCAATTCAGTGGAGCTTAGAGGGGGTTTATGAAGAAGAGAAGGACACATAGAAAAACTAGGGACAACAAGCCAAGTTTTAGCCGCGGAACCACGGTTAATTGAAATGGACAACCGTGTAATGGCGGTGGAATTTTGGATTTTTGTCTCCAAATTTCTTCAGTGCACTATCATTCTTCGGTTCTTCTGGTTCCAATCTTCTGGTTCGTGATTTGATAAATATATTTGCTCCAGATTTTGGTATTGTTTGGCCGCTATTTCGCCTTGATCCGCCGCGGTGTAGCTGCGAGATTTGGGTCTAACTTTTCACGACTTTGGCGCTGAACTTTCTTTTCTCCCAATCCTGCACACTCGCACAAAAGGAATCAAATAATAATAAGATGGATGTTTATGTTTTTAAATAATATTTATGGATTTCTTTTTTTTTTAAATATACACAAATTAACCCAAATAATAAGAAAGAAATACGTTACCGTTTCCCCGGCAACGGCGCCATTTGATTGTTAAAATTTTGTGTTATGCATTCTATGGTTCTACTTACCGCAATCAAGTCGGTTTCGCTTGATAGCTAGCCGGTTGAGTATGAGTTGATCCACGGAGAGATGGTATGTATTTCCATTCTCATTTTAGATGAGTCAAGTAAAGAATGTCCAAGTTTGTTCAATTCTATTCTAAATATTATGTATATTTATGTTCAAGAAAACTTTTTAGGGTTAGGGTTTGTTAGTAGAGTTAGAAATTATTCTTATGTTTTGTCTTGTGCTATCATTGAAATGATGTTAGAATAATCGGAAGTAACGAGGATTAGGAGAACATAGAAATTGTATTTGCGAGTTTAAGAAAACTTTCCAACACTAAATCCATTCCTAGTGTCTCTTGTTTGTCCGTTCCATGCTCTTATTTTCAAGCCTAAGCCAAACATACACAACAAGTCTCAAATTAGGTCATAACTATATGTCACATTGTAGTGAGCCTAAAGGAATTCTCAACTCATGTCGCGACCATATGTCACGATAGCGCATATAAGGGAGAGGCTTATGTTTATTTGGTCTAGATTAAAGAGAAACACAAGGGATTTTTCCATCTCTCATACTACTCTTTTTTTAACCCTAACAAGTGAGTAATCTACTAACTCATTATGAAAAATAAATAAAATCGAAGAGGGTTGAGAAGAGAAACAAAATGAGAAGAAAGGGAAAAACTAGCTTCTTGGGATCTCACCTAAGCAAGAATCACACTTGAGCATCATAGTTTTGCAAAGGAAAAATAAAAGAGAAGAGAAGAAGAAGATCAAATAAAAACAATTAAAACACAATTATACTACTAAGAATATAACAAGCAAGTAATATAAACTAAGTTATAATACAAAAGATATAAGGTAAATAAAACTCTCATCTTCATTATTCATCCACTCAAAAGTTCTCACTACATTTTAATGGAGAAGAGTTGAAGAAGAAGAGGAAACTAATATATCTAACACTAATCCTAAAGAAAAAAAAATACATTGCCTTGCTATGAACCGGAGTATTTATAGGCAGTGAAATGAAACCCTAAGGTTAGTTTTCGAACCCTTGTACAATGACCAAAATATCCATGAAAATTCGTTACATTTGGACACGTATTAGCCGCGGATCCCCCGCCTAAAACACCAAATTTTCACTGATCCGTGGTCCTATTTTAGGATTGGTGCTTTGATTTTCTTGTGGGTTCTCGTGTTGCTCTGTTCTTCTGTTTGGTAGGTTCAAATTTGCAAACTCGTTTCAAAGTATTCTCAGATTTTCAACAGTCTAAAATGGCAACTCTTTTTGTCCTTTTTTCATTTAAATCATTTGAATTTTTATGCCTTTGATCTCCCTTGAGCTCCGCATTGCCACCTTGATCCTTGTGCTGTCTCCCTCGTGCTTTGTGCTTGTCCTAGACACGAATGACCATCGCTTGATCTTGTCCCTTGTGTTAGTTATATGTATGCCCTAGAGGCCATTACTGTACATTGGATGTATATTGTAGTGGATGCTGGGACATATATAGGGAGGACTTTCTTGCTCGACATGATAGTATGCTATCTGGTTACTCTTTACCTTAACGTGTACATTGATTGTCTCCCTGTTACATGTTGGTAAAGCCCTTAGGATCTGTACTTGACTACCTGGACTATGATGCGGATCATACTAGTGGGGACATGGTAGTCCATAAGTACATCCTTCAAAGTCCCTAGTCGTGGGTGTATCGAGACGGGGCATCGATATACCAGAGTAGACTAGCGTGTACCTTCTCGACCCATACAGATGGGCGATGGATGATCCCATATCCATTGGTGTTTGACATCAGAGATGATATACGGGTGCTCAGTAGAGACTGGGTACACTGGACGGACTCGCCGAGAACTCCCAGATGGTATTATACCTTACGTCAGATGGCAGTTCTCTGGTGACACTGGTACAGAGTAGTCTGCTGACCCGAGATCGTCATAGAGTCTTGTGTGGTTCCCACTGTGCTTTGATTTCCATCTTACCACGTCCAAGAGGGCGTGCAAAACGGTGGTTTTTGGGTACAGTCCCGAGTCACATGGAGGCAATGAGCGATAGGAGGGGATTCGTCTCTCCCGGTATAGGGGGTTGATGTTGCGCTGTGTTCGATTGGCTATAACCGGAAATCCCTGGCCAGGGTTGCTGAGATTTACTGGTAAGTGTTACCAGTAGTTTCTCGAAATGTTATAGACCTCATATCGACACGACTTATCGAGCTATTGGGGTCTGACGTTTACCACCCCTAGGCGAGATATGCGACATATCAGACGATTAGACCGGACTGTACGGTAAGTGTTACTGGTTGGATTCACAGGAGTGTGAGCGGGCTTGCTCGTCGATCTTCTGATCGCTCAATACCCGGGTGGCCGTTACGTTTAGCAGACCGCTTGCGGCTTGTGGGTGTTTGATATGATCATCACCTGCTGCCGGCGTATTGACGAGTCTTTACAGTCCTACACAGAGGTTTCCTGGCTCAAGCGAAACGAAATAGGAGCGCATATGAGATATGTGCGGGACCGAGAATAATACGTGTATGTGATACCGTATTCCATTCTCGCGATGAATGTATCGAATGGTTATATGCGATATAACCTAGTTATCGAATCGAGGGTTGATTCGATAAGCCGATACATTGGATACTAGTCGGTTATATGCGATATGACCGGATCATTGAATCAAGTGTTGATTTAATGATTTAATGCATAATTATATATTTGATATATTACTTTGCATTAACTAGTATTGGTTCACTTTAAATGGATATTCTCACTCGGATGTACACATTGTATATGTGATATACTTTTGTGCACTTGAATGTATCATGTTTGATGATACATGTTTGCTAGGGTTTTTGTGTAAAGATCAAACCATGGTTACATGATAATGGTTAGGGTTTTGTTTTATTCACTTATTTATTTATCCATTTCTTTTTGGAAAATAATTTGCATAAAGTGCAAAATGGTGGCTTTCTTTGGATGGATGTTGAAGCTTCATGAAGCTTTGACCAAGTGACCATTTTGCCTCCATGCTTAACCCTAACCATTCCCACTAACCATGATTCATTCTCTACACTTGACCATGGTTATTATTATGATAAGTATTGATTTACTTTTGATTTTAAATTAACTTATCATAATATTATCTTCATCTTCTTCTTCTTCTTCACTTGAAGAAAACCTTTCTTCATCAATGGTGATTGATGAAAATGAGTGAGAAATCCAATTCTAAAGTCTACCCACTTCCTATTTCTTCATCCTCTACCTCTTGCCAAGTAGTAGAGTGTGTTTCCTTCACAAGTTTTCTTGACTTGGTGAAGTTGGAGCTTGATCTAGCGATGCCTCGACGTAGATCATCTTCGGCACGTCGTCGATGACCTAGCCCTCTTCTTCTCCGATGAAGCCGACGCTAGAGCCCGGGATTGCATGAGGACAGCGGAGAGGACTTCATCATGGAGCCATGAAGGTGGAGGACCGGATCTACAAAGGTTGTATTTCCGTATTCTTGTAGTTAAGTGTTAACTAGTTTGTTTTTCGCCTAAACTTCTAGCCAACGATCCGTATTAGGGTTTCTCGGCACCGTTAAATTTTGAAATTGGCATGGTTGATACCTTGTGAGACCTCTTGAGAGTGCCTAGGAACCCTACACCTTGTACTGGTAAGTGGCACCTGACGGATGTGGATGACCGGAACCCGTATTTTATCCGTCTGTCGACAGTTGTCCTGAATTAGTCATAACTATAGAGAATATGCGTGATTTGTATTGTTTTAAACTGAGAACCTATAATCCGTAATCATGTAGCAAACACAGATCACAAACACATATATATATATGTAAATGTGCATAAGAGTAAACGGTATTAAATGTAATATTCTGATGTGAATAAATACCTCCAAATTTATCCTTTGCTCGTCCAGAGCAAGCAATTTTATTTTAAAAAAGTCCTAAAATCACTTTCGTAGGCGTCACGGTTGCACTTATTGTGTGTAACAAGCCGTTAAATCTCTAGATGTCCCTAATAGGAGGTGTGTTGTCTCCTGAGGGTTTTCAGCGCCACAAAATCCTGTCAAGCTAGTTTCACAAGTTAACCTCAACTCTAATCCTACAGTTTAGCATCTAAGTTAGAAATTCTATTATCCTAAGTTAGAAATATCCATCCCTTATTCTTCACACATTCTATTTATTTAACTTAAGATCTTATACGTTTTGTCAGTTTATAAAGACCTCAGTTCCTCTTGAGTATTCCTTTTAAAGCGCAGTCTCCAATCCGGAATTTTTATCACTTTTAAGGGAAACATAAGACTTATTCTTCATTCTTACCTCTCCTCCAAATATCGATCATATACTCATACATATGTGTAAATTCAGCTCTACACTCAAGAATTCAATTCAATTTATAGTGCCTTTGCCCTAATACCTAGTGCTACTTCTTTTTATTAATGATGTGTGGATTTGCTCACACACCTTTCATACGACTACTACTGCTTCCTGAGGCACTAATTAGCCGATTACCGAATGTATGAGCTTAAGGCGTAAATAGCAGTTTTCAAGTTTTACAATATATTTTTTTCTTTCTTTTTTCTCTTTAAAGACCGGATATATTTTTTTCAGCGATGCTTTTTTGGTGGTTAGTTTCAAATACCGTTTTTTATTCATATTGGGCTTTCATGCAAGATATCCTCTACTATCCTAAACTTCAAGATGTGTGTAAGTGCAGTTTGTAGGGCAAGATATCCTCTACTATCCTTTATATTTTCCGAATTTGGATTCAAGAATATGAACTATTTTTCAGAGTTATCATTCAATAAAGTTTTTAATACTTTCCTTTCATCTCAACTTAACTAAAGAATTGAACTCAAAATTACTTACTTCTAAACAAGCTGCAAAGACGTATATTTATTACGGTTAAACTTAAGGAGTGTTATTTTTAGGGTTTTCAATTCATAAGCCTAAAATTTAGTAATTTCTAACCTATCAATCTAAATTGTCGGACTTAAGTCTAAGTTTTCCCACTAGCTAACTTAACGATAAAGTTTTTATATTTTGGAAAAAAAATTTAAATTTTTGTAGGGTTTAAATTTTGTGATTTTTTTTGGATTTTTAATATAAATGCAATGCAGAATTTAACATGATGCAATGCAGAATTTTAAACATGCAAAAGAAAAGAAAATTTGCAAAAAGGGAAACATGCTATTGCATGTGAAAAATAAATATGAATACAAAGATAGAGAGCTCACCGATACCCTCAATCTTAAACTAGACAGTGCCTTCTCTGTCATGCCACATAAAGAGATCCCAAAATTATTGAGGCTTCAAAATTATCGGAGAGCTTTTTTTGAAGGGAAATTCCATCAGACAAGAAATTTCTCAAAAGCAGACAAAATATATACAACAATGCACTCCCAAACTTAAGTAAACAATGTTTCCACTATTAAGCATTGAAGTTCAAAGTTAGGGGAAGGGAATAATATCAGTATATATATGGCTTTACACAGTCCAAAAGTTAACACCAACTATTAAATTTTTTTATCATGGTGAGACCAGGGTTAGTGAAAGAATACATAGAGAAAGAAAATGAAGAATACGTGGGACTGTGTAGACAGAAATGGGATAAAGTCTCAGTAGATAGAAATGAGAAGATGAACGAAAGGGAGAAAGAAATGGAACATGAACTTGAGCTTATAAATTGATTGAATAAATTAATACAGTTTGTAATAATTTGAAACCGGAATTTTCTAACTGTACTAATTTATCAATACTTTGATAAATGGGGTCAAATATCTTAAGATTCGCAAGAAAATATGAGCCAACCGAACTTGGTGAACCAGATGAAGGCGACAAGTCGTCTTGAAATTTGAAAACGATGGAAAAGATAGAAGGAAGCAGTTGAGGAATAGTATCGGTTAAAATTTCAGGAGGATATTCACAGTCAACGGAAGAGACATAATGAATCGGAAAATCCGACTCATCCAATAAAACGAGTTCATCCTCAAAATTAAGCTCATCTATGTATTCATTCAAATCATCATCAATAATATCCAGAAGCATATGGGGTTCGGGAAAAACAGTTAACAGTTCTGGATGATGTCCATACGGATTTGAAGGAAAGTATTGGATTGGTAGAAAACTCACTCACAACCATGGGTTCATCATCAAAATTATCCCCAATATCGTTATTCTCAATTAAGGCAAACTTAAATTTCTCAAACACATTATCAAAAGTATGGTTTTCAACTGGTGGATCAAGAATCGCACACAACTGTTTTTCTAGATTGGAGATATAGAGATCAAGAAGAGTGGTGGTGGTTTCACTTGAAAAGGTCTCTTCACAACCGGGTAAATCAAACGCAACGTAGTCGCACAACCCATCAAACATGTTATCCTCAATTCGTGAGTCATTTGGTTTACTTGATAGACTTTCAGAATTGGAGATGTGGAGTTTAATCGGAAACTGATAGGTTTGATTTTGAAGGGTGCACTGCTCACTTTCACTACTCAAATTATCAAATTGTCACATTGCCACATTATTCATTGTAAAATCTTGAGATGGTTCGTTAGGTTGTATGAGTGCGATCATGGATGAATTCAATTCCTCTATCTGTCGGCACGAAACTACCCGAAATTCTTCCATTGATCTTTTAAGACTAGACATGGGTTGTGAAGGGGTTCCAATAAAAGATTCGAATTCGTTTGGATACGTGAAACTCCCAATTTGATATTCAGAAGTAAGGTCTAGAGATGGTTTAAAAGTCGGGTATGATTGATAGGAATTGAATGGTTGTGTACAATGGATATGATTAAGATCAATACTTTGATAGGAAGATGATTAGAATTATTGTCCTAAACAATTCGGAGCGGTGAATGGCGTGAAAGATCGGCTACAGGATTGTTCAATGTGCTCAGCAATGGACATATATTTAAGAGTCGCCACATTACCCTCTAAAGAGATATCAACATAAGAAGGTGTGAAAGTTTGAAATGGTTGATAGGAAGTGGACCGTGGTGTTCAATTGGTTTTTCTGGAAGCGTCTATCCGATCTTTCAAAGAAATTTTGAGCATGGATGTATCGTTTGAAGTTTACGAAAGCAAGATCCATATGTTGAAATATCTAGTTGAGGGTACCAAAGTTCGGTTAGAGTTGGTCTGTTCGGGATACCCATGAAATGAAAAGAGTAAGAGTGGATGGAAAGTGGGTGAATTTTTATAAATTTTTGATTTTTTAGGGTTTTTTATTTTTAAAATTTTTGTTTAGTTTTGAAAAATACAGAATACGGAATTATGGGACTCAACTTCAAACAATCACAATCAAAATATGCACAATCATACATATAGTTAGGGTCCTCAAAATCCAACTAGACCGCTCCTAACTGTTCTAAACCGACAAGTTGTGAAATAACCCTCGAATTACCTCTTCACTGCCAATTGTGGCCAGGTAAGCATAATGTAGGGTTCCTAGGCACTCTTGTGAGGGTTCATAAGGCATCAAACATACTCGAATAAAATTTTAGACGTGCCGAACAACCCAAAGCCGGGATCTTTGCTAGATTATTAGG
Organism: Agapanthus africanus; assembly: GCA_030015575.1. Lineage (NCBI taxonomy): Eukaryota > Viridiplantae > Streptophyta > Magnoliopsida > Asparagales > Amaryllidaceae > Agapanthus > Agapanthus africanus. Next base: position 854,467,371 of record JASDDO010000024.1, read on the forward strand.
GTTTAACATGCAAGTAAACATCTTTACTACTTAGTGTGAGGGATTACAACCTTTGTAGTCCGCTCCTTCGCTTCATAAGCTCCGAGTAGAAGTCCCTTCGCCGCGATCCACGATCTCCTGGACTCAAGAGAGGATCCATGACTCGAACGATTCATGATAGCTTGTCGTATTCCTTTTCTGCGATGATCTACGTCGAAGTTGTAATAACTCAAGCTCTCTCACTCTAATGAGGTGAACACCCTAATCTAATGGGTTAGACTAGATGAGGATGATGGAGTAGTATTTATGCTTTCTTTTTATATCATTTTCTCATAAGAAATCATCACAAAAGAAATAACTAGTAAGCTTTCTCAAAGCTAAAGAAAGAAGAAGATGAATGAAAAAGAGTTAATCCTTTTGTGATGAATAGTAGAAGTGAATATATGATTGATTATGGAACCATGGTTAAGGATGAGAAGCTTAACCTTTGTAGAAAATAAACTAGGGCTAGGGTTTGGTTAGGTTAACTAATGAGTCATGGATAAATATCAACCATAATATCTTAACCAAGACAAAAGGAATTCTTTCTAGAATGTGCAAGAAAGAGCTAACCCTAATCAAACCCTAACCTTGCTTTATCTCTACTAAACATGTTCCATTATCAATCATATCATGTTACTATAATATATATCACACACACACACACACACACATATATATATATATAATATATTTGTAACAAAAGAAAATAATACAATTAACATATATCGCATATATATCAATGTATTATCCGGTGAGAAAACGAAATAATAAAGTGAGCCAATATTAGATAATGTAATATAATATATCATATATATTATTATACATTAAATGATCGAATCAACACTTGATCCGACAATCCGGCTATATCGAATATAACCGACTAATATATCATGTACCGATTCATCGAATCAACACTTGATCCGATGACCCGGTTCATATCCAAATATCGCGAGAATTTAATACGGTATCACATATCGCATTATCCTCGGTCCTGTACATATCACATATGTGCCTCTACTCCGTTTTGCCTGAGCCAAGAAACCTCTGTGTAGGACTCTAAAGAATCGTCAATACGCCGGTAGCAGGTGATGATCATATCAAACACCCACAAGCTGCAAGCGGTCAGCTAAATGTAACAGCCACCCAGGTATTGAGCGATCAGAAGATCAACAAGCTAGCCTGTACGTTCTCCTGTGAATCCAATCAGTAACACTCCCATACAGTCCGGTCTGTTCGTCCGATATGTCGCATATCAATTCTAGGGGTCGTATACGTCTGACCCCAGTAACCGATAAGTCGTGTCGATGTGAGGCTCATAACAGGTCGAGAAACTACTAGTAACACTTACCAGTAAATCTCTATATCATCCCTGGCCAGGGACTTCCAGTTATAGCCAATCGAACACAGCACAACATCAACTCCCTATACCGGGAGAGACGAATCCCCTCCTATCGCTCATTGCCTCCATGTGATTCGGGACTGCACCCAAAAGCCACCATTTGGCACGCTCTCTTGGACGTGGTAAGGTGGAAATCAAAGCACAGTGGGAATCACACAAGACTCTATAACGATCTCGGGTCTACAGACTACCCTGTACCAGTGTCACCGGAGAATTGCCATCTGACGTATGGTATATCACCATCTGGGAGTTCTCGGCAAGTCCGTCCAGTGTACCCAGTCTCCACTGAGCACCCGTACACCATCTCTGATATTAAACACCGATGGATATGGGATCATCCATCGCCCATCATATGGGTCAAGATGCGTATACGCTAGTCTACACTGGTGTATCGATGCCCTGTCTCGATATACTCTCGACTAGGAACAGTTATAGGATGTACTCATCGACTACCGTGGCCCCACTAGTATGATCTCATCATAGTCCTAGTAGTCGAGTACAGATCCTAAGGGCTTTATCAACATGTGAGAGAAAGACAGTAAACCAGTACAAGTCAACATGTTAAGATAAAGTGAAACCAAATAGCATACTATCATGACGAGCAAGAAAGTCCTCTCTGTATATATCCAAGCATCCATCATAATATACATCATATGTACAACAATGGCCTCTAGGGCATATACATAACTAACAATCTCCCACTTGCACTAAGGCCAGCTGCTGTAGTATCTCATACCTAGCATCCTGAATAATCTCTTAAACTGTATCTGGGGAATGGCCTTCGTGAGTGGATCCACAGTGTTGTCCTTCGTATCTACTCTCCTGACCTCGATCTCCCGGCGATCGACTATCTCCCTGATCAGGTGATACCGCCTCAGAATATGTCTGGACTTCTGATGGGATCTGGGTTCCTTGGCCAAAGCCACAGCTCCATTGTTATCGCAATACAGAGGTATTGGATGCTCAATGGATGGAACCACACCAAGTTCAGTGATGAACTTCTTCATCCAGACAACCTCTTTGGCAGCATCGTTGGCAGCGATGTATTCAGCCTCCATCGTCGAGTCTGCAACGGTATCCTGTTTGGAACTCTTCCAACATACCGCCCCTCCATTGAGGGTAAAGACAAATCCCGAGTGCGGCTTAGAGTCGTCCTTATCACTTTGGAAGCTGGAATCGGTAAAGGACTCCACCCGGAGTTCTTCGTTACCATACACCAAGAACATGTCTCTAGTCCTTCGCAAGTACTTGAGAATGTTCTTCACAGCTGTCCAGTGACTCTCTCCAGGATCTGCTTGATACCGACTCACTACACTTAGTGAGTATGCTACATCAGGTCTGGTACATAGCATCACATACATGATAGAGCCTACTGCCGAAGCATAGGGTATCTCTTGCATGCGAGCTCTCTCCAAATCAGTCTTGGGAGACATCTCTTTGGAGAGAGTGAGTCCAGAGATCGTGGGTTGGTTCCCGTGCTTGGATTCTTCCATACTAAATCTCTTTAGTATAGTGTCAATGTACCTGGATTGGGACAATCCCAGTATCCGTTTAGATCTATCTCTATAGATCATGATTCCCAATATGCAGGAGGCATCACCTAGATCTTTCATTGAGAATCTTTATGATAAGAAGAGCTTGACTGATTGCAGCATAGGAATGTCATTTCCTATCAAGAGTATGTCATCCACGTACAATACGAGGAAGACAACCTTACTCTCTGCTACCTTCTTATAGATACAAGGTTCATCTATATTTTTGATGAAGTCAAACTCTTTGACTACAACATCAAAACAGATGTTCCAACTCCGCGATGCTTGTTTCAACCCATAAATGGATTTAAGCAGCTTGCACACCTTTCCGCTGCTCCCACTATCTACGAAGCCCTTTGGCTGAGTCATGTACACGCACTCTTCTAAATCACCGTTTAGAAAGGCGGTCTTAACATCCATTTGACAGATTTCGTAGTCATGGTATGCAGCAATAGCAAGTAAGATCCAGATGGACTTAAGCATAGCCACTGGAGAAAAGGTTTCGTCATAATCCACACCTGGTCGTTGACGAAAACCCTTTGCTACAAGTCTAGCTTTGAAAGTCTCAACTTTTCCATCTACACCAAATTTCTTATTAAAGATCCACTTGCTCCCAATGGGTTTTACCCCTTCAGGAGCATTTTCCAAAGTCCATACTTTATTAGTGTACATGGATTCCATCTCAGATCGCATTGCATCCAGCCATTTCACAGAGTCACCACTCGTGATGGCCTACTCGAAACTAGTCGGGTCATCATCTTCCATGATGCAATCCTCGCTTCCACCATCAATGAGAAAACCGTAGTATCTCTCAGGTGGATGAGAAACCCTGCTAGATCGGCGGAGAGGCTGGGGTTCGTCGGGTATTACTGAATCCTCTTGTTCTACCAAGTCTTCTGTTATAGTTTGTGTTGCTGGAACCTCTTCCAGTTCTACCTCAATGTTACTATTCTGTTTCACAAGAAAACCTTTTTCTAAGAAAGTGGCATGTCGAGAAACAAACACCTTTTGTTCCTCGGGGTGGTAGAAGATATACCCTTGTGAATTTTTGGGATATCTACAAACTTACATAAGACAGATCTTGCCTCGAGTTTGTCCGGATTTTGCCTTTTGACATAGGCCAGACAACCCCATATCTTAATATAATTAAGATGTGGTCTCTTCCCTTTCCATATCTCATATGGAGTGATAGGCACAGATTTGGTGGGAACTCTATTCAATAGGTCTATGACTGTCTCAAGCGCATACCCCCAGAAGAAAATAGGTAACTCAGCTGTACTCATCATCGAGCGCACCATATCTAATAGGGTGCGATTCCTCCGTTCCGATACACCGTTGTGCTGTGGTGTATAAGGAGGAGTAAGCTGAGAGAGAATCCCATTCTCTTTTAGATAATCTAGGAACTCATTGCTTAAGTATTCTCCTCCTCGATCAGATCGAAGAATCTTAATACTTTTGCCTGTTTGATTCTCTACTTCGTGCTTATATTCTCTGAATTTCTCAAAAGCTTCAGACTTGTGTTTCATCAGGAACACATGTCCGAATCTAGAGAGATCGTCAGTGAATGTAATGAAGTAGGAAGAACCGTTCCTGGCATGCATAGACATGGGACCGCATACATCACTATGTACCAGTCCTAAGAGTTCCGTAACTCTTTCTCCGTGTCCACTAAACGGAGCTTTGGTCATTTTTCCTTTGAGACATGAACGACAAGTATCATAAGATGATATTTCGAACGGATTCAAATATCCATCTTTATGTAACTTAGCCAGTCGTGTCGCATTGATATGGCCAAGTCTACAATGCCACAAGAAGGATTCCTTCATTTCTGAACTCTTCCTCTTGTGTGTGTTTTGTATATTGAGGACTGTATTTTGATTTAGAATGAATATGCCATTATGTAACGAGCCTGATGCAATCAACTTTTGATCTAGGAATATGTTCATAACATTATCCTGTACTACAAAATTATATCCTTCTTTACTTAATAAAGAAACTGATATAATGTTGCACATCATGTTCGGTATATAATAGCACTCATTCAGAATCAATGTATCACCACTTGGTAATACTAGGTGATATTCGCCAACTGCTTTGGCTGCAACATTTGCCCCATTCCCTACTTGAACGAAATGATCACCTTTTCCCAGTTCTCTACCTTTACGTAGCCCATGTAACATTTTACATATGTGGGATCCTGATCCGGTATCTAATACCCAGGACGTAGGGTGAACTGAGGAACAGTTCTCAATAACTAACACACCTGAAGAAGATGCATCAATATGCATGTTCTTTTGGGCGGCTTGAGAATCCAGATATTCTCATATTCCCTGTTCAGTCTTATAACTCTTATAAGAAAGAACGGGTCCAACGTTCCCCTGCTCAGTATAATAAGCGGGTTCAGTCAATACATCTATATTATTATCTTGATTATGGCTTGTCATGGTCGCTACCTGGAGAGAGAGAGAGAGAGAAGAAAACACTTTAGCGTATGCTCTTGCAAGATTAGATTGGTTATTATCTTATCTAATCAGGATGTCTCCCACTGTTTTTATCAAATCTACCTTCAAACCCTAAAAGGTAAGATTAGCCGGGATTAATTACACCCTACAATTTCGTCAATCTTTCAGCCAGATCAGTGTCGGTACTTGAGGAAGGTTCCCCGTGCTTTCACACGGACCTAATTAAAGTAAACCTCGTTTCCCAGAGGCGTAACCCCGTTAACACTTTTCTAGACATCTACTTGATCGGCTAATTGTCCTGTGTAAAACTCTCTCAGGAGTAACTCTTACTCGCAGTGGGTATCGGGATCCAACTATCTCATAGGAGGTATGCAATCTCATTGCAAATTTCAACACTTGAAATTCCCGATAATATTTTTACCCCTAGCGTGCTATGACCTTGACGCATGCCAAACAACCCATAGTCCGCTAGTCAAGTTCAACCCGTACAATTCGTAATTGAATTAAACCCACCCGTACGACCCTTGACGCATGCCAAACAACGCCGTACGAATACCCTAATCCAATCGCATCTCATGCTACAGATAAGTAATAATCAGCTACCGTACACTACGCCTTGACGCATGCCAAACTACCGCAGCACGAATACTAAATATTACTTATTTGAATTGACGGAGGGATACGCAGGTTTTTCAGAAAACCATGAGCGTAATGAATTTGATATCGTCGTAGAATCATGTGAAATTTTGAAATGGAGTGTTTTTTAGGGTTTCATTAGTTTTGCTAAAGAGGCCACTCCCGGTGAAGGGATCTCGGCTCTTTCCTCATCGAATAAGGTGCAGGGTATATCATATATACCGCTGTGCAAAGCAAAACTCTAAAAGCAATCAAAAGACAAACCGAGTTTTGTAGCATCTGCCAGTTTCGCTAAAGAGGTCACTCCCGGTGAAGGGATCTCAGCTCTTTCCTCATCGAATAAGGTGCAGGGTATATCATATATACCGCTATGCAAAGCAAAACTCTAGCTACCATTTTTATAAAGTTTTGATTCTACAACATCTTTTAGGTTCCTTTTCTTTTTATTAATCTCATTAATAAAATCCCATCAGCTTATGCTTCCTAAGCATCACAGAAGAAACGAAAGCAGTAATATTTATATATCAGCATGTATATATATAGTATAAGCATTCGTCTCAGGCAGTAATATGATCTCATCACAGAACATTGCAGCAGAAGAACATATATGAAATATTGGATATACTAGGACGTCCGTGTTTTCAATACGAGCTTGTATAAAACACGGATTCCACGGTCGTGATGAATAGCCAAACCCACATCCCAAGACCCCTACGAGAGCGGCAAGTAACACTGCCAATTCTAGGGTTAGGAGACCCGGTCTCGACTCTTCGAGATGGCCTCCCACTGGACCCTAGAACCCGGTTACTTGTGCTCCCCTCCTTGGGTCTACCTAATGCGGAAAAGTAAATAATATACAATGGTGACATCAACGTCATCCCGGAAGTGCCCCAATAAAAGAATATTACATACAAATGAATTTTACATGAATGAAAATAAAAACCCTCATCTCACATAAAACCCACGGCTATTCAGAACACGACGATCCAATATAACATATCACAGCAACACATAATATCACATATCATCAACGTAAGTAAGTATGCATACACCGATCGTCGTTGATGTATAACAACGAAAACCGGCAATACAACTACATACTACACTTACGGTCACAGAAAAGAAATTGTAAAACTACAATATTTGGAATCCACAATCACTTTAGACATCGTAAATCCGAAATATCACATACTTCGCATTTCATGCCTAACTATATGAATTCCACATATTGTATCACATTCCAGATAAATAGACAGTATTAAACTTTCCGAACAGATAATCAAATACCCAAAATTTCCTAAATAGCTCAACACTTGAGCGGAGTTCAAATAATCATAGAAACTGTCACAGTACCGATGATCCAGCCGTAGAAGGGTCAAGCCAACGCCTCACATGTGGCACGCCGTACTGCCCCAAACCCTAAGGTTCAAAAGGCAGTTCAAGACGGTCACATAATCGAGTTAAGATTTGTTGTCTTCTAGAGGGTCCATCGCGTTACTTGTATATTTTTCCGAAAGATTTAAACCCGAAAAAATTCAACACTTGAAAGTTTTTCGTGCCGGAAAAAAGTGAGTTAATGATATCCGTTCGAACATTTTAACAGTTTCTAAATATCCGGAAAACATTACAAAATTAAATTTTCCGATCGAATCAACGATTACAAAATAAATCCCAGAACACTCAACACTTGAGTCAGATTAAAAGTACCCAGAAAAATACATATTCACCTATGGATATAACCATTGAAAAATGAGTCAACGACCTATCTGTACGGCCGCGGTTCCGCGGCAGGAGCAAGGTATTGCCGCAGTTCCGCGGCTGTTTATACAGATCATTGACACGTGTTTCACAGAGATGCTTATATTTTCCTGCTGGTATTTTAAAGCATTTTTAATTCTGAAAAATCACAGTTTTTGAAAAATATCCAGAGAGGGGTTTTATTTTGTCGTATCGGGTTCGATCGGAGTTTTAACTTCGTATACACGTCGCCTAATGCTCTAGCTAGGCTCTGATACCACTGTAGGGTTCCTGGGTACTCTTGTGAGGGTTTATAAGGCATCAAACATGCTCGAATAAAATTTTAGACGTGCCGAATAGCCCAAAGCCGGGATATTTGCTAGAATATTAGGGTTTAACATGTAAGTAAACATCTTTACTACTAAGTGTGAGGGATTACAACCTTTGTAGTCCACTCCTTCACTTCATAAGATCCGAGTAGAAGTCCCTTCGCCGCGATCCACGATCTCCCGGACTCAAGAGAGGATCCACGACTCGAACGATTCATGATAGCTTGTCGTATTCCTTTTCTCCGATGATCTACGTCGAAGTTGCAATAACTCAAGCTCTCTCACTCTAATGAGGTGAACACCCTAATCTAATGGGCTAGACTAGATGAGGATGATGGAGTAGTATTTATGCTTTCTTTTTATATCATTTTCTCACAAGAAATCATCACAAAAGAAATAACTAGTAAGCTTTCTCAAAGCTAAAGAAAGAAGATGATGAATGAAAAAGAGTTAATCCTTTTGTGATGAATAGTAGAAGTGAATATATGATTGATTATGGAACCATGGTTAAGGATGAGAAGCTTAACCTTTGTAGAGAATAAACTAGGGCTAGGGTTTGGTTAGGTTAGCTAATGAGTCATGGATAAATATCAACCATAATATCTTAACCAAGACAAAAGGAATTCTTTCTAGAATGTGCAAGAAAGAGCTAACCCTAATCAAACCCTAACCTTGCTTTATCTCTACTAAACATGTTCCATTATCAATCATATCATGTTACTATAATATATATCACATATATATATTATATATTTGTAACAAAAGAAAATAATACAATTAACATATATCGCATATATATCAATGTATTATCCGGTAAGAAAACGAAATAATAAAGTGAGCCAATATTAGATAATGTAATATAATATATAATATATATTATTATACATTAAATCATCGAATCAACACTTGATCCGACAATCCGGCTATATTGAATATAACCGACTAATATATCATGTACCGATTCATCGAATCAACACTTGATCTGATGACCCGGTTCATATCTAAATATCGTGAGAATATAATACGGTATCACATATCGCATTATCCTCGGTCCTGCACATATCACATATGTACCTCTACTCCGTTTTGCCTGAGCCAAGAAACCTCTGTATAGGACTCTAAAGAATCGTCAATACGCCGGTAGCAGGTGATGATCATATCAAACACCCATAAGCTGCAAGCGGTCAGCTAAACGTAACAGCCACCCAGGTATTGAGCGATCAGAAGATCAACAAGCTAGCCTGTACGTTCTCCTGTGAATCCAATCAGTAACACTCCCGTACAGTCCGGTCTGTTAGTCTGATATGTCGCATATCAATTCTAGGGGTGGCATACGTCAGACCCCAGTAACCGATAAGTCGTGTCGATGTGAGGCTCATAACAGGTCGAGAAACTACTCGTAACACTTACCAGTAAATCTCTATATCAGCCCTGGCCAGGGACTTCCAGTTATAGCCAATCGAACACAGCACAACATCAACTCCCTATACCGGGAGAGACGAATCCCCTCCTATCGCTCATTGCCTCCATGTGATTCGGGACTGCACCCAAAAGCCACCGTTTTGCATGCCCTCTTGGACATGGTAAGGTGGAAATCAAAGCACAGTGGGAATCACACAAGACTCTATGACAATCTCGGGTCTACAGACTACCCTGTACCAGTGTCACCGGAGAACTGCCATCTGACGTGTGGTATATCACCATCTGGGAGTTCTCGGCGAGTCCGTCCAGTGTACCCAGTCTCCACTGAGCACCCGTACACCATCTCTGATGTCAAACACCGATGGATATGGGATCATCCATCGCCCATCATATGGGTCAAGATGCGTATACGCTAGTCTACACTGGTGTATCGATGCTCTGTCTCGATATACCCTCGACTAGGAACAGTTATAGGATGTACTCATCGACTACCGTGGCCCTACTAGTATGATCTCATCATAGTCCCAGTAGTCGAGTACAGATCCTAAGGGCTTTATCAACATGTAAGAGAAAGACAGTAAACCAGTACAAGTCAATATGTTAAGATAAAGTGAAACCAAATAGCATACTATCATGACGAGCAAGAAAGTCCTCTCTGTATATATCCAAGCATCCATCATAATATATATCATATATACAACAATGGCCTCTAGGGCATATACATAACTAACACATAAGTGAGGTAAGGAAGGTTCAGCTGATGAATCACCGAGAGACGGGCCTTTAAAGTTACCTTCTCAATTGTCTAGCCTAGGCACCACAAAATCAAGTTTAGATAAACGACCGAATGCCCACAACCTTCCTCTGTTCTAATGAGCACGATAAGTCCTTAATTGGCTGAGTCTAGATATTTTTAATTAAGTTCAATTGTGATGCGTATGCTTTTGAGATTTTTTTGGTCTTAGGAAGGGTGATGAAATCCCCACCCAATCTGAATTGGTGTTATAGCCCCTTAAAGTCCGTATTATTTATGCAAAACCGTGAACAATAAAAATCTAAAACACTTGCAAACATTTTATTTGGTGGTGGTGCAAAAAATCCTGCACAAAAACAGTTTATTAGAAAGGGGAAAGAGTTTGCACAAAGAATACTGCAGAAAAGGCAATTCAGTAGAGCTCAGAGGGGGTTTATGAAGAAGAGAAAGACTCACAGAAAAACTAGGGATAACAAGCCAAGTTTTGGCCGCGGAATCGCGGTGAATTGAAATGGACGACCGTGGAATGGCGGTGGAATTTTGGATTTTGGTCTCCAAATTTCTTCAGTGCACTCTCAATCCTTGGTTCTTCTAGTTCCAAGCCTCTGGTTTGTGATTTGATCAATATATTTGCTCCAGATTTTGCTACGGTTTGGCCGCTGTTTCTCCTTGATTTGCCTCAGTGTAGCCGCGAGATATGGGTCTAACTTTTCACGACTTTGGCATTGAACTTGCTCTTCTCCCTATCCTGCATACTCGCCCAAAAATAATCAAATAATAATAAGATGGATGTTTATGTTTTTTAATAATATTTATGGATTTCTGTTTTTTTTTAAATATACACAAATTACCCAAATAACAAGAAAGAAATATGTTACCGTCTCCGTGGCAACGGTGCCATTTGATTGTTAAAATTTTGTGTTATGCGTTCTATTTGTTCTACATACTGCAATCAGTTGGTTTCGCTTGGTAGCTAGCCGGTTGAGTACGAGTCGATCCGCGGAGAGATGGTATATATTTCCGTTCTCGTTTTAGACGAGTCAAGTAAAAATTGTCGAAGTTTATTCAATTCTATCCTAAATGTTGTGTATATTTATGTTCAAGAGAACTTTTTAGGGTTAGGGCTGGTTAGTAGAGTTAGAAATTATTCTTATGCTTTGTTTTATGCCAACATTGAAATGATGTTGGAATAATCGGATGTAACGGGGATTTGGAGGATATAGAAATGGTATTTGCAAGTTTAAGCTAGTTTTCCAACCCTAAATCCATTTCTAATGCCCTTGTCCGTCCGTTCCATACTCTTATTTTCAACCCTAGGCCAAACATACACAACAAGTCTCTGATTTGGTCACCACACGTCACATTGTAGTGGTCCTAAAGGAATTCTCAACTCAGGTTGCGACCATATTTCACGATAGCGCATATAAGAGAGAGGGTTATGTTTGTTTGGTCTAGGTTCAATTCAAGTTGTTTGGCAAAGAGAAACACAAAGGATTTTTCCATCTCTCATACTATCCTTCTTTAACCCTAACAAGTGAGTAATCTATTCACTCATTATGAAAAATAAATAAAATCAAAGAGGGTTGAGAAGAGAAACAAAATGAGAAGAAAGGCAAAAACTAGCTTCTTGAGATCTCACCTAAGCAAGAATCACACTTGAGCATCATAGTTCTGCAAAGGAAAAATAAAAAAGAAAAGAAAAAGAAGATCAAATAAAAACCATTAAAACACAATTATACTACTAAGAAAATAACAAGTAATAAAAATTAAGTTACAATACAAAAGATATAAGGTAAATAAAACGCTCATCTTCATTATTCATCCACTCAAAAGCTCTTACTATATTTTAATGGAGAAAAGATGAAGAGGAAACTAATCTAATCTAACACTAATCTTAAAGAAAATAATACATACTTTGCTTGGCTATGAACTGGAGTATTTATAGGACGTGAAATGAAATCCTAGGGTTATTTTCTGAACCATTGTACAATGACCAAAACACCCATGAAAATTCGTCACATTTGGACACGTAGTAGCCGCGGATCCGCTGCCTAAAACACCAAAATTTCACTGATCCGCGGTCCTATTTTAGGATTTGTTCTCCGTTTTCTTGTGGGTTCTCGTGTTGCTCTATTCTTTTGTTTGGTAGGTTCAAATTTGCAAAATTGTTCCAAAGTATTCTCAGATTTTTAACAGTCCAAAATGGCAACTCCTTTTGTCCTTTTCTCATTTAAATCATTTGAATTTTTGTGCCTTTGATCTCCCTCGAGCTCCGCGTTGCCGCCTTGATCCTTGTGCTTCCTCCCTCGTGCATTGTGCTTGTCCTAAATACAAATGACCATCGCTTGATCTTTTTCCTTATATTGGTAAGTGGCACATGATGGATGTGGATGACCGGAACCCATATTTTATCCTTCTGTCGACAGTTTCCCTGAATTTTTCATAACTGTAGAGAATGTGCGTGATTTATATTTTTCTGGACTGAGAACCTGTAACCTGTAATTATGTAGAAACACGGATCAAAAGCACTTACCTATATGTAAATGTGCATAAGAGTGAGTGGTATTAAATGCAATATTCTTATGTGGACAAATGCCCCCAAAATTATCCTTTATTCATCCCGAGCAAACAATTTTATTTTCAAACAGTCCTGAGCTCACTTTCATAGGCGTCACGGTTGCACTTTGCGAGTGCAAAAACTCGTTAAACCTTTAGGTGTCCCTAATAGAAGTGTTGTCTCCTGAGGGTTTTCAGCGGATACTACCCATAAAATCCTATCAAGCTAGTTTCATAAGTTAACCTCAACTCTAATCATACGGTTTAGCATTTAAGTTAAAAATTCTATTATCACCCCTAATTCTTCATACTTGCTATTCATTTAACTTAAGATCCTATACGTTTTGTCAGTTTATAAAGACCTCAGTTTTTCTTAAGTTTTCCTTTTAAAGTGCAGTCACAAATCCGGAATTTTTATCATTTTTAAAGAAAACATAATATTTATTCTTTATTTCTACCTCTCTTCCAAACATCGATCATATACCCCTATGTGTGTGTAAATTCATCCCTACACTCAAGAATTCAATTCAAGCTATACTACCCTTGCTCTGATACCTAGTATAACTTCTTTTTATGGCTCTTTAGGGTTTCTTCAGTAACTCACTGTCAGCGTATTGTCGAGTCTTTAGAGTCTCATACAGAGCTTTTCCCGTTTTGGCGAAACGATGAAGTGGTCGTACTGGATATGTGCAGAGGTCACCGATGGTAATCGGATATTTCACAGTACTAGCCGGTCTTGGGAAATGACGGATATTAAATCAGATTTGGATTTTAATATAAAACACATGTATATGTATTTTCTAGTATTGTGTCACTTCACTCTTTATGTCTCTATTTTGTATTTTAGATAAATAGAATAATATATGTATACATATATATGTATGTATGTATATGTATGTTTGTGTGTATTATCATTTATGTGTGTGTGTGTGTATAACTTATTCTGTTTTCCTAATTAGTTTTGTTTTCTTTAAGGGTTCTCTTTTAGTTAACTTGTGCCTTGAGTAAGGTTATCTATTTCTTCTCATTTCATGGTGATAAGTAGAGGACAGAGAAGATGATGGACACTTGGTATGGTAGGCGAGAATGGAGGGCTAGGATGTTGCAGAGAATATGGTTATATTCTAACCATTTAGTTTTATTCTCTTGATAATTCTATCTCCATTCTCTCTCTTCATTTTGTGAGAGCTCAAGCTTCCTCCCTTCTCCTCTTGATTTCTAGAAACCCTAAAAGAAATCATAAATAAATTAGAGAGATAAAGAGAGTGGTTGTTACATCACTTGAGGCTTGGAATTAGCAACTTCAAGCTCAAGTTCTTCTCTTGAAGTGAAACCTAAGCTTGGAGCTCCTAAAAGTGGATCCTTCTTTGATCATGTGGAGATCTTCAAGGAAGCTAGTGCCTACTACCACCTCAAGAAACCATTTGGAGTCCACAACAAGCAACCTCTCAAATTCAAGCAAGCTATTCGGATGTAAGCACAATTCCTAATCTTGAATGGAACTTCTAGTGTTTGTTTTTTGTGTCAAGTTTGAAACTTTAGCCTATTCCTTGCATGTTTGCCTTTGTAGCTCTCTTGCTTTTTTTAAATATACATGCTAGCCTTGCTTTAAATTGTAAATGAGAGCCCTAGGCAACCCTTCATGGTATCAGAACCAAACAAAAGTATCAAACCTGTTGTTGTAATTTTAGAACTAACAAAAATCCATTTTTCTTTGAAACTAGCTTTTAAATTTTTCCTTAAATCATCTCTATTGCATAAAAAAAACACCCTATTGATCACTTAGTATAGTATTTGGCACCCCAAAATCACGTTAATACGCATTGGGGAGAGGATCGGGGAGGGGTGGAGGTATACCCCAAATTAAGACCACCAAGTGTAGTCTCGGGTGGGGGGGTACCCCTAACCCCTCTCGACCCCCTACCCCCCTCCACTTAGTTGTAGTTTGGAGTATTTTTGGGTTTTCAAGGATTTTTTAGGGTGTTCAAAGTTTTTTTGAGTTGCAATGGAAATTTTTCGGGGGTGCCGGGGTTGTTCAAATTCTTCATTGGTGAAAATTTGAATAACCGCCTAGCGGATTGTGAATTCTACTAATTACTAGTGTGCTTGAATTGCGACGGTAAGTATAAGTATGCGTTGGTAAGCCCCAATCTCGTCGCTATATGTTCGACGACATAGGGGTTGTGCATACAAGACTTACTTTGATATTGTATTGATATTGTTTGGATTGGAATAGATGTGATTGTTGTGATGAATAGCTAGGTTTTTTTTTTTGTGAGATGAGCGTTTTTCATTTCATTTCATGTAATAAAATTTTATGTAATATTCTTTTATTGGGGCACATCCGCGGAGGGGATTTTGTCACCTTATGATGTATATTATTTCATTTTCTTTACCTAGGATAGACCCAAGGTGGGGTCCACAGGTAGCTGGGTTCTTGAAGTGTCAGGTGGCCTAATCATGTCTATGAGGGAGGTTGCCTCACTTCAAGAATTGGTAGGGTTGCTTGCCGCACTCGTAGGGGTCTAGTGATATGGGTTTAGGCTATTCATCACGGCCGCGGAACCTGTAGTTTCACTTTTGGTTAAATCGAAACACATGAATCCTAGAATATCCTCTATTTCATTTATGATTTGCTTCCGCTTATCTGTGTTGATGATATTATTGAAAGGTTACGCTAATGCCCTGGCCATCATCCGTGGCCGATTGCGGAACAAAAATTTTCTAACGGTTTAAACTTGGCCCCAGAATAACCCTAAACCGGATCTACCATAAACCTAACTAGCATATCTTGAGAGGCTATCTACTATGAAAGGATTTATACCAAGAGGATCAAGTCTTTCGGGTCTTCACTCCTCTCCTTTAGTGTGCTCCTAGTGGCCTCCATGATCGAGCTTGATCAACGGCTCCTCGTGTCAAAGATGATCCACCCGAGAGTGTTTACTTGGAGCTCCTACCTCTAAACCGAGATAACTAGGTTACTTAGTTTGCTAAACTAAGTAACCTAGATGATGTAGAGAGTGATGATGGATTGATTTGTCTCAAGAACTCTAGGTTTCTCAACATATGAGACTATTAGGGTTTGAGGTAGAAGAAGAGAGAGCTTGGAGGAAGTGAGAGTGTTGTAGAGAGCAACATAAGAAGTGAATGAAGAATGGATAAGTCTTGTGACTAATAAATCAAGCATCCCCAAAATAATAATAAATTACCTTCACCACAAAATATCTAGATATTTCCACAATATATCAACCATGGATGAATAGTAAACCATGAGTCACTATATGAGTCACCACTTACCCATGCTTCATTCAATGAATGTAAACACCTCACCCTCCACCTCATTAAACAATTTAATCTAAAATGGTTAATACTAGTAATGAGGTGTCTTCTTCTAGAAGCACCCTTATAACTAATTACAAGAATACCCCTCACCGTATATACATACCCGTATCCGTATTCCGAGAAAATACGAATACAATAAGACGAAAATAATCCAACAATATAATACCAGGATCCGGCTTAAACCAAAGCACATTAGTATTATCCTCCCGAACATCACATGTGCATAAATACACGTATGTGATCGAACCCTGCTGTAAAACCATACGGCCTCTATATCGTTTCGCCCGAAGCAGAGAAACTCTCTGTGTGGGACTCTAAAGACTCGACAGTACGCCGGCAGTGCGTTACTGGATAAATCCATAACCACAAGCACGTCAGCGGCACTAGCTATACGTAACGGCTACCCGGGTACCTGTCGAAAAGGAAAGCCGACGAGCAAACTCATCCGAATCCCTACTGAGCCTATCCGTGACAATCTCCTTACAGTTCGGTCTCTTCATCTAAGAGTATCGCATACCGGATCTAGGCGGTGGTAAGCGTCAGACCCTAATAACCTGATAATTCATGAGGATTCGGCTCAGGACCAATCCGAGAAACCACTGATCAACCTATCAATAAATCCCAACTGCCTTGGCTAAGGTCTTATGATCCTGACCAATCGAACACAGTGCGATATCAACTCCCAATACCTGAATAGACGAATCCCTAACAATCACTCACTGCCTCCATATGGCTCGGGACTGTACCCAACCAAAACCTGTTTGCACGACTCAGTTTAGTCGTGGTAGGGTAGTGATCCAAGCATGGTAGGAACTCACACAAGACAAATGACGGTCTCACGTCCAAAGACTAACCTGTACACATGTGATTGGTAGAGTTTTAGTTACCGCAATCAGGACGGCGTCGCTTTGCAGCTAGCCGCGATGAGTACGGGTCGTCCGCAGGGAGACGGTGCGTTTTAAGTTCTTGTTTTGACGAGTTAATGCGCGTGGCGGAATTGTTCGTATCTAACCTAAGTGTATATATGCAAAGAATACGTTTGTTAGGATTAGATAGGATAGTGTAAGTTATGGATTTTCGTACTCAATCCTTTGTGCCGAACTTGACGATTAAAGCTAGAGCAATAGACAACAACATGGATTAGGGTACTTAAGCGCAGTATTAGTGAAATCCAGCTTATTGACCCTTGTCCGTCCATTCTTGTCGCTTGGCTTTTTCCTCCGGCCAAACTGAACGCAACCGGTCACGGTTAGGAATCACCGATACCTTGGTAGGGTAGGGTGCCTAACGGAGCGCTTGCGTAAGGTTTGGGTGAGTTCAATGGGAAAATAACGGGCAAAGGAAATGAGAAACGAAAACCTTAACTTACACAACCATTCTTTTTCCATATTCACAAACAACCAAAACAACAAAGAGAAAGAGCAAATGAAAAGAACAAAGAAAAGAGTAACCAACATTACAAGTAAGTAAGTGCAAGATAATAAAATTGCAAGTAAGTAAAGGGCATGGAAATAAAATAGCAAGTAAGTAAAGCAAGAAATAAAAGTGAAGAAATACTAAGAACCCAAGAACACATTACAAACCATGGGTTCAATAGCCTAAACTTAAATTTGCAAGCTCAATGAAGATATTGCAAGATCAAGAGAAGGCTAAGAACTCAAGGCAAAATGAAGAAAAAAAAAGCTTTATTGATCTTCAAATAATGATACAACCCTTGAGTTCAATAACCAAAACTTAAACTTGCAAGCTAAATGAAGAGGTTACAAGATCAAAAGAAGGCAAAGAACTCAAGGGGGACTAGCTATGTACAAGACAAAATGAAAAGAAAAAGGGTTTGAAGTGTAAAGAAAAATGAGAAATCTTGGACCCCCTATCCATTGCTCACTGGTTTGTATTTATAGGCTCAAAAGAAGATTAAACAAGTAATAAAAATAGGATGACGTGGAAGCAAGGGATGGACAAAACAAAAATGAGACTCATCGGGGCTAGGGGGCCGGCGAGCTCGGTTTTATAGGGCATGTCACAGGGCTTAATCCGAGCATCTTGGCTCGTGTTGATGTGGTGGTCTTGTGTTCTCTCGACAAGTTCACTGGTGCTGCTTGATTTCTCTATAGAGGCCTGGGTTGTATTCAGCAGTTTGGAGGGAACTTGATGCTTTTTAAATCACATCATATCTTTTTGCATTAAACACACATCACTTCTCATGTGCCCACTTGCACCAAGTCATGTGCCATGGGCAGCCCCCCTCTCTAAGTCCAAGAACCAACAAGCTAGTGTACACATTTGTATGTGTTGGACCATTAGATAAAAAGTGTGTACACATGCATGTTGCAAAAAGAAACTCATGAAATATCGGTCGATTTCCAGTTCCGGTTGCACTGTCGGCTCACAAACGTTATATCCGTGATTTTGAGTGTATTTCCCGTATTTTGTCATGGATACCTGTAATCTGTAATTACTGATCAGACACTGTTAATAGTACTGATATATATAAAAAATAGATAATGAATGAGCGGTATTAAAATGCAATTTTCTGAGATGAACAACATGTCATAAGAGAACCGCTATCTGACGATAGGTATAATACCATCTAGAGGTTCTCAGCGAGTCCGTCCAGTGTACTCACCCCCAGTGAGCACCCGTATACAATCTTAGGTGATCACACCAATGGTTGTGGGACCAGCCACCGCCTCTCGTCGAGGTCTAGAAACGTACACGCAAGTTTACTCTGGAGTATCGATGCCCGATCTCGATACTCCTGCGACTTGGGACATTTAAGGATGTGTTTACAGACTACCCAGCTCCCACAAGTATGATCGCCATCACAACGCAGGTAGTCAAGCAAGATCCTACGGGTTTTATCAACATGTAAGCACAATATGTAATAACGTGTATAACATATGCCATATTAAGATAAAGTCAAACCATAATAGTATACTACTATATCAAGTATTTATCAATATGTGCCATAGTCACAAATTCGTGATTCGGCAATAATTCGGCGAGGTCAAAAATTCAGATTCGGAGAACTATTCGGAAAAAATCGGCAGGTATTCGGGAAAAAATCGGTAAGTGTTCGGGAAATGTTCGTGAAGGATTTCGAGCAAAAAATTAATATAAAATTAATATATGAGACGCTAGATTTTGATTTCGTGAATTATTTGCTGTTTTTTGAATAATTCGCGAATAATTCGCGAATATTTCGCGAATAATTCGGCAATAATTCGGCGCGTTCGGTGATGGCGAATAATTCGCAGATTTAATCGGCAGTCAAATAATTCGCGAATTATTCGGCGAATTCGCGAATAATTCACGAATTATGTGACTATGATATGTGCAAGCTGGATAAAGGATCAATAAAAATAAATACACATATTCTGATAAAGACAACTGAAATAATATACTATATAATTGAGCAAGATCGTCCTGTACATACATATTCCCAGCATCCACATGCATACATATACAATAATGGCCTCTAGGGAATACATATACCACAATCTCCCACTTGCACTAAAGGCCAGTTATTGACGTACATAATACCCAACGTCTGCTCTAAGGCCAGCTGCTAGCGTACCGCATACCCAACATCTCAAAAATTCGCTCGAACTACGCCTGAGGGAAGGACTTTGTAAATGGATCCGCCGTGTTCTCTTTTGTATCCACTCTCCGGACCTCGATCTCCTGGCGATCTATGATCTCCCTGATCAGGTGATACCGCCTTAAGATGTGTCTATATTTCTGATGGGACCGCGGTTCCTTTCGCTAAAGCTATAGCCATATTGTTATCGCAATACAAAGGTATCGGATCAACAATGGATGGAACTACCTGAAGTTCAGTAATGAACTTCTTCATCCAGACCGCTTCTTTTGCGGCATCGCTCGCAGCAATGTATTCAGCCTCCATCGTCGAGTCTGCGACGGTATCCTGTTTGGAACTATTCCAACACACCGCCCCTCCGTTAAGGGTAAACACAAAACCCGAGACAGACTTGCTGTCATTCTTATCACTCTGGAAGCTTGAATCGGTAAAGGACTTGATCTTGAGGTCTCTATTATTGAAAACCAAGAACATCTCCTTAGTCCTTCTCAAGTACTTGAGAATGTTCTTTACTGCTGTCCGGTGGTTCTCATCTGGGTTCGACTGATACCGGCTCACCACGCTTAGTGCATAAGCTACATCTGGTCTCGTACATAGTATCGCATACATTATAGATCCTATCGCCGAAGCGTAGAGTATAATGCTCATGCGAACCCTCTCCTCATCAGTCTTAGGAGACATTTCCTTAGAGAGGGCGATTCCGAACAATGCGGGTGTATTACGAAGGGGGAATTGGCCCAAAAATGGGATAGGGGTAAAGACCACACTTGGAATCTTCCATACTAAATCTCTTTAGTATGGTCTCTCTGTATCTGGACTGCGAAAGTCCCAGTAATCTCTTGGATCTATCTCTGTAGATCCTAATCTCCAGAATGTATGAGGCATCACCCAGGTCCTTCATGGAGAACCTTTGTGAGAAGAACAGCTTGACCGATTGTAGCATAGGAATATCGTTTCCTATCAAAAGAATGTCGTCCACATACAAGACTAGGAATACGACAGTTCTTCCTACAATCTTCTTATAAATACATGGCTCATTCTCGTTCTTGATGAAGTCAAATTCCTCGACTGTTTCATCAAAACAGATATTCCAGCTTCGCAATGCCTGCTTTAATCCATAAATGGATTTGAGCAACTTGCACACCTTCCCGCTACTCCCACTATCTATAAAACTATATGGCCGATCCATATAAACGCACTCTTCCAAATTACCATTTAGAAAAGCCGTTTTTATGTCCATGTTCCCTCATAAAATACAAGGAAAAACCCAATAGGGCATCACATGCGCACACGTGATCGGGGGTCACGTGCCGACATGTGATGGCTTCCTGGGGGCTCTGAAATGATAAGAATTGAATCCTAATCAAATGGGGTCACATGCCCGCATGTGATGGGCCTTTAAGCCTACTGAAGTATAATAAAACAGCAAAAAAAAAACCCCTCAATGGGGCATCACGTGTTCACACATGACCAAGGGTCACGTGTTGACACGTGATAAGTTCCTGAGTTCTTTAAAATAACAGAATTAAATTCTGGTTAAATGCTTAATCCGTGGGTCACGTGCCACCACGTGATGGGGTCTTAAAAACTCTCTGAGTTAAACGAAAGAAAACCCTAAACGGGGCATCACGTGCCCACACGTGACAGGGGGTCACATGCCAACACGTGATGGGTTCCAAAAGATCTCTGAACTAATAGAATTAAATTCTAATTAAATAGTCAATCAGTGGGGTCATGTGCTAACACGTGATAGGCTCTTAAATCTTCTGAACTAATAGAATTAAATTCTAATTAAAGGAAATCAAAATCCCTAATATTTCCCTAGATCTTTCCAAACAAAAAGATTGCACTCTGTAAAGTGGAGCACCGTTGGATTAAAAATCCAATGGTGATTAAAAATCACCAATTTATAGAAAGATTCTATACAAGGAAAGATTTTCCTAAAAAACTGCCAAGAACAACAAACAAAATATCTTTTGGATTAAAAATCCAATGGTGTATAAAATTCACTGAGTGATCTAAAAGATCATGTTGGTTACAAAATCAATCAAAATCTTTCAATAAAAGATTGACTAAACAAACTGATTCTTTTCTTTCTCCTATAAATAGGAGCCAAGAAGTGAAGGAAAAAAAGAGATACAACAACAGAGAGAAAAAAAAAGAATTTAATTCTCCAGAGAGAAAAAGAAGAGATTTTAATTCTCCAGAGAGAAAAAAAGGTCTCTTGAGAAAAGAAAGAAATCCTAGGCGAGAGATCATCCTATAAGCTCCCACAAAAGAAAAACGAGAATTTAATTCTCAAACTAAGAGTTTAACTCTTCTGAATAAAAACTTAGTTCTTCTTTTGGTTGAAGGTCTGTAGAATCAGATCTCCCCACAAGTTGAGAATTTAATTCTCATCGGGGAGATACTGCCATGCAGATCTAAAACCTAAGAGAAGACCTAAATTCAGAGAATTATATTCTCCCACAAAGCACATAGGAATTTAATTCCTCCAACAAAATTAGGGTTTAACCCTATAAAAGAATTTAATTCTTCCAAATATATAGGAATTTAATTCCTCTAAATAAAATCAGGGTTTAACCCTATAAAAGAATTTAATTCTTAAATAAGAGACTTAAAACTCTCCATGCAAAAGCATCAAGTGCCCAGTATGATCACATGTCAACACGTGACCATTCCCCTCAGAGATAAAAAAGAGCGAACAAGATCAGGTCACGTGCTCACACGTGACCCTTGAATAGACTCTTCAAAATAAGAAGAGCAGAACAGACTGTGGGCACCATCACGTGTCCGCACGTGATAATCACGGAAATTAAGTGTTTAACACTTACCTGCATATTCTGAGAGTAAAATAAAGAAAGTTTAGCCCAATTCTCAGGCCCCTCACGTAATCCCACGTGAGCGCTTCAATTTTAGTGTTTAACATTATTTTTGAGCGCCTCGTCCCTAGTGTTTAACACTATTTTAAATGTGTCACGTGGGAACACGTGATCGCCGAATGTACTCTAGTGTTTAACACTATATTTGAACCAGTCTTAGCCCAAATTGGTTAAGTCTTCCAGAGGCAAGACCCCCTTTTGACTGAACCTCAAAGTACACCCTTGTCTTCCAAGATTGATCATCTCATATGGCATATGAGTGCTCAACACTCAATAAAATACAAAATATGGTCAGAAGCCAGACCCATGCTTAGCATTGCTAAATAATGGGAGGGTTGAGCCCAGACAAATGTTCAACAGTCCAAACAAAGGTCCAACATTTTAAACCTAATTGGACTTAACCCAAGTTGGCCATAAGTCCTCAATTCAGATTTAACTGAGCCCATGTGCTCATAATCTAATTAATTGATCTTAGTCCCAAATTGGACTACAGATTTCCTAATCAACATTGGTTCAAGGGTACATCTCTTTACTCCTTTGATATTTGTCGTTATAATCCTTCAACGTCTTCAGAGAGGTGACGGGTCCCGATAACCAATCATTCCATGGACTGTGGGGTCCTTAAACTCATGGACTATGATGTCCTTAAACTTTATAGACTATGACGTCTTTAAACTACGGACTATGGGGTCCTTAAGCCCATGGACTATGATGTCCTTAACCTTTACAGACTATGATGTCTTTAAACTGGACCGAGATGTCCTTAAACTAACATTGGACCGTAATGTCCTTAAACTAACCTTGGACCGCAATATCCCAAAATTAAACAATAGAGCTCAAATGCTATTTTGTCGGATCTAAACGTTCCCGTTAAGTTGATCTTAGTCTGAAATTAGACTAACGTATCCTTAACATACGTTTAAGTTGATCTTAGTCTCAAATAAGACTAACGTATCCTTAAATCCAATCCCAAACCCAAATCTAAGAAAATACGGATTTGGACTAATCCATGCCCTACGGGCGACAACATAAATTAGTCACCGTATACAATCCACGGGCAACCAAAAACAAAACAAACACCCACGACACGAAGTGACCATCTGGAGAAAGAGAAAGTGGTTACCGCGACGCGGTAGCATAATTAACTGCAGGGGCTTGCGTCTGCAGGGAAGAGCGTCCCCATAATCAAAAACCCCTCAACGAGGAGGAATCTGACGAAGTCTGCTACATCGGCCGCATCTGTCTAAACCTTCGATACACGGTGTCATAAATCAACTTGGCATCTTCGGAGAGGTGGACGGATAGCACTAAATGGCATATGCCCTCGAAATTCAGGCAAGACGGACCTACGCGGTTCCGTCTCTATTTTCGGCGGAGAACAGATTCTGGCACGCCCGGTGGGACCTTTTCCTCTTTCCACTCCACACTTCGTGCGTCGTGTTCGTGAACAAATCACGGTTTGCTATGGTTGCCCTTGGGTTCGAGGTACTAAGATTTGGTTTTTCTCCCGTAAAAAAAGAGAACATCAATGGCCTCTAACTGCTCCAGCTGCAACTCCCGTTCCGCCTCATCTGGAGGAGTAACCTACGGGACCGAAAGCAAGCCACAGCAGGTGTCATCTGTTTGGGTGCCCGCTGCAACGGCTCTCTTAGCTTCGACCGTCCACAAAAGAAGGAGGCCGGAGAAGATCCCTGCGTCTTTGGAAAATCGCAAAGACACTGAATCTAAATGCCCCAAGTCTGGGGGCATGGTGGTGCACACCATCTATATGGCATCCAGAAAAGAGGATAGCCGTATCTCCACAGGTCATCGACCGCTTACGCGATCAGTGACTAAGGCTCGGGAGCAACAACAACGAAGCTCCAAGAAATGCTAACAGCTATGGCCGCACTTACGGGACCGATAGCAAGCCCGGAGACATCCTCAGAGAAGCGCCGTGAGCAGGAAACTGATGCTGAATTCCTTCGAAGAATGCTTGAGAAGAAGGACAAAGAGGCCGCAAACAAGTGGCCAATATAAAACAAATGACCCTTCTATTCCAAGATATGGTGGGCATGATGATCCAGCCAGACCCTCCAGCTGAAGATCCTCCGATTATCCTCGAAGACGACCGAGCGGAGACGTCAAACCCTCTTCCGGCTTGTTCAGCAGCCAAAGAGGAGACCATCTCAAAAGCTGCCCTGGATGATTATATAGCTCAGGAAATACGGGCTCATCAAGCAAATGAAGCAACTGGCCAAGTCATCAGAACTGGGTGACAATATCTAAGATGGTACGATCAGATCAAGTATCCGCCAGGATACACGATTCCTAAGTTTCATGTATACAAGAGGACAAGCAATCCCTATCAACATGTCGCTCAGTTCAGGGCTCTTTGCGGCAATACCGGAGGTGACGACAAATTGTTACTTCATCAGTTCGTCGGCAGCTTGGCGGAAACGGCCTTTGAGTGGTATTCGGAGCTGCCCAACGACTCCGTCAAAACTTTTACAGAGATGGAATTGCTGTTCACCCAACGTTTTGCGAGCGCTAGCGAACGTACCCCAATCACGGCACTGATCAATGCCAGGGTGAAGCCAGGCGAAACTTGGGTCCAGTACGCGATACGATGGCGGAATCTATGGTCGAAGTGCGAACAACGCATCGAAGAGGCACCTGCGGTAGGCATGTTCGTGGGTACTCTCGACCCTCAGGCGACCATTTCACAATTCATGATGTTTTTCAAGCCGACCACCTTCCAGACCATGATTGATAAGCTGGCCCAGATGGATCAGATGGGTCATAGACCATCTTATTTGAAGCTGGAATCTCAAAATGAAAAAGGGAAAGGGAAAGCGACCTTCGTCGCCAATGCTCAACAGCAGCCCAGTGGCCCAAAACTCACTGATCGCCCAGACGAGAGACGAAGATTCTTTAATAAGAAAATGAAGCGCCTTTATTCGTTTCCGTGGGACAAAACGAGGAGATTGTTTGAGCTGGTGGTGCACAACAGGCTCATCAACTTGCCTGATCCAAAACGCCCATTGCAACCCGGTGAGGCTAATAATCCCAATTATTTCCCCTATCACCAAGCGATAGGCCATCCAATCGAAGATTGCTTCGTCTTCAAAGGGTGGATTGAGAACCAATACCAACAGGGCAAATTCGAACTGTTCGAGAATTGGAAAGTAAACCAGCCCCAGCCGCACGCTCTCAAAAAGGCAGACATACCGGGGGCATCGTGCTCTTTTGTCGAAGAAGCTCCATGGGAGGTCGCTCTTTCAGCTAAAATGAAAAGAATGCTGAAAGATCTCCAAGCATGCCCAGCGATCAGGTGGAAAAATCAACTAGAATCCGAGATCATTGAGGGAATGCTGAAGCTGCGCCTGACGCCAAAAATTGGTAGCGATAATCAAAACGCTCAGGCCCAGCCGTCAAAGTCTTCAAAGAAAAAGAAGAAGACCAAAAAGCCCGTGAAGCCTGGTGACAAGCGCACGGACATGCAAAAACACATCGACGTACTGGAAGAATATAACCAGAAGGCGCGAACCCCGGTCACACTTCAAGAGTTTCTCAGCCACGTCCTTGAGGATGGAGATGATGACAATGGAGAAGACTCGTCAGATGAACTTGAGGATTATGTGGCAAGCTGCCATGTGATCTCTCACTCGTCGATAGACGCTGAAGAAGCTCCTGACGCAGAGAAACTGGGGGCAGATCTCGAATCAGAGCTCCTAGGACCATCAAACGAGATAATTGATGCATTCCTGAACGAAGCTCTTCTGAAAAGCAAGGCTGATCGAGAGCGCGAAATGGCCATATTTGGAAAAGCCAAACGTCGACGACTGGATGAAAGGGTTGAAGCGCCCCAACCAGACCGAGGCATGCCCATGACAGACAAGAGCAGGCTTAAAACGAAGAAAAGGTTCGCCAAAGCCATATTGATGTGAATGAAACTACCACCCTCCAAAGGAAACAATTCTGATGAAATACACCCTAATGAAGAGGATGTGCATTCTAATTACTGTTTATATCATCGAAGGATTGCGCACCCTACTGAAGAATGCAACGCCTTTAAAAATTGGTGGCAAGGATATGTCGCTCACAGGCAGCACTTCAAGAGGATGAAGCATGAAGCTCGTCGACAGTGGAAAAATGCGACAGACGAACGTAGAAGAGCTGCCGGCAACTGTCACATGGTTGATAGCAGGGGATCGCAAGTTCTCACATTCGGGAGTGATTCTGAAGAAGAAATGGCTCTTGTCCCTCTCTTCAAAGAATCCACTTCAGGAAAAGAGGAAGAACCGAAGAGCTGCGAGAACATTCAGCTGCGCAATCGCACATTACCTGAAAAGAATCTCGGACCCGTAATAAAGGGGTCGAACAAAAAGGATAAGGGAAAAGAAAAAGTCCCTGAGGATATCACCCTCGATGAACAAGCCGTCAAAGAGCTGACGACCAAGGATCCGCCCAAGAAAAACAAGGTGGATTACAACGTTCTGGCACACCTGAAGAAGATACCCTCACAGCTAAGCATTCTCGATGCCCTTCTGCTATCCAAAGAGGCGAGAGATTCTTTGATTAAGGCACTACATGAGCCCGAGCAATTCCAAGCTTTTCTCGCCGAAGAAAAGATGAAGGACGAGCTGGAAGAAGTGCACACAGCCGATATCACCTTCGGCGATGAAGATCTCCTCCTCGGGACGTGCGAGCATAACCGTCCCCTTTATGTCTCTGGATATTATCATGATATTAAGATAGGCAAGATCCTGGTTGACAATGGGTCCTCCGTCAATCTCCTCAATGTAAGAGTGTTGAAGGAAATCTGCATGAGCGTTCAGCACCTCACTCGGGATAAAATCACCTTCTCCGAGTTCGACTCCCAGTCATCACGAACGCCCGAGTCTGTGATACTGACGTTACGCTTTGGGCTGCTCGTCATAAACATCAAATTTCACGTCATTGACGCTAAGACATGTTACAATGCTTTGCTCGGCAGGCCTTTGTTACACGAGTACAACATCATCCCTTCTACACAACATCAGTATATGAAGTATTTCAAGGATGGTCTCGAGTATACTGTGACATGGGAACTAAACCCATTCTCCATGAATGAAGTCTGAAAGTATGAATATGCGAAATACTTCTTACCAGATTTCGAAGACACGTAAAGATGCCATAAACCGAAGAACAAAGCTATCTCAATTATTCCAGTCTTCGGGAGTGACACCGAGGAGGAAGAAGAAATAGTTTGTTCAGGGCCGCCCCAATGAAACAAGCCGGGACCGTCCACCCCTATTCTGGTCTTTGGCAGCGACTCAGAAGATGAGGTCAATGCCGTATTTTCTGTGCGACTATCGATACAAGCTTTCGTTGGCGATGATCGGAGTTTGCAAATCGCCATGGTTCCGCGAGAACATTACAAAGAGCTCGACACGCTTGGTACCTATAGTGTGCAAGAACTGCAGACATTCTACGTCCCTCCCAGGCGAAGAGATGAAAAGACGATCCTCTTTTATCGATCCGCGGAAACCAAAGTGGAGAAAGAAATTTGGCATGGTGCTGATTCTACACTTGACAAGCTCCAGCCCATCCGTCTGCCCAGATACTACACAGAAGGATTAAAAAGGCTATTGAGGCGCCAAGGCATACCCTTCAAACAGACTACTCGACAAGCTCAGTTCTACAACAGGATCTGGGACGTCCCCGAACTCAGCGAAAATTGCCCAACGGAAGAATGGAAACGATCGGGCTTGGATATGTTCTATCCATGAAACGGGAACGATTCCATGACTGCTACGTTATACATGACTTCGATGAAGAAGGAAATACTCTGTTAGAAGATGCTAACCCTGAACCAAAACGATGTCTCACCATCAAAATGCCAAGTCCGTCGTTTGAAGAACAGATGGACAAGATAATAAGGGAAGCGGGTCAAAAGGTCCGGGATGACCATAGCCGTGAAATGGCCATTTACGAGAAAGCCAGGACGCAGCGCCTCCTTTAGCCGGCCGTAGAGAATGACAATACTCTTCTTCGCCGGCCCGTCATACAAAAGACCCGGTGCAGAGGCAAAAATAAACCAAAGAATGGAAAAAACGTTCGACAGTAGCGTAGCGGGTCTGAGAAGCCACGCGATCGAGAATCGAGCACCCGGGATCCGCCTCTTATAAAGAAGATGGGTCGAGCATATTATTTTCTCCAAGACTAGACAAAGAAGATATTCGATCTTGTCATAAAACATCAGATGATGACACTCCCGGAGTCCAAGCACCCTGAGCAAGCAGACAAGGTCTCTCACCCAGACTATTGCTCCTATCACCGAGCAATAGGACATCCTCTAGAAGACTGCTTCACCTTCAAGAACTGGGTTGAAGACCAGTATCAACTCGGCAAATTCGCTCTATCCGACAGTTGGAGGGTAATTCCGCCACGGAAGTATGAATCAAAAGC
The DNA here is from genome assembly GCA_030015575.1 of Agapanthus africanus. Taxonomy (NCBI): domain Eukaryota; kingdom Viridiplantae; phylum Streptophyta; class Magnoliopsida; order Asparagales; family Amaryllidaceae; genus Agapanthus; species Agapanthus africanus. Next base: position 854,496,476 of record JASDDO010000024.1, read on the forward strand.
CACTTATACGATGAGAGTAGAACCAGATCAACATTGGTCTTGGAAACGATCTCATACCTGTCACGCGATAACGCTGTCAGAAGAAGAACCCGAGAATATGGATGACCTCACTTGGTGCTTCAAAAACAATGAAGATGAGTTGATTTCAGAATTTCCACCGGCGCCAAAAGAGATGGAAGATGGGATACATACTACTGCAAATGACCTCAGAAAAATCGACTTGGGAACGGCAAATGACCCACGGCCGACATTCGTCAGTGAACTGTTGTCTGAAGAATATGAGGCTACGCTTAAAGACATGCTCATGCAATATAAAGACTGCTTCGTATGGAACTATGCCGAGATGCCGGGACTAGATCCAGAGATTACTGTGCACAAATTGGCGATATCTCCGAACGTCAAGCCGATCAAACAAACACCGAGAAGAATGCGGTTCGAGCTTGAGATAAGTATCAACGCCGAAGTCGAGAAGCTAATCGACTCCAGCTTTATCCAAGAGATTCAGTATCCTGACTAGATCGCTAACATTGTCCCAGTAATGAAGAAAAATGGGACGGTGCGCATATGTGTGGACTTTCGGGATCTCAACAAAGCTTGCCTAAAGGACGACTTTCCAGTACCAGTCACTGAGCTGATGATAGATAATACGTCCACTCACGAAGTTTTCTCCTTCATGGATGGCTCATCAGGATACAATCAGATAAAGATGCATCCTGAGGACCAGAAGCATACCGCTTTCCGGACCTCTTTGGGCATATTCTGCTACAAGGTGATGCCTTTCGGTCTAAAGAACGCCGGTGCCACCTATCAGAGGGCCATGACGAAGATTTTCGATGACCTCATACATGAAATCGTCGAATGCTATATTGACGACCTCATAGTTAAAAGCAAATCATACGAGGAATATTTAGAGCATCTGAAGATCCTGTTTCAGCGCCTTCGGAAATACAACTTGAAGATGAACCCTCTCAAATGCGCGTTCGGAGTTTCCTCGGGCAAGTTCCTAGGATTTGTCGTCCGACATCGAGGCATCGAGATAGACACGTCGAAGATCAATGTGATCATGGAAATGCCTCCGCCAAGGAATCTCAAGCAACTGCGGTCTCTCCAAGGAAAGCTCGCGTATATCCGGTGATTTATAGCCAATCTCTCCGGCAAGTGCCGTCCTTACAGTCACCTAATGAAGAAGGGAACCTCGTTCGTCTGGGATCGCAAATGCCAAAGCACACTGGACGAAATCAAGCAATACCTGCAGAATCCGCCAGTATTGGCCGCTCCCGTTAAAGGAAAACCTCTCGTCCTGTACACAACAACCCTCGAAAGTTCTTTAGGCGCGCTGTGGGCATAAGAGAACGACCAAGGGAAGGAGATAGCCCTCTACTATTTGAGTCAAGTTTTCCTGGGGGCAGAAAACAATTACTCCCCTATTGAAAAACACTGCCTGGCGTTGAACTTCGCAATAACGAAGCTCAGACACTATGCGTTGGCACATGAGGTCCATCTCATATCAAAGGTGGATCCTCTCAAATATTTGATGTCAAAGGCTATATTAACGGGACGACTCGCTAAATGGGCCCTGCTCTTGATGGAGTTCTCGATAACTTATCGTCCTCTCAAGGCAGTGAAAGGCCAGGTCATCGCCGAGTTCCTCGCCGAGCATCCGATACCCGCCGATTCTCCCTTGAACTGCGAATTGCCCTACGAGCACGCGTTTGACATGATCGGCAGGGAAAGAAGAGAGAATGATACCCGGTGGGAACTCTATTTCGATGGAGCATCTTCCATGAAGAAGCGCAAATAAAGCACCCCCATAATCAAATCCGGGGTGGGCCTCATCTTCGTGACTCCACAAGGAGGGATAATGCGCTTTGCCTTCTCCTTAACAGAGCCGAGGACGAATAATGAAGCCGAATATGAAGCTTTGATAGTAGGTTTTGAGATCGCTGTCGACATGGGAATCGAGAACCTCCTCATATACGGAGACTCACAGCTGGTCGTTAGTCAAGTAAACGGCGACTATCAAATGTGCAAACCAGAGTAAAGTACGGTGAGAGAGTACAACAACCGCTGACTCGAATCCATTCCTACACCCTGGAAAGCATACCGCGTGCGGAAAATAGCAAGGCGGATGCATTAGCCAAGCTCGCTAAAGAACTGGCCGACGAGAACCTCGATGACGTGAGGATCGTTGTGCAAAACCGTCGGGTTTTTGCACCAGCAGAAATAACGCCGGAGTCGTCCGAAGAAAAGGGAGCTACCGAGCAAACGGCCCTGTAAATAAAAGACCAGGAAAAGGCTATGGATTGGAGAGAAGTCTTTATAGACTACTTCAAATCCCGTCGAACACCTAAAGATGCGTCCTCAAGACATCAGCTCATGAAACGAGCTCTATCTTTTGCCTTCGTCAATGATACTCTGTATAAAAGATCATTTGATTCTCTGTGGCTAAGATGCCTGGGACCTGAAGAGGCAAGGAGAGTCGTCCAAGAAACTCACGACGGACTCTGCGGTTCTCACCAAGCCGGGCCGAAGATGAAACTAAAGATCAAAAGGATGGACTACTATTGGCCTACAATGATCCAAGACTGCCTAGAATATGCGAAGCAGTGCCACTCGTGCCAGATTCACGGGGACTTTATCCATCAGCATCCAAATCCGCTACACCCAATGGCGGCTAGCTAGCCGTTCGAAATGTGGGGAACTGACATAATCGGCCCCATCGAACCAGCATCGTCCAGAAGACATCGGTTCATACTGGCAACAACCAATTACTTCTCCAAGTGGGCAGAAGCAGTACCACTAAGAGAAGTGAAGGCGGAAAATATCCTCCATTTCTTCAAGACACACGTCATTTATCGGTTCGACACTCCGTGACGGATTATCTCCGATAACGGGCCAGCTATAGAAGCCACAAGATCAGCCGCTTCGCACAACAGCATAACATAGACTGGAGATACTCTTCGGTCTATAATCCCCGAGCTAATGGTATAGCTGAGGCTTTCAACAAGACCTTGACGAAGATCGTGAAAAAGACGGTGTCCAGAAATAAGAAGGACTGGCACGAAAGACTGCATGAAGCTCTCTGGGCGTATCGAACTACGTTCAAAATGGCTACAAACACAACGCCGTATGCATTGGTATTCGGCACAGAAGCGGTACTCCCTTTCGAGATAGAGTTACCCTCCTTGCGAGTGGCAGTTCATTACGAGCTAACGGGCGAAGAGAATGCTCATCTCCGGCTTGAGGAGCTTGATGCCCTCGACGAAACTCGGCTCATGGCGCAGCAAAACTTGGAAGCATACAAAGAAAAGATGACGCGCTTGTATGAAAGATTGACTAGGTCGAGAACATTCCGCCAAGGCGAACTTGTGCTAGTGGTCAAAAGACCTATAATCCCCAATCGTGCCAAACGGGGGAAATTCGAGCCGAACTATGAAGGCCCGTATATCATAGACAAAGTTTATCAGGGTGGAGCCTATTTACTCATGGACATGCATGGCGAAAGACCTTTCAGGCCAATAAACGCTCGATTCTTGAAAAAATACTACGCCTGATGAGTCACGGCCTAGGTTAATGATAGATGACGATGCCTATGTCCGCTCGCTATCTTCCAAAGCCGAAACTCTATAAGTAGTAGCCGGCTACGGACCGAAATGTCCTAAAACTAATGACGGACCGGAACATCCTTAAACTAACGATGGACCGCAATGTCCTAAAACATGCAGCGGACCGGAACGTCCTTAAACTAACAATGGACCGCAATGTCCTAAAACTTGCAGCGGACCGGAACGTCCTTAAACTAGCGATGGACCGCAATGTCCTAAAGCTTGCAGTGGACCGTAACGTTCTTAAACTAACGATGGACTACTATATCCTAAAACTGGCTATTGACCAAGACGTTGATAAACTACTACGGACCGCAGCATTCCAAGGCTGACACAAAAAAATATTTAAAAAATATAAAAAAAGAGAAGAAAGAAAACGGTATGTCCATAAGCGAGATGGACACGGATGAAAACCCGAAAGGGCTCTGTGAGTAAAAACAGCAGGACTACCGGCGAGTTTGTGAAAACCCGAAAGGGCGCAACCTCGTTAAAAGACACTTGCAAGGTCCTCTCGATCTTGTGAGGAGAAAATACCTGCGTGAGATCCTTACGACTCACAAGGGAGCAACACACTAAGGGATCCCCACGATTCCTAAGGAGAAATTACACTTACGAGATCCTCACGACTCGTAAGGAGAATTCCCCTTTGAGACCCTCACGGCTCACAGGGTTCAAAAGCCTTAAGTTACAGAGATCTGAATCTGTTCTTAAGCCATCACAACCTCCAATGTTGCCCTACAAGTGGTTTAGTATTGACCCTGGTATACAATCTACGGGCATGAATAAGCATTTCCCTAACCGAGTCCCACCAGCGACTAGGAATATGCTCATACGGTGAACGACCCTTGTAAGCTCTCTCGACTTATAAGGAGAAAATACTCTTGTAAGATCCTTACGACTTATAAGAGACCATAAACTTAAGACTCCTCACGATTCTTAAGGAGAAAACGCAGTTACGAGATCCTCACGACTCGTAGGGAGAAATGCCTTCATGAGACCCTTACGGCTCATGAAGTTAAAAGCCTTAGTCAACAGGATCTTAACCCTGTTTGCTAAGCCACCTTTGTTCGACATCGACAGAGGCAAATGATGATTCGCTCCTGGCAATATCCCAGTTGTAGCGATGCTGATGCCTAAATCAGTATCAAATCCTAAACTCGCAGAGAAAAGCCAGCGAGGTACAAATGCATATGAAATAGCCGAAATGATAGGGCAACTTGCAACAAAATCAGCAAGTAAAAATGTATGCATACAAAATATCCAAAATGGTTGGGCAACTCGCAATAAAAAGCAGCGAGTAAATAAAAAATAATAGCTGAAATGATTGGGCACCGCGAAAAATAGCCGAAATGATTGGGCAATCGCGACCGTCGCGATATAAAAGCTGAAATGATAGAGTATCGCGGAAAGAAAAATATATAAAATGAAACTTTTTTCTCTACAGGTGAGATCACATCGATCCCTGTATACAATCTAGGGGCACAAACAAAGAGAGAACCATACCTTCCCACCAGGCTCCATCAAAAAAAGAAGCCAAATCTTGACGGTTCATCTACAGCCTAGAGACCTACAACCATAGTCATAAATTCGTGATTCGGCAATAATTCGGCGAGGTCGAAAATTCGGATTCAGAGAACTATTCGGAAAAAATTAGCAGGTATTCGGGAAATATTCGGTAAGTGTTCGGGAAGGATTTCGAGCAAAAAATTAATATAAAATTAATATATGAGACGCTAGATTTTGATTTCGTGAATTATTTGCTGTTTTTTGAATAATTCGCGAATAATTCGGGAATTATTCGCGAATAATTCGGCAATAATTCGGCGCGTTTGGTGATGGCGAATAATTCGCAGATTTAATCGACAGTCATATAATTCGCGAATTATTCGCGAATTCGCCGAATAATTCGCGAATTATGTGACTATGCCCATAACAGAATTCCTCCTCATTCCAGCAGAATTCGGACGCGACAATCAATCTTGGAGCCATGGAAAAGTCCCTATTCCAAACCTCGACGGTTCACAGACAACCAAAAGAGCAAATCCTGGTCCCGTAGAACACAGCTAATGTTAATCCTGACCCCGTGGGAAACGCCCAGAGCACCTCCTGGTCCCATAGAACATGGCTAATGTCAATCCTGACCCCGTGGGAAACGCCCAGAGCACCTCTTGGTCTCGTAGAACACGGCTAATGTCAATCCTGACCCCGTAGGAAACACCCAGAGCACCTCCTGGTCTCATAGAACACAGCTAATGTTAATCCTGACCCCGTGGGAAATGCCCAGAGTACCTCCTGCTCCCGTAGAACACGGCTAATGTCAATCCTGACCTCGTGGGAAACGTTCAGAGCAACTCCTGACTCCGTGAAATACGGATAAAGTCAACCCCCTGACCCCGTGAAATGCGGATAAGGTCAATCCCTGACTCCGTGAAATGTGGATAACGTCAACCCCTGATTCCATGAAATGCAGATAAAGTCAACCCCTGACTCCGTGAAATGCGGATAAGGTCAACCCCTGACTCCGTGAAATGCGGATAAAGTCAACCCCGACTCCGTGAAATGCGGATAAGGTCAACCCCTGACCCCGTGAAATGCGGATAAGGTCAACCCCCTGACCCCGTGAAATGCGGATAAGGTCAACTCCTGACCCCGTGAAATGCGGATAAGGTCAACCCCTGACTCCATGAAATGCGGATAAAGTCAACCCTCGACTTCCCCGTCAAAGCAATTCTTTGATTCGGGAGCAAGTCAACTCATCAATCACTTACGGATCCTCTCGACTTGTAAGGAGAAAATTCTCTTGTGAGATCCTTATGACTCTCAAGAGAAAACGCACTTAGGAATCCTCACGATTCCGAAGGAGAAAATACACCTATGGGATCCTCTCGACCTGTAGGGAGAAATTTTTTTATGAGACCCTCACGGCTCATAAAGTTGAAAAGTCTTAGGTGGCAGATCCTAACCCTGTCTTCCAAGCCATCGTTGCCTCGCAGAGAGGTCAAGGTAGATTTTCTATGGGCCACACTCTCCGACAAGAAAGGAAACAATCACTTACGAGTCCTCTCGACTCGTAAGCAAGTAAAACTCTCTTGTGAGATTCTTACAACTCTCAAGAGAAAATACACTTAGGAATTCTCACGATTCTTAATGAGAAAATACACTTACGAGATCCTCACGACTCGTAGGGAGAAAAATCTTTTTGAGATCCTCACGACTCATAAAGTTGGAAAGTCTTGGACAGCAGACTTGAACCTGCTTCCTAAGCCATCGATACCCTACAAGAAGGCTAGGATGAAATGTTCGCTACACTTCCCAGAGTAACATAGCGACGATACATCAAAGAGGAAAAATGATAGAGGGAGACAAGAAAAATATGTCTTTTATTCATGAATCAAAATGAGTTCAAAGTACAATTTATGAAAGAATCAAAAAATACTTTCATTCAGGAGTATGTACAAAAGAAGAATAAAAAGAAAAATATACAATTCTTCAAGCCGGTGGGCGATTCAGTAGATTTGTCAGTTCATCCTTCTTCCGCTGGGTTTCGGCTACATGATTCGTTATCGCTAAGAGACGAGCCTCCGCCTGAAATTGTTGGGCCTGGTACGAGGCGAGCCGACTTTCAAGCTCCTTTTCGGTAACTTTGTGAGCTTCAACCATCTCGCGAGTAAAAACGACGGCTTTATCAATAGCTACCACCTTCCTGATAGCTTCTTGAAGCACCCGCCATATTTCATATGCATGAGTGATCTTAGTAATTGGCCATGCACCGTTCAATACATCCTCGCAGATTTGATCTCAGGTTTAAGATGTCGGAAGGAAGTCGGATGCATTCAAACCCGTGTGGGCAGACCTCCACTCGATGCCAATCCTCAATCCAAAACATGCACAAACTATTTTCTCTTTTTGGCAACAAGGAAAGTCTTCGGTAGGTATCCCTTTAAGTATGTGTTCATGATTATATACCCATGTTATCTAGAACACGCTGATTTATGGACAACACAATGACGATGTTCGCACCTAAAGGAAATTCCTAAGGGTCAAGTATAACGTTCATGTACTCAGGCGGGATGCACGTGCGAATATATGACGAAAAGAAAAAATTCAGTAGAAAAGCATTCAACAGCCAATGATAAGAGGAATACATTGATTTAAATATACTACGCTACAGGAAAAAGGTCACCAAATAAAGGATCGGTGATACAAGGGTTAACAAAACAAAAAACAAAATTCTCCAGCTCCCTCTCTGCCTTCTCCAACACATCGAAGCGACGGTTTTCACGAGGAGTTGCTCCCCACCGATTCACGCCAAGCTCATCGGCGAAAGCGGACATGACAGCCCGCCGGGCTCTTATCTAACCCAGTAGATGGATCGAGCAATCCTTCAGAGCCCGAGTAATCAAGCGTGCCTCATAGAAACACTCGATCTTGTTCTCCGCCGTATCGAGAGTTGCCAGGGTCATCTCTGCCGGATGAGGAGGAATATCGGCAAGTACGGACGAAAAGATCATCCGCAGCCAAATGGAACCCATAGGAAGGGGAGTGCCCCTACGAGTTAGGAGTTCGTACGTCACCGCATCACATTCGGCATCAGTGAGAAGAGGATCCACTAGCCGTGCAGCAAAACGAGGAATCATCTCCTCGACGGGCACCTCCCATGGTTGTCGACGAGCGTGGGGGCGGTTGAAAGCCATAACAATTGATCGGTTTCTCAAAGATGATCACCTTAAGGTCTAAATGGGTTTCTCTTTGAAGAGAGAAAGAAAGGCACGGCTTCGATTTATAAAGGGGAGCATTCAATGCCATGCACAGAAAATGTTGTGCACGGTGGAACTATTCCTAAAGACCGGGAAAAGGAGAGAGCGTTGGAAATGAAAAGAGGTGACTCGTTGAAATCAGTGCAAGGAGACGAAACGACCCCATCAGCAGAGCCCACTGTTGAAGTCAAAATTTGCACCCCGGTTGACCAAGTCAAAGTCAAGGTCAACCCCAAGCCAGGTGGGCCCAAGCCCAAGCAAGTGGGCCAATGCCCAGGTCGAGCCAGAACACGAAGCGTCCGGCCTTCTGTCATACCAAAATAAAAAATCATGTAACAAATAATTTTGATGTAATTTTTTTGCATGAATGTATGCAAAATGGGAATAAAGCCAATTTTTTGTAAGCCCACAGCATATGTGCAAAAAGAAACGATATATGAGCTATGAGATGGGAAAAATGCCATTTTGTAAAGCCCAAGGGGCTATATGTAAATATGTAAGCCTATAAGAGGCAACATGATGAAAATATCTAACATACTTTTTCATTCCCCCAAAAATCTAGGGTTTGTGCCTCTTTCCCCTTTCTGAAGGTTCTAAATCTTCTTCCTTCTTTTGAATTAAATCAAGAGTTTTACTCTTCCTTTTCAAAAACTAAATAGTTTTTCACCACAAAACCCACAAAGGGGAGCTTAGATCTCCCATCAGATCTCAAAAGGAAGAGATTTTTAAAATCTCACATCTCTTGATCTTCAAGATCCTGCCAACAGAGGAGGAAGAAGGAGGCCCATCTCCGAAAACCCTATTTTTGGGAAGACCCAGGACTCAAAAGAAGAACCCCTTTCATCAACTCCAAAACATCTTAGGAGTTTAACTCCACTCTAAATCCTCTTTTGGGATTTTAAATCCAATTTCTGGGACTAAAAGCCCCCTTTTCCTCGCCGAAGCCCAAGCGCCCGAGTGCTCGAGCGCTTAGCGCTCAAGATCCTAGCGCTCAAGCACCCAGCGCCCACGTGTCGGACACGTGGTATGCTAGCGCTTAAGTGCACAGCGCCTAAGCGCACAACGCCCACGTGTAGGACATGTGGTGCGCTAGCGCTCAGGCGCCCAGCGCCCACGTGTCGGACACGTGGTGCGCTCGCGCTCAAGCGCCCAGCGCTCAAGCGCCCAGCGCTCACGTTCTAGGCACGTGAGGCGCTGGCCCCACGCATCCTTTGGATGCCCTTCCCCCCTTTTATATGTATATATATATATATGTATGTATATACATATACACACACATGCTCCACACTAAATATACCTCCCCCGTTAGAAAAAATTTCTAACGGGGCGCTGCCCCGCTCCACGCAAGGGGGCTGCTAGCCCCTCTTGACCCCCAGCCCGCTATCCGGGTAGCGGAACCCCCGTAAAAACTCTGTGGGGCCCCCGATATATCCAAAACCCCTTCAAAACACAACACTGCACATTGAGTTCGCATGACAAGTTTAACCCGTTAATCAGAGGTTCCCTCGCTCCAAAGGCGAGGGGTAATTAACGGCAGCTTAGTCCGCGGCTGCCGGAGATTCGGATCCTCACAATCAATAAACCCCAGCCTACCCTGACAGGGGGAATCTGTAATGCGCCTGACAAGCGCGCGCGTATTCCCATCTCAATGGGGTGATGAAAAACACCCTACAGATTTTGGCACGCCTGGTGGGACCATTCTCTCCTCCCATATTTCGAGTTAAATGTTCATGCGAACTCAATTAATATACATATCGACTGCCTGTACTGAAATCATGCTTCTTTATGCAGGTTAACAAGTTTCAAATTGCAATCTCCGGTCGCAGCAAAATTGTCTCCAAGAACAAGCTCAGCTCTCGACACAGCTTCCATCTCCTACACGATGAAGATGGACGCCAGGACGGTCCTTCCGGCCAGTCTCGGACGACAATGGGAAGAGCTGCTGCTACCATTCGGCTCTATCCTGTTCGTTTCAGCTAACCCCATCCCAGCTCCTCAAGCCCCGGTGGTAGACAAACCGGCCTCAAAAGGCAAGAGGCCAAATGTGGTGGTCTTGAAGGCGCTCCGACTCAACGCAAGTCGGTGTTTGAACGGCTCTCCTTGGCCCCAGCTGGGGGCAAGGCCATCAACACCAACAAAGCAACAGGGCATCTCGAGCAAGCTCCGACGATGCCCCTGACAACTGCTCAATTGGGTATTTTCTCTAAGCTCCCCATCACTCAGCCTATGGCGGCTTTCCGAAGGGCAGAAGCCTGCCAAGCGCTCAAGGCAGAGAAGATGAGGCAGAAGCGGCTCAGATACAGAGCCAACAAAAGGGCTAGGGTTCTGGACATGTTAAAATTTATGAATTTCCAAAGCCCGGACCGCTCCGCGAAATCAGCCGCCAAAGATAAAGAGATGGCTGGGTATGTGGTCCACACTGTCTACATGGTCGGACATGAAGAAACGAATCCTCCTCTTCTTCATAGCCACGGTGATGATATGATTGACGCTACCCAGCATCGGCTCGATCTAAGTGATGAAGAGCCCGCTCAGGCCGATAAGCCAGAGGAGCCCGTGGTTCCTGCGGAATTGAGCTCAGGCAATAAAGATGACCCGGTTGTCATAGCCGGAACTACAGAACAAGTGTTATTCCGATGGATTCAGAGGAAGCTTCAGGATAGGGATGTGAAGTTAGCCAAGGTACAGTCCAAGGTCGACGAATTGGCAAACGTCGCGGCAGATCTCGCGAACCAAGTCGCCCGATTGTAATTACAGCAGAATCAAATTTTGGTCCATGAGCCAGGGACTGATACCCGGAGGCAGCCAACTGATACCCCCTTCAACCTAAGAGCGGAGCGCCTTCGCGAAAAACGGCCGCGATCAGCCTCCAGTCCTTCCGATACATACACCGAAGGGGAATCGCCTCTGAAAGAGAAACTGGATAAGGTCTATTCCTTCAAAAGGGACATTGTCCACAAGATATTCAAGGACGCCCTAAGAAACGGTCTACAACTGCCAGAATCAAAGAGACCGCAAGAAGAGAATATGACCGACGACCCAAAATATTGCCCCTATCATAGAGTGATAGGTCATGCCATTGAGGACTGCTTCATCTTCAAAGATTGGGTCAAAAGGCAATACAAGACGAGAGAGATAGAACTGTCTAAAGGCGTGTTAGCAAACAGTCAAGCTACGACCACCGATTTCATACAAATGGAGACCGAAGCCTCTCAGGAATCTAATCCTCCCAGACATGTGCCATTATCTGAAAAGGGTGAACCAAATACTGATTGGCCTCGAGGACCAGTAAAGGCACCTACTCCAATGGAGAGAAAGAAGAAGGTATACTCCTTCAGGAGGGATGAAGTCCGCAAAATATTCGTGGACGCCTTGAACAACGGTCTGCAACTGCCTGTTCCAAAGAGGCCACATGAAATGAACATGACCGGCAATCCCATATACTGCCCATATAATAGATTGGTGAGTCATACCATCGAAGACTGCTATATTTTCAAAGATTGGGTGGAGAACCAATACAAACTTGGGAAAGCCCCACAATCGTCAGATGTACCGACAAGCCACAGAGCTACGGTCATCAACACAACTCCGCCAAGATCAAAGTTCAAGGAGCTGGGATAAGCAAGCTGACCACCACGTCGTTAAACTGGGGACAATCGACCACCACGTCGTTAAACTGGGAACAATCGACCTCTAAGTCGTTAAACTGGGAATGTAAAATATATATATATATATATATGTAGATAAACAAAAAAATATGTAAATAAAAAAAAGAAAATCCGAAATGATGGGGCAACTCGCAATAAAAATCAGCGAGTAAAATAAAGATGAAAATAAAGACGAAATGATGGGGCAACCGTGAATAAAAGCCGAAATGATAGGGCAATCGCGATCGTGATAAGAAAAGATGAAATGATAAAGCAATCGCGGTAAAACAAAAAAAAACAACAAAAACAAAAACAAAAAAAAAAACAAAAAAAAAAACAACGGCGAATGATGAGTCGCTCCTGGTACCATATTCCAGTGCAGTGATGCAGACGCCAACCAAAATCCAATTTCTCAAAATTCTCCCAGCCCTACGGGTGGTCCTCTAAATTGACTACCGTATACAATCCACGGGCTCAAATAATTCTCGTTATACCCATGCCCCACCGCAACCATCAGTTATGCGGCTGGTCTCTGCCCTTGGAATTATGGTCCATTGGAAAAACCCACTCATGTGTCCTCACGATACATGAGGAGAACAAACCTGCATGGGATCCTTACGACTCACGAAGGAAAAACACACTTGGGAGTCCCCACGACTCCTAAGGAGAAAGTACACCTACGAGATCCTCATGACTCGCAAGGAGAAAATGCTTTTATGGGACCCTTACGGCCCATAAAATTGAAAAGCCTTAGGTGATACGGATCTAAACCTGTATCCTAAGCCATCGCTCCCCAACAGGGAAAGGAAAATGATGAATTGCTCCTGGCACTTGTGCTTCAGTGTTAGCAACACTGATGCCGACCCCTACCCCAAAATTCCAAGCTTCCGATCCAATAGACCCCTAAGTCTTTAAACTGGGAACAGTAGACCGCTCATAATAGACTCCTAAGTCTTTAAACTGGGAACAGATGACCTCTAAGTCGTTAAATTGGAAACAGATGACCGCAAAGTCGTTAAATTAGGCATAATAGACCCCTAAGTCTTTAAACTGGGAACATATGACTTCTAAGTAATTAAACTGGAAACAGATGACCGCTAAGTCGTTAAACTGGGCACGATAGACCCCTAAGTCTTTAAACTGGGAACCGTAGACCTCTAAGTCATTAAACTGGAAACAGAAAACCCTAAGTCTTTAAACTGGAAACAGATGACCTCTAAGTCATTAAACTGGAAACAGATGACCGCTAAGTTGTTAAACTGGGGACAATAGACCCCTAAGTCTTTAAACTGGGAACAGATGACCTCTAAGTCGTAAACTGAAACAGATGACCACCAAGTCGTTAAACTGGAAACAGATGACCACCACGTCGTTAAACTGGAAACGGATGACCTCTAAGTCTTTAAACTGGAAACAGATGACCGCTAAGTCGTTAAACTGGGCATAATAGACCCCTAAGTCTTTAAACTGGGAACAGATGACCTCTAACTCATTAAACTGGAAACAGATGACCACTAAGTCGTTAAACTGGGCACGATAGACCCTAAGTCTTTAAACTGGGAACAGTAGACCTCTAAGTCGTTAAACTGGAAATAGAAGACCCCTAAGTCTTTAAACTGGAAACAGATGACCTCTAAGTCATTAAACTGGAAACAGATGACCCCTAAGTCATTAAACTGGGAACGAGGGGAATCCACTCATGTGTCCTCACGATGCATGAGGAGAATAAAACTTGCGAGATCCTTACGACTCGTAAGAAAACGCCTTCGTGGGATCCTTACGACTCACAAAGGAAAAACACACTTAGGAGTCCTCACGACTCCTAAGGAGAAAATGCACCTATGGGATCCTTACGACTCGTAGGGAGAAAATGCTTTTATGGGAGCCTTACGGCCTATAAAATTGAAAAGCCTTAGGTGATAGGGATCTAAACCTGTCTCCTAATCCATCGCTTCCCAATAGGCAATGGCGAAGGATGAGTCGCTCCTGGTACCATATTCCAGTGCAGCGATGCAGACGCCGGCCAAAATCCAAATCCCCAAGTGGCGAATGATGAGTCGCTGCTGGTACCATATTCCAGTGCAGCGATGCAGACGCCAACCGAATTCCAAATCCCATACCCCAGTGGCAAATGATGAGTCACTGCTGGTACCATATTCCAGTGCAGCGATGCAGACGCCAACCAAATTCCAAATCCCATACCCCAATGACGAATGATGAGTCGCTCCTGGTACCATATTCCAGTGCAGCGATGCAGACGCCGACCAAAATCCAAATCCCCAAGTGGCGAATGATGAGTCGCTCCCGGTACCATATTCTAGTGCAGCGATGCAGACGCCAACCAAATTCCAAATCTCATACTCCAACGGCGAATGATGAGTCGCTCCTGGTACCATATTCCAATGCAGCGATGCAGACGCCAACCAAATTCCAAATCTCGTACCCCAACGGCGAATGATGAGTCGCTCCTAGTATCATATTCCAGTGCAGCGATGCAGACGCCAACAAAGTCCCAAAATTCTTCTGGCCCTTCGGTCTGGATCATACATCCTGCAAAACAATATACAATCCACGGGCGTAAAACAATCCCAATCTCTCCCAAGTCCTACCGGTGAGACCACATTCAAAGTCCCACCAAAAATAATAAAATAAAAAAATATAATACAAAAAAACGGTATGTCCATAAGCAAAACGGGCACGGATGAAAACCCGAAAGGGCTCCGTGAGTAAAAACAGCAGGACTGCCGGCGAGTTTGTGAAAACCCGAAAGGGCGCAAGTTCGTAAAAAAAGAAGAGATGAAATGCACTCGCAAGGTCCTCTCGACTTTGTGAGGAGAAAATTTCCGCGTGAGATCCTTACGACTCACAAAGGAGCAATACACTTAGGAGTCCCCACGACTCCTAAGGAGAAAATACACTTACGGGATCCTTACGACCCATAGGGAGAAAATGCTTTGTGAGACCCTTACGGCTTACGAAATTGAAAAGTCTTAGGTGATAGGGACCTAAAACCTGTCTCCTAAGCCATCGCTTCCTGATAAGCAAGCGCAAATGATGATTCGCTCCTGGTACCATATTCCAGTGTAGCGATACTGATGCCAAGCAAAAACCAATTCCCAAATCCTCTCGGGGCAAATGATGAGTTGCTCCTGGCATTATTCTAGTGCAACAAAGCTGATGCCAAACCAAAAAAAAATCCCTAATTCCTCTCATGGCAAATGATGATTCGCTTCTGGTACCATATTCCAGTATGGCGATGCTAATGCCAACCCAAATCAAACCAACAATCTCTGCGGCGGAATCATGCTTCATCCCAGAATATACCCCGTGTCGAAATCATGCTTCACCTCGGCGTATCTGCCTTCCCTGTCGGAATTATGCTTCGACTCGGAATCAACCAGCGACACTCCGTGCCGGGGACAAGTCGAACAGCGACACTCCGTGCCGGGAAAAATTCGATCAGCGACATTCCGTGCCAGGGATAAGTCGAACATCAGCGACACTTCGTGCCGAAGACAAGTCGAATAGCGACACTCCGTGCCGGGGAAAAGTCTAACATCAGCGACACTCCGTGCCGGGGACAAGTCGAACAGCGACACTCTGTGCCGGGGACAAGTCGAACAGCGACACTCCGTGCCGGGGAAAAGTCGACCAGCGACACTCCGTGCCGGGAAAAAGTCGATCAGCGACACTCCGTGCCGGGGACAATTCGAACATCAGCGACACTCCGAGCCGGGGACAAGTCGAACATCAGCGACACTCCGTGCCGGGGACAAGTCGAACAGCGACACTCCGTGCCGGGGACAGGTCAATCAGCGACACTCCGTGTCGGGGACAAGTCGAACAGCGACACTCCGTGTCGGGGACAAGTCGAACAGCGACACTCCGTGCCGGGGAAAAGTCGATCAACGACACTCCGTGCCGGGGAAAAGTCAAACATCAGCGACACTCCGTGCTGGGGACAAGTCGAACAACGACACTCCGTGCCGGGGATAAGTCGAATAGCGACACTTCGTGCCGGGGACAAGTCGAAAGCGACACTCCATGCCGGGGACAAGTCGAACAGCGACACTCCGTGCCGGGGAAAAGTCGACCAGCGACACTCCGTGCCGGGGAAAAGTCAATCAGCGACACTCCGTACCGGGGACAAGTCGACCAGCGACACTCCATGCCCGGGACAAGTCGATCAGCGACACTCCGTGCCGGGGACCAGTCGAACAGCGACACTCCGTGCCGGAAACAAGTCGACCAGCGACACTCCGTGACGGGGAAAAGTCGATCACCGACACTCTGCCTCGGGGAAACGTCAAGCAGACACTCCATGCCGGGGGCACGTCGACTACAGACACTACTTTCCAGGGACATGTCAATCAACAGACACTCCGCCTCGGGGAAACGTCGACCGGCGACACTCCATGCCGGGGGCACGTCTACCAAATCACTCTGGGCCAGAGAAACGTCTATCACAGACACTCCATCTCGGAGACGCGTCAAGCGTCGACCGTCCATGTCCTAAAAAGGGCAATGCGTCCCAAAAAGTGGGAACCAAAGCAAGTCGCCTCCACGCGAAAGAAGATCCATCAATTTCATGCACACGACTCACATGTGTGGTGTGCATTTATTGATGGGGGCACTTTGTTGAAGTCAAAATTTGCACCCGGTTGACCAAGTCAAAGTCAAGGTCAACCCCAAGCCAGGTAGGCCCAAGCCCAAGTAAGTGGGCCAATGCCCAGGTCGAGCCCGAACACGAAGCGTCCGGCCTTCCGCCATACCAAAATAAAACATCATGTAACAAATAATTTTGATGTAATTTTTGTGCATGAATGTATCCAAAATGGGCATAAAGCCAATTTTTTGTAAGCCCATGGCTTATGTGCAAAAAGAAATGGCACATGAGCCATGGGATGGGTAAAATGCCATTTTGTAAAGCCCAAGGGGCTATATGTAAATATGTAAGCCTATAAGAGGAAACATGATGAAAATATTTAACATACTTTTTCATTCCCCCAAAAATCTAGGGTTTGTGCCTCTTTCCCTTTTCTGAAGGTTCTAAATCTTCTTCCTTCTTTTGAATTAAATCAAGAGTTTTACTCTTCCTTTTCAAAAACTAAATCGTTTTTCACCACAAAACCCACAAAGGGGAGCTTAGATCTCCCATAAGATCTCAAAAGGAAGAGATTTTTAAAATCTCACATCTCTTCATCTTCAAGATCCTGCCAACAGAGGAGGAAGAAGGAGGCCCATCTCCGAAAACCCCATTTTTGGGAAGACCCAGGACTCAAAAGAAGAACCCATTTCATCAACTCCAAAACATCTTAGGAGTTTAACTCCACTCTAAATCCTATTTTGGGATTTTAAATCCTATTTCTGAGACTAAAAGCCCTCTTTTCCTCGCCGACGCCCAAGCGCCCGAGCGCTCGAGCGCCTAGCGCTTAAGATCCTAGCGCTCAAGCGCTCAAGATCCTAGTGCTCAAGCGCCCAGTGCCCACGTGTCGGACATGTGGTGTGCTAGTGCCTAAGCGCCCAGCGCCCACGTGTTGGACACGTGGTGCGCTTGCGCTTAAGCGCCCAGCGCCCACGTGTCGGACACGTGGTGCGCTAGCGCTTAAGCGCACAGTGCTCAATCGCCCAGCGCCCACGTGTCGGACACGTGGTGCGCCAGCGCTCAAGCGCCCAGCGCTCAAGCGCACAGCGCTTGCGTGCTAGGCACGTGAGGCGCTGGCCCCACGCATCCTTTGGATGCCCTTCCCCCTTTTATATGTGTGTATATATATATATGTATATATACATATACACACACATGCTCCACACTAAATATACCTCTCCCGTTAGAAAAAATTTCTAACGGGGCGCTGCCCCGCACTACGCAAGGGGGCTGCTAGCCTCCTTGACCCCCTGCCCGCTATCCGGGTAGCGGGGCCCCCGTAAAAACTCTGCGGGCCCCCCGATATATCCAAAACCCCTTCAAAACACAACACTGCACATTGAGTTCGCATGACAAGTTTAACCCGTTAATCGAAGGTTCCCTCGCTCCAAAGGCGAGGGGTAATTAACGACAGCTTAGTCCACGGCTGCTGGAGATTCGGATCCACACAATCAATAAACCCCAGCCTACCCTAGGCAGGGGGAATCTGTAATGCGCCTGATAAGCGTGCGCGTATTCCCATCTCAATTGGGTGACGAAAAACACCCTACACCCACGTGCATTACAGAGAACTGAGCTCTGAGGAAGAGAATTAAATTCTCAAGGCAAGAACAAGAAAGGAAGAAGATGAAAGAGTGGAGGCACTGCTGAAGAGACCCTTGCATTAATAGGATGTGACGGGAAACAGTTCATCTGCCCTCTTCCCTAGGCAAATCCAATGGCCACAAAGATGACAGCGTTGCACTCACGTGCAAACACGTGAGAACAACGTTGTGGGGGCATTTGTTCCCTCATAAAATACAAGGAAAAACCCTAATGGGGCATCACGTGCGCACACGTGATCGGGGGTCACGTGCCGACACGTGATGGCTTCCTGAGGGGTCTGAAATGATAAGAATTGAATCCTAATCAAATGGGGTCACGTGCCCGCACGTGATGGGCCTTTAAACCCACTGAAGTATAATAAAACAGCAAAAAAATCCCAATAGGGCATCACGTATTCACACGTGACCAAGGGTTACGTGCTGACACGTGATAAGTTCCTGAGTTCTTTAAAATAGCAGAATTAAATTCTGGTTAAATGCTTAAGAACCCATCACGTGCCACCACGTGATGGGGTCTTAAAAACCTCCGAGTTAAAGGAAAGAAAACCTTAAACAGGGCATCACGTGCCCACACATGACAGAGGGTCATGTGCCAACACGTGATGGATTCCTAAAGATCTCTAAACTAATAGAATTAAATTCTAATTAAATGGTCAATCAGTGGGGTCACGTGCTAACACGTGATAGGCTCTTAAACCTTATGAACTAATATAATTAAATTCTAATTAAAGGAAATCAAAATCCCTAATATTTCCCTAGATCTTTCCAAACAAAAAGATCGCGCTGTGTAAAGTGGAGCACCGTTGGATTAAAAATCCAATGATGATTAAAAATGACAAATTTATAGAAAGATTCTATACAAGGAAAGATTTTCCTAAAAAACTGCCAGGAACAACAAACAAAATATCTTTTGGATTAAAAATCCAATGGTGAATAAAATTAACTGAGCGATCTAAAAGATCATGTTGGTTACAAAATCAATCAAAATCTTTCAATAAAAGATTGACTAAACAAACTGATTCTTTTCTTTCTCCTATAAATAGGAGCCAAGAAGGGAAGAAAAAAAAGAGATGCAACAATAGAGAGGAAAAAAAGAGAATTTAATTCACCAGAGAGAAAAAAGAAGAGAATTTAATTCTCCAGAGAGAAAAAATGTCACTTGAGAAAAGAAAGAAATCCTAGGTGAGAGATCATCCTATAAGCTCCCACAAAAGGAAAAAAGAGAATTTAATTCTCAAACTAAGAGTTTAACTCTTCTGAATAAGAACTTAGTTCTTCCTTTAGTTGAAAGTCTGCAGAAGCAGATCTCCCCACAAGTTGAGAATTTATTTCTCAGCGGGGAGATTCTGCCATGCAGATCTAAAACCTAAAAGAAGACCTAAGTTCAGAGAATTATATTCTCCCACAAAGCACATAGGAATTTAATTCCTCCAACAAAATTAGGGTTTAACCCTATAAAAGAATTTAATTCTTCCAAATATATAGGAATTTAATTCCTCTACATAAAATCAGGTTTTAACCCTATAAAAGAATTTAATTCTTAAATAAGGGGCTTAAAACTCTCCATGCAAAAGCATCAAGTATCCAGTATGATCACATGTCAACACGTGACCATTCCCCTCAGAGATAAAAAAAGAGCGAACAAGATCAGGTCACGTGCTCACGCGTGACCCTTGAACAAACTCTTCAAAATAAGAAGAGCAGAACAGACTGTGGGCACCATCACGTGTCCGCACGTGATAATCATGGAAATTAAGTGTTTAACACTTACCTGCATATTCTGAGAGTAAAATAAAGAAAGTTTAGCCCAATTCTCAGGCCCCTCACGTAATCCCACGTGAGCGCTTCAATTTTAGTGTTTAACACTATTTTTGAGAGCCTCGTCCCTAGTGTTTAACACTATTTTAAATGTGTCACGTGGGAACACGTGATCGCCGAATGTACTTTAGTGTTTAACACTATATTTGAACCAGTCTTAGCCCAAATTGGCTAAGTCTTCCAGAGGCAAGACCCCCTTTTGACTGAACCTCAAAGTACACCCTTGTCTTCCAAGATTGATCATCTCATATGGCATATGAGTGCTCAACACTTAATAAAAGACAAAATATGGTCAGAAGCCAGACCCATGCTTAGCATTGCTAAATAATGGGAGGGCTGAGCCCAGACAAATGTTCAACAGTCCAAACAAAGGTCCAACATTTTAAACCTAATTGGACTTAACCCAAGTTGGCCATAAGTCCTCAATTCAGATTTAACTGAGCCCATGTGCTCATAATCTAATTAATTGATCTTAGTCCCAAATTGGACTACAGATTTCCTAATCAACATTGGTTCAAGGGTACATCTCTTTACTCCTTTGATATTTGTCGTTGTAATCCTTTAACGTCTTCAGAGAGGTGACGGGTCCCGATAACCAATCATTCCATGGACTGTGGGGTCCTTAAACTCATAGACTATGATGTCTTTAAACTTTATAGACTATGACATCTTTAAACTACGGACTATGGGGTCCTTAAGCCCATGGACTATGATGTCCTTAACCTTTAGATGTCTTTAAACTGGACCGAGATGTCCTTAAACTAATATTGGACCATAATGTCCTTACATTAAACTTGGACCACAATGTCCCTAAACTAAACAATATAACCCAAATGCTCTTTTGTCGGATCTAAACGATCCCGTTAAGTTGATCTTAGTCTGAAATTAGACTAACGTATCCTTAATATACGTTTAAGTTGATCTTAGTCTCAAATGAGACTAACTATCCTTAAACCCAACCTCAAACCCAAATCTAAGAAAATACGGATTTAGACTAATCCACGCCCTACGGGCGACAACATAAATTAGTCTCCGTATACAATCTACAGGAAACCAAAAACAAAACAAACACCCACGACACGAAGTGACCATCTGGAGAAGGAGAAAGTGGTTATCGCGATGCGGTAGCGTAATTAACTGCAGGGGCTTGCTCCTGCCGGGAAGAGCGTCTCCACAATCAAAAACCCTTCAACGAGAGGGAATCTGACGAAGTCTGCTATATCGGCCACATCTGTCTAAACCTTCGATACACGGTGTCATAAATCAACTTGGTATCTTCGGAGAGATGGACAGATAGCACCAAATAGCATCTTCCTTCGAAATTCAAGCAAGACGGACCTACGCGGTTCCGTCTCTGTTTTCGGTGGAGAACAGTCCATCTGCCAAATCTCATAGTTATGGAAGGCAGCAATGGGAAGTAGGATCCGAATGGATTTGAGCATAGCCTTTGGAAAAAAAGTTTCGTCAATAGTCCAATCCTAGTCTTTGACGAAAACCTTTTGCAACAAGTCTAGCCTTATAGGTTTCCACCTGCCCATCTACACCAATCATCCTTTTGTTGATCCATTTGCATCCAACGGGTTTTCAAAGTATAATAAATCTATATTTTCAAAAAAATGAAAAGATTAACAAATGCCAACAAAATACCATCAAGATACCAAAAATGATAAGTTTTTCAATAAAATACCATGAACTTTCCAAAGTTAAGTGTTTGTCACTAAAATACCTCACTACTTAAAATCCATGCTCATGACAACCCTAAATAATACTAATTACCCTCGAGGTTTACTTTTTAACTATATTAAAAATATTTTTCATAAAACCCCCTTGAGATATATAAAACAATATTTAAGGACTTTAGTAAATATAGGTTTAATCGGGATTAATTCTCTTGAGCCCCAGGAAGTCGGAAGTGAGTGCTTGCCTATTTAAGGTAGACAAATTAAAGGAGTTATCAATGGTAATTGTCTTGGAAAAAGACACAAATCCTGTCGTCCATGTGCAGCAGTTATCGATGACTCCCGAACCTAATTCAAGAGCTAAATTAGTACAAGTGTCTGACCCAATCTGAGTCTAATTCAAACCTGAATCCAAAATCAAACCCGAATACTTGATCATGAACATGAATATTTAAAATCAAACATCAATATCAAACATGTATATTTGACTTGACTTGACTAAACCATGGTTATAACTTGACTTGAGTAGTTGAATACTTGATTATATCCTGAACATGAATACTTGAACATTTTGTATCCATAATTTCAGCAAGACTTGTAAATATAATCTATCCAATACCTTACGCGGGGATAAAGGGGTAAATTGGTACGGAACGTATATCATGGCACGAGAGGTCACTTAAAAGAAACCTACATGAATCCACGTGTCGTTGTCCCATGGGTTATGACGGGGCTTATACTATATGTTACCATAGTCCACAGGATAAGATGGACTCCTTTCGTATACATGAATACCTTCTGTATCAGGCTACAAACAACCACATTAGAATAACCATCAATTACCAGTAATCAATCGAATACAACTTACCGTTTCATTTCACATTACTTGTTATATTCTCTTTCTTCTTTTGGGACTTACCGAGCATTAGTTCGCTGACGACATTCCTTTCTATTTCTTTCTTTGGAATGTTCGTCAGGAGAACCGGACTCTCAGGAGATCGAGCCTAGCCAAGAGGACTTGGATCAGGTTGCGGCACAACCTGACTTCTAGTTTCCTTGTACTTACTTTCCTGTATACCGTTATTTAGGCACTGCTTATTATCATTGTATCTTTTCATTTACAAACAGTTGTATGTAAAGATGAATGTAAATAAAGTTGTTGTTCTATTTTAATACTCTTGTCATTCTTGTACATTTTTATATATTGCTTAATTACGTTTAACATATTTATTTCTTAGTAAATACGTTGCGGCCTGCCACGTCACTGTTTCTGTCTACTGTGAAGTGTAGGGTTGTCTAGCACGACAGCAAGGTTTCGGGAGGCATCGTCCTTGCCAATTTCAAAAATTTATCGTTCTAGCTAACCCTAACCCTAGAATTGTTACTAGAAAATCCGACGAATTAAAAAACAAACAACTTTGCAACTAAAGTGAACAAGGAATACAACCTTCGTAGACCGGTCCTTCACTTCATTAGCTCCATGTAGTAGTCCCTTCGCCGCGATCATGAACTCCTGGACTCTAGAGAGGCTCCCATGAAGAAATGAACAAGCTTGTATCGAAGTTTTCGAGGCCGAAGATGATCTACGTCGAGAAGACACTAACCCAAGCTATCTCTTCACTAATTATGGAATTAGTGAAGCAAACACCCTATACTAAATGTTAAGTAGTAGAGGATGGTGAAGTAGGAAGGGGTTCACTTTTGATTTATTTTTCTCACACTAATTCTTCACTTAGAAAAAACTAGTGAGCTTTTTCTTTGATGAAGAAGAAGAAGAATGAACTCTTTGAGAGAGTGTATAGCAACCATGGGTGAGTTAAGCACATATGCTAACCCTTGTAGAGACATAACCATGGTTAGGATAATTGGTTGGGTTTATAAATATCTTAAGCAAAACAAAAATAGTAGACTATGTCAATGCATCCATAAGCTTCTACAAGCTTTGAGCCATGACAAAGTCCAACTCATTTTTGAATAACTTTAAATAAATAAAACCTTAGATAATCCTTAGCATGGTGTAAGTCACACACATACCCAAACTGCATGTATCATCAAGCATGACACAAAATCATGTACACAAATATATATCACATATATACTTATGCACAAAGTGAGAAAAAAAAATCATAAGTGAGCAAGTATTAGTTAATGTAACTTAATATATTAAATATATAATTATACATTAAATTATTAAATCAACACTTGATTTAATAATCCGGCTATATCTCATATAACTGACTAATATCAAATGTAACAACTTATCGAATCAACACTTGATCTGATAACCCGGTTATATCTCATATAACCGACCTATGTCACATATCGCGAGAATAGAATACGGTATTACATATCATATTAATCTTGGTCCCGCACATATCACATATGTGCTCCTACTCCGTTTCGCTTGAGCCAGGAAACCTCTGTGTAGGACTCTAAAGACTCGTCAATACGCCGGCGGTAGGTGATGATCATATCAAACACCCACAAGCCGTAAGCGGTCTGCTAAACGTAACGGCCACCCGGGTATTGAGCGATCATAAGATCAACAAGCAAGCCTGCTCATACTCCTGTGAATCCAATCAGTAACACTACCGTACAGTCTGATCTTCGTCTGATATGTCGCATATCTCGTCTAGGGGTGTTAAACGTCAGACCCTAGTAACTCGATAAGTCGTGCCAATGTGAGGCTCGTAACGGGTCGAGAAACTAATGATAACACTTACCAGTATATCTCTGAAGCAGCCCTAGCCAGGGACTTCCTGTTATAGCCAATCAAGCACAGCGCAACATCATCCCCCAATACCGAGAGAGACGAAGCCCCTCCTATCGCTCATTGCCTCCATGTGACTCGAGACTGTACCTAAAAGCCACCGTTTTGCACGTTCTCTTGAACGTGGTAAGGTGGAAATCAAAGCACAGTGGGAATCACACAAGACCCTATGACGATCTCGGGTCTACAGACTAACCTGTACCAGTGTCACCAGAGAACTGCCATCTGACGTGAGGCATAATACCATCTAGGAGTTCTCGGCGAGTCCGTTCAGTGTACCCAGGCTCTACTGAGCACCCGTATACTATCTCTGATGTCAAACACCAATGGATATAGGATCATCCATCGTCCATCTATATGGGTCGAGAAGCTATACGCTAGTCTACTCTGGTATATCGATGCCCTGTCTCGATACACCCACGACTAGGAACATTTGAAGGATGTACTTACCGACTACTCGGTCCCCACTAGTGTGATCTTCATCATAATCCTGGTAGTCAAGTACTCATCCTAAGGGCTTTATCAATATGTAATAGAGAGACAATAAGTGTACATGTTAAGATAAAGAGCAACCAGATAGCATACTATCATGTCGAGCAAGAAAGTCATCCCTATATATGTCCAAGCATCCACTACAATATACATCGTATGTACAGTAATGGCCTATAGGGCATACATATACCTAACAGGAAGCGGGGCGTGACAGGTTTTGTTGGCGGCCCATGCAGGTCAGTTTTGCATGATGTCTTAAGAAATATATTATAAGAATTATAAGAATCAGCAACTATACATTCCTTACATTTCTAATTTCTTGAATCTATCATAACCATTCCTTTTCTATCAAGGTCATGGATTCTCCCAACAACACCAGCACGAACGTCAATAGCAACACTCCACCACCTACTCTACCACCACCATCTACCGTTGCATCTCCAATCAACGAGCAAACAATACTGTTTGAGGCTATCAAGAGCCTTCTGGAGGGTCAGCAGCAGCAAACTGCTATCCTCATGCACCGCTCCGAAGCTGAGGAATCCGGAGTCAAGCAATTCTGGGCACTGCACCTAAAACATTTCTCGGGAAAGAGAGCCCACTGGAGGCGGAAGAATGGGCTCAATCAATTGAAAATGATCTGGCAGCAGCTCAAGTGCCAGATATTGCCTGGGTGGGAGTTGCTAAGCTGCAACTGACAGACAACGCCAGAATCTGGTGGAAGGCTGAAGAAAGCCGTCTCACCCAACTTATCGAGCGGAAGACATTTCACGATATGTTCGAAGCAAAGTACTTCCCTGAGACTGCCCATTTCGACATAGAGTAGCAGTTCATTCATCTACAACAAGGCTCGATGTGGGTTAAGTCTATGGATGAATACGATACTGAGTTTACCATGCTTAGCAGGTAAGATATCGTCTCAAATTCAAATTCCTGATTTCACTCATTACACTGCTAACACAAGGTCATAACAGGTTCACTGCACATCTGATTCCTACTGCTGAGATCCGGGCACGACAATTTCAGTAAGGGTTAGACCCGAAAATCTAAGCTGCACTCTCTACAGGGGATTTCCCAACCCATGAACTTGCTTTGAAGGCTGCCCGACGCTATGAGGTAGTTGTGAAGAAGAAGAAGGGCAGACCACAGACTGCAAGTGTGAAATGCCCTGCCACACAGATGTCAGGAGGAGCCTCTTTTAGGCCAAATTTTGCACCCAGGAGACTGGAAGGAACATTTAACCGGCCCAGTCCAGACTTTTGCTTCTACTGCAAAAGAACGGGACACCTGGCGATGGACTGCAGGTGTGCAAATGGTCTGTATTTGATTTGTGGCACATCCACTCACGTGATAGGAGTATTTCCATATCGTTTCAACATAGCTCCGGCACTCAGACCCGCAATCACAGTTCCACAGTGGCCAGCTATCCAAGCACCTGCACCCCGTTTAGCTCTCCCTGCACCAGCTCCACATGGACCTCTTGCACAGCCTCATCGTCAATTCCATCAGGCATAAAGAAACATACCTCAAGGGCAGAGAAACATGCCCCAAGGACAGAGAAATGTGCCTCCAGTAAGGAGGAATGTACCTCGACGTCAGGTTTTCACAATTACGATCGAGGAAGCCGAAGCCACAGGCCAAGTCATCACTGGTAACTTCCCAATCCTTTCAATTTGTCAATCTTTGTTTATCACTATACTTTTCCTATATCTAAATCCAAACACAAACAACTTAGGTACAATCTTAGTATCCTCCCTACCTGCTCTAGCACTCTTCGACACTGGAGCATCACATTGTTTATGTCACAACGGTTCGTTCGAACTCATGCGATTCCAGTTAAACCGCTCGTATCCAGCTGGAATGTTAGTTCAGGGAACGACGTTCTAAAAGCAACTTTAGGATACGATCTGTGTCCAGTGGCTGTCTGCTGTAGAGAATTTTATGTGGACTTCAAGGTGCTGGACATACCGAACTTCGACGTAGTCTTGAGAATGGACTGGTTAGGAACTTTCTTCGCTACCATCGACTGTCGCTAAAGGAGGGTAGTGTTCGAAATATCAGATCATCCAGTGTTCTATTTCAAGAGTGAAGATCATACCTTGGAACTTAGCATCTGCAAAGCAAAACCAAGGAAGGCATTGGTTGCAGCATTGCAAGCGGAAGAATCGAAGCCAGAGGTAGTTCGAGAGTTCAAGGATGTATTCCCGGAAGATATATCAGGTTTGCCTCCCGATCGAGCTCTTAAATTCAGCATCGATTTACAACCTGGTGCGCAACCGGTAATCAAAGCTCCGTACCGGTTAAGTCCAGAAGGATTGAAGGAAATCCGCATTCAGTTGGACGAACTCCTGAAGAAAGGTTGGATTCATCCCAGTACTTCAAGTTGAGGATCTCCGATATTACTGGTGAAGAAGAAAGAAGGTTCTTACAGGATGTGTGTAGATTATCGATCTCTTAACGAAGTGACAATTAAGAACAAGTATCCACTACCGCGCATCGATGATCTTTTCGATCAGCTAAGTGGGTCTTGTGTATTTTTGAAGTTAGGTCTTCATTCGGGTTATCATCAGGTGAAAGTAAAAGAGTCCACCATTCCGAAGACGGCATTTAGGACTCGATATAGTCATTATGAGTATCTTGTAATGCTATTTAGAGTGACCAATGCACCTTCCATATTTATGAACCCGATGAACTAAGTTTTCTGAGAGTACTTAGACAGGTTCGTTGTCATCTTCACCGACGACATCCTGGTGTATTCAAAGAATTTTAAAGAACACACCGAGCATTTACGGATTGTCCTGGAGACATTGCGACAACATCAGCTCTACGCCAAGTACAACAAGTGTGAATTTTGGCTAGATCAAGTCAGATTTCTCGGACATATCGTTTCAGGCGAAGGAATCTCAGTAAATCCAGCTAAGATGTCAACTGTCAGCGAGTGGCCGACACCAAAGACGATAAAAGATATACAAAGTTTCTTGGAATTAGCATGAAACTACCGACGATTCATTGAAGGCTTCTCAAAAATTGCAGCACCCCTGACCAAGCTTACACGTAAAGATGAAGCATTCGTGTGGTCAGAAGCATGTGAAAAATCTTTTGTAGAACTCAAGTCAAGATTAACTACTGCTCTTATTCTTGTAATACCGGATCAATCTGGAGGTTTTGTTGTGTATTGTAATGCGTCTGGTAAAGAATTAGGATGTGTTCTACACCAGCATGAAAAAATTGTGGCTTTTGCATCAAGACAGCTAAAGGTACATGAGTGCAACTATCCAACACATGATCTGGAGTTGGCATCCGTGATATTCGCACTTAAGATTTGGCGCCACTATCTTCTGGGAGAACTAGTGGATATATATACCGACCATAAGAGTCTAAAGTATGTATTTATTCAGAAGGAATTAAACATGCGGCAAAGAAGATGGCTAGAACTCATGGCAGACTTCGACAACAACCTACATTATCATCCTGGGAAGGTGAACGTAGTTCCTGATGCACTTAGCCGCCAACCATTAGCATTGAATCTCACCGCTCAGTGAAAGCTACAACAGGAATTGCACGTATTGGCTATCGAAGTAGTTATGCCAGGTAACGCTTCGTATTTGATGAACTTACAAGTCCAGTCCACTCTTTTCAATCAGATTAAGGCAGCTCAAGCAAATGATGCCAAGCTACAAAAGATCCGAGAACAAATAGAAAGTGGACTTCGAAATGACTTCATCATCCATGAAGACAGATCCTTGAGATATGAAAGTCGATTACGTGTACCTATCGGCCCAGCTTGAGAAGAAGTGATGAAAGAAACTCACAACTCTCCTTATTCTGTACACCCCGGTGGTACAAAAATGTAAAAGGATCTACAGAAACATTACTGGTGGCATGGAATGATGCACGAAGTAGCTAGAAGCGTAGCCAAGTATCTGGTGTGTCAGTAAGTGAAGGCTGAACATCACAGAACTGCTAGTTTACTTCAGCCGTTACCAATCCCAGAATGGAAATGGCAGCACATTACCATGGACTTCATGATTGCCCTTCCTCGTAGCACGAAGGGTAACGACGCGGTATAGGTTATTGTGGATCGACTCACCAAGTCGGCTCACTTTATTCCATTTCAAGTTGACCAATCTACCGAGACGTTAGCAATGAAGTACATGGAGGTAAGCATAAATCTCAAGTAAGATTTAAACCTTTAAGATGTACCATATTTTGATACCCATGAAACTCATGTAGAAGATCGTGAGATTACATGGAGTACCTGTTTGCATCGTCTCCGATCATGATACCAGATTCTGATCCCAGTTTTGACAGAGTCTGCAAGCTAGCCTGGGAACGAGTCTAAATTTCAGCATGTTTATTATCCACAAACGGATGGACAGTCCGAGCGAACAATTCAAATTCTAGAAGACATGCTAAGAGATTATATGTTAGACTTCGGAGGTTTGTGGGAAGATCACCCACACCTTGTGGAGTTTTCATACAACAAAAGCTATCAGGCAAGCATTGGAATGACACCATTCGCAGCACTCTACAGACGGAAGTGTCGTTCACCACTAAGTTGGGACAACATCGGAGATCATGAACTCTTTGGACCAGAGATGATCGTGGCAACTGTGGATATAGTTCGCACGATCAGGGAAAGAATGCGCATAGCCCAAGACCGACAAAAGCATTGGGCATATGCTAAGCGGCGACATCTAGAGTTCTAATCTGGCGACCATGTTTTCCTAAAGCTATCTCAAAACCGAAGAGTTGTCCGCTTTGGCAAGAGGGGTAAGTTAAGTTCAAGATATATAGGACCGTTCAACATACTCGAAAGAGTTAGAGAAGTGGCATACCGTTTAGCACTACCACCATCATTAGAAGGAGTGCACAACGTATTCCACATATCCCAGCTACGAAGATATGTGAGCGACCCCAGCTATATACTTGATCACTCCGAGCTCAAAGTACAGACTGATTTAACCTGCAAGCAATAACCCGTTGAGATCCTGGACCGAAATGTGAAGACACCGCGGAACAAGAAAGTAAACTTGGTCCGAGTTATATGGAGAAAGGAGTCTCCAGGAGAATCAACATGGGAACGAGAAGAAGACATGCGTGCAAAATACCCTTACTTATTTGAAAATTAGTCCTTATGTAAATGTAAATTTCTAGGACGAAATTTTTTTAAGGAAGGTAGAATGTAACGACTCTAAAATCTTGTACGGAAATTTTAGTGTTAATATACAAGAAATGAGTTTTACCGCCTGAGTTTAAGTTAAAAGTTACTTTTGTTAAATAACAGCAAGAAGCCACTTGTAGCTCACTGTTAAAGCCTTTGCACTGCTGTGACGTATCCTCTGTGTTCGATTCCCATCAGACACATTATTTTTTTCTGATTTTTTTTAACTTTTTGGAAGCCCAAAAGATTTCACGTGCAATATACAGGGAAATAAAAAGTTCAGAA
The DNA here is from genome assembly GCA_030015575.1 of Agapanthus africanus. NCBI lineage: Eukaryota > Viridiplantae > Streptophyta > Magnoliopsida > Asparagales > Amaryllidaceae > Agapanthus > Agapanthus africanus. The sequence continues at coordinate 854,526,942 of JASDDO010000024.1, forward strand.
AAATCAAACATGTTGAAATGGAGTAAACAGGGATTTGATCAAGTGACACGAATCTCGAGGCAATTGCCTCGAGATCAACCGATCGAACTTGATGGAAAACCGGCGGGGACGGGTGGATGAAGCCAAAATGTCCCCGTGCTCTGCACACTTGTCTTTTCACCTACCCCTAACTCTTCTACACTGTTTGATTTCTTTGCAATCAAACAGAGACATTTCAACTCACAATTTATCACAATTTTAATACTTTTAATCCAAATTTTTAATTCCCAAACCCTAATTCTCCACTATAAATACCACCCTCTACCTTGGCTCAGCACCATTCTGAAAATTTTAGCCAAAACTCTCTAAAAAGTTCCTAGTGCAAGTGAAGTAAAGAGAAGTTAGCAAATATGTTGGTTCCAGTGAAGATCGAAGACAATTCCGGCGCTCTCACGACGCCATGAAGCTCATCCCCTATTCTTCAACTTCTCTTTAAGTTTTCTAAACAGTAATTCCCTCCCAATCTTTCTTTCTCTTTATTGAAATTCCATTTTAAAACTTATATCGATAAGTAGAGTTAATACCGATATTCTTTTCCTAAACCCTAGAAACTCATTCTCTTTTGTTCCTTGATCAACCAAGTTTTTACACAATACTTGTAACCTTAAACTCTAATGTTTAAAATCAAATTTCATCAAAATTCTCATGTGAAACAGCAATAGTAGAACTTTTTCATTAAAATACCTTGAACTTTATAAACACCTCTTTTAGTATTTTAAAAAAAATACCTTTAGGGAAACCTCATGGAGTAATGACCTACCCTACACACACACTTGGTTTCATAGCACGATACTTATTGTATGTATTTTCATTTCGAAGAATAATATTACAATAAAATACCATATAATTTAAAAACCGGATTTCTTTTAAAGCAGTATTTCATATCCTTTGCAATTACGCATGTACAACTCTCTTAGGAGACCCGCTAACGGATGGTGCGGTTTATCGCACATCATTAGGCTAGTAGAACGAGATGCAAACCTCCTCACGGAGCATTCGATCTCGAAAGGATTTAAATACGGTTTTTAAGAAATACGAATTTTCTAAATAAAATAAAATTATTTTTAAAATTAAAATTATATAAAATTATAAATTCTTATTTTTAAAATATAATAAATCAATATTTTTCAAAAAATGTAAAGATTAACAAACGACAATAAAATACCATCAAGATACAAAAAAGGATAAGTTTTTCAATAAAATACCATGAACTTTCCAAAGTTAAGTACTTATCACTAAAATACCCCAATAGTTAAATCCATGCTCATGACAACCCTAAATAATACTAATTACCCTCGAGGTTTACTTTTTAACTATATTAAAAATATTTTTCATAAAACCCCTTCGAGATATATAAAACAATATTTAAGGATTTTAGTAAATATAGGTTTATGCGGGATCAATTCTCTTGAGCCCCAGGGAGCCGGAGAAAGTAAGTGCTTGCCTATTTAAGGTAGACAACTTAAAGGAGTTATCAATGATAATTGTCTTAGAAAAATACATAAATCCTGACGTCCATGTGCAGTAGTTACCGATGACTCCCGAACCTAATTCAAGAGCTAAATCAGTACAAGTGTCTTACTCGGTCTGAGACTAATTCAAACCTGAATCCAAAATCAAACCCGAATACATGATCATGAACATGAATATTTAAAATCAAACATCAATATCAAACATGTATACTTGACTTGACTTGACTTGATCGAATCATGGTTATAACTTGACTTGACTACTTGAATACTTGATTACATCCTGAACATGAATAATTGAACATTTTGTATCCATGGTTTTGGAAAGACTTGTAAATATAATCTATCCAATACCTTACGCGAGGATAAAGGGGTAGATTGGTACGGAACATATATCGTGGCACGAGAGGTCACTTAAAAGATATCTACACGAATTCACGTGTCATTGTCCCGTGGGTTATGACGAGACCTTGTACTACATGTTACCATAGTCCACGAGATAAGATGGACTCCTCTCGTATACATGAATACCTTCTGTATCAAGCTACAAACAACTACGTTAGAATAACCATCATTTACCAGTAATCAATCGTATACAACTTACCTGTTCATTTCACATTACTTGTTATATTCTCTTTCTTCTTTTGGGACTTACCGAGTGTTAGTTTGTCGACGACATTCCTTTCTATTTCTTTCTTTGGAATGTTCGTCAGGAGGACCGGACTCTCAAGAGATCGAGCCCAGCCAGGAGGACTTGGATCAGCTTGCGGCACAGCCTAACTTCTAGTTTCCTTGTACTTGCTTTCCTGTATGCCATTGTTTAGGCACTGCTTGTTATTATTGTATTTTTTTATTTACAAACAGTTGTATGTAAAAATGAATGTAAATAAAGTTGTTGTTCTATTTTAATACTCTTTTCATTCTTGTACATTTTTATATATTGCTTAATTACGCTTAACGTATTTATTTCTTAGTAAATACGTTGTGGCCTGCCACATCACCGTTTCCGTCTACTGGAAAGTGGGGCGTGTCAATGTGCAAGTTCCTAAATCGATTTGTAAATTAAAGCAGGCATCACGGAGATGGAACACCTATTTTGATAAGAGAGTCAAGGAATTTGACTTTATCAAAAATATAGATGAGCCTTATATTTACAAGAAGATTGTAGGGAAAACTGTGGTATTTCTCATATTGTGTGTAGATGACATTATTCTAATAGAAAATAATATTCCTATGCTACAGTCGGTCAAGCTGTTCTTGTCTTAGAAGTTCTTCATGAAGGACCTGGGTGATGCCTCCTACATTCTGGAGATCAAGATCTATTGTGATAGATCTAAGAGAATGTTGGGACTTTCACAGTTCAGGTATATTGACACCATACTAAAGAGCTTTAGTATGGAAGATTCTAAGCACGGTAATTTACCGCTTTGTCACGGAATCACCCTCTCAAAAGAGATGTCTCCCAAGACTGATGAAGAGAGGGCTCGCATGAGCATTATACCCTATGCTTCAGCAGTAGGATCTATAATGTATGCGATGTTATGTACCAGACCAGATATACTTTACGGACTTAGTGTAGTAAGCAGGTATTAGTCAAACCCTGGGGGGAAGCAATGGATAGCTGTTAAAAATATTCTTAAGTATCTGAGAAAGACTAAAGAGATATTTCTGATTTACGGTAACGGGGACTTCAAGATGGAGGCTTTTACTGATTGAAGCTTCTAAAGTGACAAGGATGACAGTAAGTCTTTCTCAGGTTATGTGTTTACCCTCAATAGAGGGGTGGTCTGTTTGAAGAATTCCAAACAAGACACCTAATTGTTAAGGATTTGCGTGTCATACTCAGTTTTAAAGATACGACAATCAAGACGGTATCGCGTGTAGTGAGCCGAGATGAGTACAAGTCATCCGTGGGGAGATGGTAGGTTTTTAGGCTTGTATTAACGAGTTAAATCTGAAAAGTTCGAGTTGGTTGTTATTCTAAGTGTTGCGAAAAATATGTTCAAAAGAGAAGGACTTTTTAGGGGAAGGTTTATGTTAGTTTGAGATAGGATAATGTTTACCATTTCCTTATGAACCTCACTTGATATTGATGCTAAGGTAATCGGCAATAACATGGATTAGGGCACTTAAGTACGGTATTTGCGATTGGACGCTAAATCCGTACTTATCGGCCCTTTTCCTTTCGTTCTTGTCTCTTAACCCTCGTCTCCGGCATACCACACGCAGTCGGTCATAATTAGGAATCATCGCTATCGTGGTAAGATAAGGTGTGTAACGGAGCGGATTGCGAGTCGTTTGATCGGAGTTCAAATTACAAGTGTTGGTTTAAAGAAAATGGTAAATCACTTCTCCAAATCAAACTTATCCTCTCCTACCCTTAATAAGTGAAGGGTACTACTTAACAAATGAAGGTACTCACACATGGTCATAAAAATAAAGAAAACACAAAATAGAAGAGGGATCACAGAAACCATAGCAAGAAAAGAAAATGAGTTAAGAGTTGTACTGAGAACCAAATGTGTAAGCAAGAGTAGCCAAGTGAGTCTTGTTATGTTCAATCACATAAATCCCAATACCTCAATCTAAACTTACAAGCCCACTAAAAAGGTTGCAAGATGAGAGAGAAGTAAGGGATTCAATATCTAAGTTCTAAGTGTCATAAAACATACAACTTGAAGCTTGAATGGAAACTTTTATTAAATTGCAAGAAACGATACAAATTATTAAATTCAAGAACCTAAATCTTAAGCTTGTAAGTTCAACAAAGAAATTATAAGGTCAAGAACTGAAGATTACCAAATACAAATTACAAATAACATCTAAAATGAAGAATGTGGTCTAAAACTTGGATCCTTGCCTCTTCTTCTGATATGGTATTTATAGGAAAATTTACAGAAAAATCAAACAATACAAGTGGACTTATGAGACAACATGGGGTCCACAAAAGAAGCACGAGAGCAATTGGAGACTTTTGGGCCGCTGGTTATTGAATTAGGGTGGGTTTTTGGCGGCTTGAGGGTCCTATATTCCTTGTGTTGTTTTCTCACATCATTATCATCTCACTAGATTTGTTTGATTTATCTAAATATATCGTGGTTGAACTCTGGGAGATTTGGAGGGAAAGATTGAACTTAATCAACTCAAAAGTAAACATCAAATTATATCTTTACAAGCATTTAACACTCCCAAATCAACTTGCTATACCAAATCATAGTTGTCCACTTGTGCTCAGACTTGCAAAACTTGTATCATGTTGGACCATTCTTGATAAAAATGTTGTGCATTTGACTTGTTTGTAAAAACTCCTTGAATTTTGATCGGTTTTCCGTTCCGGTTGCAGTATCGGCTCACAAATATCGTATCCATGTATTTTGAGCGTGTTTACAGTGTCTTGTCATAAATACATATATCTTATACTTATTGAGCAGACACGGGATAATAATACCGATATTCACAAAAATGATAACGAATGAGCGGTGTTAAAATGCAATTTTTTTGTGATGAACAAATACCCCCAAACTTATCTTTTTCTCATCCTGCACAAAACAAAAATCTTAACCTCACTTTCACAGGGAACGCGATTGTACTGAGCCCGTGCAACAAGCCGTTAAACCTCTAGCTTACCCTGAAGGAGGAGTTTTATCTCCTGAGGGTTTTCAGCGGATTACACCTATAAAATCCCATCAAGCTAGTTTCCTAAAATCACGGTCGATTCTAACCCTAAGGTACAGTATCCAAGCTAGAAATTCTATCGCCCTAAGTTAGAAACATCGAACCCTAATATTTCACATCTCACTTCTTATTTAATTTAAGATTCTATATGTGTTTATGTGTGTGTGTGCAAATAACGTCGTTGCGTTTCAAAAACTTCGATTAGAGTCATTATGTCACAAAATACGGACCGAATAAAACTGTAAAAGGATCACATGAGTTTGTAAAGAGCTTAGGCTTTTCTCAAGTTTCATTCTCCAGCTAAGTTTCAAATTCAAAATTTCTATCATTTTTAACAGAGAACCGAGCAATATTCTTCACTCCACATTTTATTTGTTTTTGTTCTTACACACCTTCATGAACATGCAATAGTTTTTATCATCATGTAGAACCTTCATATCTCTGTTAAAAATATTTTTTATAAATGTCGTCTTTAGCCAAGATTATTCTCATATAAAGAACTATGAGGAATTTTAGCTCGGAGAGAACACTTGCTTGATTTTGTTTAAATCGGACTTTCTAGATTTTTTAGTGAGTTTTAGGCCAATGCACCCAAACCTGTTGGTTTTAGAGCTTTATGTTTAGAAATAGCCTAGTGGACTTAATTGCCCAAGTCACCTAGGCCCTAAAACAAAGACTCATTTTAGCGTGAAAATCCTAACAATTCAATGCGAACGAAAATATAGCCAGTTTTTCATTTTTTTTTAAGATAAAAAACGTATTTATATTAGATCGGGTGTGTAATCACTCCAATCAAGTTTCAGATGGGTTATTTTTCAGACTTAGGTTCCATTAAAACTTCTATAATATTCTTTCATATCCGCTTCACTTATTAAACTATTCTTGATATTACTTATCTCAGTAAAACCTGTTTGATCCTAAGGAAGTTTATCAATTTTTTAAAGTTTTAAGACATATCAAACTTATCATCTAATTTTCAAAACTCAAGACACGTGTAGTGTAATGCAAAGATATATATCAGCCACAGTTAAACTCAAAGGAGGGTTATCTTTCGGGTTTTCAATTCCTAAAAATAGGATTTAGTTGTTCTTATATTATCAAACTAAACCATCACAATTATGAATCTAAGCTTTCCCACTAACTAACTTGACGACAAATTTTTTCTGTTTTGAAAATTTTCAATTTTATGGGTTTTTAGATTTTCGTATATACAAAAAGAGAAGCAAATTGTAACAACTAATATTTTTTGGATTTTTCAATTATTCTGAGTTTTTCAAATTTTTGGATACAATGAGCGGAATACAATACAAAAGCAAACGTGCAATGCGCCTACATGTAAAATAAAAAGAAAAATACATGAAATGAAATAGGGAAATACAGGAAATATGCAAATGCAACACTATATGATATATATATGAATATACCCCCTCACCCCCAAACTGAAATGGACGATGTCTTCATCGTTTCCTGGCCTTTCCTTTGCCCTTTCATTGCCTGCTTCCACTGGTCTCATCCTGATTTCCAAGTAGTTGGCTCAAATGCTGCTTTATCTCCTTGTTTTGTCGTATTAGCGTCTTGATTCCGCATATCTCTATTTGGTTCAAATCATTCGGATCCGCCGGTATGTCTTCATTCCGGTAAATCTTGGAAGACGTTCGAGGTGTCGCGTGCTCGTTCGGGTCAGTAGGTGACCAAATCTGCTGCTCGCATCGTGTGTCAGTGTAGCCCTGCGAAATCCTCTCTACTTCAAATGGTAATGTGTCATACATGGAAGCGTAGTCAGCGTAATCATCCTCATCCATGTAGTAATGGCATATCTGTATGATAAGGACCCGAAGTAGAAGTTTACGTCCCGCTACCCCTTCCATGATCATGGTGAACAACATGTTCACAATGTAGAATTGGTAATTTTTCATCATTAGGCAGTGAACAACATGTTCACAATGCAGAATTGGTAATTTTTCGTCATTAGGCAGTGAACAACATGTTCTGCAATCACCGGGAAAGAAGAAACTCGGCTGTGCCCCTTGATGTTACGTTACACCCACGGCAAACAGCGTATACATTCCAATACATCTGTTGGGCGTTCAACCCATTATCTTTCTATTCATATCTCGATCCTACGATCGTCCTATACTCAGCGAGCTCAAAAGTCTACTGAAATCCCGGTCATGTCGGGATGTTTCTGACATTAGAGATCGTCTCTTGTGAGAACACACGCTTCCTCCCACAAAAATGAAATCGAACTCTCTCCTGAAATGGCCCACCCTCTCTTAATGAATCATAAAATTCTTCGAACAACTCTTGAATTGCACACATTTCTTCATCTCCATACAACAAATACTCCCACCCCATTTGATAAATTGCATCTTAAAAATAACTCTCATAGATCTCATGGGTGAACACACTTACGAAATTTTTCTCACAATCAAAAGGAGCCATGGCAGCGATGTCGAAAAATTTGCAGAGATTTCAAAAAGTATAAGAGTGGAGAGAAGAAGAGATCTTACGGAGGGAAAAAATTAGAGTCAATTAGGGAAATTTGGACCGGCGGCAGCGGCGATCTTGATAAATCCGGCAGTCGGATCTTGGAGTTGGGGGATAGGGTTTCGTCGCAGCGTTGGGGAAGATGGGAGAGGAAGAAAAAATTTGTTTGATTTTGGAATAGGGCTCGGGTCATTGGGGATGGGTATTAATAGGTATCTTTACAAAAAATACCCCCTCACAAAAAGTTGTGCAAAAAGTTATCTTTACAATAAATTTATAAGAAGGACCCTATTTAAGAAAAATTGAAAAGTAAAGCGTGTGAAGAAGGGTTGGGGATGAGATCAAGTAGTGTAATGAGACTCATCTAAGAACATGAGCTCCCTTAGTTGCGCTGGCAGTTCAAAAATTTCCGGCTTATTTATTTATTCTTTTTCTTTTTTTCTTTTTTTGAAAGGGAATTTCACCAGACAAGAAATTTCCCCAAAAAAAAGAGAAAATGAATATTCGAAAGACAAAAATGAATAAGAAATCAGTATATGCATACCCCAACACTTTATTTGAAACAATATTTCCACTATTTATGGATGGAAAAGCAAAGTGTGAAGGATAGACAAAGAAACATTACTCGTGATAAATCGACCCCTGAAGCAACAGGAGCTCCTCCGATGGTTTAACGGTAAAGAAAAGTTTTAATCTATGTTCGTTCACGTTGAATTGTGAACCATCCTTTGGATTTTCCAAATCCACCACCCCGTATGGGTATACACACCGCACCTAAAAAGGTTCCGTCCAGCGAGATCGTAGCTTACTAGGATGGAAATGGAGTCTGGTATCATAAAAAAACCTGTTGTCCAGGCGTAAATTTTTTGCGCATAAGGTGTTTATCGTGAAACGCCTTCGTTCGATTCTTTACGACAATCACATTTTCATAAGCTTCATCCCGAAACTCTTCCAATTCATTTAATTGCATCTTCCGAAAGCTGCTCTCTTGGTCAAGATAGAAGTCCAACTCCTTTATCGCCCACATTGGGCGATATTCGATCTCGATGGGGAGATGACAAGCCTTTCGAAATATAAGCTGATAAGGAGACATGCCAAGATCCGTCTTATAATTAGTTCAAAATGTCAAAAGGGCATCAGTTAATTTCAAAAACCAATCCTTACGGTTCTTTGAAACTGTTTTCTCCAGTATCTTCTTGATTTTCCGATTAAAAACTTCGGCTTGCCCTCTCGTTTGGGGATGATAGGATGTTGATAGCCTGTGGTTGATAGCGTATTTCTACATCAAGGCCTCAAAAGATCGATTGCAGAAATGTGTCTCATAGTCGCTAATGATTGCGTAGGGGTGCCCAAACCGGGAAAAAATATTTTCTTTGAGAAATTTAAAGACAACCTTGTTATCGCTATTCCGGCTTGGTATCGTCTTGACCCATTTTGAGATATAATCAATGGCTGACAGAATGTATAAGTTCCCAAAAGAGTTGGGAAACGGGCTCATGAAGTTTATCCCCTAAACACCAAACATCTCAACAACCAAAATTAGTTGGAGCGGCATTTCATTCATTTTCTAGATCTGGCCTAAGTGTTGACACTAGGAGCAAGTTTTGCAACGTTCGTGTGCATTTCTGAATAGCGTCAGTTAGTAAAAGACGCATTGTAGGAATTTTTCTGCAGCTTTCCTAGAGCTAAAGTGTCCGCCACATGCGTGTCATGGCAAAAAGACAAGATACTCTTGAAGTCAGTGTTCGGGATGCACCGATGGATGATTTGGTCAGGAGAATATTTAAACAGGTAGGGTTCATCCCAGTAAAAGTGTTTCACTTGGGAGAGAAATCGGTATTTGTCCTGACTTGACCATTCGCTAGGTACAAGTCCAGTTGCCAAATAGTTCATAATATCTGTGAACCATGGTTCGCAAGATACGGTCAAGAGATGCTCGTCGGGAAAAGAATCATTAATAGGCAGTGGAAACGTCAGCGAAGAAGGAAGTCGAGAAAGATGGTTGGCAACTACGTTTTCACATCCTTTATTTTCCTTAATGATGAGGTCAAATTCTTACAGTAAGAGGATCCAACGTATTAAATGAGACTTAGCATCCCTTTTTTCGAAAAGATGCATCAAGGCGAAATGATCCGTGTAGACGACGACCGGAGAACCAATGAGATAGGGCATGAATTTTTCTAAAGCGAATACAACAACTAAGAACTCTTTCTCGGTTGTTGTACGGTTCATTTGCGCATCATTCAAGGTCCGACTCGCATAGTAGATCATGTGCAGTATCTTATCAATATGCTATCCTAAGATCGCACCGATGGTAAAGTCAAATGCATCACATATAATCTAGAAAGGATGCGTCCAGTCGGGAGAAGAAAGAACAAGAGCGGTAGTGAGGGAGCTTCGCAGTGATTCAAAGGCAGTCAAACAGTCCGAGTCGAAATTGAACATTATGTAGTTATCCAGAAGAAGATCAAGGGTCAAGCAATTTTGCTAAAGTCCTTGATGAACCGTCTATAAAAACCGGTATGGCCAAGAAAAGATCTGATATCTATGACGCATTTTGGAGGAGGGATGTTGGAAATGACATCAATTTTTGCTTTGTCAACCTTGATGTCGCTTCGTGAAATGATATGTCTTAAGAAAATACCTTCCTGCACCATGAAGTGGCATTTCTCCTAGTTTAAACTGAGATTTTTTTCCTTACATCGGGTAAGGACAGCGTCAAGGTGTTGTAAACACTCGTCAAAGGAATCACCACAGATGGAGAAATCATCCATGAATATCTCCAGAAACTTCTCGACCATGTCGGAGAATATTCCCATCATACACCACTGAAATGTAGCAGGAGCATTGCATAACCCAAAGGGCATGAGGCAATATGCGAACGTGCCGAAATGACAAGTGAAAGCGGTTTTGTCCTGGTCTTTTTCGGCAATGGGAATCTGGTTGTAACCTGAGTAACCGTCCAGAAAATAGTAAAACTCATGTCCAGCTAATCATTCGAGCATTTGGTCAATGAATAGAAGCGGGAAGTGATCCTTCCGTGCCATGGAGTTGAGTTTTCGATAATCAATGCACACTCATCACCCGGTTTGGGTGTGAGTGGAAATTAACTCATTCGCATCGTTGGTGATGACCGTTATGCCCGACGTCTTAGGGACAACATGTACTGGAGTTACCCACTGGCTGTTGGATATTGGGTAAATGATACCACTATCCAGACATTTGACGATTTTCTTCTTCATAACATCCTTCATGACTTGATTTAATCATCTCTGTAGATTCCTAACTGGTTTGGCATCATTCATCAGGTGAATATGATTTTCAACGATCAAGAGACTAATCCTCTTGATGTGCGCCATAATCCAGCCACACACTTGCCGATTTGATCGCAAGACCGAAAGAAAGGCTTTCTCTTGCTCTAAAACTAGAGAATTCAAGATGATTACTGGAAGAGTCTCGTTTTCACTTAAGTGGTTTGAGTTCGAGCGTCGGTGGAGAAACAACTGAAGATAAGATCGGAGAACATGTCTCGAACTCAAAAGATTCCATGAGGGGCTCAAAGTGAGTATAAGCAACAGAGTCGGATAGTTCAATTAACTCATCCACAAATTCAAAAGATTCCAACTCGGGTGGTGACATGTCAAGATCATCCAGAAATGTGAAGCACTCATATTCTCTATCATAGTCGGAAGCAACATGATAAAAAATGAACGTGCTAGTGGCGTGTAGATCATCATGATCAAATAGAAATTCTTCAAATTCGCAGTCTTTGGGGGCGATCTCCTGGATGGAACATATATCCAGTATATGAGCATTTGGTTCGGATGACTGATTCCCTAAACTGAAAATGTTGAGTTCAATTTTCATGTTACCGAAAGATAGGCTCATGGAACCATTTCGAAAATTGATCACCGCATTTGAAGTTGCAAGAAATGGGCGACCGAGAATCACCGGAATTGGATTCCAAGGGTTAGCTACAAGCTGTGTATCAAAGAATATGAATTTCACGGGGAATATGAAGTCCCCAACCTTAATTAACATGTCATCTAGCTTACCCTAGGATGGGTGATAGATTAGTCGGCCGTTTGAAGAGTACAATGTGTAGGTTTCAGTTTTTCTACACCGAGTTGCTCATAGACAGAATACGGAAGCAAGTTAACACTGACACCGAGATCTAAAAGAGCGCGATTGTTGTTCTTATCCTCAATGGTAATTGAAATCGTAGGACAACTAGGATCCTTCCATTTTTGAGGTAAATCTTGGGTAAGAGCATCACTCACGTTACTAGCGAAGAAAAATTTCTTCGGTACCTGAGATTTTCCTCTTCTTCGTACATAAATCTTTCAGGATTTTCGCGTAAGAGAGGACTTGCTGGTTTGCATCTAAGATAGAAATATTTATGTTAATCTGTTTGAATAACTCCACAATCTTCTTCATTTGTGGACTTTGTTTATTGGGTCTCAACCTATTTAAAAATGAAGCTTTATTTAAATTGGTTGAGTCCAATACTTGTGGAGGAGATTATGGAGACGGAACGGAACCTAAAACTGGAGTTTAAGTGGAGTGAGATGTGGGTCCATTCGAAGCAGTAGATTTCGAAGAAAAGCCCGGTGAAGAACGGAGAACAGGATCAAAAGAAGAAGAAGTTGGGATAGAAGAAGAAACAGCTGGGGTGTCATTATCATCATCGAATCGTGTGCTAACATTATTGTTCAGCATTTTCCCTGATCTCAACGTAGTTACTACTCTCACATTATGGTTCTGTTGTTTGAGAGCAACATGTGCATTATATGGGTGATCAGGATTTGGAAGTGGTTGAGACCGAAGCTTTCCATTTTCTCTCTCGTTTAGTGCCGCGTTCAATTGTGCAATCTCGGCTTCGATGGTTTTTATGCATTGACCGTGTGAAGCAGTATGTTGCACCAAAGACTGAATAGAAAACTAGATGTTGGCAGTGGATTGAGTCGATTTCTTCACAAAAGAATCAAGACTATGTTCTAGCGAGGAGACTTTATCGCTACCGGATGGAACAAAGTTGTTGTTATGAGGGAATGCATTGTTGTATGGAGCAGCATTGTTCATTGGGTTTTGAAAATGTTGCGGTTGGAAAGATTGCAGAAATTGTTGTTGTTGTGGAGGGGCCCTTTAAAAGTTATTTTGGCCTTGGAACTAGTTTTGGTTTTGATTCTGGTTCCAGGCAAAATTAGGATGGTTCCTTCAACCCGGATTATACATGGAAGAGTATGGATCGTTCCTAGGTCTTTGTTGAAATGTACTATTAACCTGATCCTGTTCTGGAGATGGTGGATTATAAGGACACTCTTCTGTCAAGTGTGATGGGTCCGAACAACAAGCACAAATGGTACAAAGAGGAGCAACATGGCTAGGAGAAGAAGATGAAAATTTTCTCATAATTGCTTCGAGTTTTCGCGTTATTGCAGCTATCTCGGCTTTCATTGCAATTGAGATATCAAGTTAGTGAACTTCTGCCCTTGATTGACCGGAAGAAGAAGTTGAAGATGGTGAAGCATTCGGCTGGGTGCTCTCTAACTGCAGCATTTTTTCCGCAAAATCATCAAAGAATTGTCAAGCCTCCTCGTCGGATTTGGATAGGAAGTGGCCTTAACAGATGGTTTCCATCAACTGTCTAGTTGCTGGATTCAGACTCTCATACAAAGTTTGGAAAAACTGCCATTTCTCAATACCATGATGAAGACACTGAACAAGGAGATCTTTTTATCGGTCAAAACACTTCCAAAAAGGTTCATTTGGAAGCTGGGTGAATTGATTTATTTCATTTTGGATTCTCGCGATTTTGTGATTTGGGTAAATTTCTTCAAAAACGCTTTTACAAATTCATCCCATCTGGTTATCGAATGAGATGCAGTGCTATACAACCATTTTTCAGCAAGATCATAAAGAGTGAAAGGAATACCACGTATCTGTATAGCACGTCGAACAGTTTGGTCTTTTTCATCATCGCACACACGTTTTGGAATTTGTTGATGAAGATATAAGCATTTTCGGATTTAAGACTATGGAATTTGGGCAGCATGTTGATGAAGTGGGGCTTAATTTTGAAATTGTCCTTATTGGCTGGTGGAAGAGAAAGACAAATGGGAAGATTTGCACGTGTTGGATAGAAACGATTTTGAAGTGCGATTCACGGCGGCGCTCCTGCAGGTGGTGGTGGATTATTCGCACCAAGTGGAGGTGGAATCATTTCCGGAGGATGTAAAGTGATGTTCGGAGGATGTCCTGACATCTCGGAAGAAAAGTTAGGAGAATGAGAAGGTGAAGAAGTTTGAACAGAATCACGGTCAGCATCGGAGTTGACTGGTAAAGTTAAAAGTGAAAGGTGCGTGGAAGAAGTTTCGACTTCAGAGTTGATCGCATAGTTAGTAGCAACTAACAGAACATAGACTAGACGATCACTAGGGTCCCGAGCCTAAACGGATATATACTAAACGAGTTTAATGTAGTTAAAGCGTAGAAGGTGAGGGTAAGAAAACGTCAATGGAGAAAATGTAGGTGAAGGTGAAAATGTGGTAAAAATGGCGAATTTTTGTTTTGTTTTGGAAAAATGTGAAAATGACAGGCTCAAAACAAATAATCACAATCAAAACCTATAGCTAAGGTCCTCAAAGTCCAACTAGACCGCTCTTAATTGTTCCAAAGTGACAAGTTATGAGATAACTCTCGAATCGCCTCTTCACTGCCAATTGTGGTCAGGTAAGCACAAATGAGGTAAAGAGAGTTCCATTCACGAATCACCGAGACGAGCCTATTATAGTTACATCCTCACTTGTCTAGCCTAGGAACCACAAAAGTCAAGTTTAGATAAACGAACGAATGCCCACAACCTTCCTCTGTGTTATTAAGCGTGACAAATCCTTAATTGGCTGAGTCTAGATATTTTTTAATTAAGCTCAAGGTGATGCTTATGCTATTAGTGATTTTCGAGGATTAGGAAGGGTGATGAAATCCCCACCTAATCTGAATTTGGGTTCGTACCTCTTAAAGTCCGTATTAACAATGCAATGCGCAATTCAAATAAATGGTTGTTCATAAGATCAAACAATCATTTTTTAATTTAAGCGCGGAGATGTAACAAATACAGTTAGTTCTCTTTTGGCTTTTGGAACGATCTTGCAAAGAATCCTGCAAAGAATGGAATATTGGAGCGTCGGATTTGAGAGAGAAGGTGTTAGAAAATATGCACCAAAATTTTCGGGTTAGGAAACCCCTGTTGATGTCGATTCTCGAGTTATTGAATGTTCTCTTGCGCGAGTTAAACTACCCAGATTTTTTACACTGTAGTTTTCTATCGCCTTAATCTTGAAAATGTACTTTGCTCCGCACGATCTCTGTTTGCAAATCTGCAAAATCTGCAAATGTCAGAAAAATGGATATTTTATCAAAAAATACAATATAGATAGCTAATTTGTTGTAAAAACAAACTCATGAAAATGAAACAATAAAAATGGTGCACTAAAAGAACACTGGAGCAATCACAATTTTTTTTTATCAATCCATTCAACTAAAACCACCCATGTAAGGAAAAATGGGGAAATCGGCGGTTCAAATTAAAAATTTGGTGTCCAATTTTTTTGTGTATGCTTTATGTTCTCCTAGTATCCCAATTTTATACTTTGATTATCTCAATTAATCATAGAGTGTTAGAAGATAAAAAACAAATGTCAAAAAGTTAGTTTTTTGTGTCGGTTTTTTTTTGAAAGTTTTGAACTTTTGCTTTGGTTTTCAGAAAATTTGTTAGTTGAATGCACAAAATATACACAATTAACCCAAGATCCCAAGAAGAAAAGCGTTACCATCTTCCCGGCAACGACACCATTTGATTGTTAAGGATTTTGCGTGTTGTACTAAGTTTTAAAGATACCGCAATCAAGACAGTGTCGCGTGTAGCGAGCCGAGATGTGT
The DNA here is from genome assembly GCA_030015575.1 of Agapanthus africanus. Taxonomy (NCBI): domain Eukaryota; kingdom Viridiplantae; phylum Streptophyta; class Magnoliopsida; order Asparagales; family Amaryllidaceae; genus Agapanthus; species Agapanthus africanus. The sequence continues at coordinate 854,542,553 of JASDDO010000024.1, forward strand.
ACGGGTCATCCGCAGGGAGATGGTAGGTTTTTAGTCTTGTATTAACGAGTTAACTCCGAAAAGTTCGAGTTGGTTGTTATTCTAAGTGTCGCAAAAAATATGTTCAAAAGAGAATGACTTTTTAGGGGCGGGTTTATGTTAGTTTGAGCTAGGATAATGTTTTCAACTTCCTTATGAGTCTCACTTGATGTTGGTGCTAAGGTAATTGGTAACAACGTGGATTAGGGCGCTTAAGTACGGTATTTGCGATTGTACGCTAAATTCGTACTTATCGGCTCTTGTCCTTCCGTTCTTATCTCTTAACCCCCGTCTTCGGAAAATCACATGCAACTGGTCACAATTAGTAATCACTGCTATCGTAGTAGGATAGGGTACCTAATGGAGCGGATTGAAAGTCGTTTGATCGGAGTTCAAATTACAAGTGTTGGTGTAAAGAAAATGGTAAATCACTTCTCCTAATCAAACTTACGCTCTCCTACCCTTAACAAGTGAAAGGTACTACTCACACATGATCACAAAAAAAAGAAAACATAAAATAAAATAGTGATCATAGAAACAATAGCAAGAAAAGAAAAAGAGTTAGAGTTATACTAAGAAGCAAATGTGCAAGCAAGAGTAGCCAAGTGAGTCTTGTTATGTTCAATCAAATGAATCCAAATACCTCAATCAAAACTTTCAAGCTCACTAAAGAGATTGCAAGATGAGAGAGAAGTAAGGGATTCAATATCTAAGTTCTAATTATCACAAAACATACAACTTGAAGGTGGAATGGAAACTTTTATTAAATTGCAAGAATAGATACAAACTATTGAATTCAAGAACCAAAATTTTAAGTTTGTAAGTTCAACAAAGAAGTTATAAGGTCAAAAGAGAGGGCAAAAACTCAAGATTGCCAAATGTAAATTACAAAATAACATCTAAAATGAAGAATGTGGTCTAAAACATGGACCCTTGCCTCTTATTCTGATCTGATATTTATAGGAAAATTTACAGAAAAACCAAACAATACAAATGGACTTATGAGACAATATAGGGTCCACAGAAAAAGCACGAAAGCAATTGGAGACTTTTGGGCCGCCGGTTATTGAATTTGGGTGATTTTTTGGCGGCTTGAGGGTCCCATCTTCCTTATGTTATTTTCTCACATCATTATCATCTCGCTGGATTTGTTTGATTTATCTAAATATCTTGTGGTTGAACTCTGGGAGATTTGGTGGAAAAGATCAAATTTTATCAACTCAAAAGTAAACATCAAATCATATCTTTACAAGCATTTAACATACCTAAATCAACTTGCCATGCCAAATCATGGCTATCCACTTGTGTTCACACTTGCACAACTTGTATCATATTGGACCATTTTTGATAAAAATGTTGTGCACTTGACTTGTTTGTAAAAACTCCTTGAATTTTGATCGGTTTTCTGTTCTGGTTGCAATATCGGCTCACAAATGTCGTATCCATATATTTTGAGTGTGTTTCCAGTGTCTTATCATGAATACCTGTATCATATATTTATTGAGTAGACACGGATTAATAACACCGATATTCACAAAAATGATAACGAATGAGCGGTATTAAAATGCAGTTTTTCGTGATGAACACCGTAGCAGACTCAACGATAGAGGCTGAATACATTGCTGCCAACGATACTGCAAAAGAGGCTGTCTGGATGAGAAAGTTCATTTATGAACTTGAGGTGGTTCCGTCTATTGTTGATCCAATACCTTTGTATTGTGACAACAATGGGGTTATAGCTTTAGCGAAGGAACCACGGTCCCATAAAAAATTAAGACACATCTTGAGGTGGTATCACCTAATCAGGGAGATCGTAAATTGCCTGGAGATTAAGGTCAGGATGGTAGATACAAAGGATAATACGGTAGACCCACTCACAAAGGCACTTCCTCAGACTCAGCTTGAGAAGCTATTAAAAATAATTAATCTTCGATACACCAATACATGACCTTAGTGTAACTGGGAGATTGTTGGATATGTATGCCCTAGAGGCTATTATATTATAGTACACGATTGTATATTACATGTCGATACTTGGGATATATATTTACAGGACAGTATTGCTCGATATGATAGTATGCTGTTGGATATATGTATGCCCTAGAGACCATTATATGTATAGTGGATGCTTGGACATTTATATACAGATGACTTTCTTGCTCGACATGATAGTATGCTATCTGGTTGTACTTTATCTTAACATGTTTACTTGATTGTATTATATTGTTCATTTCATACATGTTGAAAAAGTCCTCAGGATATTTGCTTGACTTCCATGACTATGATGGAGATCATACTAGTGTGGCATGTGTTGTTTATAAGCATATCCTAGAATGTTCCTAGTCGAGGGTATATCGAGACAGGGCATTGATATTCCAAAATAGACTGGCGTATACGTTTCTTGACCCATATGATGGGCAATGGATGGTTCCATATCCCTTGGTGTCGTAACATCGAAGATTGTATAAGGGTGCTCAGTTGAGACTGGGTATACTGAACGGACTCACCGAGAACTCCTATATGGTATTATATCTATCGTCAGATAGCAGTTCTCAGATAACACTGGTACAGGTTAGTCTGTAGACCCAAGATCGTCATAGAGTCTTGTGTGTTCTCCTACTGTGCTTTGATTTCCATCCTACCATGGCTCTATTGAGTCGTGCAAACAGGTGGCTTCTGGGTATAACCCCAAGACACATGGAAGCAATGAGCGATAGGAGGGGTTTCGTCTCCCCTGGTATTGGGAGTTGATGTTTTGCTATGCGCGATTGGCTTTGACTCGAAGTCCTTGGCCAGGGCTGATGAGATTTACTGATAAGTGTTGTCAGTAGTTTCTCGACCGGTCATAGTCCATATCGGCATGACTTATTAAGTTATTAGGGCTTGACGATTCCATCCCTATACTTGATATGCAACATATCAGACGAAGAGACTGGACTGTACGGTAAGTGTTGCCAGTTGGCTTGACGGGAGTTTTGACTAGTTCGCTTATTTTTCTTCTGATCACTCAATACCCGGGTGGCCGTTACGTTTAGCTGACCGCTTGCGGCTTGTGGGTGTTTGATATGATCATCACCTACTGCCGGCGTATTGACGAGTCTTAGAGTCCCACACAGGAGTTTTCTAGCTTAGGCAAAACGATGTGGTTTGCATATAAGATATGCGCGGGAGCTCGATTAAATGCGTGTATATAACACCGTATTTTAATCGGGCGTTTTTCTATTGGTCGGGTCATATGTGATATGACCGGTTTATTAAATCAAGTATTGATTTAATATAGATTTTTAGCTCACTTTTCTAAAACCCTTTTTCTATTGGATGTATGCATGCATGTATGCATATATATAATTATACATGCACATGATGATGTGAATGCACACATACATGCATACATATTTATCATGGTTGTTGATACATTAGAGATGGCAATGCAAGACTCACATGGAATGAATATCTAAATATATTTATTTATTAAGAAAAGAAAAAGGAAATTCAACCATGGTTCATTGTTTCTACACCCTTCTATACCTGACCATGACCTTAACCCTTGGTTTAATGTCCTTAATTGTATTAACTCAATGATAAAAATATCTAGATATTTATTTACCATAGTTTATGTCAGTGTGACGCTCATATATATTATTTTCTTTTCTCTTTTTATTAAGAGATTATCACAACTTGAGCTCAAGCTTTGCCATCTCCCTCTTCTTCCTCTCTCATGCTCTCTTGAGTTTTTCATTGAGTGAAGATCTTAAAAAAAAAGGGTTTTTAAGTGAGAATACAAACCACTTCACCAATCTATACTACTCTAGCCCATTAGTGTAGCTTGTTATGCTTCATTCACACTAGTTTTATGAAGCAAAGAGTTTGAGCAAAGATACTCCGGGTGGATCATCGTAGACGATGAAGGACCTTGAGCGGAGTCGATCCAAGCTTCGAGTGGAGCCGTAAGAGTCCAAAGAGAGTGAAGGAGTTGACTACAAAGGTTGTAGTTCCTTATCTTTTAGCTTAGACTTCTTTTATTGTTGTTTTACCCTAATCTCTAGTTTCGATTCGGAGTTTTTTTGTATTAGCCCTCTATAATTTTGAAAAGTTCATTACTATATGTTGTTTAAACCTAATTAGAGGAGCTACTACACACCAACATGATATCAGAGCCTAGCTAGAGCTTTCAGGTAACTTAGACGGCGTTTAATAACTCAATCGAACATTAAAAATGTGATTTTTACATGCTCACTGGAAAAAATTTCAAATATTGGAATTTTGTGGTTTAAAAATATTCAGAAAATAGTGTAGGGTTTTCTGTAGATCCCCAAGAAGAACGAGCTCCTAATTCGACACAACGTCCGCGGAACCGCGGCCAATTCATGGCATTTGCGGCAGTTCCGCGGTGCCGTTGGTGAGGCTTGGACCGTGTCTTCTTGTGCTGATCCATGGATACATGCTGTGCTCTCTGGGAATTTTTAAAAATAGGTTCAAGTGTTGAGATCTATGAGAACGGTGGGTATGTTGATGTGTTGATTGATATATTTAACGTCGTTTAATCTTTCTGAATGTGATACAATATTTGGAATCTACGCTAATTGGTTTTGAGAAAATTAATTCGTTATTTGTAAATCTATCATTTCGGTCTTGTTCGATATCGGGAATCTTGTTGAATTACCCGATCTTTTTTGAAAAAGTGTTTTTATTATTATGACCTAAATGTAAGATCTACAGTGTTAGCATGAAATTAGGGGTATGTGATATTCCAAGTTTGCGATGTCTAAGGAAAAGTGCGGATTCTAAATATTATAGTTTTACATTTCTTTTATGCGACCGTAAGTGTAATATGTAGTGTATTGCCGGTTTCGTTGCTATACATCAATGACAATTGGGATACGCATATTTACTTACGTTGATGACATGTGATGTTATGTGTTGCTGTGATATGATATATAGGATCGTCGTGATTGAATGGTCGGGGGTTTTATGTGAGACGAGAGTTTTTCTTTTCATTCATGTAAAATTCTTTGTATGTAATATTCTTTTATTAGGGCACTTCCGGGTTGAGAATGATGTTACCATTGATGCATATTTTTTACTTTTCCGCATTAGGATAGACCCAAGGAGGGGAGCACGAGTGACCGAGTTCTGGAGTCCAGTGGGAGGCCATCTTGAGGAGTCGAGACCGGGTCTCCTAATTCCAGAATTGGTAGGGTCACTTGCCGCTCTCGTAGGGGTCTAGGGATGTGGGCTTGGTTATTCATCACGACCGTGGAATCTGTATTTTCTATTGTAGGCTAAATATAAAATACGGACTTCCTAGTATATCCTATATTTTCATATATATGTTTCTGCTGCTGATTATTCTGTGATGAGATTACTTAATATCTGAGACGAATGGAGTATTATTATATATATATGATATATAATAAACGTTGCTTATGTTTTACATCCGCGCTAGTCCTGCCCCGCTATGCCGTTAGTTAAGTAACCTAACGGTGCATAACGGGACACTGTGGCAAATGCAGATGGCAAAAGTATACGTTCTATTTTCGTTTCTTTTCTATGATGGCTTAAGGACTTAAATGATGGGACTATATTAATGAGATTAATGTAAAGAAAAAGAAACCTAAAAATGTTGTAGAATCGGATTTGAAAACCACTTGGCCTTTTTATGAAAAAGCAAGTTTCAAAAGATGCGGAGCTTAAGCCACTCTTTTTCTAAACTATTTAGATTCTACAATGAGATCAAGTTCAAAACGTTAAAGGTTTTCATAAAAACCATCCGCAACCCTCCGCCATTTTAGGAAGCAGAGTATTTAGTATTTGTGCTACGTATGTTGATCATAGTTAAGGCGTAGTGTATAGTAGCCAAGTGATGACTTCCTATAAAGCATATGATGCGATTAGTTAGGACATTCATGTGATTATGTTGAGCATAGTCAAGGGTCATATGGGAGGGTCTAGTTAATCATGAAATGACGGGTAGAACTTGACTATTGCTTATGATATGATGACCATAGCCAAGGTCATAAGCAGCTAAGGGTAAAAATGTCACGACCCGAAATTTGGCACGCGACGGCCCTTAAACTACGCAACGTCTACAGGCGCAACGCAATTTAAGTAAGCCGAAAAACCAGCAATCTAAACCATCAAAAACAGTAAGTGATAAAAACATTTTAAAAACTTTTGAAATCTCAAATACAAATTCTTTAAAGTCCAACTTCATTTCCTTTAAAATTTTGGCAGCACCTCCTTTGTAAAAACTAACCCCCAAAGGGGTACAACATAAAATATAAGTAAAGCATCCTAAATGGGAGTAAAATCCACGCCCAAAGGCAGAAAAAACACCATAACAAATATACGACACCGTAGCGAAGAAAAAGACGATATAAATAAAAACTGCATAAAAGACCTCCAAGTCACAAATAATATACAATATCGTCCTCACATCACGTCTCTAAGTCAATACATGAAAGTGGTAGATGGAGAGTACACGGTACAAAGATATACAATGAGCGACATCAGATAACCGCAAAACCCACCTATAGTAAAACTGCACACAGTCAGCCGTAGCGGTATCCGCTGCAAAATATGATACGATAGATGAAAGCCCTGCCAACGACTGCCCTGAGGGACTACCTGCAAAACCCTGTGGCACAACGGGGGTGAGTTGACAACTCGTGAATGGTATATAACATATGCAGGTAATCGCAAGTATGCACGTACCGCGCTAATCTAAAAAATGCAAGCTGATAGCAATAAATGGCAATATGTATATGCAACAGTCATGAAAGGTACTCTATCAGGTACTACTAATACATGAAGCAATGCATATCAAATAAATGCGGAGTATGGAATAAAATATGTCATCCTCATAGAATTCTCATCTGGCAGGACCAATGTCCATCAAGACAATTTAAATCCCAAATTCCTCATATCGGCCCTCATATCGACCATAATATAGGTCATATCGACCATAATATCAGTCCTCATAACCTGTAAGTCTCATAAAAACTGAGTGTCAAATATCGACACCTGAAAATATCATGAAAACTAGTGCCCAGCATCAATACATAAAAACCGATCTATCAGGCGTCGTCACCACGACTGGCCCTGATAGGTACGTATCATACGATATCGAAACCCGAATGCCCAGCTTCGACACTCGAAATTCTACGTATCCATACGTACATGACTCCGGTCAATATCTCCGCGATCACCGACGAGTCCAAATACTATCACCGGTAGGCAGTGCACATCCCCTGCCAGGCTCATTGGCTAATCCTTCGACATACCTTTCTTGCCCCAGGTACCATACCGGGCCCCACTATGTACCCGCACACGGCCCACTCCACTCCTCGCATGGGGTATATATCAGAACCGAGAAATCTCATGGTGGACGCTGAAATATCATATCAAGAGAAACCGGGTTTTTCAAATAATGCATAATTTCATGAAACTACCACGGTCCTCAAATCTAGAAAACATCAAGAAATCAATAAATATAATTGCATAGATCATTATATATGTGTACATATATAACAGCTTTCCATACCACTGATATATATATACATACATATATATATATACATATATATATATATATCAGCGTCCCATACCACTGATATATATACTTAGGAGTAATACATCATATGAAATCCATATCTCAATGCGAAAATCTATGAATATAATATATGCAACATGAAACTGTAATATGAGCATATAAAGGAAAAACCGCTATTTAACTGCAACAAGTTATTAATATATCTTGCGGTTCCTAATTCTCCGAAACCAAATGCAACATCATATAAAGGTGAACATGTAACTATAGTAAGGTGTATGAGCATGTACCTATCAATAATGATGTAATACCATACGGGTGTATGTGTAAGTATGTATGTAAGATATACATGTAGCTATGTCTCATATGTGTATATACCTATCACTAATGGTACAATACCATATAGGTATATGAGTAACTAGAATGTAGGCATGTCAAGGCATATGTGTAAGCATGTAGGTATACATGTATGCTATAAGTCATATGCACAATAAAAATAAGGATCATGTCTCAAGTTCCTAGCCAATACAGTATCACGTATGTATAGGTGTTGTGCATGTCATGGCAATTATTGACGGTGTGAGTGGCATACAATCGGTGCTCGTGCAACATGAACAGTTAATAATAGTGCAGTGTCCAAAAGGTACAAGTCCAAGCACAACAAGTAATAATATGCAATGAAGTTTTATGCCTATATGTGCAATATAAACATGCGGCTAATATCATATCATATCTAGCCCTGACGCATAACGCCATGCGGGCGATTCCCCTGTAGATGTTAAATCTACTCACTGATGATTTGGGCTAAGTAAAGTCAACCACTCACTTTTCCTTCTTCCCAGCGTCCGAAGTCCCCGCCTGCGATCCTAAAATCATAAAACAAAAAAGCAAGTGTACACGCACCGTGTTGGATAACGTAACGCGCGTAGTCGTAACACTAGAAAACAAGCAAAGTGATCCCAGATTTTGTATACAGCAAAAAAATAAAAATCCAGCAAGACCAAACACACTTAAATAACAGCATACAGCTACCCACCAAAAACCAAGCCCAAACTCCATCACAAAGCCGAGGTCGCCGGATTTTCAAGGCATGTCGCCGGTCCAAACCGAGCAGGTAGGTCTCGTGCTTCAGGTGAAAGCCTAGGGTCTCTGGTACAACACAACTACACAGCTAGATTTTCTAGTACACACACTGGGTCACAGCAGATCACAGATATCATAAATTAACACTAAAAATACAATATGTGCACGAAACGATACATTAAGCGTTCTAAACTGAAAGGTACAAGCTACACAACACTAAAAAGACCTACTTAACAGAAATAGATCATTACCTAACCACAAAAACTCAAAGATCCTAGCTTTCCAAGCTCCAAGGCATCCAAGAGGCAAATCAAGACTTAAGAAGTGATTTGGGTGAGGTTTTGTGAAGTTTAGTGAAGGTTTAGTGGTGAAATGATAAGTGTTCAGTTGAGGAATGAGAAATGAGAAAGAAAATGAGAAGGAGATAGTGTGAGAGAGAAAGAGAGAGAGAGTGAGATAAAAGAGAGGGAGAGGTGAGTGCACCACTTCAATAAATGCAAGCATGCTCTCCTCAATAGTCACCATGCCGCCACCTCCCAAAACAAATCCCAAAGGAAAATATTTCCTCCTCACTAAAAAAGATCTAGGGTTTAGGGTTAAATGCTAGGTTAAGGTTTAATCAAAGGATTGGATTAGATTAAGGTTGTCATGGTCACTGACAAGATTAACACAAACAAACCCTCACTTTAACATGCACATGTGTGTGCAAGCCATAACAAATAAAAAATTATTAATTAAATGTTATAAAACATGAGGAACCCAAATTGGTAAACTTTTTACCAAAAACCTGCATTATCGCTTAATTAACATTAATCGCGTTTCTAAGGTGTTACAATCTCCCCCTTATAGAAATTCGTCCCCGAATTTAAAATTCTTACTATGCATACCTTCAAAGAGATGAGTGTAAAACTCCCAAATCTCGCTCGCAGCCTTCCAAGTGATCACCTCACTATATGGCTACGCCAAAGAAACCTCCACAAATGGCAATACCCTTGACCGAAGTTTCTCCACCTGCCGATCCACTAACACTATCGGCTGCCGGTGAACGAGAAGATCGCGTCCAAGCTAAATGGTCTGGTGCTAAATCATGTGAGAAAGGTCATGAAGGTATTTGCAAAGGTATCGACACAAGGAATACGGGGTGAATACTCAAAAATCTGGGCGGAAGTGCCATATTATAAGCAACGGTACTAACTCGCTTCAAGGATCTCAAAAGGACCTACAATCTGGGACTAAGCTTCCCAAAACTCAACACGCCATTCATCGGAAAAATCCATAGGAATACATGATCTCCCACTGCGAACTCAAGTCTACGACCACCACAGTCGGCATAAGACTTCTGTCTGCACTGGGTTGCACTCATCCTGACCTGAACCAACTGGATCTTCTCCGAAGTCTCTGGACTAGATGGGGTCCAAAAATCCTACTCCCGCGGAGTCAAAAAAAAACAGACTGGCGATCGACACAACCTACCACACAAGGCCTAAAGGTTGCCAATTGAAATGTCTCCTGATAACAGTTATCGTAGGAGAACCCTATCAATGGCAAGTGACAATCCCAACTGCCAACAAACAATTAGTACGTACGCACAAGTATATCCTCCAGAGTTTGTATAGCCCGCTCTCATTAACCATCGGTCTACGGATGGGAAGAAGCGCTAAAGCTCAACTAGTACCCAAGGCTTCCTGAAGCTCCTGCCAAAGACGACAAACGAACTGGGTTCCTCTATTGGATACAACGCATGAAGGAACTCCGTGCAAACGCACAAACCTAACAAAGAACAACTGAGCAAAATGAGCATACTGAGCATAACCGGACAACAATCACCCGAATGGAGTCATACCCTATCTAGACTTAGGTAGACACCACAACGAAATTCATGGAGATCTGCTCCCATTCCCACTCCGGAACGGTTAACGATTGCAACTCTCCAGCCGGTCTCACATGCTCAAGCTTATCTCGCAACTAGCCAGACACCTCGAAACGAAATCCGAAACTTCACCCTTCATCCCTGCCCACCCGTAACTATCCTTCAAGTCACGTCACATCTCGGTGGAACTCGAATAAACACTAAAATCTGACTGATGTGCCTGCTTTAAGATCTCGCGTCTCTACCCATCAGTATCGGGTACACAGACGCATCCCTCAACATAGCACACCCTGGTCATAAATCCAGAACTCCGAATCTTTACCCTGCCGAACATGCTCAAGAATCTCAAACAACGAGCATCGGCGGGCTGTGCCTCACGAAAACGATTAATCAAAAGTGGACGGGCGCGGACACGAGCTAGATGTCACCTCAGTAGAGACGAACTTAAGCTGTACTCAACAATCGCACAAGAACTGTAAATCTGCATGAGACTGCCTCTGAACTGCGCACAACTGGAACAAGCTACCCCCGGGCCTACGACTCAAAACATCAGCTACCACAATCGCCTTGCCATGGGTAATAAAGGATCACACAAACAAAATCCTTCACAAGATCCATCCAACGGCGCTGTCTTAACTTCAGATCCCGCTGCAGGAAGATGAACATTAATCTCTGGTGGTTCGTGAAAATCTGACACGACTCTCCGTACAAGTAGTGTCCCCAAATTTCCAGCGCAAGACCACCGCGGCCATCTCCAGATCATGAGTGGGATAATCCTGCTCGTACCTCCTCCAACTGTCGGGAAGCATAAGCGATAACTCTATAATGCCACATCAGTACACAATCGAGCCCCACTCGCAAAACATCACAGTAAACAATAAAGTCACCCGACCCAGAAGCAAAGATAGAACTGGTGCAGTCGTCCACCGAGTCTTCAACTGCTAAAAGCTCAGCTCGCATGCCTCGGTCCAAAGAAAAGAACCTCCTTCCTTGCCAGTCCGGTCAACGGTGCAGCGATACACAAGAAATCCTGCACGAAACGGCGGTAAAAACCGGCTAAGCCCAAAAAACCGTGGACCTCTGTCCCTGATGCAAGTCTGGGCCAAGCTGTACGGCCTCGATCTCCCTTGAGTCCATACGAATACCGTCTTCCGTAACCACACGACCTAGGAGTTCAACATCATCAAGCATGAAGGAACACTCCGAGAAATTATCAAACCGCTGGCGCTCTCCCAATGTCTGCAACGCAAATCCTCAAGTGCCACTCAAGTTCCTCACGACTCTTGGAATAGACCAGAATGTCATCAATAACACAACAACCAACTGGTCGAGGAACGATCTGAAGAAATCTGGTTCATCACATCCACGAATGCTGCAGGGCGTTGGTGAGTCCAACGACACCACCAAAAAACTCATACCGCCCATAGCGCGTACAAAAAGCATCCTTCGGAATGTCATCACTCCGAACCCGCAACCAATGATGACCTGATCCCAAACAAACTTAGAAAAATGTCTCGCACTCTGGAGCGGATCAAAGAAATCGTCAATGCGGGGGTAAAGGATACCTATCTGTTAGTGCATGTTGCATGCTCTCACAACTCTTGTGAGGCAGTGGAAGCAATAAACGAAAATTTTCTTTGCATACAACCCACACTTTTCTAAAGATCTTGTCTAAACCATAACTAGAAAACCCTAACTAGAGATCTTATCTACTATGTTAGGGATTATACCTTGATGATACGGTCATTCGGGTCTTCTCTTTGATGGAACTCTTTTGCTCCTTGTCTTCTCTTTAGATGAACTCTTTAGCTCCTTTGGATGTTGCCGATGTCCTCGATCTCCGACCACCTCAAGACCTAGATGATCCATACGAGAGCTATCGTGCAAGTTATAAACTCTTCACAAGAGTTTAACCTAGAGACCAAGTTTGCTAGAAGAGATCACTAGGATGATGTAGAGATTAGTGTATTGGATTATCTTTAACCTTAAGCTTTTGATTCACATCACATGTGAAGGGTAAAGCTTAAGATGAAGGAGGAGGAGAGAAGAAGGAGAGAGAAAGTGTTTGTGATAATGAGAGAAAATCTAAGCATGAAGAAGGATATGGCTCAAATGAAATAATTGAAGCATGCATTATAAAATTAGCACCATACTTCAATAGTAACTCCAAAACAATATAAAATAAAATAACCCATTCTTTCAACCATGCTTGGACTTTCTAAATTCCACCTCATTTATTTATTTTCATAAAACAAATAATGTAATTATGAGGTGGCACCTTCTAGAAGGTATTCTTGTAACAATTACAAGAATACCCCTCCTCCGTATACCATATACGTATACCCATATCCGAATTCCGAAAAATATGAATAAAAATAATCCAATAATATAATACCGGTATCCGGCTTAAACCAAAGTCTATCAGTATTATCCTCCCGATCATTATTCCTGAAACAATTACACGAACATGATCGAAACCCTGCCTTAACACTTTACGGCTGCCGTAACAACTTACGATCTCTACATCTTTTGCCTGAACGAGGGAACTCTCTGTGTGGGACTCTAAAGACCCGATAGTACGCAGACAGTGGGTTTAACCAAAAGCACGTCAGCGGCACTAGCTGTGCGTAATGGCTACCCAGGTACATGACGAAAAGGTGGCCGACGAGCGAACTCATCACAACCCTAATGAGCCTGTAAGCAACACTTACCGTACAGTCCGGTCTCTTCGTCTGATATGCCGCATATGAAGTGTAGGGGTGGTAAATGTCAGACCCCAGCAACTTTATAAGTCATGCTGATATACGGCTCATAACAGTTCGAGAAACTACTGATAACACTTATGAGTAAACCTCGAGAACCCTGGCCAGGGATTTAGGTGTTATAGCCGATCAAACATAGTGCGACATCAACTCCCTATACCGGGAGAGACGAAACCCTTCCTATCACTTACTGCCTCCATGTGATTCGGGACTGTACCCAAAGTCCACCTGTTTGCACGACTCAGTAAAGCCGTGGTAGGAAGGAAATCAAAGCACAGTGGGAACCACACAAGACACTATGACGATCTCGGGTCTACAGACTAACCTGTACAAGTGTCACCGGAGAACTGCTATCTGACAATAGGTATATATACCATCTAGGAGTTCTCGGCGAGTCCTGTTCGGTGTACCCATTCTTCAATGAGCACCTGTATACAATCTTTGATGTCAAACACCAATGGATATGGGATCATCCATCGCCCTCCAAGGGTCAAGAAACGTACACACTAGTCTACTCTGGTAATATCGATGCCCTGTCTCAATATACCCTCGACTAGGAATAATTAAAGGATATGCTTGTAGACTGCCCAGGCCCTACTAGTATGATCTCCATCATAATCATACATATCTAACAATCTCCCACTTGCACTAAGGCATGTAGTTAGTGCAATAAGTACCCACTGTCTACATTAGAACTAGTTGCCGGCATACCGCATGCCCAACTGCTCGAACAGTTTCTCAAACTGGACTTGAGGGATGGCCTTGGTGAATAGATCTGCCGTGTTGTCTTTCGTGTCTACTCTCTGTACCTAGATGTCCTGGCGATCCACTATCTCCCTGATGAGGTGATACCGCCTTAAGATATGTCTGGATTTCTGATGGGATCTCGGTTCCTTTGCCAAAGCCATGGCTCTATTGTTATCGCAATACAGAGGTATTGGATTAGCAATGGAAGGAACCACCTGATGTTCAGAAATGAACTTCCTTATCCAGACTTCCTCTTTTGCGGTATCATTAGCAGCAATATATTCAGCTTCCATCGTGGAGTCAGCGACGGTATCTTTCTTGGAACTCTTCCAACATACCGCCCCTCCATTTAGGGTAAATACAAACCCTGAGATGGACTTACTATCATCCTTGTCGCTCTGGAAGCTGGAGTTGGTAAAGCCCTCCATTTGGAGATCTCTGTTACCATACACCAAGAATATTTCTTTAGTTCTTCTCAAGTACTTCAGAATGTTCTTCACAGCAGTCCAGTGTTTCTCCCCTGGATTGGATTGATACCTGCTTACTGCACTCAGTGCATAATCTATATCTGGTTGAGTACACAACATCGCATACATTATAGATCCTAACGCCGAAGCATAGGGTATAATGCTCATGCTATCCCTCTCTGCATCAGTCTTTGGAGACATCTCTTTGGAGAGGGTGATCCCGTGACAAGCGGGTAAATTACCCCTCTTGGAATCTTCCATACTAAACCTTTTTAGTCTGGTGTTAATGTATCTCGATTGGGACAATCCTAATAATTTCTTAGATCTATCTCTATAGATCTTAATCCCCAGAATGTACGAGGCATCACCCAGGTCTTTCATGGAGAACCTCTGCGATAAGAATAGTTTGACCGATTGTAGCATAGGATTATCATTTCCTATCAAGAGAATATTGTCCACGTGTAATACGAGAAATGTAACAGTACTCTCTACAATCCTTTTATAAATATATGGTTCATCTACATTTTTGATCAAACCAAACTCTTTGATTGTATCATCAAAGCAGATGTTCCAACTCCTTGATTCCTGCTTTAATCCATAGATGGATTTAAGCAGCCTGCATGCTTTTCCGCTGCTCCCACTATCAATGAAGCCTTCTGGCTGATCCATAAAAACGCATTCTTCTAAATCACCATTTAGAAATATCGTTTTAACATCCATCTGCCAGATCTCATAATCATAGTAAGCAGCTATAGCAAGCAGGATCTGAATGGATTTGAGCATCGCGACTGGTGAAAAGGTTTCATCATAGTCCAAGCCTGGTTTTTGATGAAATCCTTTTGCGACCAGCCTAGCTTTATAGGTCTCCACCTGACCATCCACGCCGATCTTTCTCTTAAAGATCCATTTGCACCCTATGGGTTTTACTCCAGAAGGTGCAACCTCCAAAGTTCATACTTTGTTGGTGTGCATGGATTCCATTTCAGATCTCATGGCATCCAACCATTTCACTGAGTCACTACTCGTGATAGCTTGCTGAAAACTAGTAGGGTCATCATCATTCATGATGCAATCTTCTCTATCACCATCAATTAGAAAACTGTAGTATCTATCAGGTGGGCGAGAAGTCCTATTAGATCTACGGAGCGGTTGAGGTTCGTCAGGTTCTATTGAAATCTCAGGTTCAACCAAATCATCGGTAATTGTTTGTGTATCTGGAATTTCTTCCAGTTCTACCGCATTGACAACAGTATCATTTATAAAAAAATCATTTTCTAGAAACGTGGCATACTGAGAAACAAACACCCTTTGTTCCTCCTTGTGGTAGAAAAGATATCCATACGAGTGTTTTGGATATCCCACAAATCTACACAAAACCGATCGTGTCTCGAGTTTGTCCGGATTCTGCTTTTTCACATAAGCCGGACAACCCCATATCTCAACTTTTTTAAGAGATGGTCTCTTCCCATACCATATCTCATATGGAGTGGTAGACACGGTTTTGGTCGAAACCCTATTAAATAGATAAATCACAGTCTCCAATGCGTACCTCCAGAATGATATTGGTAATTCAGCATCACTCATCATAGATCGCACCATATCTAATAGGGTATGATTCCTCCTTTCCCATACACCGTTGTGTTGTAGTGTGTACGGAGGAGTGAGCTGAGAGAGAATCCCATTCTCTTTTAGGAAATCTAGAAACTCTGAGCTTAGATACTCACCTCCTCGATCCGATCGAAGTTTCTTGATACTTAAGCCCGTTTGTTTTTCTATTTCAGATTTATACTCCTTGAATTTTTTGAAGGCTTCGAACTTATGTTTCAACAAGAACACGTGTCTGAATCTCAATAAATCATCAATGAAAGTTATGAAGTACGAAAAACCACCTCTTGCATGTGTAGACATTGGTCCACATACATCACTATGTATGAGACCTAAGAGTTCAGTTTCTCTCTCTCCGTGTCCAGTAAACGGAGTTTTGGTCATTTTACCTTTGATACAAGACTGGCAAGTCGTATAAGATTTATATTCAAACGGGTTTAAATATCCATCTTTATGTAGCTTGGTTAGTCTTGTCTCGTTAATATGACCAAGTCTACAATGCCAAATGAAAGCTTCATTTATGTCCGAAACCTTTCTTTTGTTTGTATGTTGTATATTGAAAACTGTATGCTGGTTCAGGACGTATATCCCATTATTTAATGTACCAAACCCAATCAACTCTTGATTAAGGTTAATGTTCATAACATTAGATTGCAATACAAAATTATATCCAGCATTGTCCAACAACGATACAGATATAATATTACATAACATTGAAGGTATAAAATAACATGGGTTCAAAACCAATATACAACCCGTCGGCAAACCAAGGTAATACTCTCCCACTGCAGTAGCATGTACTGAGGAACCATTCCCAACCCGGAGAGTGTGATCACCTTTCTTCAAAAACCTGCTATTTCTCAGCCCCTGCACACAATTGCAGATGTGAGATCCTGACCCAGTATCCAATACCCAGGAAGAAGAGTTAATTGAAAAACAGTTTTCTGTTACAAACACACCTGAAGTGGAAGCATCACCATGCTTCTTCTTCTTGAGGTTGGCCAGGTATCCAACGCAGTTTCTCTTCCAGTGCCCAGTCTGGTGGCAGTGGAAGCATTCCCCTCGTCCTGTCGCAACATCCCTTTTCTTGTCCTTTCCCGGTGCCTTTTTCACTCCGCCTCTCGGCTTGATGGGATTCTTCTTCTTCTTTCCCTTGGCCTTGGCTTTCGGGACGGAAGAGGAAGATGGCCCAACAATTAGAGCGGGAGTTTTCGCTACCTTTAGCGTGCTCTCTGCACTCCTCAACATATTGAGGAGTTCAGGTAAGGACTTCTCCATGTTGTGCATGTTGAAGTTTACAATGAACTGAGCAAAGGCAGGGGGAAGGGACTGTAGAACAATATCAACATACTGTTCATTCTCCATGGTCTAACCCAGGTCCTCAAGTTCTTCTATAAGTCCAATCATTTTCAATACATGGACAACTACAGACGTGCCAGCAGCCATTCGCATCTGAAACAACTTTCGAGATGCCTCGTATCGGAGAGTACGAGATTACTCTCCATACAACTCCTTTGTATGGAGAAAGATGGATTGAACATCCATCTTCTCGTGCTGCTTCTGATGTTTATTGTTCATAGAAGCAAGCGTGAGGCACTTGGCTGTTGCGCAGTCTATATCCCATGTCTTGCGGATCTCTTTATCCGCAACTGAAGAATCAGGGCCTGGGCTACGAGGGGCTGGAGTAGTCAGGACGTATTCGACCTTATCATAGGTCAGGGCAATATTTACGTTCCTTAGCCAATCTTTGTAATTCGGTCCAGTGAGTTTATTCTTGTCTAATAAAAGCTTAAGTCCCGTCATAGGTATCTGCCATTAGGAGAGAGAAAAGAAGACACTCAGCGATTGCTCTTACATAATTAGATTGGTTATTAATCTTATCTAATCGATGTCTTCCACTGCTTTTTATCAAATTTTCCTTCAAACCTTTAAAAGGAAAACTAACCAGGATTAATTGCAATCTACAAGTTCGCTAACCGGTCGGCCAGGCCAGTGTCGGTACTCCGAGGGAGGTTCCCCGTGCTTTCACATGGACCTAATTAAAATAAACCTCGTTTTCCTAGAGGCGTAGCCCCATTGACACCTTTCTAGACACCTACTGGATTAGCTAATTGTAAAGTGAAAAACTCTCTGGGGAGCAACTTTTACTCTCAGTGGGATCGGGATCCAACTATCATATAGAAGGTATGCAATCTCATTGCAAATTTCAACTCTTGAAATTCCCGATATGATTTTTACCCCTAGTATCTTATGACCTTAATTATGGTCAACAAATCATAAGCACTAGTCAAGTTCTACCCGCCATTTCAGGATTGATTTAGACCCACCCGCATGACCCTTAAATATGGTCAACAAAGTCATGCGAATATCCTAATCGATCGCATCAAATGATTTGTAGGAAGACATCACTTAGCTACCGTACACCACGCCTTAACCATAGTCAACAAACGTGGCACGAATACTAAGTACTCTGCTTCCTAAAATGGCGAAGGGCAACAGATGGTTTTTATGAAAACCTTTAACGTTTTGAACTTGATATCGTTGTAGAATCGAGTGAAAGGAGCGGTTTAAGCTCCAGTTTTAAAAATCAAATGGTTTTGTAGTATCTTTCTAATTTTTCTAAAGAGGTCATTCCCGGTGAAGGGATCTCGGCTCTTTTCTCATCGAATGAGGCACAGGATATTCATGAATACCACGATGCAAAGCAAAAGTTAGATCAACTATAAAAACAATTGAGTTCTTTGTAACATTTGCTAGTTTCGCTAAAGGGGTCACTCCCGGTGAAAGGATCTCGGCCCTTTCATCATCGAATGAGGTGCAGGATATTCAAGAATACCACTATGCAAAGCAAAAACTAGAGTTACCTATTTTAAAAAGATTGATTCTACAACATCTTTAGGTTTATTTTTCTTAACATTAATCACATTAATGTTGTCCCATCATTTACGTTTCCTAAACATCACAGAAAAGAAACGAAAATAGAACATATGCTTATGCCATCCGCATTCGCTACGGGGCCCCGTCATGCACTGTTAGGTTACTTAACTAACGGCAGAGCAGGGGCTGGACTAGCGCGGGTGCAAAACATAAACAACGTTTATTATATATCTCATATATAAATATAGCCATTTCAGATCACAGATGAATATATTGGATATACTAGGAATTCCGTATTTCATTCAAGCCCTTAATGAAAGACGGGTTCTACGGTCGTGATGAATAGCCAAAACCCCACCCTAGACCCCTATGGGTGAGGTAAACTACCCGCCAAATTCCCGAAGTGAAGCAACCTCTCTCAACAAAGTGAGTAAGTCACTCGACACTTCGAAAACCCGGTAGTTTGTGCACCCCATCTTGGGTCTATCCTAGGAGCAAAAACAGTAAAAAGAAATTATACAACGGTGGCTACAACCTCAAGCCGGATGTGCCCCGCAAAATAATATTACACTGCTTTTTACAAATTACATTGAATGAAAGAAAAGAAAAACGCTCTTCTCACATCCCCCGGCCATTCATCACGACGAACCAACATATTCATATACACATACCATCCCATGATATCATTACAGAAGTGTGCAACCGCGACTAATCGACTTATAGCAATTAGTCGACATTTCAAACACACATATCAAAAAACAAGAAGACCCAATTAGCCAAGCACTTTAGAATTTCGATCGATAATTTTAAATCATGCCAACACTTGTCACAATCCAGAGCACAAACAACTTTGTGTAAATTCCAGTTATCCCAGAAACACTATTTCCTTAATCTAAACAAACTGCTGAAAAACAAGTCAACTCAGCCATGACACGGCAGCGGATCGGCGACCAAACACTGAGTTTGGCCGTGGATCCGCGGTGTTCCCAGCGAGTTAGAGTCTCGTTTTTCTACAGTGTGCTTAGAAAACCCTGCATGTATTTTTAAGGTCCTGAAAAGATTTTTTGAACACTTTTAAAAAATCGACAGAAAATGGGTAGAAATCGTGTTTTTCTGGGAAAAATCCGTTGATCGAAGTTCTAACTTTTGGCTAACTTTCTAATTATGGTTTAGTTAGGCTCTGATACCATATTAGTGCATGTTGCATGCTCCCACAACTCTTGTGAGGCGGCGGAAGCGATAAATGAAAATTTTCTTTGCATACAACACACACTTTTCTAAAGATCTTGTCTAAACCATAACTAGAAAACCCTAACTAGAGATCTTATCTACTATGTTAGGGATTATACCTTGATGATACGGTCCTTCGGGTCTTCTCTTTGATGCAACTCCTTTGCTCCTTGTCTTCTCTTTAGATGAACTCTTTAGCTCCTTTGGATGTTGCCGATGTCCTCGATCTCCGGCCACCTCAAGACCTAGATGATCCATGCGAGAGCTATCGTGCAAGCTACAAACTCTTCACAAGAGTTTAACCTAGAGACCAAGTTTGCTAGAAGAGATCACTAGGATGATGTAGAGATTAGTTTATTGGATTATCTTTAACCTTAAGCTTTTGATTCACATCACATGTGAAGGGTAAAGCATAGGATGAACGAGAAGGAGAGAAGAAAGAGAGAGAAAGTGTTTGTGATAATAAGAGAAAATCTAAGCATGAAGAAGGATATGGATCAAATGAAATAATTGAAGCTAAAATTAGCACCATGCTTCAATAGTAACTCCAGAACAATATAAAATAAAACAACCCATTCTTTCAACCATGCTTGGACTTTATAAATTCCACCTTATTTATTTATTTTCATAAAAAAAATAATGTAATTATGAGGTGGCACCTTCTAGAAGGTATTCTTCTAACAATTACAAGAATACCCCTCCTCCGTATACCGTATACCGTATGCGTATACCCGTATCCGAATTTCGAAAAATATGAATACAAATAATCCAATAATATAATAACGGTATCCGGCTTAAACTAAAGCCTACCAGTATTATCCTCCCGATCATTATTCCTGTAACAATTACACGAACATGATCGAAACCCTGCCGTAACACTTTACGACTGCCGTAAAAACTTACGGCCTCTACATCTTTTGCCTGAACGAGGGAACCCTCTGTGTGGGACTCTAAAGACTCGAAAGTATGCTGGCAGTGGGTTTAACCACAAGCACGTCAGCGGCGCTAGTTGTGCGTAACGGCTACCCAGGTACATGACGAAAAGGTGGCCGACGAGCGAACTCATCACAACCCTAACGAGCCTTTAAGCAACACTTACCGTACAGTCTGGTCTCTTCGTCTGATATGCCGCATATGAAGTCTAGGAGTGGTAAATGTCAGACCCCGGTAACTTTATAAGTCATGCTGATATAAGGCTCATAACAGTTCGAGGAACTACTGATAACACTTATCAGTAAACCTCGAGAACCCTGGTCAGGGATTTGGGTGTTATAGCCGATCAAACATAGCGCGACATCAACTCCCTATACCGGAAGAGACGAAACCCCTCCTATCATTCACTACCTCCATGTGATTCGGGACTGTACCCAAAGTCCACCTGTTTGCACGACTCAATAGAGCCGTGGTAGGGAGGAAATCAAAGCACAGTGGGAACCACACAAGACACTATGATGATCTCGGGTCTACAGACTAACCTGTACAAGTGTCACCAGAGAACTGCTATCTAACAATAGGTATATATACCATCTAGGAGTTCTCGGCGATTCATGTTCGGTGTAACCATTCTCCAATGAGCACCTGTGTACAATCTTTGATGTCAAACACCAATAGATATGGGATCATCCATCGCCCTCCAAGGGTCAAGAAACGTACACACTAGTCTACTCTGGTAATATCGATACCCTGTCTCGATATACCCTCGACTAGGAACAATTAAAGGATATACTTGTAGACTGCCTAGGCCCCACTAGTATGATCTCCATCATAATTCTGGTAGTCAAGCATAATCCTAAGGGCTTCATCAACATGTATATAAATATATGTAATACAATACATCACACGTTAAGATGAAGACAAACCAGATAGCATACTATCATTTCGAGCAAAGATTGTTTCTGTACATATACATGCCTAGCATCCTATACAATACAGGCCTCTAGGGCATACATATCTAACACTATCCGTACTATAACTCAGTTCAACTGACGATCAATCAATACACAACCTCAAACTTCCATCCTTCTCTTTGACGAACAGAATAAGAGCTCCCCAAAGCGAAACACTTGGACATACAAGTCCCCCTACCTAGCAGCTCTGCAGCTGATCCTTAAGCTCCCTAAGCTCCGCCGACTCATCTGGAAAAACGTCGGAACACTCTCGCACGATAGGAACCAGGTCCAACAAACCCACTATGGCTCCGGTATCACGAATGAAAGCCAAGAATCCTGGACATCCTCTCCTCAAAAGCCGACTAGCGAAAAAGGCTGAATTCAAGCTGTGAGGGGCGGCACCACTGTCCTCCTACACAACAAGAACTGACTCGCCGGGAAAACATAACCTGACTGTTTTCTCACGGCAGTCCATAGACGCATAGCACGTAGCTAACCAGTCTGTGCCCAGGAGAACGTCAAAGTCCAACATCTCTAGAAGGATCAAATCGACGGACGAACCTCTATCTCCTATCTGATTGGCACATGACCGAAATACGTGCTGCGCAACAAAAGAATCGCTGACAGAAATTAATACAACAAACGGATGATCTAGAAAACATGACTCTCGGCCGAACTACGACACTAAGTGTGTAAAACAAACGAGTGCATAGATCCCGAATTAAACAACATATGCATCAAAAGAACATACGAATTAAGAATACATGAAAACTCTGCATTGGACGCCCGTGCGTCCCGATGAGTAGAAGAAAACGCTCGTGCCTTCTCTCTACCCACAACTGGTTGAACTCCTCCTCTGCCATCCTGTACACTCGGAACGAATCCTCTGCGACCACGACCTCTCTGCGGTACAGCTACCTCACGCTCACATGGCTCTGTACAATCTTGAACCCGATGACCCAAACTCCCGTACCGGTAACATCCAGATAAAAACTGCTGACCCTCTTAGGGATAAGAGCTAAACAACTGTCCTCGTCCCAAGCCGATGCTACTCCCATGACCTAAACGATATCTGTCGCGGTGTCTAAACCTCTGTCTCCAGGCTGATACACCTGTACGAGTCCTCCTCGGTCTCGGGAAGACGCTCCTCAGCTAAACGGGCTGCATCCACTGCCGCTGTATACGTGACACAATGATGTGTGTTGATCGTAAGGAATAACTGGGTAACAAGGGTGGCAAGATCCTGTCACTGCGCTCGACTGGCCTCAACCAACGACCTCATCATCTGGCGCAAGTCCTGCATATTTGCCTCAAGCCTAACGATACGATCTACCGAAGGCGGTCAATTTGCTCCTGTGCAACGAGCGTACCGTCCTGGTCAGTTCTCGTCCCAAACGAGTCAACTCTGACCTCGGCCCTCGCTGCCTCTCTCTGAGCCCTCATAGTCATCGGCAGCAAAAGGCTATATATGGAAATATGATTCGATAAGAACACAAAAATCGAATCACAAGGATATGTATCATCAAGGAAGGAATTTCAAGCAATAAGTACTTAGGTCACTTTAGGCGGAGTACCGTGTCGTAAGTATGCCGCGAACATACACACGCTA
Source organism: Agapanthus africanus (assembly GCA_030015575.1). Classification (NCBI taxonomy): domain Eukaryota; kingdom Viridiplantae; phylum Streptophyta; class Magnoliopsida; order Asparagales; family Amaryllidaceae; genus Agapanthus; species Agapanthus africanus. Next base: position 854,566,259 of record JASDDO010000024.1, read on the forward strand.
CGTTACTCTGCTTAAGCTACCTACTCCATCATACCAAGGTCATCCTATACTCCGAAAGATAAAACCTAGCGCTCTGATACCAACTTTGCCACGACCCGAAATTTGGCACGTGACGGCCCTTAAACTATGCAACGTCTACAGGCGCAACGCAATTTAAGTAAACCGAAAACCCAGCAATCTAAACCATCAAAAGTAGTAAGTGATAAAAATATTTTTAAAACTTTTGAAATCTTAAATACAAATTCTTTAAAGTCCAACTTCATTTCCTTTAAAATTTTGGCAGCGCCTCCTTTATAAAAACTAGCCCCCAAAGGGGTACAACATAAAATATAAGTAAAGCATCCCAAACGGGAGTAAAATCCACGCCCAAAGGCGGAAAATAACCACCACAACAAATATACGACGTTGTAGCGAAGAAAAAGACGATATAAATAAAAACTGCATAAAAGACCTCCAAGTCACAAATAATATACAATATCGTTCTCACATCACGTCTCTAAGTCAATACATGAAAGTGGTAGATGGAGAGTATATGGTACAAAGATATACAATGAGCAATATCAGATAACCGCAAAACCCACCTATAGCAAAACTTCACACAGTCAGCCGTAGCGGTATCCGCTGCAAAAGATGATACGATAGATGAAAGCCCTGCCAACGACTGCCCTGAGGGACTACCTGCAAAACCCTGTGGCACAACGGGGGTGAGTTGCCAACTCGTGAATAGTAAATAACATATGCAGGTAATCGCAAGTATGCACGTACTGCGCTAATCTAACAAATGCAAGCTGATAGCAATAAATGGCAATATGTGTATGCAACAGTCATGAAAGTTACTCTATCAGGTACTACTAATACATGAAGTAATGCATATCAAATAAATGCGGAGTATGGAATAAAACATGTCATCCTCACGGAATTCTCATCGTGGCAGGACCAGTGTCCATCAAGCCAATCTAAATCCTAAATTCCTCAAATCGGCCCTCAGAACGGCCCTCATATCGACCATAATATCGGCCCTCATATCAACCATAATATCGGTCCTCATAACCTGTAAGTCTCACGGAAACTGAGTGTCAAACATCGACACCCGAAAACATCATGAAAACTAGTGCCCAGCATCGACACATAAAAACTGATTTATCAGGCGTCATCACCACGATTGGCCCTGATAGGTACGTACCATACGATACCGAAACCCGAATGCCCAGCTTCGACACTCGAAATTCCACGTATCCATACGTACATGACTCCGGTCGATATCTTCGCGATCACCGACGAGTCCAAATACTATCACCGGTAGGCAGTGCACATCCCCTGCCAGGCTCTTCGGCTAATCCTTCGACATACCTTTCTTGCCCCGGGGTACCATACCGGGCCCTACCATGTACCCACACACGGCCCACTCCACTCCTCGCATGGGGTATAAATCAGAACTGAGAAATCTCATGGTGGACGCTGAAATATCATATCAAGAGAAACCGGGTTTTTCAAATAATGCATAATTTCATGAAACTACCACGGTCCTCAAATCCATAAAACATCACGAAATCAATAAATATAATTGCATAGATCATTATATATGTGTATATATATAACAGCGTCCCATACCACTGATATATATATATATATATATATATATATATATATATCAGCGTCCCATACCACTGATATATATACTTAGGAGTAAAACATCATATGAAATCCATATCTCAATGGGAAAATCCATGAATATAATATATGCAACATGAAACTGTAATATGAGCATATAAAGGAAAAACCGCTATTTAACTGCAACAAGTTATTAATATATCACGCGGTTCCTAATTCTCCGAAACCAAATGCAACATTATATAAAGGTGAACATGTAACTATAGTAAGGTGTATGAGCATGTACCTATCAATAATAATGTAATACCATACGGGTGTATGTGTAAGTATGTATGCAAGTTGTACATGTAACTATGTCTCATATGTGTATATACCTATAACTAATGGTACAATACCATATAGGTATATGGGTAACTAGCATGTAGGCATGTCAAGGCATATGTGTAAGCATGTAGGTATACAGGTATGCTATAAGTCATATGCACAATAAAAATAAGGATCATGTCTCAAGTTTCTAGCCAATACAGTATTACGTATGTATAGGTGTTGTGCGTGTCATGGCAATTATTAACGGTGTGAATGGCATACAATCAGTGCTCGTGCAACATGAACCGTCAATAATAGTGCAGTGTCCAAAAGGTACAAGTCCAAGCACAACAAGTAATAATATGCGATGAAGTTTTATGCCTATATGTGCAATATAAACATGCGGCTAATATCATATCATATCTAGCCCTGACGCATAACGCCATGCGGGCGATTCCCCTGTAGATGTTAAATCTACTCACTGATGATCTTGGGCTAAATAAAGCCAACCACTCGCTTTCCCTTCTTCGCAGCGTCCGAAGTCCCCGCCTGCGATCCTAAAATCATAAAACAATAAAGAAAGTGTATATTAGCAATGGACCAATAACACGTATCCACTACGTTTGACCGACGCATCAACTCCAAACATACTCTCAAGTGTTCGTCTAGTAGCTAACGTGCGTAGCGACACTACGAAACCAACCCAAAAGCAAAAACTACACAAAGTACACACACCGTGTCGGATAACGTAACGCGCGTAGTCGTAACACTAGAAAACAAGTAAAGTGGTCCCAGATTTTGTATACAGAAAAAACATAAAAATCCAGCAAGACCAAACACACTTAAATAACAGTATACAACTACCCACCAAAAACCAAGCCCAAACTCCATCACAAAGACGAGGTCGCCGGATTTTCAAGGCTTGTCACCGGTCCAAACCGAGCAGGTAGGTCTCGTGCTTCAGGTGAAAGCCTAGGATCTCTGGTACAATACAACTACACTGCTAGATTTTCTAGTACACACACTGGGTCAGAGCAGATCACAGATATCATAAATTAACACTAAAAATACAATATGTGCACGAAACGATACATTAAGCGTTCTAAACTGAAACGTACAAGCTACACAACACTAAAAAGACCTACTTAACAGAAATAGATCATTACCTAACCACAAAAACTCAAAGATCCTAGCTTTCCAAGCTCCAAGGTATCCAAGAGGCAAATCAAGGCTTAAGAAGTGATTTGGGTGAGGTTTTGTGAAGTTTAGTGAAAGTTTAGTGGTGAAATGATAAGTGTTCAGTTGAGGAATGAGAAATAAGAAAGAAAATGAGAAGGAGATAGTGTGAGAGAGAAAGAGAGAGAGAGTGAGATAAAAGAGAGGGAGAGGTGAGTGTAATGGTGAGTGCACCACTTCAATAAATGCAAGCATGCTCTCCTCAATAGTCACCATGCCACCTCCTCCCAAAATAAAACCCAAAGGAAAATATCTCCTCCTCTTTAAAAAATATCTAGGGTTTAGGGTTAAATGCTAGGTTAAGGTTTAATCAAAGGATTGGATTAGGTTAAGGTTGTCATGGTCACTAACAAGATTAACACAAACAAACCCTCACATTAACATGCACATGTGTGTGCAAGCCATAACAAATAAAAAAAATTATTAATTAAATGTTATAAAACATGAGGAACCCAAATTGGTAAACTTTTTACCAAAAACCCGTATTATCGCTTAATTAACACTAATCGCGTTCCTAAGGGGTTACAAAAGACCATATCGGGAGTTTCAAGAGTTGAAATTTGCAATGAGATTGTATACCTTCGATATGATAGTTGGATCCCGATCCCACTATAAGTAAGAGTTATTCCCAGGAGAGTTTTGCACTTTACAATTAGCTAATCCAGTAGGTGTCTAGAAAAGGTGCCAACGGGGTTACACATATGGGAAAATGAGATTTATTTTAATTAGGTCCGTGCGAAAGCAGGGGGAACCTTCCTCAAAGTACCGACACTGGCCTGGATGACCGGTTAGCGAAACTTTAGAATGTAATTAATCCTGACTAGTTTTCTTTTTGAGGTTTTGAAAGAAAATTTGATAAAAGCAGTGGGAGACATCAATTAGATAAGATAATAACTAATCTAAATCTTTGCAAAAGCATTTCGCTGAGTGTTTTCTTTTCTCTCTTCTAATGGCAAATACCAATGACGAGACTTAAGCTTATGTTAGAGAAAAACAAACTGACAAGACCGAATCATAAAGAATGGCTGAGGAACCTGAACATTGCACTCACATATGATAAAGTATCATATGTCCTCACTGCCAAAGCCCCGCCCATCCCAGGTCCTGAATCATCTATTTCGGATAAGGAGATCCAAAAAACATGGGATATTGATTGTGACACGGCCAAGTGTCTCGCGCTTGCTTCTATGGACAATGTACATCAGAAGCAGCATGAGAAGATGGATGTTCAATCCATCTTTCTTCATACAAAGGAGTTGTATGGAGAGCAATCTCAGGCTTTACGCTACGAAACATCTCGAAAGCTGTTTCAGATGCGGATGGCTTTTGGCACATCAGTAGGTGAACATGTCTTAAAGATGTTTGGTCTTATAGAAGAACTTGAGGACCTATGATGGACCATGGAGAACGAGCAATATATTGATATTGTTCTACAGTCTTTCCCCCCTGCCTTTGCTCCATTCATAGTGAACTTCAATATGAACAATTTAGAGAAATCATTGCCTGAACTTCTCAATATATTGAGAAGTGCAGAGAGCACGCTTAAGACAGCGAAAACTTCCACTCTTTTTGCTGGGCCATCTTCCTCTTCCGTCCCAAAAGCCAAGGCCAAGGGAAAGAAGAAGAAGAAACCCACCAAACCGAGAGGTGGAGTTGAAAAGGCGAAGGGGAAAGACAAATCCGGGGCCGCAGGAAGTGGAAAAGGAGAATGTTTTTTCTGCCACAAGTCGGGACACTGGAAACGCAATTGTACTTTGTATTTTGCTGATCTCAAAAAGTAGAAGCATACCGATGCTTCCGCTTCAGGTGTGTTTGTAACTGAAAACTGTTTTTCTATAAACTCTGCATCTTGGGTATTAGATACTGGTTCTAGTTCTTACATCTGCAATTGTATGCAGGGATTGAGAAACAGTAGAGTTTTGAAGACTGGTGATCATACTCTTCGGGTTGGAAATGGTTCCAATGTACATGCTGTATCTGTAGGAGAGTATCATCTGGGGTTGCCTTCGGGATGTATTTTAGTTTTGAACCCTTGTTATTATGTACCTAGTATGCTATATAATATAATATCCATTTCTTTGTTAGACAATGAAGGATATCATTTTGTGTTGCAAAATAATGTTATGAACATTAACTTGAATCAACAGTTGATTGGGTATGGTAGACTAAATAAATGTATTTACGTCCTAAACCAACACACAGTTTTCAACATACAACATACAAATAAAAGAAAATTTTCAGATATAAATGAAGCTTTTCTTTGGCATTGTAAACTTGGTCATATTAATGAAACAAAACTAAACAAGCTACATAAAGATGGATATTTAAATCCTTTTGAATATAAATCTTATGCGACTTGTCGGTCCTGTATCAAAGGTAAAATGACCAAAACTGCGTTTACTAGACACAGAGAAAGAGGTATAGAACTCTTAGGCCTCATATATAGTGATGTATGTGGACCAATGTTTATACATGCTAGAGACGGTTTTTCATACTTCATCACTTTTACTGATGATTTCTCAAGATTCGGACACTTGTTTTTATTGAGGCATAAATCCGAAGCTTTCGAGAAATTCAAGGAGTACAAACTTGAAGTAGAAAAACAAACAGGCTTGAGCATCAAGAAACTTCGATCGGATAGAGGTGGAGAGTATTTGAGTACAGAGTTTTTAGACTTCTTAAAAGAGAATGGAATTTTCTCTCAGCTCACTCCCCCCTTACACACCACAGCACAACGGTGTGTGAGAACGGAGGAATCGTACCCTATTAGATATGGTACAGTCCATGATGAGTGATGCTGAGTTACCACTTTCCTTTTGGAGACATGCATTGAAGACAGCCATGTATCTGTTGAACAGGGTTCCAACCAAGACCGTGTCTACCACTCCATTGAGATATGGTGTGGAAAGAGACCATTTCTTAAAAGAGTTAGGATATGGGGTTGTCCGGCTTTTGTCAAAAAGCAGAATCCAGACAAACTCGAGACACGATCGGTTATGTGTAAATTTGTGGGATATCCAAAACATTCATATGGATATCTATTCTACCACAAGGAGGAACAAATAGTGTTTGTTTCTCAACATGCCACATTTTTAGAAAATGAAATTTTTACAAATAGTACTGATGGCAATGCGGTAGAACTAGAAGAGGTTCTAGAGACACAAATTACTCATGACGAATTGGTTGAAACTGATGTTGCAGTAGAACTTCAAGAACCTCAGCCGCTCCGGAGATCTAATAGAACTTGTCGCCCACCGGAGAGATACTATGGGTTTCTCATTGATGGTGATAGAAAACATTGCATCATGGATGATAATGACCCTACTAGTTTTCAGCAAGCTATCACGAGTGGTGACTCAGTGAAGTCCCTGGATGCCATGAGATCTGAAATGGAGTCCATGGACACCAACAAAGTATGGACTTTGGATATTGCACCTCCTGGGATAAAACCCATAGGTTGCAAATGGATCTTTAAAGGAAAGATTGGTGCAGATGGACAAGTAGAGACCTATAAAGCAAGGCTTGTAGCGAAAGGTTTTCGTCGAAGACCAGAATTGGACTATGATGAAACTTTCTCTCCAGTAGCAATGCTTAAATCCATTCAGATCCTACTTGCTATTTATGCTCATTACGATTTTGAAATCTGGCAGATGGACGTTAAAACTGCATTTCTAAATGGTGATTTAGAAGAATGCGTTTTTATGGATCAGCTAGAGGGCTTCATTGACAGTGGAAGCAGCGAAAAGGCATGTAGGTTGCTTAAATCCATTTATGGATTAAAGCAGGCATCACGGAGCTGGAACATCTATTTTGATGATACAATTAAAGAGTTTGATTTTGTCAAAAATATAGATGAACCATGCATTTATAAGAAGATCGTAGGGAGTACTGTCACATTCCTCGTATTGTACGTGGATGATATTCTCTTGATAGGAAATGATATTCCTATGCTACAATCGGTCAAACTATTCTTATCACAAAAGTTCTCCATGAAGTACATGGGTGACGCCTCTTGCATTTTGGGCATTAGGATCTATAAAGATAGATCCAAGAGGTTATTGGGATTGTCCCAATTAAAGTACATTGATACCATCCTAAAAATGTTTAGTATGGAAGATTCTAAGCATAGTGCATTACCCGTTTGCCATGGAATCACTCTCTCCAAAGATTTCTATCTGAAGACTGATGAAGAGAGAGCTCGCATGAGCATTATACCCTACGCTTCAGCTATAGGATCTATAATGTATGCGATGTTATGTACTCGTCCTGATGTAGCTTATGCACTAGATGTAGTAAGCAGATATCAATCCAACCCAGGGGAGAAACATTGGATAGCAGTGAAGAACATTCTTAAGTACTTCCGAAGGACTAAAGAATTGTTCTTGGTGTATGGTAATAGGGATCTCCAAATGGAGGCCTTTACCGATTCCAGCTTCCAAAGTGATAAGGATGACAACAAATCTATCTCGGGGTTTATATTTACCCTCAATGGAGGGGCGGTTAGTTGGAAAAGTTCCAAACAGGATACTGTTGCAGACTCCACGATGGAAGCAGAGTATATTGCTGCAGATGAAGCTGCCAAGGAAGCCATCTGGATGAGGAAGTTCGTCGCAGAACTAGGAGTAGTTCCAACCATTATTGATCCAATACCATTGTATTGTGATAATAATGGGGCTATGGCGTTGGCCAAAGAACCCAGGTCCCATCAGAAGTCCAGACACATCCTAAAGCGATATCATTTGATCCGGGAGATAGTAAATCGCCACGAGATCGAGATTCGGAGAGTAGATACAAAGAATAACACCGCGGATCCACTCACTAAGGCCCTTCCACAGTCGCAACATGAGTGACTTTTTGAGATGTTGGGTATGAGATACGCCAATAATTGGCCTTAGTACAAGTGGGAGATTGTTGGATATATGTATGCCCTAGAAGCCATTATATTTATAGTGGATGCTTGGACATGTATATACAGATGACTTTCTTGCTCGACATGATAGTATGCTATCTGGTTGTACTTTATCTTAACATGTTTACTTGATTGTGTTATACTGTTCATTTCATACATGTTGATAAAGCCCTCAGGATATTTGCTTGACTTCCATGACTATGATGGAGATCATACTAGTAGGGCATGTGTAATTTATAAGCATATCCTAGAATGTTCCTAGTTGAGGGTATATCGAGATAGGGCATCGATATTCCAGAGTAGACTAGCGTATACGTTTCTTGACCTATATGATGGGCAATGGATGGTTCCATATCCATTGGTGTTGTGAAATCGAAGATTGTATACGGGTGCTCAGTGGAGACTGGGTACACTGAACGGACTCACCGAGAACTCCTATATGGTATTATATCTATCGTCAGATAGCAGTTCTCAGGTAACACTGGTACATGTTAGTCTGTAGACCCAAGATCGTCATAGAGTCTTGTGTGTTCTCCCACTGTGCTTTGATTTCCACCCTACCACGGCTCTATTAAGTCATGCAAACAGGTGGCTTTTGGGTACAGTCCCGAGACACATGGAGGAAATGAGCGATAGGAGGGGTTTCATCTCTCCCGGTATTGGGAGTTGATGTTGTGCTATGCGCAATTGGCTTTGACTCGAAGTCCTTGGTCAGGGCTGATGAGATTTACTGATAAGTGTTGTTAGTAGTTTCTCGACCGGTCATAGTCCATATCGGCATGACTTATTAAGTTATTAGGGCTTGACGATTCCATCTCTATACTTGATATGCAACATATCAGACGAAGAGACCGGACTGTACGGTAAGTGTTGCCAGTTGGCTCGATGGGAGTTTTGACAGATTCGCTTGTTTTTCTTCTGATTGCTCAATACCCGGGTGGCCGTTATGTTTAGCTGAACGCCTGCGGCTTGTGGGTGTTTGATATGATCATCACCTACTGCCGGTATATTGACGAGTCTTAGAGTCTCAGACAGGAGTTTTCTAGCTCAGGCAAAACGATGTGATGTGCATATGAGATATGCGCGGGAGCTCGATTAAATGCGTGTATATGATACCGTATTTTAATTGGGCGTTTTTCTATTGGTCGGGTCGTATGTGATATGACTGGTTTATTAAATAAAGTGTTGATTTATTATAGACTTTTAGCTCACTTTTCATAAACCCTTTTTTTATTGGATGTATGCATGCATGTATGCATATATATATTTATACATGCACATGATGATGTGAATATACACATACATGCATACATATTTATCATGGTTGTTGATACATTGGAGATGGCAATGCAAGACTAACATGGAATGAATATCTATATATATTTATTTATTTAGAAAAGAAAAAGGAAATTCAACCATGGTTCATTGTTTCTACACCCTTCTACACCTGACCATGACCTTAACCCTTGGTTTAATGTCCTTAATTGTTTTAACTCAATGATAAAAATATCTAGATATTTATTTATCATGGTTTATGTGAGTGTGACTCATATATATTATTTTCTTTTCTCTTTTTATTAAGAGATTATCACAACTTGAGCTCAAGCTCTGCCATCTCCTTCTTCTTCCCCTCTCATGCTCTCTTGAGTTTTCCATTGAGTGAGGAACTTAAAAAGAAAGGGTTTTTAAGTGAGAATACAAACCACTTCACCAATCTATACTCTAACCCATTAGTGTAGCTTGTTATGCTTCATTCACACTAGTTTTGTGAAGCAAAGAGTTTGAGCAATGATACTCCGGATGGATCATCGTAGACGACGAAGGACCTTCAGCGGAGTCGATCCAAGCTTCGAGTGGAGCCGTAGGAGTCCAAAGAGAGTGAAGGAGTTAACTACAAAGGTTGTAGTTCCTTATCTTTTAGCTTAGACTTCTTTTATTGTTGTTTTACCCTAATCTCTAGTTTCGATTCAGAGTTTGTTTGTATTAGCCCTCTATAATTTTGAAAAGTTCATCACTATATGTTGTTTAAACCTAACTAGAGGAGATATTACACACCAACATATGCTATCTGGTTTGTCTTTGTCTCAACAAGTGTATATGTTCTATTTATATTACGTATCTCTAGTACATGTTGGTAAAGCCCGTAGGATATTTACTTGAATACTAAAGTTGTGATGGCGATCATACTCGTGGGGTTTAGGTAGTCTATAAGCATATTCTTAAATTGTCCATAGTCATTAGAGTTTTGAGACAGGGTATCGATACTCCGGAGTAGACAAGTGTATACATTTTTTATTCCCGTGAGGGAAGTTGGCCTATCCTACAGCCATTGGTGTCTAGCACCAAAGATTGTATATATGTGCTCATTATGTTATGGGTTACACTGGACGGACTCGCCGGGAAGCTGCTAGTTGGTATTATACCTACTGTCAGATAGCAGTTCTCAAGTGACATGAGTACAGGTAGTCCGCATGACATAACATCATCATTTATCTCAAGTGTGTTCCCACTGTACTTTGATTACTACCCTACCATGGCTTTAAAGAACCATTCAAATAGATAGTAGTTGGGTGCAGTCCCGAAGCACTTGGAGGCAGTGGATGATAGAAGGGATTCATCTCTCCTGGTATAGGGAGTCGATGTAGTGCAGTGTACGGTCGGCCAATACCATAAGACCTTGGCCAAGGCAGATGGGAATTACTGACGGGCCAATCAGTAGTTTCTCGGTTGATTAGGCTGTATACCGACATGATTTATCATGTTATTATGGGTCTGACGTTTACCACCCCATAGACCCGATATGCAATACTCTCAGACGAACGGACCGGACTTTATGGTGAATGTCACCGATAGTGTCACCACCCGGAAAGGCACGTGACCGGCACTTGGATCACATGAAGTCTATAGGACCCCACTGTAACCCAAGTAAGCCGAAAACCCAGAAATCTATACCTTTTTAAGAAAATAGTGGAGGTGAGGTTTTAAAATAGGGGTATAACGGAAATCAAGTTCTTTTTAAAGTATAAATAATGTTCGTTTGAAATTTGGGCAGCACCTCCTTTTTAAATTTTGATCAAAACCATTACATAATAATAATAATATAGGCATCCCCAAGCAGGAGCTAGCTCTACACCAATTGGTGGAATCACAACCACATAATATAAAATATACGACGCTCAAGGAGAAGATTAAACACAGAAAGAAAGTAAAGAAATCCAAACATCATCAAATCACAATAAAGAATATACACAACCCTCAATCTAAGTTGAAAGAATATACAATGGGTATCTAAATCTACCAAATATACATAGTCTGGTTGATAGAGTTTTTAATTAGACACAATGAATATAAAGTATACAATGGTGGTTACGCTATGTACTGTAACCCACCTACCAATGCAGATCACCCAGAAGAAACAATATGCCAGCAAGCCGCTACTGATCTGAGCGGTCGATCCTGTAAGAAAAATATGACACAACGGGGATGAGTTACCAACTCGTAAGTAGAGATATCATCAGGTAGAAATCAAATGTATGACGGTCTCCTAGGTCATACAGTAATATAGTAATATCGTACCGTGCGCTATCAAGTGATCGTGTATACATATGTATATAAATATATAAACTCGTGCATGTGTCAATATATGATACTATGTCATCCATATCATGTATATATGTATCATCCAATGTGTGTCCATCAACGACTCATAAAAATCAATCTAAAATCCTGAGTGTTCAGCATCGACACTCGAAATCACCATAAAACCCGTGTCCAGTATCGACACGTAAATCCTCATATCTCAGGCACAATCTCATCAGATCGGCCCTTATATCTCAGGTACCGTCTCATCAGATCGGTCCTCATATCCATTTGTCTCATATGACTCTGGTCGGTATCCTCTTAATATCCGCCGAGTCCGGTACTGTCACCGGTAGGTAGTGTTCCCCTATCAGGCTCAACACATTTCTATACGATCTTCTTGCCCTAGGGTACCATATCTGGTCCACCATGTACCCGCAGACGGTGACTCCTCACTCTTCGAATCGGGTAATCATCATAACTCAGCACCGAGAAATCTCATGGTGGACGTCGAAATATCATATCAAGAGAAACCGCGTTTTTAAGAAAATCATAAGTTTTTAAATAATATCTGCGGTTTCTCAAATCCAGAAATCTCATGAAAATAGAGTCGCATAAAAGCATCGCAGTAATGAAATAATATGTATATGCACATAACAACACTGTAATGCATAGCAAGTGTGTTCATATGAGCGTGTCGTGTAGTAAGGTAAAAAAGTGCAATATTTACAATAATATGGGGTACTGTATACTAATCATTAACTAAAATGCAAACAGGTTATAAGGTGATACGGTGACATAGCGATTTCTAATGTGTACATGACATGGTAATTACCGATGATGTGTGTGTGAGCCAGAAAGAACGTATACGTGCAACATGTGTATCATCGGTAATGGTGCTTGTGTCCTAGCAAACGAATTCACGTAAACATAAGGGTATGAAGCGTAGTATATATATCTTAAATGAAAATAATGCGAGCGTATGTAGAAATAAGAAATCGTAACGTAAGCGTAAATAGAATAGAGAAATCGTAAACATGAGCAGTATAAAAATATGCAACTACTTATGAGCCATACAGTTGTAATTTAAAATAGTGCGAATTATTGTTTTTAGAAAATAAAGGCTATGATATTTTTGAAATAAAATACCATTTGAAAAGGTATAGCGTCCCCTTGAAATTATCATTTAAAAGTCCGTAACGATTCGTTAATTTTGAAAATATGTATGACTCTAAACATATCATAATCGCTACTATGTGAATCTAAACAAGCTTTTCTTGAGTCGATATATAAGTCGGAGATCCATTCTCATTATATCAAGTACGGAATATCCATCGTATGATATTATCAAATCAATAGTATGGATCTATAATCGCGTACATCATCTCATCTCATATCATCATATATCATCTCATGTCCTCATATATTATATCATACAACATCACCTCATATCATCATATCCAATCATATCGACTCGTCTCATCAATTCAGATCATATCCTCATCTCATCATATCATGTCGTAACATCCTCATGTGTGTGTGTGTGTTTACATAAGTAGATGTAGTTCATAGGTTAAGGAATAGTACTAGGGGATATCTTTCTACTAAGTATACTACTAATTCTAGAAAACTTATTAGCTAAGTATTCATACCTAATGTATATATATAACTATATATCTAGTATCCTAATACCACAGTTGCGGGGGTGTATGCCATCCACCCGACTTCCTGGTTGGTTCGAAAAATTGTGTCTTAGTGTTTCATAATTACCGCAATTAATAACAGTGTCGCAATAGCTTGCCGCTAGTGAGTATGGGTCATCCACAGGGAAACAGTGAACTACTTATCTTGTTTTAGACGGGTTGACAAAAAAAGTGGGATTTTTATCGTTTTATAGTAAGAAGTTTTGAAAAGTTTATAAGAGAAGGGCTTGTAGGGTTTATACGATTTAGTAGTTAATAGATGGAATTTTAAAAATAATTCTTTTTATCTTTTAATTATTTAATACTAGAGAAATAGTAATGAATGTTGATTAGGGTACTTGTAGGGAATTAGGTTTTTTCTCTACTGACCCTTGTCCTTCCATTGATCCCTATTTGTCTCAAGTCCTTAACAAAACGATTATTAACGAATCTCAAATCGTGGTCGTGACTATCATGAATTGGTAGCACGCCCAATAAGAGGGTTAATATTCATTTTGCTAAAATTTATAAAAATTAAAACTTTAAAAAGAATTGAAAAGATATTGTTCATCTATTATTCTACCATATCCTACAAACCCTAACAAGCGAGAATCTACTCGTTTATGGATATTAACAAAGTAAAACAAAGGTTGAAGATGAATGAACTCATAAGAAAATACAGAAATTAAAACCGCGGAAAGTAAATGTAGAAAGAAATTGCGGAAAGTAAATGCGGAAAGTAAATGAGACAAAATTAAAAGAAAGAACTATATTTTATTGAATAACTATTGCATTACAAAAGTTGCTCGCTGAAAAACCAAATTACAAAATCCTAGTTTTCTCTAGATTGCTTGATTGGTAGATCAGTTGATTGATTCTTTGATGGATAGATAGATAGATAGCTCTGGAACTTGAAACCCTAGACGTCATATTGAAGTGTGTGCAAAGACGATCAAGCCTATGAAGTTTTACATCCTACGGCCACCAATCGATCGCGGAACCGCTGCCCCTTACCCTCTTTAGCCGCGGATCTGCCGCTCTTTGGTGGAGTTGTGTTTTCATCCTTCTGATAAAAATGTTTTGAAAACATTTCTTATTCTCTGTCGTTTCGAGATTTTTTAATTTGCTCCTAACATATGGAAGATTTGGTTTGGTAATCCGATTTGATGTGGATCTCCTACTTATATTTCAGACCTGAACTGATCTATTATCATAAGCACAATATCTCAAATCAAATTGTTAGTAGCATTTGTTTTATTTGAAATAATATTCTAACCAATTAATTGATATGATATCTTAATAATATTGGTTAAGATTATTTGGCATGATATGCATATTTATCTAATTATATTAATTATAATGAAGAAACATATGACAATAATGTTTTTATAAATAAACCCACATATGTTCTAAATTTACAAATAACACCTTTTAGTAACTAATAATAGTAGGGAAAACAACTGTACAAATGTGCAATAAATATGACTGGTTACTTCCCCTGTAGATATACATCTACTCACCTACAACGTCTCGCTCGAGTTGATCCCGATGGATGCCTTACCCTCTCTCGCCGTCCCGTAAGTACATGCGCTTGTACCTACAAATCAAAGTATATCGTATCGCATCAAAATCAAATTCGAAAACCGATATGACAAGCGAAGGGCACATAGCTTAGAATCTATGGTCCACCCATGCTAGAATAACAAAACAACCCCCGACGTCGACGTACGAACGTCAAACGTCCGAATCAAAACTCAAATATCAAAAATCAAGTTTTCAAATATCGCAAAACATTGACATAAACTTAGTAAAACAACTCCAAATTTTTCTTAAGGTGAAATTAGACTTTTTCGCATATAGGATACGCCCAGTTATGTAGTGAGTGAGCTACAGACCAAACCCTAGATCTTAACTCCCAAAACAACCTGCAATTTGCGGCCAAGACTTGAGGGCTTGGGCTTAGGTGTCTACAGTGGCTTCCTACATGTCTATACATCTCTCTGTATCCGCTATTTAATTTTCAGAGATTCCTAATAGCTCCAGATTCTAATTGATCACCAAAACTCAATGAAAACCGATATCGGGAAAATTTTAAACTAGTCTTTGAAACTTCTAATCTCATCCTAGACCAGGAATTTTATCACTAAGGGCCAATAAACACTCACTAAACCCCCTACCACATCATTACTATAAGTCCATATCTTAAAACTCACCCTAGAATTTTCCAAGTTCACTAAACATAAACTTTTGAGTTTTAAACTAATTTGTGAGGTTAGGAAACATAAAAACTTGATGAAAGGTGAGAGTTTTATCTCAAAAGAGCAACTCAAGAAAATTCCTAGATGGCTAAAGCTCCCCCAAAACGAAATCTTGAACAAGCCATGAGATGAAGAATAGGTTGCAGAATATTTTTTGTGAAGGCTTAGGATGGTTTTGAGTGGATTTAGGTGATAATTTGGTGGTGGAAGAGCGAGCAGAGGAGGTGGAGAAAATGAAGGAGGAGATGAAGAAAGAGGAAGAACAAATGAAGAAGAAAAAAGAGAGGAAGAGGAGATGAATGGCTTAATGTTAGCCATCCATCAATTATCCTTCTCATTTATTTCCCTCATTTAATGCACCATTCTATCATGTCCCTTACCAAGATTATTTTCTCTTCTTATCTTTTTTAAAAAAGAAAACATAAAACCATAATACAATTCATAAATAACATTTTACATGTTATGCACAAAAAGCATGTTTAACAAAATAAATTTGGTTTAATGCATAATTAGTGAAATACTAATTAAGTTTAACATTAAACTAGTATGTAAACAATTATATATTAATTATAAAATGCTCATATTAAATAAATGTTTTCATAAATAATAATTCATTTTAATTTTTAACTATTTTCCAAAATATAGGTATATAATTATACCATTTTTCTAAAACTCAAATCTATATTCATATAATCTCCGTGGAATTATTATTTCATTATTTAAATTCTAAAAATAATAATTTCTATTTTCTGAAATGTTACAGATAGGCTCAGTTAGGGGTTCAGACGTGTTTGCTTGTTGATCTTTCCTTCGACAGATACCTGGGTAACCGTTACGTACAGCTAGTGCCGCTGATGTACTTGTGAGATTTTAGGATTTCTTCAGTAATTCAATGCCGGCGTATTGTTGAATCTTTAGAGTCCTCCACAGAGCTTTTCCCGCTTTGGTGAAACGATATAGTGGTCGTACTGGGTATGTGCAGGGATCCGATTAAAATTTGTATTGCATACACCGACGATAATCAGACATTTCACAATACTAGCCGGTCTTGGGAAAAGACGGATATTAAATTGGATTTGGATTTTAATATAAAATACATGTATATGTTTTTTCTAGTATTGTGTCACTTCACTCTTTATGTCTCTCTTTTGTATTTTAGATAAATAGAATAATATTCCGGCTTTAAGCCTTCTTTCCTTCCCTAAGGGACAGTATCACCCGGAACTGATCGATCCTTCCTTGAGTGATCCTTTCTTGAATGTGGTCCCTTCTTCTTCTTTTTCCTTTTTTCACGGAGCTTCCCGAACTGGCTAGCAGATGCCTCTTTCTCGCTCTTCCCGTTCTTTTTCAGTAAGCGAGACCCCCTTTCTTTTCCTGTATGTATGTATGTATGTATGTATGTGTGTATATATATATATATATATATATATATACATATAACTTATTCTATTTTCCTAATTAGTTTTGTTTTCTTTCGGGGTTCTCTTTTAGTCAACTTATGCCTTGAGTAAGGTTATCTATTTCTTCTCATTTCATGGTGACAAGTTGAGTGGAGAGAAGATGATGGACACCTGGTATGGTAGGCGAGAATGGAGGGCTAGGATGTTGTAGAGAATATGGTTATATTCTAACAATTTAGTTTTATTTTCTTGATAATTCTATCTCCATTCTCTCTCTTCATTTTGTGAGAGCTCAAGCTTCCTCCTGCTTCCTTCTCTTGATTTCTAGAAACCCTAAAAGAAATCATAAATAAATTAGAGAGATAAAGAGAGTAGTTGTTACATCACTTGAGACTTAGAATTAGCAACTTCAAGCTCAAATTCTTCTCTTGAAATGAAGCCAAAACTTGGAGTTCCTAAAGGTGGATCCTTCTTTGATCATGAGGAGATCTTTAAGCAAGCTAGTGTCTACTACCACCTTAAGAATCCATTAGGAGTCAACAACAAGCAACTTCTCAAATTCAAGCAAGTTATTATGATGTAAGCATAATTCCTAACCTTGAATGGAACTTCGTACTTGTTTTAATGTCAAGTTTGAAACTTTATCCTATTCCTTGCATGTTTTCCTTTTTAGCTCTCTCGTTTTTTAAATATACATGCTAGCCTTGCTTTAAAATTGTAAATGAGAGTCCTAGGCAACCCTTCATATACATATTCATATTGTGAATTATTAAAACAATGAATGTCAGTAATATATCGATATCAAAGATTATAACACAAGTAAAGCATATTGATATTGATATATTACTCGATATACACAAAATATAGGATAAACAAGATAAACATCAAGTGTATGCAAGTTATTGTCGATAGAGAAAGCAAGATAAAACAAGTGACACTAAACTAATTATTCATGTTTAAGCTATCATCAAAACTAAATAAAAGGATTATCAAAATTTATAAGCTATCAGTTTATGGGGTGAAGCTATACTATCAGCATGTTATATATTAAATAGAACACCTTATAAAACTTCAAATAAATATCCATTTGAATTATGGTTTGTAAGAACACCTAAATTAGACTACTTTCGTGTTTGGGGCTGCCTAGCACTAGTATGCATTCTTTCTCATAAAAAAAACGAAATAGGTCCAAAAACAGTTGATGCATTATTTGTAGAATATTCTCTTGACAATAACACTTATACATTCATTGTCTTAAAATATGATATTACTGATATTAAAGTTAATATCTTAATAGAATCTAAAAATTCTACTTTCTTTGAAAATAGATTTCCTTACATAATTTAAATGTTTAAACAAATAGATGATTATGTTTATAACTCTGACATAGTTAGTACTTCTAATATAATAAGTTAATTCGCATCTTCCTCGATTCCAATATCCAAGCCGAAATTAAGAAGAATTGATAGAACTAAAAGAAGGAACGTACTCACTGATGATGCTTACTACTATTACCTAGTGGAAGGAGATCCTTTTTCCAATAAAGAAACAATGGCGTCTTCTGATGTAAGTATTGAAAAGAGCCTATTCAAAATGAGATTGACGCAATCCGAAATAATAATCCATGGATTCTAACAAACTTACCTTCTGGTAGCAAAGCAATAGGATATAAGCAGATTTTTAAAAGGAAAGTAAAGGCTGATGGTAGTATTGACAAATATAAAGTCAGAATAGTATCTAAAGGGTTTTCTCAATGGAAACGCATAGATTACAATGACACTTTTGCGCCTGTAGCAAGAATTACAACTATAAGAACATTAATTGTTTTGGCAGCCATTCATAATTTATTAATACATCAAATGGATGTACAAGCCGTCTTTTTAAATGGTGATCTTGATGAGAAAATTTATATGGAACAACCGGTATGTTTCCATAGAAATGGAGAATGAAAATAAAGTATGCAAACTTGTCAAATCTTTATATGGATTAAAGTAAGCCTCTAAACAATAGCATACTAAGTTCGATGTAATTCTTAGTTATGGCTTTATAATTAATAATTTTGATAATATACTTCAAATCTTTTGAAAATGATTTTGTAGTTCTTTGTCTTTATATTGATGACATTCAAATATTTGGTTTTTCTATTAATCTCATAAATGATGTAAAGTCATATTTATCTATGAACTTTGATATGAAGGATTTAGATGAGGCTGATTACATTCTGGGTATGAAAATCAATAGATTAGAAAATGAATATTCAATTTCATTATCTCATGTCATAGAGAAATTATTAAAGAAGTATAATTATTTCAATGTAAAATCTATCTCAACTCCTTTTGATCCAAATATTCATTTCATTAAGCACGAAGGAGAATCTATATTACAGAATAGATATGTACAATTGATAGGGTCACTAAACTACATAACCACTCGAACTAGACCGGATATTTCATATGCGGCTTCGAGACTTTGTAGATTTACAAGTAACCATAATCAACTGCATTGGAATGCTTTGGAACGAGTGTTCAAGTATTTAAGGGGTACTATAGATTATTGTCTTGTTTACTCCAATTTCTCAAATCAAATTGAAGGGTACAGTGACGTTAATTGGGTAACTGATACCCCAGATGTAAAATCTACCACATATTTTGTTTTTGTACTTGGTGGTGGAGCAATTAATTCGGGATCGTGTACACAGATACTAATTGCTAGAATTATCATGGATACTGAAATGATTGCTTTGGATACTATCTGCTTAGAAACAGAATGGTTAAGGAATTTAATATCTGAAATTTCCTTTGGACCAAAATCAATTACAGCAATAACAATTCATTGTAATAATAGATCGCTTTTAGATTTATTAGAAAAGAAAATTTGCAATAGGAAAACAAATAAATTTTTGCAATTAAGATATGAGATTATAAAACAATACAAAGAAAAATTTATGATGTCTCTTATGTTTGTAATGAGTCAACTAAACTTCGCTGATTATTTTACTAAGGGTCTTTCGAAAACCAAGATTTTTAATACATCGAGAGGAATGAGACTTAGACCCGTATTTAATTCACCAACAGTGCATACCCAACCTTAAAAGGTTTTATAATAGGAAGAACACAGCTGTTGAATGTGAACGTGCGAGAACTTTATTTAAGAATTTATCTACCATCCTATCTTATGATGTTGTCGTACTTTAGTTGTTAATTAAGATTGAGAATTTAACTCTTAATGATATCAAATGCAAAATTATTTGTGAGGTGCTCTGACAACAAGTATCCTTTTGAGACATCACCTAAATGAGATTGCCATGAGGCGTTGGCTTAGGCTAAGTGGGTGAAACCCTTATGACTCTCACAAAAAACAAGATACCACGCATGGTGATAATGTGTAACCCGTTTTTGAATACCCAAATTTCTTTTTCATATCATATGTGTCGTTGACAAAGGATCCATCAACAGGATGTAGTTTTGTAAGGTCATTTGAGGACCACTATATTCTTATGATTAGGAGTCTTCTATACAAAATGTAAGTTAAAGTTTTTTTGACACTTACGCCGATATGCAATATTATTAGATGTTCATCACACGGTAGTTATACTTTTTATAAGTTGTAACGAAGTTTGAACTTCGTGAAGGAACTATTGGAGCAAGTGCACAAAAGGACAAAAGTCCAGATTTATTACATTAATATATATTTTTGTCGAATATTTTATTTATCAATTATATTTTACAACGTTTTCCACCAACGGTTTCAACTGTCGCTAAACAGTTTTCACCAACGATTTCAACCGTTGGTAGTGCCTACAAACGGTTGTGAATAGTTTTCACGAACGGTTACAATTGCCGGTAACGATTTTACGAACGGTTTCAACTGCCGGTAATGCCTGTTCTGTTCCAATCATTTAGAAGGCTATATAAAGCTATTCCCTGAAGGCAAAACAGAATACCGAAAAATCAAAGAGCGCACACAAATTCTTTCATCCTCTTCCTCACCGCATCCATTGCATTCGAGCATCTAATTTCGAAACAGAAAAGGGTACTAAAGCTATTTCGGTGACTTGTGCAAGCCGGAGAACCAGAAAGACTGGAGGAGTTGTATTTTGGGATTGAATCGCTACTGGAAACTTGCCAAGAGGGAGGCGATATTTTTTTAGGTCAGTGCACTCAAGACCTCTTTCTCATAAACTTCATTTTCATACTTTATTATTTACAAAGGTTAGCATTTTTATTTTATTTATTTTTGAGATAAATCGATTTAAACAACATCAATTTTCCAACTGATTTTTGAGTGAGGAGAGAAAGCAAGAAGAAATGGGAAATGAAACACATGGGATCATGCTTGCTATTTGCCATAGTTTTTGGATGCTGGAAAATAATGTGCACTGTTTATATGTGAGGTACTAGCTAAAGACATTGCACATGTGTGTCTTGTTTATTTACACAAATAGCATAATTACATTGCCTAATCTAATTAAGTTACATGATTAGAAAGCCCAGCTTTATCATATTGTACTTGAAAGGTAGATTTAAGGGTAAATTGTCAAAAAAAAAACCAAGCAATTATCCCCGCAAGCAATTGTCAAAAAAATCCTGAAAATATTTTCAGTTGTCAAAAACCCTCATTCTACGGTATCTATAAAACTGTCTGCTATATCTAGACATTATGCGATATCTATATAGTAGCATGTGATATCTATGCAGTTGCTTGCGATATGTATAACCTATTTAGATTTAGCAGACAACCATACATGTACTGCATGAAAACTTTCCAGGGGGATTTTGACAACCGTTTGGAGGCCAGGGGGTTTTTGTCAGCAGGAAAAACTGCTTGGGGTTTTGACAATTTACCCTACATTTAATAAGGTAACTAATTAATTAAAAGCATGCAATTAAGTATAATTGTATTGCTACATAAAGGTGGTACAATAGCTGGGTACTCTTGCTGACAACGCAATGCACCACCTGTAATATTGTGGCAGAGCATAAAACTACATCAATTAGGAGACCTGAGAGGACGATGAGGCCGACACAAGAGCCTAGATTAACCATCTAATCAAGCATCTTTGTGCTAATTGTTAGTCTAATGAGTAGGGTATGTATGGCAAATATAATAGAAAGTGTGATTTTTTTTTTAGGGAAAATTGTCAAATACCCTGATAAACTTTTCTGCTTTAAAAAAAAATTGGCCTAAAAAAGAAAAACCTGACAAACTTTGCTGCCCTCAAACCCCCCAGGGGTAAAATATCCATATAGAAGGAAAAAAGTATGGCAAGATATCCTACTCAATAAAATAAATTAAAAAAATAAAATATTTATAAAACAAATTAAACACATGTGCATCGGGATAAATCATAAGCGTTTGAATTAATATCTTATAATTTTATTTATGGAAGGACAACATATTCATTATCCTTCACACAAATGCGCCCATAAGATATAGTAAGTTTTACACCACAGAATAAGAAAATAGTCGATACATCATATAGAAATTACAAACGCCAAAGAAAAGACTACTATTATTTATATCAAGCGACGATGGTTAATCAAGCTCCTTCTTTATTTCTGTTTTTATCCAATATACGAATACTATTAATAGTATTTCCATCAATAATAACGCCTGCAAGAAGTAGCAATATCTATAATGGCATCATCATCATAATTAATCATTAAGAGGATTAGCAGAGCGAGTTTCAGTAGAACGTTTGGAATCCGATTTCTGCTTAGCATTCTTGAGCGAAGAGGAGGATCTGTGCTACAAAAAGAAATATTTACTAAAGCAATACTAGTAATTAAATTTGTTTTATGAGCCGTTTTCCTGACACGAGACGGTTTGAATCCAGGAGGAATCAGAGGATCTCCTTCGGAGTCCAACTCATTCGAAAAAAGCTTTACACAACTAAGGATTAACAATATCTATATAGTTTTCTGCAATATCTAGTTAGCCGCATACATATTGCAGGAAACTAGACAGATATATAAGTTAGTTGCATACATATTACAAGAAACTATACGGATATGCAGCTAACTAGATATTGCAAGAAACTATACGGATATTGCAGCATGGGGTTTTTGATAGCGAAAAGCTTTACCAGGGGTTCCTTTTACAATCGAAAGGTTTGTCAAGGGTTTTTGACAATTTTCTCTTTTTTTTTAAAAAGTTCTTTGCCCCATTCCAACAAGCTGACCACAAAGGGCATCCTTATTCTTGGCTGCCATAAAAATAGCCTGCCACAGTGTGTTGAGCTGTTCCCAATGTTTTTCCTGATAGAGATTAAGTGTTTAGATGAGATATAGATCATATCTTTTGAAACTTTTTTGAGGAAATGAAAAAAATGACAAAAATATTTGAGGAGGAGCTAATAATTAATAAATAAACTAAATAAGGTCTAAAAACAGAGAGGAGTTGGTCCAAGCTAGTGTCAGGGGAATCCATGTGACACCATCTCGATTTCTACGTCAAGGGGCAATCATATGCTCTCATGACCAAACTCTCTCTCCTCTCAGATGAGGCCATGGCCATGGCAATGTGTGAGTAAAAGGCATTGCATCATGTGATGAGCTTTGGATGGGCAATGAAAAGAAGAAAAGAGAGGTCTCCAACAAACAAAATCTAAGGGCTGTTGCTTCTGGCTTCGGCAGTCCCCCATATATGGCAAGGCCAGGTTGGCATAAACCTGTTTGGCACTTGAGAAGGAATAATTGTGGCTGGATTTTCAATGAGTGAGAGGCTGCGCAACTTAAGGCCGCAAGTCTTTTAGGGCCTGTTTCGTTCTCAGGATTATGGAATTTGGATTCCAAATTAGTACTGTTGAAATTTCCGGATTTGGTAATTTATTATTTGGTTGGTTTTGGATTCCTAGTATTGGATTTGTAGATACTTATAATCTTTGTTTGGTTGGTGAAAAAAGATGGGATTTCGATTTGAGGATTTTAGAGAGAGATAGATAGTGATTTGTATGCGGATTCCGCTTGCATTGATTTACGGTCTATTGTGAATTAAAAAACAAGAAAAGGTTTGTAAAAGTTTGTAACATATGGATTTGTCGGTTATATATACATGAGGTTAATGGAGGAAAGAGGTCACTGGAGGAATTTTCTCCTGCGGCGTCGAAAAAATACATCCTTCTTTATTTTTTCCGATGATCAGCATCCACCATCTTTTTCGTTATCATCTAAGATGTGGGTACACCAAATTTAATTCATATGATTTTAAAACTTTTCACCGTTGATTTAGTAGGTTCAAAATTAACAGTTTACTGACAATAGAACTTCTTACATTCCTAAATCAACGGTGAAAAAGTTATAGAATCACATGAAATTTGGTGTACCCACATCTTAGATGATAACGATGAAGATGGTGGGTGCCGATCGGCGGATAAAATGAGGGAGGATATATTTTTTCGACGACATTGGAGGAAATTCCCTCCTATGGCATCTTTCCTTCATTATTCTCTCTCTCTCTATATATATTAAAGGTTAATGGAGAAAATGTGCCATAGGAGGGAATTTCCTTCTTTAACGTCGAAAAAATGCACGCTCTGTGATTTTTTTCGACGATCGGCATACAACACCTCCATCTTTATCATCTAAGATGTGGATGCACCAAATTTTATATGATTATACCATTTTTTTACCGTTGATATAATTGGTGCAAAATTAATGGTTTACCGACAATAAAACTTTTAACATTGCTAATTCAACGGTGAAAAAGTGGTGGAATCGCATGAAATTTGGAAATTTGGTGTATGCACATTTTAGATGATAATGATGATGATGACGGATGCCGATCGTCGGAAAAAATGGTGGAGGTTGTAGTTTTAATAATTTTCCTATGAACTCTTAAAGCCACGTTACATTTGACCTTTTGTTGGAAATCTTGTGTATTATCCTCAACTCTCGTTTCATCTTCTCTGCTGTCACAATTGCTTCATAATATAACTCAACATTGAACAATAACTCGTCTAAGATCAACTTATATCATTGAAAACTTTTAGTTTCTTCTTCCCTCCTATGAATGTCGATTACTTATTTCAAGATTATTTCTTGCTTAAATTATCTAGCCATAGAGAATTCGATTGATTCCATCCTAAAACTCTTCTTGATGTCATCCACTATCCTATCCATCCCAAACGGTGCTACCATTTTAATCCAGAGCTCAATTCTCCACAAAAAATTAATGTATATTAGTCTCATATGGAGAAATTATTCAATATAGCAGGGTCTTTAGTACTCAGATATCATAGAGAAGATATGGCAATTCTAGATATTTTTCTGATAGCTATTTGGAGCTTATGAAGTTATGTCTATTTCTCTTATTATTGGAAGCTTATGGACGCTTATGGTTGGTATATCGAAGATTTTTTTTTTAATCTTAATGAGGAGTTGCGAAGGCAAATGAATGAATAATTATATTATTTATTCTTTGAGCAGCATATATGGATTTATTAACAGCCACTGAAGAACCCTTATATAAACTTTGATTTTTAAGAAACCATCAAACTATATATATATATATATATATATATATATATATATATATATATAAAAGATAGAATATTTCCTCCTCTTTCTTAGACATAAAGGATACAAAATTAATCTCAGCCCCTTAGTTTTCTTGTAATTACAACTAGCACCTCAAAAAATCAACTTAGATTAAAAATTTTGATATTTCATCACATCAATAAACTTCTTCTTTTATATAAATAATCTATCTAAATATGATTTTATTTATAATTTAGGAAATGCAACCAAAATATGAAAAAACAGAAGAAAACAAAAAAAAATTAAGATATTTGAAAATTTCGCAGTTTTCGGATATTTTAACTAACAAAATGTTTTTAAAAAGATAAAATAAGATTTTGAGAATTTTTAAAATTTGAGATTTTCATCTACCATAGCATGCAAAATATTGGAAAATGGAAAAAAACAGAAAAAATTTAGGCTAAAACTTTTGCGATTCTCATTTTCTATAATAGAGAAAATATTTTAAAAACCGAAGAAAACTTAAATTTTTGAGGTTTTGGTATGGTGTTACATACAAAAATATTAAAAATTTTGGGATTCTTAAGAATATCATAATTTCTTGTGTTAGGAAGCAAAATATTGAAAAAACGAATTTTTTTATAAATATTTTAAAAACTTCACGTTCTTCTTTGTTAAAGCCTTCTACTATATTCTCAATCATGATGGGGTTGAGTTAAGGGTTGATAGGAATATTTTGAAGTTCTCGGTTCCATTAAAGGTTTTGGTCTTTTTGTGGTTGGCGTCTAATGACGCAATTTTGACTAGAGACAACCTAAGCAATAGGAAATGGATAGGCCCAATACATTGCGGTATTTGCGAGGTTCAACTGGAAACGGTGGATCATTTATTTTTCAGGCATGCGATGGCTAGAAAGATTTGGGATAAGTTTTGGGGGTCTTTTAACAATTCAAATTTGTCGACTACCTTTGGTGAATTTTAGAGTCATTGGAAAGTGCAATGGATAAGACTTTTTGGGAAATTGGGAAATTATGGTCCTAGTCATGTGTTGAATATTTGGTTAGAGAGTAACAATAGAATTTTTAAGAACACTAAGAAAACGGTTTTGAATACTTTAAATGTAATTGAAGCCAACATTATGTTTTGGTCAGATGGTGCGGCAAAGAAGGCCAATAAAAGGCACATACTGTCGTAGAGGATGAGATATCAAAGTTATGCCATGGTGACTCAGATTCCTTCATTTTGGCGGACGGGACAAGGCAAGATAGAGGAAGAGAACCGTAAGTGTTGACGGTTTTCAGGGACGGGTTTGATGAGGGAGCAGGATATTTTTACTGTTTTTGGAGAGAAATTATCACGCTCCACTTCTCAAAAGACGGTAGCAGACACGCGATTAGACTCACGACGTATCTATACCGAGAAAGGATTTTTCTCAAAATAAATATGTTGAGCGTTAAAGCGAGCAGTTCAATACAACAAGAAATTTAACAAGAAATAAATCCAACTACATTTATTATTAATTCAAATATCACAAGATTAAAATATGAAATAAGTTTGAATATCTGATACAACTAAAAGTAGAAGCAAAAAAAATCCTTAAACAGGTAGGCATACTGCATGTAAAAAGTTGAAAGCGGCTAATACTTTGTTTGAGATGATAGCTACAGGAAATCCTTCTTCAATGGATAAACCTCTTCCTTTATCGTCTTGCCTGTTCCGAAATCATCTGGCGAACATTTCCAAAAAGACAACAACGAGGAAATGTTCATCAGCGAACTTGTGTTCGGTAAGTTCCACAATTAAATATGTATGTAAGAATGATAATTCAATAGTGAAACATGTAGGTGTTGGGGTCAAAAATTATACCCCACTGAAGTCAAAAAGTCAAAATCAAGGCTCAAAAAGTGGCCCGAGCACAAGCCCGAATCCAAGTCAAGCCGGGTCCATGCCCAAACCCAAATCCAGACAGGTGGGCCTAAGCCCAGACCGGTCCAAACTCAAGCATAGGCCTGCCCCCTTGCCAAGAAAAGAATTAATATGTAATAAGTAGAAATATTGTAAGAAAAATAGGCAAAAAACCAATTTTGTAAAACTTAAGGGCTTAAGTGCAAATGTGTAAGGGTATTTAAACCTAACAATATGATGAAATGATAAGTTTTTCTCTTCCCCTAAAATTATTAGGGTTTGTGCCTCTTCTCCGTATTCAAGCTTTTCTTCTTCTCCAATTAAATCTAGAGAAAACCTTCTTTTTTTTCAAAAGAAAATAGAATTTGGCCACAAACCCATTGAAAAGAGAATGAATCAACCATCAAATCCCAAAAAGGAGAGATTTTTATCCTCTTCCTTTTTGCTCCTCAAGATCCAAAAAGAAAGGAGGAAGAAGAAGAACCCACCTCCTAAAGCTCTCTATTTAAAAGATCCAAGACATAAAGAAGGGAAAACAAACTCCTTTTCCCTCATTCAAGACTCATAGCTCAAGTTTTCAAGATTCAAGAGAGCATTTGGATCAAAATAGGAGAAGGTAGGGGGTGACCCATCAAAGAGAACACTTCTGGGCCTTTCCTTTAGGGAAACCCCCATGAGCTCAAGCTACACTACCAGGAGCGCAAGCTCCACAGAGGAGTGCCCAAGCGCCTACCCTTGTGCACAAGCTTCAAGTGTGCAAGCGCCAACTCCTTTGGCGGCGCCAAGTACGCAAGCGCCTACCCCTTTGTCATGGTCCGGAAATGGCACGTGACTGGCACTTGAATTACGTGAAGTCTATAGGACCCCACATTAACCTAAGTAAGCCAAAAATCAGGAATCTAAACCATTTTTACAAGAAATAGCGGAGGTGAAGTTTTGAAAAGGTTTTACTGACTTGAAATCAAGTTTGGTTTGAAAATATTACTATTGTTTAAAAATCAGGCAGCACCTTCTTCGTAAATTTTGATAAAAACATATATAATGAAAATAATAGTAATGCATCCCTAACACGGGAGCAAAATCAACGTCTAACGGCTGATCCACAACCACGCAACACACACACACACACACACAGGACGCCTCAAGAAAAAGATCAAAATGCGAAAAGTAAACATAATAAAGATGCATTAAGTTAACTCCAAACGAGTCTGACGACAACAAAATATACAACTCTAAGGTCTTGAAAAATTACTAGACTTGGTCTTTGATGGAGTATTTCTAGTTAAAAATAGGTACAAGTCAAATACCGATATAGAAATAACCCACCACTCAAAATATGCGCAATCACGCCTTCAAGATAGAATATGTGCCCAAACTAGCCGTTACTGATCCAAGCGGTCAAACCTGCACAGAACTACGGCACAACGGGGATGAGTTACCAACTCGTTAATAGTATTATATAAAGAGCTAAAAATCGCATAGATAAGCAGTGAAATATCCAAACAAGATAAATGTGTACATCAAGGAGGGTAAAATAGCATACGCCGAAACTAGAGTTCGAGTAATGAAATATACGACGATAAGCCCTCATATACAACTCGTGTGCTGCTATCCTATATATGAATCTATGTGTGGTTATCATGTCAATATAACCTAAACAACATCAAGCTCGGTACGGGCGTAACATAACCATAAGTATCTAAAACCATATGAGTCACGGAAATAAACGCAATACGATACAATGTAATGATAATTCATTATTAATAAATGGTAACTCACTGTGTACCAATATACCGGTGTCAAATCATGATCACCGTAGCCGTAGTGCAATATCTATAACACACGACCAAACCGAAATAGAATCAAAGCTATAATACATATAGCACACATCCATATGCAATCCTATAAAAGTAGCCGAAAGATATATGTATGTTAAATTTTTCCAAAATAGCCGTATGTTGTCTATATCATGGCACTGGTAGTAGACATTGATCTGTAAAGAAAATATGTGTTTCATTTAATTATACAACCCGCCCTTGTTTATTTGAAAATGATTTAGAAGGGGTTTTCTTTTGAAAGTTTCTATGCCAATCATAGGCACGTGGAAAATATGAGACTATAACTCTTTACAAAACCCTCTTCAATATACATTGATATATGAAAATACTATTCAGGTACTGTCTCATGGACCATTCATTTCTGGATCCCTCACATATATATAATATATTCATCTCAGTGCAGAGCATCTATATCGATCCCTCACATATATATACGTGTAGAGACATTCTGTGTCAACTACCCTTAATCTCTCATGGATTGATCATAAATATATCCGTAGAGACATCCTGTATCAACTACCCTCAATCCCTTATGGATTTATCACAAATATATATCTCATGGATCTTCGGATATATCCACCATGTCCGAATCATAATTCTCTTTCTCATATTCTTTATATATATATAATCAATCTCTTAGGATTGATATCATATCAAATCATATTCTCGTACCCTTTTAATTTGTGTGAACTAGTCATAGCACAGATTGGTAGTTTATAACAGCATCAGCATCAACGAATATAAAAATAGTAACACGGATGATAATTTAAGCGTACCACATCTGATAAAATGAATAATGCAAGAGCGAATAACATGTACGGTAAGCGTAGCATAAGAAAAGAGTAAATGGATATATATATTGCAAGTAACTATATATATATATATATATATATATTTGTAAAGTATAACGAAACGTTGTTTGTAAATAAGGAGGCTATATTATTTTAAAATATGTAAATACCCTTTTTAAATCCAACATCATGCCCTTGTTATCTCTTTTGAAAATATGGAACGAATAGTTGTTGTTAAATTAGGGGTTACAATCCAAATATTAAAATCTCCCAATCAGGGTAAGGTAAGACTCCACGAGTCAAAGTAAATAAAGCCGTATTCGGCTAATCCTCATCATCATGTCATCCAGTACGGAAATCTCGCCTCGTACGATGACCACTAGATATATTATTATATAATAATAATGATCGGTACGGATATCTAATTTACGTACCCAACACCCAATAATAGTAGTGTGGACTTCAAGTCTATACACACCTCGCAACTCGTACGGACATCAAGTCTACGTACGCATACAGCGACCGATGTGAACATCTCGTTAACGCGCTCACACATTGATTGGTACGGACATCTCATGTCACATATACACACGGAGACCACTACGGACATCCAGTCGCGTACTCTCCCAACAATAAGTACGGACATCAAGTCTCGTACGCGCACCCAACACAAATTGTATAATAACATAATACTACTATAACGTCAATTCCGCTATGATATGTAAGTACAACAGTTCTATATGGCATGGCAGTACTAATGATGTGTAGTATAACATGTGAGTTTGTGATTGTGCACATGACAATCATTAGTATTTGTACTTGTGTTCTACCAAATGTATTTATAATGAGTCTACTAAACGATACTAATGGAGTACGGTACATATCGGAAAAATCTAAACATATATGGCATGTATCTTATGCAAATTCAATGATAATATAAACATTATGTTTCATGGGGGTGCTATATGCTATCCACCCGATTCCCCACTCGTAGATATAATCTACTCACAGTGTGTGATCGTGCTAGTCATAAAAAACAACTGCCTTGTACATCTTTGTTGCCTCGGAGGTTTCCGCAATGAACGCTAGCATTCATATAATCACGTAATGCACATAAGAAACTATATCGGAATCGATATATCAAATAAATGTCCATAGATTAGAATCTATGACCAACAAAAAATAGACAAGTGCTAACAATAAGGAATTACCTTCCCGGCATCGCTATTCAACCAAATCCACCAAAACCAGAATTATAAATACGAATACATAAGTTTAAAAACCTTAAAACCTTGCCAAAATCACACTAAAACACTTCCAGATTTTGACTCAGGGAATCCGGGGAAAAAAATGTATTGCAGATGCTTAATTATCAAAAGAACTTGCACTAGACCAAAACCCAGACCCTAATTTAAAACCATGGTCACAAATTGTGGTTTGGACATGGAGGCTGGGGTTCGTACTTTTGTAGGTATCTTTTGGTGATCCTACTAGGACAATTTTATACTCATAATATTTTATAAAGATCCTTAGTTCATCTCATAATTCATTTGAGCACCAAAAATCTTACAAAAACCTTATTTTATTGACATTTATCAAAGTGTTATGAAACTTTAATACTTGGAAACCTGAAAAAGATAAATCTTTACCTATATGGATGGATCGCTAAGGAAGTTCAAGTTCTTGTGGTGTCTACTTGAGGCTTCATGAAATGGTATCGGCCTAGCTTGAAGTTTTGAACAATTTTCATGAAGAAATCATCAAACTCTTCTTATGATTTTGTGAAGGGTGAATAAGATTGGAGGTGAGGGTTGATGGAAGTGGATGAGTTCAGTTTGAGAGTAAAATACTCATAAGAATTATGAGATAAAAGAAGGAGGAGGTGTAGAGAAAAAGGGTGTTGAACAAGGAGGATGCAGGGTTGCCTAGCACGATAGCAAGGTTTCGGGAGGCATCGTCCATGCCATATTAAAATTTTTGCCGTTCTAGCTAAGCCTAACATAGAATCGTATACTAGAAATTCGACGAAATGAAATGCAAACACTTTGCAACTAAAAGAGAACAAGGAATACAACCTTTGTAGACCTGTCCTTCACTTCATTAGCTCCGTGTAGTCGTCCTTTCGCTGCGATCATGAACTTCCGGACTCTAGAGAGGCTCCCATGAAGAAACGAATATGCTTGCATCGAAGTCTTCGAGGCCGAAGATGATCGACGTCGAGGAGACACTGACCCAAACTATCTCTTCACTAATTGTGGAATTAGTGAAGCAAACACCCTATACTAAATGGCAAGTAGTAGATGATGATGAAGTAGGAATTTTGCTCACTTTATTTCATATTCTCACAAGTTTTCATCACAAACACAAAAACTAGAAAGCTTCAAGTGAGAGGAAGAAGAAGATGAATTGAAGTTGTGATGAATGAATTAGATTAGGTTAGAAATGCAACCATGGTTAGATAATATCATGCCTAACCCTTGTAGAGACTTAACCATGAGCAGGGTTAAAGGTTAGGTTAACAAATATCTTAGAAATATCCAAAAGGGTGGACTTAGTCAACTATGATAAATATCTTAGGATAAATCCACACAATTTGAATTTTCCAAAATAAAATGTAAACCCTAATCTTAACCCTAGCATGGTTTAATCCTCATAAACCCTAGTTGCATTTATAATCCTAGCATGTCACAATATCATATATCACATATATAATATTTTGTAACAAAAGAAAATGATACAATTAATATATATCACATATATATCAATGTATCATCAAGTGAGAAAAGAAATCTTAAGTTAGCTAATATTAGTTAATGTAATGTAATATATCAAATATATAATTATATATTAAATTATTAAATCAACACTTGATTTAATAATTCGGTTATATCATATATAACCGATTAATATCAAATGTAACATCTTATCGAATCGGCACTTGATCCGATAACCCGGCTATATCACATATAACCAATTATGTCACACATCGCGAGAATAGAATATGGTATCACATACATCCATTAATCTCGGTCCCGCACATATCACATATGTGCTCCTACCCCGTTTCGCTTGAGCCAGGAAACCTCTGTATAAGACTCTAAAGACTCGTCAATACGCCGGCAGTAGGTGATGATCATATCAAACACTCACAAGCCGCAAGCGGTCTGCTAAACGTAACGGCCACCCGGGTATTGAGCGATCAGAAGATCAACAAGTAAGACTGCTTACACTCCTGCGAATCCAATCAGTAACATTACCGTACAGTCCGGTCGCTTCGTCTGATATGTCGCATATCTCGTCTAGGGGCGGTAAACGTCAGACCCCAGTAACTCGATAAGTCGTGCCGATGTGAGGCTCATAACGGGTCGAGAAACTACTGATAACACTTACCAGTATATCTCTGAATCAGCCCTGGCCAGGGACTTACCAGTATATCTCTGAATCTCCATGTGACTCAGGACTGTACCCAAAAGCCACCATTTTGCACGTTCTCTTGAACGTGGTAAGGTGGAAATCAAAGCACAATGGGAATCACACAAGTCTCTATGACGATCTCGGGTCTACAGACTAACCTGTACCAGTGTCACCAGAGAATTGCTATCGACGATAGGTATAATACCACCTAGGAGTTCTCGGCGAGTCCGTTCAATGTACCCATTCTCCACTGAGCACCCGTATACTATCTCTGATGTCAAACACCAATGGATATGGGATCATCCATCGCCCATCTACATGGGTCGAGAAGCTATACGCTAGTCTACTTTGGTGTATCGATGCCCTGTCTCGATACACCCACGACTAGGAACATTTGAAGGATGTACTTAACGACTACTCTGTCCCCACTAGTATGATCTGCATCATAATCCTGGTAGTCAAGTACTCATCCTAAGGGCTTTATCAACATGTAACATAGAGACAATCTGTGTACATGTTAAGATAAAGAGCAACTAGATAGCATACTATCATGTCGAGCAAGAAAGTCAACCCTATATATGTCCAAGCATCCACTACAATATACATCGTATGTACAGTAATGGCCTCTAGGGCATACATATAACTAACAATCTCCTACTTGCACTAAGGCCATCTGTCGTAGTATCCAATACCCAACAATCAGCAGTGGTTGTAGTATCTCATACACAACCATCCCATAAAGTCTCTTTTGGAAAAATGCCTTTGTGAGTGGATCCACCCTGTTGTCCTCTGTGTCTACTCTCCTAACCTCGATCTCCCTGGAGATCAACCATCTCCATGATCAGGTGATACTGCCTAAGAATATGTTTGGATCACTGATGGGACGGGGGTTCCTAGGCCTAAGCCACAACTCCATTGTCACACAATGGTAGGAACGAAGTTCATCTCATGAACTAATATACATCCAGACTACCTCTTTGGTAGTATCCTTGGTAGCAATGTATCCAGCCTTTATCTTCTAGTATGTCACGGTATTTAGCTTGGAACTCTTCCAACATACCGTCCCTTTACTGAGGGTAAAGACAATGCCTGTGACTGACATTCAGTCGTCCTTACCACCCTGGAAGCTATCCAGTGATTCTCCCCAGGATCGATTGATACCATCTCACTACACCTAGTGAGAATCCTAAAATCCACTTAGATCTATCTCATAGATCCAAAACCCAAGATTTAGGAGGTATCACCTTGATCCTATATGGAGAATCCTTGTGATAAGAGGAGATTGACCGAGTGTAGCATAGGAAACTCCATTCCTATCAAGAGTATGTCATCCACGTACAATACGAGGATCACCACCATACTCCCTACTACCTTTTTTTATATACAAGGTTCATCTACCATTTTGATGAAGTCAAACGCTTTGACTACCACATCAAAACAGATGTTCCAACTCCGCGATGGCTGCTTTAACCCATAAAGCAACTAGCACACGTTTCCACTGCTCCCACTGTCTACAAAGCCCTCTGGCTGTGTACTTATAGACGCTCTCTTCTAAATCACTATCTAGAAAAGCAGTCATGACACCCAACTGCCAGATATCGTAGTCATGGTATATAGCAATGGCAAGTAGGATCCGGATGGACTTAAGCATAGCTACTGGAGAAAAATGTTTCATTATAAACCACACCTGGTTGATGACGAGAATCCTTTACAACAAGTCTAGCTTTGAAAGTCTCAACTTTTCCATCTACACCAAGTAATCTTCTCAAGATATACTTGCTCCTGATGGGGATTTAACCCTTCAGATAAAGCAACCAAAGTCCATACTTTGTTGGTGTATATGGATTCCATCTCAGATCGCTTAGCATCCAGCCATTCTTATAGAGTCCCCACTCTTGATGGTCTGCTCGAAACTAGTTGGGTCATCATCTCATGATGCAATCCTCGCTCCCACTGTCACCGAGAATACCGCAGTATCTCTCAAGTGGATGAAGAACCCTACCAGATCGGCGGAGAGGCAGAGGTTCGTCGGGAACTAATGAATCCTTCGGTTCTACCAAATCGTCAGCTGTAGTTTGTAT
The DNA here is from genome assembly GCA_030015575.1 of Agapanthus africanus. Lineage (NCBI taxonomy): Eukaryota > Viridiplantae > Streptophyta > Magnoliopsida > Asparagales > Amaryllidaceae > Agapanthus > Agapanthus africanus. Next base: position 854,601,746 of record JASDDO010000024.1, read on the forward strand.
AGCTGGAACTCCTTCCAGTTCTACCTCATAACCACTAATTTCTTCACAATAAATTTCTTTTCTAAAAAGGTGGCATGCCGAGAAATAAAACACCTTTTGTTCCTCGGTGTGGTAGAAGATATTCCCTTGTGAATGCTTGGGATATCCAACAAACTTTCATAGAACTGACCTTGCCTCGAGCTTGTCCGGATTTTGCTTTTAGACATAGGCCGGACAACCCTAAATCTTAACTTTCTTAATAGATGGGCTCTTCCCATACTATATCACATACGGAGTGGTAGGCACCTGATTTGGTTGGAACCCTATTCAATAGGTATGCAGCTTCTCAAGTGCATAACTCCCAAAAGGAAATAGGCAACTCAGTAGTAATCATCATAGAGCGCACCATATCTAATAGGGTGCGATTGCTCTGTCCCGATATACCGACGTGTTGTGGTGTATACGGAGGAGTAATGCTGAGAGAGAATCTCATTCTCCTTTAGAACAGTCCAGGAACTCCGTTCTCAAGTATTCTCCTCCCTGATCACATCAAAGGACATAATACTTATACCCATTTTGGTTCTTTACTTATGACTTATATTCTTTGAATTTCTCAAAAGCTTCAGACTTGTGTTTCAACAGAAACACATGTGCGAATCTTGAGAGATCATCAGTGAATGTAATGAAGTATAAAGAACCAGTCCTGGCATGTGTAGACGGGGACTTACATACATCATCATGTATCAATCCCAAGAGTTCACTAACTCTTTCTCTGTTTCCAATAAACGGAGCTATGGTCATCTTATCTTTGTGACATGACTAGCAAGTGTAGGGTCCCGGCAGCGCCCCGGCCGTCAAAGCACGGCCAAAATGCGGAACAAAAATTTCTAAAACCGGCGCTACCGTTACCCGATTTCCGGATCGACCTTAAACCCTATTCTAGCGAGCTAACTAAGAGTTAGAAAGGTTATACCGAGATGATCCAAGTCCTTCGGTCTTCATTCCAAGCTCCTAGAGGCTCCTTGATGATGTTTGGTTGCCGGTCTTCCTCTATCTCCGATGATCCACCCGAGGGAAACGACGCAAGCTCCAACTTCGTCGAACGAGGTAACCGACGCTCCAGAGTCGCTAGCTAAGGAGAGTGGGGGTGTATGGAAATGTCACTACATTTTTTCTCTCATCCATGTGCTTATGGAGCAACTCAAGAAGAAGAAGAAAGAGGTGAACTTTTGCATGAAGAACAAAGGAAATGGGCTAACTCCTTTTTGTGTGAATGAGAGAGTGGAAGTGTAATAAATGTTGTAACCAAATGAAAAATGAATTTCCCCACCACCTTAGTGGCCGGCCCCCCTCTCTCAATCACAAAATAAAAACCATTTTCCAAAGTCAAATTAATTACCATTAAACAATTGCACCATGCTTTGTCTCCATGCTTCAAGCCATGCTTTGACTCACCTTTTCCACCTCATTTCTAAAAGAAAATCAATAAAGAGGTGGCATCTTCTAGAAGATATTCCGTACAAATACGGAATACTTCCCGGTACATGTACCGAAATATATATACGCGTATTCATACCAAAATACGAATAGCCGAGAGAGAAAACATATAGTGAACAATAATACTAGAATACGTATATACAAATACATATATCAATTATTAAATCAAAACCTGATTTAATAAACTGGCTTAATCCTAAGCCGCTAGTATAATCAACCGTCCAATTAAAGTCTGCGCAGCAAGTGCACATATTTAATCGGACATCTGTATGTATCAACATACCTCATGTACACCATATCGCCTGAACCGTGAAAACCCTCTGTGTGGGACTCTAAAGACTCGTCAATACGCTGGCAGTGGGTTTAACCACAAGCACGTCAGCGGCACTAGCTGTACGTAACGGCTACCCAGGTATTGAGCGAAAAGGAGGCCGACGAGCAAACTCATCCTGAACCCCTACTGAGCCTGTCAGTGACAATATTCGTACAGTCCGGTCTGTTTGTCTAAGAGTATCTTATATTGAGTCTAGGGGGTGGATAAAGTCAGACCCCTAACAACGCGATATTTAGTGTCAGCATGTAACCCATCACCTCCTGAGAAACTATCGATCCTGGATCGGTAATCCTCGTCTACCATGGCCATGGATTTGTGGTGATGGCCATCCGTACACAATGCGACATCAACCCTCAATACCGGGAGAGACAAATCCCCGACGATCCGATCACTGCCTCCATATGGCTCGGGATTGTACCCAACTAAAACCTATTTGCACGACTCTTTTGAGCCGTGGTAGGGTAGTAATCAAAGTACAGTGGGAACTCACACGAGATAAATGACGATCTCAAGTCGGCAGACTAACCTGCACACATGTCACCTGGGAACTGCTATCTGACAATAGATATAATACCAACTAGCAGATTCCCGGCGAGTCCGTCCAGTGTACTCATAACCCAATGAGCACCTGCATACTATCTTAGGTGAACAAACTAACACCAATGGCCTGTGAGACCTAGCCACCGCCCCTCGTCGGGGTCTCGATCAGTATACACTAGTCTACACTAGAGTATCGATGCCCGGTCTTGATACTCCTACGACTAGGGACATTTAAGGATGTGCTTATAGACCCCAGCTCCTACATATATGATCGCCATCATAATGCTGGCAGTCAAGCAAGAATCCTATGGGCTCTATCAACATGTACATGATGATAAAGGCAAACCAGATAGCACACTATCATCTTGAGTAAGACAGTTTTATCGGTATAGGTCCTGCCTCAATCATCATAATCACAAGTCCGCGACTATGATAATTGCCTTGAGGGCACTATAGCCAACAATCTCCCACTTGCACTTAAGGCCAATTATTGCGATGTCGCATACTCATAGCTTGTGTGATACCGATCACCCAACTCCTCTACTAATCAGTTTCGCAAAGCCCGTTTGCGAAAAATGATTGCGTTCGAGAAATAGTCTCAGTGAGTGGATCCGCTCCAATGTTTCTTTCTGTATCTCTCTTAATCTCAACTTCGCGGAGAAAACTATCTCCCGAAATGAGCAATACTTGTCTTAGAATTTGTCTGGATATCTGATGGGACCCAGTTCACAAATGAACTCCAAATCCAGCAAACTACATAGACTGTATCGTCCACTGAATTTAATCAGTATCCTGCGCCATGCCTTTCCTCAGTATCCGCTTGGACCACCTGTCCAACATACTGTCCCTCAAAGGAGGGAAAACTATAACTCTGACAGTCACTCTGTCATCCAGGTCACCTTGGAAGCCTGAAATGCTAACCGTCTCCTAAAGGAGGCTGCCGTAATCATTTCTCTAGAACATTCACTTATGTTCAATAACTGCTTCCCAATGTTTCTCCAGGATTGGATTAATATATCTGCTTATTGCATCTAGTACAGAAAGCAATATCTGGTGTGGTACTTGACATTTCATGATTAACTCAATTGCCTAAGCAAGTGACATGTTAATCATGTAGATCCCTCTCCCCTTTAGTCTGTAAGACACCTTTAGAGAGGTTGACTCCATCACCTGCAGGTACACCACCATGCCAGGAGTCGTCCATTTAATGTCAAAATACCCAGATTAGGATACTTCCCAAATCTAGATCTAAAATCATAGATCTAGTAACCAGAAACCCTAATATTACATCTATATCCTGTTTGGAGAAATAACTTTGTGACAACCACAGTATAACCGATCGTAGTATAGGAATATCTCTTCCTATTAAGTGCATGTCATCCAGTACCTGGACATCACTCTCTACTACCTTCTTACCAGATCCATCTCCCATTCTGATGAAGTCAAAGCCTATGACTGTCACATCAAAATTAGATGATCTCTATCCGCCTATACCTGCCTTAGTCTATAAATAGACATAAGCTGCTTGCCTACTATGCTTCCGCTTCTCCCACTGACTATAAAAACCCTATGGCAGAGTCATATATACGTGCACCTTTAAAGCTAGTTTAGAATGACGGTATACTAATCCTCCTGCCGGGTCTTATAGTTTAGAACAGCAGCAATGGCAAGTCTGGGTAAACAAGAACCTCCCTGTCACCGTCTCTGAGAAGACCGAAGTACCTCTCGGGTGCCTGAGGTTACCCACCAATTCTGCGGAGTGGCTAATGGAACGTTGAAAACAATTGAATCCTTAGGTTCTATTAAGTCTTCAGTAATCGTTTGTGGTTCTGGAATAACTTCCAGTTCTACTATGCTCCCACTTTTGTTTTTCTGAAAAAGTCCATTTTGCTAAAACTATGGCGAGTCAAGAACAATATAAATATTGATCTTCCTGATGGTAGAAAGTTATCCCTCGTCAAAGCCTGGGATAACCCACAAACAGCCATTACTGAAGCGTGCCTGGAGTTTATCCGGATTCTGGTTTTAAGCATCAGCCGGACAACTCCCTATACCTTAACATCGTTAAGATATAAATTGATTCTATATATATCTAATATAGAAACAAAAGCACTAATTTAATTGGAACCAGATTCAAAATCATGCGGCTGTCTCCAGTGCATATCAACCAAATAGAAAGATGACAATCAGCATTACTCATCTAGGAGTGTATCCATATATGAGTAACCTGAAAGAGAAGCAAGTTCTCAAAACCATTACTATTAACGGAATACCAAACACAAGTATCTACATCTTCGACTTCCTCGAAGAATCCTGATACTTACAATAAATGGTTCTCTACTTTATTCTTATACCTATAACTTCTCAAAATCTGGACAATGCATTTCAACGAAATACTTGTCCAGAACTGGAGAAGTCACAAGTAAACAGAATATAGTACGAGTACCAACCCCTTTGTCCTAATGGACACTGGAAAACATACAATACTTTGTTTAGCTCCCCTGAGTTCAATAACTCAAACCCTGTGCGTCGTAGGTTGAAAAACTGTAGTATGGTTAAGAAGAATTACACCGTTGTTGAATGCACCTTACCTAATCACCAACCGATATAGGTAAATGTCACAGACATAATATCAAAAATATATATATCACTTTATAAAAATAAACGTACAGATATATCAGTTCGAAATTGGTGTATAACAATGGATATTCAAAACCAAATATTTGCCATCTGGCAAAAACCAGATGATTTCCTCAAATATCACCAATTACAACAAATTCCGATATGATGAGGATCTAATCACCCAATTCCCAATATCTTACTCCCACTCACCATCTGTAATAACATACAGATGTGAGAAACAGATCTGGTAAATACATACCCTGGAGTTAGATTCCAATCGGGAAAACAGTTTTCAATTAACATTGCACAGTGAAACTGAAACATGAAAATGTTTCGAAGGGTTAACTGGTATTTCTAGTAACGCCTCTTCCATTATCCTGAATCATGACAGTAACCATATACTTACCTGCCCTCATTCCAATCCCTTTATTATGTCTTTACTTATTACCTCCAGTACACCTTCTTTAGGCTAATTGGTTTTCTTCATTCCCTACCCTTCGGCACCAGCCTAAGGTTTGGAAGAAGACTATCCAATAAGCGTAATAGGTGTACTCTCCTAATCCTAGGAGCCCTCGCAACCTGAGAGAAGGTAAAGAGAAAAAACATCTGAATAATCCTATTCTTTTTCTCCTGAACCAGAATCCATCCTCGAAAAAGTTCCTTCGAGTTCGTATGTAACTATACGATGGATTTATCCAATGGAAGTGGATATCCGTAGTGATACGGAGTGTTCTAGAGAAAAGCAAAGTGGATGTAGGAGTGGCAGGGGTATACACTGTTTTTGTCGTGAATGATTGTGATCGCAATTTTCTTTGCCATTATTCTAATCCCTTTATATGTCTTTTACTTATTACCTTCTGTACACCACACTTAAGCTTAATTGGTTTTCTTCCTTCCCTACCGTTCGGCACCTGCCTATGGTCTGGAGGAAGACTATCCAATAAGCTCAATAGGTGTACCCTCTCCTAATCCTAGGAGCCCTCACAACCTGAGAGAAGGTAAAAAGAAAAGACAACCGAATAATCCAATTCAATCTCTCTAGAACCAGAATCCATCCTCGAAAAAAGTTCCTTCGAGTTCGTATATAACCATACGATGGATTTATCTAATGGAAGTGGACGTTCGTAGTGATACGGGGTGTTCTAGAGAAATGCAAAGGTGATATAGAAGTGGCAATGATGTATGCGACATCGTGACATTCCAAAAGCCAATGTGTTTAAAGAAGGTTCGGTCAACTTGGTTTCATGAGTTTTAGTCAAAAGTCGGGTCATAGTCGCAGCCAGAGAGAGAAAGAGAGAAGAAACACTCAGCGTGCACTCTAACCTAGATCAGAATGGTTAATCATTTTATCTAATCTGGATGGCTCCCACTGTGTCCTCGAATTCTCCTCCAAACCTAAAAGGAGAATTAGTCGGAATCACCCGAGGAGTAATCCTACTCATCAGTGGGAATCGGGATCCAACTATCATCGCATGGTAACTTGATGGAAGCCACTCAAGTCATCAAACTCCAGAAGGTATGCGCAATCTTGGCAAGTTTCCTGTATGTTTGAAACTCCCAATGTGATTTTTACCCCTAGGACCCAAGTGACTTTGACTAAAGATCAAAATGTCAAAAGGTCCTAGTCAAGTTCTACCCGTCATTATCTGGACTGCATTAGACCCACCCGTACGAGCCTTGAATAAAGATCAAAATGATTGTACGACTGTCCTAACCAATCGCATTATCTCTGCAACAGAAAAGCACTACATAGCTACCGAACACTATGCCTCGGCAAAATGCACGACATAGGTAGCACGAATACTAAGCAATGCTAGTCTGAAATGACGGAGGGCTACGGCTGGTTTTTGGCGAAAAAACTTTAACGTAATGAACTTGATATCGTTGAAGGAATCCAAGTGGTTTTATAAAATATATATTGGCGAAAACCATTGCTAAAGAGGTCACTCCTGGTGAAGGGATCTCGGCTCTTTCCCCGTCGAATGAGGTGCAGGATATTCCAAATGAATACCACGATGCAAAGCAAAAGAAAACGACTATAGTAAAGTTATTACGTTGACGCAAACTTTTACCCAAGGGGTCACTCCCGATGAAGGGATCTCGGCCCTTGCTCGTCGAATGAGGTGCAGGATATTCTAAATGAATACCACGATGCAAAGCAAAAGAGAACGTCTGTAATGTCAGTTTTTAAAAAACTTGGTTCCAACAACATCATAAACAGGTTTTTTTTATCCTTGCATTGATAAGAATCTATGCAGTCCCATCAATTAATCACACCAGAAAAGAACGAAAATAAAATGTACGTATATGCCATCCGCATTCGCCACTGGGTCCCGTCATCACCCGTTAGGTTACTTAACTAACGACAGAGCGGGGACTGGGCTAGCGCGGGTGCAAAACATATACAACATGTACTAGTATATATAAATGTATATATAACATTCGTCCCACGCATGATATAAAGCAACATCACAGAAATATCACAGAAGCAATACAGAATGGTGGATAATCTGGAGCCCCGAGTTTCACTTGAGCCGCAAGTGAGACCCGACGTTTCCTGTCATGTGGATAGCATGTGCAATGAAACCTAGACCCCTACGAGCGCAGCAAGTTACCCGCCAAAACCAGAAGTGAGGCAGCCCCCTTCAGCAACGTGAATGGACCACCCAGCACTTCACGGAATCCGGTAACTTGAGTACCCCTCCTGGGTCACCTATACCCTCTACGAGTGCGGCAAATAGCCCGCCAATTATAGAGTAAGGTCCCCTCCGTTTGAATGCCATGAGATGCAGACCCGTTGCCCTCTAGAATCCGGCTATTCGTGCACCCCACCGCGGGGTAATCCTAGTACAGAAAAGAAAATAATATACAAGGGTGACATCGACCTCAGCCCGGTCGTGCCCCAAAAGAATAATATACAAACGGGCAGTGACGGCAGTCCACATGTCGGACGCTCGCCCCGCAATATCAAATGTACAAATGAAATAAAACTGTACTATCATTGCACCATTGCTATCCACCACGACGATCCTACCAACATCACAGCACATCACAGAACATCAACGTGAATGTCACGTTCGCAAACCCGTCTAAAAGACATATAGCAATTAGACGAGTTTACCGATCAAATGACATTCACGGTCGCAGAATATAATGTATGTACTGTCAAACACATGCTTAAAATATCGATCGACTAAGTTCCAAATTGGCCCCAATAGCAAAATAACACTTCACTGAAAACTGGGCCAAAACAGAATATGAAAAAAATCACAATTCCAAGTCTCTGTGCTATAGTAAAAATTTGAAGGCCCGTCGCCAATAAATGGCCGCCAAAAGGGGGTTAGTGCGGCGGATTCGCGGCGCCTTAGTGGCTTCACGAGCTCAAATGTTTTCTGTAGCCTTGTATTTGCCTGCACGGATTTTTAAGATACTGCAAATAATTTTTTTGACCACGTTTGAAAATTGACAGCAAACAGAATAGTGGAATCGTGTTTGCGGTAAAATCCGTCGATCGATATTTTAAACACATTTAAACAAGCTAGTAAGGGGTTTAAAGTGTGGCTCTGATACCATGTAGGGTCCCGGCAGCGCCCCGGCCGTCAAAGCGCGGCCAAAATGCGGAACAAAAATTTCTAAAACCGGCGCTACCGTTACCCGATTTCCGGATCGACCTTAAACCCTATTCTAGCGAGCTAACTAAGAGTTAGAAAGGTTATACTGAGATGATCCAAGTCCTTCGGTCTTCATTCCAAGTTCCTAGCGGCTCCTTGATGATGTTTGGTTGCCGATCTTCCTCCATTTACGATGATCTACCCGAGGGAAACGGCGTAAGCTCTAACCTCGTCGAACGAGGTAACCGACGCTCCAGAGTCGCTAGCTAAGGAGAGTGGGGGTGTATAGAAATGTCACTACATTTTTTCTCTCATCCATGTGCTCATGGAGCAACTCAAGAAGAAGATGAAAGAGGTGAACTTTTGCATGAAGAACAAAGGAAATGGGCTAACTCCTTTTTGTGTGAATGAGAGAGTGGAAGTGTAATAAATGTTGTGACCAAATGAAAAATGAATTTCCCCACCACCTTAGTGGCCGGCCCCCCTCTCTCAATCACAAAATAAAAACCATTTTCCAAAGTCAAATTAATTACCATTAAACAATTGCACCATGCTTTGTCTCCATGCTTCAAGCCATGCTTTGACTCACCTTTTCCACCTCATTTCTTAATTGAATTTCTAAAAGAAAATCAATAAAGAGGTGGCATCTTCTAGAAGCTATTCCGTACAAATACGGAATACTTCCCGGTACATGTACCGAAATACATATACGCGTATTCGTACCAAAATACGAATAGCCGAGAGAGAAAACGTATAGTGAACAATAATACTAGAATACGTATATACAAATACATATATCAATTATTAAATCAAAACCTGATTTAATAAACTGGCTTAATCCTAAGCCGCTAGTATTATCAACCGTCCAATTAAAGTCTGCGTAGCAAGTGCACATATTTAATCGGACATCTGTATGTATCAACATACCTCATGTACACCATATCGCCTGAACCGTGAAAACCCTCTATGTGGGACTTTAAAGACTCGTCAATACGCTGGCAGTGGGTTTAACCACAAGCACGTCAGCGGCACTAGCTGTACGTAACGGCTACCCAGGTATTGAGCGAAAAGGAGGCCGACGAGCAAACTCATCCTGAACTCCTACTGAGCCTGTCAGTGACAATATCCGTACAGTCCGGTCTGTTCGTCTAAGAGTATCGTATATCGAGTCTAGGGGGTGGATAAAGTCAGACCCCTAACAACGCGATATTTAGTGTCAGTATGTAACCCATCACCTCCTGAGAAACTATCGATCCTGGATCGGTAATCCTCGTCTACCATGGCCATGGATTTGTGGTGATGGCCATCCGTACACAATGCGACATCAACCCCCAATACCGGGAGAGACGAATCCCCGACGATCCGATCACTGCCTTCATGTGGCTCGGGAATGTACCCAACTAAAACCTGTTTGCACGACTCCTTTGAGCCGTGGTAGGGTAGTAATCAAAGCACAGTGGGAACTCACACGAGACAAATGACGATCTCAGGTCGGCAGACTAACCTGCACACATGTCACCTGGGAACTGCTATCTGACAATATGTATAATACCAACTAGCAGATTCCCGGCGAGTCCATCCAGTGTACTCATAACCCAATAAGCACCTGCATACTATCTTAGGTGAACAAACTAACACCAATGGCTTGTGAGACCTGGCCACCGCCCCTCGTCGGGGTCTCGATCAGTATACACTAGTCTACACTGGAGTATCGATGCCCGGTCTCGATACTCCTACGACTAGGGACATTTAAGGATATGCTTATAGACCCCAGCTCCCACATATATGATCGCTATCATAATGCTGGCAGTCAAGCAAGAATCCTATGTGCTCTATCAACATGTACATGATGATAAAGGCAAACCAGATAACACACTATCATCTTGAGTAAGGCAGTTTTATCGGTAAAGGTCCTGCCTCAATCATCATAATCACAAGTCCGCGACTATGATAATTTCCTTGAGGGCACTATAGCCAACAACAAGTTTCACAAGATGTAAATTCAAACTAATTTAAATATGTATCTAAATGTAACTTAGCTAGTTGTGTCGCATTGATATGACCTAGTCTACAATGCCTTAAGAAGGATTCGTTCATTTCTGAACTCTTCCTCTTGTGTGTGTTCTGTACGTTAAGAACTATGGTTTAATTTAGAACGTATATGTCATTAGATAACGTGCCTGAACCGATCAACACTTGATATAGGAAAATGTTCAAAACATTATCCAACAATACAAAATTATATCCTTCTTTACATAATAAAGAGACTGATATGATGTTGTATATCAGGTTTGGTATCTAATAACATTCGTTCAGAATCAATGTATTTGGTAATGCAGGGTGATAACTGCCAACAAGCTTGGCTGCAACACTTGCACTGTTTCCAACTCTTAAAACTTATCACCCATTCCCAATTCTCTACCTATTTTTAGCCCATGTAACAGATTACATATAAGGGATCCTGATCCGGTATCTCATACCCAGGACGTAGAGGATACTGAGAAATAGTTCTTGGTAATGAACATACCCGAAGAAGATGCATCAACATGCACTTTATTCGTTTGGGCGGCACGGGAATCCTGTTAATCCCCTATTTCCTGCTCGGTTTTATAACAATTATAAGTTGGAGCGGGACCAACATTCCCCAGCTCAGTATAACAAGCGGGTTCGGTCAATACATCCATATTATTATCTTGATTAAGGCGTGACATGGTCGCTACGTGGAGAGAGAGAGAAGAAAGCACTCAGCGTATGCTCTTGCAAGATTATATTGGTTATTATTTTATCTAATCAGGATGTCTCCCACTGTTTTAGTCAAATCTTCTTTCAAACCCTGAAAGGAAAGACTAGCCGGGATTAATCACACCCTACAAGTTCGCCAATCATTTAGCCAGGCCAGTGCCGGTACTTTGAGGAAGGTTCCCCGTGCTTTCGTACGGACCTAATTAAAATAAGCCTCATTTTCCCAGGTGCGTAACCCCGTTAACACCTTTCCAGACACCTACTTGATCGGCTAATTGTAATGTGTAAAACTCTCGCAGGAGTATCTCTTACTTGCAGTGGGTATCGGGATCCAACTATCTCATAGAAGGTATGCAATCTCATTGCAAATTTCAACACATGAAATTCCTGATAATATTTTGCCCCTAGCATCCTACGACCTTGACGAAAGCCAACAAACTATAGGCTACTAGTCAAGTTCAACCCGTACATTTCATGATTGAATTAAACCCACCCATACGACCCTTGACGAAATCCAACAAAGTCGCACGACTACCCTACCTCAATCGCATCATATGCTTTTGCAGATAATCATAAATAGCTACCGCATACTACGCCTTGACAAAAGCCAACAAACGTAGCACGAATACTATGAAGTACTTATCTGAAATGACGGAGGGCTACGATAGGTTTTTAAGAAAACCCTTTGCGTAATGAACTTGATCTCGTTGTAGAATTGAGTGATTTAAAATGGAGCGTTTTTTAGGCTTTTACTATTTTTGCTAAAGAGGTCACTTCCGGTGAAGGGATCTCAGCTCTTTCCTTATCGAATAAGTTGCAGGATATTTCACAAATAACACTATGCAAAGCAAAAACTATAGAAGCAATCAAAAGACAAACCGAATGTGTAGCATCTGCTAGTTTCGCTAAAGAGGTCACTCCCGGTGAAGGGATCTCGGTTCTTTCCTTATCGAATAAGGTGCTGGATATTCTACAAGGAATACAGCTATGCAAAGCAAGAACTAGAGCTACCATTTTTTTTAAAACAAGTCTCTACAACATCTTTTAGGTTTCTTTTATTTCATTAATCTCATTAATGAAGTCCTATCATAATATGCTTCCTAAGCATCACATATGTAACGAAAGCAGTAATATATAATATATATCATATATATATAATATAAGCATTCGTCTGAACATATCACAGTGATCACATCACAGAGCAGCAGAAGATTACATATGAAATATTGGATATACTAGGATTTCCGTGTTTTAGATTAAGTCTGTATAAAACACGGATTCCACGGTCGTGATGAATAGCCAAACCTACATCCCTAGACCCCTACGAGAGCGGTAAGCAACCCTACCAATTCTAGAGTTAGGAGACCCAGTCTCGACTCCTCGAGATGGTCTCCCACTGGACCCTAGAACCCGGTTACTTGTGCTCCCCGCCTTAGGTCATCCTAATGCAGAAAAGTAAATAATATACAATGGTGACATCATCCTCAACTCGGAAGTGCCCCAATAAAAGAATATTACATACAAGCTTTTACATGAATGAAAATGAAAAACTCTCATCTCACATAAAACCCCTGGCTATTCAAAACACGACGATCCAATATAACATATCACAGCAACACATAACATCACTTGTCATCAACGTAAGTAAATATGCGTATCCCAATTATCGTTGACATATAGCAACGAAACCGGCGATACACCACATATTACACTTACGGTCGCAGAAAAGAAAATGAAAAACTACAACAATTGGAATCCGCAACCACCTTAGACATCATAAACCCAATGCATCACATACTTTGGATTTTATGCCTAACCAAATGAATTCCTTAGATATCGCATGCCTCACAATTATAAACCCCGCATTTTAGTCTCGATATTGAAAACACTTTCCAATAACCTGTCGGGTAATTCAACAAGATTCCCGATAACCTGATCGAATGCTTGTCGGAAACTTTAGCAGATGGCCGCACCCCCCGATGCCGTCGACGAAGTGCACTAAGGCAGAACACCGCTGCCGTGAGCACCCGAACGGATGCTTTTGGCGACGGGGTTCTCTTACAGCCACTTGGTCTGGGCTATGGGGCGTGGCTATCTAGTAAGGTTACCCGGCGAGTATCCGCGTACGCTACGTGATTGCAACAGAATTTTGATCACATAAAAATCCCGTGGCAACCGATCAAATGAGACTAAATTGTTAGTTTTATAACATTCAAATTAGTTATCTCATAACTACTTTTGTGGATTCCAAATATTGTATCCCATCACATGATACCCAGACGACGTTAAACTTTTCGATCGAATTATCAAAGTCCCACAATTCTCCGAGAGCTCAACACTTTAGCACAGTTTAATAATACCCAGAACATGCCACAATATCTATGCACCAGTCGTAGAAGGGCAGACCCAAGCCTCACTCAGTCGCCACGGAACTGCGGCAAACCCTAGGGTATGACCACGGTTTTACGATCCAAAAAGTCGAGTTAGGGTTTCATTCTTTTTGAGGGTTCACAGAATTACTTGCATGATTTTTCGGATACGTTAAACTTGGAAAAATAGGTTTTTGATGTTCGATCGAACTTTTTAACTTCGCCTAGATAATATGTGAATTACCTGAAACATTGTTAAAACTACGAATACGAAATACTCCGAATTACTTATAGTGTAAGTTCACATCACATGCAAAATTAGCAAGAACAAACAACACCTGAAACACCAAAACCCAGTCATTGGAACACAGTGAAAATTTCAAGCAAAAACATCACAAAGTGGCCGGCCAGAACCTCATTGTCCTCGGCCAAAATCCGAGCATACCCCCTGAAATTTTCATGGTGTTCATGATATATCTCATACATCATTCTGCACATGTTTTAAAATTTTTTTGAAGACAATTTAAAATCGACAGACACCAATTTTTGGCGTTGCAAGTTTCAGAGTATTTCGGTTTCGTAATTTTAACAAAATCCGTCTAATTTTCTAGCATGGCTCTGATACCACTGCAGGGTTGCCTAGCACGGTAGCAAGGTTTCGGGAGGCATCGTCCATGCCATATTAAATTTTTTGCCGTTCTAGCTAACCCTAACATAGAATCGTATACTAGAAATTCGATGAAATGAAATGCAAACACTGTTTCCTGATTTAAAATCAGGAAAGCTTCTGGGAAAAGCTTCAAAAGAGGCCACGTGCTTACACGTGACAGCAGTCACGTGTTGACACGTGACCTATAAAATACAGAAAAGGCGCACTTTGATTCGCTGATCAAGTCAAGGAAAAAAGCTTCAGAAGAGGTCACGTGCTCCCACGTGACCAGGGTCACGTGTCGACACGTGACGTTCAAAGCAGCAAACTCGCTCTCCAATTGAACCAAAGAAAGAAGCGCCAGACAGGGGTCACGTGCTCACACGTGACCAGGCGTCACGTGGTAGCACGTGATGGCTACAACAGCAACCGGAAGATAGCGCAGAAAGGAAGAGGATTCTTCATTCCAAAGAGGGTCACGTGTCTACACGTGACCATGGGTCACGTGGTCACACGTGACCGGCTTTCAAAGCCCATTTTTGACGACAGAATTAAATTCTGAAGGAAATTCGAATCTTTCCAAAGGAAAGTAATTATTTGGGACCGATCAAATTAAAGATTCAGAGATGATTAAATATCATCTATCTATGGAAAATCTCGGGTTTGGAAAGATTTCCCCCTTAAATCTAACCAAAATAACAAAGGAGAATCTCTGGATTCAAGATCCAATGGTGAATAGAATTCACCTGATAATCCAAAGGCCCAAAATGAATAATGGACGCAAATCAAATCTCAATGAAGATTCGTCAAAAAACTGATTGATGCGGCTGCTTCTCCTATAAATAGGAGCCAAGGGACACAAAAAAGATATACATACGCAGAGAAGAAAAGAGAAAAGGAGAAGAGCTTTGATACTTGAAAAAGACTCAGATCTTCTGCAAAAACCCTAGGTAAGAAAGGGAAAGACATTAGAAAGAAAGAGAATTTAATTCTCAACAGAGTTTAACTCTGATATGTAAAAACAGAAGAACATATTTCTTCTCTCTTCGATAGAGGATCTGCAAAGCGCACATCTCCCCTTAAGGTTGAGAATTTAATTCTCAATGGGTCGAGATCCTGCCATGCAGATCCAAAACATAGAGAAGGAATGCAAGCTCGAGAATTTAATTCTCACAGAACTATAGGAATTTTATTCCTCCAAAATAAAAGTTAGGGCTGGACCCTATATCATGGGAATTTAATTCCTTCCGAACAAAAGAAGAAACAGGGTTTAACCCTAAGTAAAAACCAGTTCTGTTGAAACATCAGGAATTCAATTCCCTTAATCATAATTTAACAGAGGATGGAAGTTTAAACTCCTTAAGAAACTTTTATTAGGGTTTAACCCTATTCAGCCCCTCGCATATATGAGGAATTTAATTCCTACAGAAAATTCAGAGTTAAACTCTATTCGAAAAAAAAAAAAACAAAATCTTCGAAAGGAAGTAGGAATTTAATTCCTCTGAAAATCTACAGCTCGAGGAATTTAATTCCTGAAAAAGATTAACAAAGACTCCAAACAAAATACATGAAGGCAGGGTCACGTGCCACCACGTGACCCCCTCAAGAGATATACAGAAAGCCCCTTGAAACAACACCCCACGTGACCCACGTGACCCTTGACAGAGGCTCTGATACATAGGCATATGAATGCCCGTCATGTGATGACACGTGATGCCCTGAAAGATGTAGCAATGTCAGCAGAACAAACGAAGGGAGGGCGCTCTCACGTGCTGCCACGTGACCCCTCTTGCCTTAATGTTTAACACTAAATTAAAACTCTTAAACCCAGTGTTAAAACACTGTTGGGCCTTAGCATTCAACGCTGATTAAAAAGCTTTATTTGCAGTATTCAACGCTGATCTGTTTTAGTGTTTGACACTAATTTGAAAAGCCTTGTCGCTGGTGTTTAACACCAACTATCTCTTAGTGTTAAACACTAACTTGTCAACCTCATTCCCAGTGTTCAACACTGATTGCTCTGTAGTGTTTAACACTAGGTTTTGGCCCAATTGGCTAAAGGGATAGAGGCAAAGCCTCTCCCTCAATGAACCAACAAGAAGTCAATATTCCAGACCTGACTGGACTTAGCCCAAGTTGGCCATAAGTCCTCAATTTGTGATTAACTGGGCTAATGGGCTCATAACATAATTAATTAGTCTTGACCCCAAATTGGGTCAGGGACTATTTAAGCCGTTCCGGTTCTAGGGTACATCTCTTCACTCCTTTGATACTTGGCATTGTAATCCCTCAATGTCTTCAAAGAGGTGACGGGTCCCGATGACCATTCATGATATGGACTGTGGGGTCCTTAAACCCATGCCTAATGCAAAATTCCTGGTTACGTGGAACACGGATAATGTCACTCTTTGACCCCGTGGGAAACGTCCAGAGCGGATCCTGGTCCTCGCAGAGCACGGCAGTGAACCCGTGTGAAGCATCCAGAGCGGAGCCTGGTCCTCGCTAAGCACAGCAGTGAACCCGTGTGAAGCATCCAGAGCACATACCGGACTGTGGAGTCCTTAAACCCACGGACTACGACGTCCTTAACCTTGACCGAGATGTCTTAAAACTAACAACGGACCGCAATGTCCTTAAACTACCCACGGACCGCAATGTCCTTAAACTACCCACGGACCGCAATGTCCTTAAACTACTCACGGACCGCAATGTCCTTAAACTACCCATGGACCGCAACGTCCCTAAACTAGAACAATAGAGCCCTTTCCTATGCTCTTTTGTTGGACCTAAACGGCCCCGTTTAAGTTGATCTTAGCCTTGAAGATGGCTAACGCGTCCTTAAACCCTCAAACATACTGGACTACGAATCCCCCAAATTAACTTCGGCTCAAGGGTACATCTCTGAACTCCTCTGACATCTGTCGTTGTAATCCTTCAACGTCGTCAGAGAGGTGATGGGTCCCGACAGCCATACAGACGATGGACCACTATGTCCCTAAACTGGAACATTAGAGTCCAAACACTCTTTTGTCGGATCTAAACGATCCCGTTAAGTTGATCTTAGTCACAAAGTTAGACTAACGTATCCTTAACAAACGTTTGAGTTGATCTTAGCCTCGAGTAGGGCTGACGTATCCTCAAACCAAAACCCCCCCCAAAACCAAATTTAAGATAATGCGGATTTGGGCTAGTCCACGCCCTACGGGCGACGACATAACTCAGTCTCCGTAAACAATCCACGGGCAATAAAACAAACACCCACGACACGAAGTGACCATCTGGAGAAGGAGAAAGTTGTTACCGCAATGCGGTAGCGTAATTAACTGCAGGGGCTTGCGCCTGCAGGGAAGAGCGTCCCCACAATCAAAAACCCCTCAAACGAGGGGGAATCTGACGAAGTCTGCTACATCGGTCGCATCCGTTTAAACCTTCGATATATGGTGCCATAAATCAACTTGGCTTCTTCGGAGAGGTGGACGGATAGCACCAACTAGCATCTGCCCCGAACCTAACGCCTCAGACGTCCCGACGTCCCGGCCGCCGTTCGGAGGGGAACAGATTCTGGCACGCCCGGTGGGACCTTTTTCTCTTTCCACTCCACACTTCGTGTGTCGTGATTCGCGAACCAATCGCGGTTCGCTAATAGTTGCCCTTGGATTTCAAGGTACTGAGAATTGGCATCTCGCTTATTGCAGAAAGCAAAGGATCGATGGCTTCCACCCCTGCGAAATCCTCCAACTGCTCAGATGGCAATTTCAGCCGACGCTCTGCCTCGCCAGGAGGTATAGCCTATGGACCCCAAGCTGCTTCGCTATTCACAATGCCAGTGGAACAAGTCACTCGCGCCACCACAGGATTGTTCTTTGGGACTATGATCCCGCCGACAAACTTTACCGCTCCAGTGCTGACGAAGAAAACTCTCGGGAAGTCGGTCTTTGATCGTCTTACCCCTGCCGCGGCTCCTCTCAACGAGTCGCCCAACGTCGATGCCTCTGTCTTCTCTAGATTGGGCCAGGGATCCTGCGAGCTCATCACGGGGCCTACAATCTCAGAGAAGGCTGCTTTTAAGAAAGTGGCCGTTCCCGTTCCCGAAATTGCCAAGGCGACCTCTCCAGCCAAAAAGTCAGTCTTTACAAGATTGACGGCTCCGGCCTTTGCTCCCGCTTCCCAGAGGATATCGGTCTTCGATAGGCTAACGCCAACAACAACCCTCCATCCACACAGGGGGCAAGAAGGAACCATTCTTACTGCTGACCCAACGCCACCCGCTCGACGCGCTCGACGTCGCCATTGGCGCCGAGTAAGGAAGGCTGGGGGCAACTCTCCCTCCGGGCTGACTCCAGCGGCCCCGGTTGCAGAGGTCAATGCTGCTGTTCCAACTGGGAACAGCTTTGAAATGCTAAATAAGGTGCGAAGGAATTCCCCCACGGCAGTACTGAAGAGGTCTCCTCCCTCATTGAAAAAGGTTGAGGAAACAAAACCCGAACAGCCCCGATCTCCTCAACGGCTGTCTTCCAAAATCTATAAGGCTTGGCGGCAGGCCCGAGACTCGATCGTCGATCCAAACTTCTCCCGCCAGCACAAGAAGCTGAAAATCCAACCTGAAGCCGGTCACCAGGCTAAACCCCAAAAAGCCGGTGATCAACTGACTCACAAAAGGAGGAGGCCAGAGAGGACCTCACAGCATGTAGCGACGACTGAAAGCACTAAACCCAGACGCCCTGAGTCTGGGGGCATGGTGGTGCACACTGTTTACATGGCCTTTGGGAAAGAGGAAAGCCGCACTTCCACGGGCCACCGACCCCTAACCCGATCCGTGACGAAAGCCCAGGAGCAGCAACAAAAGCTTCAAGAAATGATGAATGCTATGGCCGCGCTCACCGGACCAAAAGAAAACCCAGAAACGTCCTCAGACGCACGCCGGGAGGAAGAAACAGACGCTGAATTCCTTCGCCGAACACTGGAGAAAAGGGACAAAGAGGCTGCTGAACAAGCGGCCAACATACAACGGATGGGCCTTCTCTTCCAAGATGTGATAGGAATGATGATCCAGCAGGACTTACCCGCCGAGGATCCCCCGATCGGTCTTGAAGACGACCGAGGAGAAACGTCAAATCCACCACCAGCCCTCTCAACGGCCAGGGAGGATGCAATCTCTAAGGCTGACTTAGCTGACTACATAGCCCAGCAAATCCGAGTTCATCATGCGACTGAGGCAGCTGGTCAAGTCGTGAAAACAGGGCGGCCGTATCCGAGCTGGTACGATCAAATCAAATACCCGCAAGGCTATACGATACCGAAATTCCATGTGTATAAGGGGACCGGCAATCCCCATCAACATGTTGCCCAGTTCCGGGCCCTCTGCGGTAACACCGGCGGTGACGATAAATTGTTGCTTCGCCAGTTCGTGGGCAGCTTATCAGAAACAGCGTTCGAATGGTATTCAGAACTCCCGAACGATTCCATCAAAACGTTCGCTGAAATGGAGTTGTTGTTCACTCAGCGATTTGCAAGTGCCAGCGAACGTACTCCAATAACCGCACTTATTAACGCTAGGGTAAAACCGGGCGAAACCTGGGTCCAGTACGCTATACGCTGGCGGAACTTGTGGTCGAGATGTGAGCAACGTATCGAGGAAGCACCCGCGGTGGGCATGTTCGTGGGAACCCTAGACCCCCACGCAACTATCTCCCAGTTTATGATGTTCTTTAAGCCAACCACATTCCAGGCTTTAATCGACAAGTTGGCTCAGATGGACCAGATGGGTCATAGACCACCTACACCGAAGTCGGAACCTCGGAATGACAAGGGTAAAGGGAGGGCAACCTTTGTTGCGAATGCCCAACAGCAACCTAACGCCCCGAAACCGGCAGATCAACTGGAGGAAAGGCGTCGGTATTATAATGAGAAAATGAAGCGTCCCTACTCGTTCCCACGAGACAAGACGAAGCGGTTATTCGAGCTGGCGATACGCAACAGGCTTATAAACCTACCAAATCCAAGGCGACCGCCGCAACCCACCGAGGTGAATGACTCCAACTACTGCCCTTACCATCAAACGGTAGGCCATCCGATTGAAGATTGCTTCGTCTTCAAAGGATGGATTGAAGACCAATACCTCCAGGGGAAGTTTGTACTGTCCGAAAAGTGGAAGGTGAACCCACCACAGCCGCATGCTCCTAGGAAAGCGGATACACCGGGGGCAACATGTTCTTTTATTGAAGAAGCTCCATGGGAGGTCGTGCTATCAACTAAAACCAAAAGAATGCTGAGAGACCTTCATGCGTGCCCTGCGGTAGAATGGAAGGACCCTCTTGAACCTCAAATTATCGAAGGGATGCTAAGGCGCCGCCCGACTACAAAGGCTCACGGTAAGAGCCCAGATACTCACGCCCAATTGTCAAAATCTTCGAAGAAAAAGAAGAAGAAATCCAAGAAGTCCGTGAAACCTGGAAAAGAACACACGAACTTACAAAAGCAAATCGACGCGTTGGAAGAGTACAATCAGAAGGCGCGGACTCCCGTCACACTGCAAGAGTTCCTCAACCACATCTTTCAAGAGGAAGATGATGGAGAAAGCTCGTCGGATGAATCCGAAGGATATGTGGCGAGTTGTAATGTAATCTCCCACTCGTTTGCCCATGATGGGAAAACTCCTGGCATTAGGAAACTGGAGGCAGAGCCTGTACCAGAACGCGCATGGCCGACAGATGAAATGATCGACGCTTTTCTAGACGAGATTCGTCTAAAATGTAAAGCGGACCAGGAGCGTGAGATGACCACGTCGGAAGGAGCCAAATGCGGGCAACTGAACGAAAGAGTTGAACTACCCCTGACAAAGCATAAGGCATCCGAAGCAGACAAGAAGATATTCAAGACGAGAAAAAGGTTTGCCAAAGCCATGTCACTGGGGATGAAGCTACCGCCATCGGAAGGAAACACACACGATGGGGTGGAGAGGCACCCTGATTATTGCGCATATCACCGGAAAATCTCACACCCCACGGAGGAGTGTGACGCCTTTAAGATATGGTGGCAAGGATATGTCGCTCGTCGGCAATATGTTAAGCGCATGAAACGCAAGATCCGTCGGGAGCGAAGAAGTACTGTCGATGGGCAAAACAGAACGACTGGCAACTGTTGCATGGTTAACGCCAGGGGGTCACAAGTTCTCACCTTTGGGAGCGACTCTGATGAAGAAATGGCTCTGGGCCCTCTCTTTAAAGAATCTGTCTCGGGGAAAGAGGAGGAATCGGAGATCTGCGAGAACATTCAGCTGCGCAATCGCACGCTCCCAGAAAAGAATCTCGGGCCCGTCGGCCGAAAAGATAAGGGAAAGGAAAAGGTCATTGAAGATATCACTTTGGATGACCAGGTCACAAAAGAGCTAACTACCAAAGACCCTCCCAAAAAGGGTAAGGTAGACTATAACATCCTCGCGCACCTAAGGAAGCTACCTTCTCAGCTTAGCATTCTTGATGCCCTCCTATTATCGAAAGAAGCGCGAGACTCACTAATTAAGGCGTTACAAGAACCCGAGCAATTCTAAGCCTTCCTCGCCACTGAAAGGATGAAGGATGAGCTGGAGGAAGTGCATACGGCCGATGTCACTTTCGGTGATGAAGACCTCCTTCTCGGGACGTGCGACCACAACTGCCCCCTATATGTCTCTGGATACTGCCATGACATCAAGATAGGCAAGATCCTGGTGGATAATGGATCCTCCGTTAACCTCCTTAATGTTCGGGTGTTGAAGGAAATCTGCATGAGTGTGCAACACCTCGCTCGTGACAAAATTACTATCTCCGGTTTCGACTCTCAATCGTCACGGACTCTCGGATCTGTAATACTGACGTTACGCTTCGGACTTCTCATCACAGACATCAAATTCCATGTCATTGACGCCAAGACCTGCTACAACGCCTTGCTCGGTCGTCCTTGGCTACACGAGTACAACATCATCCCTTCTACGCAACATCAGTGTATGAAGTACTTCAAGGATGGTTTCGAGTACACCGTAACAGGCGAGTTGAACCCGTTTTCTGTAAACGAAGTTCGCAAATACGAAGACGCGAAATACTTTCTGCCAGATTTCGAAGATACAGAAAGGTGTCGCGACCCAAAGGACAAAGCCGCCGCCACCATTCCCGTTTTTGGGAGCGATACCGAAGAGGAGGAGGAAATAGTGTATACAGGGCCATCCCAACGCAACAACCTGGGGGCGCCCACCCCCATACCGGTCTTCGGGAGTGATTCGGAGGACGAGGTTAACGCCGTATTCTCCAGTCGGCTGTCAATACAGGCACCCCTTTGCGAGGACCATAGTCTGCAAATCACCATGGTACCGCGAGAACACTATAAGGATCTCGACGCGCTTCAAGCTCACAGCGTGCAGGACCTGCAAACATTTTACGTCCCTCCCAGGCGAAGGGGTGAGAAGGTGATCCTATTCTACCAATCCTCAGAGTCGAAGGTGGAGAAAGAGATCTGGCACGGCGCGGATGTTACACTCGACAGGCTCCAACCCATCCGTCTGCCTAGATACTATACAAATGGATTGAAGAAGTTATTGAAGCGCCAAGGAGTACCCTTAAGACAGACGGTGCGGCAGGCTCGGTTCTATAACAGGATTTGGGATGTCCCCGGGACTCAACGCAAATTGTCCAACGGGAAGATGGAAACACTCGGGCTTGGATACGCAAGAGCCGGAAAACGGGAACGGGCTCACAGCAGCTACGCTATATATACCTTTGATGAAGAGGAGGACGCCCTGTCAGGAGATGCCAACCGTCCATCAAAACTAGACCCCGCGATTAAAGCGCCGAGTCCGTCGTTTGAGGAACGAATGGGCAAACCTATCAGGAAAGTGGGTCAGAAAGCTCGGGAAGACCACAACCGCGAAATGGCCATCTACGAGAAGGCCAGGACGCAACGTCTATTCCAACAGACTGCACAGGCTGCAAAAGATAAAGATGTTCACCATTGTCAACCCGTCATACGAAAGGCCCGATGCGGGGACGGAGATAAATTAAGAAACGGGAAAAGAAGCCGACAACAACGACGCAGGATTAGAGGGTTACGGGTACTGCGCGGCTCGGATTCGTCCCTCGTGAAAAAGATGAGTCGAGCATACTCCTTCCCCCGAGACAAAACGGAACGGTTGCTCAAGCTCGCCCTAAAACATCAGATGATCACGCTTCCAGATTCTAGGCATCCTGAGCAAGCTAGCAAGGTCTCTCATCCGAGTTATTGCTCTTATCACCGAGCCATAGGACATCCTACCGAAGACTGCTTCACCTTCAAGAACTGGGTCGAGGACCAGTACCGACGGGGTAGATTCGCTTTATCCGACGGTTGGAGAGTAACGCCGCCACAAAAGCACGAGCCCAAAGCCACAAGAGCAGAACCGGATCCACCTCAGTCTTGGGAGCGGGTTCGCACCTGTTATATGATTACGATATTAAAAGAAGAACCCGAGAACGAAGATGACCTTCCCCGGTGTTTCGAGAACATCGATGATGAGTTGATCTCGGAATTTCCGCCCGCTCCGAAAGAACTTGAAGACGGTATACATACTACCGCAGATAACCTCGAGAAGATCGAGCTGGGATCGGCAGACGACCCGCGACCGACATTTGTCAGCGAGCTGTTATCCGAGGAAAAGGTGGCCGCGCTAAAGAACGTGCTCCTACGGCATAAAGACTGCTTCGCGTGGAACTACTCCGAGATGCCAGGATTGGATCCGGAGATTGCGGTGCATAGATTAGCAATATCCCCAGATATCAAGCCAGTCAAGCAGGCGCCAAGGAGGATGCGACTTGAGCTGGAGATGAGCATCAACGCCGAAGTCAAGAAGTTGAGCGATTCCGGATTTATCCAGGAAGTCCAATATCCCGACTAGATTGCCAACATCGTCCCGGTAATGAAGAAGAATGGAACGGTGCGCATATGCGTGGATTTCAGGGATCTCAATAAAGCATGCCCAAAGGACGATTTCCCGGTGCCGGTAACCGAGCTAATGATAGATAACACATCCACTCATGAGGTCTTCTCCTTTATGGATGGTTCGTCAGGATACAATCAGATAAAGATGCATCCCGAAGACCAGAAGCACACCGCTTTCCGCACCCCTTTGGGTATATTTTGCTACAAGGTTATGCCCTTTGGCCTAAAGAACGCCGGCGCCACCTATCAAAGGGCCATGACAAAAATCTTCGACGATCTCATACACGACATCGTCGAATGCTATATCGATGACCTCGTAGTGAAGAGCATGTCATACGAAGAGCATTTAAAGCATCTCGAAACCGTATTTCAACGCCTTCGGCAATACAATTTGAAAATGAATCCCCTCAAGTGCGCGTTTGGAGTCTCCTCGGGTAAATTCCTGGGATTCATCGTTCGACACCGAGGTATTGAAATAGATCCGTCAAAGATTAAAGCGATTATGGAAATGCCTCCGCCAAGAACCCTCAACCAGTTGCGGTCTCTCCAAGGGAAGCTCGCATACATCCGGCGGTTTATCGCTAATCTTTCGGGCAAATGCCGTCCTTACAGCCACCTGATGAAAAAGGGAACCCCGTTCGTTTGGAATCACAAATGTCAAGGTGCACTAGACGAGATCAAACAATACTTGCAAAATCCTCCGGTGTTGGCTGCCCCAGTGAAAGGAAAGCCTCTCATTCTTTACACGGCCGCCCTTGAAGGTTCTTTGGGCGCATTATGGGCACAGGAGGATGATCAGGGGAAAGAAAGAGCGCTTTACTACTTAAGTCGAGTGCTGCTGGGGGCAGAAAGCAATTACTCGCCCATCGAAAAACATTGCTTGGCATTAATCTTTGCAATAACGAAGCTCAGGCACTATGCGTTGGCGCATGAAGTCCGTCTCATTTCGAAGGTGGACCCCCTTAAATACCTGATGTCAAAGGCTATATTGACGGGAAGACTCGCTAAATGGGCCTTGCTCTTGATGGAGTTCTCGATAACATATCAACCCCTCAAGGCAGTGAAAGGCCAGGCCATTGCTGACTTCCTCGCTGAACACCCGATAACCGGCCGACTCTCCTCTGAACTGTGATTTGCCGGACGAGCATGCATTTGACGCAATTGGCGGTGGAAGCACACGATGGGAACTCTATTTCGATGGAGCGTCCTCCATAAAGAAACAGAAACAGGGTAGCCCGATCATCAAATCGGGGATAGGCCTTATCTTTGCAACTCCACAAGGAGGGATAATGCGCTTCGCCTTTTCCTTAACAGAGTCAAGGACAAACAATGAAGCCGAATACGAAGCCCTGATAGCAGGCCTCGAAATCGCCATCAACATGGGAATTGAAGACCTCCTCATATACGGAGATTCTCAGCTGGTCGTTAGCCAAGTAAATGGTGACTACCAAACGTGCAAACCAGAATTGGTGAAGTACGGCGAAAGGTGCAACAACTGTTGGCCCAGATCCCCTTCTATATTCTAGAGAACATACCGCGCGCGGAGAACAGCAAAGCAGACGCGTTGGCCAAACTCGCTAAAGAACTGGCCGACGAGAACCTCGATGACGTCAGAATCGTGGTACAAAGCCGTCGAGTGCTCGCCCCGGCAGAAATACCTCCGGAATTGTATAAAGAAAAGGAGCGACTGAGCAAGCGACCCTACAAATAGAAGACCGTGAGAAGGCTGAGGACTGGAGGGAAGTCTTCATAGACTACTTTAAGTCCCGCCGAATGCCCGAAGAAGCGTCCTCAAGGCATCAGCTCATGAAACGAGCTTTATCTTTCGCTTTTGTCAACGACATTCTATACAAGAGATCATTTGATTCTCTATGGCTGAGAAGCCTGGGACCTGACGAAGCAGAAAGAGTCATTCGGGAAGTTCATGACGGACTTTGCGGTTCTCACCAAGCAGGCCCAAAGATGAAGTTAAAAATTAAACGGATGGGTTACTACTGGCCCACGATGATCCAGGACTGCCTCGAGTATGCGAAGCAATGCCACTCATGCCAGATCCATGGAGACTTCATCCACCAACATCCGAATCCACTGCACCCGACGCTGGCTAGTTGGCCATTCGAAATGTGGGGGACTGACATAGTCGGCCCCATTGAGCCAGCATCATCCCGGGGACACCGCTTTATCCTGGCGACAACTGATTACTTCTCCAAATGGGCAGAAGCAGTACCACTGAAGGAAGTGAAGACGGAGAATATCCTCCATTTCTTCAAGACGCAAGTCATCTATCGGTTCGGAACTCCATGACGGATTATCTCCGATAATGGGCCGGCCTACCGAAGCCATAAGATTAGCCGCTTCGCACAGCAGCACAATATAGACTGGAGATATTCTTCAGTTTACAGCCCACGAGCTAACGGTCTAGCCGAGGCTTTCAATAAGACCTTGACGAAGATCATAAAAAAGACCGTCTCCAGAAATAAGAGGGACTGGCACGAAAGGCTGCAAGAAGCCCTTTGGGCTTATCGAACTACATCCAAGACGGCCACGAACACAACGCCGTACGCGTTGGTATTTGGGACGGAAGCAGTTCTCCCCCTTGAGATAGAGTTACCCTCTCTACGAGTAGCAGTCCACCACGAGCTGACGAACGAAGAAAATGCTCACACCTTCGGCTTGAGGAGCTTGACGCCCTCGATGAAACCCGGCTCATAGCGCAACAACATCTAGAAGCCTACAAAGCAAAGATGACGCGCTCGTACGAAAGATTGACCAGGCCGAGGACATTCCGCCCAGGCGAACTCGTACTAGTGGTCAAAAGACCTATGATCCCCAATCGCGCCAAGCGGGGAAAATTTGAGCCAAACTATGAAGGCCCGTACATCATAGACAAGGTCTACCAGGGTGGAGCCTACCTACTCATGGACATGCACGGTGAAAGGCCTTTCAGGCCAGTAAACGCCGCTTCTTGAAGAAATACCATGCTTAATAAGCTGCAGCCTAGGTCAATGATGGATGACGACGACTATGTCCGCTCGCTATCTTCCTAGGCTCAGACTTTACAAGCAGCAGCCGGCCTTCCTATAACGACGGACCGAAACGTCCTTAAACTATCGTCGGACCGAAACGTCCTTAAACTAACAGCGGACCGAAACGTCCTTAAACTATCGTCGGACCGAAACGTCCTTAAACTATCGTCGGACCGAAACGTCCTTAAACTAACAGCGGACCGAAACGTCCTTAAACTATCGACGGACGAAACGTCCCTAAACTACCACCGTAACGTCCTTAGGTTGACGAGATGGATAAATAAAGAAAAAAAAATGATTAAAAAAAAAACGGTACGTCCATAAGCAAAATGGGCACGGATGAAAACCCGAAAAGGGCTCCGTGAGTAAAAACAGCAGGGCTGCCGGCAAGTGTTCGTGAAAACCCGAAAGGGCGCGACCTTGTAAAAAAAAGAGAAGAGTAAAAATGATATAAATAAAAAAAAACGGTATGTCCATAAGCAAAATGGGCACGGATGAAAACCCGAAAGGGCTCGTGAGTAAAAACAGCAGGACTACCGGCGAGTGTTTGTGAAAACCCGAAAGGGCGCAACCTCGTTAAAGGACACTTACAGAGTCCTCTCGACCCTGTAAGGAGAAACCACCTGCGTGAGATCCTTACGACTCACAAAGGAGCAGCACACTTAGGGATCCTCACGATTCCTAAGGAGAAAATACACTTACGAGATCCTCACGACTCGTAAGGAGAATTCTCTTATGGGACCCTCACGGCTCATGAGATTTGAAAGTCTTAAGTTACAGAAACCTGAACCTGTTCTTAAGCAAATCCCCCACAACCTCCGATATTGCCCTACAAGAGGCTCAATACTGACCTTGTATACAATCCACGGGCGCGAATAAACATTTCCCCAGCAAAGTCCAACCCTTGTAGGTCCTTCGACCCATAAGGAGAAAACCCTCTTGTAGGATCCTTACGACTTACAGAGGAACATACACTTAGGAATCCTCACGATCCCTAAGGAGAAAAATACACCTGTAAGATCCTCACGACTTGTAGGGAGAAATACCTTTGTGAGACCCTTACGGCTCATGAAGTCAAAAGCCTTGGTCGACAGGACCCTTAACCCTGTTTGCTGAGCCACCTTTGTTCGTCATCGACAAAAGCAAATGATGATTCGCTCCTGGCAACGTTCCAGTTGTAGCGGTGCTGATGCCAAAATCGGTGCCTAAAACCCAGGCTTGTAACGAAAAGCTAGCAAGCCACACATGCTTACAAAATAGCCGAAATGATGGGGCAACTTGCAATAAAAAGCAGCAAGTAAAATGAAGGCATGAAAAATAGCCGAAATGATGGGGCAAAACTCGCAATAAAAAGCAGCGAGCAGAAAATAAATAAATAGCCGAAATGATTGGGCACCGCGAAAATAGTAGAAATGATTGGGCAATCGCGATTTTCGCGATATAAAAGCTGAAATGATAGAGCATCGCGGAAAAAGAAATAAAATAAAAATAAAATTTATGCCCTACAGGTGATATTCCATCACACACCCTGTACACAATCCAAAGGCGTAAACAAAAAGGGATCATACTTCTCCCCCAGGTTTCATCAGAAAAAGAAGCCAGGTCTCGACGGGCCACAAGCGACCTAGAGATCATCCAAACACTCGTCTCGTAACAACGGACATGACTTCAAACAAAACAGAGCAGCGGCAGCTCCCAGTTCCATGGCTCGGTGGTATACATATCGCCAACAGTCAAGCCTCCATCCCGCGAAATGCGGATACAATCAGTACAAACTCCTGGTCACGTGGAACGCGGATAATGTCACTCTTTGACCCCGTGGAAAACGTCCAGAGCGGATCCTGGTCCTCGTAGAGCATGGCAGTGAACCCGTGCGAAGCATCCAGAGCGGAGCCTAGTCCTCGCCTAACGCGGCAGTGAACCCGTGTGAAGCATCTAGTGCAAACTTCCTGGTCACGTGGAAAGCGGATAACGTCACTCTTTGACCCCATGGAAAACGTCCAGAGCGGATCCTGGTCCTCGCAGAGCATGGCAGTGAACCCGTGCGAAGCATCCAGAGCGGAGCCTAGTCCTCGCCTAACGCGGCAGTGAACCCGTGTGAAGCATCTAGTGCAAACTTCCTGGTCACGTGGAACGCGGATAACGTCACTCTTTGACCCCGTGGAAAACGTCCAGAGCGGATCCTGGTCCTCGCAGAGCATGGCAGTGAACCCGTGCGAAGCATCCAGAGCGGAGCCTAGTCCTCGCCTAACGCGGCAGTGAACCCGTGTGAAGCATCTAGTGCAAACTTCCTGGTTACGTGGAAAGCGGATAACGTCACTCTTTGACCCCGTGGAAAACGTCCAGAGCGGATCCTGGTCCTCGCAGAGCATGGCAGTGAACCCGTGCGAAGCATCCAGAGCGGAGCCTAGTCCTCGCCTAACGCGGCAGTGAACCCGTGTGAAGCATCTAGTGCAAACTTCCTGGTCACGTGGAACGCGGATAACGTCACTCTTTGACCCCGTGGAAAACGTCCAGAGCGGATCCTGGTCCTCGCAGAGCATGGCAGTGAACCCGTGCGAAGCATCCAGAGCGGAGCCTAGTCCTCGCCTAACGCGGCAGTGAACCCGTGTGAAGCATCTAGTGCAAACTTCCTGGTCACGTGGAACGCGGATAACGTCACTCTTTGACCCCGTGGAAAATGTCCAGAGCGGATCCTGGTCCTCGCAGAGCATGGCAGTGAACCCGTGCGAAGCATCCAGAGCGGAGCCTAGTCCTCGCCTAACGCGGCAGTGAACCCGTGTGAAGCATCTAGTGCAAACTTCCTGGTTACGTGGAAAGCGGATAACGTCACTCTTTGACCCCGTGGAAAACGTCCAGAGCGGATCCTGGTCCTCGCAGAGCATGGCAGTGAACCCGTGCGAAGCATCCAGAGCGGAGCCTAGTCCTCGCCTAACGCGGCAGTGAACCCGTGTGAAGCATCTAGTGCAAACTTCCTGGTCACGTGGAACGCGGATAACGTCACTCTTTGACCCCGTGAAAAACGTCCAGAGCGGATCCTGGTCCTCGCAGAGCATGGCAGTGAACCCGTGCGAAGCATCCAGAGCGGAGCCTAGTCCTCGCCTAACGCGGCAATGAACCCGTGTGAAGCATCTAGTGCAAACTTCCTGGTCACGTGGAACGCGGATAACGTGACTCTTTGACCCCGTGAAAAACGTCCAGAGCGGATCCTGGTCCTCGCAGAGCATGGCAGTGAACCCGTGCGAAGCATCCAGAGCGGAGCCTAGTCCTCGCCTAACGCGGCAATGAACCCGTGTGAAGCATCTAGTGCAAACTTCCTGGTCACGTGGAACGCGGATAACGTCACTCTTTGACCCCGTGGAAAACGTCCAGAGCGGATCCTGGTCCTCGCAGAGCATGGCAGTGAACCCGTGCGAAGCATCCAGAGCGGAGCCTAGTCCTCGCCTAACGCGGCAGTGAACCCGTGTGAAGCATCTAGTGCAAACTTCCTGGTCACGTGGAACGCGGATAACGTCACTCTTTGACCCCGTGGAAAACGTCCAGAGCGGATCCTGGTCCTCGCAGAGCATGGCAGTGAACCCGTGCGAAGCATCCAGAGCGGAGCCTAGTCCTCGCCTAACGCGGCAGTGAACCCGTGTGAAGCATCTAGTGCAAACTTCCTGGTCACGTGGAACGCGGATAACGTCACTCTTTGACCCCGTGGAAAACGTCCAGAGCGGATCCTGGTGCTCGCAGAGCATGGCAGTGAACCCGTGCGAAGCATCCAGAGCGGAGCCTAGTCCTCGCCTAACGCGGCAGTGAACCCGTGTGAAGCATCTAGTGCAAACTTCCTGGTCACGTGGAACGCGGATAACGTCACTCTTTGACCCCGTGGAAAACGTCCAGAGCGGATCCTGGTCCTCGCAGAGCATGGCAGTGAACCCGTGCGAAGCATCCAGAGCGGAGCCTAGTCCTCGCCTAACGCGGCAGTGAACCCGTGTGAAGCATCTAGTGCAAACTTCCTGGTCACGTGGAACGCGGATAACGTCACTCTTTGACCCCGTGGAAAACGTCCAGAGCGGATCCTGGTCCTCGCAGAGCATGGCAGTGAACCCGTGCGAAGCATCCAGAGCGGAGCCTAGTCCTCGCCTAACGCGGCAGTGAACCCGTGTGAAGCATCTAGTGCAAACTTCCTGGTCACGTGGAACGCGGATAACGTCACTCTTTGACCCCGTGGAAAACGTCCAGAGCGGATCCTGGTCCTCGCAGAGCATGGAAGTGAACCCGTGCGAAGCATCCAGAGCGGAGCCTAGTCCTCGCCTAACGCGGCAGTGAACCCGTGTGAAGCATCTAGTGCAAACTTCCTGGTCACGTGGAACGCGGATAACGTCACTCTTTGACCCCGTGGAAAACGTCCAGAGCGGATCCTGGTCCTCGCAGAGCATGGCAGTGAACCCGTGCGAAGCATCCAGAGCGGAGCCTAGTCCTCGCCTAACGCGGCAGTGAACCCGTGTGAAGCATCTAGTGCAAACTTCCTGGTCACGTGGAACGCGGATAACGTCACTCTTTGACCCCGTGGAAAACGTCCAGAGTGGATCCTGGTCCTCGCAGAGCATGGCAGTGAACCCGTGCGAAGCATCCAGAGCGGAGCCTAGTCCTCGCCTAACGCGGCAGTGAACCCGTGTGAAGCATCTAGTGCAAACTTCCTGGTCACGTGGAACGCGGATAACGTCACTCTTTGACCCCGTGGAAAACGTCCAGAGCGGATCCTGGTCCTCGCAGAGCATGGCAGTGAACCCGTGCGAAGCATCCAGAGCGGAGCCTAGTCCTCGCCTAACGCGGCAGTGAACCCGTGTGAAGCATCTAGTGCAAACTTCCTGGTCACGTGGAACGCGGATAACGTCACTCTTTGACCCCGTGGAAAACGTCCAGAGCGGATCCTGGTCCTCGCAGAGCATGGCAGTGAACCCGTGCGAAGCATCCAGAGCGGAGCCTAGTCCTCGCCTAACGCGGCAGTGAACCCGTGTGAAGCATCTAGTGCAAACTTCCTGGTCACGTGGAACGCGGATAACGTCACTCTTTGACCCCGTGGAAAACGTCCAGAGCGGATCCTGGTCCTCGCAGAGCATGGCAGTGAACCCGTGCGAAGCATCCAGAGCGGAGCCTAGTCCTCGCCTAACGCGGCAATGAACCCGTGTGAAGCATCTAGTGCAAACTTCCTGGTTACGTGGAACGCGGATAACGTCACTCTTTGACCCCGTGAAAAACGTCCAGAGCGGAGCCTGGTCCTCGCCAAGCACGGCAGTGAACCCGTGTGAAGCATCCAGAGCAAACACCGGACTGTGGAGTCCTTAAAATCCACGGACTATGACGTCCTTAACCTCGACCGTGATGTCTTAAAACTAACGATCAACCCCCCCGATTCCCTACGGATTTCGCCTTGGTTTAAGGGTACATCTCTTCACTCCTTTGATACCTGGCGTTGTAATTCCTCAACGTCTTCAAAGAGGTGGCGGGTCCCTGCAACCAAACCCCGGACTGTGGAGTCCCTAAATCCACGGACTATGAGGTCCTTAACCTTGACCGGGATGTCTTAAAACTAACATCGGACTGTGGAGTCCTTAAATCCATGGACTATGAGGTCCTTAACCTTGACCGCGACGTCTTTAAACTACGATACCTTGAGAGACCCTAACCCTGTGAAACACGAAAAAAAGGTGATCACACCCGGCACTTGCAGGCCCTCGCCACCTGTAAGGAAGAAAAACTCTCTTGTGAGATCCTTGCGACTCTCAAGGGAAAACCGCTAAGGATCCTCACGATCCTTAAGAGGAACTCACACCTATGGGATCCTCTCGACCTATAGGGAGAAAGACTCCTTATGAGACCCTCGTAGCTCATAAGAAGCAAAAGCCTTAGGAAGCAGATCCTAACCCTGAATCCTAAGCCACGCTGTGCAAGAAGATTAAGATAGATATCCGCAGAATGCATTCAATGAAAAGGGGACACATCACTGAGAGGAAAATTGTATCTTTTATTCATAAACCAAAATGGATGCAAAATACAATTCAAAGCAAAAAGGGCAGATACTCTTATTCATTAGTATGTACAAAAAAAAGGGGGTTCTACACTAACGAAAAAGATCACCAAACACAGGATCAACGGCACAGGGGTTGATGAAGCAAAGGACAAGATTCTCCATCTCTCTCTCCGCTTTCTCCAGCACATCGAAACGACGATTCTCGCGAGAGTCGCTCCCCCATCGGTTGGTGCCAGTGTTCGTCCGCGAAAGCAAACATAATGGCTCGCCGGGCCCTTATCTCGCTCAACAGACGAATTGAGCAGGCCTTCAAGGCCTGGGTAATCAGGCACGCTTCATGAAAGCCCTCGAGCTTTTCTTCCGCCGCATCAAGCATTGCCAGGGTCATCTCCGTTGGGTGAGGAGGAATGTCGGCAAGCACGATCGTGAGAATCATCCGGAGCCAGAAGGAACCCATCGGGAGGGGAGATCCCCTACGGATCGAGAGTTCATGCACGGCTGAGTCGCATTCGTCGTCAGTAAGGAGCGGATCCACTAGCCGAGCGGCAAAGCGGGGGATCATCTCCTCGATGGGCACTTCCCATGGCTGCCGACGAGCGTGTGGACGGTTGCAGGCCATAACGCTCAGATACTCCTCAAATTAAATCACGTCGATATGGGAATGAATTTTTCTGTGAGGAGAAAATAGGCGATGGCCTCAAGAATATAAAGAGGTGCATTAAGTACCATGCGCGAAAATCTTGCAGGCGAAAGATGTTTCCAAGGCCCAAAAAGGAAAGGCATCGAAAATCAAGGAGAAATAACTATTTCCAAGGCTTTTTTTATGCATCTGATACTTGCGCGCTAAAAATGCGGCATGGAAAATTTGTGAACAGTCCCATCAAATGGTCCCCACGTGCGGAACGTGTGAGACCCAAATTTGACGTGCACTAGAAAATAGAATGGCACCATGCATATTAAAGGCATCAGCAACAACAATAGTGAAATGATAAAATTCTAGGAAAAAGGCGTGCAAACATGGGAGAACATAATAAAACTCGCCGCTCATACTTCAAGTGATTCATACAAAATATAGAGGACACATTTACAATGGAAACACTTCAGATGCGGGGCATGGGTTGAGAAACTCAAAATTAACTTTATTCAAAACCTTCCAAACATTGCGAACCTCCCGAGTATGCTTTCGCTCACGGTCACAAGCATCGGGATCCCCGCGGATGTCCTCTATCCTCCGATAGGCGTCCAGTATGGCTGATTGTTGAAAAAGCTGATGAAGGAGATCAATGAGATCATCCCGCCTCCTCTTTGAGATCAAGCCCATAAGGTACACCGAATGCACCTTATCCTCGGCAGCGTCTACGTCCCCGAGTGGTATGCCGGCGCAAAAGAGAGGAAGGGCCTCCCGGATCGCCAGCACGATCAGCCTCAGAAGTGAAGAGCGACGGGGAAGTAGTCGATGGTTGTACTCATCAAAGCGGCTCATGATCTCGGCGTACTGGGCATCAGTGAACTCTTGGTCCTGACTGCGGCCCAGCGCACGAATGTTCCCATAGGAAATGATCTCGTCAAGACGATACAGATGGGCGTCCATGATACCTGAAATAAAAGTCACTAGCATCATTACAAAGCCCCCATTGCATTAATTGCAGGAAGAACAACCTTGGGCCAAGAGACCACAGGAAGCCTCTGTGTGAAGAAATCGAGTTCTTCGTTGGAATTAAATTCCTTATTAAGAAAAGAGAATTAAATTCCCAAAAACATTTTTTGATGGAATTAAATTCCATGGGTTTGAACCGCCATCATCATCTCTTCAAAGATCATCTAAACCCTAAGAGATCTACAGTTGAAAGATTAAACAGTTTCATGTTCTTATGGAAAATATGAAGAAAGAAGGGTAAAAACCCTTGTTTTGGATTTAAAATCCAGGAAAATGTGAAGGTCCATCGTTGTCCAAGAACATTACCTGAGGAAAAAGGATTCCTTTTGAGCAGAGTTAAACTCTGAAAATATTTTAAAACAGAGAACTAAGCTCTGGAAGAAGAGAATTAAATTCTCAGAAAAAGTTCTCAGAAGAAGAAGATGGGCAAAAGTGAAGGCTCCTATGAAGAGACAGCAGTATTTATAGAAAAACAATGGAAACGTTTCATCTCCCCAGATCCCTAAAGGAATCCAACGGTCGCGAGAGATGACAGCGTTGCACTCACGTGCTGACACGTGAGAACAACGCTGTGGAGGCATTTGTTTCCTGATTTAAAATCAGGAAAGCTTCTGGGAAAAGCTTCAAAAGAGGCCACGTGCTTACACGTGACAGCAGTCACGTGTTGACACGTGACCTATAAAATACAGAAAAGGCGCACTTTGATTCGCTGATCAAGTCAAGGAAAAAAGCTTCAGAAGAGGTCACGTGCTCCCACGTGACCAGGGTCACGTGTCGACACGTGACGTTCAAAGCAGCAAACTCGCTCTCCAATTGAACCAAAGAAAGAAGCGCCAGACAGGGGTCACGTGCTCACACGTGACCAGGCGTCACGTGGTAGCACGTGATGGCTACAACAGCAACCGGAAGATAGCGCAGAAAGGAAGAGGATTCTTCATTCCAAAGAGGGTCACGTGTCTACACGTGACCATGGGTCACGTGGTCACACGTGACCGGCTTTCAAAGCCCATTTTTGACGACAGAATTAAATTCTGAAGGAAATTCGAATCTTTCCAAAGGAAAGTAATTATTTGGGACCGATCAAATTAAAGATTCAGAGATGATTAAATATCATCTATCTATGGAAAATCTCGGGTTTGGAAAGATTTCCCCCTTAAATCTAACCAAAATAACAAAGGAGAATCTCTGGATTCAAGATCCAATGGTGAATAGAATTCACCTGATAATCCAAAGGCCCAAAATGAATAATGGACGCAAATCAAATCTCAATGAAGATTCGTCAAAAAACTGATTGATGCGGCTGCTTCTCCTATAAATAGGAGCCAAGGGACACAAAAAAGATATACATACGCAGAGAAGAAAAGAGAAAAGGAGAAGAGCTTTGATACTTGAAAAAGACTCAGATCTTCTGCAAAAACCCTAGGTAAGAAAGGGAAAGACATTGGAAAGAAAGAGAATTTAATTCTCAACAGAGTTTAACTCTGATATGTAAAAACAGAAGAACATATTTCTTCTCTCTTCGATAGAGGATCTGCAAAGCGCACATCTCCCCTTAAGGTTGAGAATTTAATTCTCAATGGGTCGAGATCCTGCCATGCAGATCCAAAACATAGAGAAGGAATGCAAGCTCGAGAATTTAATTCTCACAGAACTATAGGAATTTTATTCCTCCAAAATAAAAGTTAGGGCTGGACCCTATATCATGGGAATTTAATTCCTTCCGAACAAAAGAAGAAACAGGGTTTAACCCTAAGTAAAAACCAGTTCTGTTGAAACATCAGGAATTCAATTCCCTTAATCATAATTTAACAGAGGATGGAAGTTTAAACTCCTTAAGAAACTTTTATTAGGGTTTAACCCTATTCAGCCCCTCGCATATATGAGGAATTTAATTCCTACAGAAAATTCAGAGTTAAACTCTATTCGAAAAAAAAAAAAACAAAATCTTCGAAAGGAAGTAGGAATTTAATTCCTCTGAAAATCTACAGCTCGAGGAATTTAATTCCTGAAAAAGATTAACAAAGACTCCAAACAAAATACATGAAGGCAGGGTCACGTGCCACCACGTGACCCCCTCAAGAGATATACAGAAAGCCCCTTGAAACAACACCCCACGTGACCCACGTGACCCTTGACAGAGGCTCTGATACATAGGCATATGAATGCCCGTCACGTGATGACACGTGATGCCCTGAAAGATGTAGCAATGTCAGCAGAACAAACGAAGGGAGGGCGCTCTCACGTGCTGCCACGTGACCCCTCTTGCCTTAGTGTTTAACACTAAATTAAAACTCTTAAACCCAGTGTTAAAACACTGTTGGGCCTTAGCATTCAACGCTGATTAAAAAGCTTTATTTGCAGTATTCAACGCTGATCTGTTTTAGTGTTTGACACTAATTTGAAAAGCCTTGTCGCTGGTGTTTAACACCAACTATCTCTTAGTGTTAAACACTAACTTGTCAACCTCATTCCCAGTGTTCAACACTGATTGCTCTGTAGTGTTTAACACTAGGTTTTGGCCCAATTGGCTAAAGGGATAGAGGCAAAGCCTCTCCCTCAATGAACCAACAAGAAGTCAATATTCCAGACCTGACTGGACTTAGCCCAAGTTGGCCATAAGTCCTCAATTTGTGATTAACTGGGCTAATGGGCTCATAACATAATTAATTAGTCTTGACCCCAAATTGGGTCAGGGACTATTTAAGCCGTTCCGGTTCTAGGGTACATCTCTTCACTCCTTTGATACTTGGCATTGTAATCCCTCAATGTCTTCAAAGAGGTGACGGGTCCCGATGACCATTCATGATATGGACTGTGGGGTCCTTAAACCCATGCCTAATGCAAAATTCCTGGTTACGTGGAACACGGATAATGTCACTCTTTGACCCCGTGGGAAACGTCCAGAGCGGATCCTGGTCCTCGCAGAGCACGGCAGTGAACCCGTGTGAAGCATCCAGAGCGGAGCCTGGTCCTCGCTAAGCACGGCAGTGAACCCGTGTGAAGCATCCAGAGCACATACCGGACTGTGGAGTCCTTAAACCCACGGACTACGACGTCCTTAACCTTGACCAAGATGTCTTAAAACTAACAACGGACCGCAATGTCCTTAAACTACCCACGGACCGCAATGTCCTTAAACTACCCACGGACCGCAATGTCCTTAAACTACTCACGGACCGCAATGTCCTTAAACTACCCATGGACCGCAACGTCCCTAAACTAGAACAATAGAGCCCTTTCCTATGCTCTTTTGTTGGACCTAAACGGCCCCGTTTAAGTTGATCTTAGCCTTGAAGATGGCTAACGCGTCCTTAAACCCTCAAACATACTGGACTACGAATCCCCCAAATTAACTTCGGCTCAAGGGTACATCTCTGAACCCCTCTGACATCTGTCGTTGTAATCCTTCAACGTCGTCAGAGAGGTGATGGGTCCCGACAGCCATACAGACGATGGACCACTATGTCCCTAAACTGGAACATTAGAGTCCAAACACTCTTTTGTCGGATCTAAACGATCCCGTTAAGTTGATCTTAGTCACAAAGTTAGACTAACGTATCCTTAACAAACGTTTGAGTTGATCTTAGCCTCGAGTAGGGCTGACGTATCCTCAAACCAAACCCCCCCCAAAACCAAATTTAAGATAATGCGGATTTGGGCTAGTCCACGCCCTACGGGCGACGACATAACTCAGTCTCCGTAAACAATCCACGGGCAATAAAACAAACACCCACGACACGAAGTGACCATCTGGAGAAGGAGAAAGTTGTTACCGCAATGCGGTAGCGTAATTAACTGCAGGGGCTTGCGCCTGCAGGGAAGAGCGTCCCCACAATCAAAAACCCCTCAAACGAGGGGGAATCTGACGAAGTCTGCTACATCGGTCGCATCCGTTTAAACCTTCGATATATGGTGCCATAAATCAACTTGGCATCTTCGGAGAGGTGGACGGATAGCACCAACTAGCATCTGCCCCGAACCTAACGCCTCAGACGTCCCGACGTCCCGGCCGCCGTTCGGAGGGGAACAAACACTTTGCAACTAAAAGAGAATAAGGAATACAACCTTTGTATACCGGTCCTTCACTTCATTAGCTCTGTGTAGTCGTCCCTTCGCTGCGATCATGAACTTCACGACTCTAGAGAGGCTCCCATGAAGAAACGAACATGCTTGTATCGAAGTCTTCGAAACCGAAGATGATCTACGTCGAGGAGACACTAACCCAAACTATCTCTTCACTAATTGTGGAATTAGTGAAGTAAACACCCTATACTAAATGGAAAGTAGTAGAGGATGATGAAGTAGGAATTTTGCTCACTTTAGATTTCATATTCTCACAAGTTTTCATCATAAACAAAAAAGCTAGAAAGCTTCAAGTGAGAGGAAGAATAAGATGCATTGAAGTTGTGATGAATGAATTAGATTATGTTAGAAATGCAACCATGGTTAGATAATATCATGCCTAACCCTTGTAAAGACTTAACCATGAGCTAGGGTTAAAGGTTAGGTTAACAAATATCTTAAAAATATCTAAAAGGGTGGACTTAGCCAACTATGATAAATATCTTAGGATAAATCCACACAATTTGAATTTTCCAAAATAAAATGTAAACCCTAATCTTAACCCTAGCATGGTTTAATCCTCATAAACCCTAGTTGCATTTATAACCCTAGCATGTCACAATATCATATCTCACATATATAATATTTTGTAACAAAAGAAAACAATACAATTAACATATATCACATATATATTAATGCATCATCAAGTGAGAAAAGAAATCTTAAGTTAGCTAATATTAGTTAATGTAATGTAATATATCAAATATATAATTATACATTAAATTATTAAATCAACACTTGATTTAATAATCTGTCTATATCACATATAACCGACTAATATCAAATGTAACATCTTATCGAATCAACACTTGATCTGATAACCCGGCTATATCACATATAACCAATCATGTCACACATCGCGAGAATAGAATACGGTATCACATACACGCATTAATCTCGGTCCCGCACATATCACATATGTGCTCCTACTCCGTTTCGCTTGAACCAGAAAACCTCTGTGTAGGACTCTAAAGACTCGTCAATACGCCGTCAGTAGGTGATAATTATATCAAACACCCACAAGCCGCAAGCGGTCTGCTAAACGTAACGGCCACCCGGGTATTGAGCGATCAGAAGATCAACAAGGAAGCCTGCTCACACTCCTGTGAATCCAATCAGTAACACTACCAAACAGTCCGGTCTCTTCGTCTGATATGTCGCATATCTCGTCTAGGGATGGTAAACGTCAGACCCCAGTAACTCGATAAGTCATGCCGATGTGAGGCTCATAAGGGGTCGAGAAACTACTGATAACACTTACCAGTATATCTCTAAATCAGCCCTGGCCAGGGACTTCCTGTTATAGCCAATCGAGCACAGCGCAACATCAATCCCTAATACCGGGAGAGATGAAACCCCTCCTATCGCTCATTGCCTCCATGTGACTCGGGACTGTACCCAAAAGCCACCGTTTTGCACGTTCTCTTGAACGTGGTAAGGTGGAAATAAAAGCACAGTGGGAATCACACAAGACTCTATGGCGATCTCGGGTCTACAGACTAACCTGTACTAGTGTTACCAGAGAACTGCTATCTGACGATAGGTATAATACCATCTAGGAGTTCTCGGCTAGTCCGTTCAGTGTTCCCAGTCTCCACTGAGCACCCGTATACTATCTCTGATATCAAACACCAATGGATATGGGATCATCCATCGCCCATCTACATAGGTCGAGAAGCTATATGTTAGTCTACTCTGGTGTATCGATGCCCTGTCTCGATACACCCACGACTAGGAACATTTGAAGGATGTACTTAACGACTACTATGTCCCCACTAGTATGATCTACATCATAATACTGGTAGTCAAGTACTCATTCTAAGGGCTTTATCAACATGTAACATAGAGACAATCGGTGTACATGTTAAGATAAAGAGTAACCAGATAGCATACTATCATGTCGAGCAAGAAAGTCATCCCTATATATGTTCAAGCATCCACTACAATATACATCGTATGTATAGTAATGGCCTCTAGGGCATACATATAACTAACAGAGGAGGTGTATCCATGGCATGGTGAGGATGTTGTGATGCACATGTGGGTATATATGATATACTTAACATATACCCCTCACTCTTTTACAACTAAAAACCTTTTACAAATAAATACCACATACAAATAAATACCACAGTCTTAATAAAACCCTTTTATCATTATTTAAAATTCTAAAATAACCTTTAAAATTTTTCTGAAATGTTACAATATCCCCCCTAAATAAATTCGGTCCCCGAATTTAAATTTAAACCCAAATCTTAAAACATTTCAATACATCAAATCCACGGGGTTCCGAAGTCTCACACAAGCTCAAAATACTACATAATGTGTGATAACGGTTTAAATAGCATATGTACATGCAAGCACATCCTAATGGATCGTGCACAAATAGAAAACCCCCATCGATAAAACATCATTGAAATCCTGTGCCAATCATCGACACTCGAAATACCAAAATATCATAATGCAATGTGTATGCATATGGAACGAACGTGTGAAACCCAGGTAACTGGAACTCCAACACCCGCCATGCTAGCCACACTATCTACAATACTACGTGTAATGTATGAAAATGAAATCAAATGAAAAATCAAGTGCATCGAGGGTGCACAAAACAACACTCAAATGCAACTGGTGTGCATGAAAACAAAGCAATACTCCGATCATCAAAATATCGAGGCCAAAACAAAGGTGATGTGTAGATCACCAAAATATCAAAGCCAAAACAAGGAGTGGTACTCCGATCACCCTAAAACACAAATCAACACAACTGATATTGAAGCCTACCTGCTTCAACCTCGAAAGGTGCCTGAGCACCCGGAGCAGTCAGAGCAAGAACTCTCGCTTGCCCACCCCTCACGGTCTGACGTCCTCTATCTCTAGTACCTTTTCCTCTTTGCACAGGACCACTATATCCACTACTTGTCCGATTCCCGGATGAAACCTGAGTAATCACTGGTGGAGGGGGAAAAGAAAGCGAAGTAGCGCATCAGGTCGCTATCCTGTTCTAAAGCCTGACAGGACAGTTCTTGGTTTTATGACCGGGTCTCATACTATTAAAACACAACCGGACTGGTCTCTGCATCCTATCGGTGTCTAATAGATGCTCTCGAGGCCATCCACTCACTTCACCACTCTCCTGCTCAATAGATGGAGTCTCCACTCGAGCTCGTTTCAGCTCTAGAGTCACTCCTATCTCAAAATAACGTTCCTCTATCTGCATGGCTGCATCTAATATATGCCTCTGCATAAGTATCGGAATGTTAGGCACCAATGGAAAAAAATAGTTGCATATCAAGTCCATGCATGAATCTTTTAATCCGAATCTCTTCCATAAGAACCAAATAGGGAACATATCACGATAACTGGGTGAACTGAAAGTCATACTCGGCTACCGTCATGTCCAAAGTTTTGAGCAAAGACTTGAAACTACATGCTCGGACGTCTCTAACACTCTGAGGTAGGAATCAGCTCAAGAAAACCTTAGAAAATTCATCCCAAGTCATAGGAGGAAGACCTACTGTTCGGCCTCTCTCGATTGAATCGCATTAGGTCTGAGCAAGACCCTCTAAACAAAAACTAGTTAACTCCACCGATCTCACATCGGAGCATCTTATCAAATGAAATATCATCGCCATCCTGTCGAGAAACGACAATGGATTTTCTGACGCATCCATGCCAGTAAACATTGGAGGCCTCAGCCTCATGAATTCTGGAAGCAACAAACCTATCTTCTCAATCACCAGAGGCATAACCGATCTCTAAGCACCGTACTGTATGAAAATCTCCAGAGCTGGGTGGGTAATGACAGGTCTCTAGATCCGAATAGTTTCAGCTAATGATCCAATCAACCGATGAAAACTTGTCTCCAAACGAGAAATCCTATAAGAATACGGAGGATTAACTTGTTCTGCTGTTAGCGGTGTACCATCCTGGTCAGTCCTCGCCTTAGACAAGCCTACCCTGACCCCATCACGAACTACAGCCCACTTGGCTCATGCGGTCTGATTGGTTTGAAAAAAGTGTGTCTATGAGTGTTCTAAATACCGCAATCAATAACGGTGTCACAATAGCTAGTCGATAGTGAGTACGGGTCGTCCACAGGGAAATGGTGAACTAATTATCTTGTTTTAGACGAGTTAATAGAAGAAAAGTGGGATTTTTGTCGTTTTATACTAGGAAGGTTTGAAAAGTTTATAAGAGAAGGGCTTATGAGGTTTATAGGATTTAGTAGTTAATGGATGGAGTTTTAAAAATAATTCTTTTTATCTTTTAATTATTTAATACTAGAGAAATAGTGATGAATGTGGATTAGGGTTCTTGTAGGGAATTAGGGTTTCTCTCTACTGACCCTTATCCTTCCATTGATCCTATTCGTCTCGAGCTCTTAACAAAACGATTATTAACGAATCTCAAATCGTGGTCGTGACTACCATGAATTGATGTTACGCTCGATAAGAGAGTTGATATTCATTTTGCTAAAATTTATAAAAATTAAAACCTTAAAAAGAATTGAAAAGATATTGTTCATCCATTATTCTACCCTATCCTACAAACTCTAACAAGCAAGAATTTACTCGCTCATTAGGATAAAAAAAGTGAAAGAAAGGTTGAAGATGAATGAACCCATAAGAAACTACAGAAATTAAAACCGTGGAAAGTAAATGTAGAAATTAAAATGCAGAAAGTAATGCGGAAAGTAAATGCGACAAAATTAAAAGAAAGAACTACTTTTTA
Source organism: Agapanthus africanus (assembly GCA_030015575.1). Classification (NCBI taxonomy): domain Eukaryota; kingdom Viridiplantae; phylum Streptophyta; class Magnoliopsida; order Asparagales; family Amaryllidaceae; genus Agapanthus; species Agapanthus africanus. The sequence goes on from JASDDO010000024.1 coordinate 854,645,592, forward strand.
TTGAATAAACTATTGCATTACAGAAGTTGTTCGCTGGAAAACCAAATTACAAAACCCTAGTTTTCTCTATATTGCTTGATCAGTAGATCAGTCGATAGATAGTTCGATGATAGATTCCTCTCGGTCCTTTTATAGGCTCTGGAACTTGAAACCGTAGACGTCATATTAAAGTGTGTGAAAAGATGATCAAGCCCCTGAAGTTTTATATCCAACGGCCACAGAACGACTGCGCTTCCGCCGCCCAATACCCCTTATAGCCGCAGATCCGCCGCCTTCTGATGGGTTTGCTTATCCAGATTCTTCGTGTCTTCTTCTCTCGATATTTAGAGATCCTTCTGATAAAAATATTTTGAACATATCTCTTATTCTCTGCCATTTCGAGATTCTTCAATTTGTTCCTAACATTTGGTAGATTTGGATTGGTAAATCGATTTGATGTGGATCTCCTACTTATATTTCAGAGCTGAACTGATTTTATTATAATACCTGCGTAATGTCTCAAATCAAATTTTTAGTAGCATTTGTTTTATTTGAGATAATATTCCAACCAATTAAATGATATGATATCTTAATAATATTGGTTAAAATGATATGCATATTTTAATAATAAATAATCTTATGGATATTCTATTTAAATATGATATGCATATATTTCCCAATTATATTAATTATAAATTATGAAACATATGACAATAATGTTTTTACAAATAAACCCATATATGTTCTTAAATTATAAATAACACCTTTTAGTAATTAATAATAATAAGGAAAATGACTGTACACATGTGCAATAAATATGACTGATCAAATACCCCCAAACTTATCTTTGATCATCCCGAGCAAACTATTTATTCTAAAAAGAAAAAGAAAAACCTAGTATACTTTCGTAGGCAAAATGATTTCACTTATCTTGTGCAACAAGCCGTTAAACCTCTAGGTGTCCTTAGTAAGAGGAGTGTTGTCTCCTGAGAGTTTTCAGCGGATTACACCCAAAAAATCCCAAAATAAAAGAAAGAAGACAAAAATTACATGCAAAAATAAAGAACATATAAAAGAGAAACTTAAAAATAAGAGTTTCAAACTACATTGGCTTTTTAGTTGTCATGAGCCCTATCTTAATGGTCTTAAAAAGATGTCGGAAATTACATCCTCCCTCAATAAAATATCGTCTTTAGTCTTTCTCCCTACCTTTCCTCCAAACATTGATCATATACCCTTACGTGTGTGTAAAAGTCATCCCTACACTTAGAGAATTCAATTCAAGTTACCACACCCTTTGTCCATATTCCTTAGTACTTTTTAGTCGGTGATGTTTTAGATGGATTTTCTCATATATTCTTCATGCGACCGTTAATACTTCTTGAGGTACTAACCAACCGATTACCGAATGTGCTCACTTATTAAGACGTACTTAGCAATATCCTAATCTTGCAACACCTAAGACTTAGCAATGACTCCCAAACCAGTTGGTCTAAAGCACTGAGTGATAAGACACCCTCGCTATATTTTTTTATGCTGCCTTAAGTAATTACAAAATCAGTGTTCATTTTTTGTCATGCCCCGCTTCCCAGTGTACGGAGAAGTATAAGTGACGGGCTACGGCGTATTTACTCAGAAGTAAATACATTAAGCGTAAATAAGCAATATATAAAAGAAATGCACAAGACCAACAAGAGATGTAATAAAAACAGCAACTTTTATTAGCTTTCATTCTTTACATTACAACTGATTTGAAAAGGAAATGTACAATGATGAAAGCAATGCCTAAACAGTGGCATATGGCAAGAAAATAAGTACAAGTAATCTAGAATTCTATTTGGGCTTCAATTTGCTCCAAGTATTTCTGGCTGGGCTCGATCTCCTGAGAGTCGGGTCCTCCTGATGAACATTCCAAAGAAAGAAAGAGATATGAATGTCGTCAGCGAACTAGCGCTCGGTAAGTCCCAAAAGAAAGAGTAGATAGGGAAGAACTGATAATTATACAAGAATATGTTTATTATACTAACGTGGTTGTTTGTAACTTGGTACAGAATGTATCAGTGTATACGAGAGGAGTCCAACTATCCCGTGGACTATGGGAAACGGAAAGTACAAGGCCCCGTCAAAACCCACGGGACAACAGGAATGGATGTTTATCTATGTCTTTTAGTGTCCATCATCGTGCCACTTTTAATACATTCCGTACCAATCTACCCCGTTAAAATCCCGTAATGTATATTGTGTTGATTTGTAGTTATCAGACTTGTCGAGACCATGGATATAAGTTGTTCATGTAAACGGTTTCAGGATGTATCAAGTAGTCAGGTAATCAAGTCAAGATATAGCCATGGTTCGGTCAAGTCAAGTCATGTTTGCATGTTGATATTGTTCTGGTATTCAGGTTCAGGTTCAAGTATACATGTTGGATTCATGTTAGATTTGGATTCATGTTTGGATTGGATTCATGTTTGGATTGGATTCAGACTTGAGTTAGACACTTTAAACAGAATTTTGATCCTGAATTAGGTTTGGATGTTATCGATAAGTGCTACACATGGACGACAGAATTTGTGTCTTTTTCCAAGACAATTACCATTGATAACTCCGTTTTAGTTTTCTATCTTAAATAGCCAAGCACTCACTTTCTCCGGCTCCCTGAGGCTCAAGAGAAATGATCCCTCTTAAACCTATATTTACTAAGGTCCTTAATGTAATTTTATATAACTCGCGGGTTTTATGAAAAATATTTTATATAATTTCAAAATAAACCTCGAGTATTTATTTATCTTATTTATGGTTTCCATATTTGTGAATTTTAAGGAGTGAGGTATATTAGTGAATATTTACACATCTAGAATAATTCAAGGTATTTTAGTTCATGACTTGTCTTGCATTGATACTTGATGTTATTTTGGTGAAACTTGTCATTCGTTTAATTTTTAGAAAAATATGGAATTTTATTATAACTTGAAAATATGTGGTTTGATAATATTTATATAATTATTAAAAATTAATTTCTATTATTAAATAGAAAATGTGTTTTTTTCTTAAAAATCGTATTAAAAATCTTTCGAGACCGAATGCTCCATGAGGAGGTCTGCATCTCGCTCTACTAGTTCCGAGGATGTGCGATAATCCGCACCATCCAATAGCGGGTTCCCTAAAATGGGTTGTAGAGACATAATCACAATGATTTAATAATGCTATTCAATGAAAACCGGATTTTTATAGTTCAAGGTATTTAATGAAAAGTTGTAATCGCCACAAAAATATATTTCAAAGAGAATCGTGCTATGGAATCATGTGTGTTATGAAGGGTAGGTCATTACCCCGTGATGTTTTCTATAGGTAAGATTAAGCAAAGTAATAAAATACGGTAAATACAAAGTTCATGGTATTTGAACGAAAGACTCAATTTAAAGTTATTTTGCATGATGATTTCGGGTTAAAGTTGTTTCTAATTATTAGTTTCATGTTAAACAAGTATGGTGTAAGAATATTCATATAGAATACATAAGAAAAAGTGGATTTTATTATGTTTTAAAGAAGATGTCGGTGTTAACTTTACTTCCGACATGTTTTTATGAAAAAAGCCTTTTTAAGATGAAAGAGTAGAAGAAGGAATGAGGCTTACTAGCTAGTAGGAGGGAGGGGAGGTAGAAGAATAGGTGGTAGCTTTCGTGGTATCGCGGGGTCGCCGGAACATGCGTAGATCCTTGCCGGAAATTGACTTTGGGCTAACTCCACTTTTACTCCACTTGTACTTAGAAAAATTTGATAATTTTGGCTAGAGATTTCAAAATGAGGAGGGGCTAGGGTATGGGGTTGTATTTATAGTATGAAATTAGGGTTTTGGAATTAAAAGATTGAATTAAAATGCATTTAAATTGGATTTTATGGTGAAATTGAAGTCTCTGTTTTAATTCAGAGAAATCAAACAGTGCAGGGATAATGGGGGTAGGCCAAGGGTCTTGTTAGCAGAGTATGGGGACTTTTCCCCTATGGATGCCCACCGTCGCCGGCCAAAATCCCCATCTCGCTGGCCATTTTCTTGAGGTGATCCGTCGGATTGGTGCCACGTGTTCTCCTCTGTATAAATATCATTTTACACATGTTTGTTTTTCCTGACCGTTCATTTTTTACGTGTATTGCACGTGTAAAATTTTGAGCTTCCAAAAAGTTTAAAAGAAAAATTAGAAAAAATAATATGTGGCTGAGGGGATTCGAACACATGGGCTACGTCACAGCAGTGCAAGGCTTTACCAATGAGCTACAAGCTATTTCTTGTTGTTCTTAAACAAGTATAACTTTTAAATTGTGCTCAGGTTTGCAACCTCCTTTCTATAGTTTAAGAAGAAAAAATTTTGTACAGAAAATTCAGGGTCGTTACATTCTACCCTCCTTATAAAAATTCCGTCCTCGAAATTTATAGAAGGAAGTTGTAACAGATTCAAGAAAAAATTTGATTACAGTGGTGGTGAAAAGAACTACTGATATGGTACTAAAAATGCCAAAAAAATGTTTGAAAGAATGAAAGGATGCAAGAGTAGTTTTCAAGAAAGCTGTGAGCATGCAATCAAATAAAAGAAACGTAAATTAGAATTGGATTATCAAGAACGGTACAAAGATATTTAAAATCAGGGAAGGATATGAGTTATCAAAGGAGAAATGATTCGATAATTATGGATATATGGTAGAACATAGCTGGATTAAGAGGAAAGAGAATCAAAGGCAGAATTCTAAGTCATTCAAGTAGAGTACTGCATTGTAACTATGTTGCAGTTCATGGTTACGATCACACAATTCTATTTAAATCACCCAAATCCTACAATTAGAGTCAAGGTGATAAGATTTAAGAAACAATCAAGAAAAATCAAAGGAAGATGCAGAGTTTGTGGTTTCATGTTACGTCGAGACAAGATTATAAGGGAAAACAAGAAAAGATTCAAAAGAATGCAATCATGTTGCAGGCGTTGATTGATGCTCTAACTAACAGAGCTAATAGGCCTATAAGATATAAGTAGAAGGGTGAACCAAAGATAAGAATTCAAAAGTCGAGAGATTATATTCAAAGAATTCGAAAGTGAAGTTCAAGATAGATTCAAGGAATTTGAAATGTAAAGAATGTCTAGTTGCTGATTCTTATTATTCTTATGACATATTGCTTAGGATTCCATGCAGAACTGACCTGCATGGTAAGACTCCATGCAGAGCTGACCTGCATGGGCTGCTAACAAAACCTGTTACGCCCTACTTCCCAGTGTACGGAGAAGTAGACGTGATGGGCCGCGACGTATTTATTCAGAAGTAAACACGTTAAGCGTAAATAAGCAATATATAAAAGAAATGCATAAGAACAACAAGAGATGTAATAAAAACAACAATTTTTTATTAGCTTTCATTCTTTACATTACAACTGATTTGAAAAGGAAATGTACAATGATGAAAGCAATGCCTAAACAGTGGCATATGAAAAGAAAATAAGTACAAGTAATCTAGAAGTCTACCTGGGCATCAATCTGCTCTAAGTACTCCTGGCTAGGCTCGGTCTCCTAAGGGTCGGGTCCTCCTGACGAACATTCCAAAGAAAGAAAGAGGCTTGAATGTCGTCAGCGAACTAGCGATCGGTAAGTCCTAAAAGAAAAAGTAAAATAGAACAAGTAGATAGGGAGGAACTGATAATTATACAGGAATATGTTTGTTATACTAACGTAGTTGTTTGTAACTTGGTACAGAATGTATCAGTGTATACGAGAGGAGTTCAACTATCCTGTGGACTATGGGAAACGGAAAGTACAATGCCCCGTCAAAACCCATAGGACAACAGCAATGGATGCTTATCTACATTTTTTAGTGTCCATCATCGTGCCACTTTTAATACATTCTGTACCAATCTACCCCGTTAAAACCCCGTAATGTATATTGTGTTGATTTGTAGTTATCAGACTTGCCGAGACCGTGGATATAAGTTGTTCATGTAAACGGTTTCAGGATGTATCAAGTAGTCAGTTAATCAAGTTAAGATATAGCCATAGTTCGGTCAAGTCAAGTCATGTTTACATGTTGATATTGTTCTGGTATTTAGGTTCAGGTTCAAGTATACATGTTGGATTCATGTTAGATTTGGATTCATGTTTGGATTGGATTCATGTTTGGATTGGATTCATACTTGAGTCAAACACTTTAAACAGAATTTTGATCCTGAATTAGGTTTGGGTGTTATCGGTAACTGCTGCATATGGACGTCAGGATTTGTGTCTTTTTCCGAGACAATTACCATTGATAACTCCATTTTAGTTTTCTATCTCAAATAGGCAAGAACTCACTTTCTCCGGCTCCCTGAGGCTCAAGAGAATTGATCCCGCTTAAACCTATATTTACTAAGGTCTTTAATGTAATTTTATATAACTCGATGGGGTTTTATGAAAAATATTTTATATACTTTCAAAATAAATCTCGAGTATTTATTTATCTTATTTAAGGTTTCCATAATTGTGAATTTTAAGGAGTGAGGTATATTAGTGAATATTTACACATCTTGAATAATTCAAGGTATTTTAGTGTATGACTTGTCTTGCATTGATACTTGATGGTATTTTGGTGAAACTTGTCATTCGTTTAATCTTTAGAAAAACATGGAATTTTATTATAATTTGAAAATATATGGTTTGATAATATTTATATAATTATTAAAAATTAATTTGAAAATCTCGTTTTTCTTAAAAATCGTATTAAAAATCTTTCGAGACTGAATGCTCCGTGAGGAGGTCTTCATCTTGCTCTACTAGTCCTGAGGATGTGCGATAATCCACACCATCCAATAGCGGGTTCCTCAAAATGGGTTGTAGAGACGTAATCGCAAAGATTTAATAATACTATTCAAAGAAAACCGGGTTTTTATAGTTCAAGGTATTTTAATGAAAAGTTGTAATCGCCACAAAAATATGTTTCAAAGAGAATCGTGCTATGGAATCATGTGTGTTATGAAGGGTAGGTCATTACCCCGTGATGTTTTCTATAGGTAAGATTAAGCAAAGTAATAAAATACATTAAATAAAAAGTTCATGGTATTTAAACGAAAAACTCAATTTAAAATGATTTCGCATGATGATTTAGGGTGAAAGTTATTTCTAATTATTATTTTCATGTTAAACAAGTATGGTGTAAGAATATTCATGAAGAAAACATAAGAAAAAGTGGATTTTATAATGTTTTAAAGAAGATGTCGGTGTTAACTCCACTTCCGATATGTTTTATGAAAAAAGACATTTTAAGATGAAAGAGTAGAATAAGGAATGGGGCTTACTAGCTGGAAGGAGGGAGGGGAGGTAGAAGAATAGGTGGTAGCCTTCGTGGCGTCACGGGATCGCCGGAACTTGCGTAGATCCTCGCCGGAAGTTGACCTTGGGCTAACTCCACTTCTACTCCACTTGTACTTAGAAAAATTTGATAATTTTGGCTAGGGATTTCAGAATGAGGAGGGGCTAGGGTATGGGGTTGTATTTATAGTGTGAAATTAGGGTTTTGGAATTGAAAGATTGAATTAAAATGCATTTAAATTGGATTTTATGGTGAAATTGAAGTCTCTGTTTTAATTCAGAGAAATCAAACGGTGCAGGGATAATGGGGGTAGGCCAAGGGTCTTGTTAGAAGAGTATGGGGACTATTCTCCTACGGATGCCCGCCGTCGCCGGCCAAAATCCCCATCTCGGCTGCCATTTTCTTGAGGGGATCCATCGGATTGGTGTCACGTGTTCTCCTTTGTATAAATATCATTTTACACATTTTATTTTTTCCTGACTGTTCATTTTTATTTGTATTGCACGTGTACACTTTTGAGCTTCCAAAAAGTTTAAAAGAAAAATCAGGAAAAATAATATGTGGCTGAGTGGATTCAAACACAGGGGTTACGTCACAGCAGTGCAAGGCTTTAACAATGAGCTACAAGCTATTTCTTGCTGTTCTTAAACAAATATAACTTTTAAATTGTGCTCAGGCTTGCAAATTGTTTTCTGTACTTTAAGAAGAAAAATTTTTGTACAGAAAATTCAGGGTCGTTACATTTTTCTTTTAAATTTTATTTTATGTGTCATTTATATTTTGTTGATTATTCTTTTTTTTTCATACTAAGGTTTTCAGGAAAGATTATTTCAAGATATCCTGTACTATCCCATGTTTCAAGATGTGTGCAAGTACGTATAGTAGGGTATCAATGTTAAGAAGTTTGGACTCAAGAATAAAGACTATTTTTCAGACTTATTTCTATCTACAGACTAGTAATTTCTTTATCTTACTAACCCTTGGGACAACAGCTCATGTGTAACATTTCAAAAACATAAAATATTATTTTTGGGAATTTTTATAATTTAATATTATTTTAATGAATATTTTAAAATTTCGGTATAATTAAATACCGATAAAATGGGGGAAAATTTGGAAAATTATAGAAATTACTAGAAAGAGGGTGTTTTATGTGAATTATACAAATTTTAAGTTTTTATGATTTGTTTGACACTAATTTAGTGCTAATCGCGATTAAAAATCACTAATCGTTGTGCAAAACATGCACCATATCTTTTTTCACTTGTTACATATTCTTATGACTTTCCTACATGTTTTATATCATGGTTATTGAATTATTAGAGAGGGGAAAGGAAAACAAAAGAAAAAGGAAAAGGGTATTATAGGTATGGGTGAGAGAGAGAAAGGTGATAGTTTACCTTTGACCCAAGACTTGGCCATTCCTTCACCATTTCCTCTCCTCTCCCTTTCATTCCCTGCTGCTGCTGCTGCTCCTTCTCCCCCTCCTCTTCATCTCCCCAAAACTCCATTCTAAACACTTCAAAATACAAACCCCATTTCATAAAAACGATGCACAAGTTCACTAGCTACCCCATGGACCAAGAAAGAGAAGATTTTGAGGACTTTGAGCAACTCAAGAATTTTCTTGAGTTGCCAAATAAGGTAATTTCTAGACCTTTAGTTTAGTGTTTTCATTACTTTTACCCTCATGTTAGATTAGAACCGATATTGTATGGGTTGGGTTAACTTGGGAAATTCTAGTTAGGGTTAAAGGAATTTGAGAGTTGTGATGTGAAATTGAGCTCAGTAGAGACCACACAAACCCCCTAGTGCTAGAATCCAGGCCTAAACCAGAGACTAGAAACCCAGAATACGGATTTAGAAAAGGCGATATCGGAAAATTATGGATTCTGTGTGGGTTAATTGGAATCTGCTATCACCCCGAGACTCTGAAAATTATTTTGCAAACACAGAGAGATGTGCAGGCACCCAGGAAGCTAACCCCAAAACCCCAGACCCTATCTCCCAATGCAGGCCGCAGATTTAATCTAATTGGCCGCAAATTGCGTCCTGGGTCCCACCAATTTGGTTCGTATTGGTTCTGTAGCTTTATTTCATGTAAATTAGACCCCTGGCATATGCAAAATTGTCCAATTTGACCTAGGATAGAATCTGGAGCCTTTTTCCTGAGTTGCTGTTTTAATTCGTGTTTCCGTTTTGCGTATTTTAAATTCTGGATTTGTATAATTGCGTTTTACCTCGATTACTTGACGTTTGCACGACGACATCGAGGGTTGTTTGATGGTTTTGAAAGCGTAGTCTATAGGTTCTAACCTATAGGCCTTAGCGTGTCGTTTGGTTTTCTCGATATGATTTTAAGATGCATTTGCGATTGTGTTATCTTGTAGGTACCTTCACAAGGGCTTCTTATGTCGAAGAAGATGAAGGCGGCATCGACACCGACACGCAGGATGCAAGGTGAGTAGATTATATCTACGGGGGAAGTCGGGTGGATGGCGTATAGCACCCCCACAGTTCGATGTTTAGTGTAGTATATATGTACTATTTATGCTAGCTTATAGTGTGTCGTGGATATTTGAGATGAGATTAGGTGTACTAAGTTATATTAGGGCGTAGAAGTAAACTAGTATAGTTCCTAGTTGCGAACCCTAGAATAGGTTTACACTCACACGCACACACATTCTTATTGCTACACATATACCTACATGATGAGGATAGTGGATGATATTTGGAGATGAGTCGATGATATTGGGCATAGTGCCATGAGATCGGTGATATGATGTGATTCGTATTTGGGATACGACAGGTGATTTTAGCGGGCCTTTAGACGTGTGTTTCACGCACGCATTTATACTTATATAGAAGGTATCGTATTGTACTAGACGTAGATCAGTACCCCGGATTATAATCTTTGATAAAGAGGATACCAGATGAATAATGTGATGAATGTGATATTGACCCGTACCCAGATTTGGGATGCCGTACGACGGATTTACGTACGAGCTATATATTGATGATAGATCCGCACTCTTGACTTGAGGATGTCATATTATAGATATTGTATCGTATGTGATACTATTGAGGTGGGATCACCGACTAATATATATACATATATGTATCGACTCAGATGTTAGGCGGCTTCCTTACCTTTCGTTTAGCCTGTTAGCTAAGCCCTATAGTTTAGTGTAGTTGTTAGACTAGATTCGATTCCTACCTATTTCAAAACTAACGAATCGTGGGTATTTTAAAAGACAGGCCAAGGATTCTATGGATATTTCAAAGGACGTATCTTTTCTTAAAAACACCGTAGCCCTTATTTCCAAAACACTGCGATTCGTGTTATTTCAAAAGGCACTACTGTGTGACTTATATTTATATTAAATGCAGATTAGTTATCATTGTGTTTATCATTCAGCTCCCGCACATTATTGCTGTTCGCTCCGCATCGCATACTTATATTGTGATTTCATATACCATTATTAAACTCATGCTGTTAGGACACCAGCACCATTATCGATGATGCATATGTTCCACGTACACCTGCTTACCAGCTCACACACTTCATCATCGATAATTGCCATGTCACTACATTGCAGAACTATTGCATTCAGGATATGATCTCTTGCATGGCATACTTGTGTACATACCCATTGTACACTCATATTTATATACATAAGTATTTGCACATACATAGATGATTCTGGCTTGATTAGAGATTTTGGAACCGCAAGATACTCCTTAAAACTGATTCATTTTAAAAGAGCGGTTTTTCCTCAATATGTGATATTACTGTTCTATATTGCATGATATACTGATATGCTTACATTTCTTTTACATGTCGCATACATCATGCTTTTGATTATACGTATTGAGATATGTTGTTTCCATGATATTTCTGGATTTAGGAATCGTGGATATTTTAAAAGAGATTATATAATTGTTTTAAAAACCTGGTTACCCTTGATATGATATTTCAGTGTGTCCACCATGCGTTTTCTCGGTTCTGAGACGTGTGCTTGAAACCCGATTCGAGAAGTTGGATGATCCGTTTGCGGGTTCATGGTGGACCTGGTATGGTTCCCCGGGACGAGAAATGTTTTTCGTGGAGCAGACGATGAGCCTGGCAGGGTGGCGAGTACCTACCGGTGATTGTATTTGAGCTCGGCGGATATCCGGAGGATACCGACCGGAGTTGAGAGATGATACGGGCCGATCCAGACTGACGGAGCCCCATATATATGGGGATTTACGTGCCAATGCTAAGCACAGTTTTCATGATGTTTTCGAGTGTCGATGCTAGACACTCAGGTTCCATGATTTGATATGTCGCAAGCGACACATGTTGATTTACATCCTCATACTTCCATGCATATATTTATGATATTTACATGCATGATTCTTATTGTCATTGGGTGACACGTGGACGAGATCCACATACATACAGACATTGATCACATAGTTGGATGATATCCACATACTCGTAGACTTCCTGATATAGTTGACATTGATTACATTGATCATACCTCATATTTATGATATATTGCTACCTGAGGCACTGACACGAGCTTTTGGTACTACACTTATGTATAGATGTTTACCCTAGCCACTTTATCATGCTTCAGACTTATTCATATTGAGGATATATTATTATTGATCGTATTGACCTAGGATTATGTCATGCATACGATTTCTACTCTGCGATGTTTTCTATTCACGAGTTGGCAACTCACCCCCGTTGTGCTACAGTTTCTTGCAGGTTTTGCTGTACAGGTTTCATTGCGGCTTTTCTGGCACACTGCTTCCTTTCTGGGTGATTGCATTGGTAGGTGGGTTCACTCGCATCGTGACCACCCTTGTATTTATTTTATTCAGTTGTATCTAGAAATTCCATCAACCAAACTTGTATATTGTTTCAGACTTAGAAAACCAGTTATGTATTATTTCGACCTTAGAGTCGTGCGTTGTAGTATTATGGTTTTCATGTTGATTTTGAGTTTCTTTTTGAGTTTTGATCCTCGCCCTTTGGCGTTGTATATTATATTGCTTGCGTGGTTGTGACCGTCGATTGACGAAGAGCTATCTCCCGCTTGGGGATGTTTTTTTATCATTGTGCCTATATTATTCTTGTTGTACCCTGTTCGAGGCCTGTTTTTATAAAGGAAACTCTGCCGAAATTTTCAGAAAAGACTAGAGATTCTTAAATTGCATATTCGGCTTACTTATTTAAAAACCTCATTTTTAAACATGTTTTCTTACTTCCTAAAAACTAGTTTCTTTATTTACTCCTTAAAATGGTTTTAGATTTCTGGGGTTTTGGCTTACTTGGATTAGATGAGGTCCTATAGATTTCATATGATTCAAGGGCCAGTCACGTGCTCTTTCGGGTCGTGACATCATGACTACGTATTACTAACTTCATTTTAAAATATCTATTTTTTTTTCATTTCTTAAATCTCTTCTTCTCTTTCATATGTATTTTTCACTTTCTAACTTTTATTTTCAAATTTTTTTTATGCAATGCAAAATTTACATATGATGCGTGGATACATTCGTACCATCCATACAAACCTTCCTCCCAAACTTGTTTGCAGCAGTGTCCTCACTAATATTGTCCTGTAACTTCAAAACTTGAAGAGTAGGAGAAACATTTCAATAAGATGGTATAAAGAAGGGGTCAAGAGTGAATGACAGTAAAATCCTCCCCGAAACTTGTTCTTGGCTCACAATCATGCAAAAATTTCCTTTGTTTCAAGAGTCATTTTGAAAATATTTTTCTTCTTCCCTCAAACTTGACTAAAAACAATGCTTTCATTAAAATTCAATATAAGGGGGGGGGGATATTATCGGTCTACACAAAGTTTTACAAAGACCAACAATTAAAACCAACCATTCAAATATTTTATCAAGGTAACACCATGGTTGGTGAAAGATAGTGTAATGAATAGACGTGAACAAGATTCGAGACTGTATAAGAATGGAGGTTGTATCATGTCTCGAGTAGAAAAAAAAAATGAGAGCAACGATAAGAGATAAGAGATGAAGAGGTGTAATCGAAAGGTTTTACGTCTCGGTTGGTGGAGACGAAAAAGTGACTGTGAATGATAACGAGAATGTGAAAGATAAGAAATGGGTAGAATAGTTGTATTCTCGTATGTGAGTAGAAGAAGGGGTGGCGGTTCAACTTCATCGGCCTCAAAGGGAGGCGCACGAATTTTTGGTGGAGGTTGATTCATTACAGCATCCAAGTCTTCAAAGAACGCGAGTTCTTCAGCGAAAATATTTTCAAAACTATCATCGACGGTCCAATTGATGATCTCATTAGAAAGAAAGGAATCAATATCTATATCAGTGGAATAGGCAGATCCACTAGGAAGGTTGAAAGTTTCAAGGTCAATATGTTGCACACCAGGATTCAAAACACTCGATTCGTCATAAATTATGGAGGCAGGAGACTCGAAAAGGCCGTCTCCCTTATTCTCAAAAGAGTCTAAATCAAGTAGTTTTTCAAGAATCATAGAACTCGAAATATCGGAGTGTGGTTCATCAAATCTCGGTGGAATTGAAAGAAGATGAGAAGAACCAAAGAAAGTGTGTAATGAAATGGGTAAACGAACTTGGGTGTCGAGCATTGTTGATCCAGATCTAGGAGATGAAGGCTAAATAATGTTTTGCATATCAGATAGATTGGTGGTAAGAATAAGATCTGTTAAATGTATAGGAAGATGTTCACATTCCATGGAAGGGACATGATGGGTTGGGGAATCCAACTCATCCAATATAGAGAGTTCATCTTCAAAAATATTCTCAACACTGATCTCACTAGTATCTTCAGTCAAATCAAACGGATAGTTCTTTAAAAATTCATCAATTATATTATCCTCAATCGACGGATCACTAAGTTCACTTTTATAGAATTGGAAGGTTTGAAATGTCAAGTTTAGTCGGATAAGGATCGGTTTGATTTGAAACGGTGTAAGTCTCTCTTTCACACTCATGATTGGAAAAGTCAAAGATGTTATTCTCGGGTACCTCATCAATTAGATTATTAAGCAGGTGATTATCAAGTACATCTGGTTGGAGTTCAGGATGGAAGGTGTTGAGATCAAAAGAATTGGTTCTGGTTTGATTTGGAGGGATCCTTGGTTTTTATTCACTACTCAATTCCAGCTCTACTTCAAGACTAGACATAGTTTGTGAAGAAGTTTCAATGAAGGATTCTCGTTAAACCGTGGAACTTCCTAATTGATGTTCAGAAGCACTGTCTAGATAAGGTGCTCAAGTTGAGTATGGTTGGACTGTGTTTAATTGTTGGCTACGGGCGAGTTCAATGTGTTCCACAATAGAAATGGGTTTACGAATTGCCATATTAGGCTCAAGAGAACTATCAACATGAGAGCATGTGAAAGTTTGGTACTGTTGATAAAAGTTAGATGGTTGTATCTAATTTTCATAATTAGAATTAGGATCAAAATTGATATATGAAGAAAATTGAGATTGGTTAAATTGTTGGCGACTGGTTTTTGCAATTTGCTCAATAATAGTCATGGGTGTAAAAGTTTCCATATTCGCCTCAAAAGGAGTATCAACATGTTCATATGGAAATGATTGTAATTGTTGTCCTCTGGTTTTTGGAGCAGTGAAAGGTATGAAACTTTGGTTACGGACTTTTGCAATATGCTCAGCAATGGACATGGGTTTAAAAGTTTCCTCACTGGCCTTAAAAGGATTATTAACATAAGAAGGTGTTGAATTTTGACACGGTTGATAGAAATTTGATTAAGGTGTCCAACTGTTATTTCTAGAGCTCTCTATCTTATCCTTTAAATAAATGGTAGGGTCGGAAGTTCTACCAAAGAAATAAATATATAAAGGAATATCTGGTTGTGTGTAGCAAATCTCGCCAAGAGTTGGTCGGTTTGGGTTACCCATCATAAGAGAGTGAAAAGAATTGGAGGGTGAAATGGTAATTTTGTTTTTTAAGCTTTTTTTTGATTTTTGAAATTGTTTTGCTAGGAAAGAGGGACTCGAATCAACCAATCACAAATATGCTCAAACAGTCCCTAGAGCTAGGGTCGCCTAGGTCAAATCACTAGACCACTCTTAGACTTCCAAAGGACAAGATGTAGGATAAATCCTCTATCACCTCTTTATCAATCTTGCAGCCAGATAAGTACCAGGTAAGTGAGAGGTATCCGCTATACGAATTATCGAAATAGCAAGCTTAATTAAGTAAACCAATTTTCTTAGTCACACTTGCCTTAGACACCATAAGAAAAATGCGGATAAGCAATAGATTACCTACGACCCTCCCTTGTCCTAATTGAGCACGGTTGTCTTTAGAGGCTTGTTCTAGATATTTTTTTATTAATGTAGGGTGATGCGTATGCTTGTTTGTGATTTGTGGGGCCTAGGAAGGGAGATGAAATCCCTACCTAATCTGAATTTGGGTTTCTTTCCCCTTAATGTCTGTTTTAAATATGCAAAACAAACCAAAATCTAAAACATGCAAAAAGATTTTTTAGCGGCGCTGTTAGCAAAGAATTCTACAGATAGAAACAGTTTATTGGAGCTTAAGAGGAGAGAGAAAGAAAATGAAATTATACCAGAAAGATTTGGGGGCCTAACTCCCTAAGATGGTCACGGTTTAGCCGCCAAACACGTCAATTGGCCTCGGTTCCGCCGCTTGTTGATGAGATCTCCCTTTCAAATTTTGGCACTGCACTTCAATGCTCCTCTGCTCTTATTTAACAGTCTCTGAATCTCTAGTGGTTCGTTCCAAGTGCTCCATATTTCTCGCAAAACTCGCACAAGAATCGTTAAAAATATAAGATACGGTTTTTATTTCTATTTTTATTTTTTCTGGTTTTATTAGAAATCAACCAAAATAACGAGAAAAATAATACTACCATTTCCTCGGCAATGGCGCCATTTGATTGATTCGAAAAAATGTGTCTATGAGTGTTCTAAATACCACAATCAATAACGGTGTTGCAATAGCTAGCCGATAGTGAGTACAGGTCGTTCACAGGGAAATGGTGAACTACTTATCTTGTTTTAGACGAGTTAATAGAAGAAATGTGTGATTTTTGTCGTTTTATACTAGGAAGGTTTGAAAAGCTTATAAGAGAAGGGCTTGTAGGTTTTATAGGATTTAGTAGTTAATGTATGGAGTTTTAAAAATAATTCTTTTTATCTTTCAATTATTTAATACTAGAGAAATAACGATGAATGTGGATTATGGTTCTTGTAGGGAATTAGGGTTTCTCTCTACTGATCCTTGTCCTTCCATTGATCCCTATTCGTCTCAAGCCCTAAATAAAATAATTATTAACAAATCTCAAATCGTGGTCGTTACTATCACTAATTGATGTCACACCCGATAAAAGGGTTAATATTCATTTTGCTAAAGTTTATAAAAATTAAAACTTTAAAAAGAATTGAAAAGATATTGTTCATATATTATTCTATCCTATCCTACAAACCCTGACAAACGAGAATTTACTTTCTTATTAGGATAAACTCATTAGGATAAACAAAGTAAAAGAAAGGTTAAAAATGAATGAACCCATAAGAAAATACAGAAATTAAAATTACGGAAAGTAAATGCAGAAAGTAAATGCGACAAAATTAAAAAAAAAGAACTACCTTCTATTGAATAAACTATTGTATTACAGAAGTTTCTCGCTGAGAAACCAAATTACAAAACCCTAGTTTTCTCTAAATTACTTGATCGGTAGATCTCCCGATAGATAATTCGATGATAGACTCCTCTCGGTCCTTTTATAGGCTATGGAACTTGAAACCCTAGACATCATATTGAAGTGTGTGAAAAGACGATCAAGCCCCTGAAGTTTCATATCTAATGGCCACAGAACAACCGCGCTTCCGCCGCCCAATATCCCCTATGGCCGCGGATCCACCACCTTCTGATGGGTTTGCGTCTCCAGATTCTTCATGCTTTCTTCTCTCTATATTTGGAGATCCTTTTGATAAGAATATTCTAAAAATATCTCTTATTCTCTTCCGTTTCGAGATTCTTCAATTTCTTCCTAACATTTGGCAGATTTGGGTTGGTAAATCAATTTGATGTGGATCTCCTACTTATATTTCAGAGCTGAACTAATTTTATTATAATACCTGCACAATATCTCAAATCAAATTGTTAGTATTATTTGTTTTATTTGAGATAATATTTCAACCAATTAAATGATATGATATCTTAATAATATTGGTTAAGATGATATGCATATTTTAATAATAAATAATCTCATGGATATTATATTTAAATACGATATGCATATATTTCCCAATTATATTAATTATAAATTAAGAAACATATGACAATAATTTTTTACAAATAAACCCACATATGTTCTTAAATTAGAAATAATACCTTTTAGTAATTAATAATAATAGGGTAAATAACCATACAAATGTGCCATAAATATGACTGATCACAGCCCCTGACAGCTTGGTGACTAGAACAAGAAACAAATAAGGGTCGGTTTCCGAATCACAACGGAAATGCAATGCGATGCAACAACTCAGAAGGAAGCAAAGAGGATTATGAAAGAATTTAAAATAGTTCCTAAGGTTACTTATGAGGAGTGTCGTGTCATATATATGCCGCGGAATATACATACGGTACGCAACTCTACTTAATTTAGCTACTCTATCATACCAACGATCACCTATAAGTTGAAAGGTTGGGTTTAAGACCCCCAATGTTAAGTCTAAGTTCTACAAGGTCAATTCTAGATCTCGAAAGATCATACACTAGACTCTGCATGGTTAAACCTAAACTCAACAAAGGAAAACGAAGTTCGGGTTTAACACCCCAAAGTCAAGTCCGAGTTCCGCAAGGTTAGGCCTAAGTTTCAAAAAGTTACAACATAGACCCCACATGGTTAAAACTAGACTCGATAATGGTAAAACCAAGTGCTCTGATACCAACTTTGTCACGACCCGGAAATAGCACGTAACCGGCACTTGAGTCACGTAAAGTCTATATGACCCAACATTAACCCAAGTAAGCCAAAACCTAGGAATTTAAACAATTTTTACAAGAAATAGCAGATGTGAAGTTTTGAAAAGGTTTTACTAACTTGAAATCAAGTTGGGTTTGAAAACTTTACTATTGTTTAAATATCGGGTATCACCTTCTTTGTAAATTTTGATAAAAACAGATATAATAAACATAATAATAATGCATCGCTAACACGAGAGTAAAATCAACGTCCAACGGCGGATCCATAACCACACAATACACACACACGACACCTCAAGCGAAGAATCAAAATGCGAAAAGTGAACATAATTAAGATGCATCAAGTCGACTCCAAACGAGTCCGAAAACAACAAAATATACAATTCTAAGGTCTCGACAAATTACTAGACTTTGTTTTAGATAGAGTACTTCTAGATAAAATATAGGTACAAGGCAAATGCTGATGCAGAAATAACCCATCGCTCAATATATGCGCAATCACGTCCACAAGACAGAAGATGTGTCCAAACTAGCCGCTACTGATCCAAGCGGTCAAACCTGCACAGAACTACGGCACAATGGGGGTGAGTTACAACTCGTTAATAATATTATATAACGAGCTAAAAATCGCATGGATAAGCGGTGAAACATCCAAACAAGATAAATGTGTACATCAAGGAGGGTCAAATAGCATGCGTCGAAACTAGAGTTTGAGCAATGAAATATATGATGATAAGCCCTCATGTACAACTTGTTTGCTGCTATCCTATATATGAATCTGTGTGTGGTTATCATGTCAATATAACCTAAACAACATCAAGCCCGGTACGGGCATAACATAACCACAAGTATCTGAAAGCATACGAGTCACGGAAATAAACGCAATACGATGCAATGTAATGATGATTCATCATCAATAAATAGTAACTCACCGTGTACCAATATACCGGTGTCAAATCATGATCACCATAGCCATAATGCAATATCTATATCATACGACCAATTCGAAATAGAATCAAATCTATAATACATATAGCATACATCTATATGCAATCCTATAAAAGTAGCCAAAAGATGTATGTATGTTACATTTTTTCAAAATAGCTGTATGTTGTCTATATCACGACACTAGTAGCAGACGTTGATGTGTAAAGAAAATATGTGTTTTATTTAAGTATACGTTCCGCTCTTGTTTATTTGAAAATGATTTAGCAGGGGTTTTCTTTTGAAAGTTTCTATGCCGATCATAAGCATGTGGAAAATATGAGATTATAATTCTTTATAAAACCCTCTTCAATATATATCGATATATGAAAATACTATTCAGATACTGTCTCATGGACCGGTCCTATCCGGCTATTATATATATAGCATAGTATATCTCATCAATGCAGGGTATTTATCTCGATCCTTTACATATATATAATATATTCATCTCAGTGCATGGCATCTATATCAATCCCTCACACACACACACACACACATATAGAGAGAGAATCCTGTGTCAACTACCCTCAATCCCGACATCCTGTGTCAACTACCCTCAATCCTTCATGGATTGATCACAAATATATCCGTAGAGGCATCTGTGTCAACTACCCTTAATCTCTTATGGATTGATCATAAATATATATCTCATGGATCCCCGGCTATATCCACCATGTCCAAATCATAATCCTCTTTCTCATATTCTTTCTATATATATATATATACACTCAATCTCTTAGGATTGATATCATATCAAATCATATCCTCATACAATTTTAGTTTATGTGAACTGGTCATAGCGCGAACGGGTAGTATATAACAACACCAGCGAATATAATAATAGTAACATGAATAATAATGTAAGCATAGAACATCTGATATAATGATTAACGCCCGAGCGAATAACATGTATGGTAAGCGTAGCATAAGCGAATAGTAAATGGATATATATTGCAAGTAACCCTATATATATATATATATACATTTGTAAAGTATAACGAAACGTTGGTTATAAATAAGGAGGCTGCGGTGTTTTAAAATATGTAAATACCCTTTGAAATCCAACAGCATGTCCTTGTTATCTCTTTAGAAAACATGGAACGAATTGTTGTTGTGAAATTAGGCGTTACAATCTGAATATCATAATCTCCTAATCAGGGTAAGATGAGACTCCATAAGTCAAAGTAAATAAAGCCGTATTTGGCTAATCCTCATCATTATGTCATCCAGTACGGAAATCTTGCCTCGTACGATGACCACTAGATATATCATTATATAATAATAATGATCGATATGGATATCTAATCTACGTACCCAACACCCAATAATAGTAGTGCGGACTTCAAGTCTACAAACATCTCGCGACTCGTACGGACATCAAGTCTACCTACGTATACAGTGACCGATGCGGACATCTCGTCAACATACTCGCACAACGATTGGTACGGACATCACGTATCAAATACACACACGGCGACTAGTACGGACATCCATTCACGTACTCGCCCAACAATAAGTATGGATATCTAGTCTCGTACGCGCACCCAATATAAATCGTATAATAAAACAACCCTACTATAATGCCAATTCTGCTATGATATGTTAGCACGGCAGTTCTACGTGGCATGGGAGTACTAATGATATGTAGTGTAAAATGCGAGTCTGTGATTATGCACATGGAAAATGTTAGTATTTGTGCTTGTGTTCTACCAAGTGTATTTATAATGAGTCTATTAAACGATACTAAAGGAGTACGCTACATTTCGGACAAATCTAAATATATATGGCATGTATCCTATGCAAATTCAATGATAATATAAACAATATATTTCATGGGGATGCTATACGCCATCCACCCGATTCCACACTAGTAGATATAATCTACCCACAGTGTACGATCACGCTAATTGTATTAAGTAACCGCCTTGCGCATCTTTGCCACCTCGGAGGTCTTCATAACAAAACCTAGCATTCATATAATCACGTAACGCACATAAGAAACCACATCGAAACTAATATATCAAATAAAGTTTCATAGGTTAGAACTTATGACCAACAAAAGATAAGCAAGTGCTATCAATAAGGAATTACCCTCCCAGCATTGCTATTCAACTAAATCCACCAAAATCAGAATTATAAATACGAATACGCAAGTTTGAAAACCTTAAAACCTTGCCAAAATTACACTAAAACACTCCCACATTTTGACTCAAGGAATCTGGGGAAAAACAAAGTATTGCAGATGCTTAATTATCAAAAGAACTTGCACTAGACCAAAACCTAGGCCCTAATTCAAAACCATGGTCGCAAATAAAATCAAATTGGCCGCAAATTGCGGTTTGGACATGGAGGTTAGGGTTCGTGTTTCTGTGGGTGTCTTCTGATGATCCTACTAGGTCAATTCTATACTCAGAATATTTTATAAAGATCCTAGTTCATCCCAGAATTCATTTGAGCACCAAAAATCTCACAAAAACTCTATTTTTCTGACATCTATCAAAGTGTTCTAAAACTTTAACACTTGGAAACGTGAAAAAGTTAAATCTTTATCTATATGGATAGATCACAAAGGAAGGTCAATCTCTTATGATGTCTACTTAAGACTTTACGAAGTAGTATTAGCCTAGGTTGAAGTTTTGAACAATTTTTATGAAGAAATCATCAAACTCTTCTTGTGATTTTGTGAAGGGTCATTAAGATTTGAGGTGAGGGTCGATGGAAGTGGATGAGTTTAGTTTAAGAGTAAAATGCTCATAAGAATTATGAGATAAAAGAAGGAGGAGGTGCAGAGAAAATGGTGTAGAGCAAGGAGGAGGTATAGCCATGGCATAGTGAGGGTGTTGTGATGCACATGAGGGTATATATGATATACTTAACGTATACCCCCATTCTTTTACAACTAAAAACCTTTTACAAATAAATACCCGATACAAATAAATACCATAGTCTTAATAAAGCCCTTTTATCATTATTTAAAATTCTAAAATAACATTTAAATTTTTTCTGAAATGTTACACCCTTTTACCCAGCCGCCAAGTGTGCAAGCGCCAACCCTCTTGCGCAAGCGTCAGCCCATGCAGGCGTGTGTGCCCTTGCAAATGTAAACTCTGCGAGGCTCCTGATATGCCCAAAGCACCCGCAAATTGTTTTCAAAGCACAACACACACATATTGCACACTGAGTTTGCATGAACTTTTTTCTACCCTTTAATCCGAGGTTCTCTCTCTTCAAAGTGAGGGGTAATTAACGATGGTTTTGTTCGCGGCTGCCGAAAATTAGAATCCCCATAATCAATAAACCCCTGTCTATCTTAGACATGGGGAATCTTAATAATATCTGACAAGCGAGCGTAATCCCATCTCAATAGGGTGACAAAAAACACTTTACAGTAGGCATGTATGAGTTACACATGACAGTGAAATCGATAGCATGGAAAGGTAAATAAAACATGGAAAAGTAAATAAACTCGACAATTCTACAGTTACATGAATTATTGTAGTTCTAGTAGTGAAAGTATACGTCTAACAAGAGTAGTCCTTCAAACCCATGGACCAATGGCACAAGCTTGAGTTAGTGCTTCGTTAAACCCACGGAACAACGGCACATGAGATTCATAAATAGTTAGCTTCTGTTCACACTTAAAATCACAACACATGTAGTGGGCTCTCGTAACACGAAATACGTTTATTACCAAAACTACCAATTCCCCCACGTTATCATACATTAAGTTCTAGAGTTTTATACAAACACTAACACAAGTCTATGAATACGCCAAATCAGTTCAAATTCATGTTAAATTAACAGGTTCGCGGATTCAAGTATTCATGTAGGCACATATTCATGGTTCGGATCAGGTTCGTGTCAAACGTATAATATATAATCATGTCATCATGTACATGCAGCAATTCAGGGATTAAGAAATAAGGGTACAAATGTGTCACATGACATGAATCATGACAAACAGAATTATCCAGAGAAACAGTAACATAAATAAGTGTAGAAAACTAACAATTAATCAACTGTTATGAAAACGGTGTCAACACGAGAAATGAATCCCTAGATGTCAGCTAACAGTGATTTCAAGTTTCACTTAATTCCGACTAATGGTTTAGGAGATAAACGCATTTTAGTGTCGCTATTCTGAGTAGGACAGAAATAGTTTAGAACTGTTGCATGTTATAGAAATGTAGAAAGACGTGTTTTCCGTCGATTTTCAAAAAAAGTTATGAACTTAAAAAAGTTACGTATTCCAGTCTAGTTATGTCTCAAATCAGATTTTATTCAATTTGGGTCTCTAAATCTAGGGTCACAAAATTTTGAAAGTAGTGTATGAAACAGTTTTCAAGACTGTCGAAAACAGTGACTGTGAGAGTCGAAAAACTAAACCAGATATCGTTTTGCTTTGACATTTTTACAGTGCGCTTAGAAACATATCTATGATCTTAACTAATTTTCTTGGAATTTTTAAGGATCAAAATTGCTGTAAGATCCTTGTGCTCACTACGCAACACCTGCGAACATAGTGAAAGGGAAAACAAAAATTTTCAAGAGAGCACAAACATCTAAACTCTAAAAATCACCCAAAAACCAATACTTGCAAACCAAGAGAGCAAACAAGAAAATAGAGAGGGTTTGTCAAAGCTACAACTTTTGCAGCGTGTCCTCTCAATTGCGAAAGACCCCATCTAGACTCCATGGCCTCTTGCTAGGCTCCCAGACATCGGGATGGCCATCGATCTAACCCGCCGAAGATGTTCCACAGAAGGAGACACCATTACAAGCTCTAGCTCCACTCAAGTATCAACTTTGATGAAGCAACTTGATCTCTTTACTTGCTAGGATGAGAGATCAAGGGATGTAGTGGTCTCTCTCTTTGTTCTTCACTCTTTTTCTTTTTCTAATGCTTGGAGCTTGGAGGATGAAAGGAGAAGAGAGAGAGAGAGAGAGAGAGAGAGAGAGAGAGCGAGGAGGAGAAAAATCAACCAGTGACTTTTCATATTAGAGTAAACTTACTCTCATATAGCCCTCTCCTCTCTCTCCTCTACTTGTCATCAAAGAGAGGATGGGTATGCCCTTCCCCCCACTTGCCATCATATGGCTCTCACATGGCTCCCAAAACAAAATAAAAGAAAAAAAATTGCATTTTAAACATAAAGTACTTATATGCAAATACAAAAAGAATGAGAGAGAGAGAGACTAAATACTAGAATAAATATATATCAAATACACGTGCACACATTATTAAATCAACACTTGATTTAATAACCCAGCTTTACCATAAGCCGGCTAGTATTATCAAACGTCCGATTAAAGTCCGTGTATACACGTATTTAATCGAACACCTGCACGTATCATCATACGCACTTTATATCGTTTTGCCTGAGCCGGGAAACCCTCTGTGTGGGACTCTAAAGACTCGATAATACGCTGGAAGTAGGTTAGGATCATATCCGACTGATCTGAAACACTTTCGGATCAATCCCCTCATAGGATAACCTACAAGCATGTCAGCGGTACTAGCTATACGTAACGGCTGTCCAGATATTGAACGAAAGGCTGGTAGATAAGCAAGCGCGTCTGTACCTTGTGATGAAACTTTTGCACCCTAACATGGAATTGTAAAACATTTTCTAATTGGGTTTTCAAAAAACAAGAGAGCGATAAGTTCCAAAACATAGAATTTTTGCTGAAGAATTGAACTTGCAACAAGTTTCCATACATGGTTAGAACATATAACCTTTGTAGCATCTTCATATGCTCCATTGTTGTATTGAACCCTTTCTAGTGCCCCTAAGATGAATGGATGAAGCTTGGTGAAGGCTTTCCTTTATCATAGATGGATCCATCTTGAGTGCTCCAAATTTTGGCTTCAATTTCTCCACTAGAAATGAGTTAGATCTTTAGGGTGCTAAACTAAAGAACTAAGAGATTTAGTTTAGCCTCACTAAGTATTTTTCCCTCCTTATTTTATTTATCTCTCTCTTTTTCATTATCAATAGAGGGAAGGAGATGAGAGCTCACTTGAAAGATGAGACAGAGTAAAAGAAAAGCTTAACCATTTCTAAATGGTTGATAATTTCTTTTTCATAAAGAAAAATCAATCTCAACCATTTAATCTCATCTCATCTACAAGTGTCCACCTTTTTCTCTCTCCTTCACATGTTATCTAAATGAAAGTGAGCATGCATGTGCTCATCAATTGGCACAGGATAATTAAAAGAGAACCAAAGAAAATAATTACAATATATATATATATATATATATATATATATATATATATATAACATATTAAATATATACTTGTAATTATTTTCATATGTATTTAAAATACATAAAAGAGAGAAATACTATTAGTGACAAAATACTAGTAAATACATATATCCAATACATATATTAATATATTAAATTTACACTTGATTTAATATCCATCTTTCCAAAAGACCGACTAGTAGTTCCGAACGTCCGATTACCATCAGTGTATCCAATACACTAGTTTTAATTGAGTCCTCACACGTACCCAGTACGACTACTACATCATTTTTCCAAAACCGGGAAAGCCTCGATGTGAGACTTTAATGAATCGACAATACGCTGGCAGCGAGTTACTGGATGAAATCTAAAACTCACAAGCACGTCTGTAGAACAAGCTGTACGTAATGGCTATCCTGGTATCTATCAAAAGGAAGATAAAAAAGCAAGCCCATTCGAACCACTACTGAGCCTATAAGCGACATTCATCGTATAGTCTGGTTTTTTCATATAGGAGTATCGCATACCGACTCTAAGGGGTGGACTAGGTCAGACCCCTAATAACCCGATAAGTTGTGCCGATATCAAGCTCAATACCAACCGAGAAACTACTGACCCCATGTCAGTAATCTCATCTGCCCTGGCTAGGGACTTATAGTATTAGCCAACCGCACACAACACGACATCGACTCCCTATACCTGGAGAGACGAATCCCTTCGATCTGCTCACTGCCTCTATATGGCTCGGGAACTAATACGACTTAGTACAGTCATGGTAGGGTAGTAATCAATGTACAGTAGGAACTTATATAAGAAAATGACGATCTTACATCAACAGACTACCTTTTACTCATGTCACCAGAAAACAGCTATCTGACTATAGGTATAATACCATCTAGCTAGTTCTCGGTGAACCCATCTAGTGTAAATCATACCCTAATGAGCACCTGTATACAATCTTTGGTGTCGTACACCAATGGCTGTGAGACCGGCCACCTCCCCTCTCGGGAATAAGAAATGTATATACTAGTCTATCCCGGAGTATCGATACCCAGTCTCGATAATCCAATAACTAAGGACATTTAAGGATGTGCTGATAGACTATCCAGGTCTCATTATTATGCTCGCCATCATAAGCTTGGTAGTTAAGAAAGAATCATATGTGCTCTATCAACATGTAATAGCAATACACAATACCACATAATACATTTACATGATGATAAAGACAAACCAGATAGCATACTATAATTTCGAGTAGGACTGTTTTACCCATATATGTCCTCCCTCAATTATCATAATCGCCTGCCTGTAATTACAATAATAGCCTTGAGGGCAATATAGCCAACAATCCCCTACTTGCACTTAAGGCTAATTATTGCGGTATCGCATACCCACAGCTCATGTACTACCGAATACCCAACTTCTCTACTAATTAGTTTTGCAAACCGAGTTTGAGAAACAACCGTGTTCGAGAAATAGCCTTAGTGAGTGGATCCACTACAATGTTTCTATCTTTATCTCTCTATTTCTCAACTTCGTGGAGAACTACTATCTCCCGAAATAAGCGATGCCTGCCTTAGAACTTGTCTGGATAGCTGATGGGACCAAGTTCATAAATGAACAAATATACCCAAAAAACTTCTCAGGCTGTATACCATGTTGATCATAATCAGCACCCAGCGCCATGTCCACCTTAGTATCATGTTTGGAGTCCATTCTGATATTCTATACCTCAGAAGAGGGTAAACTTTTAACTCTGACAGTCACTCTGTCACCCAGGTCACCTTAGAAACTATAGGATATAGTGCCCTCAAGGCAATTATTATAATTGCAAGTAGGAGATTATGATAATTGAATGAAGATTTATATAGGTAGAACAGTCTTACTCGAGATGATAGTATACTATCTGGTTTGTCTTTATCATTATGTGTATACATTTTGATAAAACCTGTAGGATTATTTCTTGACTACCAGCATTATGACGACGATCATATACTTGGGAGCTGGGTGGTACATAAGCACATCCTTAAATGTCCCTTGTCGAAGGAGTATAGAGACTGGGCATCGATACTTCGGAGTAAACTAGTGTATACATTTTGAGACCCTGACGAGGGGCGGTGGACGATCTCACAGGCCATTGGTTTTGAGTCACCTAAGATAGTATATAGGTGCTCACTTGAAGTGAGTACACCGGACGAACTCACCGAGAACTTCTAGATGGTATTATACCTATCGTCAAATGGAAGTTCTCTTGTGGCATGAGTATAGATTAGTCCTTTGACCTGAGATTTTCATTTGTCTCGTGTGAGTTCCTACTGTACTTAGATTACTACCCTACCATGACTCAAAGGAGTCGTGCAAACAGGTTTTATTTGGGTACAGTCCCAAGCCATATGGAGGCAGTAAACAATCTTCAGGGATTCATCTCTCCCGGTATTGGGAGTCGATGTCACGCTATGTTGGGACAGTCATCACCAGAAATCCTTGTCCAAGGTGGATGAGATTCACTGATTTGATATCAGTAGTTTCTCAGTGGGTGATGAGCTTCAGACTGGCACGACTTATCGGGTTAGTAGGGGTTTGACGTTATCCACCCCCTATACCGATATGCGATTATCTCAGACGAAGAGACCGGACTGTATAGAGATTGTTACAGACAGGCTCAGTAAGGGTATAGATGAGTTTGCTCGTCGGTCTTCCTTTCACTCAATTCCTGGATAGCCGTTACGTACAGCTAGTGCCGCTGACGTGCATGTGGTTAAACCCACTACAAGTGTATTGACGAGTTTTTAGAGTCCCACACAGAGGGTTTTCCTAGTTCAGGCAAAATGATGTAGTGGCCGTATATTGATATGTACTGGGTTCCGATTAGGTATGTGTGCTAGCTACACGGACTTCAATCGGGCGGATGATAATACTAACCGGCTTAGGATTAAGTCGGATTATTAAATCAAGTTTTGATTTAATAATTTACATATATATATATTTCGATATGTATATTCTAGTATTATGTTTATTGTATTTTTCTATCTCTTGGGTATTCGTATTTTGATACGAATATGGGCATGTATTTGTGGCGACATATTCTTGTATTTATACAAGAATACTTATAGAAAAAGGACAACTTATTTCTAGGATTTTCTTTTAAAGAAAATATGAAATGAGGTGGAAAAGAGAAATGGTGGAGGGTATGGGCAAATGATTTATAAATTCATTTGCAAATACTATTCAAGCATGGTTGTAGTTTTTGTCATGCCCCGCTTCCCAGTAGACGGAAACGATGACGTGGTAAGCCCACGACATATTTATCCAGAGAAGGTCATTCCCTAAATAAATATACCAAGCATATTGAAACAATTATACACTATACAAGAATAAATAGAGACTGTAAAATTTTCAACAAATATCTTTACTTACATTCAACTTCAAATATTTACAAGTACATGTGTTTCAACTGAAAAGTAAATACAATAAAAGAAAATGCCTAAACATGTGGCGTACATAAGTTAGAAGAAAAAAATGAACCTAAGCTAATCCTGAGTAGCAATTTTGTTGTAGTCCTCCTCTGTGGCCTCCACTTCCTCCGTCTCGACCGTATCCGACGAACATTCCAAGAAAACAAAAGTGGGTGGTATGCCCGTCAGGGAACTAGTGCTCGGTAAGTCCCAAGGATGTAGCAAGAGTAAAAATGACAAGTGTAGAATATATATGAAGAGTAAAAGTATATGATTCATGGGTATATATACTATAGGTCTCTAAATGATCACTATGTTAACATAAAGTTCCAAGTATGAATATCAACGCAACCGTAGAAGTATTCACGAGCTCAAGAGTGGAGCCTTAGGAGTAAGGAAACATTGGCCCATTTCATGTATTAGCATCCGGGCTCTAGGCTGTGGAGGAGTCGACCCGATTGATATTCGAGTAAAATAAAAAAAATTAATATGGGACTCCTGAAACTCCGTTGGATTTACACAAGAAACTATCCCAAGCATCCAGAGTATAAATAGTCTATAACTGTATAATATACTTAATTAAATTGATTGATTGATAATAACATGTTTTGATCGAAACCATAGATTGCAGAAAGTGTAGAATGAAATCGAGTGAGTCGAGTAAAATGCGAGTCATGTCATTTGCAATCTTAGTTCGAGTAGACTGGGTTTGAATTCATGTAGTTTAGATTTTAGATTCGGGTTATAGTCTTTTTCATATGAATTGAGTTAACTGTTAAGGATCTTATGTTCAGGAGAAATCGACAACTGCTGCACATGGACGGTAGGATTTGTGTCTTTTTCCAAGGCAATTGCCATTGATAACTCCGTTAAGCTGTCTAACCTGAATATGCAATCACTCACTTTCTCCGGCTCCCTGAGGCTCAAGAGAAATGTTACCGCTTAAGCTTATATTAATCTAGAGTCCTTAAATATTTGTAATTATTGTTTACTTTGTATTTATATTTTTTGCATTTCTAGAGGGGGTTTTATGAAAAATTCTTTAATATTATTTAAAAATAAACCTCGAGGGTGATTTATAATATTTAGGGTTTTTATGAACATGTATTTTAATTGTTGTGGTATTTTAGTGATAAAACATAGCTTTTTAAAAGTTTATGGTATTTTTAGGAAAACTACTATTTTTGGAAATTTGTTGGTATTTTATTAAAATTCCAATCTTTCATTTTAAAAATATGGGTTCATAATTTGTTTTTATGGAAAATACGGATTCATAGTTTTATATAATTTTCCAAAGTTTAGTTTTGTTTAGAAAAGTCGTATAAAAAAACCGTATTTTTTTCCTTTCGAGACCGAATACTCCGTGAGGAGTTCTGCATCTCGTTCTATTATCCTCAGGATGTGCGATAATCTGCACCATTCATTAGCGGGTTCCCTAACGAGGGTTGTAGAGGTGCAATTGCCAAGAATTTAAAAATATTGATTAAAAGAAACCCTTTTTGAAAAAATGTGGTATTTTAATGTAAAACCTATTCTTCGAATTAACCATATATTTAGATATCGTGCTATGAAACTATAGTGTATGTATAGGGCAGGTCGTTACTCCATGAAATTTTCCTAAAGGTATATAAAATAATTATCGAAATAATGGTTATACTAAAGTTCATGGTATTTTCTGAAAACTTCGTTTTATGATTATTTCACATGGAAAATTTTATTAAACTAAAAGCTAAATGATGTAAATAAGGTTAAGAATGGTGTTAGGATATTATTTTTACCTAATTTTCTTATCAAGTGGATTACAAATGTTAAAAAGAAAATTATATCCAATCTAACTCTACTTTGTCGATGTGCTTTTAGAAGGAGATTTGAGATGAAAAGAAATAGAGAGAGAAGGAACCTATTAGTTTAGATTGTTAACAAGAGAGAGGGGAAGCCTTCGGGGGTCGTGGTTTCGTCGGAAAGGTTTCGGTCGTCGAGCTTGGCTTGCTACTCCATTTGGGTGCTTAACTCCACTTGGTACTTAGAGAGTTTGAGATAATTTTGATAGAAATTTCAGAATGGGAGAAAGCTAGGGGATGGGGTGGTATTTATTGTGAAGAATTTAGGGCATGAGAAATAAAAATTGAATTAAAAGAATTAAAATTGATGTTAAATGTTGAATTGAATAGTCTCTGTTTAATTGCAGGAAAATCAAATAGTGCAGGGGAGTAGAGGGAAGCTGAAGAGATGTGTGTGCAAGGCACGGAGGCAAACGGGGCATCTGGACCGCCGATAGCGGGGAAAATAGCATAATGGGCAGTCAGATCTTCACCAATTGCCCCGAGATTCATGCCATGTGCTTAAATATGTGTTTATTCCTCATTGCGCCTGTTTGATTTTTTTGAAACCTTTCGATTTTCCGTGAATTGCACGTGCAACTCTTGAACTTCCGAAAAGTTAAAAATAAAAATATTAAAAAAAATTAGGACAGATGGGATTCGAACACACATGCTATGTCACAGCAGTGTAGAGCCTTTACCAGTGAGTTACAAGTTACTTCTTACTTTTATTGAACAAAAATAACTTATAACTCCTACACAGGCTCAAATAACATTTTCTATACATTAAACAAATAATTTTGTACAGAGATTTCAGAGTCATTACAGTTTTAAAATGGAAAAAATCTTTTTACAATAAACTTGAAGTATGCTTGAATTTGTTAAGGAAATTATTCAATCTACCATTCTTGTTCCTCTCTCTTCCATGACTCCTTCTTCTTCTTCATCTTCAACCTTCTCATGTGTTTAGAATTATGAAGATAAAGAGAAATATAAATGCTAGAATACTCACACACATCACTTAGTATCATAGATTAGCAACCTAGGATCTTTAGTTACTTTATTGATGAAGTTGAAACTTGAACTTGGTTTTCTCGGGTGGATCATCTTCGGCGAAGGAGGACCGACTTGCAAGCATGATCCAGAGCTCTTGAGAACATGATAGAGTTAAATCCGATTGGAGCAGATGAAGATGCTACAAAGGTTATGATTTCTATCTTATTAGTTTTCTAGTTTAGGTGTTTGGTTTATATTCTACGGTATAAGTTTTTAGTGCCTTAAAAATTTTCGTTTTCGTATTCCGCATTGGGCGTGGGTTAAAGGCTAGGGCACTAGAAACTTTCAATGGTATCACAACCACCCAAAAACCCTAAACTAGATAGATAAGACTCCAGAATCCTGCCGGTTTTTATCCCGCAAAAACTGTCGTAAAAACAGTGAGGAATTTCATGCTAACTTAATGTTTTGACTCCCCACGGGCTCTCGGTTTAGACCGAGAAGCCGCGAGGAGGTGTGTGGGGACCATGAGGATGTCCCGGGGTGAACTAAGGAGGGCCCACACCCTCTAGACCACCCAAATGGTGGCCTTAGGGCGTGGGGACCCGAAACTACCTTGGAAAGCAGTTTCGGGTCTGCCCACCCCTATGGCCACCTTAGGGTAGCCTAGTGGATGGGTACCCTCTAGGCGCCCTCCGGGTCGATGTTAATTTTATTCCATGGCCCTTTGCGATATTTCGGCTCAATACGATCTCATTTCGAACTCTCGGAGTGGGTTTTAGCATGGAATTTCTTGTCGGTTATCAGCACACTTGATTTTCGGTGTTTTGGAAAATTGAAGTGTTGGCTGTATGTGTGCGGTATTCAATTGTCATAATCTTTGTGATGGTTGCGTGTTCATAATATTTGGTAAAACGTTGTCTAATTGCTATATGTATTATTTAGACGGGGTTACGGAATTGATACTCGCAAGTTTGCATATTCTGTGATGGACATTGCTTAGTGCTTATGGTCATATTGGATTTTTCGCGATTGATAGCCCGCAGTGTGTAGTATTAGGTGTAATTCTCTGTGATGTAATGAATATTCATATTGCGTGGCGAGCGTCCGACATGTGGACTGCCGTCACCGCGGCTTCAATTATTCTTTGGGGCGCGTCCATGTTGCAGACGTAGTCACCGTTGTATATTCAGTTTTTTCATTACATGCACTAGGATTACCCCGCGGCGGAGTACTCGAATAGTTGGGTTCTAGACGGCAACGGGCCTCCATCTCACGGCGTTGAGACCGGGGTGTCTTACTCTAGAATTAGCGGGTTATTCTCCGCACTCGTAGGGGTATAGGAGTAACCTGCGGAGGGGTGCCCAAGTCACCGGATTTTGGAAGTGCTGGGTGGCCTACTCACTTTGGTTACTGGGGTTGCCTCACTTATGGAATTGGCGGGTGGTTTTTCGCACTCGTAGGGGTCTAGGATCTGATACTATGGGTTATCCACACAGCTGGGAAAATTGCATTTCATATTTGGCTCTATGGAAATGTATTTTTCCTTGATTATCCGCATTTCCATACCGTGTTTGCTTCTGCTGTGATGCTTTTGTGATGTTACTAGATATCATGCGTGAGACGAATGTTGCTATATATATTATAAATTTAGTAGACTTCATATATGTTTTGCATCCACTCTAGTCCTGTCCCCACCCTTCCATAAGTTAAGTAACCTTACGGTGAAGACCCGGGACTCTATGGCGAATGCAGATGGTATATATGTGCGTGCTTATTTTTGTTTCTTTCTGGCATGATATGATTAATTGATGAGACTTCATTAATTATTATTAATGCAAGAAAAATAAACCTAAATGATGCTGTCGGAACCATAGTCATATTCTTTTGCTTTGCATTGAGGTATTCAGATAGGGATATCCTGCACCTCATTCTATGAGGGAAGAGCCTTGATCTCATCACAGAGAGTTCGCTCTTAAGAAAAAGTTTATGTTACTAGTTTTAAAAGCGGGGTCTAAACCACTCCTTTTCAAAACATCTCGAGTTCATTCAACGATATCATGTTTATTACGTTAAAGGTTTTTTTGCTAAAAACCAGCTATAGCCCTCCGCCATTTCAGATTAGTATTGCTTAGTATTTATGCTGCGTATATTGACCTAGTCAAGACATAGTGTTCGGTATCTCTATAGTACTTTTCTGCCGCATGGTGATGCAATTGATTAGGACAGTCGTATGGTCATTTTGACCTAGTCAAGGGCTCGTACGGGTGGATCTAATCAATTCAGGATAATGACGGGTTGAACTTGACTTGCGACTTATGATATGTTCACCCAATCAAGGTCATAAGTCATTTGGGGCAAAAACCATATCGGTAGTTTCAAATATAGGGGAAACTTTCCAGGCATGTGTTGGATATGTATTCCCTATAGGCCTTCATTGTATAGGATGCTAGGGATATGTATGTACAGGACAATCTTGCTCGATATGATAGTATGCTATCTGGTTTGTCTTTATCCTAACATGTGATGTGTTTTACTTAGTATTTCATATCTTGTATACATGTTGTTAAAGCCCGTAGGATCTTTGCCTGACTACCAGCATTGTGATGGCAATCATACTTGTGGGAGCTGGGTAGTCGATAAGCACATCCTTAAAGTGTCCCTAGTCGTAGGAGTATCGAGACTGGGCATCGATACTCCAGAGTAGACTAGTGTATACATATCTAGACCCTGACGAGGGGAGATGGATTGGTCCCGCATCAATTGGTGAGGTGCACCTAAGATTGTATACAGGTGCTCACTAGGGGTGAGTACACTGGACAAGACTCGCTGAGGACTGGTTATATGGTATTATACCTAGCATCAGATAGCAGTTCTCTAGTGACATGAGTGCAGATAGTCTGTCGACCTGAGGTCATCATTTGTCTCGTGTGAGTTCCCACTGTGCTTTGATTACTACCCTACCACGAATCTACTGAGTCGTGTAAACAGGTTTTAGTTGGGTACAGCACAGAATAACATGGAGGCAGTGAGCGACTGTTGGGGATTCGTCTCTCCCAGTATAGGGATTCGATGTCGCGCTATGATCGGTTGGTCAACACCATAAGTCCCTGGCCAGAGTGGATTGAGAATTACCGGTGGTTGGACCAGTAGATTCTCGGATGGTCTTGAGCCACACCGAAACGACTTGTTTGGTTAGTAGGGGTCTGGCGTTGTCCACCCCCTAGACCTTGCATGCGATACTCTTAGACAAACAGATCGGATTGCATGAAGATTGTCATGGATAGGCTTAGTAGGAGTTCGAACGAGTTTCCTCGCCGACCTTCTTTTCGACAGATACCTGGGTAGCCGTTACGTACAGCTAGTGCCACTGAAGTGCTTGTGGTTAAACCCACTACCAGCATACTATAAAGTCTTTAGAGTCCCACACAGAGGGTATTCCTGGTTCAGGCAAAACGATGTGGAGGCCGTATGGTTTTACGTGCAGGGTTTCGATCATATACATGTACAGGCTACATGTATTTTTGATCGGGTGGATAATACCAACGGGCTTAGGATTAAGCCGCATTCTAGTATTATAATATTGGATTGTTTTCGTCTTTTGGTATTCGTGGTACGAATATGGGTATGAATATACGGTGAGGGGTATTCTTGTAATTTCACAAGAGTGCTTCTAGAAGAAGACACCTCATTTGTGCTTTAATCCATTTCTTTAAATGGATAATGAGGTGTTATTGATCATTAATGAAGCATGGATACTTTGGTGACTCACAATCATTTGGATGACTATGAAGCATGGTTGCATTTTGTTATTATTATTTTTTGGAAATGATATGCTTGATGGTTATCAAGAGTTATCCATTCTTCATATCGTTATCTTTTGAACACTCTCTCTCCTCTAAGGTTTTCTTCTTTTCCCTCAACCTTAAACACTCTCATGAGTTGAGAAACCTAGGGTATTTGAGACAAATTAATCCATAATCATTCTTTACATCTCTTAAGCTACCTAGATTAGCATACTAGGTACTTTAGTTACCTCATATTAGAGGTTGGAGCTTGAACTACAGACTCTCGGGTGGATCTTCTTTGACATCAAGGAGGCAGATTACCAAGCTTGATCGGTACACTCGAGGAGCTTAAGAAGAGGATAAGAAGACCCGAAGGACTTGGACACGAAGTTATAAATCTCTTCATAGTAGATTAGAACCTTCTTGAGTCATGCTAGTTAGGGTTTCCGATGAGATCCGGGTTTTAGGTCGATGTTTCTTGCTATAAAAATCGTTGTTTATTAATTTCACCTCCTCACAAACCTTGTGAGATGTGCAACATCGACTTACATGGTATCATAGCCTACCAAAACTTTAACTAGCTAGTTTAAACGAAGTTTAAAGTTACGAAACTGAAATAACTCCGAAACGGTAAAGTCTGAATCCAAGTTTCTGTTGTTTTTAAAAAATCTTCTAAATTTTTTTAAACAAGTGCAGAAGGTTACTGATGAAGTAACTAGAACACCACAGAAAAACAAGACAAAATTACAAAACTTTGGCTGGCCAAACATGCTTTTTACCCTGCCTGGCCGGTTCTGTATAGGTGTTAGGTCTTAGATTTTCTTTGGTGTTTTGTACTCTTGGATTTAGGGTTTATGGTATTTTTTGATTTTTTCCAGATTGCATATTCTGTTATCTTTGTATACGGGCAATACGGAGTGTTTCGAAGTAAGAATTTGTGTTTGTATATGTGTTTCAAAATGTCCGCTAATTGCTATTTGTCAATTAGTGGAGGTTGCACATATTGGTATCTTTGTGATGGTTTGTGTATATGAAGTATTGGATCGTCGTGGATGAATAGCCGGGGATGTGAGAAGAGTGTTATCTTTTCTTTCTTTCATGTATATTTGTAAAGCGATGTAATATTATTTTTGCGGGGCACATCCGGGTTGAGCTTGTAGCCACCGCTGTATTATTTCATTTACTATTTCTTGCACCTGTTAGGAATATGTATGCCCTAGAGACCATTATTGTATATTATAGTGGATGCTTGGACATATATATAGAGGACTTTCTTGCTCGGCAAGATAGTATGCTATCTGGTTGCTCTTTATCTTAACATGTACACTTATATTATTATACTGTCTCTCTGATATATATTGATAAGGCCCTTAGGATGTGGACTTGACTACCAGGACTATGATAAAGATCATACTAGTGGGGCCTGGATAGTCCACAAGCACATCCTTTAATAGTTCCTAGTCGAGGGGATATCGAGACAGGACATCGATATTCCAGAGTAGACTAGTGTATATGTTTCTTGACCCTGTATGGGGCGATGGTTGATCCCATAACCATTGGTGTTTGACATCAAAGATTGTACACAGGTGCTCATTAAAGAATGGGTACACCGAACAGGACACGCCGAGAACTCCTAGATGGTACTATACTTATCGTCAGATAGTAGTTCTCTGGTGACACTTATACATATTAGTCTGTAGACCCGAGATCGTCATAGTGTCTTGTGTGGTTCCCACTGTGCTCTGATTTCCTCCCTACCATGGCTCAAAGGAGTCGTGCAAACAGGTGGATTTTGGATACAGTCCTGAGTCACATGGTGGCAGTGAGCGATAGGAGGGGTTTCGTCTCTCCCGGTATAGGGAGTTGATGTTGCGCTATGCTCGATTAGCTATAACAGTAAGTCCCTAGCCAGAGCTGATGAGATTTACTGGTAATTGTTATTAGTAGTTTCTCGAACGGTTATAGGCCACACATCGGCATGATTTATCAAGTTACTGGGGTCTGACGTATCCACCCCCAGACTCAATATATAACATATCAGACGAAGAGATCGGACTGTATGGTAACTATTGCTTATAGGCTTCACGGGAGTTTGGACAAGTTTTCTTATTGATCTTCTATTCGCTCAATACATGGGTAGCCGTTACGTTCAGCTAGTACCACTGACGGCTTGTGGGTATCTGATGTGATCATTAACTACTGCTAGTGTATTGATGAGTCTTTAGAATCCCAACATAGAGGTTTTCTAGCTCAAGCGAAATGAAGTAGGGTACATATGGTGATATGTGCTGGAGCTTGAATAAATACGAGTATGTGATACCGTATTCCAATCTCACGATATTTGATATCGGTTAGGTTTCATGTGATATAACCGGATTATTGAATCAAGTGTTGATTCAATGATTTTTATATGTATATATATTTGATATTGGCCGGTTATATATGATATGACCGGATTATTGAATCAAGTGTTGATTTGATATTGAATATTGAATATTATCGGTTATATGTGATATAACAGGATTATTGAATCAAGTATTGATTTGATAAAATGATATACATATAAATGTTATTAGTCGGTTATATATGATATAACCAGATTATTGAATCAAGTGTTGATTTAATAATTTGATATATATTTATATTTGATATAATAATATATATTAACTAATATTAGCTCACTAATGATTTTCTTCTCTTGTATATATATAATGATATATGTATATATATGATATATGAGGTTAATGGAGGAAATAGGCTATAGGAGGGAATTTCCTCCTATGGCGTCGAAAAAATACACCCTCCCTCATTTTTTCTTACAATCGACACCCACCATCTTCATCGTTATCATCTAAGATGTGGGTATACCAAATTTCATGTGATTCTACAATTTTTTCACCGTTGATTTAGTGGGTTCAAAATTAACGGTTTACCGACAATAGAACTTTTTACATTACTAAATCAATGGTGAAAAGGTTGTAGAATCACATGAAATTTGGTGTACCCACATCTTTGATGATAACGATGAAGATGGTGGGTGCCGATCGGCAGAAAAAATAATGGAGGGGGTATTTTTTCGACGCCATAGGAGGAAATTCCCTCCAATGGCATCTTTACTCCATTATTCTCATGATATATATATATATTTATATATATATATATATATAAAATACTATTGTGACATGGTGGATGATACATAGAACATGTGTGTATGAGACTCACACCAAGACTAAAGATAATTAGGGTGATTTTTTATTAAGAGGAAAATTGAAAATGAGTTAGAAATGAGCATGGCTTAGATGCTTGTAGAAACATGTAGAAGCCATGACTCATCTCACTAATTTTATTTTACTCTAGATATTTTCTCACCCAACCCTTATTTTTAGCCCATGGTTAATTCTCTCATTAACACTTGAGATATTTTCTTCACCCTAGTTCATCTTCTTCCTTTCTAGTTTTTCTTGAGTTGGAAAATAAAAAGAGAAATAAATTTCTAAAGTGAGCAAAATTCCTACTTCATCAACCTATACTTTACTAGCCCTTTAGTTTAGCTTGTTTGCTTCACTAATTCCTTGATTAGTGAAGATGTTGCTTGAATTAGTGAGACTTCAAGGTGGATCATCTTCGGCCTTGAAGACGATGAAGCAAGCTCATTTCTTTCACCAAGTGGAGCCTAAGAAGAGTGCTAGGGACTACTACTTGGAGCTTTAGAAGTGAAGGACCGGTCTACAAAGGTTGTATTCTCTATTCACTTAGTGTAGAACTTGTTTGCTTACATTAAAATCCTAATTCTCTAGTTCGATTCTAGGTTAGTGTAGCATAGACCTCTAGATTTTTTTTAAAAATTGCATACTTGATGCATGAGGAAACCTAGTAGAGGTGCTAAAACATACTTTCAGCACCTAGGATAGACCCAAGGTGGGGTGCACAAACTACCGGGTTTTTGAAGTGCCGAGTGGCCTACTCATTTCATTGAGGGAGGTTGCGTCATTTCGGGAATTTGGTGGGTAGTTTGCCACACCCGTAGGGGTCTAGGGCGGGGTTTGGCTATTCATCACGACTGTTGAATCCGTCTTCCATTCTAGGCTAATACGAAATACGGATATCCTAGTATATCCAATATATTCATCTGTGTTGCTGTGTTCTGTGATCTCGAATGCCTATTATTGCGTGAGATGAATGGATATATATTGTATATAATAAATGTTGCTTATGTTTTTCACCCGCGCTAGTCCAGCCCCCGCTCTGCCGTTAGTTAAGTAACCTAACGGTGCATGACGGGGCCCCGTGGCGAATGCGGATAGCATAAGCTCCCGCTCTGCCGTTAGTTAAGTAACCTAACGGTGGATGACGGGGCCCCATGGCGAATACGAATGGCGAATTTGGCGGGTAGTTTGCCACACCCGTAGGGGTCTAGGGTGGGGTTTGGCTATTCATCACGACTGTAGAATCCGTCTTTCGTTCTAGGCTAATATGAAATACGGATATCCTAGTATATCCAATATATTCATCTGTGTTGCTGTGTTCTGTGATCTCGAATGCCTATTATTGTGTGAGATGAATGGATATATATTGTATATAATAAACGTTGCTTATGTTTTTCACCCGCGCTAGTCCAGCCCCCGCTCTGCCGTTAGTTAAGTAACCTAACGGTGCATGATGGGGCCCCGTGGCGAATGCGGATGGAATAAGCGTACGTTCTATTTTATTTTCTTTCTGCAATGATAGGGTTAAATGATGGGACCGCATTAATATTGATTAATGCAAGGAAATAAACCTAAAATTTGAAGTCGTTGGAACAATTTAAAAACCACTCGGTTTTCTTCAAAAAACAGCTTTTTAAAGCGGAGCTTAAACCACTCCTTTTCAAAAGCTATCCGGTTCCTTCGACTAAATCAAGTTCATTACGTTAACGGTTTTTGCCAAAACCAACAGTAACCCTCCGTCATTTCAGATAGGTATCTACTAGTATTCATGTTATGTGTTTTGACCTTCGCCAATGCATAGTGTTTGGTAGCTAGTGGGTGCTTATCTGTAGCATACATAGATGCATTAGTCTAGGATAGGCGTACAGCTATTTTGGCCTTCGTCAAGGGCTTGTACGAATGTGTCTAGATTAATCTGGATAATGATGGGTTGAACTTGACTTGCGACTTATGATGTTTTGACCTTCGTCAAGGTTATAAGCGCTCGGGGCAAAAATCACATCGGGAGTTTCAAACATAAAGGAAACTTGCTAGTGTTGCATACCTTCTGAAGTGTGGTGTTTTTGGTAGTCTTCCTTCAAAATCATCACACAATGATAGTTGGGTTCTGATCCTACTGTGAGTATCCGCTACTCTTCGGGAGATTTTTTCACTTAATAATCAATGCTATAAACCAAGTAGGTGCTTAGAAAGGTATTAACAGGGCTATGCCTCTGGGAAAACAAGGTTATTTAATTGGGTCCGTGTGAAAGCACGGGAGGCTTCCCTCCGAAGTACCGACACTAGCCTGGCCGAAAGGTTAAGCAAGTATTGTGACGTGCGATTAATCCTGACTAATTCTTCTTTTAGGGTTTGAAGAAGAATTAGAGGAAACAGTGGGAGCCATTATTTTTAGATAAACTAATAACCAATTTAAATTTGCAAGAGCATATGCTTAGTGTTTCTTTTTTCTCTCTCCTAATTGCAGCGACCATGACTAGACTTATGCTCGTACTAGATAAAAATAAACTCGCCGGGCCAAACTATAAAGACTGGATAAGGAATGTCCATATGGCCCTTACATATAATAAGTTTGCATATGTCCTTACGACGAAAGCTCCCCTTGTTCCCGGTCCAGAATCCTTGGTCACGGACATTAAGGTCCGTAAGACCTGGGATCTTGATTGTGCG
Organism: Agapanthus africanus; assembly: GCA_030015575.1. Lineage (NCBI taxonomy): Eukaryota > Viridiplantae > Streptophyta > Magnoliopsida > Asparagales > Amaryllidaceae > Agapanthus > Agapanthus africanus. The sequence continues at coordinate 854,687,052 of JASDDO010000024.1, forward strand.
AAAGCCAAGTGGCTCATGCTGGCCTCTATTGATAATGAACATCAGAGGCGGCACGAGAAGATGGACCTTGCTTCCATCTTTGTCCCTACCAAAAACTTATATAGAGAGCAATCTCGTATCGCAAGATATGAGACCTTGAAGAAATTATTTCAAGTGAGGTTGGCTATCGGATCATCTGTTGGGGACCACGTCCTAATGATGATTTCTCTTATAGAAGAGCTTGCGGACCTGAGAACCATGTTAGAAAATGAGTTGTATATCGATTTGGTCCTACAATCCCTTCCCTCCACCTACGTCCAGTTCATATTGAATTTCAATATGAATAATATGGAAGTTTCACTTCCTGAGCTCCTCAACATGTTTAGGATGGCAGAAGGCACCTTGAAAAAATCCAAGGAAACACCCACTCTTTTTGTTGGGGAATCTTCTTCTGCTCGATCCAAGGCTAAGGCCAAGGTGAAGAAGAAGAAGGCCCCCACCAAACCGAGGGAAGGCGTGCAGAAGGTGTAGGAATAGGGAAAGGAAATGATCGGGGGAATAGCCAGAAAGGGTGAATGCTTCTATTGTCGGAAAAAGGGACATTAGAAGAAGGACTGCAGGGCCATAAAGGCCAAGAATCAGGACATGAAGCAAGTTGTGGCTTCGGCTTCAGGTGTGTTCATGATTGAAAACTGTTTCTCGATTAACTCTACTTCCTGGGTATTGGATACCGGATTAGGATCTCACATCTGTAATTTATTGCAGGTGCTGAGAAGCCGTAGAGTTTTGAGGAAAAGTGATATGACCCTCAGGGTTGGCAACGGAGCCAGTGTGGATGCTGTTGCAGTAGGAGAATATCACCTAGGATTGGTGAGTGGACATATTTTGATATTGCATAACTGCTTTTGTGTACCCAGTATGGTGTGTATTATTATATCTGTATCTTTGTTATCTAATGAAGGATATAATTTTGCACTTGTAAGCAATGTTATCAATATTCACTTGAATCATGAATTGGTTGAGTCGGGTACACTTAGTAACGGAATATACATTCTCATTCAACATCAAGTTTTCAACATCCAAAACACACTAAAAAGAAAAGCTTCAGAATCAAACCAAGCATTCTTATGGAATTTTAGACTTGGTCATATCAATGAAACACGACTGACTAAGTTACATAAAGAACGATACTTAGATCCGTTTGAGTATCAATCATATGCAACTTGTCAATCATGTATCAGAGGAAAGATGACAAAAACTCCATTCACTAGCCACGGAGAAAGAGCTCCTGAGCTTCTAGGACTCATACACAGCGACGTGTGTGGGCCAATGTCTACACATGCAAGAAGTGGCTATTCCTACTTCATTACTTTCACAGATGATTTCTCAAGGTATGGATATGTATTCTTAATGAAACATAAATCCGAGGCCTTTGAGAAATTCCAGGAGTATAAGAATGAAGTGGAAAAGAAAACCGGCAAAAGTATCAAGATGCTCTAATCCGATCGGGGTGGTGAATACTTAAGCGCCGAGTTTCTGGAATATCTAAAAGAGAATGGAATTCTCTCTCAGCTTACTCCTCCATACACACCACAACACAACGGTATATCAGAAAGACGGAATCACACCTTACTTGATATGGTGCGTTCCATGATGAGTAATGCTGAGTTGCCGCCCTCCTTCTGGGGTTATGCACTGGAAGCTGCGGCATACCTATTGAATAAAGTTCCAACTAAGTCTGTTCCTACCACTCTATATGAAACGTGGAGTGGGAAGACACCATGTCTTAAGTATCTAAAGATATGGGGTTGTCCTGCCTTTGTTAAAAAGGTTCATCCGGACAAGCTCGAGGCACGTTCAGTATTGTATAAGTTTGTTGGATACCCCAGGAATTCTTGGGGGTATTATTTCTATTACCCTGAGGAATAAAAGTTCCTTGTTTCTCATCATGCCCGCTTCATGGAAATTCAATTTCTAGAAAAAGAGATTAGTGGGAGCACAACAGAGTTGGAAGAAATTCCAGAACCATAAACTATTACTGAAAACTTAGTAGAACCTGAGATTTCAATGGAACCGGACGTACCAACGCCACTCCGCAGATCTAGTGACAGTCTCATCCGCCCGAGAGATACTATGGTTTTCTCATAGACGGGGATCGAGAGGATTGCATCATCGACGATGATGAGCCGGCTAGTTTTCAGCAAGCCATCACGAGTAGAGACTCGGTGAAGTGGCTGGATGCTATGAGATCCAAGATGGAATCCATGTACACAAACCAAGTATGGACTTTGGATTTTTCTCCTGCAGGGGTAAAACCCGTAGGATGCAAATGAATCTTCAAAAAGAAGAGTGGTGTAGATGGTTAGGTAGAAACCTACAAAGCTAAAATTGTTGCTAAAGGTTTTCGTCAAAGACCAGGATTGGACTATGACGGAACTTTTTCACCAGTGGCTATGTTTAAATCCATTCGGATCCTACTTGCTATTGCCGCCTTCCATGACTATGACATCTGACAGATGGATGTTAAAACCGCTTTTCTAAATGGAAGTTTAGCAGAGTATGTTTTTATGGATCAACTAGAGGGTTTCATAGATAGTGGGAGCAGTGGAAATGTGTGCAAGTTGCTCAAATCCATTTATGGATTAAAACAGACATCGCGGAGTTGGAACATCTGCTTGTATGAGACGTCAAGGAATTCGAATTTATCAAAAATGCAAATGAACCTTGTATTTATAAGAAGATTGTAGGGTGAACTGTGGTATTCCTCGTTTTAAACGTAGATGACACTCTCTTGATAGGAAATGATATTAGAATGCTACAATCAGCCAAGTTGTTCTTGTCATAGAAGTTATCTATGAAAGACCTGGGTGATTCTTCATACATTCTGGGGATTAAGATCTATTATGACAGATCTAAAAGAATGTTGCGACTTTCACAGTCGAGTTACATAGACACCGTACTAAAGAGGTTTAGTATGGAAGATTCTAAGCGTGGTAATTTACCCGCTTATCACGGAATCACTCTATCCAAAGAGATGTCTCCCAAGACTGATGTGGAGAGGGCCCGCATGAGCATAATACCCTACGATTAGGCGGTAGGGTAGATAATGTATGCGATGTTATGTACCGGACAAGATATAGCTTATGCACTTAACGTGATAAGCAAATTTCAGTCTAACCCAGGTGAGAAACATTGGATAGCAGTAAAGAACATTCTTAGGTACCTGAGAAGGACTAAAGAGATGTTCTTGGTGTACGGTAATGGGGACCTCCAGATCGAAACTTTTATCGACTCTAGCTTCCAAAGTGATAAGGATGACTCAAAATCCGTTTTGGGTTATTTGTTTACCCTTAATGGAGGGGCGGTCTGTTGGAAGTGCTCCAAACAGGACACCGTAGCAGATTCGACGATGGAGGCTGAGTACATCGCTACTTGCGATGCCGCAAAAGAGACAGTCTGGATGAGGAAGTTCATTTCTAAACTTCAGCTGGTTCCATCCATTGCTAATCCAATACCTTTGTATTGCGATAACAATGGAGCCATGGTTTTGGCAAAGGAATCATGGTCCCATTAGAAATCCAGACATATCTTGAGGCGGTATCACCTGATCAGGGAGATCGTGGATTGCTAGGAGATCGAGGTGCGGAGAGTAGATACGAAGGAAAACACGGTAGATACATTCACCAAGGCCATCCCTTAAGTCCAGTTCGAGAGACTGTTCGTGATGTTGGGGATGCGGTACGCCAGCAGCTGGTTCTAGTGTAGACTGTAGGTACTGATTGAAAGAGTTTAAAGTTAACCACAATCAAGAAGGTGTCGCTTTGCAGCTAGCCGCGATGAGCATGGGTCGATCCATAGGGAGACGGAGCGTTTTACGTTCTTATCGTAACGAGTTAATGCGCGAGGCGGAAAGTTCTTTATCTACCCTAAGTGTTATATGCAAGTATAAAGCTTGTTAGGAAACGATAGGAGAATGTAAGTTAATGGATTCCGTATTCAAGTCCTTTGAGCCGAACTTAACGATTGAAGCTAGAGCAATCGGCAACAACGTGGATTAGGGGATTTAAGCACGGTATTCGTGGAATCTGGCTTATTGACCCTTGTCCTTCCATTCTTGTCTCTTGCTTTCAACTCCAGCCAAATCGAACGCAACCGGTCGCGGTTAGGAATTACCTTTACCTTGGTAGGGTAGGGTGCCTAACGGAGCGCTTGCGTAAGGTTTGGACGAAGTTTCAAATGGAAAAGACGGGAAAAGGAAATGAAAAACGAAACGTTAACTTACAATATCGGTTTCCTTTCCTAATAACACATATTCAAAACATCAACACAACAAACCAAAAAGAGCAAAGAAAAGATAAGCAAAGAAAAGAAAAGATTACAAGTAAGTAATTAAATGACAAGGAATTTAAATTGCAAGAAAGTAAGCATGTAATAAATTGTAAGAAAGGTAAATGCAAGTAAGAAATATACTAAGAACCAAAGAACACATAACAAGCCATGGGTTCAATAACCAAATCTTAAACTTGCAAGCTCAATGAAGAGGTTGCAAGATCAAGAAGAGGCAAAGAAATAAGCTCTTTTGGTGTTTAGTTTTAAATACCGTTTTTTCTTTCATACTAGGCTTTCAGGCAAGAGTATTTCTAGGTATTCTCTACTATCCCAAGTTTCAAGGTGCGTGTATGTGCAGTTTGTAGGGTATATACCTTCTAAATTTAAACTCAAGAATAGAAACTATTTTTCAGACTTATCCTTCAGTAAAGCTTCAATACTTTCCCCTCATCTTGACTTAACTCAAGAACTGAACTCAAGATTACCTATTTCTCAAAAAAAAACTGTAAGGACGTATATTTACCAAGTTTAAACAGAAGGAGGGTTATTTTTAGGGTTTTCAATTTCTAAGCCTAGGATTTAGTTATTTCTAACATATCAACTAAACTTTCGGAATCAAAATCTAAGTTACCTTATTAGCTAACTTGACGACAATGTTTTTATATTTTTGTTAATTTTTTTTATTTTTTGGGTTTTTAAAATAAGCATACACATGCGAAATATACAAATGAATGCGAAGGTAGAAAGCTTACCGAGCATACCCCCAAACTTAAACTTGACAGTGCCCTCACTGTCAGGCTGCATCAAGAGGGTCAAAATTGTCGGCGCTTCCTAAAAGAAAATTTTATACAAAACAAAACAAAAAGCAAAAATATATACACAAAAAGGTTCCCCCCAAACTTAAGTGAAACAGTGCTTCCACTGTTTAAGCGTTGAAGTTCAGAGTTAGGAGGGAAAGAGAACAGTATCAATCTATACAGGGCCTTACACAGGCCAAAAGTGAGCACCAACCATTCAAAAATCTTATCGCTATTATGTGCAGGTTGGTGAAAGAATACGGTGAGGAAAGAAATGGAGAATACGCGAGACCGTATGTGAATGAAAGCGGAATACGGTCTCGGTATATGAGAAGAAGAATGGCGGAAGGGGAAAATAAACGGAATACGAACTTGAGGGTGAAAATGGAGTGAATAGACTAGCACAATTTGTGATGACCGATGTGTGAAAAGCGATTGTGCTAATCTATTAACCCGTCTAGAAATTGGGTCAAATCCCTTAAGATTCATGAGAAAACATGGGTACGCCGAACTTAGTAAACCAGACACAAGAAATGAAAGTGAGACGATGTCTTGCAAGGTCGGAACGATGGATAGGATGGAGGGAAGTGATTGAGGAAGGGTATCAGGTAAAGGTTCAGGAGGGTGTACACAGTCAATGGAAGGGATAAGATAAATTGGAAAATCCGACTCATCAAGTAAAACTGGTTCATTCTCAAAACTATTCTCAATATTCTCCTCAAAATTCAGCTTATCCATGCAAATTTCATCAAAATCAAGACGCATATGGAGTTCGGGAAAAACAGTTAATGACTCGGGATGATGAATTGGAGAGAAAAACTCATCCAAAGCAGTGGATTCATCATCCAAAATATTCCCAGCGTCAATATCCTCAATCAAGTGAAAATCAATTTTCTCAGACACCTCATCAAAAGCATAGATTTTAATCAATTCTGGTTCTAAGATGGAGGTGTAGAGGTCAAAAGCTTTAGGATTGGTTTCACTTGGAAGGGACCCTTCACAATCGGGTAAATCAAACACTACAAGGTCGCACAACTCATTAACCCTTTTATCTTCATTTGGTGGATTGTTTGGAACATTAGATAGACATTCAAAATCAGAGTTGTGAGATTCAAGTTGAAAAGGGTAGGTTTGATTTGGAAGGGTATACGGCCCACTCTCTCCACTCCAATTCTCCTCCTGTCCTACCGCCTCATCATACATTGAAAAATGTGGAGTTAGTTGGAACTGGCTACCGGGTCAGTAGGTTGTATGAGGGAGGCCATGGACGCATTCAAATCCATCATCTGTTAGTACGACGCTACCCGAAAGTCTTCCAATGACTGTTCTAGACTAGACATGGGTTGTGAAGGGGTTTTAGTAAAAGATTCAAAATTGTTTGGATACTAAAAACTCCCAAAAGGCTGTTCAGAAGCAATGTCTAGGGAAGGAGTAAAAGTCGGGTAGGACTGATAGGAATTGAATGGCTGGACAGGAGTAGGATCAACATTTGGATAAGAAGGTGAATGGAATTGTTGATCCCAAGAGTTTGAAGTGGTGAAAGGAGTGAAAGATCGGTTACGAGATTGTTCAATATGTTCAGCAATAGACATGGGTCTTGGAGTTACAACAGGACTCGAAAATGGGGTATCAACGTGAGAAAGTGGTGAAGGTCGAAACGGCTGATACAAAGTGGATTGCAGAGTCTAATTGTTCGTCCTAGACGCGTCTATCCGATCTTTCAAAGAGATTTTTGGCATGGAGGGATCGTTCGACGTTCGGCCAAAGCAAGAACCGTAAGAAGTAATGTCTGGTTGTGGGTACCAAAGTTCGATAAGAGTTTTTCTAGGTGGTGTACCCATGATATGATGAGATGAAAGGAGAAGAAAAAATGTGATTATATATATATATATATATTTAAAGTTAGTTATTAACAAAAGAATGAAATATGCAAAAAAAATCTGGATAAAAACAATCACGACAAAAATACCACACCCCTAATCGGTCTAGGGTTCACCTAGGTCAACTAGACCTGCTCAAGAAATTGATTGTCGAGGTAAAACTGTGTCGAGAAACGGGCTCAAGATATACTGATCATGAGGCCAGATAAGTGCAGAGATAAGGGGAGGTTTTCCGACGCTTTCGCGAAGGTCCTTAATTAAATAACCCTTTCTCTTTTGGCGGTTTCGCCGTGAACACTTCCCTAGACACCCCGTGAACGAAATACCGTTAAGCGGTATTCTAAACACAGTTAATCTCTCCTAGTGAGCGCGAAGTCCTTAAGGCTTAAAGTCTAATTTCTTTTAAAATTTGTGCGGGTAAACGTTATGCTTATTTTCGTGATTTGTGGGCCACGGAAAAGGTGATGAAATCCTTTACCGTATGTTGTGGGGTTCGCTTGCCCTTAAGTCCGTATTAATGTATGCAATGCGTAAATCAAAACTTTTGTTCAAAGAATCAAATAATCGTTTTTTACGTTAAGCACAACACTGCAACAAATACGGGTTAGTTAATTTGAGTGTTTGGAAGCAAACTTTCAAAGAATCCGGCAAAGAATAGTATATTGGATGCGTCGGATTCGAGAAGAAGGTGTTTAAGAAATACATACCGATAAGTGTTCGGGTTAAGAAACCCCCGTTGAATCAAATCCGGTAATCTTGAAAAATTTGCTTGCGCGGGTCAAACTACCCAGATCTTTGGCACTGTACTTCGTAATCACCTTAACTTTGAATGTGCACTTTGCTCCCCACGCTCGCTGTTCGCAAATCCGCAAAAATCTACAAATCGGAAAAAACGGATATTAGTGCGAAAAAGCGATACGAATTCCCAAATACCTGCATAAAGTAAAATTTAAAACAAGCAAACAATAAAAATGGGACAAAACCAGAACAATAGAGCACAGATGAAAAATTAGAGGCAGATTGGGATGATCTTGCTGGCGAGCTCTGAAATTGAGGGGGTGTCGCCGGCCACCTTGTAGCAGATGGGCTCAAATCTTCTTTTGTGATCCTAATGTTCTATTAATATCACACTGGTATTGTTTGACTTTTCAGTTCAGATCCAGAGTGCTTGCAGGTACGAAATTCCAGATAGCAAAATCAAGTTAGCAAACTTAGTGTTTTTGTTTTGGTTTTGGTTTTTTGAAATTTTTATGTTGTTTTGAAAATAGGGTTAGTTGTATAAATGAGATGTACAATGATTAACCCGAAGTAACAATAAGTATAGCGTTACCGTCTCCCCGGTAACGGTGCCATTTGATTGAAAGAGTTTAAAGTTAACCGCAATCAAGACGGTGTCGCTTTGCAGCTAGTCGCAATGAGCACGGGTCGATCCACAGGGAGACAGAGCGTTTTACGTTCTTGTCGTAACGAGTTAATGTGTGAGGCAGAATGTTCTTTATCTACCCTAAGTGTTATATGCAAATATAAAGCTTGTTAGGAAATGATAGGATAATGTAAGTTAATGGATTCCGTATTCTAGTCCTTTAAGCCGAACTTAACGATTAAAGCTAGAGCAATCGGCAACAACGTGGATTAGGGGATTTAAGCACGGTATTCATGGAATCTTGCTTATTGACCCTTGTCCTTCCGTTCTTGTCTCTTGCTTTCGTCTCGGCCAAATCGAACGCAACCGGTCGCGGTTAGGAATCACCGTTACCTTGGTAGGGTAGGGTGCCTAACGGAGCGCTTGCGTAAGGTTTGGACAGGGTTTCAAATGGAAAAGACAGGAAAAGGAAATGAAAAACAAAACGTTAACTTACAATATCGGTTTCCTTTCTTAACAACACATATTCACAACATCAACACAACAAACCAAAAAGAGCAAAGAAAAGATAAGCAAAGAAAAGAAAAGATTACAAGCAAGTAATTAAATGACATGGAATTTAAATTGCAAGAAAGTAAGCATGGTAATAAATTTCAAGAAAGGTAAATTCAAGTAAGAAATATACTAAGAACCAAAGAACACATAACAAGCCATGGGTTCAATAACCAAATCTTAAACTTGCAAGTTTAATTAAGAGGTTGCAAGATCAAGAAGAGGCAAAGAACTCATGTGAAAATGAAGGCACAAAAGAGACTTTATTCATCTTTAAGAATGATACAACCCCTTGAGATCAATGACCAAAGCTTAAACTTGCAAGCTCAATGAAGAGGTTGCAAGATCAAGTTAAGGTAGAGTGCTCAAGGGGAAGCTATGTACAAGAGAAAGAACAAAAGAGAAACAAAAGCTTGAACAAAACTTGGACAAAGTGAGACAAAAATTGGACCCTTTCTCCTTTGCTCCATGGTCTGCTTTTATAGGAAAGAAAAGGGATTAAGCAAACAATAAAATAAAGACCAAATGGCAGCATTGGAGACACTGTGAGAGGATGGGGCCCACAGGAAGCAGTACGACCGGCGAGCTCGGCTTGGGTGAGGGAGTGCTCAGCCAAATTCCGAGGTCTGGGTCCCATATTTGTAGTGTGGTCTTGTGTTGTCCCTAGCATAACTCTGGTGTTGTTTGCTTGGTCTAAAATACCCTGGTTTGTCTTCAGAGTTTTGGAGGGAACTTGGTAGATACAAATCACATCACTACTTTTTGCAATAAATGCACATCACTTCTCATGCCCACTTGCCATGAGCCATCATGCCTTGGCTGTCCCTTAGGTCCATGGTCCAAGCCCCAAGAGTTAGTGTGTACACATGTTATGTGTTGGACCAAAATGTTGTGCATACACTTGTTTGCAAAATAACTCTTGGGATATCAGTCGGTTCTGGTTGCAGTGTCAGCTCACAAATGATATATCCATGATTCTGGATGTATTTCTAGTGTTTTGTCATGGATACCTGTAATCTGTATTACTGAGCAAACACCGGTTAATAGTACCGATATATATAAAAAAATAGATAATGAATGAGCGGTATTAAAATGCAATATTCTGGTCTGAACAGGTACTTATTGCGCCAATTACAGGCCTTAGTGTAAGTGGGAGATTGTTGGATATGTATGCCCTAGAGGACTTCATTGTATAGGATGTTAGGGATATGTATGTACAGGACAATCTTGCACAAAGGACAACACGGCAAATCCATTCACCGAGGCCATCCTTTAAGTCCAGTTCGAGAGACTGTTCATGATGTTGGGCATGCAGTACGCCAGCAACTGGCTCTAGTGTAGACTGTAGGTACTTATTGCGCCAACTACAGGCCTTAGTATAAGTGGGATATTATTGGATATGTATGCTTTAGAGGCCTTCATTGTATAGGATGCTAGGGATATGTATGTACAGGACAATCTTGCTCGATATGATAGTATGCTATCTGGTTTGTCTTTATCTTAACATGTGATGTGTTTTACTTAGTATTTCATATCTTGTATACATGTTGATAATGCCCGTAGGATCTTTGCCTGACTACCAGCGTTGTGATGGCAATCATACTTGTGGGAGCTGGGTAGTCGATAGGCACATCCTTAAAGTGTCCTTAGTCTTAGGAGTATAGAGATTGGGCATCGATATTCCAGAGTAGACTCGTGTATACATATCTAGACCCTGACGAGGGGCGATGGATTGGTCCCGCTGCTTTTGGTGAAGTGCACCTAAGATTGTATACATGTGCTCACTGGGGTTGAGTACACCGGACAGGACTCGCCGAGGACTGGCTAGATGGTATTATATCTAGCGTCAGATAGCAATTCTCTAGTGACATGAGTGTAGATAGTCTATCGACCTGAGGTCGTCATTTGTCTTGTGTGAGTTCCCACTATGCTTTGATTAATACCCTACCACGGCTTTACTGAGTCGTGCAAACATATTTTAGTTGGGTACAATCTCGAGCCACATTGAGGCAGTGAGCGACTGATGGGGATTCGTCTCTCCCGGTATAGGGAGTCGATGTCGCGCTGTGATCGGTTGGTAAACACCATAAGTCCCTGGCCAGGGTGGATTGAGAATTACTGGTGGTTGTACCAGTAGATTCTCGAATGGTCTTGAGCCACACCGACAAGAATTGTCTAGTTATTAAGGGTCTTGTTAGTGATATGTGCCCTAGAGGCCATTATTGTAATATACTGGATTGTATATTACTTAATAGGAGCTTGGGATATACACGGATATAGTAACAGTCTTGCTCGAAATGGTAGTATATAGCTGAATATGTGCATGTGTTTCTTTTAGCATATCGTTTATACATATTGGTAGAGCCCTTAGGATCTATGCTTGATTACCAGCGTTGTGATGGCATATCTCTAGTAGTAGGATTATCGAGACGGGGCCTCAATACTCCACAGTAGACTATTGTATACGCTTCTCATCCCAGCAGGGGAGATGGTCTGTTCTACATCCATTAGTACGTCGTACTGGAGATAGTATGCAGGTGTTCATTAGGTTATGAGTACACTGGATATGACTCGTCGGGAACTGTTGGTGGGTATTATACCTGTCGTCGGGTAGCAGTTCCCAGGTGACATGAGTACAGCTTAGTCCGTCAACTTGACACTGCTACTACGTCTCGAGTGTTTTCCTACTGTACTTTGATTACTACCCTACCATGGCTCAAAGGAGTAGTGCAAACAGGTAGCAGTTGGGTGCAGTCCCGAAGCACTTGGAGGCAGTGGCGGTTAGATAGGATTCGTCTCTCCCGGTATTGGGGGTTGATATCGCTCTATGTTTGGAAGGCCATTACACAAAGTTCTTGGCCAAGACAAGCGAGATTTACTGGTAGGTACTCCAGTAGTTTCTCAGGGTGTTTTGGGCTATTCTCCGGCACGACTTATTGCGCTATTAGGGGTATGATGATTACTACCCCTAGGACCGATATGTTATACTCTTAGACGAACAGACCGGACTGTACAAAGATTGTCACATTCAGGCTCAGTAGGAGTTCGGATAAGTTAGCTCATCGTCCTTCTTATCGACATCAACCTGGGGACCGTTACGTGCAGCTAGTATCGCTTGCGGCCTGTGGTTAAACCCACTGCCAGCGTAGTGTCGAGTCTTTAGAGTCCCACATAGAGAGTTTCCTTGCTCCGGGCAAAAGGTGTAGAGGCCGTATGGTTTTACGGCAGGGCTTCGATCACTTACGTGCACTTGTGCACGTATGATGATCGGGCAGATAATACTAGTGGGTTTTGGTTTAAGCCGGATCCTAGTATTTTATTGATGGATTGTATCATCTCTTTGTATTCGTGTTCTTCGGAATGCGGATGCGGGTATGTATATACGGATGATGGGCATTCTCGTAATTAGTCCGGGAAAGTTTCTAGAAGGGGACACCTATTAGGGTTTTTATTCTATTATGGATTAAAACAAAATGGGTGGAGAAATGAGGTGGATTTTGGACATTGAATCTAGCATGGCTACTACGTGACTCACTCTTGACAAAATAGATATTTGTGAAGCTTGTGAGATATTTTTTGTGTGATATTTATCTCCAAAATATCATATTTTCTTTATTCTTTATTTTGGGACAGCCATGCCTCCTTCAATCTCTCTTCTCCTTTCTCATTTCCTCAAGCCTCTTCTCTTCATCAAAAACACTAAAAGCTCTCATGTGTTGAGAACGTAGGGTTCTAAGAGACAAATCTCTCCATCTTCTCACTCTACACAACCTAGGACTTCAAGTTTAGTGAACTAGAAGTCGTAGTTACCTCAGATTTGAGGTAGGAGCTCGGACTATAGACTCTCGGGTGGATCGTCTTTGACTCGAGAAGGCCGTCGAGGTTGCTACGATCTGTTACAATCCTTGGAGCCGACAACGAGTGGAGGACAGCGATGAAGACCCGAAGGACTTGAATCGTGAGGTATAACTTCGTATCATAGTAGTTAAACCTCATGTAGTTTGCTAGCTATGGTTTATGTTCGATCCTTGGTTCTAGTCGGTGTTGCGAAATCCGTAAAAATCATTTTTTACAATTTCCGCCTCTCCGCGAACACATGGGGTGCACAACATTGAATTATAGTGGTATCAAATCCTCTCATAAACCTTAGATAGCTTGTAGCGACGTTAGAAATTCGCCATTTTTGTCGCGCAAAAACTGCCGAAAAAACAGTTTCCAAAATTGATGTTTTGAGTTGTTTGCACACCCCGCGGGCTCACGGTTTGAACCGAGATGCCGCGGGGTGGAGCATGCGCACCCCGGGGACCTTCCTGGGGGGGCCGAACGGCTGGGGCCACTCCCCAAGACGACCACAAGGTGGTCTTGCTGGTGGGGACCTGAAACTGCCCCACCTTGGGCAGTTTTGGGTCTGCCTCACCCCCTGGCCATCTCGTGGTGGCTTCGAGGGTAGGGTACCTCCTTTACACCCCCGATTCGAAGTTAGTTTCGTTCTCTAACTCTCTGCGAAGATTCGGGCAGGTTTCGAGTTCGTTTCGACTCCCGGATTGGCTTAAAACGATCGCTTTTGGAACTTTAGCTCACTGGATTTTCATGTTTTGGAAAATTGGTTAAGTTTGCTAATTTCTTGCCGAATTCTAATGTCACAGATACTTTACAAGCTTTGTGATGTATATATGTGTTTGGAACATCGACTAATTGCTATACGTCGATTAGTCGGGGTTGCACATATCTGTGATGTTGGTTTGTGTATATGAAATTGTTGGATCGTCGTGGATGAATAGCCGGGATGTGAGATGAGGGTTTTCATTTTTTCATTCGATGTATAAATTTTTAAAGTGATGTAATATTATTTTGCGGCGCACATCCCGGTTGAGGTTGTAGCCCCCGTTATATTATTTCTTTTACTGTTTTTGCTCCTAGGATAGACCCAAGGTGGGGTGCACAAACTACCGAGTACTTTGAAGTGCCGAGTGGCCTACTCACTTTGTTGAGGGAGGTTGCTTCACTTCGGGTATTTGGCGGGTAGTTTGCCGCACCCGTAGGGGTCTAGGATGGGGTTTGGCTATTCATCATGACCATGGAATCCGTCTTTCGGTACAGGCTCAAACGAAACGCGGAATTCCTAGTATATCCAATATGTTCATATGTGATCTGGAATGCCTATTATTGCGTGAGACGAATGTATATATCTATATATGATATCTAGTAGGCATTGCTTATGTTTTGCATCCGCGCTAGTCCAGCCCCCGCTCTGTCGTTAGTTAAGTAACCTAACGGGTGATGACGGGGCCCAGTGGCGAATGCAGATGGCATAAGTGGACGTGATATTTTCGTCTTTTTCTGTGATGATAGGTGTAATTGATGGGACTGCATTATATTAATGCAAAGGAAACAAACCAAAGTTGAATCGTTGGAACAAAATTTAAAACCACTCGGTTATTTTAAAACAGGAGACTTTTAAATGCGGAGCTTAAACCACTCCTTTTAAAAGCTATCAGGTTCCTTCGATTATATCAAGTTCACTATGTTCACGGTTTTTCCTAAACCATTCGTAGCCCTCCATCATTTCAGTTGAATATTCAGTAGTATTCAAGCTTTGTATTTTGACCTTCGCCAAGGCATAGTGTTTGGTAGCTGCTGGATATTCATCTGTAGCATAGATAGATGCGTTGGTTTAGAACAGTCGTACTACTATTTTGGCCTTCGTCAAGGGTATGTACGGGTGGGTTCAAATTAACCTGGACAATGACGGATAGAACATGACATGTGACTTATGATATGTTGGCATTCGTTAAGGTCATAAGAGCATGGGGCAATAATCCACATCGGGAGTTTCTAAGGAAACTGAAACTTGCTAGTGCTGCATACCATTTGGAGTGTGATAATGTTGGTAGGATTCCTTCAGGATTATCACACAATGATATTTGGATCCCGATCCTACTGTGAGTATCCGCTACTCCTTGGGAGATTCTTCACTTAACGATCAATGCTATAAACCATGTAGGTGTCTAGAACAGTATTAGCGGAGCTATGCCTCCAGGGAAAAGAGCTTTTTTAATTAAGGAACTTCGCGAATGCGTCGTAAAACCTCTCTCGAAGTACCAACACTAGCCTGGCCGAACGGTTAAGCAAGTATTGTACGGTGAGATCAATCCTGACTAATTCTTCTTTTATGGTTTGAGGAAGGATTCGAGAAACAGTGGGAGCCATCCTGTTTAGATAAATTAAAAACAATTCTAAACTTGCTAGAGCATCATGCCGAATGTTTTCTTCTCTCTCCTGATTGCAGCGACCAAGTGACCAGATTAGGTTATAGATAGATAATAAAATGACTGAGTTATACTATATTGACTGGAAAAGGTTTGTCCAGATGTCCATTACCTATGACAAGCTGGACCACCTCATTACTACTCAAGCCCCCGCCGTCCCTGGTCCAGTTTCCACCGTGGCGGAAGTTGATATCCGTAAGACAAGGGAATAAGACTGTGCGAATTCCAAGTGCCTCGTGTTGGCCTCAGTTGATGGTGTATACCAGAGGCAGCACGAGAAGATGGACTTAGTTTCTATCTTCCTCCATAACAAAGTTTTATATGGAGAGCAATCTCATATCGCAAGATATGAGATCTCGAAGGAATTGCTTCAAGCGAGGTTGGCTGTTGGGTCATATGTAGGGTACCACGTCCCTACAATGATTAGCTATATTAAAAAGCTTACGGACCTGGAGACCACGTTGGAGAACGAGTCATATGCTGACTTGATTCTACAGTCCCTACCTCCTACTTACGCCGAGGGGAAGAAAGTTATACTTCTAGTTGAGGGCACCCTGAAGGAAACCAGGGAGACACCCGCTCTGCTTATTGGGGAATCTTCCTCTTCTGGATCTAAGGCAGATGCCAAGGGTGAGAAGAAGAAGACCACCACAAAGCCGATAGGCAGTGTCGGTAAGATAGAAGAAAAGGGAAGGGCAAAAGTTTTGGGGTTAACAGTAGGGAATGAGAGCTGTTCCTTTTGTTACAGGAAAGGGCATTGGCAGAAGGGATGCAGGGCTTGGAAAGCCAAAATCCAGGATCCGAAGCACGTTGTGGCTTCGACTTCAGGTGTGTTTGTGATTGAAAATTTTTTGTCAATTAACTCTATTTCCTGGGTACAAGATACCGGATCAGGATCTTATATCTGTAATTCATTATAGGCTTTGAGAAACAGCAGAGTTATCAGGGCAGGTGATATGACTCTCAGGGTTGCTAACGGAATGAGTGTGGACGCTGTATTCATAGGGTATATCACCTAGAATTGACAAGTGGATAGATATTGATTCTACGTAACTGTTTGTGTGTACCAAGTCTAGTTTGTAAGCGATGTGGTCCACATCCACCTAAATCAAAGTTTGATTGGGTCAGGTACACTAGAGGGCATTATATACGTATTTAATCAAGCTCAGGTTTTCAACATCCAGAACACACTTAAAAGAAATTCTCCAGAATTAAATAAAACTTTCTTATGGCATTGTAGACAGGGCAATGAAATACGGTTGTCGAAGTTACATAGAGAGGGATATTTGGATCTGTTCGAATATCAGTCTTATACAACTTGTCAATCTTGTCTCATAGGAAAGATGACAAAGACTCCGTTCACTGGACATGGAGTAAGAGCGAGCAAGCTCTTGGGACTCATACACAGCGACGTGCGTGGTCCAATATCTATAGATGGATGAAGTGGTTATTCCCATTTCATTACTTTTACGGATAATTTCTCTAGGTTAGGACATGTTTTCTTGATGAAAGCATAAATCCGAACTTTTTGAAAAGTTTCGGGAATATAAGAATGAAGTAGAAAAATAAACAGGAAAAAGTATCAAGGCACTGAGATCTGATCGATGTGGTGAATACTTAATTGCCGAGTTCTTGGATTACTTAAAAGAGAATGAAATTCTCTTTCAGCTTACTTCTCCATACACATCACAACACAACGGTGTATAGGAAAAGCGGAACAGAACCCTATTGGATATTGTTCGTTCCATGACGAGTAACGTTGAGTTGTCGCGATCCTTCTGAAGTATATGCACTAGAATCAGCTGCATATCTTTTGAATAAGGTTCCTACCAAGACTGTGCCTACCACACCATATCAGATGTGGAGTGGGAAGAACCCTATCTTCAGTATCTGAAGATATAGGGATGTCCAGCTTTTGTTAAAAAGCAGTATGTGGACAAGCTCGAGGCACGCTCAGTACTGTATAGGTTTGTGAGATACCCAAAAAACTCCAGGGGGTATCTTTCCTATTACGTAGAGGAACAAAAAGTTTTTTTCCTCATCATGCCCACTTTTTAGAAAATCAATTTTTTTGTGAAAGGAAATAGTGGGAATGCAATAGAACTGGAAGGAATTCCAGAAGCACAAACTATTACTGAAAGTATGGTAGAACTAGAGGTTTCAAAAGAACCGGACATCCCTATGCCAATCCGCAGGACTAGTAGGCAGTCTCATCCGCCCGAGAGATACTACGACTTTCTTATAGACGGGGATCGAGAGGATTGCATCATTAACAATGATAAGCCAATTAGCTTCCAGTAAGACATTCAGAGCGGCGACTCGGTAAAAGGCTGGATGTAATGCGGACTAAGATGGAGTCTATGTACACCAACAAAGTATGCACTTTGAACATTGCTCAAGAAAGGGTAAAACCCGTAGGCTGCAAATGGATCTTCAGAAAGAAGATTGGTATAGATGGATAGGTTGAAACCTATAAGGTTAGACTTATTGCAAAAGATTTTTTTGTCAAAGACTTGGTTTGGACTGTGACGAAACCTTTTCTCCATTGACTATACTCAAATCCATTCGGATCCTTCTTGCCATTGCTGCCTTCCAAGATTGTGAGATCTGGCAGATGGATGTAAAGACGACTTTTCTAAATGGTTATTTGGAAGAATGCGTCTATATGGATCAGCCAGAGGGTTTCAATCAGAGTAGGAACAGCGGGACAGTGTGTGTAAGTTGCTTAAGTCCATTTATAGACTAAAGCAGGGATCATGGAGTTGGAACATCTATTTTTATTGAGACATTCAAAGAATTTGACTTTATCAAAAAATCCAGATGAACCATACATTTATAGTAAGATTGTAGCAAGAACTGTGAAATTCCTCGTTGAGTATGTGGACGACATTCTCTTAATAGAAAATGACATTCCTATGCTACAATCAGTCAAAGGATTCTTGTCACAGAGGTTCTCCATGAAAGACCTGAGTGATACCAACTACATTCTGGGAATCCAGATCTATCGTGATAGATAAAAGAGGATGGTAGGATTTTTACAGTCAAGGTATATCAACACCATACTAAAAATATTTAGTATGAAAGATTCAAAGCGCGGTAGTCTACCGGCTTGTCACTGAATCACCCTCTCCAAAGAGATGTCTTCCAAGATTGATTTGGAAAGGGCTCGCATCATATATATATCCTACGCTTCTGCGGTAGGCTCTATAATGTATGCGATGTTGTGTACCAGACCAGATGTAGCTTACGCACTGAGCGTAGTAAGCCGGTATCAGTCAAACCCAGGGGAGAAGCACTGGGAAGCAGTAAAGAACATTCTCAAGTACCTGAGAAGGACTAAGGAGATGTTCTTGGTGTATGGTGGAAAAGGACCTCCAGATCGAGGCCTTTGCTAACTCCAGCTTCCAGAGTGATAAAAATGACTCCAAGTCTATGTCAGGTTATGGCTTTACCCTCAATGGAGGGGCGGTCTATTGGTAGAGCTCCAAGTAGGACACCGTTGCATACTCGGCGATGGAAACGGAGTAGTTCGCTGCATGAGACGCCGCAAAAGAGGCTATCTGGATGAGGAAGTTCTTAATAGAACTTCAGGTGGTTCCTTTCATTTGTTGGTCCAATACTTTAGTATTGTGACAACATATAACGCTATAGCTTTAGGGAAGGAACCTAGGACCCATCAAAGATCCAGACATATCTTGAGGAGGTACCACCTGATCAGGGAGATCGTTGATCCCTATGAGATCGAGGTGAGGAGAGTAGATACGAAGAACAACACTGCAGATCCACTCACAGAGGCCATCCCTCATACAGTGTTCGAGAGGCTATTCAAGCTCTTCGGTCTGCGATATGCCAGCATATGGCCTTAGTGCAAGTGGGAGATTGTTAGTGATATATTCCCTAGAGATCATTATTGTATCATATTGGATTGTATATTACTTAATGGGAGCTTGGGATATACACGGATATAGTAACAGTCTTGCTTGAAATAGTAGTATGCTACCTGGTTTGTTTCTACCTCAATGTGTGCATGTGTTTCTTTTAGCATATTGCTTATACATATTGGTAGAGCCCTTAGGATCTATGCTTGATTACCAGCGTTGTGATGACAGTCACACTAGTGGGGGCTGGGTAGTCTATAAGCACATCCTATACAGGTCCATAGTCGTAGGATTATCGAGACGGGGCCTTGATATTCCACAGTAGACTAGTGTATACGGTTCTCATCTCAGCAGAGGAGATGGTCTGTCCCACAGCCATTAGTATGTCGTACTGGAGATAGTATGCAGGTGCTCATTAGGTTATGAGTACACTGGACAGGACTCGTTGGGAACTGTTGGTGGATATTAAACCTGTCGTCGGGTAGCAGTTCCCAGGTGACATGAGTATAGCTTAGTCCATCGACTTGACACTGCTACTACGCCTCGAGTGTGTTCCCAGTGTACTTTGATTACTACCCTACCACGGCTCAAAGGAGTCATGCAAACAGGTAGCAGTTGGGTGCAGTCCCGAAGCACTTGGAGGCAGAGGCGGTTAGATAGGATTTGTTTTTCCCGGTATTGGAGGTTGATATCGTGCGGTGTTCGAAAGGCCATTACACAAAGTCCTTGGCCGAGGCAAGTGAGATTTACAGGTAGGTACTCCAGTAGTTTCTCAGGGTGTTTTAGGCTATTCTTCGTCATGACTTATTGCGCTATTAGGGGTCTGACGATTACTTCCCTCTAGGCCCGATATACGATACTCTTAGACGAACAGACCGGACTGTACAGAAATTGTCACATTCAGGCTCAATAGGAGTTCAGATGAGTTAGCTCATCGGCCTTCTTATCGATATTTACCCGGTGACCGTTACATGCAGCTAGTATCGCTTGCGGCCTGTGGTTAAACCTACTGCCAGCGTAGTATCGAGTCTTTAGAGTCCCACATAGAGAGTTTCCCTGCACTGGGCAAAAGGTGTAGAGATCGTATGGTTTTATGGCAGGGCTTCGATCACTTATGTGCACTTGTGCACGTATGATGATCGGGCAGATAATACTAGTGGGCTTTGGTTTAAGCCGGATCCTAGTATTATATTGATAGATTGTTTCATCTCTTTGTATTCGTGTTCTTCAGAATGCGGATGCGGGTATGTATATACGGATGAGGAGCATTCTCGTAATTAGTTCGGGAAAGCTTCTAGAAGGGGACACCTATTAGGGTTTTTATTCTATTATGGATTAAAACAAAATGGGTGGAACAATGAGGTGGATTTTGGACATTGAATCTAGCATGGCTACTACATGACTCACTCTTGACAAAATAGATATTTTGTGAAGCTTGTGAGATATTTTTTGTGAGATATTTATCTCCAAAATATCATATTTGCTTCATTCTTTATCTTAGGACATCCATGCCTCCTTCAAGCTCTCTTCTCCTTTCTCATTTCCTCAAGCCTCTTCTCTCAATCATAAACCCTAAAAACTCTCATGTGTTGAGAATCCTAGGGTTCCAAGAGACAAATCTCTCCATCTTCTAACTCTACACAAGCTAGGACTTCTAGTTTAGCGAACTAGAAGCCGTAGTTACCTCGGATTTGAGGCAGGAGGTCGGACTATAGACTCTCGGGTGGATCGTCTTTGACTCGAGGAGGCCATCAAGGTTGCTACGATCCGTTACGATCCTTGGAGCCGATGACGAGTGGAGGAAGCGATGAAGACCTGAAGGACTTGAATTGTAAGGTATAACTTTGTATCATAGTAGTTAAACCTCATGTAGTTTGCTATATATGGTTTATGTTCGATCTTTGGTTCTAGTCGGTGTTGCGAAGCCCGTAAAAATCATTTTTTTCAATTTCCGCCTCCCCGCGAACACGTGGGGTACACGACATCGACTTACAGGTCTGACGTTGTCCACCCCCTAGACCTTGCATGCGATACTCTCAGACGAACAGACCGGACTGCATGAAGATTGTAATGGATAGGCTCAGTAGGAGTTCGGACGAGTTTGCTCGTCGGCCTTCTTTTCTACAGATACCTGGGTAGCCGTTACATACAACTAGTGCCACTGACGTGCTTGTGGTTAAACCCACTGCCTCCATACTGTCGAGTCTTTAGAGTCCCATACAGAAGGTTTCCCTGGTTTTGGCGAAACGATGTAGAGGCCGTATGGTTTTACATGAAGGGTTTCGATCATATACGTGTACAGGCTACACGTATTTTTGATTGGACGGATAATACTAGCGGGCTTAGGATAATACTAGCGGGCTTAGAATTAAGCCGCATTCTAGTATTATAATTTTGGATTATTTTTTCTCTTGGAATTCGTGGTACGAATACGGGTATGTATATACGGTGAGGGGTATTCTTGTAATTTCATAAGAGTTCTTATAGAAGAAGACACCTCATTTATGCTTTAATCCATTTATTTAAATGGATAATAAGGTGGAGGTATGAGATGTTATTGATCATTGATGAAGCATGGATACTTTGGTGACTCACTATCATTTGGATGAATATGAAGCATGGTTGCATTTTGTTATTATTATTTTTTGGAAATGATATGCTTGATAGTTATCAAGAGTTAGCCATTCTTCATATCATTATCTTTTGAACACTCTCTCTCCTCCAAGGCTTTCTTCTTCTCCCTCAACCCTAAACACTCTCATGATTTGAGAAACCTAGGGTATTTGAGACAAATTAATCCATAATCATTCTCCACATCTCATAAGCTACCTAGATTAGCATACTATGTACTTTAGTTACCTCATATAAGAGGTTGGAGCTTGAACTACAAACTCTCGGGTGGATCTTCTTTGACATCAAGGAGGCCGATTACCAAGCTCGATCCGTACACTCGAGGAGATTAAGAAGAGGATAAGAAGACCCGAAGGACTTGGACACGAATGTATAAATCTCTTCATAGTAGATTAGAACCTTCTTGATTCATGCTAGTTCGGGTTTCCGATGAGATCCGGGTTTTAGGTCGATGTTGCTTGCTATAAAAATCGTTGTTTATTAATTCCGCCTCCTCACGAACCTTGTGAGGTGTGCGACATCGACTTACAGCATGCGCATACCTTCTGGAGTGTGCTGACTTGAGTGGCTTCCATCAAGTTATCACGCGATAATATTTAGGTCCCGATTCCCACTGATGAGTAGTTTACTTCTCGGGTTATCCCGACTAATTCTCCTTTTAGGATTTGGAGGAGAATTCGACAAAATAGTGGGAGCCATCTAGATTATATAACGTGATTAACCAATCTAATTTAGGTTAGAGTGCACGCTGAGTGTTTATTTTCACTCTTTAGTTTGTGACCATGACCTACCTTAAACTAAAACTCATGAAACAAGTTAACCGAACCTTTTTATATCTGGGTTTGGATTGTCACGATTCATGACAAAGTCGCATATATCCCTGCTACTCTCACTTTCCCTTTGCTTTTCTCCAAAACACTATGTATCACTAAGGAGATCCATATTGTTTGGAAAGACCATCTTGTATAGTTATATACAAACTCGAAAAAACTTTTTTCAGTTCGAGAATGGCCACGGGTTCTGGAGAGATTGAGTAGGATTATCCGGTTGTCTTTTATCTTTACCTTCTCTCAGATTGTGTGGACTCCTGGTATCAGGAGAGTACACATATTACGCTTATTGGATAGTCTTCTTCTAAAGCTTAGGCTGGTGTCGAATGGTAGGAAAAGAAGAAAACCAATTAGCCTAAGTATGGTATACAGAAGGTAAGAAGTAAAGACAAATAAAAGGATTAGAGTGTGGGCAAGGAAATTTATGACTACTATCATGAATCAGGATAATGGAAGAGGCATTACTAGGAATACTCGGCCATCCCCTCGAAACATTTTCATGTTTCAGTTTTCTGTGCGGCGTTAATTGAAAACTGCTTTTCCAATTAGATTCTGATTTCAGGATATGTATTTATTAGACTTGATTCTCACGTCAGTATGGCGTTATAGATGCTGGGTGGGAGTAGAATATTGGGAACTGTGTGATTAGATCCTCAATATCAGAATTCTTTGTAATTGGTGATATTTGAGGAAATCACCTGGATTTTACCTTACGATAAATATTTGGTTTTGAATAACCGTTGTTATGCACCGATTTTTAAAATTGAATATCTATATCATTATTTTATAAAGTGAGATATAAATTTTGAAAATTATGTTCTAAACATTTACCTTTATCAGTTGAGAATAAGATAAGGTGCATTGATTAACGGTATAGACATTCTTAACCAAAACACAGTTTTCAACTTATAACACACAGAATTTGAGTTAGTATACTCTAGGAACTTATACATAGCAATGTATGATGTCCAGTGTCTCTTAGGACAAGGGGATGGTACACTTACTTCATTCAGGTTTACTTATGACTTTTCCGGTTTTAGACACGCATTTCGTTTGAAATACAAAGTCTAAATTTTGAGAAGTTATAGGTATAAGAATAAATTAGAGAACCATGCATTGTAAGTATCAGAGTCTTCGAGGTGATTGAAGATGTAGATATTTATGCTAGTAATTCCATCATAGTAATTTTGAGAACATGATTCTCTCATAGGTTACTCATCCATGGGTGTGCTCCTTGATGAGTAATGCTGTATAGCCTTTTTCTATATAGGATATGCACTGGATGCAGTTGCATAACAATTGAATATGGTTCCATCTAAATTAGTGGCTTTGTTTCTATATGGACATAGAATGGTTGCATATTTTGAGGATATTAAGATATCGAGTTATCCAGTTTCTATTTAAAAGCTAAATCTGGACAAACTCAAGGCACATTTCTGTAATGGCAGTTTGTGAGTTATTTCATGCTTTTTAGCAAGGGTTTAGCATTCTACCATTTACAAGATCAAAAGTTATTTTGTTTTTGACTCGCCACCTTTTTATAAAAGGAATCTTTTTCAAAAGAAACAAATGGAAGTATGGTAAAACTGGAAATGATTATAGAACCACAAACGATTACTGAAAGTTTAATAGAACCTGGAGATTCAATTGGATCCGACAATCCATCAGTCACTCCACGTTTTAGTGGGTAACCTCAGCTACCCGATAGGTACTTCAGTTTCCTCAAAGACGGTGACAGAGAGGTTTTGATAACCCAAACCTGTCACTATTGCTGTCCTTGACTATGAGATCTGGTAGGTGGATAACTATAACATCATTCTAAATTGGATTTGGAAGTGCATGTATATATGACTCTGCCATAAGGTTGTTGTGGTCAGTGTGAGCAGCAGAAGCGTGGTGGGCAAGTTGCTTACGTCTATTTCTAGACTAATGCAAGAAGAGCGGAGAAGGACCATCTGTTTTGATGAAACAGTCATGGAGTTTGACTTCATCAGAATAACAGATAGACCTGATAAGAAGGTAGTAGGGAGTGATGTCGTGGTATTTGGATGACGTACTCCTGATAGGAATTGATGTTCCTATATTATGATCGGTTATACTGTTGTTATCAAAAGGTGTTTCTCCACGTAGAATCTAGATAAAATATCAGGAATTCCGGTGACTAGATCTATGGTTTTAGATCTAGATTTGGGACGTGTCCAAATTCGGGTACCTTGACACTATTCTAAAGTATTTTAGAATGGATGGCTCCCGGCGTGCCGGTGTACCCACATGTGATGGAGTCACCCTCTCTAAAGAGATGTCTTCTAGACTGATGACTAGAGAGATTTGAATGATTGACAAATCACTTGCTTAGGCAATTGAGTCAATCATGAGATTTCAAGTACCACACCAGATATTGCTTTTGCACTAGCTGCAATAAGCATATATTAAACCAATCCTGGAGAAATATTAGGAAGCAGTTATGAACATAAGATGATGTTCTTGGTGTATGGTAATGGTAGCCTCCAGCAGGAGGCAGTTACCGGTTTAGGCTTCCAAGGTGATCTGGATGATAGAGTAGCTGTTAGAGTTATAAGTTTACCTTCTTCTGAGATGCAGTATGTTGGATAGTTTTCTAAGCAGGATACTGAGATGGTCATAGCGCTGGGTGCTGATTACATCAGCAATGGATACAGTCAAAGAAGCTTGTTGGATTTGGTGTTCATATTATGAACAAGGTCCCATCAGATATCCAGATAAGTTCCAAGACATGTATCGCACATTTCGAGAGATAATTGTTCTCCGTGAAGTTGAGATATAGAGATATAAAGATAAAAATAAGTTCCAAGACATGTATCGCTCAATTTGAGAGATGGTTGTTCTCCGTGAAGTTGAGATATAGAGAGATAAAGATAAAAATATTGGAGCGGATCCACTCACCGAGGTTATTTCTCGAACATGTAAGTTTCTCAAAACAAATTTTAAGAAACTGACTAGTAGAGAAGTTGGGTATTCGGTAGCACACGAGTTGTGAGTATGCGATACCGTAATAATTAGCCTTAAATGCAAGTGGGAGATTGTTGGATATAGTGCCCTTAAGGCAATTATTGTAATTGCAAGTAGGCGATTATGATAATTGAACGAGGATCTATACAGGTAGAATAGTCTTACTCGAGATGATAGTATGTTATCTGGTTTGTCTTTATCGTTATGTATATACGTTTTGATAAAACCCGTAAGATTATTTCTTGACTACCAGAATTATGATGGCGATCATATACGTGGGAGCTGGATAGTCCATAAGGACGTCCTTAAATGTCCCTAGTAGAGAGAGTATCGAGACAGAGTATCGATACTCCAGAGTAGACTGATGTATAATTTTCGAGACCCCGATGAGGTACGGTAGCCGGTCTCATAAGCCATTGGTGTTGAGCACCAAAGATATTATACAGGTGTTCACTGGAGGTGAGTACACCAGACCGTCTCATTAAGAACTTCTAGATGGTATTATACCTATCTTCAAATAAAAGTTCTTTTGTGACATGAGTACAGGTTAGTCTTTTGACCTGAGATTTTCATTTGTCTCGTGTAAGTTCCCACTGTACTTAGATTACTACCCTACCATGGCTCAAAGGAGTTGTACAAACAGATTTTAGTTGGGTACAGTCTCGAGCCATATGGAGGCAATAAACAATCGTCAGGGATTCGTCTCTCCCGGTATTGGGAGTCGATGTTGTGGTATGTTGGGTCAGTCATCACCAGAAATCCTTGGACAAGGTGGATGAGATTCACTGATGTGATATCAGTAGTTTCTCAGTGGGTGATGAGCTTCAGACCGGCACGACTTATCGGGTTAGTAGGGGTCTGACGTTATCCACCCCTAGACCCGGTATGCGATTATCTCAGACGAAGAGACCGGACTGTACGGAGATTGTCATAGACAAGCTCAGTAGGGGTATAGACGAGTTAGCTCGTTGACCTTCCTTTCGCTCAATACCTGGATAGCCGTTACGTACAGCTAGTGCCGCTGACATGCTTGTGGTTAAACCCACTGTAAGTGTATTAACGAGTGTTTAGAGTCCCACACAAAGAGTTTTCCTTGTTCAGGTAAAATGATGTAGTGGTTGTATATTGATACGTGCTGTGTTTCGATTAGGTATTTGTTCTAGCTACACGAACTTCAATCGGGCGAATGATAATACTATCCGGTTTAAGATTAAACCATATTATTAAATAAAGTTTTGATTTAATAATTTACATATATATATATATATATATTTCGATATGTATATTCTAGTATTATGTTTATTGTATTTTTCTATCTCTTGGGTATTCGTTTTTTGATACGAATATGGGCATGTATTTGCGGGGACGTATTCTTGTATTTATACAAGAATACTTCTAGAAGAAGGACAACTGAATTCTAGGATTTTCTTTTAAAGAAAATATGAAATGAGGTGGAAAAGAGAAATGGTGGAGGGTATGGGCAAATGAATTATAAATTCATTTGCAAATAATATTCAAGCATGGTTGTAGTTTTAAAATGGAAAAAAATCTTTTTACAAAAAACATGAAGCATGCTTGAATTTTTTAAGGAAATTATTCATTCTACTGTTCTTGCTTCTCTCTCTTCCATGGCTCCTCCTTCTTCTTCTTCATCTTCAACCCTCTCATGTGTTGAGAATCATGAAGATAAAAAGAATGAAAAATACTAGAACACTCGCTCACATCACTAAGCATCCTAAATTATCAACTTAGGATCTTTAGTTACTTCATTGATGAAGTTGAATCTTAAACATGGTTCTCTCGGATGGATCATCTTCGGCGAAGGAGGACCGACTTGCAAGCACGAACCGAAGCTCTTGAGAGCATGATAGAGTCCAACCCAATTGGAGAAAATGAATACGCTACAAACGTTGTGATTTCTATCTTGTTAGTTTTCTAGTTTAGGTGTTTGGTTTAGATTGTAGGGTATAAGTTTTTAGTGCCTTAAAAAATTTCGTTTTCGTATTCCGCATTTGCCGCGAGTTAGCGGCGACGGCACTAGGAACTTTCAGAAAACCGAACCTATAACCGTTTCTCGTAGGAGGCTGCCATTCCCATATGCCAAGAACATCCTCTTATGTTCTTTACTGTTTCCCTTTGTTTTTCCAGGATTGGATTATATCCGCTTACTACATCTAATGCAAAAGCATCATTATCCATGTCCTGTGTGGAGAAACTCCTGTTACATCCAATGTTTGACCGATTATAGTATATGAACTTTACTTTCTATCCGGGGTATGCCATCCAAATGCTAGGACTCTACTCCCTACCACCTTCTTATCAGGTTCATCTGTTGTTTTGATGAAAGTAAACACTATGAAAGTTACTTCAAAACAGATGATCCATCTCTGCTATACATGTTTTAGTCTATAAATAAATATAAACATCTTGCCAACCATGCTTCCGCTGCTCCCACTGACCATAACAAGCTCTGGCAGGGTCATATATACATGCACTTCTAAATCCAGTTTAGAACGATGTTATGGTCATCAACTTGCTAGATCTCATAGTCAAGGACAACAGTTGTGGCAGCTAGGTTATCATTATCATGATGCAAGCCTTCCCTGTCACCTTCTATGAGGAAACCGAAATACCTATAGGGTGGCTAAGGTTACCCACTAAATCTGCGGAGTGGCTAATGTATTGTCGAATCCAATTAAATCCTTAGGTTCTACTAAATTTTTAGTAACCGTTTGTAGTTCTCGAATTGTATCCGGTTCTACCAAACTCCCACTTGTGTTTTTGGAAAAGAATCCATTTTACCAAAAATGCGGCAAGTTAAGAACAAAATAACTTTTGATCTTGAAAATGGTAGAATGTTAAACCCTTGCGATTTCTTGGGATAACCCATAAACTGCCATTACTGAAACGTGCCTGGAGAACATCCGGATTCTGTTATCAACAAGAACCGGATTACTCCATATACCTTAATAACATGAAGATATGATATCATTCTATATCCAATAGAGAAACAGAGAGACTAATTTAGATGGAACTAGATTCAAATGTTATGAAGCTGTTTCATGTGCATATCAAAATGTAAAAAAAGGCCATACAATATTACTCATCAAGAGGCGCACCTAAGGATGAGTAACCTGAGAGTGAATACAATCACGGAATACCTAGCATAAGTATCCTCATCTTCGATCACTTCGAAGAGTCTTGAATACTTCCAACGTCTGGTTCTCTACTTTATTCTTATACCATATAACTTTTCATAATCTTAGACCCTGCATTTCAACAAAAATACATGTCTAGAATAAGAGAAGTTATAAGTAAATGGAACATGGTACAAGTACCAACCCTTGTCCTAATGGACATTGGAAAACATACATGAATATGTATAAGCCCCCTGAGTCTACTAACTCAAACTCTGTGCATTGTAAATTGAGAACTGCATTTTGGTTAAGAAGAATTACACCGTTATTCAATGCATCTTACCTAATCACCAATTGATAAAAGTAAATGTTCTAAACAAAATTTCAAAAAGTTATATCTTACTTTATAAAATAAACATACAAATATATTAGTTTTAAATTGGTGCACAATAACGGATATTCAAAACCAAATATTTGCCTATAGGCAAAACCAGGTGATTTCCCAAATATCACCAATTACAACAAATTGCGACATTGAAGATTTAATCACCCAATTCATAATATTCTACTCCTCAGCATCTGAAATGCCCTAATATACATACCCTGGAGCTAAAATAAATTGAGGAACAGTTTTCAATTACAACCACACAAAAAAACCGAAACATTAAAATGTTTCAAGGGGGTGGCTGGGCATTCCTCGTAACGCCTCTTCTAATATCATATTCATGACAGTAGTTGCAATTTCCTTTTCCCTCACTTGAGCCCCTTTATATGTCTCCACAACTTACCTTCTGTACACCATGTTTAGGCTAGTTAGTTCTCTTCCTTTCTTACCTTTCGGCACCAGCCTAAAGTTCGGAAGAAGACTATCCAACAAGCATAACTGGTTTACACTCCTAATACAAGGAGTTCAAAACTAGAGAGAAGGTAATAGGGTAAGACAAAAAAATTATATAATTCAATTTCTCCAGAACCAGTGGCCATCCTCGAACTGAAACAACTTTCTTCGAGTTCGTATGTAACCATACG
The DNA here is from genome assembly GCA_030015575.1 of Agapanthus africanus. Classification (NCBI taxonomy): domain Eukaryota; kingdom Viridiplantae; phylum Streptophyta; class Magnoliopsida; order Asparagales; family Amaryllidaceae; genus Agapanthus; species Agapanthus africanus. The sequence goes on from JASDDO010000024.1 coordinate 854,716,714, forward strand.
AGTTAGTTTTATCCAAATAAAATAGATCTTCGTAGTGATACGGTATGTTCTAGAGAAATGAAAAAGGGAAGTAGGAGCGGCAGGGATATATTCAACTTTGTCGTAAATCAAGACAATCCAAAACTTGAGGTAAAAAGTTCTGTTAACTTGGTTATGAGTTTTAGTTTAAGGCGGGTCAAGGTCGCTGCCAGAGAGAGAAAAGAAACACTCAGTGTGTACTCTATTAGGATTAAATTGGTTAATTAATTTATCTAATCATGATGGCTCCTACTGTTTTCTCGAATTCACCTTCAAACACTAAAAGAAGAATTAGTCGGGATCATTTGAAAATCACCCGGGAGTAATAACTACTCATCAGTAGCAATTGGGACCTAACTATCATCGCGTGATAACATTGATGAAAGCCAACCAAAATCACCACCCTCCAGAAGGTATGCGCATGCTGGCAAGTTTTTCTTATATTTCAAACTCCCGACATGGTTTTTTCCCATAACGACTTATGACCTTGACGCAGGCCAACATATCATAAGTCGCTAGTCAAGTTTAACCTGTCATTTTCTTGATTAATTTACACCTACCCATACAAGTCCTTGACATAGGCCAAAATGACTATACGACTATCCTAGATAATCACATTTAATGCACAAACAAGCAACACCTGGCTACGTCACACTATGCTTTGACATAGGCCAACATACATAGCATGATTACTAGGCGCTATTCATAGAAAATGACGGAGGGCTACGGCTAGTTTTTGGCAAAAAACCTTTAACGTAATGAACTTGATATTGTTAAAGGAACCGAGTTGTTTCGAAATGGAGTGTTTTAAGCTCCGCATTTAAAATGAGCGGTTTTGAAGAAAACCGAATGTTTTATAGGAACGCAAACTTTAGCTTAAGAGCGAAATCCCCATGAGGGGATCAAGGCTCTTCTCTCATTGAATGAGGTGCTGGATATTCCTAACTGAATACCGGTATACAAAGTAAAAGATTACGGCTATAGTTTGCAAATAGTGATTCTGACAACATCATTTTTAAGGTTTCTTTCTTTGTATTAATCAAAATTATTGTGGTCCCATCATTTAAATCCTATCACACTGGAAGAAATGAAAATAAAATGCACATATATGCCATCTGCATTCGCCACGGAGCCGCGGGTCTTCACTGTAAGGTTACTTAACTTACGGCAGGGCTGGGGCAGGGCTAACGCGGATGAAAAACATATATAGCATTTAATATATAAATATATATCCATTCGTCTCAGGAATGATATCAAACATCACAGGCACCAGAAGCAATATACAATATGGTAAAGTGGATAAACTAGGAATACTACGTTTCAATCGAGCCGATGATGAAACAAAACTTTCTCCAGTCGTATAGATAGCCCATAGTATCAAACCCTAGACCCCTATGAGTACGACAAACTACCCACCGATTTTAGAAGTGAGGCAACCCTCACTTAGCAACGTAAGTAGGCCACCCAACACTTTCAAAATCAGGTGAACTTGAGCACCCCCTCCGTTGGTCTATCCTAACCCCTAAAGTGCGGCGAGAAACCCTACCAATTCTAGAATGGAATGACCCGATCTCATCTCCTTGAGATGGCCACCTGTTGCCTCCTAAAACCTTGTTACTCGAGTAATCCTTTATGGGTAAAACCTAGATACATGTAATGAAAATATACAAGGCGACTATGTCCGCTACCTGGACGCGTCCCAATAAAAGAATATGCATATCCGCGGGGACGGCAGTCCACAAGTCGGATGCTCGTCCCGCAATAATGAATATACATCAACATCAGCACAGAACATCCAATACAATACACCGGGCTATCTATCGTGACAATTCAACTTAACCATAATCACAAATATCAAAAAAAGCAATCACAATGCAAGTATAAAAAACTTAACCTCTTCTTATTGATACATATAACAATTAGATGACGTTTTGACACGCAATGATACTCACAATCACAAATGCACAAGGGTGGACCAAATACGATGTTAAAGTTTTGATAAATTAGCTTTCCATAAATTTCAAATAATTTCTGGTAACAATTCCAGAGACCTGGGCAAAAAAGAATGCCCCCAAAAATCCAATATTCCATTGATTAAGCCCCTGGAGAAACCATGGGCCAAAACTTGATGGTCTGGCCGAGAATAGAGGCCAATAGGCATTTTTCGGCGGCGAGACCACTAAGAAGTGGTCCCAGGTTTCTCTGACGTCATTTTCATAGAAGACTGTTTACTGCCGAAAACAGAGACGGACTGCGATAGAACGTCTTGCCTGAATTTGGTGGCAGATACTATTTGGAACATATTCTTCTACCTTTTCAAAGATACCAAGTTGATTTATGGCACCGTATATCGGAGGTTTGGATGCATGGGACCATTGTAGCAGACTTATCAGATTCCCCTTCATATGTGAAGGCTTTTTTTTTTATTGCGGGGACGATTTTTTCTGCAGGTGTAAGCCCTTGCAGTTAATTATATCTTCGCCAAGCGATAATAATTTTCACCTTCTTCGTGGATATCACTTCGTGTCGTGTTATATATTTTTTATTATGGGTTTGCCCTTGGATTCTCTACAGAGACTAATTTATGTCGTCATCCGTAGAGCGCGGATTAGTCCAAATCCGTATATATTTGATTTGGGATTGAACCTTGGTTATATTTTCCATCAATTCAGGGTATATATTTTGATCTGAGAATCGTTAGTCATATATGAGACTAATATCAACTTAGAAAATATATTTAAGCTTTGTTAATCTTGTTTTAGATTAAGGTCAACTTAAAATATGTGAGCATATGGGCTCAAGAAATATCATGGAAGCTTAAGATTTACATCACTTAGTCAATTTAGAATAATAATGGGCCTCTATAACATATATATTGGCGTCCAGAAGTTCTTATGCATTCCACGTGTCACACAGACAAAAGATATATGAGTCTATGACATATTGAGTCATTGGCGCATCAGGGTTATGGTGCATGCCACATATATAATGAATATTGGCGCATGTGTATGACTTTTGATCTCTGGCACGTTAAGTATTAACGCTCATGGATTGTGGTGCATATGCCTTTATTGGGTCACTCGCGCATATGCCCATATTGGCGCGTACTCTGTTAGAACATGTCTTCATTGGCGTATGGCCCTTATTGGCGCATAGCCTTTATATTGGCGTATGCCCTTCATTGGTGTATCTCTATATGATGCATGCCCATTGGCGCATATGCCTCTGGTGCATGGTTGCTTAGGTTTTTTCATAGAGATTAATCTCTTCTTTTGAAACATAAGTTTTATGAGGCTTAAGATTCTATTAATGACTATTTTGACCATTAACGACATCAAGATCACTACTTTTATGATATGGAGTCTCTTTTTATATGGATCATATGATCTATTATCTGAAAATTAAAATTTCCTTTATCCATCATCATCATATTTTATGCAGGGGTTCGATTCTTTCTCTCAAACTCTAGATCTTAAGATCAAAGAAATCGCTCTGATGAAAACATAAGTTTTCTCGAGGCGAAATTTGATCTAGAGATCTTAAAGATCATCGATAAAAACTTAAGTTCTGAATATGAAGGTTAACATTCTCATGGATAAGGTTTAAACCTATTATATCATGGAAATTAATTTCATGTCTTACCTCAACTTTTTTATGAAAGGAGGAAGAAGAAGGTCGCTGAGAGCAAAGAAAACTTAAGTTTTTTTGATCTTAAGTTTATGGGGAGTATTTTCTATTGTCTGTATGTCTTGTATGTGATGTGTATATCTCTTAAATTTTGACCTTTAAGATCCTTTATATAGAGTGTGAATATTGTTGGGCAAATAGAGAAAATCTCCCTTTGAGATTTCTCTGATTGATCTTAAGATCAAGTCCGGATGCTTAAGCACTGGTGGATTTTAGACCCAATGGTTATCTGTTAATATGATTGATATATTTCTTATTTAAATAAGCTATTAAATTGATTCTTCCGTTTTAAAAGAATATATGAAAAGAGCTAATATTAGCCCGGGTGCTTATGCACCGTTGGATCATAGATCCAAAGGTCTTTGTTAATAAGGTTTACATTTTTCTTTATTTAGAAAAATATAAAAGAGTATATCTTTTGTTAACAAAATTATCTTTCTGTTTTAGAAAAATAAAGGATATCTTAAATAGCTTAAGTTATGTATGTTTTAAATATTTTATTTAAAGATTTTCTGGTTAACCAGTTGATTGGAAAATATCTTTCTATACATTAATGAGACGAGGGCCTCAAAGTATTGGCGCAGCACCAGAAATTATTGGTGCATGTTTTATGGCAGCGCCCAGCTTTCTGGCGCATAGACTTAAGTCGCATAGGTTATTTTATTAATTAATTCTTTTGGAGGGAACAAATGCCCTCCCACCAGAGACGACATGTGCATATTACGTGGGGGCTCTGGTGCTAAATCTTAACCCTTGGATTTCCTCAAGATTTGAGGGGAGTCCATCTGATCCTCGGCCCTACTATAAATAGAACTTAATTTCTTAGGATTTATGCGCCTCTCTTTTCTTTATCTTATGAAAACTTAAGTTTTCTTTCTTTAAGGGTTTAAGCTCTGTTTCGAAGCTTAAGCTTCCATCTTTTCTTTATCAAATCGAGAGAAACCCTAACAAATTTTTTTTTTCAAACGTCCCATCGGAAATCTTGGTAAAAATCAAAACTTAAGTTTGATTTTTAAATATGAATATTAAAAGCTGTTTTTAGGTTTTCCCTAATTTTAAGATCTGGCGCATATGCCTGGCACGTATTGCCCTTCCCTATATTGGGATTTTGTAGAACTTAAGTTATATAGAGAAAATATTTTATTCTTTATAGAGGGCTTATGTTTGCTTGTGCAAATGTGGATTTTAGAACTTAAGTTCTATAGGAAACACTTTATTTCCTATAAACAGTCCATATATCTGTACCCAAAATATATTTTAATGGGGCAAAATCCAAACTTTTTAGATCGATGGGGTCTATTAGTTTCGAAGCCAGAAACTCCACACTGTTTCAACTTACGGTGGTTTTTTCCTTTGCTGATATTATTTTGTATTCTTCTTTTCCAGGTATAATGGCTCCATCTTTTCCATACATCCGTTTACCACATCTAGCTGCTCACGAACCTACCGATGAAGAAGTCTTTCAGCAGATCCAGGCATATGACCCACAGTCTCAACATTTGCACCTGTGAGATGAGTGGTATAACTATATCATAAAGGGACGTCATAGCTTTACTTCCGGTCCCTCCTATCGATTACATAGCGTCTCCTCTAACCTATTATACAATGGAGCTTTCTGACTAGACTCCTTAGGATATTTTGTAGCCAGCAGCGCAATCGATGAAGGGCATGATGGTTGTGGATATTCTCGGATGCCGAATATGTCAAGGAAAGGCTTTTCCGTTGGGAACGACTTTCCATGTCGGCGTGATGCCGTGATTTCTGCGTGGTTACATCACTTGGGCCCGCTACATTTTGGCGGTTGAGAAGTTTTTCTTATAATGACTGGCATTTATTCGGTCATATACGCCTCTTTGTTTCAGTATCCCAAACTCCATGCTTGGTGGATCAAGCCCTTCGTAAATCAGTGGAATGCCGAAATGAACTCCTTCATGCTATGGGATCGGGAGGTGTCAATACCGCTATATGAATTTCGTGAACTTTCGGGACTGCCCATCACTGGTGCACATTATGATGAGTTGCTCCTGCCGGATGAATACATGTTCACCATTAAAACGCATGCTGATTTGCGGAGCCAGGATATTACCCATCGCAGATTTTCTGGCCTTGGTCATGTTTTGCGAATATTCGAGAAGCTACATCTGGCGTCTCGAGGCAAAGCGGTAGACTTTGAAATTCTTATTGAGGAATTCATCAATCCGGCTGCTCTGTCTAGGGATCTCTAGACTTTGCTGAGCTCGGTAATCCCTTCGGAGTCCAAATGGATATTCCATCTGGTGATGCTGGTGCATCGGAGTGTTTCTTCACTCCTCACGAGTCTTCAACAAGCTTTGAGATTATTGCTGTCGACGGAATGGACAAGGAGTCCTGTTTGATCAGATTCCTTGGATTATGGCTGATCTGGTTCGTGATACTGACTCATGGCCGCCTCATGTGTCCATCCATCTTCTATCCTGCCGGTCAAATAGCCAGAGGCAACCAACTAGCTATAGACTGTTTACCGCCGAAAGACGGACCAGGACGTTGGGACGTCTGGCCTAATACTGGGGTAGATACTATTTGGATTTATCCGTACACCTCTCCGAAAATACCAAGTTGACTTATGGCACCATATATCGGAGGTTTGGACGGATGCGACCATTGTAGTAGACTTCGTCAGATTCCTCCTCATTTTATGAGGGGTTTTTGATTGTGGGGAAGCTTTTCCCTGCAGGTGCAAACCCCTGCAGTTAATTACGTTAACGCATTGCGATAACCATTTTCTCCTGCTCCGGAAGTTCACTTCGTGTCGTGTGTGTTTTTGTTTGTTTAGGTTGCCCGTGGATTGTATACGGAAATTAGTTTCTGTCGTCGCCCGTAGGGCGCGGATTAGTCCAAATTCGTATATCTTAGATTTGGGTTTGTTTTATTTAAGGACCTTTAATCTTGTTTGAGATTAAGATCTACTTAAACATATGAGCATTTGGGCCCAATTATTTTAGTTTAAGGACATCGCGGTCCATTACCGCCGTGTTTGGGACGAATATTATTTTAGGGACATTTCGGTCCATCATCGCCGTATTTTGGGCGAATATTAGTTTAAGGACGTTTCGGTCCAACATTCAACTTGCGCACATGTGTATCTTATACGTGGCGGAGTGAACGATGGTATCATGGAATGCGCCCAATTTGGGGTGCGATCCTATTTAAGGTGTGCACATCAATTTTGAAGCGCATCAATATGGGATATATCATTCCTTATCTTGACGAAATTTTATGTTAAGTTGGGACGAGAAAGGAGTTGTTGGTTGCCAGGACACGCCACCTCTCTGAAGGTATTGAGGAATTACAACAACATATATCAGAGGTGTGGAAAGATATACCCTTGAATCAAATCTCGTATTTGAGGGGAAAAAAGATTGCAGTGGACCTAAGAATCGTTAGTCATATTTGAGACTAAAATTATCTTAGGAGATACGAGATGAATATCATTTTGGATATCATCAATGAGAGATCATCAGTGATGTTTGAGACTAAGGTCGGTTTAACAATGTTTTTAAGGATCATTTTTACTTAAGATCAATCAAAAGATCATTTGGGCTCAGCTGCAAGAAACTTCAGAGACTTAGCCAATTTGGGCTTAGTCTGCCCACTTTTTTCCTTTTCATTCAAAAGTGCTAAGCATTTATTTGGGCTCTGCTTGTTCAGCCCCTTTTCTTTTTATGCAAAAGTACTAAGCACTTATTTGATACTTTGACACTCACATAGGTGTCATGTGAAGTATTTAATTATGGGCGTCGTCCAATGAGCGCTGAACACTCAGCCATTTTGGCTGTATGTGGAGTGGTAAGCACTTTTCTCTCTTCGTTTCTTTTTTTTTGGTGGCGCCCACATGAGGCGCTGGGCACTGCCCAATCAGTGCTAAGCACTCCGTCGTTTTGGCTTTTTACGGAGTGTTAAGCACTCTTGTTATTTTTGTGGCGCCCACGTGAGGAACACGTGCGGCGTTGGGCATTGCCAAATCAGTGCTTAGCCGTTTTGGCTGTATGTGAGGCGCTAAGCTATTTTTATATGGTGCCCACGTGTGTTTCACGTGAGGCGCTAGGCGCTGTTAAGAGGGGCGCCCATATGGGAAACATGTGAGGCGTTAGTTTCTTTTATATGGAGATTTAAGCTCTAATGATATTTTTGGAGAACTTAAATCTCTGTTAATGGTATTTTAACCATTAACGATCACAAAGATCATTATTTTGAGGACCCGGAATCATGTTTTTAAGAACTAAGTTCTTGATTTGAAGGAACTAAGTTCCTGGTGTGTTATGTACTCCATATTCTTTCTCTTTAAATTTGTTATTCCCTGAATCTTTGATTCTTAAGAACAAAATCTTCCCGATGAGAATTAAATTCTCAACTTGTGAGAGACTTGTCTTGTGGATCTTACATCCAGAGAAAGAACTAAGTTCTCGCGAAGGGTTATACCCTTAGATATGCTATGATAGGTAAAGGAGATGTTTTGATCTCTGTGGTTTCTTTACCTAGGGTTTAGAGAATGAAGCTCTTCTTCTTCTTTGAGAATTGAATTCTATATTGTTCTTTTTGGAATCTTTCTGTACTTTTTGGAATCTTTCTGTATTTTTCCTCTCTCTCTCTCTATGTCTTGTGGTCTTCTGTCTCTCTCTGTGTCTTGTGGTCTTCTGTCTGTCTCTGAGACTTGAAGTCTCGGGGTTTTTATATAGTGGAGGCAAATTTTTAATTAGTTTTATGAAAATCTCTCGTTGAAAGATTCCAATTGATTTAATTGGACTTAAAATTGATTTAGGGGATTTTATCCACCATTGGATTTTTGATCCAAGGACTTTTGTTTTTACAGAAAATGATTTTTGTTTTTAATGAAATTGGGGAAATATTTTCCCCATATACAGAATTATTCTGTAAAAAGGTGATTTTTTAATCACCATTGGATTTTTAATCTAAGGGTTCTCTATTTTACCGAGAGTAATCTTTCTTATTTTGAAAGATTGAGAGAATATTTTCCAAAATAGAATTTTATTCTATAATTGGATTTTTGATCCAACCGAGAATATCTTTCTTATTTTAGAAAGATTTGGGAAATGATTTCTCCCAACAGAATTTAATTCTGTATTTTGATGATTTATCATCTCCATTAGATCTTTGATCAATTGGCTCTGTTTAACAGGGAGTATTATAGAATTTTAATTCTATCTGGATGCCGGCGCTCACGTGTTATGCACGTGGACGCTATTTAAGAATTTAATTCTTATAATGGGTATTTATGTGCTTTGCACATTGGCGACCGTGTGAGGAACACGTGTGGCGCCATCTAAGAGTTTAACTCTTATAAACTCTTTTGTGTTTTGAACATTGGCGCCCACGTGAGGAACACATAAGGCACCACTATAGAATTTATTCCTATAAAATTGGCTCTGGCGCTGGCGCCTTCATGGAGAGCACGTAAGGCACTGCCTCATTGAATTCAACAGAGTTTTGCTTTTTTATTAGGTTAAATATTTTGGGGAAACAAATTCCCTCCACCGTTCCTCTCACGTGGCTTACACGTGGGTGCAACGGTGTCACCTTTTCCACCGTTCGATCACCCGGGGAGTTGAACCGTCCCTTCATGTCTTATAAATAGGACCTTTGGCCCTTGAGATGACAGCCGTTTCATCATCTTCCATCTTCTTCTTTGAGAATTTAATTCTTTTCTCAGAGCTCAGATCTCTGCCGAAAGAAACTTTTAGAATTTAAACACTATTTAAGAAAATTGGTAAGGATTATGACCATTTTTCTCTTAAAAGAGACTCTTTTTGTCTTGGATTTTTAACCCATTAACAGAGCTTGGCTCTTTTTCTTGAAATGATCTCTTAGAGATCTTAAAAACTTTATTTTAGGTAGACCGTTAGTTTCAGAGATCTTAGGGTTTTACCCTGTTAGTGACTTGGATCTTTGAGGGTTGTTTGGAATTTAATTCCATTTCCTGTGGGGATTTCTGGGATTTAATCCCATTAGAGAAATTTAATTCTGGGTTGTTCTATAGATATTAGCTTTGAGAAAATTTCTTTTTTTAAGAAATTCTTTTGGGAATTTTATTCCCCTTTTCTTTCTTTCTAGGGTTCTTCTTGCAGATTTGAATCTGCTGTAGAACTCGTTTTTCGAGAGAGTTTAACTCCACAGTTCAATGAGATTTTTCATAAAATGAGAATCCTTTTGGATTCTTACAATGAGTGCCTTTCTCATCATTGATGGGGGAGTTACCTTAATTTTTTGGGGCCCATTGTCCTTTTCTCTTTGAACTGTGGTGACTTTAACATGCCAGAATGTAGTACAAATTTAGGTGTAATGAAAATGGTAAAGTCTAAACAATGTGTCGATAATTAACCCCCTATTTTTAGGTGTTATGGTTTCTCATCTGTATGATCTTGAAGAGATTATCTCTTATGAGGACATTCGCGTCCAAGGCCGCTGTCGGGGCCAGGAGTTTACTGATGCCCAATGCGCTGAGGTGATGCATCGCTTCGACGATTACAATGGTCGATTACTCCCCCGCCGTTCTGCTCTTTTGAAGATTGTCATTGGATTGATTTTGGAAGCACTTCCTGAGCTTGATGAGTCCATGCCGCTCGAGGCACTTGATGATGCTGAAGACAAGGTGCATTCTGTATATCTGATGGGCCTGATCTCAAAGAAATAGAGAGATGATCTTGTCGCTGTTTTGCATCGTGTCTTCCAACAGAAGGTGACAATATCCGCGTACCAGAGGATGGATGACATCAGCGGGGATCCCGACGCTTGCATTCGTGAGCAAATGCATATGAAGATGGTCAACGAAGCTAGAAGTACTTTACTCAAACTTGCTTCTAAGTTCATGAATCCATTTCCGGAATTCAGCGTCTTACCGTTGTAAAACCTTTTTTTTACCAATGTATAAATTTCTTCGAAGTATGAATGACAAAACTCCCCCTTCTCTTTATGCCAATGCTCATATGTGCCTCATGCGAAGTGTTTTTATTCATAAATATAAAAACTAGTGCCGGCGCTCACGTGTCATGCGCATGAGGCGCTATTACAGGATTTTAATCTTGAAAAGAATCGGTGCTGGCGCTTACGTGTCATGCACGTGAGGCGCAGCTGAGGGAATCGTTTCACCTTCTTGCTCTGATTCCCATGAGTCAACCTTTTCTTTTCTCATGCCCTTTTTGTCAGGACTTAGAAATAGCTCCACCATGCACAACATTTTCTGTGCCTAGACTTCAATGCTCCTCTTTATATTCTGAAACTATGTTTTCCTCCTTCTTCACAAGGAGAGAACCATTTTTAACAAACCAAGAGTTATGGCTTGCAATCGTCCGCATGCTCGTCGGCAACCGTGTGAGGTACATATTGAGGGAATTGTCTCTCGTTTTGCTGTGCGTTTAGTGGATCTTGTCCTTACAGATGACCAATGTGACACTGTGATGTATGAGCTTCTGGCTCGTAGAGGCTCTCCCCTTCCTATAGGCTCCATTTGTCTCCGGATGATTTTCTCGTCCGTGCTTGCTAACATCCCCCTCATCCAGCGGAGATGACTCCGGTGATGCTCGACGCGGCGGAGGACAAGATCAAGTGCTTTCATGAGGCCCATCTTATTACCCAGCCTCTGAGGGATCGTTCTGTCTAGTTGTTAAGCCAGATACGGGCTCAGCGGGCCATCATGTCTGTCTTTGCTGATGGGCTTGACGCTGACCGATGGGTAGCAATTCCTCGTGAAGATCGCCACTTCGACATGGTGGAGAAGGAAGAGAGGGTTTTAGAAAATTTTATTCTTAGTTTTGTAAACCCTTTTACTTTTAATCCCGTGTTCGGTGATCTGTTTCCTGCAGAATAAAGTACTTATTTAAATGTGCTTCTTTATTGTTGACTGTTGAATGATTTTTTAGTACATATCCATGTGGGTATCTTGCCTCTGCCCATATACTACCATGCTGCTCACGGTGGTATACCCGTGAGTGAAGTAATGCATAACATATGGCCAGTTTCGGGTCGGTATACATAATTTTTATTATAATTTTGATGTGAGAAGATATCAAGCGAACACAAGCGTCGTCATCTATCGTTAACTCAGATCTCAATCCTTAAGAAATGTAGTTCTGAACCCCGATGCGTATGAGTTGCACCTTTCTTTTTCTTGATGTCTTGACCTGGCACGAAGTAGTTTACATACTCGTTTAAGAGTTTATAGTTTATTCACTCGTTTCGGAGTTTGTAGTTTATTCACTCATTTCGGAGTTTATAGTTTATGTACTCATTTCGGAGTTTGTAGTTTATTCCCTCATTTTGGAGTCTCTAGTTTATGTACTCATTTCGGAGTTTGTAGTTTATGCACTCGTTTCAGAGTCTCTAGTTTATGAATTCGTTTCGGAGTTTGTAGTTTATTCACTTGTTTAGGAGTCTCTAGTTTATGTACTCGTTTCGGAGTTTGTATTTTATTCACTCGTTTCGGAGTTTGTAGTTTATTCACTTGTTTCGGAGTCTCTAGTTTATGTACTCATTTCGGAGTTTTTAGTTTATTCACTCGTTTCGGTGTTTGTAGTTTATTCATTCGTTTCGGAGTCTCTAGTTTATATACTCATTTCGGAGTGTTTTTAGTTTAGCTCTCTTGGGTTTACAGGAAAACTTTTCCTAACGGTATATGCAGAAAACCTCCATTCTTTACGACAGAGGTCCGTTAGGTTTGTAGTACTAGGGTTTTAGTCCGTGGTACCATCACGTTGGCTGATGTATTCCTCGATATGCGGTCTTTAATCCGTTGTTTGCGTAGCCCCGCGACTGTTGTGTCTCTGATCCCTTCGGGGGCTGGACAAGACGTCTTCAAGTAATCTCCATAGGTCATATTACCGTCAGAAGAGCAAGCATTAGGAATTTGCCATGATGCTTTTTACTTGAGGTTAGGCTCAATTTGGAGCCCCGATGAGTCATAACCACTCCGCTCTGGTGTGGGATGATCTCCGATAGTCTTTTAGGCTTTATATGAGTTGCCGTCAGGACCCAAAGCTAGGAATATATCGTCACTTCATTTTTGTTTTGACGATGTCGGGCCGTTTCTTTGCTGAAGTAGGGTGGACATCTGTAGGACTTCATTGCTGTATATATTGCAATTAAGGTCCGGAGCTAGGAATATACCATTGCTCCAATTTCATTTGATAGTTGTGTCCGCATCCTGCTGAAATGAGGGAGAACGTCGAGATAGTCTCTGGGTTGTATCTGAACCGTCAAAACTTGGAGCTAAGATTTTGCCGTGACTCTATTTTTTCTTTGACCCTTGGGTTTTTTGTTGGCATTACGTCTTTATCCTGCCGGAATGAGAAGGAGCGCTAGGATAGTCTCTAGGTTATATATGTGTTAGTAGATGTTGCACATCCTCACAACACTTGTGAGGAGGCAGAAGTGGTAAACAATAATTTTCTTGCATACAACACCTACTTTAAACCTAGTTCTTGTGCTAAACCATAACTAGAATCCCTATTTAGAGATCTTATCTACTATGATAGGGGTTATACCTTGAGAATCGGTCCTTTAGGTCTTCGTTTGGATGCGACTCCTAGGCTCCTTGGATGCTTGCAATGTCCTCGATCTCCGGTCACCTCAAGACGTAGATGATCCACCCGAGAGTTATAGAACAAGCTTCAAACTCTTGTTAACTAAGAAATCAAATGTGCTTGAAATGATCACTTAGATGATGTAGAGATCAATTAGTGGATTACTTTTAGTCCCAAGCTTTTGATTCACAACACATGTAAAGGGTAAAGCAATGAGGAGGAAGAAGGAGATAATGAGGAGAGAGAAGATGAGTGTGATTAATGAAAAATCGAGCATGGAAAAATGATATGGCTCAATGAAAAATAATTGAGGCATGCAATATTTTTCTCAAAAATAATGCACCATGCTTCAATAGTAATCCCAAATGAAAAAAAATAATATAAGCCATTCCTTCATCCATGCTTTGACTCTCTCCAAATTCCATCTCATAATTTCCATTTTCACAAAATGACAACCATTTATGAGGTGTCTCCTTTTAGAAGGTACTCTTGTACAATTACAAGAATACCCCTCACCGTATACCGTATAAGTATACTTATATCCGAATTCCGAAAAATACGAATACAAATAATCCAATAATATAATACCGGTATCCGGCTTAAACCAAAGCCTACCATTATTATCCTTTCGATCATTATTCCTGTAACCATTACAGGAATATGATCGAAACCCTGCCCTAAAAACTTATGACCTCTACATCTTTTGCCTGAACCAGGGAATCCTCTGTGTGGCACTCTAAATACTCGATAGTACGCTGGCAGTGGGTATAACCACAAGCACGTCAGCGGCACTAGCTGTGCGTAAAGGCTACCCAGGTACATGATGAAAAGGTGGCCGATGAGCGAACTCATCACAACCCTAACGAGCCTGTAAGAAACACTTATCGTACAGTCCGGTCTCTTCGTCTGGTATGTCGCATATGAAGTCTAGGGGTGGTAAATGTCAGACCCCAGTAACTTTATAAGTCATGCTAATTTATTGCCCATAACGGTTCGAGAAACTACTAATAACTCTAATCAGTAAATCTTGAGAAGCCTGGCCAGGGATTTGCTGTCATGGCTGATCAAGCATAGCGCGACATCAACTCCCTATATCGGGAGAGACAAAACCCCTCCTATCGCTCACTGCCTCCATAAGAGTCGGGACTGTATCCAAAATCCACCTGTTTGCACGACTCAGTAGTGCCGTGATAGGGAGGAAATCAAAGCATAGTGGGAATCACACAAGACACTATGACGATCTCGGGTCTACAGACTAACCTGTACAAGTGTCACCAGAGAACTGCTATCTGACAATAGGTATATATACCATTTAGGAGTTCTCGGTGAGTCTTGTTCAGTGTACCCATTCTCCAATGAGCACCTGTGTACAATCTTTGATGTCGAACACCAATGGTTGTGGAATCAACCATCGCCCTCAGGGTCAAGAAACGTACACACTAGTCTACTCTGGTAATATCGATGCCCTGTCTCGATATACCCTCGACTAGGAACTATCAAAGGATATGTTTATAGACTGCCCAAGCCCCACTAGTATGATCTACATCATAATCCTGGCAGTCAAGTATAATCCTAAGGGCTTCATCAACATGTATATAAAGATATGAAATACAACACATTACACGTTAAGATGAAGATAAACCGGATAGCATACTATCATTTCGAGCAAAAATTGTTTCTGTACATATACATGCCTAGCATCCTATACAATACAGGCCTCTAGGGCATACATATCTAACAATCTCCCACTTGCACTAAGACCTGTAGTTGGTGCAATAAATACCCACTGTCTACACTAGAACCAGTTGCCGGCGTACCGCATGCTCAATAGCTCGAACAGTTTCTTAAACCGGACTTAAGGGATGACCTTGGTGAATGGATCTGCTGTGTTGTCTTTCGTGTCTACTCTCCATACCTCGATGTCCTGGAGATCCACTATCTCCCTGATGAGGTGATACCGCCTCAAGATATGTCTGGATTTCTGATGGGACCGCAGTTCCTTTGCCAAAGACATGGCTCCATTGTTATTGCAATACAGAGGTATTGGATTAGCAATGGATGGAACCAAATGAAGTTCAAAAATGAACTTCCTCATCCAGAATGCCTCTTTTGCGGCATCAATGGCAGCAATATACTCGGCTTCCATCGTGGAGTCAGCGACGGTATCTTTCTTAGAACTCTTCCAACATACCGCCCCTCCATTTAGGATAAATACAAACCCTAAGATGGACTTACTATCATCCTTGTCGCTCTGGAAGCTGGAGTCAGTAAAGGCCTTCATTTGGAGATCTCCTTTACCATACACCAAGAACATTTCTTTAGATCTTCTCAAGTATTTCAGAATGTTCTTCATAGCAGTCCAGTGTTTCTCCACTGGATTGGATTGATACCTGCTTACTACACTCAGTGCGTAAGCTACATCTGGGCGAGTACACAATATCGCATACATTATAGATCCTACCGCCGAAGCGTAGGGTATAATGCTCATTCGAGCCCTCTCCTTATAAGTCTTTAGAGACATCTTTTTGGAGAGGGTGGTCCCATGACAAGCGGGTGCATTCTCGCTTGGAATCTTCCATACTAAACCTCTTTAGTATGGTGTCTATGTATCTCGATTGGGACAATCCCAATAATTTCTTAGATCTATCTCTATAGATCTTAATTCTCAGAATGTACGAGGCATCACCCAGGTTTTTCATGGAGAACCTTTGTGATAAGAATAGTTTGACCGATTGTAGCATAAGAACGTCATTTCCTATCAAGAGAATGTCGTTCACATACAATACGAGAAATGTAACAGTATTCTCTACAATCCATTTATAAATACATGGTTCATCTATATTTTTGATAAAACCAAACTCTTTGATTGTATCATCAAAGCAAATGTTCCAACTCTGTGATGCCTGCTTTAATCCATAGATGGATTTGAGCAACCTGCATGCCTTTCCGGTGCTCCCACTGTCAATGAAGCCTTCTGGCTGATCCATAAAAATGCATTCTTCTAAATAACCATTTAGAAATGCCGTTTTAACATCCATCTGCCAGATTTCATAGTCATAGTGAGCAGCTATAGCAAGCAGGATCCGAATGGATTTGAGCATCGTGATTGGTGAAAAGGTTTCATCATAGTCCAAGCCTGGTCTTTAACGAAATCCTTTTGCAACCAGCCTAGATTTATATGTCTCCACCTCACTATCCACACCAATCTTTCTCTTAAAGATCCACTTGCACCCTATTGGTTTTACTCCAGAAGGTGCAACCTCCAAAGTTCATACTTTGTTGGCGTGCATGGATTCCATTTCGGATCTCATGGCATCCAGCCACTTCATTGAGTCGCCACTCATGATAGCTTGCTGAAAACTAGTAGGATCATCATCATCCATGATGCAATCTTCTCTATCACCATCAATTAGAAAACCGTAGTATTTATCAGGTGGGCGAGAAGTCCTACTAGATCTACAGAGTGACTGAGGTTTGTCAGGTTCTATTGAAACCTTAGGTTCAACCAAATCATCGGTATTTGTTTGTGGTTCTGGAATTTCTTCCATTTCTACCGCATTTCCAACAATATCATTTATAAAAAAATCATTTTCCAAAAATGAGGCATACTGAGAAACAAACACCCTTTGTTCCTCCTTGTGGTAGAAAAGATATCCATACGAATGTTTTGGATATCCCACAAATTTACACAAAACCGATCGTGTCTCGAGTTTATGCGGATTCTGCTTTTTCACAAAAGCCGGACAACCCCATATCCTAACTCGTTTAAGAGATGGTCTCTTCCTATACCATATCTCATATGGAGTGGTAGACACGGTTTTGGTCGGAACCCTATTCAATAGATATATCGCAGTCTCTAATGCGTGCCCCTATAATGAAAGTGGTAACTCAGCATCACCCATCATTGATCGTACCATATATAATAGGGTACGATTCCTCCGTTCTGACACACCGTTGTGCTATGGTGTGTACGGAGGAGTGGGCTGAGAGAGAATCCTATTCTCTTTTAGGAAATCTAGAAACTCTGAGCTTAGATACTCACCTCCTCGATCCGATTGAAGTTTCTTGGTACTCAAGCTCATTTGTTTTTCCACTTTAGATTTATACTCCTTGAAATTTTCGAAGGCTTCGGACTTATGTTTCAACAAGAACACGTGTCCGAATCTCGAGAAATCATCAGTAAAAGTTATGAAGTATGAAAAACCACCTCTTGCATGTGTAGACATTGGTCCACATACATCACTATGTATGAGGCCTAAGAGTTCAGTAGCTCTCTTTCCGTGTCAAGTAAACGGAGTTTTGGTCATTTTACCTTTGATACAAGACTGGCGAGTCGCATTAGATTTATATTCAAATGGGTTTAAATATCCATCTTTATGTAGCTTGGTTAGTCTTGTTTCATTAATATGACCAAGTCTACAATGCCAAATGAAAGTTTCATTTAAATCTTCCTTTTGTTTGTGTGTTATATATTGAAAACTGTATGTTGATTTAGGACGTATATCCCGTTATTTAATGTTCCAGACCCAATCAACTCTTGATTAAGGTTAATGTTCATAACATTAGATTGTAACACAAAATTATATCCTTCATTGTCTAACAATGATATTGATATAATATTACATAATATTGAAGGTACAAAATAACATGGGTTCAAAACCAATATACAACCCGATGACAAACCAAGGCGATATTCTCCCACTGCTACAACATGTACAGAGGAACCATTCCTAACTCAGAGAGTGTGATCACCTTTCTTCAAAAATCTGCTATTTCTCAGCCCCTGCACACAATTGCAGATGTGATATCCTGACCCGGTATCTAATACCCAGGAAGCAGAGTTAATTGAAAAACAGTTTTCTGTTACAAACACACTTGAAGTAGAAGCATCATCATGCTTCTTCTTATTGAGGCCGTCCAGGTATCCAACGCAATTTCTCTTCCTGTGCCCAGTCTGGTGGCAGTGGAAGCATTCCCCTCTTCCTGACGCAGCGGCCCCTATCTTGTCCTTTCCCGGTGACTTTTTCACTCCTCCTCTCGACTTGATGGGATTCTTCTTCTTCTATCCCTTGGCCTTAGCTTTCGGGATGGAAGAGAAAGATGGCCCAGCAATTAGAGTGGGCGTTTTCTCTACCTTTAGCGTGCTCTCTGCACTCCTCAATATATTGAAGAGTTCAGTAAGTGACTTCTCCATGTTGTGCATGTTGAAGTTTACAATGAACTGAGCAAAGGCAGGGGGAAGGGACTGTAGAACAATATTAACATACTGTTCGTTCTCCATGGTCCAACTCAGGTCCTCTAGTTCTTCGATAAGTCCTATCATCTTCAATACATGGTCACCTACAGACGTGCCAGTAGCCATCCGCATCTGAAACAACTTTCGAGATGTCTCGTATCGGAGAGTGCGAGATTGCTCTCTATACAACTCCTTTGTATGGAGAAAGATGGATTATACATCTATCTTCTCATGCTGCTTCTGATGTTCATTGTTCATAGAAGCAAGCGCGAGGCATTTGGCTATTGTACACTCTATATCCCATGTCTTGCGGATTTCTTTATTCGCAACTGAAGAATCAGGGCCTGGGCTAGGAGGGGCTGGAGTAGTCAGGACGTATCTGACCTTATTATAGGTCAGGGAAATATTTACGTTCCTTAGCCAGTCTTTGTAATTCGGTCCCGTGAGTTTATTCTTGTCTAATAAAAGCTTAAGTCCCGTCATAGGTATCTGCCATTAGGAGAGAGAAAAAAAGACACTCAGCGATTGCTCTTGCATGATTAGATTGGTTATTAATCTTATCTAATCGATGTCTCCCCCTTCTTTTATCAAATTTTCCTTCAAACCTTAAAAAGAAAATTAGCCAGGATTAATTGCAATCTTCAAGTTCACTAACCGGTCGGCCAGGCCAGTGTCGGTACTCTGAGGGAGGTTCCCCGGGCTTTCGTACAAACCTAATTAAAATAAAACTCGTTTTACTAGAGGCATAACCCCGTTGATACTTTTCTAGACACCTACTGGATTGGCTAATTGTAAAGTGCAAAACTCTCCCGGGAGTAACTTTTACTTACAGTGGGATCGGGATCCAACTATCAAATAGAAGGTATGCAATCTCATTGCAAATTTCAACTCTTGAAATTCCCGATATGGTTTTTACCCATAGTGTCTTATGACCTTAACTATTGTCAACAAATCATAAGCATCAGTTAAGTTCTACCCGCCATTTCGTGATTGATTAAGACCCACCCGCATGACCCTTAACTATGGTTAATAAGGTCATGCGTATGTACTAATCGATCGCATCATATGCTTTGTAGGAAGACATCACTTTGCTACTGTACACCACGCCTTAACTATATTCAACAAACGTGGCTCGAATATTAAGTACTCTGCTTCCTAAAATGGCGGAGGGCAACGGATGGTTTTTATGAAAACCCTTAATGTTTTGAACTTGATACCGTTGTAGAATCTAGTCAAAAGAGTGGTTTAAGCTCCAGTTTTTAAAAGTCGAACGATTTTGTAGTATCTTTCTAATTTTACTAAAGAGGTCACTCCCGGTGAAGAGATCTCGGCTCTTTCCTTATCGAATAAGGTGCTGGATATTCATGAATACCACGATGCAAAGAAAAAATTAGATCAACTATAAAAACAATCGAGTGCTTTGTAACATTTTCTAGTTTTGCTAAAGGGGTAACTCCCGGTGAAGTGATCTCGGCCCTTTCCTCATCGAATGAGGTGCTGGATATTCATCAAGGAATACCACTATACAAAGCAAAAAATAGAGTTACCCATTTTAAAAAAGTTTGATTCTACAACATCTTTAGGTTTCTTTTTCTTAACATTAATCACATTAATGTTGTTCCATCATTTACCTTTCCTAAACATCACAGAAAAGAAACAAAAATAGAACGTAGGCATTTGCCATCCGCATTCGCCACGGGGCCCCGTCATGCACCGTTAGGTTACTTAACTAACGGCAGAGCGGGGGCTGGACTAGCGCGGGTGCAAAACATAATCAACGTTTATTGTATATCTTATATATAAATAGCCATTCATCGCACGCATTTATAAGCATTCTAGATCACAGAAGAATACATTGGATATACTACGTATTTCATTTAAGCCCTTAACAAAAAAGGGGTTCCACGGTCGTGATGAATAGCCAAACCCCCACCCTAGAGCTCTACAGGTGCGGCAAACTACCCGCCAAATTCCCGAAGTGAAGCAACCTTCCTCAACAAAGTGAGTAGGCAACTCGGCACTTCGAGAACCCGATAGTTTGTGTACCCCACCTTGGGTCTATCCTAGGAGAAAAAAAAGTAAAAAGAAATTATACAACGGTGGCTACAAGCTCAACCCGGATGTGCCCCGCAAATTAATATTACATCGCTTTTTACAAATTACATGGATGAAAGAAAAGAAAAACACTCTTCTCACACCCCCCGCCTATTCATCCACGGTGATCCAACATATTCATATACACATACCATCACATGATATACATATGTGCAACCCCCACTAATCGTCGTATAGCAATTAGTGGACGTTTCAAACACATAACAAACTGAAAAGCAGATAAACGACATTAAAAGTTCGATTTCAAAACACTCCGATTTTCCCTAGCACTTAGGTTACATCACATGTAATCTAGAAATAATCCAACAATACCACAAAGCCAAAAACCAAGAGCACAGATAACCCTAAAAACCCAAGCCAAAACCACATAGGAAATCCAGCGACGCCGGGAATTTTTAGGATCTCGCCGGGAAAAAACCAGTGGTTTGGGCTCATTTTTCTAGGGTTGTCAAGTTATCTCATAACAAGTATTCTGCACATGCTTAAAAAAATTTTAGAACACCTTTTAAAAATTTTCAGAGAGCGGTTTTAGGGTTTGTTGTTTTGGAGTTGTTTCGTGTTCGAAGATTTAAACATCGTCTAAACAACTAGTTATGGTTTAGTTAAGCTCTGATACCATGTTAGTAGATGTTGCACACCCTCACAACACTTGTGAGGAGGCGGAAGTGGCAAATAATAATTTTCTTGTATGCAACACCTACTTTAAAACTAGATCTTGTGCTAAACCATAACTACAATCCCTATCTAGAGATCTTATCTACTATGATATGGGGTTATATCTTGCAATGTCCTCGATCTCCGGTCACCTCAAGACGTAGATGATCCACCCGAGAGTTATAGAACAAGCTTCAAACTCTTCTAAAGAGTTAACTAAGAAATCAAGTGTGCTAGAAATGATCACTTAGATGATGTAGAGATCAAGTAGTGGATTACTTTTAGTCCTAAGCTTTTAATTCACAACACATGTGAAGGGTAAAGCAAGGAGGAGGAAGAAGGAGATAATGAGGAGAGAGAAGATGAGAGTGATTAATGAAAAATCAATCATGGAAAAATGATATGGCTCAATGAAAAATAATTGAGGCATGCAATATTTTTCTCAAAAATAATGCACCATGCTTCAATAGTAATCCCAAACGAATAAAAAATAATATAACCTATTCCTTCATCCATGCTTTGACTCTCTCCAAATTCCACTTCATAATTTCCATTTTCACAAAATGAAAACCATTTATGAGGTGTCACCTTATAGAACGTATTCTTGTACAATTACAAGAATACCCCTCACCGTATACCGTATAAGTATACCTGTATCCGAATTTCGAAAAATACAAATACAAATAATCCAATAATATAATACATGTATCCGGCTTAAACCAAAGCCTACCAGTATTATCCTTCCGATCATTATTCCTGTAACCATTACAGGAGCATGATCGAAACCCTGCCGTAACAAATTACGGCCTCTACATCTTTTTCCTGAACCAGGGAATTCCCTGTGTGGGACTCTAAAGGCTCGACATTACGCTGGTAGTGGGTTTAACCACAAGCACGTCAGCTGCACTAGCTGTGCGTAACGGCTCACCAGGTACATGATGAAAAGGTGGCCGACGAGCAAACTCATCACAACCCTAACAAGCCTGTGCAACACTTACCGTACAGTCCGGTATCTTTATCTGATACGTCGCATATGAAGTTTAGGGTGGTAAATGTTAGACCCCAGTAACTTTATAAGTCATGCTGATTTATGGCCCATAACGGTTAGAGAAACTACTGATAACTCATATCAGTAATTGTTGAGAACCCTAGCCAGGGATTTACTGTCATGGCCGATCAAGCATAGCGCGACATTAACTCCCTATACCGGGAGAGACGAAACCCCTCCTATCGCTCACTGCCTCTATGTGATTCGGGACTGTACCCAAAATCCACCTGTTTGCACGACTCAGTAGAGCCGTGGTAGGGAGGAAATCAAAGAACAGTGGGAATCACACAAGACACTATGATGATCTCGGGTCTACAGACTAACCTGTACAAGTGTCACCAGAGAATTGCCATATGACAATAGGTATATATACCATCTAAGAGTTCTCGGCGAGACCTGTTCGGTGTACCCATTCTCCAATGAGCACCTGTGTACAATCTTTGATGTCGAACACCAATGGTTGTGGGATCAACCATCGCCCTACGGTCAAGAAACGTACACACCAGTCTATTCTGGTAATATCGATACCCTGTTTTGATATACCATCGATTAGGAACTATTAAAGGATATGCTTATAGACTGCCCAGGCCCCACAAGTACGATCTACGTCATAATCCTGGCAGTCAAGCATAATCCTAAGGGCTTCATCAACATGTATATAAGGATATGAAATACAACACATCTCACGTTAAGATGAAAATAAACCAGATAGCATACTATCATTTCGAGCAAAGATTGTTTCTGTACATATACATGCCTTGTATCTTATACAATACAGGCCTCTAGAGCATACATATCTAACAATATGTACCATCAAGACTTGGAGCTAGGATTTTGCCATCGATCCATTTTTATTTCGACCCTTGGATCTTTTGTTGATGTTGCGTCTGCATCGAGAAGGAACGTCGAGCTGGATCCGGGATTTCGACATTACTCCCTTTTGATTTGGCTTCTTGGAACTTTATTGACGCCACGTCTGCACTCTGTTGGAATAAGAAGAACGTCGAATTGATCTCTAGGCTGTAGATGTTGCCATTAAGATCTGAAGTTAGGATTTTTCCGTCACTTCATTTTTATTTGACCCTTAGGTTTTTGTTGATGTTGCATCTGCACCGAGAAGGAACGTCGAGCTGGAGCTGGGATTTTGCCATTACTCCTTTTTTATTAGGCTCCTTGGAGCTTTGTTGACGTCACGTCTGCACCTTGTGGGAATGAGATTAACGTCGAGTTGGTCTCTAGGTTGTATATGAACCGTCGTGATCTGGCTCTTCCTTTAATGGAGCCTAGTGGGAAAATATGGTTTCTTTTCTTTCATTTGTGCCCATGGATCGTATACAAGAGTCAATATGGATATACTTGCAGGGCGGAGGAAATTTCATTTTATATATATATTTTATTTCCGCTATGCTCTATCTTTTCAGCTTTCCATTTCACGAAAGTCGCGATTGCCCAATCATTTTGGCTATTTATCGCAGTGCCCAATCTTTTCGGCTATTTTTATTTACTCGCTGCTTTTTATTGCGAGTTGTCCAAACATTTTGCTTTTTTTTATATGCATTTTTTTCTGCTACTCACTGCTGTTTTTTTTATTGCGAGTTTGGAATATGATACTAACCTTGGCATCGGCATCGCTACGACTGGAATATTGCCAGGAGCGAATCATCATTTGCCGTGAAAGGACTTGGAGTTTGATATCTGTTTAGGCATCAGCATCGCTGCAACTGGGATATTGCCAAGAGAGAATCATCATTTGCCTTGAGAGGACTTGAAGTTTGATACCTTTTTAGGCATGAGTATCGCTACGACTGGAATATTGCCAGGATCGAATCATCATTTGCCTCGAGAGGACTTGAAGTCTGATATCTTTTTAGGCATCAGCATCGCTACGACTGGAATGTTGCCAGGAGCGAATCATTATTTGCCTTTGTCGATTTGAACAAAGATAGCTTAGCAAACAGGGTTAGGATCCTGTCGACTAAGGCTTTTTGACTTTATGAGCCGTAAGGGTCTCATAAGTGTATTTCTCCCTATGAGTCGAGAGGATCTCATAGGTGTATGTTCTCCTTAGAAGTTGTGAGGACTCCTAAGTGGTTATTTTCCCTTGCAAGTCATAAGGATCTTACAAGAGTGTTTTCTCCTTATAAGTTGAGATGACTTCTAAGTGTTGTTCAACATACGGGGACATTTCTCGTCGTTGGTGGAACTAGGTAGGGGATATATTTATGTATGCCCGTGGATTGTATACAAGGGTCAATATAGGACTGCCTGTAGGGCAACTTGGGAGATATGACAGCTTAAGAACGGGTTTAGATCCCTGTAGGTTAATGCTTTTGAATCTTATGAGCCGTGAAGGTCTCATAAGGGGAAAATTCTCCTTACGAGTCATGAGGATCTCGCACGTGTAATTTCTCCTTAGGAATCGTAGGGATTCCTAAGTGTTTTGCCCCTTTGTGAGTCGTAAGGATCTCACGCAGGTATTTTCTACTCACAAGGTTTAGAGGACCTTGCAAGTGCAGACAAATTTTTTATTTTACGAGTTTGCGCCCTATTCGGGTTTTCACAAACTCGCCGGCAGTCCTGCTGTTTTTACTCACAGTATCCTTTTGGGTTTTCATCCGTGCCCATTTTTCTTGTGGACATACTGTTTTTTTACGAGCAATGGAACTCTCGAATGTAGCTTCATCTTAGGTGACCCATCTATTTACTAGTGGGATTTGGGGGTGGCTTCATCGCTAGAGTGGCTGCGTAGCCAGTGGGACTTGAGTTATAACCTCTGTCGTTAGGACTTTGATTGCAATATAGATCTCAAGGGAGTGGATCACTGTATTTGGGGCAAAGCGCTAGTTTAGGGACGTTCCATTCCATTATCGCCATGTTTGAGGCGATATTTTAGCTTAGGGACTTTTCGGTCCGATGTCGCCATATTTGAGGCAAGGTTCTAGTTTAAGGATATCTCGGTCCGTTGTTAGTTTAGGGACTTCTCAGTCCGACGTCGCCATATTTGAGGCGAGGTTCTAGTTTAAAGACATCTCGGTCCGTTGTTAGTTTAGGGACTTCTCGGTCCGACGTCGCCATATTTCAGGCGAGGTTCTAGTTTAGGGACATCTCGGTCCGTTGTTAGTTTAGGAACTTCTTGGTCCGATGTCGCCATATTTGAGGTGAGCTTCTAGTTTAAGAACATCTCGGTCCGTTGTTAGTTTAGGGACTTCTCGGTCCGTTGTCTCCATATTTGAGGCGAGGTTTTAGTTTAAGGACATCTCAGTCCTTTGTTAGTTTAGGGAATTCTCGGTTCGTTGTCGCCATATTTGAGGCGGGGTTCTTGTTAGTTATATGTATGCCCTAGAGGCCATTACTATACATAGGATGTATATTGTAGTGGGTGCTTGGACATATATAGGGAGGAATTTCTTGCTCGACATCATAGTATGCTATCTGGTTGATCTTTACCTTAACGTGTACAATGATCGTCTCTCTGTTACATGTTGGTAAAGCCCTTAGGATGAGTACTTGACTACCTGGACTATGATGCGGATCATACTAGTGGGGACATGGTAGTCCATAAGTACATCCTTCAAAGTCCCTAGTCGTGGGTATATCGAGACGGGGCATCGATATACCAGAGTAGACTAGCGTATACCTTCTCGACCCATAAAGATGGGCGATGGATGATCCCATATCCATTGGTGTTTGACATCAGAGATGATATACGGGTGCTCAGTGGAGACTGGGTACACTGGACGGACTCACCGAGAACTCCCAGATGGTATTATACCTTACGTTAGATGGCAGTTCTCTGGTGACACTGGTACAGAGTAGTCTGTTGACCCGAGATCGTCATAGAGTCTTGTGTGGTTCCCACCGTGCTTTGATTTCCACCTTACCACGTCCAAGAGGGCGTGCAAAACGGTGGTTTTTGGGTACAGTCCCGAATCACATGGAGGCAATGAGCGATAGGAAGGGATTCGTCTCTCCCGGTATAGGGAGTTGATGTTGCGCTGTGTTCGATTGGCTATAACCGGAAATCCCTGGCCAGGGTTGCTGAGATTTACTGGTAAGTGTTACCAGTAGTTTCTCGAACTGTTATAGACCTGATATCGACACGACTTATCGAGCTGTTGGGGTCTGACGTTTACCACCCCTAGGCGAGATATGCGACATATCAGACGACGAGACCGGACTGTACGGTAAGTGTTACTGGTTGGATTCACAGGAGTGTGAGCGGGCTTGCTCGTCGATCTTCTGATCACTCAATACCCGGGTGGCTGTTACGTTTAGCAGTCCGCTTGCGGCTTGTGGGTGTTTGATATGATCATCACCTGCTGCCGGCGTATTGACGAGTCTTTAGAGTCTTACACAGAGGTTTCCTGGCTCAAGCAAAACGAAATAGGAGCGCATATGAGATATGTGCGGGACCGAGAATAATGCGTGTATGTGATACCGTATTCTATTCTCGCGATGAATATATCGATTGGTTGTATGCGATATAACCTAGATATCGAATCAAGGATTGATTCAATAAGCCGATACATAGAATACTAGTCGGTTATATGTGATATGACCGGATCGTTAAATCAAGTGTTGATTTAATGATTTAATATATAATTATATATTTGATATATTACTTTGCATTAACTAGTATTGGTTCACTTTAAATGGATTTTCTCACTTGATGTGCATATTGTATATATGATATACTTTAGTGCACTAGTTTGTATCATGTTTGATGATACATGCAAACTTGGGTTTGTGTAAGACTTTAAACCATGTTTAAGTGAATGGTTAGGGTTTTGTTATCTTTTCTTAACCATTTATTTAGTTTATTTCCTTTTTAGGCAAGTAAAGAAATGGTTGATTTTTGAAGCTTCATGAAGCTTTGAAAAAGTCTTCCATTTTTGTTTTCATGCCTAACCTAACCATTCACCTAACCTTAGTTTAGTCTCTACACTTGACCATGGTTTGAATATGATAAGTATTCATTTTCTTTTCTATTTTTAACTAACTTATCATCTTCATCTTCTTCTTCTTCTTCATCTTGACAATGAAGAAAAGCTTGCTATCAACAATGGCAACTTGAGAAAATGAGTGAGAAATCCAATTCTAAAGTGAACCCACTTCCTATTTCTTCATCCTCTACCACTTACCAAGTAGTATAGGGTGTTTTCTTCACAAGTTTCATGACTTGGTGAAGTGGGAGCTTGATCTTGTGATGCTTCGACGTAGATCGTCTTCGGCATCGTAGTCGATGACCTAGCCCGCCTATTTCTCCGATGAAGCCGACACTAGAGTCCAAGATCCGATTTGTACAGCGGAGGGACGTCTACACGGAGCTATGGAGGTCGAGGACCGGATCTACAAAGGTTGTATTTCCGTTCTTTTAGTTAAGTTGCTAACTAGTTGCATCTTTCGCCTAAAATTCTAGTTAACGATCCGTATTAGGGTTTCTCGGCACTTGTAAAATTTGAAATTGGCATGGTTGATGCCTTGTGAGACCTCATTAGTGTGCGTAGGAACCCTACAGTGGTATCAGAGCCTAGCTAGAGCCTTAGGCGAAGCGTAGACGGAGTTTGAAGTCCGATCGAACCAAAACCCTAACCCGAAAACGGCTCTCTGTACATTTTTCCAAAACTGGGTTTTTTCCACATTAAAAATGCTTAAAAAATTCAGCAGGGAATTCTAAGAATTACGGTGCAAAAATTACCTAACGATGTGTCTAAAGCACGGCGGAACCGTGGCAAAAGCATGCCTTCTGCGGCGGTTCCGCGGCCAATTGATGACATCAGCCAACCATTTTTGCACAGTAATTCCTCTTTTATGGTGCTGGATTTTCTGGGAATTTTTAATATTTATTCAAGAGTTGAATATTATGGGTTGTTTTGGGGATTCAATTATTTGATCGGATTATCAAACTTTGTCTAGGTGTTTTCCGGATATTTTAGAATATGTTAAAAAGTTCGACCGGATATAAATACCCACTTTTTCCCCTGCCGGAAAATTTCCAAGTGTTGGATTTTTCCGTGGTTTAAAGACGTTCTAAGTAGTGCAAGTAACGCGATGGACTCTCTAGAAGACAACAAACCTTAACTCGATTATGTGACCATCTTGAACTGCCTTTTGAACCTTAGGGTTTGGGGCAGTACGGCGTGCCACATGTGAGGCGTTGGCTTGACCCTTCTACGGCTGGACCGTTGGTACTGAGGCACGAACTGAATGTTTTAGACTTATTTCGTGTGTTGAGCTGTTTCGGGAAAACTTGGGTGTTCGATTGTTCGATCGGAAAGTTTAACATTTTCTATCTTATTCGGAATGTGATACAATAATTGGAATTCACAATAAGTTATGAGATAACTGAATGAATGTTATAAACATAGCAGTTTATTCTCACTTGATCGGTTGCCACGGAATTTTGATGTGATCAAAAGTCCGTCGCAATCACGTAGCGTACGCGGATACTCGCCGGGTAAACTTGATAGACAGCCTCACTCCATAGCCCCGACCAAGTGACTGTAGGAGAACCCCGTCGCCGAAAGCATCCGTTTGGGTGCTCGCGGCAGCGGTGTTCCGCCTTGGTGCACTTCGTCGACGGTATCGGGGGTGCGGCCGCCTACTAAAGTTTGCGACGAGCATTCGATCAGGATGTCGGGAATCTTGTTGAATTGCCCGACTTGATATTGAAAAGTGTTTTCGATTTTGAGACTAAAATACGGGGTTTATAATTGTTAGGCATGCGATGTCTAAGGAATTCATTTGGCTAGGCATGCGATGTCTAAAGAGGTTGCGGATTCCAACTGTTGTAGTTTTTCACTTTCTTTTCTGTGACCGTAAGTGTAATATGTGATATCGCCGGTTTCGTTGCTATATGTCTACGACAATTGGGATACTCATATTTACTTACGTTGATGACATGTGATGTTATGTGTTGCTGGATATGTTATATTGGATCATCGTGTTTGAATAGCCGGGGGTTTTTATGTGAGATGAGTGTTTTTCATTTTCATTCATGTAAAAACTTGTATGTAATATTCTTTTATTGGGACACTTCCAGGTTGCGGAAGATGTCACATTTTGTATATTATTTACTTTTCCGCACTAGGATAGACCCAAGGAGGGGAGCATAAGTAACCGGGTTCTGGAGTCCAGTGGGAGACCAACTCGAGGAGTCGAGTCCGGGTCTCCTAACTCCAGAATTGGAAGGGTTGCTTGCCGCTCTCGTAGGGGTCTAGGGGTGTGGGTTTGGCTATTCATCGCGACCGTGGAATCCGTGTTTTATACTGGCTCATATTGAAAACACGGACGTCCTAGTATTTCCAATATTTCATATGTTTCTTCTGCTGCGATATCTGTGATGTGATCATGTGATATGTTCTGTGATGGATACTGTATATAGTATATATGATATATTATATAGGCGTTACTTATGTTTTACACCCGCACTAGCCCTGCCCCGCTCTGCCGTTAGTTACCTAACCTAACGGTGCATGAGGGGACATCGAGGCGAATGCGGATGGCATAAGTGTACGTCGTATTTATCTGTGATGCTTAGGTACTTAAATGATGGGACTTCATTAATGTGATTAATGAAATAAAAGAAACCTAAGATGTTGTAGAATTGAATTTCAAAAATAAAACAGGTAGCTACAGTTCTTGCTTTGCACAGCGGTATATGTGATATATCCTGCACCTTATTCGATGAGGAAAGGACCGAGATCCCTTCACCGGGAGTAACTCCTTTAGCAATAACTGGCAGATGCTACACACTCGGTTTGTCTTCTGATTGCTTTTAAGAGTTTTGCTTTGCACAGTGATATATATGATATATCCCGCACCTTATTCGATGAGGAAAGGACCGACGATCCCTTCACCGGGAGTGACTCCTTTAGCAAAACTAGAAAAGCCTCAGAAGCACTCCATTTTTAAAATCATTTGATTCTACAACGATATCAAGTTCATTACGCAATAGGTTTTCAGAAAAACCTGTCGTAGCCCTCCGTCATTTCAGATAAGTACTAGTTAGTATTCGTGCTGCGGTAGTTTGGCCTCCGTCAAGGCGTAGTGTACGGTAGCTAACTAGTGCTTATCTGCTAGCATATGATGCGATTGGATTAGGGTATTCGTACGGCGTTGTTTGGCCTCCGTCAAGGGTCGTGCGGGTGGGTTTAATTCAATCAGGAAATGACGGGTTGAACTTGACTAGCGCACTATGGGTAGTTTGGCCTCCGTCAAGGTCATAGGACGCTAGGGGCAAAATTATCGGGAATTTCAAGTGTTGAAATTTGCAATGAGATTGCATACCTTCTATGAGATAGTTGGATCCCGATACCCGCTGCGAGTAAGAGTTACTCCTGGGAGAGTTTTATACATTACAATTAGCCGATCAAGTAGGTGTCTAGAAAGGTGTCAACGGGGTTACGCCTCTAGGAAAATGATGTTTACATTAATTAGGTTCGTGCAAAAGCACGGGGGACCTCCCTCAAAATACCGACACTGGCCTGGCTAAAAGATTGGCGAACTTGTAGCGTGTAATTAATCCCGGCTAGTCTTTCCTTTTAAGGTTTGAAGGAAGATTTGATAAAAAACAGTGGGAGCCATCCTGATTAGATAAATTAATAACCAATCTATTCTTGAAAGAGCGCACGCTGAGTGTTTTCTTCTCTCTCTCTCCAGGTAGCGACCATATCACGCCTTAATCAAGATAATAATACGGAATATTGACCGAACCCGTTTGTTATACTGAGCTGGGGAACGTTGGTCCCGCTCCAACTTATAATTGTTATAAGACAGAGCAGGAAATTGGGGATTACCAGAATTCCCGTGCCGCCCAAACGAAGAGAGTGCATGCTGATGCATCATCTTCGGGTGTGTTCATTACAAAGAACTGTTTCTCAGTATCCTCCGCATCCTGGGTATATGATACCGGATCAGGATCCCAGATATGTAATATGTTACATAGGGCTGCAAAAAGGTAGAAAAACTGAGAACGGGTGATAAGTTTCATGAGACAGAGAACGGGGCAAGTGTTGCAGCCAAGTCTGTTGGTCACTGTCACCCTGTATGACCAGTACATTGATTCTGAATGAATGATATTAGATACCGAACCTGATATACAAAATCATATCAGTCTCTTTACTAGTAAAGAAAGGATATAATTTTGTATTGATGGATTATGTTTTGAACATTTCCTATATCAAAAGTTGATCGGTTCAGGCACGTTATCTAAAAGCATTGATGTTCTAAATCAAACTACAGTTCTTAAGTATACGGAACACACACAAGAGGAAAAGTTCAGAAATGAACGAATATTTCTTGAGGTATTGTAGACTAGGTCATATCAATGCGACCCGACTAGCTGAAGTTACATATAGATGCATATTTAAATCAGTTTGAATTTACATCTTATGAAACTTGCCAGTCATGTCACAGAGATAAGATGACCACAGCTCTGTTTATTGGTAACAGAGAAAGAGTTGGTAAACTCTTGGGATGATACATGTTGATGTATGTAAGGTCCCCTGTCTACACATGCCAGGACCGGTTCTTAGTACTTCATTGCATTCTCTAATGATCTCTTTAGATTCAGACATGTGTTCCTGTTGAAACAAAAGTCCGAACCTTTTGAGATATTCATAGAATATAAGTTAGAAGTAGAGAACCAATACGAGTATAAGTATTATGTCCTTTGATGAGATCAAGGAGGAGAATACGTGAGCACGGAATTCCTGGACTATTCTAAAGGAGAATGAGATTCTCTCTCAGCATTACTCCTCCGTATACACCATAGCACGATGGTATATCGGGGCGGAGCAATCATACCCTATGTGATAAGGTATGCTCTATGATGAGTAATACTGAGTTACCTGTTTCCTTTTTGGGAGTTATGCGCTTGAGAAGCTGCATACCTATTGAATAGGGTTCGAATCAAATCAGTTGCCTACCACTTCATATGTGATATGGAAAGGGAAGAGCCCATATCTTAAGTTAGTTAAGATTTGGGGTTGTCCGTGCTATGTCTAAAAGCAAAATCCGGACAAGCTCGAGGCAAGGTCTGTAATGCAGAATTGGAAATGTTCCAGCTATACAAAATACAGCAGATGATTTGATAAAACCAAAGTATTCAATAGTTACCAATGAACCTCAGCCTCTCCGCCGATCTAGTAGGGTTCCCACCCACCTGAGAGATACTTCGGTTTCTCTATGACAGTGGGAGCGAGGATTGCATAATGAGATGATAACCCAACTAGTTTCGAGCTGGCCATCAGGAGTGAGACTCTATAAGAATGGCTGGATGCTTAGCGATCTGAGATGGAATCCATGTACACCAACAAAGTATGGACTTTGGTTGCTATATCTGAAGGGTTAAATCCCCATCAGGAGCAAGTATATCTTGAGAAGATTACTTGGTATAGATGGAAAAGTTGAGACTTTCAAAGCTAGACTTGTTAAAACTTTTCGTCATCGACCAGGCGTGGATAATGATGAAACCTTTTCAAGTGGCTATGCTTAAGTCCATCCAGATCCTACTTACCACGGCTACATACCATGACTACGATATCTGGCGGTTGGGTGCCATGACTGTTTTTCTAGATGGTGTTTTAGAAGAGTACGTCTATAAGTACACAGCCAGAGGGCTTCGTAGACAGTAGGAGCAGCGGAAACGTGTGCAAGATGCTTTATAGGATAAAGCAGGCATCGCGGAGTTGGAACATCTGTTTTGATGTAATAGTCAAACAGTTTGACATCATCAAAATGGTAGATGAACCTTGTATATACAAAAAGGTAGTAGGGAGTATGGTGATGATCCTCGTAGAGTACGTGGATGACATACTCTTGATTAGGGAAGGAGTTTCCTATGCTACGCTCGGTCAATCTCCGGTTATCACAATAATTCTCCATATAGGATCAAGGTGATACCTCCTAAATCCTGGGTTTTGGATCTATGAGATAGATCTAATTGGATGTTAGGATTCTCACTAGTTGTAGTGAGATGGTATCAACCGATCCTGGGGAGAATCACTGGAAGGGTTCCAGGGTGATAAGGACGACTGAAAGTCAGTCAGAGGCATTGTCTTTACCCTCAGTAAAGGGACGGTATGTTGAAAGAGTTCCAAGCTAGATACCGTGGCATGCTAGACGATAAAGGCTCGATACATCGCTACTTAAGATGCTACCAAAGAGGCAGTCTGGATGTATATTTGTTCATGAGATGAACTTAGTTCCTCCCATTGTGTGACAATGGTGTTGTGGCTTATGCCAAGGAACGTCCGTCCCATCAGTGATCCAGACATATTCTAAGGCAGTATCACCTGATCATGGAGATGCTTGATCTCCAAGGGATCGAGGTTAGGAGAGTAGACGCAGAGGACAACACAGCGGATCCACTCACAAAGGCCTTTTCCCAAAGAGAGACTTTTATGGGATGGTTGTGTATGAGATACTTCAACCACTGCTATCAAATGGCCCTAGTGCAAGTGGGAGATTGTTAGTTATATGTATGCCCTAGAGGCCATTACTATACATAGGATGTATATTGTAGTGGGTGCTTGGACATATATAGGGAGGACTTTCTTGCTCGACATGATAGTATGCTATCTGGTTGATCTTTACCTTAACGTGTACACTGATCGTCTCTCTGTTACATGTTGGTAAAGCCCTTAGGATGAGTACTTGACTACCTGGACTATGATGCGGATCATACTAGTGGGGACATGGTAGTCCATAAGTACATCCTTCAAAGTCCCTCGTCGTGGGTATATCGAGACGGGGCATCGATATACCAGAGTAGACTAGCGTATACCTTCTCGACCCATACAGATGGGCGATAGATGATCCCATATCCATTGGTGTTTGACATCAGAGATGATATACGGGTGCTCAGTGGAGACTGGGTACACTGGACGGACTCACCGAGAACTCCCAGATGGTATTATACCTTACGTTAGATGGCAGTTCTCTGGTGACACTGGTACAGAGTAGTCTGTTGACCCGAGATCGTCATAGAGTCTTGTGTGGTTCTCACCGTGCTTTGATTTCCACCTTACCACGTCCAAGAGGGCGTGCAAAACGGTGGTTTTTGGGTACAGTCCCGAATCACATGGAGGCAATGAGCGATAGGAAGGGATTCGTCTCTCCCGGTATAGGGAGTTGATGTTGCGCTGTGTTCGATTGGCTATAACCGGAAATCCCTGGCCAGGGTTGCTGAGATTTACTGGTAAGTGTTACCAGTAGTTTCTCGAACTGTTATAGACCTCATATCGACACGACTTATCGAGCTGTTGGGGTCTGACGTTTACCACCCCTAGGCGAGATATGCGACATATCAGACGACGAGACCGGACTGTACGGTAAGTGTTACTGGTTGGATTCACAGGAGTGTGAGCGGGCTTGCTCGTCGATCTTCTGATCGCTCAATACCCGGGTGGCCGTTACGTTTAGCAGACCGCTTGCGGCTTGTGGGTGTTTGATATGATCATCACCTGCTGCCGGCGTATTGACGAGTCTTTAGAGTCCTACACAGAGGTTTCCTGGCTCAAGCAAAACGAAATAGGAGCGCATATGAGATATGTGCGGGACCGAGAATAATGCGTGTATGTGATACCGTATTCTATTCTCGCGATGAATATATCGATTGGTTGTATGCGATATAACCTAGATATCGAATCAAGGATTGATTCGATAAGCCGATACATATAATACTAGTCGGTTATATGTGATATGACCGGATCGTTAAATCAAGTGTTGATTTAATGATTTAATGTATAATTATATATTTGATATATTACTTTGCATTAACTAGTATTGGTTCACTTTAAATGGATTTTCTCACTTGATGTGCATATTGTATATATGATATACTTTAGTGCACTAGTTTGTATCATGTTTGATGATACATGCAAACTTGGGTTTGTGTAAGACTTTAAACCATGTTTAAGTGAATGGTTAGGGTTTTGTTATCTTTTCTTAACCATTTATTTAGTTTATTTCCTTTTTAGGCAAGTAAAGAAATGGTTGGTTTTTGAAGCTTCCTGAAGCTTTGAAAAAGTCTTCCATTTTTGTTTTCATGCTTAACCTAACCATTCACCTAACCTTAGTTTAGTCTCTACACTTGACCATGGTTTGAATATGATAAGTATTCATTTTCTTTTCTATTTTTAACTAACTTATCATCTTCATCTTCTTCTTCTTCTTCATCTTGACAATGAAGAAAAGCTTCCTAAAGTAACAATGGCAACTTGAGAAAATGAGTGAGAAATCCAATTCTAAAGTGAACCCACTTCCTATTTCTTCATCCTCTACCACTTGCCAAGTAGTATAGGGTGTTTTCTTCACAAGTTTCATAACTTGGTGAAGTGGGAGCTTGATCTTGTGATGCTTCGACATAGATCATCTTCGGCATCGTAGTCGATGACCTAGCCTGCCTATTTCTCCGATGAAGCCGACACTAGAGTCCAAGATCCGATTTGTACAGTGGAGGGACGTCTACACGGAGCTATGGAGGTGGAGGACCGGATCTACAAAGGTTGTATTTCCGTTCTTTTAGTTAAGTTGCTAACTAGTTGCATCTTTCGCCTAAAATTCTAGTTAACGATCCGTATTAGGGTTTCTCGGCACTTGTAAAATTTGAAATTGGCATGGTTGATGCCTTGTGAGACCTCATTAGTATGCCTAGGAACCCTACAGTTCTAGTTTAAGGACATCTTGGTCCGTTGTCAGTTTAGGGACTTCTCGGTTTGTTATCGCCATATTTGAGACGAGGTTCTAGTTTGAAGACATCCCGGTCCATTGTTACTTTAGGGACTTCTCGGTCCATTGTCACCATATTTGAGGCGAGGTTCTAGTTTTATGACATCTCGGTCCGTTATTACTTTAGGGACTTCTCGGTCCGATGTCGCCATATTTGAGGCGAGGTGTTTTTTGTATACTATTCTCAGAGTTAGGACTCAGGAAGATAGCGACCAGACACGAGCGTCGTCATCTATCATAGACCTAAGTCGTGACTCGTCAAGCATAGTATTTTTTGAGGAATCGGCCGTTTATTGTCCGAAAGGGTCTTTCGCCATGCATATCCATGAGCTGGCTTCACAAGCTTCGGTGTTCTTGGTCAACTTTGCTTTTCTGAAAGGCTTCGTTTAACAGAATATCGATCGGGTCTTCTGGCAGTTCCGGGGATTTTAGCGCCGATTCTGCACCCAGTTCCTCTGCATTGTTTTCTGAGGCCGAGGGAGTTTCTTCGTCATTTAGCAACGAATAGGAGACCATGTGGCAACTTGCTACACGATCTTCGATGTCTTTTGATGAGTCATTTTCCTCATTGTTGTCACTATCTGCATTCTTAAGAATATGCTTGAGGAACTCTTCGAGCATGACCGGTTTCCGCGTCTTCTGGTTGTACTCCTCCAGCGCGTCAATGTACTTTTGTAGGTCTGTGCGCTTGTCGTCATACTCGGCAGGCTGCACAGGTTTCTTGGTCTTCTTCTTTTGCTTCGAAGACTTTCAAGGCTAGACTTGGGGGTTTTGCCCTTTGTTAATAACTTTCGGCGCGGGATGTGGTTTCAGCATCCCTTCGATGATTTCGGATTCAAGTAGGCTTTTCCACCGGACTGCTGGACATGCCTGTTGATCCTTTAGCATTCTTTTGGTTTTTGCTGAAAAAATGACTTCCCATGGAGTTTCTTCCACGAGTGAGCATGATGCCCTCGGTGCATCCATCTTTTTGGGAGTGTGATTCTGTAGTAGGTTTACCCTTTAGTTCTCAGACAGTGCGAACTTGCCCTCTTGATACTGGTCCTCGACCCAGTTCTTGAATGCTTAGCAATCCTCAATTGGGTGGCTCACCATTCTGTGATAGGAACAGTAGTTGGGGTTGTTGACGTCCCCGGGTTACGGTGGACGCCGTGGGTCTGGCAATGTGATGAGTTTGTTACGCATTACCAATTCAATTAGTCTCTTCGTCTTATCATAGGGAAACTAGTAAGCGCGTCCTAGCCTTTCTTCTAGGGATAGGCATGGACGTGTGTTGTTTTGGCGAGTCGCTGGTTTTGGGCCACTCGGTTGTTGTTGAGCATTAGCAACGAAGGCCGCTTTCCCTTTACCCTTGGCATTTCGAGGGTCCTTATTTGAGGAGGAAGGCCCGTGGCCCATCTGGTCCATTTGGGCCAGTTTATCAATCAGAGCCTGGAAGGTTGTTGGTTTGAAGAACGTAATGAATTGGGACACAGTCGTTTGAGAATTAAGGGTCCTGATTAACATGCCTACGGTGGGTGATTCTTCGATGCACTATTCACACTTTGACCATAGGTTCCGCCACCAGATCGCATATTGGACCCAGTCTTTACCCTGGCATTGATTAATGCCATGATTGGGGTGCGCTCACTTGCGCTGGAGAACCACTGTGTGAACAACAGTTTATTTCTGTGAATGTTCTCAAGGAGTCATTTGGGAGCTCCGAGTACCATTCAAAGGCTGTCTTTGATAGGCTGCCAACGAAATGGCGAAGCAATAGTTGTTCGTCGCATCCAGTGTTGCCGCACAGAGCTCTGAACTACGCGACGTGCTGGTGTGGGTTGCCTGTCCTCTTGTACACATGGAACTTGGGGATCGTATATCTCGGTGGGTATTTAATTTGGTCATACCAACCTGGATACGGTCGCTCAGTTCTGACGATTTAGCCTGTGACTTCATTAGCTTGATGAGCTCGTATTTGTTGAGCGATATAATCATCAAGAGCATCCGTGGAGATCATTTCCTCTTTGGCTGTTGATAAAGCAAGAAGAGGGTTTGATGTTTCCTCTCTGTCATCCTCGATTATTATCGACGGATCCTCACCTGGGGGTTCTGTCTGGATCATCATCCCAACCATGTCTTAGAACAAGAGAGCCATCTGCTTTATGTTAGCAGCCTGGTCGTCAGCTTCCTTGTCCTTTCTTTCAAGCTCCCTTCACAGGAACTCGGTATCGGTCTCCTGCTACTAGCGTTGTTCGGCTGTTGTGTCTGGGCTTTCTTTTTGCCCGGTAAGTTTTTCCATTTTGGTCAACATCTCATGAAGCTTTTGTTGTTGCTCCTCAATGACCGAGTTTGCGGTCGATGTCCTGCGGAAGCACGGCTTTCTTCTTTCCCGGAAGCCATGTAGACCGTATGCATGACCATGCCCCCAGACTTTGGGCGTTTGGGTCCATCGCCTTTGGAATTTGCCGCCGGCGGTGGGATTTTCTCCGGCCTCATCCTTTTGTGGGAGGTCAAAGTTGAAGGAGCCGTTGTAACAGGCATCTGTATAGAAGAAGTCCTTCACTGTACGACGGAGAGGTGGTCTTTTCTTGCCGAACCTTAAATTTCTTCAGCCGATGAGAGTGATTTTGGTCAATCACAGATTCCTGGAATTTCCGCTACACCCTATGAATTTGCGAGGAGAGCCGCTGATGGGACTGCTCTGGCTTTGCCTGCGCTGTGACTTTTGCAGGCAGGAGCGATTTCTTTAGCACCGCCGTTGGAGAGTTCTTACGCACCCTCCTAAGCAGATCAAAACTATTCTCGGTTGGAACAGCAGTGTCAACTTCCACCATTGGAGCTGACGGAGTGAGTCCAGAGAGGGAGTTGCCTCCAGCTTTCCTCACTCGGCGCCAGTGACGACGTCGAGCATGTCTTGCAAAAGGGACCGCCTCGGTTTTGGAAGCGGCTTCATTGTGCCCCGGGCTTTGGTGAGGGACTGCTGTTGGTGTCAGCCTATTGAAGACCGACGTCCTGACTGGAGTTTGGGGAGGGCCGGCCAATCTTTCGAAGACTGATCTTTTGATGGGGGAAGCACTTTTGACGGCTTCACCTGTAGGAGTTAGGAGAGCTATCCGTTTTGGGGCAGCGTCTTCAGGTATCACGAACTTCTTTACGAGCCTGTTGGAGCTTTGGCTCAGTCTATTGAAAACTGAGATAGCAGATTTGGATGGACCGTTAAGAGGGGCCGTTATGGTCTCCAGTCGATCGAAGAACGACCTCTTGGGAGCTTCCTCTTATGGCGCCGAGGCACCGAAACTCACTGGTGGGAGCATGGTCCCGAAGAACAACCCAGTAATGGCTTGTGTAACTTTCCCCGCCGGCATTGAAAAGATTGAGGCAGCGTTGGGCTCATAGGTCACTCCTCTAGCTGGGGTGGAGTGAGAGTTGCCGTTGCATGAAGTGCAGTTGGAAGCCATCGATCTTTTTGCACAGGAGCAAGACACCAAATTTTAGTACCTCGAATCCAAGGACAACCATTGCGAACCGCGATTTTGTTCGCGAAACACGACACACGAAGTGTGGAGTGGAAAGTGGAAAAGGTCCCACCGGGCGAGCCAGAATCTGTTCACCTCCGGAAGATAGATTGGGACGTTGGGACGTCTGGCCTGAATTCTGGGGGCATATGTTATTTGGATTTATCCGTCCATATCTCCGAAGATATCAAGTTGACTTATGACACCATATATCAAAGGTTTGGACGGATGCGACCGTTGCAGTGGACTTTGTCAGATTCCCTCTCATTTTATGAGGGGGGTTTGATTGTGGAGATGCTCTTCCCTGCAGCAGGCGTAAGCCCCTGAGGTTAATTATGTTACCGCATTGAGATAACCACTTTCTCCTGCTCTGGAAGTTCACTTCGTGTCGTATGTGTTTTTTTTTATTTAGGTTGCTCGTGGATTGCATACGGAGACTAGTTTCTGTCGTCGCCCGTAGGGCGCGGATTAGTCCAAATCCGTATATATTAGATTTGGATTTATTTTATATAAGGACCGTTAATCTGGTTTGAGATTAAGATCGACTTAGACATATGAGCATTCGGGCCCAATTATTTTAGTTTAAGGATATCACGATTCATTACCGCCATGTTTGGGGCGAATATTAGTTTAGAGACATTTCGGTCCAGCATCGCCGTATTTAGGGCGAATATTAGTTTAAGGACGTTTCGGTCCAACATTCAACTTGCACGCACATGTATTTGTTACGTGGCGGAGTGAACGATGGTGACATAGAATGCGCCCAATTTGCGGTGCGATTCGATTTGAGGTGTGCATGTCAATTTTGAAGTGCATCAATATGGGATATATTATTCCCTATCTTGACGAAATTTTATGTCAAGTTGGGACGAGAAAGGAGTTGTTGGTTGTCAGGACCTGCCACCTCTCTGAAGGCGTTGAGGAATTACAACGACATATATCAGAGGTGTGGAAAGATGTACCCTTGAAACAAATTCCGTATTTGAGGGAAAAAGAGGTTGCGGTGGACCTAAGAATCGTTAGTCATATTTGAGACTAAAATTATCTTAGGAGATACAAGATGAATATCATTTTGGATATCATCAATGAGAGATCATCAGTCATGTTTGAGACTTAGATCAGTTTAACAATGTTTTTAAGTATCATTTTTACCTAAGATCAATCAAAAGAGCATTTGGGCTCAGTTGCAAGAAACTTCAGAGACTTAGCCAATTTGGGCTTAGTCTGCCCATTCTTTTCTTTTTCATTCAAAAGCGCTAAGCATTTATTTGGGCTCTGCTTGTTCATCCCTTTTCTTTTATGCAAAAGTGCTAAGCACTTATTTGACGCTCTGACACTTACATGGATGTCATGTGAAGCATTTAATTATGGGCGCCGCCCAATGAGTGCTGAACACTCAGCCATTTTTGCTGTATGTGGAGTGCTATGCACTTTTCTCTCTTCTTTTATTTTTTTTGGTGCCGCCCATTTGAGGAACGCGTGAGGCGTTGGGCACTGCCCAATCAGTGCGAAGCACTCGGCCGTTTTGGATTTTTACGGAGTGCCAAGCATTCTTATTATTTTTGTGGTGCCCACATGAGGAACACGTGTGGCACCGGGCGCTGCCAAATCAGCGCTTAGCCATTTTGGCTGTTTATATGGCGCCAAGCGCTTTTTATATGGCGCCCACGTATATTTCACGTGAGGCACTGGGCGCTGTTAAAGAGGGGCGCCCATGTGGGAAACACGTGAGACGCTAGTTTCTTTTATATGTAGATTTAATCTCTGATGATGTTTGTAGAGAACATAAATCTCTGTTAATGGTATTTTGACCATTAACGATCACCAAGATCATTATTTTGAGAATCTGGGATCATGTTTTTTTAAGAACTAAGTTCTTGATTTGAAGGAACTAAGTTCCTAGAGTGTTATAAGCTCCATATTCTTTCTCTTTAAATTTGTTCTTCCCTGAATCTTTGATTCTTATGAATAAGATCTTCCCGATTAGAATTAAATTCTCAACTTATGGGAGACTTGTCTTGTGGATCTTAGATCCAGAGAAAGAACTAAGTTCTCAGGAAGGGTTATACCCTTAGATTTTCTATGATAGGTAAATGAGTTTTTTTGATCTCTATGGTTTCTTTACCTAGGGTTTAGAGAATGAAGCTCTTCTTCTTTGAGAATTGAATTCTCTATTGTTCTTTTTGGAAGCTTTCTGTATTTTTCAGAAGCTTATGGGTGTTTTTCCTCTCTCTCTCTCTATGTCTTGTGGTCTTCTGTCTTTCTCTCTCTATGTCTTGTGGTCTTCTGTCTCTCTGTAAGACTTGAAGTCTCAGGGCCTTTATATAGTGGATGCAAATTG
The DNA here is from genome assembly GCA_030015575.1 of Agapanthus africanus. Lineage (NCBI taxonomy): Eukaryota > Viridiplantae > Streptophyta > Magnoliopsida > Asparagales > Amaryllidaceae > Agapanthus > Agapanthus africanus. Next base: position 854,758,616 of record JASDDO010000024.1, read on the forward strand.
TTAATTAGTTTTGAGAAAATCTCTCGTTGAGAGATTCCAATTGATTTAATTGGACTCAAAATTGATTTGGGGGATTTTATCCACCATTGGATCTTTGATCCAAGGAATCCTGTTTTAACAGAATATGATTTTTGTTTTTAACGAGATTGGGGAAATATTTTCCCCTATACAGAATTTATTCTGTAAAAAGGAGATTTTTTAATCACCATTGGATTTTTAATCCAAGAGTTCTCTGTTTTATAGAGAGCAGTCTTTCTTGTTTAGAAAGATTGAAAGAATATATTCTAAAATAGAATTTTATTCTATAATTGGATTTTTGATCCAACCGAGAGTATCTTTCTTATTTTAGAAAGATTTGGGAAATGTTTTCTCCCAACAGAATTTAATTCTGAATTTTGATGATTTATCATCTCCGTTGGATTTTTGATCCAACGGCTCTGTTTAACAGGTAGTATTGTAGAATTTTAATTCTACCTGGATGCCGGCGCTCACGTGTTATGCACATGGACGCTACTTAAGAATTTAATTCTTATAATGGGTATTTATGTGCTTTGCACATTGGCTGCCGCTTGAGGAGCACATGCGGTGCCATTTAAGAGTTTAACTCTTATGAACTCTTTTGTGCTTTGCACATTGGCGCCTGCGTGAGGAGCACGTAAGACGCCACCATATGATTTAATCCTATAAGATTGGCTCTGACACTGGCGCTCTCATGGAGAGCAAGTGAGGCGCTGCCTCATTGAATTTAATAGATCTTTGCTCTTTTATTAGGTTAATTATATTGGGGAAACATAGATGTCACTAGGCTATCACATATTTATAAGAGATTGAGTGTGGCCGCCAGAAAAGATGAGCATGGAGTATATCGTGTACATCTTTCGATCCATTATTACTCCTCTTAGCTGGAAATGCATGTCTTTAGGGCGTTCAATGAGCGGGTCCGCCCTTCGTTCTATAACACCTTCCCTTTCCCTCACATGATGAGGCTGGTCGACACCGTTACAAATACTGTGAAATTGGAGATCATGAAAATCCTCTTGCGACCATCGGGACTGAAAGGCTTTTCTTTCATTGACAAACCCTTGTGTGGCGATACAACGATTACCCATGCTAAAGGATTTCTGCACGATAATATAAAGGATGGGGTCCTGAATCTGAAGGCTAAGAGGGCCATCGTGCTCTTTTATTCGATCAGGCCTAGTTATCTGTTGTATAGGCGGAATATGACCATCTTTCATTCGGCATATAATCAACATCGTTTCGCTCAGCAGTTTGGCTACCGGCATGGCATTCCTACCGAAGCCTTCCTCCTCATTCCCCGTCCTTCATAGGAGTCAACCAAGAACGAACTTCATCATTTTATGAGGCTGAACATCCATGCACACTTTAGCGTTGTCGCGACAGGTCCAGCACCAGATGTATCGGCTTCCTATAAAGTTTTCTATAGATTTTCTATAGAAATTGTTATAAAGTGTGAGCTTTGGTATCTGGTTGATCGTCATGGTATAGTGCCAGGAAAGGATGAAAATACTCCTCCGTGGAAACGATCATTCGTATCCACACACTCGCTGAGGAGGGAGAGTGTTCCAGTGGTTCTCTTCTGAGCATCGGATTCCGAACCCGTAGGTGACATTTCACCGGGTGCTGCGGTATCTTAGCCTCGGACGGCGCCAGCGTCTCGGCTTATTCTGCCTACCAGCGATCCTGCAATAGTTGATTCAGATCCTGAATTTGAGATCGGAAAGCATCGTCCGAGACGTCCCGTAGGAAAGAGAAGGGCTCCTAGTGCTTCTTGATCTCAGAAGAAGAAGAAGCCGTCTATGTTTTCAGCCGATGTTTTATTTGGCCAAGAACCCCATGCTCCTTACAGTGAAGGCATCTCTGAATATAGCACATATGATGATTTTTCCCCTTTGGACATATCTACCGAGGAGCAAGTTGACATCGCGGCATCCATCCTAATATCCAGGGATGAAAAGGAAACAACAATCTTTAGGACGCTTTCTAAGTATCTGAACAATTAGCCCGTGAGAAAGCGGCTCTCGCTGCTCTTGTGGCATCTGGTATATCTCACTCACCTTCTTTGCATATCCTAGAGTGAACAATAATGTGTGTATTTTAACACTTTTATTTTCCTAACAGGCATCTCTGATGAGGATGCTCTCCAAGTGTTGATAAGGACGCATCAAGAGGAAGAGAGGCTTGGAGCCTCCATGGGTCTTGGTATGATTCAGATGTCTTATAATAAACAATTTATCTCATACCGCCTCTAACGCTTTATCGTTACAAGGTCTTCTACAGCTGGCGTTCATATAGCAGATGCTCCTCCCCTCACGACTGTTGCGGGCCCTGCAGAGCCGCCAATTGCTGTATAGACTCCTTCTATATTGCTGCGCAAGTCTACATTGGAACGATCGCTATCGAACGTTTCTCCCAATGCTGAAGCCGCCTCCGATTTTGACGAGGATATCCCTTTGTCAGTCATTCTAGAGAGATCGTTGCAGACGGCTCATGCAGAGAGGAAAAGCCATGATCGTGAGGAAAAAGAATATCGAGCTGCTCTAGCCGTGGGTGTTGGCTTAAGCGGGGTATGGGCTTCTGATGGTCCTGAAATCGACTCTGTCCCAGACGACGGGGTTGATATATCATATGCCCATAGGAGAGCCACACGAGTAGCTCATATAGAAGATGAGCGTCGTGCTCATGAAGAGGCTAAGCGTCTCGCTCAAGAATCAACGGGTAAGGTGAAGAAACCAGCAAACTCTGAGGCTGAGAGTCACGATCCCACTAACAGTGTTTCCAGGCCTTTGGATGTGACCTTAGACACCACTACTCCTTTGAGCGGATCCCAAATATCGGCTGGAGATGCTAGTGCCGTGACGACATTTCCTCCTTCTGTCTTCTTCCCCATGGAGACTGATGTCGAGTCGGGTATTGAAGTTAGCGGTGCTCCAGAAACTACCGTGTCTCCTGCGTCGTTGACTCTGGAAGGACTCGTCGGTATGTTGTATTACATCAGTTTTATGTTTACTTTTATAATTGTTAAACGCAAACACTAATGACTTCTTATTTCAGATGTAGACATGACGGTTGCCCCATTGACCGGGACATCACTGACTACTACCCCTATGGGTTCTGGCGCTACAACCGCTATTGTTCATCCTTTTTATCTCGAGCTTCCACGGATTCTACGAAGCATGATGATAGAAGGTAACTTTCCCTTTGATTTTCCATCTTTCAATCTTTATGTTGATCTGAATTGTTTGATGTTTCAGCGATGAGTTTGATGACATTTCTCATGCTGTCCCGGCCTGATGAGGGTAACTCTGGAAACACTAAGCCAGGGGATAGCCTTGCAATTGGCTTCCAAGTCGAAGCCTATTCTCTGATTCGGCGTTGGTAAGCCTATCTTTTACCCATTTTTTTATTTCATTTTAGAGAGTAACATTCATGATGGGAATGATTGTTGATGGCAATCTTACAACTCATGAAAGATGAAGGTGTAGAGGAGCCTCTCGTACTGCCCGACCTTCTACTCACGGCCATAGGTGAGTCGAATCATAAGGTTCCCAACGTCTTTCAGCATATCTATTTAACATGGAGCTTAATCGATATTTTTGTTTGTTGCAACTCCAACAGATTCAATTCCTTTTGAGTCCTACGTGCTCATGCCGGTAGAGCCATTTATCTGGGGAACCTCTTCCAATTTGGCGGTGAGCGGTGAACAATCGCTGACGGCTCTCACGGGGAACTCAGTGCTGATACTTTATATTCTGCGGCAGACTTCACCAAAGTGGTCAGCCTCATGCTGGCCACTTTCAAAATATATCATGAGGAATGCCCGGTCCATGCTTGGGTCGATTATTGCCGGAGGATTGAGAACTATCTCCTTGATCTCGAGACAGAGTGCCCTATTCTCGAGACGCCCCCACTAAGAGCTCAGATTGAGCAGTATGGCGCACTTGTCCAATCCGAAGAGCAACGACTGGCCCACGGGGAATCAAAGGGTCTAACAGTTTTAAGAGAACTCGACTCTCTGAGACAAGAGTAGCTCACGAACATTTATCAGCTCTATTCCCTGCAGAGTGCCCTTGAAAAAGCTATGGCCCGAGGGTTGGCCTTAGAAAAGGAGGCCAACCCTTTCTTTAGATGATAGAACTAGGATGTGTGAGAATCATATTAGAGAAAAGATGAGAAGATAATAGTTTATTTAGATGAATTAAAAGAAAAGAAGAATGAGTCATTTCTTTAGTTGCTTTGAGAAGCATTGAGAAGCCATGACTCATTTCTTTTCTTTGTTTTATTCACACATATTCATCATATTCTTGATCTCATTTTATCTCAAGGTTCATGCTCTCATTTTCTAAGTTCATCTTCTTCATCTCCTCTCTTTTTCTAGTTAGAGAAAAAGAAAGAGAAAAAAAGAGAAAAAGAAAAAGGAAAGAAAGATTTCTAGTGAGTAAAATCCTAACTTCATCAACCTACACTACTCCAGCAAATTAGTATAGGTTGTTCTCTTCAATAATACCTTAATTATTGAAGTGTGAGCTTGAGTGTGAGTTGCCTCAAGGTGGATCATCTTCGACGACGAAGACTTTGAGCAAGCTCGTCCTTCAAGTGGAGTTAAAGAAGAGTTCTAGGACTACTAATAGGAGCATTTGAAGTGAAGGACTAGACTATAAAGGTTGTAGCCTCTCTTCACTTAGTTAGATTACTTGTTTTGCTCATTTTTGAAACCCTAATTCTCTAGTTCGATTCTTGTTTAGTATACTTAGCCCTATAGATTTTTAAAATTACATACTTGATGCTCATAGAACCTTAGTAGAGGTGCTAAGAAATACTTTCATGGTATCAGAGCCAAGTTAGAGGCTTAGGAGTAGTTTAGACGAAGTTAAAATGTTCGATCGACGTTTTAAAAACGAATTTTGCAAGTTTCTGTCCAATTTTTCAAAATTCGATATTTTTGAGATTAAAAATGCTCAAAAAATCGTGCCGGTAATTTCATTGAGGCACAAGAAATACGAGCACATAAATCCACAAATTGGCCACGAAACCACCGCCTATACCATGTATTGGCCACGGTTCCGTCGTGCAATTATGGAGTTAGGAGCTGACTTTTCTTGTGCTGCTTCATTTTCACATTTTGGATTTTCTGGATATTTTTAATAAGGCTCAGGTGGTTGAGATCTCTGTGAATTGTTGTTGTTTGAAATATCGATCGAAATGTTAACATCGTCTATATTTCTTTGGTTATGTGATGCAATTTTTAGAATCCACATTTAATTAGTTTTGCGAAAACAAGTTTTCGATTTGTAAATCTCATATTTTAGCATTGTTTGATGGATTACCACGGAGTTTGGATTTGGATCGAAATTCTGTCGTAATCTCGTATCATACACGAATACTCGCCGGGAGATACTAGTGGGGAGCCACGCCCCTTTGCCTCGACCAAGTGACTATTGGAGAACCCCATGGCTAAGAGCATCCACTCGGGTGCTCACGGCCACGGTGTTTCGCCTAAGTCCACTTCGTTGACGGCCTCGGGGGTGCGGCTATCCACTAAAGTTCCCGACGAGCCTTCGAATCATCAATCGGGAATCTTGTTGAATTACCTAGCTTAATCTTTGAAAAGGGTTTTCAATTTGAGACTTAAATGTAAGGTTTATAACATTAGGAATGAAATTCGGAATATGTGATAATCCGGGTTTATGATGTCTATAGAAGCGGATTCTAATTATTGTAGTTTTCATTTTTTTTCTGCGACAGTAAGTATAATATGTGGCAGTATCCCCGATCTTGTTGCTATACAACAATGACACTAGGGATACACATATTTTCTTACGTTAATGTGTAGGGTTACTAGGCACTGTCACAAGGGTCTATAAGGCATCAACCATGCCCGATTTAAAATTTAGATGTGCCGAACAACCCTAACCAAGATCTTAGACTAGAGATTAGGCGAAACAAAGCAAGTAAACAACTTTACTTCTAAGAGTTTGGGATTACAACCTTTGTAGTCCGTTCCTTCACTTCTAAAGCTCCGTGTTGAGGTCCCTTCGCTGCGATCATCGAGTACCCGGACTCTAGAGAGGCTCCATGAAGAGAAAGATGCAATCTTGCTTCCGATCTTCAATAACACAGATGATCTACTTTGAAGAAACTCAAACCCAAGCTCTTGCTTTGCTAATCAAGTATTAGAAAAGCAAACACCCTAATCTAAGTGGCAAGAATAGATGGGGATGATGAAGTAGGAATTTAGCTCTAATTTGTTTTCAAAATCTCACTCAATATCATCATATATGAAAAAGCTAGAATGCTTTTCAAGAACTCAAGGAAGAAAAAGAAGAATTTTCCTTTTGAGATGAATAATGAATCAAGTGTATGGTTAGAAATGCAACCATGGGTTAAGTAAGAAGACTTAACCCATGTAGAGATTTAACTATGGTTAAAGGGTTGGGTTGGGTTAAAGAAATATCTTTGCAAAATATCACAAAATATCAAGGTCAAAGTCAAAGCTTCAAGAAGCTTCTTGAAAGCTTCATGAAAGCTTAACCCTAATCCAAACCCTAACCATATTTAAACTCCATAAATCATGTTGCATTTATAACCATAACATGTTACAATATTATATATCATATATACAATATTTATTGTAACAAAATAAAATAATTCAATTAACATATATTACATATATATCAATGTATTACCCGAGTGAGAAAAAGAATCTTTTAGTGAGCTTATATTAGTTAATGTAATTTAATATATGAAATATATAATTATACATTAAATTATCGAATCAACTCTTGATCCGATAATCTGGCTATTACACAAATAACCGACTTATATAATCTGTATCAGTTCATCGAGTCAACACTTGATCTGATGACCCGGCTATATCACATATACCCGGCCGATATCTTATATCGCGAGAATCTAATACGGTATCACATACGTATTGTTCTCGGTCCCGCACATATCATATATGTGCTCCTACTCCGTTTTGCCTGAGCTAGGAAACCTCTATGTAGGACTCTAAAGAATCGTCAATACGCCGGCAGCAGGTGATAATCATATCAAACACCCACAAGCTGCAAGCGGTCAGCTAAACGTAACAGCCACCCAGGTATTGATCAATTAGAAGATCAACAAGCAAGCCTGTACATTCTCCCGTGAATCCAACCAGTAACATTCCCGTACAGTCCGGTCTCTTCGTCTTATATGTCGCATATCTCACCTAGGGGTGGTAAACGTCAGACCCCAGTAGCTTGATAAGTCGTGTCGATATGAGGTCCATAACAGTTCGAGAAACTACTGATAACACTTACCAGTAAATCTCAGCAACCCTGGCCAGGGATTTCCAGTTATAGCCAATCGAACACAGCGCAACATCAACTCCTTATACCGGGAGAGACGAAGCCCCTCCTATCGCTCATTGCCTCCATGTGATTCGGGACTGTACCCAAAAGCAACCATTTTGCATGCCCTCTTGGACGTGGTATGATGGAAATCAAAGCACAGTGGGAATCACACAAGACTCTATGACGATCTCGGGTCTACAGACTAACATATACCAGTGTCACCAGAGAACTGCCATCTGACGTGAGGTATAATACCATCTGGGAGTTCTCGGCGAGTCCGTCCAGTATACCCAGTCTTCACTGAGCACTCGTATACCTTCTCTGATGTCAAACACCAATGGATATGGGATCATCCATCGCCCATCATATGGGTCAAGAAGCTCATACGCTAGTCTACTCTGGAGTATCGATGCCCTATCTCGGTACTCCCACGACTAGGAACATTTGAAGGATATACTTGGCGACTACACTGTCCCCACTATTGTGATCTGCATCATAGTTTTGGTAGTCAAGTACTCATTCTAAGGGCTTTATCAACATGTGACATAGAGACAATCAGAGTACATGTTAAGATAAAGAGTAACCAGATAGCATAATATCAGGTCGAGCAAGAAAGTCCTCCCTATATATGTCCAAGCTTCCACTACTATATACAACGTATGTACAGTAATGGCCTCTAGGGCATACATATAACTAACAATCTCCCACTTGCACTAGGGCCAACTGTTGTAGTATCTCATACCCAACAATAAGCTGTGGTTGAAGTATCTCATACTCAACCATCCCATAAAAGTCTCTTCTGGGAATTAGGTCTTTGTGAGTGGATCCACGCTGTTGTCCTCTGTGTCTACTCTCCAAACCTCGATCTACCTGGAGATCAACCATCTCCATGTTCAGGTGATACTGCCTAAGAATATGTCTGGATCACAAATGGGACAGGGGTTCCTAGGCCTAAGCCACAACTCCATTGTCACACAATGGTAGGAACGAGATTCATCTCATGAACTCATTTATACCCAGACTTCCTCTTTGGTAGCATCCTGGTACGATGTATCTTGCCTTTAATCGTCTAGTAAGTCACGGTATCTTGCTTGGAACTCTTCCAACATGTCGTCCCTTCACTGAGGGTAAAGACAATGCCTGCGACTGACATTCAGTCGTCCTTATCACCCTGGAACCTTTCTAGTGATTCTTCCCAGGATCGATTGATACCATCTCACTACAACTAGTTAGATTCCTAACATCCAATTAGATCTATCCCATCGATCCATAACCCAGGATTTAGGAGGTATCACCTTGATTCTATATGGAGAATCTTTGTGATAAGAGGAGATTGACCGAGCGTAGCATAGGAAACTCCTTCCTTATCAAGAGTATGTCATCCACGTACTATACGAGGATCACCACCATACTCCCTACTACCTTTTTGTATATACTAGGTTCATCTACCATTTTGATGAAGTCAAACTGTTCGACTACCATCAAAACAGACGTTCCAACTCCGCGATGCCTGATTTATCGCATAAAACATCTTGCACACGTTTCCGCTGCTCCCACTGTCTACGAAGCCCTCTGGGTGTGTACTTATAGATGCTCTCTTCCAAATCATCATTTAGAAAAGCAGTCATGATACCCAACCACCAGATATCGTAGTCATGGTATGTAGCAGTGGCAAGTAGGATCTGGATGGACTTAATATAACACCTGAGTTTAGGGTTAGTGGTAATTGTGTGTTGATGTGGGGCTTTTGGTAAAAAGTTTACCAAAACGGTTTCTGGTAATTTATCTGGTTTTATGGTTATTTTAGTAGAATTTTATCCCGACCGCACAGACTTGTGCACGTTAACTAGGGTTAAGACTAGGGTTGGCCATACAATTGAGCTTGTAGGTTAACCATGTTAAGTTAACTATGGTGGTCTAACATACTTGATTAGGCTAATTAGGATCAATTAGGGTGGTTGGCTTTGACCAAGGGTGTTTAGGGTGTTTTAAGGCTGACTTGCTTGAGAGAGAGAGATGTGATGGTTGTAATGATGGTTTAAGGTTAAGTCACACCATTTCAACTCAAACCTTTTTGCATGTCTCCTCAAACTCACACCTCTCTCACTCACTCACACAATTATCAGCCTAAATACCATCAAATCAGCCACCCAAACTAGCCCCTATTGCTGCTACAGCAGCTGATGATTCACCATCAGCCCAATCTCAGCTTATTTCAGCATACTTCAGCTTCAGTTCTTCACAAACAGCACATTAACTGCTGCACAAACAGCCACTTCAGCCCCTAACATCATTACAAACAGCCCCAACCTCAAATCCCTCTCTCACACACACACATCAGCCACCCAAACCATCACCAATCAGCCTTCAGCTGCTGAAATAGCAGCTGTTTCAGCCACCAAAACAGCACCATCAGCCCAAAACATCAGCCCAAAACATCAGCCATTTTTCATCATTCCAGCCCCTAATATACCCTCCATCAGCAGCAGCTACCCCACACCAGCTACACCAACACAACCCCAACAAACCAACACCACAACAACAGCCACACCATCACAAACAACAGCAACAGCAGCTGCTTCTGTAAGCTTCAGCCAGTCTCAGAACAGCAAGTGCAGATCAGCTCTTTTCCAGCCCAAGTTGCAGCACCAGGAGCTGTAGCAATAGCACACCCCCTCCTACTTCTTCTCTTCTACTTCATTTAGGTTCTCTAGAGGTATAACCCCCTTACACTGATCTAAATTGCTAAAGTTATGGTTATCTAGCTTAATTTAGTGATTATTATATGCTTTAGTGGTAATTTTGGGTAAATTAGGGGAATTTTGGCAAAGTAAAGGTAGAATTGGTTAGAGTAGCTCTATTAGGTGCTGTTGAGACCAGTTAACCAGAGATTTGCCCCAGATTTCTTAAATATACCCGACTTATCCGACTTGGTGTAATTTTGCAGTTTTAGCGACTTTTTAGCCTTTCTGAAATCTGCTTTTGACCCGATCCACTCAGGTAAAAATTGTGAAAACTGTAGCATGGTGAGACTAGCAGGGACACACACACAGAGTACGGGGACCCACCTCCCCCTTTCGACCGCCGGTTTAATCATTCTGGCCGCAAATTGCGGCCAGAGTAGGGGGTGGGGTATGGGGATTTTGGGTGTAAGGTCTTTCTTGGTAGCTTAGTCTGTTGGTACCTGCAACTTTTTAAGTTGGGTCCAGAGGCAAAATCTGGAGCTAATAACGTTTTTTCGATGTTTTAAAACTTGTGCGACACACGTGTAATACGCGTGGTTCTGTGGCGCGCTGCGCGACACAGCGCGTCGGTGTAGGTTCTGGTGGGTTTGTGCACGTCGCGACGTGTCGTGTGCACGCGCGTTTAGTTTCACGCACGCGTACCCTTTTTATCGATATATCGTGTTTTGCAGGATTTTTCCTTATATGGTGACTTTTGTAAATTCTAGGTTCGCCGGCAGAGACTTCGATCGCAGCGGAGAAAGGGAAGCAGGTGGTCGGACACACCTAGCACGGGATCACGGGTGAGTAGATTTAACATCTACGGGGAACGATCGTTTGGATGGCGCAAGTCGTCCGATAGATTTAGTAAACTTGAAAATAGTAAACTTTGATATTTACTTGTGACATTCGAATAAAAATACTTGCATGATATTTGCTGTAGTTAGGATCTATATGTCGTACCCATATACGCAAACTCATTTGTAGGACACATGCACTATTACCAGGTTTTTATATGCAGCACGAGCACTATACATGTGGACACACACCCTGGTAATTGCCATGTCACGACACTAGATAACTATAAATCTGAAACATGTTAATTGCTTAGACCTGTGCTATTGCAATAAATATTTAAAATGAAATCATAAAAATTGCTATTCTCGTGCATATGTATTATTATATCATTTGCTCATGCCTAGTATAAATCATACATTGTAAATTGATACCATAGGCATTCATTATCATTGACATATGCATCCATGATGATTTCATGAGATTTATGATATTTCTGGATTTCGGGGGAAAGCCACAAGATTTCAAACTTATAATCTTTTAAAATATAAAAATTGCGGTTTTCTAGTGATGTAAAGTGTCGTCCACCATGAGTTTGCTGTGGTTTTCGAGACCCGTTTCGAGGAGGTGGATGAACCGTCTCGGGTACATGGTGGGCCCGGTACGGTACCCCGGGGCAAGAAGATCGCAGGAGATGGCGTTGAGCCTGGCAGGGGACGGATTACCTACCGGTGACTTCATTTGGCATGGCGGATATCCAGAGGATACCGACCGTGGCCGCTAGATTGAGATATGGATATTTGACATGGATCAGCTGGACGGCTGAGGCCAGAGATACTTGATATGAATACATGAGGTTGAGACGGTTTTGTGGTGTCGTTGCTGGACACAGATTTTGTTGATTCCATGGATATTATGCTGATTTTAAAAAGGAGTTTCAAAAATAGAATAAAGAACAATTCTTATACCTACCTGATGAGATCTTGAGTTGACTCATATAGCATACATACATGATAGTATATTCATGTGGCATACGTACCTGTTATTACATCCATGTTCCATACAGACTTGCTAGTACACTGATGTTGCATACATACCTGCTAGTACATATAGCCATACCTGTTTAGGGATGCTAGGATACTTGTGTACATGCATGCGATAGCCTTAGTAGATGTTATTTATTACTCACGAGCTGGCAACTCACCCCCGTTGTGCCACAGCTTTTCTGCAGGTCCGTTCCGTCAGCACTGTAGCGGCGGATACTTTTGCCTCTTTTGCTCTTTTTGCCTGGACTCGAGGCTTTTGCTCATAGGTGGGTTGTTATCATTTTGTACCACCTTATTTATGTTCATTGTATCTAGAGTACTCCATCTGCTATTATTCCAGCTGTACAAGTTTTATTTGGATTACTGTATATTGACCTAGAGGTAAGGTTGTGAGACTTTTGGATGATATGTTATATTTGGGGTTGAGCTCACTTGAGCTGACATATTATATTGCCTGTGCTTTCATACGTATTTATGCACATTGTTATTTACATTGCGTGGGATTTGTGACCGCCTTGAGGCGAAGAGCTAGCTCCCGCTTGGGGATGTCATATTCATGTTATCCATTTATATTCCTGTTTTGTACCCGTTGTGGGACTATTTTTTTACAAGAAGATTTTGCCGGAAATTTAAGAAAAGGAAGTTGTTTTTCATAAAAAGAGAATTGATGAAACTTAATGAAACAAGTGCTTAAATAAAAATGGTTTTTCCTTCACTCTAATTCTTAATTGGGTTTTGATTTCTGGGCTTCGGCTTACTTATCTTACGGACGCCTTGAGACGTTTCATAACTTAAGTGCCGGTCACGTTCCGTACTCTGCGGGTCGTGACACTTAAGCATAGCTTTGAAAGTCTCAACTTTTCCCTGTACACCTAGTAATCTTCTCAGGATTTACTTGCTTCTGATGGGGATTTAACCCTTCAGATAAAGCAACCAAAGTCTATACTTTGTTGGTGTATAAGGATTCCATCTCAGATCGCTAAGCATCCAGCCATTCTCACAGAGTCCCCACTCCTGATGGCCTGCGCGAAACTAGTTGGGTCATCATCTCAAGATGCAATTCTCTCTCCCACTGTCATAGAGAAACCGAAGTATCTCTCAGGTGGATGAGGAACCCTACCATATCGGCGGAGAGGCTGAGGTTCGTTGGAAACTATTGAATCCTCCGGGTTTACCAAATCATCAGCTGGAGTTTGTATAGCTGGAAATCCTTCCAGTTCTACTTCATTACCACTAATTTCTTCACAAGAAATTCCCTTTTTCTAAAAAAGTGGTATGCCGAGAAGTAAAACATCTTTTGTTCCTCGGTTTGGTAGAAGATATTCCCTTACGAATGGTTGGGATATCCAACAAACTTCCACAGAACTGACCTTGCCTCGAGCTTGTCCGGATTTTGCTTTTGACATAGGCCGGACAACCCCAAATCTTAACTTTCTTAAGAGATGGGCTCTTCCCATACCATATCACATATGGAGTGGTAGGCATCTGATTTGGTTGGAACCCTATTCAATAAGTATGCAACTTCTCAAGTGCATAACCCCAAAAGAAAATAGGCTACTCAGTAGTACTCATCATAGAGCACACCATATCACATAGGGTGTAATTGCTCCGCCCGATACACCGACGTGCTGTGGTGTATACGGAGGAGTAATGCTGAGAAAGAATCTCATTCTTCTTTAGAATAGTCCAGGAATTCCGTGCTCAAGTATTCTCCTCCTTGATCACATCAAAAGACATAATACTTATACCCGTTTTTTGTTCTCTACTTCTAACTTATATTCATTGAATTTCTCAAAAGTTCCAGACTTGTGTTTCAACAGGAACATATGTCCGGATCTTGAGAGATAATCAGTGAATGTAATGAAGTACAAAGAACCAGTCTTGGCATGTGTAGACAGGGGACCATCATACATCAGCATGTATCAATCCCAAGAGTTCACCAACTCTTTCTCTGTTTCCAATAAACGGAGCTGTGGTCATCTTATCTTTGTGACATGACTGGCAAGTTTACAAGATGTAAATCCAAACTAATTTAAATATGCATCTTTATGTAACTTCAGCTAGTCAGGTCGCATTGATATGACCTAGTCTACAATGCCTCAAGAAGGATTCGTTCATTTCTGAACTCTTCCTCTTGTGTGTGTTCTGTATGTTAAGAACTGTGGTTTGACTTAGAACGTCTATGCTTTTAGATAACATGCCTGAACCGATCAGCCCTTGATATAGGAAATGTTCAAAACATTATCCAACAATACAAAATTATATCCTTCTTTACTAATAAAGAGACTGATATGATGTTGTATATTAGGTTCGGTATCTAATAACATTCGTTCAGAATCAATGTATTCTAATAATACAGGGTGATAACTGCCAACAGACTTGGCTGTAACACTTGCATCATTTCCAACTCTTGAAACTTATCACCCGTTCTCAGTTCTCTACCTCTTCATAGCCCATGTAACAAATTACATTTGCGGGATCCTGATCCGGTATCTCATACCCAGGACGTAAAGGATACTGAGAAACAGTTCTCGGTAAAGAACACACCCGAAGAAGATGCATCAGCATGCACTTTCTTCGTTTGGGCGTTACGGGAATTCTGGTAATCCCCTATTTCCTGCTCTGTCTTATAACAATTATAAGTTGGAGTGGGACCAACGTTTCCTAGCGCAGTATAACAAGCGGGTTCGGTCAAAACATCCGTATTATTATCTTGATTAAGGCGTGACATGGTCGCTACCTGAAGAGAGATAGAAGAAAACACTCAGCGTATGCTCTTGCAAGATTAGATTGGTTATTAATATATCTAATCAGGATGTCTCCTACTGTTTTAGTCAAATCTTCCTTCAAACCCTAAAAGGAAAGACTAGCCAGGATTAATTACAATCTACAAGTTCGCCATTCTTCCAGCCAGGCCAGTGCCGGTACTTTGAGGAAGGTTCCCCGTGCTTTCGCACGGACCTAATTAAAATAAACCTCGTTTTCCCAGAAGCTTAACCCCGTTGACACCTTTCTAGACACCTACTTGATCGGCTAATTGTAATGTGTAAAACTCTCCCAGGAGTAACTCTTACTCGCAGTGGGTATCGGGATCCAACTATCTCATAGAAGGTATGCAATCTCATTGCAAATTTCAACACTTGAAATCCTCGATAATATTTTTCCCCAAGCGATCTATGACCTTGACTAAATCAATAAACCATAAACCGCAAGTAAAGTTCAATCCGTCATTTCCCGATTGAATTAAACCAACCCGCACGACCCTTGACTAAGTCAACAAGGCCGCACGGCTACCCTAATCCAACCGCATCATATGCTTTGCAGATAAGCACTAATCAGCTACCGCACACTACGCCTTGACAAAGTCAACAAACGCAGCACGAATACTAAAGACTACTTATCTGAAATGACGGAGGGCTACGACATGTTTTTAAGAAAACCTTTTGCGTAATGAACTTTATATCGTTGTAGAATCGAGTGATTTTAAATGGAATGTTTTTTAGGCCTTTTCTAGTTTTGCTAAAGAGGTCACTCCCGGTGAAGGGATCTCGGCTCTTTCCTTATCGAATAAGGGGCAGGATATTTCACAAATATCACTATGCAAAGCAAAAACTATAAAAACAATTAAAAGACAAACCGAGTTTGTAGCATCTGCTAGTTTCGCTAAAGAGATCACTCCCGGTGAAGGGATCTCGGCTCTTTCCTTATCGAATAAGGTGTTGGATGTTCTACAAGGAACACCGCTATGCAAAGCAAGAACTAAAGCTACCAGTTTTCGAGACAAGTTTCTACAACATCTTTAGGTTTCTTTATTTCATTAATCTCATTAATGAAGTCTCATTTAATTATGCTTCACAAGTATCAGATATGAAACGAAATTAGCAACATAACATATATCTCATTTATATAATATAAACATTCGTCTCAGGTAGTAATATAATCTTATCACAGAACATTGCAGCAGAAGATAACATATGAAATATTGGATATACTAGGATTTCCGTGTTTTATGAGAGCTTGTATAAAACGCGGATTCCACGGTCGCGATGAATAGCCAAACCCACATCCCTGGACCCCTATGAGAGCGGCAAGTAACACTACCAATTCTAGGGTTAAGAGACCCGGACTCGACTTCTCGAGATGGCCTCCCACTGGACCCTAGAACCCGATTACTTGTGCTCCCCTCCTTGGGTCTACCTAATGCGGAAAAGTAAATAATATACAATGGTGACATCAACCTCATCCCGGAAGTGCCCCAATAAAAGAATATTACATATAATGAATTTTACATGAATGAAAATGAAAAACTCTCATCTCACATAAAACCTCCGGCTATTCAAAACACGACGATCCAATATAACATATCACAACAACACATAATATCACATATCATCAACGTAAGTAAATATGCGTATCCCAATTGTCGTTGATGTATAGCAACGAAACCGGCGATACACCACTTATTACACTTACGGTCGCAGAAAATAAAGTGTAAAACTACAACAGTTGGAATCCGCAACCTTCTTAGACATCTCATGCCTAACCAAATGAATTCCTTAGACATCGCATGCCTAACAATTATAAACCCCGCATTTTAGTCTCAATATCGAAAACTCTTTTCAATATCAAGTCGGGCAATTCAACAAGATTCCCGACATCCTGATCGAATGCTCGTCGCAAACTTTAGTAGACGGCCGCACCCCCAGATGCCGTCGACGAAGTGCACTAAGGCGGAACACCGCTGCCGTGAGCACCCGAACGGATGCTTTTGGCTACGGGGTTCTCCTACAGTCACTTGGTTGGGGTTATGGGGCGTGGCTATCTATTAAGTTTACCCGGCGAGTATCCACGTACGCTACGTGATTGCGACGGACTTTTGATCACATCAAAATCCCGTGGCAACCGATCAAATGAGACTAAACTGCTAGATTTATAACATTCAAATTAGTTATCTCATAACTACTTGTGGATTCCAAATATTGTATCACATTCCAGATAAATAGACAATGTTAAACTTTCCGATCGAATAAACAAACACCCAAGATTTCCCAAATAGCTCAACACTTGAGCGGGGTTCAAAAAGTATCCATCACATGCCACCGTACCAATGGTCCAGCCGTAAAAGGGTCAAACCAACGCCTCACATATGGCAACGCCGTACTGCCCCAAACCCTAAGGTTTAGAGGTGGTTCAGACGGTCACATAATCGAGTTAAGGTTTGTGTTCTTCTAGAGGGTCCACCGCGTTACTTGCACGACTTTGAACGTTCTTTAACTCAGGAAAAATCCAACACATGGAAATTTTCTGACAGGGGAAAAAATGAGTTATTGGTATCCGTTCGAACTTTTTAACACGTTCTAAATTACCTGGAAAAACTAAACGAAGTTAATCTTTCCAATCGAATCAACGAATACAAAAGATTTTCAGAAAACTCAACATTTGAGTAACATTAAAAATTCCCAGAAGCAAGTAGAAATGCCTACGGATGTTACTGTGCAAAAAGTAAACCCTAATTCTCTTTTTTGGCCGCGGAACCGCCGCGCAAGGCAGGGTATTGACACGGTTCCGCGGCGCTTTAAAGGTATTATGGGCTCGTTTTTTACAGTAATCCTTAGAATTCCCTGCTTAATTTTCTGAGTATTTTTAATACAGAACAAATCAACATTTTTAAAAATTTCTAGAGAGGGGTGTAAAATGGGGTTTCGGGGTTCGATCGGACTTTAAATTTCGTCTAGACTTCGCCTAAAGCTCTAGCTTGACTCTGATACCACTGTAGGGTTACTAGGCACGGTCATAAGGGTCTATAAGGCATCAACCATACCCGATTTAAAATTTAGACGTGCCGAACAACCCTAACCAAGATCTTAGACTAGAAATTAGGCGAAACAAATAGGGTATGTAACATTTCAAAAAATATATATATTATTTTTGGGAATTTTTATAATTTAATATTATTTTAATGAATATTTTAATATTTTGGTATAATTAAATATCGATAAATGGGTAAAATTTTGTAAAAATTATGGAAAATTCTAAAATAGGGTATTTTATGGAATTATGCCATTTTAAAGTTTTTAGGATTAGTTTTATGCTAATTTAGTGCTAATCGCGATTAAAATCGCTAATCGGATTTTTAGAATTTTTGTGCAAAACATGCGCATATCATTTTTGATTTTTGCTTACACTTGTGCATTTCTACCATGTTGTTTTGGGGTTACTATTGGTGTGAGAAGGAATTGGCTAAAAGAAAAGAAAAGGAAAGGAAAGGGAATATAATATGAGGTATGGTGAGAGAGAGAAAAAGTAGGTGATGGTGCTTGACTTAGCTATTTCTTCTCATTTCTTCACTCATTTCTCTCCCTCTCCCTCATGTTGCTGCTGCTGCTCCTGCTCCTCACTTCCTCTCCTCTTCAAACCCTCAAACACCATGAATATAACATCAAAACCCTACTCCCGTTTCACAAAAAGTGTGCACAAGCTCAAGAGAAGCATTTTGGACCAAAAAAGCAAGGATTTTGGCCACTTGGGGCAACTCAAGAATTTTCTTGAGTTGCCAAATGAGGTATTTAGTAAACCATTAGCTTGTTTTTTGCATTACTTTTAACCCCATGTTAAGATTGAATCGATATCGGGTAGTTTGGTGGACATAGGAAAAACCTAGTTATGGTTTGAGGGAATTTTGGGTTGTGATGTGAAATTGAGCTCAGCAGAGGCTACATGAACACCCTAGTGCTTGAATTAAGACCCAAAACTGAGACTTGAAACCCGAAATACGGATTTAGAAACCGATATCGGAAGATTTGTGGAATCTGTGAAGGTTATATGGGATCTGCTATCACCCCGAGACTCTGAAAATTATTTTGGATTGACAGTGAGATGTGTAGGCACCCAGGAAGCTATCACCAAGACCACAGCCCCTAACTCCCTGACATGGCCGCAGATTTATTCCCCCTGGCCTCAAATTGCGGCCAGAACAGGGTGGATTTGCCTCATTTTGGTTCTGTAGCTCCTACATCTATAGATTAGACCCCTGGCATGTGCAAAATTGTCCAATTTGACCTAGGGTGAAATCTTGGACCCTTTTCCTGAGTTATTGTTTTGATTCATGTTTCCGTATTGCGTATTTTGAATTCTAGAATTGTGTATCCGTGTTTTACCTCGATCACATGACATTTGCACGACGAGATCGAGGGTCGTTTGATGGTTTTGAAAGCGTACCCATAGGTTCTAACCTATAGCCCTTTTAGCGTATCGTGTTGGTTTTCGCGTGTCGTTTTAGTTTTGATTTGGTTTTAATGCGATGCGATACGTTTGATATGTAGGTACCCCCACGGTGATCCGAGGCGATGAAGATGATGGTGGCAATATCGACGCCGACACGCAAGATGCAAGGTGAGTAGATTATATCTACGGGGGAAGTCGAGTAGATGGCGTATAGCACCCCCGCAGTTCGATGTCTAGTGTTCTATATACACTATATATATATGATAGCTTATTGCGTGGCATGGAGATCATAGATGTGTTAGGTGTACTATGGATAAATTAGGGTTAGAAGTGAACTAGTGTATTTCCTAGTTGCGAACCCTAGAACAGGTTTACACCCACACGCACACACATGCTTATTGCTATACTTATATCGTGATGATGAGGATAGTGTATGATACTGGAGATGAGTTGATGAGTTTGGGCATGGTGCCGTGAGATCTGCGATATGAGGTGATTCGTATTTGGGATACGACATGAGATTTTTAGCGGGCCTTGGGACGTGTGTTTCACACACGCATTCATATTTATATAGATGGTGTCGATTGTACTAGACTTAGATCAGTACCCAGATCATGTGATATGATGATAAGGATACCAGATAATTGATGAAATGAATGTTATAGTGACCCGTACCCAGCTATTGGGATGCCGTACGACGATTTACCGTGCGAGCTTTATATTGACGATAGATCCGCACTCATGACTCGAGGATATTATATGATGTATATTGTATCGTATGTGATACTATTGAGGCGGGATCACCGACTATTATATATATATATATATATATATCGACTCAGATGTAGGTGGTTTCCATACCCCTCATGTTTAGCTTGTTAGTTAGGTCTGTAGATTACTTAGTAGAAATTAGACCAGACCCGAGTCATACCTATTTCAAAACTAACGAATCGGGGATATTTTAAAGATAGGGAAAAAGGATTCTACGGATATTTTCAAACGACACATCTTTTCTTAAAACACCATAGCCCTTATTTTACCAAAAACCCCTATTCACCTTATTTCAAATGGCAAGGCTGCATGATGTATTTATTGAGGTAGATTTTTCACTGTTGCGTTGATTATTCGATTCCGCATATTCATGCTATTTGCATTGCATTGCTTGTGTTTATTGCTATATTACAACCATGCTGTTAGGACACCAGCACCATTATCGATGATGCGTATGTTCCACGTACATGCTTGCCGGCTCACACACTTCATCATCGATAATTGCCATGCCACTACACTGTAGTACTGTTGCATTCTGGATATGACCCTTGCATGGCATACTTGTGTACCTATATACTGTGTATTCCTATTGTTCACCCACACGTGCATGCATACGTATTTGCACATACATTGATGATTCTGGCTTGATTAGAGATTTGGGAACCGCAAGATACCTTTTAAAGCTGATTCATTTTAAAGAAGCGGTCTTCCCTAAATATGTGCATATTACTATTCCGTGTTGTATGACATACTGATATGCTTACATTTCTTTTACATGTCGCATACATCATGCTTTCTGATTATACGCATTGAGATATGTTGTTTCCATGATATTTCTGGATTTGGGAACCGTGGGTATTTCAAAAAAGAATATGTAATTGTTTTAAAAACCCGGTTACCCTTGATATGATATTTCAGTGCGTCCACCATGTGTTTTCTCGGTGCTGAGAGCGACATGTGAAACCCAATTCGAAGAGGCGAATGGGGCTAATTGCGGGTATATGGTGGACCCGGTATGGTTCCCCGGGGCAAGAAATATTTTTCTTGGAGTAGACGATGAGCTTAGCAGGGTGGCGAGTACCTACCGGTGATTGGTTGGACCTGGCGGTTATCCGGAGGATACTGACCAGAATCGATAGATGGATATGGGACGATCCGTACTGCCGGGGCCGAGGGCCGATTCCGCAGACGGAGCCCATGGGCTGATCCGGACTGACGGAGCCCGATATATGAGGATTTACGTGCCGATGCTAGGCACAGCTTTCATGATGTTTTCGAGTGTCGATGCTGGATGATTGTTAGCGATTCTGCGTGTTCAAGTTTTAGTTTAAATACCGCAATCAAGACGGTTTCGCTCATAGCTAGCCGGTTGAGTACAGGTCGTCCGCAGGGAGATGGGAGTCTTTTTCAATGTGTTTTAACGAGTTAAGTCCAAGAGTTCAGATTTGTTTGTGATTATCTAAGTGTTAAGTTGATATTTAAAGAGAGCTTGTTAGGGTTAGGATTAGGTTAGTTTGAGTTAGGAGTCTCCACATCTTACGTTGCCCCTCTTAATATCGGTGTTACGGTAATCGGCAACAACGGGGATTAGCACGACTAGGAAGGAACTTGCGAGTATAAGCTAGGCTTTCCAACGCATAAGTTCTTCCTTTTGGTGCTTGTCCGTCCGTTCTTGGCTCTTAGCCATAACCTCCGGTTAATTCAACCACAACCGGTCTCACTACGGAATCACCGCTATCATGTAGGATAGGGTGCCGTAAGGAGCGGATTGTGGTTCAATTAACGGGAGTCGAATTAAGCTGTTGGGCAAGAAAAGAGTGAGAGAGATTTCCTTCTCTTAAACTTCCCTTATCCTACCCTAACAAGTATGAACTACTCACACATCATGATACGGAAAAATAAAACAAAACAAAAGAGGAAGATAGAAAGAAAGAGATTAGAAGATAACGACTAGCTATTTGCGACCTCACCTTTGCGAGGATCGAGCGTAAGTATCATGGTCGTATTAAGGATAAAGAAAAAGAGAGAAGAAAGAAACAACAAGAAATAACAACAACTAGTTAACAAATTAAAATTACAACAATTATAGAAAAAGCAAGACAAGCATGATAATAAAATGATCTTCTTTATTCACCATTCTTCACTCACCAAGCTCATTACAAGTTTTAATGGAGAAGAGATGAGAAGAGAAAGAAGAAACACAACTAAACCTTACAAAAGAGAATACAAGATTATGGACCTTTTCCTTCACAAAGTTCTGGGCTATTTATAGGCAGGGAAAATGAAATCTAGGGCAACAAACTGCCTCTTTACAAAAGTTCCAAACTACCCCTGAAAGCCCATGCCCTGACTCCACAGTATGGCCGCGGATCCGCGGCCTAAGCCTCCTTATGCCGCGGATCCGCCGCACTCTGGTGGAGTCAGGGCATGGGGTTCTTGGTACTTCCCTGGTCTGCTGTCCCCTCTTGTCTGGTACATGTATTTTCTGAAAATACTTCCACATTTCTTCCAGAATTTCTGTTGAGGGAAAGGTGGACTTTGGACAAGGATTTTCTTGAGCTCCGCGTAGATTTCTTGGTCTTGGTGTTGCCATAGTGCTTTGTGCATGAAGGTGACAATTGATTTGTCATTTTGTCTCCTAAACTGGTGTGTGGCAACAGACGGATAAAGAACGGAGATCCGTGTTTTATCTGTGGTTGGCAGGAACTCGGATTTTGTCGTGTTTTCCATGAATTTCACCGTTTTAGAACCGAGAACCTGTATCCTGCAATTGACTAGCAAACACGGCTCAAGAGTATCTACCGATATGCAATGTGATAAAAATTGGGCGGTATGAAAATGCAAAAATCTGATATGAACAAATACCCCCAAACTTATTATTTGCTCGTCCCGAGCAAAGCCAATTTATTCACAAAAAAATTCCTAACCTCACTTTCGCAGGGAACGCGATTGCACTGAGCATGTGCAACAAGCCGTTTAAACCTCTAGGTGTCCCTAGTAGGAGGAGTGTTGTCTCCTGAGGGTTTTCAGCGGATACTACCCACAAAATCCGGTCAAGTTGGTTTTGTAAAATAACTAAGATTCAAATCCTAAAGTTTTGTTTCAGAAAATAACAATTCTATAATCCTAAGTCTAGACCATCGAACCTTTATTTTTCACACCTCGCTTCTTATTTAACTACAGATTTTATATGTCTTTACGTGCAGTGCAAATAGTGTCGTTAAGTTCCAGAAGGATCGATTAAAGTCATCATGTCACACACTAAAGACCAGATAACAATTTTAAAAGGATCACCTAAGTTTTATAAAGAGTTAAGCATTTTTCAAGTTTCGTTTTCCAGTAAGCTTTCAACTTCAGAATTTCTATCTTCCTTAACAGGAAACTAAGTCGTATTTTTCACTCCACCTTTTTCTTGTTTTCATTTCATACACACCTCTGTGAACGTGCAATAGTCTTTATCATAGAGTAAAACCTTCATATCTCCGCTAAAAATTTTTTTTTTTTAAAAAGCCTGTCTTCTATCATGATTATTCTCACACAAAGAACCGTTAGGAATTTTAACTCGGAGAGAACACTTGCTTGATTTTGTTTTTATCTGGACTTTCTAGGCTTCTTAGCGAGCTTTGGGCCAATGCACCCAAACCAGTTGGTTTTAGGGCATTAGGTGTAGAAACACCCCAGCGGACTTAATTACTCAAGTTACCTAGGTCCAAAAACAAAAGACAGTTTGGCATGAAAATCAGATGATTTAATACGAACGGAGATATAACCGGCAGTTCAGTTATTTTTTTGGATAAAAGACGTGTTTAGTGGGTTTTGGTGTGTAATCATTCCAATCAAGTTCCAGATGGGTTATTTTTCAGACTTAGTTCCAATTAAGGCATCAATAACATTCCTTCATATTCACTCACTTCATAAACTATTCTTGATATTACTTATTTCCGCACAAACCTATTTAATCCTCAGAAAATCATTTATCCGTTTAAAAGTTTTTAAACATAAAAGGCTTGTCATCTAATTCCCGAAAAATCACGACACGTGTAGTGTGATGTAAAGACGTATATCAGCTATAGTTAACTTCAAAGGAGAGTTATCTTTCAGGTTTTCAGAATCTAAACATAAGATTTATTTATTCCTATTTTTTCAAACAAAAACCGTCGAAATGTTGAATCAGAGTTCTTCCACAAGCTAACTTGACAAAAAAGTTTTTATATTTTTTAGAAAATTTTCAGATTTTTATGGATTTTATGGATTTTAATATGCAGATGCAAAATATACACATGAATGCGAAGGTAAGAAATGCGTACCGAGCGTATCCCCAAACTTAAACTGGACAGTGTCCTCACTGTCGTTGCATGAAGAGATCATTTGAGGGGTCAAAACTGTCGGTTAGCGATACACAATTTTTTTTTTGTTTTTGTTTTTAAAGAAAAAGAAAAAGAATATACACAAATATATACAAAATGGTTTATACATACCCCCAAACTTATTTGGAACAGTGTCCACTGTTCTTGGCTGGATAACCGAAGTTTGGAGGTAGGCAGAGGAAGATCATTCAGGGTAAACCGGCTCCTGTAAGAACCGGAGCTCCTCTGTTGGTTCGGCGCTAAGGTACGGTTTGCATCGGTGTCCGTTCACTTTGAAAAATGAACCGTCCTTTGGATTTTCCAAATCCACAGCGCCCTGCGGATACACATTCCGCACAAAATACGGTCCTTTCCAGCGAGATCTGAGCTTTCCAGGATGGAAGTGAAGTCGGGTGTCGTAAAGCAGTACCTGCTGACCAGGTACGAAGGTTTTGCGCAAAAGGTGTTTATCGTGAAACACCTTCGTTCGGTTCTTAACGACAACCGCGTTATCGTAAGCCTCATCCCTAAGCTCG
Organism: Agapanthus africanus; assembly: GCA_030015575.1. Taxonomy (NCBI): domain Eukaryota; kingdom Viridiplantae; phylum Streptophyta; class Magnoliopsida; order Asparagales; family Amaryllidaceae; genus Agapanthus; species Agapanthus africanus. The sequence continues at coordinate 854,783,415 of JASDDO010000024.1, forward strand.
CTTAGTTCGTTCAACTGCAGCTTCCGATGGCTGCCCGCATCCTCGAGAGACAGATTCAGCTCATTTATCGCCCAAAATGTGCGATGCTCTATTTCGACAGGTAGGTGGCAGGCTTTTCTGTACACAAGCTGAAAGGGAGACATGCCAAGGTCGGTCTTATAAGCGGTTCGAAAGGCCCAAAGGGCATCAGTGAGTTTCAGCGACCAATCCTTACGGTTCTTGGAAACCGACTTCTCCAGTATCTGCTTGATTTGCCGATTTGAAACTTCGGCCTGCCCGCAGGTTTGGGGATGATAGGGCGTAGAGAGCTTATGATTAATGGAGTATTTCCGCATCAAGGCTTCGAAAGTTTTGTTGCAGAAATGACTTCCATTGTCGCTAATGATCGCTCGAGGGTGCCCAAACCGGGAGAAAATGTTTTCTTTAAGGAACCTAACGATAACCTTGTTGTCGTTAGTCCGGCTGGACACAGCCTCGACCCATTTAGAGACGTAATCAACAGCGAGAAGGATGTACAAGTTCCCAAAAGAGCTGGGAAACGGTCCCATGAAATCTATCCCCCAAATATCGAAAATCTCCACAACCAAGATTGGTTGGAGCGGCATCTCGTTCCTCCGGGATATCCGGCCCATGTGTTGGCACCGGGAGCAAGTCTTGCAATAGTCATGAGCGTCTTTGAAAAGTTGTGGCCAGTAGAAACCACATTGCAAGATCTTCTCAGCTGTCTTTCTGGGGCCAAAATGCCGGCCACACGCTTGATCGTGGCAAAATGACAGCACACTCTTGAATTCCTCATCAGGGACACACCGACGAATAATCTGGTCGGGACAGTATTTGAACAGATAGGGTTCGTCCCAGTAAAAGTGTTTTACTTGGGATAAGAAGCGAAGTCTGTCCTGACTTGACCATTCGGTCGGTAGTAATCCCGTGGCCAAATAGTTCACAATATCTGCGAACCAGGGTTCGCAAGATACTGTCAAGAGCTGTTCATCCGGGAAAACGTCGTTGATTGGAATTGGAAGCGAAGGCGAAGAAGGAAGTCGTGAGAGATGGTCGGCAACTACGTTTTCACATCCTCGTTTGTCCTTAATGACAAGGTCAAACTCTTGAAGCAAGAGGATCCAACGGATTAACCGAGATTTTGCATCTTTCTTCGCAAAAAGATAGCGCAGAGCAGAATGGTCTGTGTAGACAATGACTGGAGAGCCGATGAGGTAAGGCCTGAACTTTTCTAAAGCAAATACAACAGCTAAGAATTCCTTCTCAGTTGTTGTATAATTAAGTTGGGCGTCGTTCAGGGTTCGGCTCGCATAATAGATTACGTGCGGCATCTTGTTGATGTGTTGTCCAAGGACAGCACCAATGGCAAAGTCGGATGCATCGCACATAATCTCGAATGGGTGCGTCCAGTCAGGTGAAGAAAGAACGGGAGCAGAAGTGAGTGAGCGTTTCAATGACTCAAATACAGTCATACAGCTCGAGTTGAAGTCGAATGGCGTGTCCTTGGCCAGCAAAAGAGTCAAGGGCCTAGCAATCTTGCTAAAGTCCTTGATGAACCGTCTATAGAAACCGGCATGGCCAAGGAAGGCTCGGATATCTCTGACGCATCGGGGAGGAGGCAGATTGGAAATGACCTCAATCTTTGCTTTGTCAACCTCTATGCCATTTTGCGAGATGATATGTCCTAAAACAATACCTTCACGCACCATGAAGTGGCATTTCTCCCAGTTCAAAGTGAGATTCTTGTCCTTACATCGGGTAAGGACAGCGTCAAGATGCAACAAACACTCGTTGAAGGAATCGCCGATGATGGAGAAGTCATCCATGAAAATCTCCAGAAATTTTTCCACCATGTCTGAGAAAATTCCCATCATACACCGCTGAAAGGTAGCGGGCGCATTGCATAACCCAAAGGGCATGCGACGATATGCAAACGTGCCGAAAGGACAAGTGAATGTGGTCTTGTCCTGGTCTTTTTCGGCGATGGGAATTTGATTATAGCCGAAGTAGCCATCAAGAAAGCAGTAGTACTCGTGTCCGGCCAATCATTCAAGCATCTGGTCAATGAAAGGTAGCGGAAAGTGGTCTTTCCGCTTTGCGGCGTTGAGTTTTCTGTAATCAATGCAAACTCGCCACCCAGTTTGGGTGCGGGTAGGGATTAACTCGTTCGCCTCGTTAGTTATGACCGTGATGCCCGACTTCTTGGGGACAACATGAATGGGACTAACCCACTGGCTATCAGAGATAGGGTAAATGATACCACTATCTAGACATTTTACGATCTCCTTCTTCACAGCCTCTTTCATGACTGGATTGAGCCGTCTTTGTGGATCCCGGGCTGGTTTGGCATCATCCATCAAATGAATGTGATGCTCAACGATCAGGGGACTAATCCCCTTGATGTCCGCCATGGACCAGCCAAAAGCTTTGCATATATATATTATTCTTATTGTACCCCGTTCGGGGCCAGTATTTACAAGGGAACTCTGCCGAAATTTTCAGAAAAGACTATACTTTTAAAAATTCACATTCGGCTTACTTATTTAAAAACCTTGCTTTTAAAACATGTTTTCTTCACTTCTTAAACTATTTTTCCTTCATTTATTATTTAAAATAGTTTTAGATTTCTGGTCTTTGGCTTACTTGGATTAGATGGGGTCCTATAGACTTCATATGATTCAAGGGCCAGTCATGAGCTATTTCGGGTCGTGACAAAGTAAAAAACTTTACTTCTAAGAGTTTGGGATTACAACCTTTGTAGTTCGTTCCTTCACTTCTAAAGCTCCGTGTTGAGGTCCCTTCGCTGCGATCATCGACTACCCGGACTCTAGAGAGGCTCCATGAAGAGAAAGATGCAATCTTGCTTCCGATCTTCAATAACAAAGATGGTCTACCTTGAAGAAACTCAAACCCAAGCTCTTGCTTTGCTAATCAAGTATTAGCAAAGCCAACACCCTAATCTAAGTGGCAAGAATAGATGAGGATGATGAAGTAGGAATTTAGCTCTCATTTGTTTTCAAAATCTCACTCAATATCATCATATATGAAAAGTTTAGAAAGCTTTTCAAGAACTCAAGGATAAAGAAGAAGAATTTTCCTTTTGTGATGAATAATGAATCAAGTGTATGATTGGAAATGCAACCATGGGTTAAGTAAGAAGACTTAACCCATGTAGAGATTTAACTATGGTTAAAGGGTTGGGTTGGATTAAAGAAATATCTTTGCAAAATATCACAAAATATCAAGGTCAAAGTCAAAGCTTCAAGAAGCTTCTTGAAAGCTTCAAGAAGCTTCTTGAAAGCTTCATGAAAGCTTAACCCTAATCCAAACCCTAACCATATTTAAACTCCACAAATCATGTTACACTTATAACCATAACATGTTACAATATTATATATCACATATACAATATTTATTGTAACAAAATAAAATAATACAATTAACATATATCACATATATATCAATGTATTACCCGAGTGAGAAAAAGAATCTTTTAATGAGCTTATATTAGTTAATGTAATTTAATATATCAAATATATAATTATACATTAAATTATCGAATCAACTCTTGATCCGATAATCCGGCTATTTCATAAATAACCGACTAATATAATCTGTATCAGTTCATCGAGTCAACACTTGATCCGATAACCCGGCTATAGCACATATACCTGGCCGATATCTCATATCGCGTGAATCTAATACGGTATCATATACGTATTATTCCCGGTCCGGCACATATCATATATGTGCTCCTACTCCGTTTTGCCTGAGCCAGGAAACCTCTGTGTAGGACTCTAAAGAATCGTCAATACGCCGGCAGTAGCCGATGATCATATCAAACACCCACAAGCTGCAAGCGGTCAGCTAAACGTAACAGCCACCCAGGTATTGAGCAATCAGAAGATCAACAAGCAAGCCTGTACATTCTCCCGTGAATCCAACCAGTAACACTCCCGTACAGTCCGGTCTCTTCGTCTTATATGTCGCATATCTCGCCTAGGGGTGGTAAACGTCAGACCCCAGTAGCTTGATAAGTCGTGTCGATATGAGGTCTATAACAGTTTGAGAAACTACTGATAACACTTACGAGTAAATCTCAGCAACCCTGGCCAAGGATTTCCAGTTATAGCCATTCGAACACAGTGCAACATCAACTCCCTATACCGGGAGAGACGAAACCCCTTCTATCGCTCATTGCCTCCATGTGATTCGGGACTGTATCCAAAAGCCACCGTTTTGCACGCCCTCTTGGACGTGGTATGATGGAAATCAAAGCACAATGGGAATCACACAAGACTCTATGATGATCTCGGGTCAACAGACTAACCTGTACCAGTGTCACCAGAGAACTGCCATCTGACGTGAGGTATAATACCATCTGGGAGTTCTCGGCGAGTCCGTCCAGTATACCCAGTCTTCACTGAGCACCCGTATACCTTCTCTGATGTCAAACACCAATGGATATGGGATCATCCATCGCCCATCATATGGGTCAAGAAGCGCATACGCTAGTCTACTCTGGAGTATCGATGCCCTATCTCGGTACTTCCACGACTAGGAACATTTGAAGGATGTACTTGGCGACTACACTGTCCCCACCAGTATGATCTTCATCATAGTCTTGGTAGTCAAGTACTCATCCTAAGGGCTTTATCAACATGTGACATAGAGACAATCAGAGTACATGTTAAGATAAAGAGTAACCAGATAGCATATTATCATGTCGAGCAAGAAAGTCCTCCCTATATATGTCCAAGCATCCACTACTATATACAACGTATGTACAGTAATGGCCTCTAGGGCATACATATAACTAACATAATGACATGTGATGTTATTGTGTTTCTATCGATATGTTATATTGGACCGTCGTGAATGAATAGCCCGGGTTTTTTGTGAGATGAGAGTTTTGTTTCAATTTTCATTCATGTAAATAATTGTATGTAATATTCTTTTATTGGGACACTTTCGAGTTGAGTTTGTTGTCTCCATTCAATGTATATTATTTACTTTACCGCATTAGGATAGACCCAAGATGGAGAGCACAAGTAACCGGGTTCTAGAGTCCAGTGGAAGGCCATCTCGAGGAGTCGAGACCGGTTGGTTAACTCTAGAGTTGGTAGGGTTGCTTTCCGCTCTCATAGAGGTTTAGGGGTGTAGGCTTGGCTATTCATCATGACCATGGAATCCGTGTTTTTCGTTACTGGCTTAATCTATAACACGGATCTCCTAGTGTATCCTATATTTCATATATCTGCTTCTGCTGTTCTGTGATGTGATCATATAACTGCGTGAGACAAATACTACTTATATATATGATATATTAGTAGACACTATATATGTTTTGCATCCGTGTTATTCTTGACCTCGCCCTGCCGTAAGTTAAGTAACCTTAAGGTGAATACCCTGGTCCTTGTGGCGAATGTGGATGGCATATATGTATATTTTATTTTCGTTTCTTCTGTGATGTTTAGGAAACATAATTGATGGGACTTCATTAATAAGATTAATGAAAAGAAAAGAAACCTAAAAGATGTTGTAGAATCACTTTTTCAAAAAGATAGCTCTAGTTCTTGCTTTGCATAGTGGCATTCTATTATGAATATCCAGCACCTCATTCGATGAGGAAAGAGCCTAGATCCCTTCACCGGGAATGACCTCTTTAGCAAAAACTAGCATATGCTACAACCCACTCGGTTTGTTTAGAAAACCACTCGATTTTTAAATCGGAGCTTAAACCACTCCTTTTCAAATCACTTGGTTCTACAACGATATCAAGTTCATTACGTTAAAAATTTTCTTCAAAAACCAGTCGTAGCCCTCCGTCATTTCAGACAGGTACCGTTTAGTATTCGTGTTGCGTTTGTCGACCTTGTCGAGGCGTAGTTTCTGGTAGCTAATTAGTGCTTTTCTGCCACAAGTTGATGCGATTGGTTAGGGCAGTCATACGACTTTGTTGATCTTGTCAAGGGTCATGCGGGTGGGTCTAAGCCAGTCATGAAGTGACGGGTTTAACTTGACTTGCGGTTTATGATTTATTGACCTTGTCTTGGTCATAAGCCGCATGGGTAAAACAATTATTGGGAATTTCAACAGTTGAAATTTGCAATGAGATTGCATACCTTCTATGGGATAGTTGGATCCCGATACCCACTACAAGTAAGCATTACTCCTGGGAGAGTTTTCCACTTTACAATTAGCTAATCCAGTAGGTGTCTAAGAAAGGTGTTAACAGGGGTTATGCCCCTGTGGAAACGAGTTTATTTAATTAGTTCCGTGCGAAGGCACGGGGAGACTCCCTCAGAGTACCGACACCAGCCTGGCTGATCGATTAGCGAAATTGTAGGGTGTAATTAATCCTGGCTAATCTTACCTTTTAGGGTTTTAAAGAAGATTTGATAAAAACAGTAGGAGCCATCCTGATTAGATAAAATAATAACCAATCTAATCTTTTAAGAGCGCATGCTAAAGTGTTTTCTTCTCTCTCTCTCTCTCCAGGTAGTGACCATGTCATGCCTTAATCGAGAAAATAACATGGATGTATTGACCGAACCCGTTTATTATACTAGGCTGGGGAACGTTGGTTCCACTCTATCTCATGACAACTATCATAAGAGTGGGAAAGGGATAGGGGAACGCAAGGATTTTCACTCAACCCGAATGAAGAATGAGCATTCTGATGCATCTTTTTCGAGTGTGTTAGTTATTGAGAACTGTTTATCAGTCTGCTCTACGTTCTAGATATTAGATACTGGATCAGGATCCCAAATTTGTAATCTGTTACAAGGTTTAAAGAAAAGTAGAGAACTGGGAAAGAGTGATATATCTTTCAGAGTAGGGAATGGAGCAATTGTTGCTACTAAAGCTGTCGGCAAATATCACCTAATATTGCCAAAAGGTAATACATTGATTTTGAACGATTCTTATTTTCTACCATCGATGACGTGCAATATAATATCCGTTTCGTTATTAGATAAAGAAGGATATAAGTTTGCATTAGAGAAAAATGTTATGAACATTTTGCTAAATCAAGTGTTGATTGGGTTTAGTACGTTATGTAATAGTTTATACGTTCAATACTGTTCTAAATATACAAAACACTCACAAGAGAAAAAGTTCAGAAATGAACAATGCCTTCTTGTGGCACTGTAGACTTGGTCATATCAATGCGACTAGATTAGCTAAGTTATATAAAGATGCATATTTGGAACCGTTCGAATTTACATCTTATTAAACTTGTTAGTCCCGTCTCAAAGGAAAGATGACCAAAACTCCGTTTACGGGACACGGAGCAAGAGCTACTGAACTCTTAGGACTGATACATAGTGATGTATGTTGTCCTATGTCTACACATGCAAGAAATGGTTCCTCGTACTTCATTACATTCACCGATGTTCTCTTAAGATTCGGACATGTGTTTCTGTTGAAACACAAATCTAAAACTTTTGAGAAATTCAAGGAATATAAGAGCGAAGTAGAGAACTAGACGGGTAAAGGTATTAAAATCCTTCGATCTGATCAAGGAGGCGAATGCTTAAGCACGGAATTCCGAGATTATCTAAAAGGAAATGAGATTCTCTCTCAGCTTACTCCTCTACATACACCACAACACAATAGTGTATCGGAGTGGAGGAATCACACCCTATTAGATATGGTGCGCTCTGTGATGAGTCCTGCTTAGTTACTTATTTCCTTTTAGAGTTATACACTTGAAACAGCTGCATACCTATTAAATCAAGTTCCATCAAAATCTGTGCCTAAAAAACCATATGAGATATGGAGTGGAAAGAGACCATATCTTAAACGAGTTAAGATATGGGGTTTTCCGGCCTATGTTAAAAAAAGAATCCGAACAAACTCGAAGCACGATCAGTTCTTTGCAAGATTGTGGGATATCCAAAGAATTCACACAGATATCTATTCTACCACATTGAGGAACAAAAGGTGTTTGTTGCTCAACACGCCACCTTTTTAGAAAAGGAATTTCCTGTAAAAAAAATAGTGATAATGAAGTATAACTGGATGAAATTCCAGAAACACAAACTACAACTGAAGATTTGGTAAAATCGGAGGATTCTATAGTCCCCGAAAAACCTCAGCCACTTCGCAGATCTATTAGGGTTTCTCACCCACCTAAGAGATATTATGGTTTCCTCAAACACGGTAGGAGCGAGGATTACATCATAAAAGATGATGACCCAACTAGTTTCGACCAGGCCATCACAAGTAAGGAATCTGTGAAATGGCTGGATGCTATGCGATCTGTGATGTAATCCATGTACACCAACAAAGTATGGAATTTAGAGGTTGCTCCTGAAGGGACAAAACCCATTGGAAGAAAGTGGATCTTCAAGAAGAAGATTGATGTAGATGGAAAGGTTGAGACCTTCAAAGCTAGACTTGTAGCAAAAGGTTTTCGTCAACGACCAGGTGTCGACTATGACAAGACTTTTTCTCCAGTGATTATTCTTAAGTTCATCAGGATCCTACTTGCCATTGCTGCATACCATGACTATGAAATCTGGCAGATGGACGTCAAAATCGCTTTTCTAAATGGTGATTTAGAAGAGAGCTTGTATATGACACAGCCAGAGGGCTTCGTAGACAGTGGGAGTAGCAGAAAGGTGTGCAAGCTGCTTAAATCAATCTACGGATTAAAACAGGTATCGCAGAGTTGGAATATCTATTTTGATGTAGCAGTCAAAAAGTTTGACTTCATCAAAAATTTAGATGAACCCTGTATATATAAAAGATAGTAGAATGTAAGGTTTTCTTCCTCGTATTGTACGTGGATGATATACTTTTGATAGGAATTGCCGTTTCTATGCTGCACTCGGTCAAACTCTTCCTATCATAAAAGTTCTCCATGAAAGATCTGGGTGATACCTCCTATATCCTGGGGATAAATATCTATAGCGATAGATCTAAATGGATGTTGGGATTGTCCCAATCCAGGTACATAGACACCATACTAAAGAGGTTTAGTATGGAAGATTCTAAGCATGGTAATTTACCTGCTTGTTCAGGAATCACACTTTCCAAAGAGATATCTCCCAAGACTGATTTAGAAAGGGCTCACATGAACGTGATACCCTATGCTTCTGCAATTGGGTCTATCATGTACGCGATATTATGCACCAGACCGGATGTAACTTACACACTTAGTGTGGTAAGTAGGTATCAATTAGACCCAGGGAAGAAGTACTGGATAGCTGTGAAGAACATTCTTAAGTACTTGCGAAGGACAAAAGAGATGTTCTTAGTGTATGGTAATGGAGAACTCCAAGTGGAGTTCTTTACTGATTCGAGCTTCCAGAGTGATAAGGATGAAAAAAAGTCTGTCTCGGGTTTTGACTTCACCCTCAACGGAGGGGCGGTATGTTGGAAGAGTTCCAAGCAAGATATCGTTGCAGACTCGACGAGGGAAGCTGAATACATCGCTACCAACAATGCTGTCAAAGAGGCTATTTGGATAAAGAAGTTCATTATTGAACTTGGAGTGGTTCCATCCATTATAGATCCAATACGTTTGCATTGTGATAACAATAGAGTTGTGGCTTTGGCCAAGAAACCCCGATCCCATTAGTGATCCATACATTCTAAGGCAGTATCGCCTAATCTGGGAGATAGTTGATCGCCTCGAGATCGAGGTCAGGAGAGTAGACAGGAAGGACAACACGGCGGATCCACTCACGATGGCCTTTTCCCAGACACAGTTCGTGAGACTTTTTGGGATGTTGGGTATGCGATACTACAACAACTGGCCTCAGTGCAAGTGGAAGATTGTTAGGAATATGTATACCCTAGAGGCCATTATTGTATATTATACTGGATTCTTGGACATATATATAGAGGACTTTCTAGCTCGACATGATAGTATGCTATCTGGTTGCTTTTTATCTTAACATATGTACTTATTTTAGTTTACTGTCTCTTTGATACTTGTTGATAAAGCCCTTAGTATGTTGGCTTGACTACCAGGACTGTGATACAAATCATACTAATGGGGCTTGTGTAGTCCACAAGCACATCCTTAACTGTTCCTAGTCGAGAGAGTATCGAGACATGGCATCGATATTCCAGAGTTAACTAGTGTGTGCGTTTCTTGACCCTGTATGGGGCGATGGTTGATCCTATAACCGTTGGTGTTTGAAATCAAAGATTGTACACAGGTGCTCATTGGAGAATGAGTACACCGAACATGACTCACTGAGAACTCCTAAATGGTACCATATTTATCGTCAGATAGCAGTTCTCTAACACTTGTATAGGTTAGTTTGTAGACTCGAGATCGTCATAGTGTCTTGTGTGGTTCCCACTGTGCTTTGATTTCCTCCTTACCACGGCTCAAATGAGTCATGCAAACTGGTGGTTTTTAGGTACAGTCCCGAGTCACATGGAGGTAGTGAACGGTAGGAGGGGTTTCGTCTCTCCCGGTATTGGGAGTTGATGTTGCGTTATGCTCGATTGGCTATAACAACAAGTCCCTGGCAAGGGCTGATAAGATTTACTGATAAGTGCTATTAGTAATTTCTCGAAAGGTTATAGACTACAGATCGGCATGACTTATCGAGTTATTGGGGGTCTGACGATTCCACCCTCCCCAGAATCAATATCTAACTTATTAGACGAAGAGACCGGACTGTACGGTAAGTGTTGCTTATAGTGACTACGGAAGTTTGGACAAGTTTGCTTGTTGATCTTCTATTCGTTCAATACCTGGGTAACCGTTACGTCCAGCTAGTACCGCTGACGGCTTGTGGGTATCTGATGTGATCATGAACTACTGCTGGTGTATTGACGATTCTTTAGAGTCTCATATAGAGATTTCCTAGCTCAAGCGAAACGAAGTAGGGCACGTATGGAGATATGTGCGGGAGCTTGATTAAATACGAGTATATGATACCGTATTCTAATCTAAGGTTATATGATATAACCGGATTATTGAAACAAGTTTTGATTCAATGATTTTATATATATATATATATATATTTGATATTAGCCGGGTTATATATGATATAACCGGATTATTGAATCAAGTGTTGATTTAATAATTTGATATATATATAAACTAATATTAAGATCACTTTAGATTTTCTTCTCTTTATATATATATATATATATATGAGAATAATGGAGGAAAGAGGCCATATGAGAGAATTTCATGTAATTCCACCACTTTTTCACCGTTGAATTAGCAATTTAAAAAGTTTTATTGTCGGTAAACCATTAATTTTGCACCAACTAAATCAACGGTGAAAAAATGGTATAATCACAAGAAATTTGGTGTATCCACATCTTAGATGATAAAGATGGAGGTGATGTATACCGATCGTCAAGAAAAATCATGGAGGATGCATTTTTCCGACGCCATGGGCGGAAATTCCCTCCTATCACACCTTTCTCCATTAACCGCTCTCTCTCTATATATATACTTTGTTGACTTACTGGGATCTCCACCTTCTTGATTGGTTTTTTTGTATCTCTTTTTGTAGATTGTATCTGTAAAGACTCTGAATTCTATGTACAAATTTTTTCTTTTTAATGTACAGAAAGGAGTTTATAAGGCTGAGTGCAAGTTATAAGTATATTTTGTTTAAGAACAGTAAGAAGCCACTTGCAGCTCATTGGTAAAGCCCTTGCACTGCTGTGACGTAGCCCGTGTGTTCGAATCCCATCAGACACATTATTTTTTCTGATTTTTCTTTTAAAATTTTTGGAAGCCCAAAAGTTTACACGTGCAATGCACATAAAATTGAAAAGTTAGAAAATCAAACATGTGCAAAAGGGTTTAAACACCGGTTTGTACACGTGGCCAAAATCCAGAGCACCAATGCTCACAATCGACAAGCCAAACGCCCTCAAAAACCGGCGCCGACGGTCCCCCCGTCGCCAATGGTACCCGTGCTTTGCACACTTGACCCCTCCCCTACCCTTAACTCCCTTGCACTATTTGATTGCTCTGCAATCAAATATAGACCTTTCAATTCCCAATTTATCATCATTTTAATGCATTTTAATTCACTCTTTTAATTCCAAAACCCTAATTCTATACTATAAATACTACCCCATGCCCTAATCCATCCTCATTCTGAAAATTCTAGCCAAAATTCTCCCAAAAGTTCCTAGGTGCAAGTGGAGTAAAGTGGAGTTAGCAAGTAAGTAACTTCCGGCGAAGATCGAAGCTAATTCTGGCGTTTCCGCGACACCCCAAAGCTTTCCCACCCTTCTTCTACCTCTTCCTAACATAATCAACCGTTAAGTCCCTCCCAATCTCTCTTCTTCCTCTTTAAAAGTTCTTTTTTCAAAACATGTCGGTAAGTGGAGTTAATACCGACATTTTATTCTAAGCCCTAGAAATTACACTTTTTTTAAGCATTACTTATTTATATTTCTACACCTTTCTTGTTAACATAAAACTAATGTTTAGAACCAACTTTCACTCAAAAATATAATGAAATATAAGTTTAAATCAACTTTTACATTAAAATATCATGAACTTTATATATACCATCTTTATTTGCTTTGCTTAAACATACCTTTAGGAAAATTCACGAGGTAATGACTTACCTCTCACAAACACACATTATTCCATAGCACAATACTCTTTGAACGTATCTTTGTGGCGAAAACAATATATTTCATTAAAATACCATTTACTATAAAAACGGTTTTCTTTGGAATTTTATTTTAAAAACTCCTTTGCAAATAAGCCTCTACAATCCTCTCTAGGGGACCCGCTATTAGATGATGTGGATTATCGCACATCCTTAGGCTAGTAGAGCGAGATGCAGACCTTCTCACAGAGCATTCGGTCTCGAAAGGTATTAATACAATTTTTAAGAAAAACACAATTTTTTACTTAATTAAAAATTTACTTTTTAATAATTATATAAATATTATCAATCCATATATTTTCAAAATATAATAACCTTATATTATTTTCAAATGAAAGAATTTCAAGTTTCATCAAGATACCATCAAGATACCAACAAAAGTTAAACTTTACAGTAAAATAACATGAACTATTTAAGCTAAGTATTTACCACTAAAATACCTCAAATTTTTAAAATTCACACTCATAGAAATTCTAAATAATATAAATAACTTCTTGAGGTTATTTTGAAATTATATTAAAAAGTACTTTTCATAAAACCCCTCGAGTTATATATATATCAATATTTAAGGACTTTAGTAAATATAGGTTTAAGCGTGATTGTTCACATCAGAATATTGCGTTTAATACCGCCCATCCTTCTGATCGTTTGTTTATAGGTAGGTGCTTTTAATCTGTGTTTGCTACATATTTACAGGTTACAGGTTTCTAGTCCAAAATAACGCAAATCATACAAAATCTCCACAGTTATGCCAAAATCCAGAACATCTGCCACAGACAGATAAAATCCGGGTTCCGGTCATCCGTATCCGTTCAGTGCCGCTTACCGGTTCATGAGATAAGATAAATATCAATGGTCATTCGTGTCTCGGTCAAGCACGGAGCACGAAAGAGGAAGCACAAAATTCAATGGGTGCACGGAGTTCGAAGGAGATAAAGGTCAAATGATTTAAAAGTGAAGCCATTTTGGATTGTTGAAAATCTGAAAAAACTTTGGAAGTATTTTGTAACTTAGGACCTATAGAACAGAAAAAGAAAGCAACATGGAGTAGCCCGGAACAAATGACAAAACAATTTTCAAACCCACCGCGGAACCATGGCCAATAGGCCATTTTTGCGGCAGTTCCGCGGCCTAGTCAAGTCTTCGCCAGATTGTATTTTGAGGGTGGTTTTGTAATTGTGTAGGGGCTCAGAATTTGACCATAGGATTTCATTCCTCTGCCTATAAATACTCCAGTTTTGTGCCCAACTAGGGAGTCTTTTTCTTTGTTAGATTTTAGTGTAGTTTAGTTTTGTATTTCTTCTTCTTCATCATCTTTTCTCTATGAAACTGCAGTGAGAGCTCTTGAGTGGAAGATTAATGAAAATGAGGGTGTTTTTATTATCTTGTAATTTTCATTTCTTGTATTGTAATTTTAATTCTTAGTCTAACTTTATTTGTTGTTGTTAAGTAGTGGTTGTTTTTCTTTTCTTGTTTTGTTTTTCATTTCTTCTTATCCGTATTTTTCTCAAGCCAAGATACTCTATGGAGTCCCTTACTTAGGTGAGGGCCTAAGTGGTTAGCTTGCTACCATTTTGTAAAACCGTATTTTTTCCTTTCGTTATTTTATTCTTTCTTGTTTTGTTTTCCTTTGAAATGTGTGAATAATTCCACACTTGTTAGGGGCTAAGGAATGTTAGTATGAGGGGCGGAAAAATCCCTTATACTTCTCTTCGCCAAACATTCTAAAACGAATCTAGACCAAACAAACACAACCCCCTCACTTAGACGCGCTATACATGACAAATAGCCGCGACCAAAGTCGAGAAGTCCTTTGGGCGCACTACAACGTGACATGTAGTTGTGACTTAATTGGATACATGGTTGTGGATGTTTAGCCTAGGGTTAGAAATAAGCGCACGTAGCGGAAGGACAAGGGGCACTAGGAATGGATTTAGCATTGGAAAGCTTGCTTAAACTCGCAAATCCCATTCTTATGTCTTTCTAATCCACGTTACTTTCTATTATCCCAATATCATTTTAAGAATTGCAAATGAAAAGCACAAGACTAATCCTAACTCAACTAACCAACCTTAACCCTAACAAGTTTACTTAAACATAAATACGAACACTTAGGATAGATTTGAACATACACATATACATTATTTAATTGGCTCGTCTAAGACAAGATCTCAAATACGAACCATCTCTCAGTGGACGACTCATACTCAACCGGCTAGTTACAAGCGAAACCGAGTTGTTTGCGGTAAGTAGAGAACAAAGTAGAACGCATATCATAACACATTTCGCGGTTTTTCTGCTTCAATCAATTGGCCCCGTTGCCGGGGAGACGGTAACGTATTTCTTTCTTGTTATTCGGGTCAATATTTTTTTGCCTATTTATATATATAAATAAAATAAATATAATAAAAAAACCATTTTGTTATTTTTGATAATTTTTTTGTGCAAGTGTGAAGGCTAATCTGGAGCAAGTACAGTGATCAAATAAATAAATAGAGCCTTTTATACTGGAGTACAGAATAAGGGGAGTGCAGAGACCAAAGTTGTAGCCCTAATTCAATATTTCCACCATGGAACCATGGTTAAAACTAAGGAACTGCGGCGGTTCCACGGTTCTCTTGTAGCTTTTGAGCCTGAAATTTTTTTTTACTCCTTCTCCTTCTATAAAACTCTCTGTAAACTCCACTGAACTGTATTTTTCTGCAGGTTTCTTCGCACAAATTTGCGCCGCCGCCAAATAAAATTTTATGTTGTTTTAGATTTTGTTTGCTTAATCTTTGCTTATAATAATACGAACATTAAGAGGCTATAACACCAATTAAGATTGGGTGGGGATTTCATCACCCTTCCTAAGACCCTACAAATCATAAAAAGCATACGAATCACCTTGAGTTAATAAAAAATATCTAGACCAAACCTATAAGTACTTGTCGCGGTCATTTAGGACAAGTGAAGGTTGCGGGGAATCGGTCGTTTATCTAAAATTGACTTTGTGGTGCCTAGGCTAGACAAGTGAGAAGGTAATTTTAAAAGGCCCGTCTTATGGTGATTTGTGAGCGGAACCCTCCTTACCTCACTTGTGCTTACCTGGCCACAATTGGCAGTGAAGAGGTGATTCGAGAGTTATCTTGCAACTTGTCGCTTGGAAGTCTAGGAGCGGTCTAGTTGGACTTTGAAGACCCTAGCTCTAGGTGTTGTTTGTGGATATTGTGATTGCGATTTTTCTTATGTAAAGTTTAGTTCCATAATTCCGTATTTTCTCAAAAACCAACAAACAATTTTAAAAACTCCAAAAAAAATCGAAATTTATAAAAATTCACCCACCTTCCACCCTCCCTACCTTTTCATAACATAGGTACCCTAAAACGACCAACTCATGCTGAACTTTGGTACCCACAACAAGAAATTTCTTCATACGGTTCTTGCTTTGGCCGAACATCGAATGATCTATCCATGCCTAAAATTTCATTGAGAGATTGGATAGATACGTCTATGACAAACAATTTGACTCCGCAATCCAATTCATATTAACCGTTTCAACTTCTCCCGCCTTATCTTGTTGATACCCCTTTGAGAGTCATGTTGCGACTCCGAAACCCATGTCCATTGCTGATAGATTTGAACAATCCCGTAACCGATCTTTCACTCCTTTCACCACTTCGAATTCTTTTGATCAATGATTCTAATCACCTCTTTATCATAATGTTGATCCAAATCCTGTCCAACCATTCGATTCCTATCAAGCCTACCCGGCTTTTGCACCTTCTCTAGACATTTCTTCTGAACAGCCATTTGGGAGTTTCACATGTCCAGACAACTTTGAATCTTTTACAGAAACCCCTTCACAACTCATGTCTAGCCTTGAACAGTCATTAGAACAATTTTGGATAGCTTCATGTCAACAGATGGAGGAATTGAATATGTCCATAGCCGCCCTCATACAACCTAACGAACCGACAACTAGTTTCCAACTAGCTCCGAATTTTCCAATGTATGATGATGAGATAGGACAGTTTGAGAATTTGAGTAGTGAAAGTGAGCAGTACACCCTTCCAAAATCAAACCTACCCGTTGCAAATTGAATTCCACAACTCTGGTTTCAAAAGTCTATCGAGTGTCTCACATGAATCACCAATTGAAGATAGAATGTTTGATGAGTTGTGCAACTTTGTACTGTTTGATTTACCCGATTGTGAAGGGTCCATTTCAAGTGAAACCATTGCCAATCCCGTTGATCTCTACACCTCCATGCTAGAACCAGAATTGATGAAAACCATGCTTTTGATGAGGTGTATGAGAAATTTAACTTTCACTTCATTGAGGATATCGATGCTGGGAATATTTTGGATGATGAACCCACAGTTTTGGATGAGTTTTTCTCACCAATTCATCATATCCTTTCACTTCCGTGTGGGCATCATCCCGAACCATTAATTGTTTTTCTCGAACCCCATATGCGTCTGGAAATTGATGATGAATACATGGATGAGCTGAATTTTGAGGAGAGTCTTGAGGATGGTATAGAGGATGAAGCAGTTTTACTTGATGAGTCAGATTTTCCAATTCATCATGTCCCTTCCACTGACTGTGACTATCCTCCTGAACGTTTAACCGATACCATTCCTCAATCACTTTCCACCATCCTTTCCGTCGTTCTTACTTCGCAAGACACTGTATCACCTTCATTTCCTATGTCTGGTTCACCAAATCTGGTTGGCATATGTTTTCTTACGAATCTTAAGAGGTTTGACCCCATTTCTCGACATGTTGATAGATTAGTACACTCCATTCTTTCACTTCGGTCATTACAAACTGTACTAATTTATTCAGTCCATTTCGACCCTCAAGTTCGTATTCCATTTCTTTCTCCCTTCCGCCATTCATTTCCTCTAGTGAGACCGTATCCCGCTTCCATCCACACACGGACTCGTGTATTCTCCATTTCTTTTCTCTATGCGTTTTTCAACTAACCAGGGTATTATCACGATAAAAAATTTGAATGGTTGGTATTAACTTTTGGCCTGTATAAGGCTATGTATAGATTGATATTGTTCTCTCCCCCTAACTCTGAACTTTAACGCTTCAGCAGTGGCAACACTGTTTCACTTAAGTTTGGGGGGACCTTTTTGTGTATATATATTTTGTTTTCTTTCTCTTTTATAAATAAAAATATAGGAGCACCGACAATTTTGACCCTCTAATTAGTGTAGCATGATAGTGATGGCACTGTCAAGTTTATATTTGAGGGTATGCTCGGTAAGCTTTCTACCTTTGCATTCATGTGCATATTTTGCATTTGCATACTTATTTTAAAACCCACAAAAATCGAAAATTTTTACAAAAATATAAAAACTTTGTCGTCAAGTTAGCTAGTAGGGTAACTTAGATTTTTATTCCGAAAAGTTAGCTTGATAGGTTAGAAATAACTAAATCCTAGGTTTAGAAATTGAAAACCCTAAAAATAACCCTCCTTCTGTTTAACCTTGGTAAATATACGTCCTTGCAGTTTTTTTAGAATTAGGTAATCTTGAGTTTAGTTCTTATGTTAAGTTAAGATGAACGGAAAGTATTGAAAGCTTTATTGAAGGATGGGTCTGAAAAATAGTTCCTATTCTTGAGTCCAAATTTAGAAAGTATATACCCTACAAATCGCACATACACACACCTTGAAACTTGGGATAGTAGAGGATACCTAGAAATACTCTTGCCTGAAAGCCTAGTATGAAAGAAAAAAACAGTATTTAAAGCTAACCACCAAAAGAGCATTATTGAAAAATATTTCCGGTCTTGAAAGGAAAAGAAAAAAAAGTACAAGACCTAGAAACTGCTATTTATGCTTTAAGCTCCTATATTTAGTAATCGACTATTAGTGCCTCGGGAAGCAGTAATAGTCGCATGAAAGGTGTGTGAGCAAATCCGTCCATCATTAATAAAAAGAAGTAGTATTAGGTATTAGGGCAAGAGTACTATAGCTTGAATTGAATTCTTAAGTGTAGGGTGAAAAATTATACACATGTACAGGTATACGATCGATGTTTGGAGGAAAGATATGGATGAAGAATAAGTCTTATGTTTTCCGTGAAGATGATAAAAATTTCGGATTGGAGACTGCACTTTAGAAGGAAAACTCAAGAGAAACCGAGAACTTTCTAAACTGTCAAAATGTATAGGATCTTGGGTTGAATAAATAGGAGGCGTGAAAAATAAGGGATGAATATTTCTAACTTAGGATTATAGAATTTCTAATTCAAATGCTAAACCATAGGAGTAGAATCGACGTTAACTTATGAAACTAGCTTGACGGGATTTTGTGGGTAGTATCCGCTGAAAACCCTCAGGAGACAACACTCCTCCTACCAGGGACACCTAGAGCTTTAACGGCTTATTGCACACTCTAAGTGCAACCGTGATGCCAACGAAAGTGAGCTTAGGACTTTTTGAAAATAAATGGTTTTGCTTGGGACGATCAAAAGTTAAGTTTGGGTGTATTTGTTCACATCAGAATATTGCATTTAATACAGCTCATCCTTCTGCTCGTTTGTTTATAGGCAGGTGCTTTTACTCCGTGTTTGCTAAATATTTACAGATTACAGATTTCTAGTCCAAAATAACACAAATCATACAAAATCTCCACAGTTAAGCCAAAATCCAGAACAACTGCCACAGGCAGATAAAATCCGGGTTCCGGTCATCCGCATCCGTTCAGTGCCGCGTACCAGTTCATGAGACAAGACAAATAACAATGGTCATTCGTGTCTCGGTCAAGCATAGAGCACGAAAGAGGCAGTACAAAATTCAATGGGTGCACGGAGCTCGAGAAAGATAAAGATCAAATGAATTAAAAGTGAAACCATTTTGGAGTATTGAAAATATGAAAAAAATTTTGAAGAAGTTTGCAATTTAGGATTTGTAGAACAGAAGAGGAAAGCAACATGGAGAAGCCCAGAAAAAATGGCAAAACAATTCTTCAAACCCACCGCGGAACCGTGGCCAATGGGCTATTTTTGCGACGGTTCTGCGGCCTAGTTAAGTCTTCGCAGGATTGTATTTGGGGGGTAGTTTTGTAATTGTGTAGGGGCTCAGAATTTAGCCCTAGGATTTCATTCCTCTGCCTATAAATACTCCAGTTCTGTGCCCGACAAGGGAGTCTTTTTTTTTGTGAGATTTTAGTGTAGTTTAGTTTGTATGTATTCTTCTTCTTCATCATTCCTCTATGAAAGTATCGTGAGAGCTCTTGAGTGGAAGTTTAATGAAGATGAGGGTGTTTTTATTATCTTGTATCTTTCATTTCTTGTATTGTAATTTTAATTTCTTAGTGTAACTTTATTTGTTGTTGTTAAGTTGTTGTTGTTTTTCTTTTCTTTTTTTGTTTTTCATTTCTTCTTATCCGTATTTTTCTCAAGCCATGATACTCTATGCAGTCCCTTGTTTAGGTGAGGGCCCAAGTAGTTAGCTTGCTACCATTTTGTAAAACCGTATTTTTTCCTTTCTTTATTTTCTTCATCATTGTTTTGTTTTCGTTTGAAATGTGTGAATAATTCCACACTTGTTAAGAGCTAAGGAAGGTTAGTATGAGAGACGGAAAAATCCCTTATGCTTCTCTTTGCCAAACATCCTAAAACAAACCTAGACCAAAAAAACACAACCCTCTCACTTAGGCGCGCTATACGTGACATATAGCCGCGACTTAAGTCGAGAAGTCCTTTGGGCGCACTACAACGTGACATATAGTTGTGACTTAATTGGATATATAGTTGTGGGTGTTTGGCCTAGGGTTGGAAATAAGCGCACGTAGCGGAAGGACAAGGGGCACTAGGAATGGATTTAGCGTTGGAAAACTTGCTTAAACTCGCAAATCCCATTCCTATGTCCTCCTAATCCCCTCTACTTTCTATTATCCCAACATCATTTTCAGAATGGTAAAAGAAAAGCACAAGATTAATCCCAACTCTACTAATCAACCTTAACCCCAACAAATTTACTTGAACATAAATACGAACACTTAGGATAGATTTGAACATACACATATACATTCTTTAATTGGCTCATCTAAGACAAGAACTCAAATACGAACCATCTCTTAGTGGACGACTCGTACTTAACCGGCTAGCTACAAGCGAAACCGACTTCATTACGGTAAGTAGAGAACAAAGTAGAACGCATGTCATAACACATATCGCGGTTTTTCTGCTTCAATTAGTGATCAATTTTCTTGAGCCTCAGGGAGACGGAGAAAGTGAGTGCTTTCCTATTTAAGATAGAAAACTTAACGATGTTATCAATGGTAATTGTCTTGAAAAAAGACACAAATCATGCCGTCCATGTACAGCAGTTACCGATAACTCCTGAACCTAATTCAAGATCTAAATCAGTTTAAAGTGTCTGATTCAAGTCTGAGTCTAACTCATGTCTAAATCCAAACTCAAACCTGAATCTAAAACTAAACATGAATACTTGATCATGAACTTGAATCCAAACTCATGTCAGAATCCAATTCAAACATGAACCCAAAGTCTAGCATGCATACTTAAACATGAACCTGAATACCTGAATTCAAACACATATATCAAGCCTGAATACATGACTTGACTTGACTCGAACCATGAATACAACTTGACATGAATACAAGAATACTTGACATGAATACTTGATATATACATGAACTCTATCTTGGAAAGTGATGTATTCAAGGATTCAAGCAAGGCTGGTAATTTTAGCTGTAACTTAGCATATACGGGGTGCTGGGGTAGTTCTTGTATGAATCCAACGAAATCTCAGGAGTCCCACTAGATCATGAATCTGTTTCTACTAACACAAGCAAGCTATCATGAGGGCCCGTGTTTCCTTGCTCCTGGATTACAACCTGTTGAGTTTGGAATACTTCGACGATGGTCGAAGTCCCGTTATTAACACTTGATTCGGGCCAGTGGTTCCTTACCCCTGGATTACAGCCTGTTGGGTTCGAGAATACTCTTGAGATTGGTTGACATTCACCCTTGAACTTACGTTAAATTAGTGTACCCAAGCAGAGACCTGTTAAGACAGTTACTTTCACTGCATGATCACTATAGTTACACTACACGGCCATGTTACTTTTGTTTGCCATGCTCATGCTATGCTGTCATCTACTTGTCATATATTACCATACTTGTTCACATATATTACGATAAAGCTGCATGCTAAATAAACTTGCCATGTTTACATTAAACGACATGCTGACACATCATACTTCATAATCCATTGTTCATCATATACATTTCTTCCTTTATCATTACACTTTATATTTCACTTCATTCTTTGGGACTTACCGAGCGAAAGTTCGCTGACGGGTATTCCACCCTTCTCTGTTTTCTTGGAATGTTCGTCAGATACTGTGGAGACTAAAGAGGTATATATCTCAGAGGAAGAGCATGATCAGACCGAGAGCTAAGCCTAGATCGGTTACCTTTTCTCAGTTTATGTATGCCACCCGTTTAGGCATTTCCATTCTTGTATTTTCTTTCAGTTAAAATCATGTATTGTAAATGAATCAAGTTGAATGTAAATAAAGTTCTTGAATTATAAATCTCATGTTAATTTTCTTATCTTTTTATATTGCTTCTTCTACGCTTAGCGTATTTATTCCGGAAAAGGACCTTCTTGAAATAATTACGTCGCGACCTCATCACGTACCTGCTTCCGTCTACTGGGAAGCAAGGCATGACAGTATCTCTCTGTAATTCCGATTCATGAATAAAAGATATATATATCTTCTTTATTTGCATCTCTTTATCTTCTGATTGCTCTGAAATGGTTTTGATTAGTTTATTTACTCATTCCAGAGCGTTCAGTTCATCTCACCATTAGGTAAATACAAACTAGCCTAACGTCAAATATACATAACCCCTATCAATATAGGCATCTGTTAGGTTTGTGGTGCTGAGTTTAGTCCATCATACTGTTACGTCAGCAGATTTCTTCTCGATCCACGTCCATTCGGGTCGTTGGCTCGAGTAGCCATGTACTTGCTGTATCACCCAACCCTACCGTTGCAGGATACAATATCTCATGTAACCTTCCTAGGATGGTATGTTCGTATTGCCGTCAGATGGTTCAGTGTTAGGCGCTATCGTTGTGCTTTACCTTAAGGTTAGACTCCCTTCTTTGAGGAGTCCTAGGGAAATTGGAGCTGTATCCGATCAAGGTGGGTTAACATCCAATGGCCTTTTGGTTTTGTATATATTGCTATCAAGACCCAAATCTAGAAATATGCCATCACTTCACTTCATTTCGACCCTTGGGTCCTTGTTGACGCCGCAATCGTACTTCACTGAGGTGAGTCGGACGTCCATGTAGTCTTTGTGCTATATTAGTGCCATCAAGACCCGGTTATTCATCTGACGGAGCATGGGGAAACATGTCGCTCATTTTCATTCTTTTATATCCATGAAATTTCTATAGAAGTCGAGATTTGAACTACTTGCAGGGAAGCATTTTTTTTTATTTTATCATTTATTTTTTTTATTCTTTGCGATACTCTATCATTTCAGCTTTTCTTATCAGGAAAGTCATGATTACCCAATCATTTCGGCTTTTTCTATTCTGATACCAGCTTTGGAATCAGTATCGCTACAACTGGAATATTACCAGAAGCGACTCATCATCTGCATGAGAAGAATTGGAGTTTCACACTTGATTAGGCATCAACATCGCTAAAACTGGAATATTTCTAGAAGCGACTAATCATTTGCCCTTGCCTATTTGGACAAAGGTGGCTTAGAAGACAGGTTTAGATCCCTACCAAATAAGGCTTTCCGACTTTATGAGCCGTCAAGGTCTCATAAAGGTATTTCTCCCTACAAGTCAAGAGAATCTCGCAGGTGTATATTCTCCTTAGGAATTGTGGGGATTCCTAAGTGGTTTTTTCTCTTGCAAGTCATAAGGATCTTACAATAGTATCTTCTCCTTGCACATCGAGAGGAGTTACAAGTGTTGTTCATCATGTTGGGAATATCACTCAACTCCAGTGGAACTTGGTTGCAACATATTTTGTTTACGCTCGTGGATTGTATATAAGAGTCAATATTGAACTACTTGTAGGGCATAAATCTCAAGGGGGTATGATGGCTTAAGAAATGGGCTTGGATCCCTATAACATAAGGCTTTTGAATTCTAGAAGCCGTGAGGGTCTCGTAGAGATATTTCTCCTTACGAATCGAGAGGATCATGTAAGTGTATCCTCTCCATAGGAATCATATGGATTCCTAAGTGTGTTGCTCCTTTGTGAATCGTAAAGATCCCATATAGGTATTTCCCTTTGCGAAGTCGAGAGGAGTTTGCAAGTGCATTTTTCTTTCAACGAGTTTGAGCCCTTTCGGGTTTTCACAAACACATCGGTAGTCCTGCTGATTTTACTTACGGTGCCGTTTCGGATTTTCATCCGTGCCCATTTTTCATAAATCTCATGTGTGTTGCTTCTTTTTTTATGCGATGGAAGTCTCTCGGACGTAGCTTCGCTGTGGGTGTCCTAACATCGCTTGCCGTTGGGACTTAGGTGAGATATGAATCGTTTATGCCCGTGGATTGTCTACGGTGATCAATATGGAGATCAGCAGTAGGGCATACTATCTTTTGGAAGACTACATCATTAGTGGAGCTTCATTGCCGGTGGGACTTCAGGTGCAGCTTTGGAGGTGGGACTCGAGTTGCAATCTTTGTCGGTGGAACTTCGGGTGCAACATGGATCTCAAGGAATCCGTACGGTGACATATTAGTTTAGGGACATTGTGGTCCAATATTAGTTTAGGGACATTGCGGTCCAATATCAACATAACAGGGGTGCCTATCATCTGGTGGGAATAGTGAGTGGACATAGGCATCGCCATCCCAAGTCGCGATTCTTCAAGTATAGTATTTCTTAAGAAATCGGCCGTTTATTGGCTGAAACGGTCTTTCTCCGTGCATATCCATGAGCAGGTAAGATCCACCTTGGTAGATGTTCATAACGAAAAACTGTATTTCAATACCGCTCATTCATTATCAATTTTGTGATATATCGGTATTATTAACCCATGTCTGCTCAATAAATACAGTTTACATGTATTCGTGACAAAACACTGGAAACATACTCAAATACACGGAAACGATATTTGTGAGTCGACACTGCAACCAGAACAGAAAACTGATTAATATTCAAAGAGTTCTTTTTGCAACAAGCATGTGTACACATTTTTTATCAAGACAAATGCAACAAACATGTGTGAACACAAAACCGTTTTGATGCATGAACCTTGGTGGGGCAGCCTAGCATAAGTGGGCACACAAGAATCATGACTTGTGCAAGTGGGTGTGTGATGAGTGAAGCAAAATGGTATGATGTGATATAAAGTCATATTTTCCTTCCAAATCTACAGATTGCAAACCAAGCTGTTATAAAAGAATCAAACAATTCTAGTGATATCATGGAGAGAATATAAGATTACCACTTGAAGATGGTCCCCACCGCAGCAAGAAAAACCGGCAGAATGCTCAAATCTCCCGTCGCCACCGGCCCAAAATGCTCAGAAGTTCTTCATTTTTCTTCTGATCAATCTACATTGTCATATCACCCTTGTTTTATTGTTTGTTTATTCTATGAAGATTCCTATATATACACACCAGAAGAGAGGCATAGAGGTCCATGTTTTTTAGTTTAGAACAAGTTTTTTATTTTTTAGATGTTAACTTGTATTTCCTTTTGAACTCTTGAGCTCTTACCCTCTATCTTGACCTTATAACTTCTTCAAAGAACTTACAAGTTTATGATTTAGGTTCTTGAATTCAAATTAGTTTATATCTTCATTGAAAATCAATAAAAAGTTCTCATTTGCTCATTTCATGTCACTTGCTTACTACAATTGTGATCTAGTGAAATCCATTGCCTTTCTTTGATCTTGAAATCTCATAAGTGGGCTTGCAAGTTTAAAATTTGGTATTTTGATTTCATATTGATATTTGGACTTATTGACACCTAAAGAGTTGTATATCGGATATATCGGTTCTTAGTTCTTTAACTTTTGCTTTACTTTTCTTGCAACTTTTACCATGTGCCTTGCTCTTTTCATGTTTTATTTGGTATTGTAAATATGTGTGAGTAATTGACTTACTTGTTAAGAGTAAGATATGGTTAGTTTTTGTTAGGAGAAGTGTTTGCTAAAAACCTTAAAAAAAACCTTAACTCGTAATTGAAACTCGTACCAAACGATTCACAATCCGCTCTGTTAGGCACCTTATCCTACCACGGTAGTGATGACTCCTAATTGTGACCGATTGCGAGTGGTCTGCCGGAGGCTAAGGCCAAGGGACAAGAACAGAAGGACAAAGGACAAGAAATATGAATTTAGCGCCCAATCGCAAATACCGTACTTCAAGTTCCCTAATTCACGTTGTTACCAATTACCTTAGCATTAATATAAAGTTAGGTCTATAAGGAAACGACAAACATTAACCTAACTCAAACTAACCTAAAACTACCCCTAACAAGTCTTTATCTTGAACATATCCTTTTAACGACACTTAGAATAAAAAAACACAAGTTACGGACTTAACTTGTTAAAACAAGTGTAAAAACATATCATCTCCCTGCGGACGACCCGTAATCACCTCGGCTCGCTACACGCGACATCGTTTTGATTGCGGTTATTTCAAACTTTAAAATGACACACAAAATATGTGCTAATAAAATGGCGCCGTTGCCGGGGAGACGGTAACGCTTTTATACTTGTAGTCTCGGGTTAATTTGTGAATATTTTGTATAAAATAAATTAACTTTCTAACAAATTAAAAAACAACACATTTTAAAAAAAAAACCGACACGAAAACTAAAATTGTGACATTTTGTTCTGTGGAATTTGATCTGCTAACACTCTATGATTAAACTGGAAAATCAAAGTATAACAGTGGAATACTAATATAACATATAGGGACAATACAAAAATTGAGCACCAAATTTTTAGAAAAAACCGGCGGTTTCTTCCAATTTCCCGTCACCGTCGGCCCCTTTGTAGGTGTTTAAAAAATTTCTTTTAGTGATACCTCCACTGTTATGTTATTACTCCATTTTTATTGTTTGATTTTCAAAATTTTGTGTGTGCAGAACTTTGTCTATCTATATCCTTTCTAGCTCAAATATCCATATTTTCCCGACATTTGCAGATTTGACGGATTGACGAGCATCGATCTACGGAGCATGGGCGTTTTCAAATATAAGGTGATAGAACACTGCAGTGCCAAAGATTCGGGTAGTTTGACCCGTGCAAGCGAACCATTCAAGCTTTCAGAGACGATATCAACACGAGTTTTTTAACTTGACACTTTTGGTGCATATCCTTTCTAACTTCTTCTTCTCAAATCCGACGCTCCGATATTCTTATCTTTGGAGGATTCTTTGCAATATTACCGCAAAAGCCAAAGGAAAACTAATCGTATTTGTTGCAGCGCCACATTTAAATTAATTTTTTTTGATTGTTTGATAATAAAACCTTTTTGATTTGAATTGCGCATTGCATTATTAATACGGACTTAAGGGGATATAACACCAATTCAGATTGGATGGGGATTTCATCACCCTTCCTAAGACCCCGAAAATCACTAATTGCATAAGCGTCATCTTGAGCTTAATAATAAAATATCTAGACTCAACCAATTAAGGACCTATTGCTCTTAATAGGATAAAGGAAGATTGTGGGTATTCGGTCGTTTATATAAACGTGACATTTATGGTGCCCAGGCTAGACAAGTGAGGAGGTAACTTTAAAAGGCTCGTCTCACGGTGATTCGTGAGCGGAACCCTTCTTACCTCACTTGTGCTTATCTAGCCATAATTGGCCGTGAAGAGATGATTTGAGGGTTTTCTCCCAATTTGTCACATTGGAACAGTTAGAAGCAGGTCTAGTGGACTTTGAGGACCGTAGTCTAGGTATTGATTTTGCATTTGTGACTGTGCATTTATGAATGTGTTTTTTGAGCTGTCTTTTCATTTTCACATTCTTTCGAAACCAAACACAAGTTCGCCACTTTGACCACCTTTATCACCTTCACCCAATATTTCTCCATTTACGTTTTCTTACCCTCACATTCTATACTTTGACTACACTAAACGTGTCTAGTGTTTGTCCATTTGGATTCAGGACCCTAGTGCCCATTTAGTCTGCATTCCATTAGTCATTACGGACTATGCAATCGACTCAGAAGTTGAAACTCCTTCCACGCCTTTTCACCTTTACCTTTGTCAATCAACTCCGACGTTGACCGTGATTCTGTCCATACTTCTTCACCTTCACTTTCACCAAGCTCTTCTTCCAAGATGTCAGGATTTCCTCTCCTAACATAACGTACCTACAACGGGAATGATTCCACCTCCACTTGTTGCGAATAACCCGCGACCACCTCCTGTTGCAGCGCCAAAGTGAATTACGCTCCAAGGTCGTTTCTACCCAACGCGCGCTGCACTTCCGACTTGTCTTTCACTTCCACCGGCCAATGGGGAAAACTTTGAGATTAAACCCCATTTCATTAATATGCTGCCCAAATTTCACGGGCTTGAATCTAAAGATGCCTATATCTTCATTAACAAATTTCAAAATGTGTATGCGATGATGAAGACAACCTAATGTTTGATGATGCTATACGGCTATGCGTTACCATTCACTCTCTGTGACCTTACTGAAAAGTGGCTGTATAGCACCGCATCTCATTCGATAACCAATTGGGATGAATTTGTGAAAGCATTCTTGAAGAAATTCTACCCGAATCACAAAACCCCCAGGATCCGAAACGAAATAAACTAATTCATCCAGCTTCCAACCAAACCTTTTTGGAAGTGTTTTGACCGGTACAAGGACCTCCTTATTCAGTATCCTCATCACGGTATTGAGAGATGGCAACTTTGCCAAACTTTGTACTAGGGCCTGAATCCAGCTAGCAGTTGATGGAAACCATTTGTCAAGGCCACTTCCTATCCAAATCCGACGAGGAAGCTTGGAAATTCTTCGATGATCTTATGGAGCAGACGCTACAATAGGAGAGCACCAGACTGAAAACTTCATCATCTTCTATTTCTTCTTCCGGTCAGTATAGGGTAGGTATTCACCAGCTCGATGTCTTTATTGTAATGAAAGCCGAAATGGCTGCAATCACGAGAAAACTTGAGGCGATTGAAAGAAAATTTTCATCTCCTTCTCCTAGCCCCGTGGCTCTCCTTCGCACCATCTATGCATGTTGTTCAGATCCATCTCATCTGACCGAAGAATGTCCATACAATCTACCATCTCAAGGACAGGATCACGTTAATATTGCATTTCAGTAAAGACCAAGAAATGATCCATACTCTTCAACGTATAACCTGGATAAAGGAACCACCCTAACTTCGCCTGGAACAAGAATCAAAACCAGAATAAGAATCAGAACCAATTCCAATGACAGAACAACTTTCAGAGGACCCCTCCATAACAAGCTCAGCAACAATTTTAGTAACCTTTTCAACCCCAACTTTTTCAGAATCTGATGAACAACTTTGCACCTTACAACAATTCTTTTCCTCAGAACAACAATTTTTTTCCGTGCAATAACGATAAGGTTTCCTCGCTAGAACGGAGTCTTGATGCTTTTGTGAAGCAATCAACTCAATCCACCGCGAACATTCAATCTTCCATTCAATCAATTCTACAACACGTAGCTTCTCATGGGCAGAGTATCAAAACCATCGAGACCCAGATTGCACAGGTGAACGCGACATTAAGTGAGCGAGAAAAAGGAAAACTTCCGTCTCAACCATTATCCAACCCTGGTCACCCATATAATGCACATGTTTCTCTCAAACAACAAAACCATAATGTGAGTGCTGTGACTACGTTGAGATCAGGAAGAATACAGAACAACAACATTGGTGCACGGAATAATATGGATGATAACACTCCGGGTTCTTCTTCTTCATCATCATCTTCTTCATCTAAGCCCATTATCCATTCTTCACAGGGCTCTTCCTAAAAAACCACTGCTTCGAACGGACCCACCTCTCACTCCACTCAAACTCCAGTTTTACGTTCCGTTCCAACTCCACAATCTCCTCCACAAACATTGGACTCAACCAATTTAAACAAAGCTCCATTTCCAAACCGGTTGAGATCCAATAAGCAAAGTCCATAAATAGAGAAGGTTGTAGAGTTATTCAAACATATTAACATAAACATCCCTCTCTTAGATGCAATCCAACAAGTCCCCTCTTATGCAAAAATCATTAAAGACTTGTGCACTAAGAAAAGGATATCTCAGGTATCGAAGAAAGTTTTCTTGGTAAGTAACGTGAGTGATGCTCTTACCCAATATTTGCCACAAAAACGGAAGGACCCTGGCTGTCCTACGATTTCAATTACCATTGGGTATAAGAACATAAATCACGCTTTTCTAGATCTCGGTGCCAGTGTTAACCTTCTTCCTTATTTTGTTTATGAGCAACTCGGTGTAGGAGAACTGAAACCTACACTTTGTACTCTTCAAATGGCTGAACGATCTATCACCCATCCTAGGGGTGAGCTAGAGGATGTGTTAATTAAGGTTGGGGACTCCATATTCCCTGTTGACTTCATTATTTTAGATACACAAGCTATAGCTAACCCCTGGAATCAAATTCTGGTGATACTCGGTCGCCCATTCCCTGCAACCTCAAATGCGGTGATCAATTGTCGAAATGGTTCTATGAACCTATCTTTTGGAAATATGACAATTGAACTCAACATTTTTAGGTTAGGGAATCAGCCATCCGAATTGAATGCTCATATACTAGATGTCTGTTCCATTCAGGAGATCGCTCCTGAAGACCGTGAATTTGAAGAGTTTCTATTTGATCACAGTGATCTTGATGCCACTGGTGCGTTCCTTTTTGAACCTGCTATTTCCAACTCTGACAATGAATACGAGTGCTTAACATTTTTAAACGATCTTGGCTTGTCACCACCCGAGTTTGAATTCTTTAACTTTTTGGATGAGTTGGTTGAACCATCCGAATCCGTTGCATACACTTGTTTTGAACCCTATTAGAATCCTTTAAGTTCGAGACACGTTCGCCGATCTTGCCTTCAGTTGTTTCTCCTCCGGCGCTCGAACTCAAGCCACTGCTGTCTCACCTCAAGTATGACTACTTAGTTGAAAATGAGACTCTTCCGGTTATCATTTCAGCCTCTCTAGTTTTAGAGTAAGAGAAAGCCCTTCTCATGGTGTTGCAATCAAACCGTCAAGCTTTCGGCTGGACGATGGCGGACATCAAGGGGATTAGTCCCCTGATCGTTGACCATCACATTCACATAATAAATGATGCCAAACCAGTTAGGGATCCACAGAGGCGATTAAACCCAGTCATGAAGGAGGCTGTGAAAAAGGAGATCGTCAAATGTCTGGATAGTCGTATCATTTACCTTATTTCAAACAGCCAATGGGTCATTCCTATACACTTTTTCCCTTAAAAGCATGGCATTACGATGATCACAAATGAGGAAAATGAGTTGTTCCTTACTCGCACCCAAACCGGGTGGCGGGTATGCATTGATTATCGAAAACTCAATGCCGCAACGTGGACAGATCACTTTCCGCTACCATTCATTGACCAAATGCTTGAAAGATTAGCTGGATATGAGTTCTACTATTTTCTGGACGGTTACTCAGGCTTCAACCAGATTCCTATTGCCGATAAATACCAAGACAAAACAACTATCACTTGTTCTTTCGGCTCGTTCGCATATCGCCGTATGCCCTTTGGGCTATGCAATGCTCCCGCTACCTTTCAGCGGCGTATGATGGGAATATTCTCTGACATGGTTGTGAAATTTCTGGAGATATTCATGGATGATTTCTCCATTTCTGGCGATTCCTTTGACGAGTGTCTACAACATCTTGACGCTGTCCTTACACGATGTAAAGATAAAAATCTCACTTTAAACTGGAATAAATGCCACTTCATGGTGCGTGAAGGTATTGTCTTAGGACATATCATTTCGCGAAATGGCATCGAGGTTGACAAAGCAAAGATTGATGTCATTTCCAACCTCCTTCCTTTCAAATGCGTCAGAGATATCCGATCTTTGCTTGGCCATGACAGTTTCTACAGACGGTTTATCAAGAACTTTAGCAAGATTGCTAGACCCTTGACTCTTCAGTTGGACAAGGAAACTCCATTCAATTTCAACTCGGGTTGCCTAACTGCTTTTGTATCACTGAGAAGCTCACTCACCACTGCTCCCGTTATTTTTTTCTCCCGACTGGACACATCCTTTCAAGATTATGTATGATGCATCCGACTTTGCTATCGGTGCGGTCTTAGGATAGCACATCGATAAGATGCCGCACGTAATTTACTACGCGATCCGGATCATGAATGATGCTTAATTGAATTATACAACCGCCGAGAAAGAGTTCTTGGTGGTTGTATTCGCTTTAGAGAAATTCAGGCCATATCTCATCGGTTCCTTAGTCGCTGTCTACACTGATCATTCCGCTCTGAGACTTCTTTTTGCGAAAAAGGATGCAAATTCTTGGCTAATACTTTGGATCCTCTTACTTCAAGAGTTTGACCTTGTCATTAAGGACAAAAGAGGATGTGAAAACGTAGTGGCCGATCATCTTTCACGACTTCTTTCTTCACCGATGCTTTCTCTTCTAATTAACGATGCTTTCCCTGATGAACAACTCTTGACAGTATCTTGCAAACCTTGGTTCGCAGATATTGTGAATTATTTAGCAACTGGACTTGTACCAAGCGAATGGTCGAGTCAAGACAAACTTAGATTTCTCTCTCAAGTAAAACACTTTTACTGGGACGAACCTTACTTGTTCAAGTATTGTCCAGACCAAATCATCCGCCGGTGTGTTCCGGAAAACAAATTCAAGAGTGTGTTGTCTTTCTACCACGATCAAACATGTGGCAGGCCTTTTGGCCAAAGAAAGATAGTTGAGAAAGTCTTACAGTGTGGCTTTTACTGGCTAAAACATTTCAAAGATGCACATGATTACTGCAAGACTTGCTTCCGGTGCCAACATTTGGGCCGGATCTCCAGGAGAAACGAGATGCCTCTCCAACCAATCCTGGTTGTTGAGATATTCGATGTATGGGGGATAGATTTCATGGGCCCGTTTCCCAACTCTTTTGAGAATCTGTACATTCTTTTAGCTATTGACCATGTCTCCAAATGGGTCGAGGCAGTGCCGAGCCGGACAAACGACAACAAGGTTGTTATTAGATTCCTAAAAGAAAACATCTTTTCCCGGTTCGGGCACCCTCGCACTATCATTAGCGATAGTGGGACGCATTTCTGCAATAAGTCTTTTGAGACCTTGATACGGAAATACTCGATTAATTATAAGCTATCCATGCCCTACCACCCCCAAACATGTGGGCAAGACAATTTCAAATCAGCAGATCAAGCAAATATTGGAGAAAACAGTTTCTAAGAACCGTAAAAATTGGTCTTTAAAATTAACCGATGCACTTTGGGCATTTCGAACTGCATACAAGACTAATCTTGGCCTGTCCCCTTATCGGCTTGTGTATGGAAATGCTTGCCATCTCCCTGTGGAAATCTAGCATCTTGCATTTTGGGCGATCAAAGAGCTGAATTTAAATCTTGAAGATGCGGGCAGCTATCGGAAGCTGCAACTTAACGAGCTAAACGAGCTTCAAGATGAGGCTTACGAAAACGCGTTTGTCATAAAGAACCGAACGAAGGTGTTTCATGACAAACACCTTATACGCAAAACTTTGACGCCTGGTCAACAGGTACTTCTTTACAACACAAAACTTCACTTACACCCTGGTAAGCTCAAATCTCGCTGGACGGGACCCTTTTTTATGCGATGTGTATACCCGCATGGTGCGGTGGATTTGGAAAATCCAAAGGATGGTTCGTTTTTTTAAAGTAAACGAACAAAGATTGAAACCGTTTCTTACCGCAGAACCATCGGAGGAGCTCCTGATACTGCAGGAACCAGCTTACCCTGCTTAATCTTCCACTATTTACCACCAAACTTCGGTTATTCAGCCATAAATAGTGGAGACACAGTTTCAAATATGTTTGGGGGTATATATATACAATTTTTGTGTGTGTGTGTGTGTATAGATATTCCTGTCCAGTGCATATCCATTTTTCTTTTTGGACGAGCAATCATGTCTGGTGATGCTCGGTTTTTTGATAGAAAAAAATAAAATAAAATAAAAATAAAAAAAAGAGAAAGAGAAAAAAGGGAGGGGAATGTGTATATAGAAAAAAAGAAAAAAAGAGAAGAGAAAAGAGGGAGTTTTTTTTGAAAAAAAGGGTTTTGTGTAAAACATCATCTTATAATAGCCTAAACTCTGACCCGAGCCCCATCTAGAACACTCAAACAATTATTTCTGTCTTCTCTTCTCTCCCCCAACTCAACACCAAAACCCTAGCTCCAACCCCCTCAAATCAACCGGCGAAATCTTCAATTTTCCCGTCGTCGCTGGCCGTATTGACAGCAATCCAGGGTTTCCTTCTTCCTCGCTTAAGATTCTCTCTCCTCGCATCTCCTCTATTGTCTAATTTTCCTGCAAAATTCAATTACCCACTGTAATGGCTCCCTTTGATTGAAATTTTTTTTTGTTGATGTGTTCACCCATGAGCTATATGGGAGCTATTTTTGTGATGCGATTTATCAAATGGATTGGGAATTTCTATTGTATGGGGATGAGGGGTTGTATTCCATTGAAGAATTAGTAGATGAATTCTACGATGCACTGCGAGTGGGCAAGCAATTGCAGAATCGTGTCCGTTTTCATTTTCGGGTAAGAAGGAGGGTGTTCTCCGCAGAAACAATTTGAAAAGTCACCAACATCCCCAACCGATCTGGATTTCGATATTCATTAGAGCTCACTGAGTATAGAACGATTGTTGGATCGAGGTGCGAATTACGAGATGCTGGGCTAAACGGCCAGCAGATGTATCAAAACGTCTATACTGCTTGCCACTGGGTATATCGAAATGTCAAAAGGCTCATCCGAGTTTCTTCTTTTCCAACGATTGTGGATCATATCGTCCACTGCTTAATGACGAAGAACTATCAATTCTGCATTGTGAACATGTTGTTCACAACAATCATAGAGGGTGTCAAAGGGTGCAAACTGTTACTTCCAGTCCTCATCACACAGATCTGCCTTTACTATACGGAGAAGGACGAATTTAATGCCTGCATCACAATATACGACACAGTCCCGGTCGAGATTGAGAGGATCTCACAAGGTTATACTGACACCAGATGTGAGCAGCAGATCTAGTCACCCTCTGACCCTAGGGAGCATGCGGTACCGCAGACATCATCAGAAATCTACTTGAATAAGGATATACCGACAGATCCTTATGATTTATACAGGATTGAGGTCCACAGTATCATGAAACTGATCAGTCAGAATAAAGAAATCGAACAGCAGTTAAGCCATATCCTAGCAAATCAAGTAAAGGAAAGTGGAAGCGACAAAAGCAAAGGAAAAGGAAAAGCCAAGCGACGATGAGGATATCGTCCATTCAAGTTTGGGGGTGAATTTGGGATAGGGTTTTTATTTTGTATCAAGCATATAATATTGCATTTGTATATTTCCTGCATTTCAGCATTTCATATCATATATTTTTCTTTTATTTTGCATGTAGTTGCATTGCACGTTTGCTTTTGTATTGCATTCTGCTGTTTGTATCAGAAAAACTGAAAAAAATTGAAAAATTAAAAAAATTTCAAAAATATAAAAACTTTATCGTTAAGTTAACATGTGGAAAATCTTAAATTCAAAATATCTACGGTTTAATATGATAAGATAGGAATAACTAAATCTTATGTCTAGATATTGAAAACCCGAACGATAACCCTCCTTGGAATTTCACAGTAGCTAATATACGTCTTTTTCATCACACTACACGTGCTGTGAGTTTTGAAAAATTAGATGAAAAGTTTGATATGTCTTAAAACACCTTTAAAATTTGGGAACTCCATCAGGATCAAACTGATTTTTCTGAGATATGTAATATCGAGAAGTTTTTATAAAGCAAAATGGATATGAAAAGATATTATTGATGCTTTAATAAAAACTAAGTCTGAAAAATAACCCATCTTAAAACTTGATTGGAATGATTGCACACCTTACCTACACAAAAACACGTCTTATATCTTGAAAAGAATTGAACAACTAGCTGTATCTCCATTCACATTGAACTGCCATAATTTTCATGCCAAAATGAGTCTTTTTGTTTTAGACCTAGGTAACTTAGGCAATTAAGTCCGCCGGGGTGTATTTATACCTAATGCTCTAAAATCAATTGGTTTGGGTACATTTGCCCAAATCTCGCTAAGAAGCCTAGAAAGTCCAGTTTAAAACAAAATCAAATAAGTGTTCTCTCCGAGTTAAAATTCCTAACGGTCGTTTGTGTGAGAATCATCTTGATAAAAGACAATTTTTTATAAAAATATTTTCAAACGGAGATATGAAGGTTTTATTTGATAATCAAGATTATTACACGTTCACGAAGGTGTGTATGAAACGAAAACAAGTAAAAAGGTAGAGTGAAGTATAAGACTAAGTTCTCTGTTAAAACTGATAGAAATTATGAATTTGAAACCTACCTGGAAAACGAAACTTGAGAAAAATTTAACTCTTTATAAACTGGTATGATCCTTTTGAAGTTTTTAATCCGGTCTTTATTTTTGTGACATGTTGACTTTAAATCAAACTTTTTGAAATATAACGACGCTATTACAACACACGTTAAAGGCGTATAAGATCTTAAGTTGAATAAAAAGTGAGGTGTGAAAAAAAAGGGTTCGATATTTCTAAACTTAGGATAATAGAATTTCTAGCTTTGATACTAAACCCTAGGATTAAGAATTGACAGTTATTCATAAAAACTAGTTTAATGGGATTTTTGGGGTGTAATCCGTTGAAAATCCTCAAGTGACAGCACTCCTCCTACTAGGGACACCTAGAGATTTAACGGCTTGTTGCACGAGCTCAATGCAATTGCGTTTCCTGCGAAAGTGATGTTAAAATATTCTTTTGCTCGGGACGAGCAAAAGATAAGTTTGGGGGTATTTGTTCATCACGAAAAATTGCATTTCAATACTGCTTATAAATTATCAATTTTGTGATATATCGGTACTATTAACCCATATCTGCTCAAAAAATACAGATTACAGGTATTCGTGACAAAAAACTGGAAATATACTCAAATACACGGATACGACATTTGTGAGTCGACACTGCAACCAGAACAGAAAATCGATCGATATTCAAAAATTTCTTTTTGCCACAAGCATGTGTACACAATTTTTATCAAGACAAATGCAACAATCATGTGTGAACACAAAACCCTTTTGATGCATGAACCTTGGTGGGGCAGCCTAGCACAAGTGGGAACATAAGAATCATGACTTGTGCAAGTGGATGAGGCAAGTGGGTGTGTCATGAGTGAAGCAAAAAGGTGTTATGTGTTGTAAAGTCATATTTTCCCTCCAAATCTACAGATTGCAAACCAAGCTTTTATAAAAGAATCAAACAATTCTAGTGATATCATTGAGAGAATATAAGATTACCACTTGAAGATGGGCCCCACCACAACAAGAAAAACTGGCAGAATGCTCAAATCTCCCATCGCCGCCGGCCCAAAATGCTTAAAAGTTCTTCATTTTTCTTCTAGTAACTCTACATTGTCACATCACCCTTGTTTTATTATTTGTTTATTCTGTGGAGATGCCTATAAATACACATCAGAAGAGAGGCATAGAGGTCCATGTTTTTTTAGTTTAGAACAAGTTTTTCATTTTGTAGATGTTAACTTGTATTTCCTTTTGTATTCTTGAGCTCTTGCCCTCTATCTTGACCTTCTAACTTCTTCAATGAACTTACAAACTTAAGATTTAGGTTCTTGAATTCAAGTTGGTTTGTATTTTCATTGAAAATTAATAAAAAGTTCTCATGTGCTCATTTCATGTCACTTGCTTATTACAATTGTGATCTAGTGAAATACTTTGCCTCTCTTTGATCTTGCAACCTATTAAGTGAGTTTGCAAGTTTAAAGTTTGGTGTTTTGATTTCATGTTGAGATTTGGACTTAATGACACTTGAAGAGTTGCATATCGGATATATCGGTTCTTAGTTCTTTAACATTTTCTTTACTTTTATTGCAATTTTTTCTATGTGCCTTGCTCTTTTTATGTTTTATTTGGTATTGTAAATTTGTGTGAGTAATTAATTTACTTGTTAAGGGTAGGATATGGTTAGTTTTTGTTAGGAGAAGTGTTTACTAAAAATCTTTAAAAACCCTTAACTCACAATTGAAACTCTTACCAAAAATCCGCTCCGTTAGGAACCCTATCCTACCACGATAGCGGTGACTCCTAATTGTGACCGGTTGCGAGTGGTTTGCTGGAGGTTAGGACTAAGAGAAAAGAACGGAACGACAAGGGATAAGAAATACGGATTTAGCGCACAATCGCAAATACCGTACTTCAAGTTTCTTAATCCACGTTGTTGCCAATTACCTTAGATCAATATCAAGTTAGGTCTATAAGAAAACGGCAAACATTAACCTAACTCAAGCTAACCTAAATCTACCCCAAACAGATCTTTTTCTTGAACATATCCTTTTTACGATACTTAGAATAAAAACAACTCAAGTTACAGACTTAACTCGTTAAATAAGCATAAAAACATACCATCTTCCTGCGGATGACCCGTACTCATCTCGGCTCGTTACATGCGACACCGTTTTTATTACGGTTATTTCAAACTTTAAAACGACACGCAAAATACATGCTAATCAGTATACCTTATCTATGACATACGGGCCTTCATAGTTCAGCTCGAACTTCCCACGTTTCGCACGGTTAGGGATCATCGGCCTTTTGACAACCAATATGAGTTCGCCTTGGCAGAATGTCCTCGGTCTGGCTAGCCTTTCATATGATTGCGTCATCCTTGCCCTGTAGTCTTTCATATTTTGTTATGTTATAAGACAGGTCTCTTCGAGATCATCAAGTTCTTCGAGCCGGAGATGAGCATCTCTTCGTTTGTAAGTTCACATTAAACCGCCATCCGCAGTGAGGGGAGTTCAATCTCTAGAGGGAGTATTGCTTCGGTGCCAAACACCAACGCATAAGGTGTTGTCTTCGTAGTCGTCTTGAACGTCGTTTGGTATGCCTAAAGTGCTTTATGTAGCCTTTCATGCCAGTCCTTTTTATTCTTGGACACCATCTTCTTTATGAGCTTGGTCAGCGTCTTGTTTAAAGCTTCGGCTAAACCATTAGCTCAGGGATTATAGACGGAGGAATGTCTCCAATCTATCTTATGGTTTTTGTCGAAGAGACTTATCTTGTGGCTTCTATATGCTGGTCCGTTGTCTGAGACTATCCGCCGTGGAACTCCAAACTGGTAATGACATGGGTTTTGAAGAAATTTAGAATATTCTTCGTCTTTACATCTGTAAGCGTTATCTCCTCTGCCTATTTAGAGAAGTAATCGGTCGCCGCCAAGATGAAACGATGTCCTCGGAATGACGGCGGTTCGATGGGGCCTATTATATCGGTCCCCTACATTTTAAACGACCAACCGGCTACGGTCAGATGCAGTAGGTTAGGGAGTTAATGTATGAAGTTCCCATGTATCGGGCATGAGTGGCACCACTTTATATAGTCGATGCAATCTTAGATCATCATGGGCCATTAGTGACCCATCCTCCTAATCTTTAGCTTCATCTTTGGACCGCTTGATGGGATCTGCAGATTCCGTCATGAATTTCTTGAAAGACCTTCTTGGCTTCCTTTGGTCCTAGGCATCTTAGCCATATATAGTCAAAGGAAAATTTATATAGAGTTCCGTCGATTAGGGCAAACGATAAGGCTCGTTTCATGAGCTGATGCCTTCGTGACGCATCTTCAGGCATCTGTTGAGACTTGAAGTATTCTATAAAGACTTCTCCGCGGTCATCTTTCTCTTCTTCGACTTTTTCTGCATGAAGGACATCTTCGTTTACGGCTTCAATTGGAAGCTATGAAGATATCTCTTCCTGGGCTAAGATCTTGTGACTTTGGACGATGATCCTTACGTCGTCAAGGTTTTCATCGGCCAGCTCTTTGGCCAACTTGGCTAATGCATCCGTTTTGCTGTTTTCTGCTCTCGGCACACTTTCCAATGTATATAAAGGAAGTTGTGTCAGTAGCTATTGCACCTTCTTGACATATTTTATCATTTCTGGCTTGCATGTTTTATAGTCTCTATTGACTTGCATGACGATCAACTGAGAGTCCCCATATATCGAGAGATTCTCGATGCCCATGTCAATCGCAATCTCAAGACCGACTATAAGCGCTTCATATTCAGCTTCATTGTTGGTCCTAAGCTTTATCAACGTGATGGCATAGCAGGCTATTCCGCCTTGAGGGGTCATGAAAATAAGGTTTATCCCGGTTCTGATTATCGGGATACTCTTTTTTCGCGTTTTTATTGAGGAGGTTCTATCGAAGTATCATTCCCAATGAGGCTTCTCTGTTTGTTATTTCTCTCCGACCGCATTGAATGTATATTCATCCGTCAGCTCATAGTTCAGTGGAGAATCGGTAGAGATCGGGTGTTTAGCGAGGAAGTCGACGATAACCTGTCCTTTTACCGCTTTGAGGGGGCGATATATGATTGTGAACTCCATCAACAGTAGGGCTTACTTAGCAAGCCTTCCTGTCATTATAGCTTTATTCATAAGATATTTAAGAGGGTCCACCTTTGATATAAGGTGCACTTCATGTGCAAAGGCGTAGTGTCTGGGCTTCATTATCATGAAGATCAGCGCCAGGCAATGCTTCTCGATAGGAGAGTAGTTGCTTTCTTCTCCCGGCAGGACTCAACTTAGATAGTAAAAGGTCCTTTCCTTTCCTTGGTCATTATCCTGTGCCCATAGCATGTCTGGAGAACCATCAAGGATAGTTGTATATTTAATAAGGGGCTTTCCCTTAACCGGAGCGGCCAATACTGGTGGATTTTGCAAATACTGCTTGATTTCCTCCAGCGCTTTCTGACATTTCTAGTCCCATATAAAGGGCGTTCCTTTCTTCATCAGATGGTTGTATGGATGGCACTTCCTAGAGAGGTTGGCGATGAACCGTCGGATATAGGCCAGCTTTCCTTGGAGATATCACAGCTGCTTGAGATTTCCTTGTAAGGGTATTTCCGTAATAGCCCTGATTTTGGAGGGTCAATCTCGATCCCTCGGTGGCAGATTATAAAACCCAGGAACTTTCCAGAAGAGACTCCGAATGCACATTTCAACGGGTTCATCTTCAAGTTATACTTCCGAAGGCGCTTGAAGGCTATCCTTAAGTGCTTCAGTGCTCTTCGTGAGATATGCTCTTGACCACAAGATCATCTATATAACATTTGACAATTTCGTTAATACGGTCGTCGAAGATCTTGTTCATCTCTCTTTGATATGTTGCCCCATAATTCTTCAGCATAAACGACATCACTTTATAACAGAATATGCCCAGCGGGGTGCGGAAAGCCGTATGCTTTTAGTCTTCGGGATCCATCTTTACCTAATTGTACCCTGAAGATCTGTCTATGAATGAGAAGACTTCGTGAGTAGACATATTGTCTATCTTTAATTCCGTAACTGGCATGAGTAAGTCATCTTTCGAGCACGCCTTATTGAGGTCCTGAAAGTCCACGCAGCTGCGAACATTCCCATTCTTCATCATCACAGGGACGATATTGGAAATCCAGTCCAGTTATTATACTTCATGGATGAAGCCAGAATCGATCGACTTCTTGACTTTGGTGTTGAAGCTCATCTCGAGCTTGAGTCGCATCCTTCTTGGAGACTTCTTGATAGGTTTTATCCCTGGCGTTATGGCCAGCTTATGCGTTGTTATTTCTGGATCAAGACCGGTATCTCGAAGTAGTTCCAGGAGAAGCAGTCTCTGTATTCCATGAGCACTTCTTTAAAGTGGCTATCTGTTCAGACATCACTTCACTAACGAACGTTGGTCTCGGATCATCTTCTGTTTCCAAATCTATCCTCTTTAATTCGTCAGCGGTGGTATGGATTCCATCTTCCAGCTCCTTGGGTGCTGGTGGCATTTATGTAATCTCGACGTCTTCATTGGCGAGGCAATCGAAAAGCCCGAGCATTTCATCTTCTTCAACATCGTAAAGTCTTATCATTTGAAAAACGTGGGTGAGCTTCTGCTTCTTGGGATGGCCATGTTCCGATTTGGTAAAGTAGTTTCATGTTAGTACATGCTTTTATGTGGGATCCACTCTCCAGCTGTCACCTAGTGTGAACTTGTCTTGCCTATATTGATCTTCCTCCTAATTCTTGAAGATGAAGCAATCTTCGATCGGATAACCAATGATCCAGTGGTAGAGACAGTAATTTGGATGAACAAGGCATTTGCTTGATGGGGCAACTTAGATTTGGGCAGTATTAGCATATGGTGCTTCATGACAAGGGCAAATTTCTTTCTCGTCTTGTCACGGGAAAAAGAGTAATCTCGTCTCATCTTCTATATAAGGGGTGAGCCTGGAAGGCATTTTTCGCGTTGACGCATTGTCCTGAGATCATCTTGTCTTGGTTGAGGGTTGGATGCAGATGTCGTCCTAATCTCATTGTCGCCGCTTCGAACCTCCTCTCTTATAAAGGAAGGTAGATGTAGCTGTTGCGGAGCCGATCTA
Source organism: Agapanthus africanus (assembly GCA_030015575.1). NCBI lineage: Eukaryota > Viridiplantae > Streptophyta > Magnoliopsida > Asparagales > Amaryllidaceae > Agapanthus > Agapanthus africanus. The sequence goes on from JASDDO010000024.1 coordinate 854,825,760, forward strand.
TCATAACTCCTTGCTCTATTATATTGCTCGGTCGAGGGCAACCACATGACCTTTTCATATAGGGTCATTATACCTTATTCAAGCTCATCAACTTCTTAGATCGCTTCTTTCATCAGCATCTCAATCGTTTCTTCTGATGGTTAGGTTGATGCACTTTGCGGGGTATCTTCTTCCTACTTGGTCATGTTATCTATCATCCAAGTATCTTCGCTTAAAGCATAGCAACTATGAGTTCACTCCCGCTTCTTGGGTTGTATATATCCTAAGCCAGTAGTATCCATCTTTCTGTTTGGCTTGAGTTGCAAGCCCCTGGCACTTCTCAGATCCTCTTATAATATTGATCCTGACGGACAGTCTGTTCGAATGGTATTCCCTGATGCTTCAAGAAATCTCTTATTCCTTTCATGAAGTATCTCGTCATTCAAATGGGATGCAACCTATTAAGATTCGGATCAAGTCCATGCTAAATCTCTTTCTCCACTTTTGTCTCTTCCGATTTGTAGAAGAGAATCTCCTTCTCACCTCTATATCTGGGAGGTACATGAAAAGTGACCAACTCCTGCACGCTATAGGTGCTAAGTGCATTGAGTTCTTTGTATTAGCAAGACAGAACCATTGAAATATATAGAGCTCGGTCTGCTTCATCGGGAGGCTTACTGCATCAACTTCTTCTTCCGAGTAACTACTGAAAACTGGAATGGGGGTTGACGAGCTATGTTTACTAGTTTCCCTAAGAGGTTGACCCATGAACACTATCACTTCTTCTTCTTCAGAATCACTTCTAAATATCGAGATGTTGGTCGCTTGTACTTGTTTGTTCTTCGACTTGCCTCATCTTTCAGTATCCTCGAAATCCGATAGAAAGTACATGGCATATTCAAATTTTCATGCTTCATTCATTGAGAAGGGGTTGAGCTCTCCTATGAAGGTGTGCTCTTTTCCATCCTTAAAATACATCATACATTGATGTTGTGTTGAAGGGATGATGCTATGCTCGTGTAGACAAGGTCTACCGAGTAAAGCTCTATAGCATGTCTTGCCTTCAATGACATGGAACTTTATGTCCATGACGAGCTGTTTGAAGCACAAATTCAATATTATAGACCCCATCTTTTTTGAAGACTACGAGTTGAATCCGGAGATGGTGATCTTTTCACGGCCGAGATATCGAACATCCATAGATAGCTGCTTGAGCACCTTTGCATTCAAAAGGTTATCCGAAGAGCCGTTATCGACGATGATCTTATTTATCCTCTTATCATCGCAATACCCCGCCATGTAGAGTGGTCAATTATGCTCGAGCATTCCCAGGAGGATATCTTCTTCGCTGAAGGTAATATCGGCTGTATATATTTTCACCCGTTTATCCTTCATTGCTTCCTCGGCAAAGAAAGCTTGGAATTGATCGGGTTCTTCAAGGGCTTTGATTAAAGATTTCTGCAGTTCCTTTAAAGGAGTAGAGTATCGTATACACTCAAGTGAGAAGGTAGCTTCTTCAGATAGGCTAACACATTGTTGCTCACCTTACTATTCTTGGGCGGGTCCTTAGCGTTAAGATCATTGGCCACATTTTCTTCTAGGATAATCTCTTCGGGAATCTTCCCTTTACCCTTATCTTGATTCTTCGGACATTGCTTGCAGATCCAAGGTTTTTCTCTATAAGGGTGAGGTTCCGTAGACGGATATTGCTGCAGTCTTTTTCCTTCTTTTCTTCTCCTGATGAGGAGCCTGCATCGGGGAGGTTGACAGGGATTTCATCTTCTGAGTCACTTCTAAAATTTGGCATTGTTGAACCTTTTTCTTTTGAAGACTGATCCCTGGCCATATAACAGCTCTCTTTCACTGACCTTACCTGTCGGTTTGCTTCAGAGTTATCATGCGGGAGCGGACGAGCCTTGGGCTTCCGTTTTTCCCTTTTCAGGTGCCTTTAGTGGGAGACATATTTTCTCCACCATTTCCTGAGTGCTTTACATTAATCTATGGGGTGACAGACTCTCTAGTGGTAGAGGCAATATTTTGAGTGCTCCTCTCCACCTTAGATGTCTTCAATCCTTAGGGTATACATATTCATGGGCGGCAGCTTCATCCCTTTTGATAAGGCCTTAGTGAAGTGCTTCTTGACCTTACTTTTCTTTAGCAGTATCTTTTGTTTCAGTCGTACATTTTTCTTTGTTTAGGGAGATACATAACTTGCATCCTTTGTGGCTTGCCTGTTTAGATGCTGCTACCTGGCCTTCTCATATATGGCCAGTTCACGCCTTTACTTTTCCCTGCTTCTTTGAAAGACTTCCCTTAAGAGCTTCTCAATTAGTTCTTCTTGTGGAGAACTTGGGGCTTGTGGCATTGATTCTGCCCCCTGTTCCTCTGAGTCGCCTTCAGACACGGCTGGCGCATCTTCGCCACATATGGATGAATGAGAGACCATGCGGTAACTTTCCACACATTCTTCTAATTCTTCCTATTCTCCCTCTGAGTCGTCATTTTTCTCCTCCTTGCTATCAAGGATATGTTGAAGAAATTCCTCAAGAGTGGCTGGTGAATGCGCCATCTGGTTATATTCCTCCAGCGCATCTATATATTTTTGAATGTTCGTACGGCTTTCTACATGCTCGGCAGGCTGCACGGGTTTCTTTGCTTTCTTTTTCTTCTTCTTAGACTGCTTGACTCTGGGGCTTTTCCCTTTATCAGTGTTTACCCCAATCAGAGCAAAGATCTGTTCAAATTCCAGGGCGGGAGATGAAGCAACGCTTCATCTTTCCCCAATCAGAGCAAAGCTCTACTTTGAAAATTTAAACTCTAATAAATGAAGCAACGCTTCAGATCCTCTGCGCTGCGCGCAGGGCGCCACGTGTCAAAATCAGGCACGCCAGCGCAGAGAGCGCAGCGCCTAAGGCAGCACGCCCAATCAGAGCAAAACTCTATTTAAAGAAAAATTAAAGGAAGCAATGCTTCAGTTGCGCAAGCACTGCGCTGCGCGACACGTGTCAGCGCAGACGCGCTAGCGCAGTTGCGCTGCGCTTCGCGCTGCTTGACACGTGTCAGCGCAGTTGCGCATGCGCAGTTGCGCATGCGCAGTTGCGCTGCGCTGTGCGCTGCGTGACACGTGTCACGCACTGGGGCATTTGCGCCAAACAGAATGAAGATTTTAAGAAATATTTCTGATCTTGTTAAAACAAGATGATTTTCTTCTGTAAAACAGAAGCCCTTGGATCAAAGATCCAACGGTGGGGAAAATTCCCCAAATCACTCAGAGAAACATCTCTTTAACAAATTTAACTAATTTATGGGTACTATAAAAAAGACCCTAGACCTCAATTCAAAAAAGGGGAACATTTGTGAGAAATCAAGAACTCCAAACAGAGAAAACTCTGAGGAAATTTCAAGAAAAAGGTAAAAACCTTCATAAGATAGAAGAAATTTCTTCTAATAAATCATTGATCTAAAAACAAGATCAATGATCTTCACATAATAAACAGTGCTTTGCACTTTTTATGAACCATTGGTTCATTGAAATAAGAGAAACAAGAAAAACTTGTTTTCTTTGATCTAAATTAGATCAAGAAATCAAAAAGTGCTTTGCACTTCTTTTATGAACCTTTGGTTCTGGAATCTAAAAGATTCTCAAATTATAGTGCCTTGCACTTGGAAACTGCGCTGTTGCGCTCTTGGGTTGGCGCAAGCCACCAGAGAGCGCCAGGTGTCAGCATCTGAACTACTTGCGCTATGCGCTTTAAGATAGAGCTTTGCTCTCTGGAATTGGTGCACCTCACCAGAGCGCGTCACGTGTCAGCAGCGCAAGCGTAGCGTATTGGCGCGGCGCACTGCGCTTGTGTAACACGTGTCAACGCCACAAGCGCTTGCGCTCTCTGATTGGCGCAAAGCGCCTGACAAATGCAATGCATTTCCTAAAGGGCCAGACCCAAATCAAACAGACCTAGCAGGCCTAATTAAATTGCAAAGCAATAAATGGGCAGAGCCCAGGTAAAATTGATGCTCTGCATCATTTATAAAATGAGCAAAGCCCAAAACAAGCTGATGCACTGCATCCTTTATGGGCAGAGCCCAAACCAAAAATAAAAAACAAATAAAAGTGTTGAACCTTTTTCAACTGGACTTAGCCCAATTATGGCCGTAAGTCCTCAAATTAAATGGATTGAGCAAGATTGCTCTCCTAAATCAATTTACTTTCGGTTCGAGGGTACATCTCCGAACTCCTCTGACACCTATCGTTGTAATCCTTCAACGACGTCAGAGAGGTGATGGGTCCCGACGACCATACATACCATGGACTGCAGGGTCCTTAAACTCATGGACGGAGACGTCCTTAAACTAATATTGGACCGAGACGTCCTTAAACTAATATTGGACCACCATGTCCCTAAACTGACGATGGACCACCACGTCCCTAAACTGGCGATGGACCACCACGTCCCTAAACTGGAACATGGACCACCACGTCTCTAAACTGGAACAATAGAGCCTCCAAACGCTCTTCTGTCGGATCTAAACGATCCCGCTTAAGTAGATCTTAGCCCCAAACAAGGCTAACGTATCCTTAAGCATTTCAACAGACTCCATATTCCCTAATCAACTTCGGTTCAAGGGTACATCTCTGAACTCCTCTGATACCTATCGTTGTAATCCTTCAACGACGTCAGAGAGGTGACGAGTCCCAACGGCCATATATTAAATGGATCACCACGTTAAGTAGATCTTAGTCTTAAACAGGACTAACGTATCCTTAACGAACGTTTAAGTTGATCTTAGCCTCAACACGGCTAACATATCCTTAAACTAAAACACCAAACCCAAATCTAAGTAAATACGGATTTGGACTAATCCACGTCCTACGGGCGACGGCATAACTTAGTCTCCGTATACAATCCACGGGCAACCACAAGCAAAACAAACACACACGGCACGAAGTGAAATTCTGGAGAAGGAGAAAGTGGCTACCGCGACGCGGTAGCGTAATTAACTGCAGGGGCTTGCGCCTGCAGGGAAGAGCGTCCCCACAATCAAAAACCCCTCTAGCGAGGGGGAATCTGACGAAGTCTGCTACATCGGCCGCATCCATCTAAACCTTCGATACACGGTGCCATAAATCAACTTGGCATCTTCGGAGAGGTAGACGTATAAAACCATATAGCATCTGCCCCGAATCTCAGGCAAGACGTTCAGTCGTCGCCGTCTTTCGGAGAGGAACAGATTCTGGCACGCCCGGTGGGAACTTTCCTCTTTCCAGTCCACACTTCATGTGTCGTATTCACGAACGAATCGCGGTTTGTTAATGGTTGCCTTCGGATTTTAAGTTACTAAGATTTGGTCTTTTGCCTGGTGCAGAAATCAAGCATCGATGGCCTCTACCTGTTCGAAGTGCTCCAGCTGCAGCTACAGCTCACGTCTGGCCTCAACCTGGGGCATAACCTACGGACCCCAAGCGGCCTCTTCGTTCACTATGCCCGTGGAGCAGATTATTCAAGCCACCACGGGGTTGTTTTTCGGAACTATGCTTTCGCCAACAAGCTTCAGCACCCCCGTGCCCATACAAGAAGCTCCTAAGAAGTCGGTCTTCGATCGACTTTCAGTTACTGCTGCCCCTCTCAACGGGTCGCCCAACACCAGTGCCTCGGTCTTCTCCAGACTGGGCCAAAACTCCTGCGGGCCCACAACGAAGCTTGCAATCCCAGAGAAGGTTGTTCCAAAAAGAGTAGCCAAACCTGCTCCTGAAGTCGTCAAGGCGGCTTCTCCTGCTAAGAGATCGGTCTTTACAAGATTGACCGTCCCAACTCCCACTCCTGCTCGTGCTGCTCAAAAGACATCAGTTTTCAATAGGCTGACGCCGGCAACAGCCCCACACCTGGACAGGGGGCAAGAAGAAGCTGTTGCTATCTTTGAACCAATACCGAAGACTCGTCGCGCCCGACGACGCCACTGGCGCCGGGTAAGGAAGACCGGGGGCAACTCCCCTTCTGGGATGACTCCGTCAGCTCCAACGGTGGAAGTTAACGCTGCTGTTCCAACTGGGAACAGCTTCGAGCTACTGAATAGAGTACGCAGAAACTCGTCAACTGCGGTGCTCAAAAGATCTCCTCCACCGGTAGAGACCGCCGTGGAAGCAGAAAAGCCGGAGCAGTCTCTTCAATCGCTGTCCTCCAGGATTTACATGACATGGCGACGAGTCCGAGAATCTGTGATTGATCCTAATTTCTCTCGCCAACACAAGAAGTCGAAAAGTCGGCAAGAAGAAAATCCCCCGATCAAGCAACGAAAGGTGACGACCGCTTGGGTGCCTAAAGCAGCGGCCCCCTCAACTTCAATAGCCCATAAGAGAAGAAGGCCAGAAAAAGTCCCTACAACCATGGAGAATATCAAAGGTGGTGAACCTAAACGCCCTAAGTCCGGGGGCAAAATAGTTCACACAGTATACATGGCGTCGGGGAAGGAGGACAGCCGCGCTTCGACGGGTCATAGACCGCTTACGCGGTCGGTGACCAAAGCTCAGGAGCAACAGAAAAAGCTCCAAGAGATAATGAACGCGATGGCCGCACTTACTGGGCCAAAAGAAAGCCCTGAAACGTCTTCAGATGAACGCCAAGAACAAGAAACCGACGCCGAATTCCTTCAACGAATATTGGAGAAGAAGGACAAAGAGGCTGCTGAACAAGCAGCCAACATAAAGCGTATGGGCCTCCAGTTCCAAGACATGGTAGGGATGATGATCCAGCAGGATCCTCCGGCCGAAGATCCCCCGATCGTCCTTGAAGACGATAGGGGAGAAACGTCAAATCCTCCACCGGCACTGTCAACAGCCAAGGAGGAGGCAATCTCCAAAGCTGACATAGACGAATATATGGCCCAGCAGATACGGGTTCATCATGCGACTGAGGCAGCTGGTCAGATCTTCAAAACAGGACGACCATATCCAGGCTGGTATGATCAGATACAGTACCTTCCTGGCTATACAATACCTAAGTTCCACATATATAAAGGGACAGGGAATCCGCATCAGCATGTCGCTCAATTCAGGGCCTTATGCGGCAATACTGGAGGCGATGACAAATTGATGCCTCGCCAATTCGTTGGCAGCTTTTCAGAAACAGCGTTCGAATGGTATTCCGAACTCCCGAACGATTCTGTCAAGACGTTCGCTGAAATGGAGTTGCTATTCACTCAGTGATTCGCGAGCGCCAGCGAACGGGCCCCGATAACAGCGTTGATTAATGCCAGGGTAAGGCCGGGCGAGACGTGGGTTCAATACGCTATACGCTGGCGAAACTTGTGGTCGAAATGCGAACAACGCATTGAAGAAGCGCCCGCGGTGGGCATGTTCGTGGGTACCCTAGACCCTCATGCCACTATCTCACAGTTCATGATGTTCTTTAAGCCGACCACATTCCAGGCTTTGATCAACAAGCTGGCCCAGATGGATTAAATGGGTCACAGACCTTCTCCCCCGAAGCCAGAATCGCGGAATGACAAGGGTAAAGGGAAGGCAACCTTCGTTGCGAATGCTCAGCAGCAACCCAGCACCCCAAAACTAGCAGATCAATCGGGAGAGAGACGATGGTTCTATATTGAGAAAATGAGGCGCCCCTACTCATTCCCGCGGGATAAGACGAAGAGGCTGTTCGAGCTGGCTGTGCGCAACAGGCTTATCAACTTGCCGAATCCAAGGCAACCGCCACAACCCAACGAGGCGAATAACCCCAATTATTGCCCTTATCATCAAACGGCAAGCCATCCGATTGAGGATTGCTTCGTCTTCAAGGGATGGATTGAAGATCAATACCTACAAGGCAAGTTTGCCCTATCTGAAAAGTGGAAGGTAAATCCACCATAGCCGCACACTCCAAAGAAGACGGACATGATGGGGGCAGCTTGTTCTTTTGTCAAGGACGAAAACGATGGAGAAAACTCATCAGACGAATCCGAAGACTACATAGCGACTTGTCATGTGATCTCTCATTCACTGGCGGATGATGAAGAGGCTCCTTGCGCCGAGAAACCAAGGGCGAACCCTGGTCCGGAAATTCTACGGCCGTCAGACGAGTTGATCGATATCTTCTTAAATGAAATTCGTCTGAAAGCAAAAGCCAATCAAGAGCGTGAGATGGCCATACTGGAAAGAGCTAAGACACTCCCGTCAAATCAAAAGCCATCCACTGCAGATAAAAACAAATTCAAGACGAGGAAAAGGTTCGCCAAAGCCCTATCAGCGGGAATGAAGCTACCGCCCTCTGAAGAAAATACTTTCGGTGGAGTAGAGATGCATCCTAACTTCTGCTTATATCATCAGAAGATCATACATCCTACTGAAGACTGCGAATCCTTTAAATGTTGGTGGCAAGGGTATGTCGCTCAAAAGCAACACTTCGACAGGACAAAATGCGAAGCTCGTTGACGTCGAAAAAATGCGATGGATGAGTGCAAAAGAGCCGCCGCCGACTGTCATATAGCCGACTCCAAGGGATCGCAAATTATCACCTTTGGAAGCGACTCTGAGGAAGAAGCTGCCTTCAACCCTCTCCTCAAGGAATCTATTTCGAAAATGAAAGAATTAAGGAGTTGCGAGAACGTTCAGCCGTGCAATCGCACGCTACTCGAAAAAAATCTCGGCCCTGTAAACAAAGGATCGAGCACAAAAGATAAAGGAAAGGAAAAAATAGCCCTCGAGGCCGACATTCAACAGCAATCGAGTGGCCCTAGACCGTTTGTTCGCCAAAACAATCTACGACCACGTCCATCCCTCGAAGAGAGGTTGAAACGTCCTTACTCATTTTCCCAGGGTGAAACAAGGAGGCTATTCGAAGTGGCAGCGCATAACAGGCTCATCACTCTACCGGAACCGAAACACCAGGTACAACTGAATGACGTCAACGATCCTAATCACTGCCCTTACCACCAAGTATTGGGTCATCTGATCGAAAACTGCTACACCTTAAAAAACTGGGTTGAAGACCAACACCAGCAGGGAAACTTCGCGTTGTTTGAAGACTGTAAGGTGAGCCCACCACAGTCTCATGCTCCTAAAAAGGTGGATACGCTGGGGGCATCATGCTCATTCATAGAGAAAGCCCCTTAGACCGAAAAGTCAATAAACTAGATGTTCGCCTCAAATACGGCGACGGCGGACCGAAACGTCCTTAAACTAACAGTGGACCGAAACGTCCTTAAACTAACGGCGGACCGCAATGTCCTAAAACTAGCTGACGACCGAAACGTCTTTAAACTACTACAGCAGCATCTTCAGGCTTAAAAAAAAAAGGTATGTCCATAAGCGAAGTGGGCGCGGATGAAAACCCGAAAGGACCCCGTGAGTAAAAACAGCAGGGCTACCGGCGAGTGTTCGTGAAAACCCGAAAGGGCGCGACCTCGTTGTAAAAAAAAAACGTTATGTCCATAAGCAAAACGGGCACGGATGAAAACCCGAAAGGGCTCCGTGAGTAAAAACAGCAGGACTACCGGTGAGTGTTTGTGAAAACCCGAAAGGGCACAACCTCGTTGAAAGACACTTATAAGGTCCTTTCGACCTTATAAGGAAAAACCACCCGCGTGAGATCCTTACGACTCACAAGGGAGCAACACACTTAGGGATCCTCACGATTCCTAAGGAGAAATTACACTTGCGAGATCCTCACGACTCGTAAGGAGAACTCTCTTATGGGACCCTCACGGCTCATAAGATTTGAAAGTCTTAAGTTACGGAGACCTGAACCTGTTCTTAAGCAACTCCCACAACCTTCCACTATTGCCCTACAAGTAGCTCAATACTGACCCTTGTATACAATCCACGGGCGCGAATAAACATTTCCCTAACCAAGTCCTATCCGTGACTGGGGATATGTACGCATGATGAACAACCCTTGTAAGTCCTCTCGACTTACAAGGAGAAAACCTCTTGTAGGATCCTTACGACTTATAGAAGAACGTACACTTAGGAGTCCTCACGATTCCTAAGGAGAAAACACACCTACAAGATCCTCACGGCTGGTACGGAGAAATACCTTTGTGAGACCTTTACGGCTCATGAAGTCAAAAGCCTTAGTCGACGGGATCCTAACCCTGTTCGCTAAGCCACCTTTGTTCGACATCGATAGTGGCAAATGATGATTCGCTCCTGGCAATATTCCAGTTGTAGCGATGCTGATGCTGAGATTGGCGTCAGATTCCAAATTCCACACTCGCGATAAAAGAAAATCAGCGAGCAATACATGCATACGAAATAGCCGAAATGATGGGGTAACTTGCAATAAAAATCAGCAAGTAAAAATGTATGCATGAAAAATGGCCGAAATGATGGGGCAACTCGCAATAAAAAAATAGCGAGTAAAAATAAAATAAACAGCCGAAATGATGGGACAACTCGCAATAAAAAACAGCGAGTAAAAATAAAATAAATAGCCGAAATGATTGGGCAATCGCGACCTGCACGATATAAAAGCTGAAATGATACAGCATCGCGGAAAAAGAAACAAAATGAAAGATGAAATTTATGCCCTACAGGTGATGTTACATCAAACCCTGTATACAATCCAAGGGCGTAAACAAAGAAGGGATCATACTCCTCTCCCAGGTTTCATCATAAGAAGAAGCCAAATCTCGACAGGTCGCAAATGACCTAGAGGTCATCTCAACACTCGTCTCGTAACAACGGACACAACTTCAAGCGAAGCGGAACAGCGGCAACTCCCAGTTCCATGGCTCGGCAATATACAAATCACCCAGAGTCAAACCCTCATTCCATGAAATACGGATACAATAAAAAAAATTCCTGGCTACGTGGAACACGGCTTATGTCAATCCTGACCCCGTGTGAAACATCCAGAGCAAAAATTCCTGGCTACGTAGAAAGCGGCTTATGTCAATCCTGACCCCGTGGAAAACGTCCAGATCGGATCCTGGTCCTCGCAGAGCACGGCAGTGAACCTATGCGAAGTATCCAGAGCGGAGCCTAGTCCTCGCCGAACACGGCAGTGAACCCGTGGGAAGCATCTAGACCAAAAATTCCTGGCTACGTGGAAAGCGGCTTATGTCAATCCTGACCCCATGGAAAACGTCCAGAGCGGATCCTGGTCCTCGCAGAGCACGGCAGTGAACCCGTGCAAAGCATCCAGAGCGGAGCCTAGTCCTCGCCGAACACGGCAGTGAACCCGTGGGAAGCATCTAGAGAAAAAAAATCCTAGCTACGTGGAACGCGGCTTATGTCAATCCTGACCCCGTGTGAAACATCCAGTGCAAAAATTCCTGGCTACGTGGAAAGCGGCTTATGTCAATCCTGACCCCGTGGAAAACGTCCAGAGTGGATCCTGGTCCTCGCAGAGCACGACAGTGAACCCATGTGAAGCATCCAGAGCGGAGCCTAGTCCTTGCCGAACACGGCAGTGAACCCGTGGGAAGCATCCAGAGCAAAAATTTCCTGGCTACGTGGAAAGCGGCTTACGTCAATCCTGACCTCGTGTGAAACATCCAGAGCAAAAATTCCTGGCTACGTAGAAAGCGGCTTATGTCAATCCTGACCCCGTGGAAAACGTCCAGAGCGGATCTTGGTCCTCGCAGAGCACGGCAGTGAACCCATGCGAAGCATCCAGAGCGGAGCCTAGTCCTCGCCGAACACGGCAGTGAACCCGTGGGAAGCATCTAGGGCAAAAATTCCTGGCTACGTGGAACGCGGCTTATGTCAATCCTGACCCCGTGTGAAACATCCAGAGCAAAAATTCCTGGCTATGTGGAAAGTGGCTTATGTCAATCCTGACCCCATGGAAAACGTCCAGAGCGGATCCTGGTCCTCGCAGAACACGGCAGTGAACCCGTGCAAAGCATCCAGAGCGGAACCTAGTCCTCGCCGAACACGGCAGTGAACCCGTGGGAAGCATCTAGAGCAAAAAAATTCCTGGCTACGTGGAACGCGGCTTATGTCAATCCTGACCCCGTGTGAAACATCCAGAGCAAAAAATTCCTGGCTACGTGGAACGCGGCTTATGTCAATACTGACCCCGTGTGAAACATCCAGAGCAAAAATTCCTGGCTACGTAGAAAGCGGCTTATGTCAATCCTGACCCCGTGGAAAACGTCCAGAGCGGATCCTGGTCCTCACAGAGCACGGCAGTGAACCCGTGCGAAGCATCCAGAGCGGAGCCTGGTCCTCGCAGAGCACGACAGTGAACCCGTGCGAAGCATCCAGAGCGGATCTTGGTCCTCGCAGAGCACGGCAGTGAACCCGTGCGAAGCATCCAGAGCGGAACCTAGTCCTCGCCGAACACGACAGTGAACCCGTGGGAAGCATCTAGAGCAAAAATTCCTGGCTACGTGGAACGCGGCTTATGTCAATCCTGACCCCGTGTGAAACATCCAGAGCAAAAAATTCCTGGCTACGTGGAACGCGGCTTATGTCAATCCTGACCCCGTGTGAAACATCCAGAGCAAAAAATTCCTGGCTACGTGGAAAGCGGCTTATGTCAATCCTGACCCCGTGGAAAACATCCAGAGCGGATCCTGGTCCTCGCAGAGCACGGCAGTGAACCCGTTCGAAGCATCTAGAGCGGATCCTGGTCCTCGCAGAGCACGGCAGTGAACCCGTGCGAAACATCCAGAGCGGATCCTGGTCCTCGCAGAGCACGGCAGTGAACCCGTGCGAAGCATCCAGAGCGGAACCTAGTCCTCGCCGAACACGGCAGTGAACCCGTAGGAAGTATCTAGAGCAAAAATTCCTGGCTGCGTGGAAAGCGGCATATGTCAATCCTGACCCCGTGGAAAACGTCCAGAGCGGATCCTGGTCCTCGCAGAGCACGACAGTGAACCAGTGCGAAGCATCCAGAGTGGAGCCTAGTCCTCGCCGAACACGGCAGTGAACCCGTGGGAAGCATCTAGAGGGAAGCATCTAGAGCAACTCCTGACTCCGTGAAATGCGGATAAGGACAACTTCACCCATCACTTGCGGATCCTCACGACTCGTAAGCGAATAAATTCTCTTGTGAGATCTTTACGACTTTCAAGAGAACGCGCTTAGGAATCCTCACGATTCCTAAGGAGAAAATACACCTACGAGATCCTCTCGATCCGTAGGAAGAAAAGTCTCTATGAGACCCTCACGGCTCATAAAGTTGAAAAGTCTTAGGCAGCAGATCTGAACCTGCGACCTAAGCCATCGCTATCTTTTGGAAAACCTAAGTTAACTGCCAATCATGATTATCAAGTCAACATGCTGATAATAAGAGAAAGGGAGAAAGCGACAAAGAGAACATCTGATTGGCATTGGATTAAGCGTTCGAGACACACTCATTCATGCATGTGCAAAAGACTCAAGACGAGAAATAAGACAGGCTGAAATAAATTCTTTCATTAATATTTCAAAAGGGTTCTTACAAGCATAAAGAAATAAATAACAACATTATTGAAATGTTTACAATGGTATAACTTCGGACCCAGGACATGGATTGAGGAACTCAAAAGTAACCCTATCCAAGACTTTCCAAGCCTGGCGAACCATCCTAGTGTGCTTTCTTTCACGAGCACAAGCGTCAGGGTCCCCACGGATGTCCTCCTCCCTCCAGTAAGCAGCAAGTATGGCGGACTGTTGCAAAGCCTGATGCAGGAGATCGACAAGATCGTCTCGCCGTCTCTTCGAGATTAAGTTCATCAAGTACACCGAGTGCAATTTATCCTCAGCGGCATCCAACGCCCTAAGCGGCACACCGAAACAGAATAAGGGGAGTGCTTCCCAGATGGCTCCCACGATAAGCTTCAGGAGAGAGGAACGTCGGGGAAGCAGTTGACCGCTGTACGCGTCAAAGCGACTCATGATCTCTGCACATTCGACATTAGTAAATTCTCGATTTTGGGAACGGCCGAGTCGGCGGATGTCTCCATAGGAGATAATCTCGTCAAAGTCGTACATGTGGGCATCTATCACTCATATAAAAGAAAATGGACAAAAATTAGCAGAACTCTATTGATGGAATCCTAACAGGGTTCCCTTTAGTTCTCTTTAGATCCCTTTGGACCTATAAAGCAAAGCTCTGCTAAGTGAAACCCTAAATGGGTTTCCTTTAGATCAGGGATCTATTGAGAGCAAGGCTCTGTCGATGAAAATTAATTTAATCTAATTCAAATTAAAATTTTTACCTAAAAGTTTTAAGAGTTTAACTCTTGAAGTTCTTGAAAATAAAGAGCAGGCCTCTGAGTTCTGAAAGTAAAATTTTGAAGATGAAAATCATTTAAGGGACCAAAGGTCCTATTTATGGGCGTCAAGTGCCCTGTCAACCTCCAAAAGTTGCCGCAACGGTTGGAATTTTGCCACCGTTGCGCTCGCGTTTGGTGCTACGTGAGCACAACGGTGGGGGGGTATTTGTTTACCCCAATCAGAGCAAAGATCTGTTCAAATTCCAGGGCGAGAGATGAAGTAACGCTTTATTTTTCCCCAATCAGAGCAAAGCTCTACTTTGAAAATTTAAACTCTAATAAATGAAGCAACGCTTCAGATCCTCTGCGCTGCGCGCAGGGCGCCACGTGTCAAAATCAGGCACGCCAGCGCAGAGAGCGCGGCGCCCAAGGCAGCGCGCCCAATCAGAGCAAAGATCTATTTAAAGCAAAATTAAAGGAAGCAACGCTTCAGTTGCGCAGGCACTGCGCTGCGCGACACGTGTCAGCGCAGATGCGCTGGCGCAGTTGCGCTGCGCGACACGTGTCAGCGCAGATGCGCTGGCGCAGTTGCGCTGCGCTTCGCGCTGCTTGACATGTGTCAGCGCAGTTGCACAAGCGCAGTTGTGCTGCGGTGTGCGCTGCGTGACACGTGTCACGCGCTGGGGCATTTGCGCCAAACAAAATGAAGATTTTAAGAAATCTTTCTGTTCTTATTAAAACAAGAAGATTTTCTTCTGTAAAACAGAAGCCCTTGGATCAAAGATCCAACGGTGGGGAAAATTCCCCAAATCACTCAGAAAAAGATCTCTTTAACAAATTTAACTAATTTATGGGCACTATAAAAAGGACCCTAGACCTCAATTCAAAAAGGAGGAACATTTGTGAGAAATCAAGAACTCCAAACAGAGAAAACTCTGAGGAAATTTCAAGAAAAAGGTAAAAACCTTCATAAGATAGAAGAAATTTCTTCTAATAGATCATTGATCTAAGAACAAGATCAATGATCTTCACATAATAAACAGTGCTTTGCACTTTTTATGAACCATTGGTTCTTTGAAATAAGAGAAACAAGAAAAACTTGTTTTTTTTGATCTAAATTAGATCAAGAAATCAAAAAGTGCTTTGCACTTCTTTTATGAACCTTTGGTTCTGGAATCTAAAAGATTCTCAAATTATAGTGCCTTGCACTTGCAAACTGCGCTGTTGCGCTCTTGGGTTGGCGCAAGCCACCAGAGAGCGCCACGTGTCAGCATCTGAACTACTTGCGCTATGCGCTTTAAGATAGAGCTTTGCTCTCTGGAATTGGCGCAACTCACCAGAGCGCGCCACGTGTCAGCAGCGCAAGCGTAGCGCATTAGCGCAGTGCACTGTGCTTGCGTGACACGTGTCAACGCCATAAGCGCTTGCGCTCTCTGATTGGCGCAAAGCGCCTGACAAATGCAATGCATTTCCTAAAGGGCCAGACCCAAATCAAAAAGGCCTAGCAGGCCTAATTAAATTGCAAAGCAATAAATGGGCAGAGCCCAGGTAAAATTGATGCTCTACATCATTTATAAAATGAGCAAAGCCCAAAACAAACTGATGCTCAGCATCCTTTATGGGCAGAGCCCAAACCAAAAATAAAAAACAAATAAAAGTGTTGAACCTTTTTCAACTGGACTTAGCCCAATCATGGCCGTAAGTCCTCAAATTAAATGGACTGAGCAAGATTGCTCTCCTAAATCAATTTACTTTCGGTTCGAGGGTACATCTCCGAACTCCTCTGACACCTATCGTTGTAATCCTTCAACGACGTCAGAGAGGTGACGGGTCCTAACGACCACACATACCATGGACTGCGGGGTCCTTAAACTCGTGGACCGAGATGTCCTTAAACTAATATTGGACCGAGACGTCCTTAAACTAATATTGGATCACCACGTCCCTAAACTGGCGATGGACCACCACGTCCCTAAACTGGAACATAGACCACCACGTCCCTAAACTGGAATAATATAGCCTCCAAACGCTCTTCTGTCGGATCTAAACGATCCCGCTTAAGTAGATCTTAGCCCCAAACAAGGCTAACGTATCCTTAAGCATTTCAACAGACTCCATATTCCCTAATCAACTTCGGTTCAAGGGTACGTCTCTGAACTCCTCTGATACCTATCGTTGTAATCCTTCAACGACGTCAGAGAGGTGACGAGTCCCGACGGCCATATATTAAATGGATCACCACGTTAAGTAGATCTTAGTCTTAAACAGGACTAACGTATCCTTAACGAACGTTTAAGTTGATCTTAGCCTCAACACGGCTAACGTATCCTTAAACTAAAACACCAAACCCAAATCTAAGTAAATACGGATTTGGACTAATCCACGTCCTACGGGTGACGGCATAACTTAGTCTCCGTATACAATCCACGGGCAACCACAAACAAAACAAACACACACGACACGAAGTGAAATTCTGGAGAAGGAGAAAATGGCTACCGCGACGCGGTAGCGTAATTAACTGCAGGGGCTTGCGCCTGCAGGGAAGAGCGTCCCCATAATTAAAACCCCCTCTAGCGAGGGGGAATCTGACGAAGTCTACTACATCGGCCGCATCCGTCTAAACCTCCGATACACGGTGCCATAAATCAACTTGGCATCTTCGGAGAGGTAGACGGATAAAACCATATAGCATCTGCCCCGAATCTCAGGCAAGACGTTCAGTCGTCGCCGTCTTTCGGAGGGGAACAATCAACAATCTTCGGAGCAGGACGCAGTTTCAGCAACCCTTCTATGATCTCAGGCTCAAGCAGGCTTTTCTACCTGATGGCCGAACATGCTCAGAGGTCCCTCAACGTCTTTTTTGTTTTATAGGAAAGCATCATCTCCTATGGGGTTTCTTCCACGAATGAACAGGATGCCCATGTGTATTAGCCCCCTTAGGGGTTTGCTTTTAGGGAGAATTCAATTTCCAATTATCTGACAGGATGAATTTACCCTATTTATGCTGATCCTTGACTTAGTTCTTGGAGTCATAACAATTTTTGATCGGGTGGCTTATCACCCGGTTGTAAGGGGAGTGGTTGGGATTGTTAAGCTCATTAGCTTGAGTTGGTCGCCATGGCTTGGGCAACGCCAGCAGGACATTCTTCATAGTGAGCTTGAATAGTTTCTTTGTTTTATCATGACGGAACAAATATTCTCTCCCCATCTTCTCCTCAAGAGTGGGCCCCATACGAGTATTATTTAGCGACCGGACGCTTTAGGGCCACCCTTCTGCTGTTTTGCATTGGCGACAAACGCCGCTTTGCCTTTCCCTTTATAATTTCATGAGTCTCCATCCGAAGAGTAAGGTCCTTTATCCATCGAATCCAGCTGGGCTAGTTTATCAATAAGCCCCTGGAAGGTAGTAGGCTTGAAGAAAGCCATGAACGGATACACTTGTGAGTGCCAATTGATGGTTACCACGAACATCCCGACGGCTGGAGCTTCGTCGATGAGATGCTCGCACTTAGACCACAGCTTCCACCATCGGATAGAATATTGAACCCATGTTTCATTTTGCTTGATTCTTTCATTAACCAATGTCTTCATAGTGATGCGTTCACTCGCACCGGCGAATCGTTATCAAAAGAGCATCTCCATTTTGACGAATGTCTTAACGGAGTCGTTAGGAAGCTCTGAATACTACTCGAAAGCAGTGCCCGATAAACTGCTAACGAATTGGCGGAGAAGCAATACAACATCTCCCCCGGTGTTGCCGCATCTGGATCTGAACTGGGTGATATGTTGACAAGGATTTTCGGTCCCCTTATATACTTGAAATGTCGGGATCGTATATCCCGGGGGTATTTCCATTTCGCTGATAAGGATTGTCGCCGATGGGGCGTGTAGAGGATTCGACATATCTCCTTTATCATCGATAATAACTACCGGTGGCTCATCTGCCTATGATTCAGGTTGAGCTATCATTCCGACCATACTTTAGAATAGGAGGGCCTTCTTGTCTATCCCAGCATTAATTTTCGCAGCTTTCTCGTCTTTCTTTTCAAGGACGCGTTTTAGGTAATCAATATCGGACCCATGCCCCGTTCTTTCTTCAGGAGTGTTGTCAGGGTTTGAGTTGGGTGGTGGACTCATGAGTTTTGCCTCTTGAGCCAATATATCTTGTAGTTTCTGTTGATCCTTCGTTATATATCGAGTGATTGGTTTATGAGATACAAAGGCTTTACTATCATCCTTGGAGTTCATCATATATACTGTATGAACTATCATGCCCCCAAACTTGGGGTGTTTAGAGTGTGGGCCTTTGGAATTTGTCTCGGGCACTGGGACTTTATCAGGCCTCTCTCTCTTATGAGAAGCTGTTTTCAAAGGAATTATCATAGCAGGAACCTTCTAAGAATGAGGCTCCTTATATTTAGGAGGTGAACTATCATTATCTTGTTGACCTTTGTGCTTCTTAGATCGGCGAAAGTAGTTATTATGAATGACAGAGTTCTGGAATTCTTTCAAATTCTGTGGATGGTCGAGGAAAATCATTTGACTGAATGTATCGCCTTCTGCTTATCATGCATTTGCACAGGAGGTGGAGACTTCTTCAGTATTTCAGTGGAAGAATTGTGTTTAACTATCTTCAGAGATACAAAGTTGTTCTCAGTTGGAACAACAGTTCTGATCATTGAAGCAGGTGGAGTCAGCCTAGATGGGGAGCTACCCCCAGCCTGCTTCACTCGGCTCTAGTATCGGCATCGGGCACATCTTGTAACAGAGGCCGGTGCTTCTTCAGCTGCGGGAGCTTCATGGATCTGCCCCCTATGATCTTTCGGATTATCTTGCCCCCTGCGTTTATATGAAGCTTCGAAAGATGACAGTTGCTTGAAACTGACTGTCTAGCATGGGAGTATCATTAGCTTGAGATGTCATCATATGGAAAACAAACTGCTTGGGGTGAAATATCATCCTTCAGGGGCCCGGTCATATCAGGAGCTATGAATGCCAGCCGTTCGAATTCTGACCTTTTTGGGATCGCGGGCTTTTTAGAGGAACCCACAGAGTTTGACTTCAGCCTCTGGAAGACCGAACCATCATATTGAGCAGGCTTATCATCAGAGTCGGCTGCAGTAGTTGTCAGCCTATCAAAGATTGATTTCTTTCGCGTATCCTCTTTTGGATCTGGGATGCCAAGAGAGGGAGGTGGAAGTATCGTTCAAAAGAAGAGCCCATCAAGTTGTTGTGCCACCTGGGCCATCGAAATGCAAAGCACAGGGGTTATGGCCTTACCTGACCAAGTCATTCTAGATAAAGAGGTATTGGAGCTAGCATTAGGGTTGGATTTGCTAGGTGAGGCAATTATTCTACACGGAAGTGAAGTATCGGCTTTAGTAACCCAAACATCCAAAGGCAAGATAAACATACCGCAATTGTTTTTTGAAACACAAAACACAAACTATTGAGTGGAAAGAGAAAAAGAGTCTCACGGGCCTTGCCAGAATTTGTTTATCGCTGAAAATAGAGATGAACTGGGATCGAACGTCTTGCCTGAATTTGGGGGCAGATGCTATTTGGAACATATCCATCCACATCTCCAATGATACCAAGTTGATTTATGGCACCGTATATCGGAGGTTTGGATGGATGCAACTGTTATAGCAGACTCATCAGATTCCCTCTCATATGTGAGGGTTTTTTGATTGTGGTGGCGTTTTTTCTATAGGCACAAGCCTCTGCAGTTAATTATGTTATCGCCAAGCGATAACAACTTTCACCTTCTCCATGGATATCACTTCGTATCATGTTATATATTGTTTATTATGGGGTTGCCCTTGGTTTGTATATGGAGACTAATTTATGTCGTCTCCCGTAGGGTGTGGATTAGTACAAATCCGTATCCTAGGTCAAATTTTTCATCAGTTCAGGGTGTATATTTTGATCTGGGGATCGTTAGTCTATATGAGACTAAGATCAACTTAGAAAATATATTTAAACGTCGTTAATCTTGTTTTAGATTAAGGACAACTTAAAATATGTGTGGGCTCAAGAAATATCATGGAAGCTTAAGCTTTGCATAACTTAGTCAATTTGGACTAAGAATGGGCCTCTGGAATATATATATTGGCTCCCAGAAGTTCTGGTGTATGCAACGTGTCATACAGACAAAAGATATATGGGTTTGTGATATATTGAGTCATTGGTGCATCAGGGATGTGGCGCATGCCACGTATACAATGGATATTGGTGCATGTGTATGACTTTTAGTCTCTAGCGCGTTAAGTATTAACACCCATGGATTGTGACGGATATTCCTTTGTTGGGTCTCTGCCGCGTATGCTCATATTGGCGCATATTCCTCTGTTAGAACATGTCTTCAATGGCGCATGGCCCTTATTGGCGCACGACCTTAATATTGGTGCATGCCTTTCATTGGCGCATCTCTATGTGATGCATGCCAATTGGTGCATATACTTCAGGCGCATGGTCGCTTAGGTTTTTTCATAGAGATTAATCTATTTTCTTTTGAAACTTAAGTTTCATGAAGTTTAAGCTTCTGTTAATGGCTATTTTTACCATTAACATCATCAAGATCACAACTTTTATGATTTGGAGTCTACTTTTATATGGATCTTTTGATCAATTCTCTAGAAATTTAAATTTCATTTTTTCATCATCATATTTTATGCAGGGGTTCGATTCTTTCTCTCAAAACCTAGATCTTATGATCAATGAAATCCCTCTGATGAAAACTTAAGTTTTCTCTAGGCAAAATTTGATGTAGAGATCTTAAGATCATCGATAAGAACTTAAGTTCTAAATATGAAGGTTAACCTTCTCATGGATAAATTTTAAACCTATTATATCATGGAAATTAATTTCCTGCCTTACCTTAGCTTTTTTATGAAAGGAGGAAGAAGAAGATCGCCGAGAGCAAATAAAGCTTAAGCTTTTTTTATCTCAAGTTTATGGGGAGTATTTTCTATCGTATGTATGTCTTGTGCATGATGTGTATTTCTCTCAATTTTGACCTCTAGAGTCCTTTATATAGGGTGTGAATATTGTTGGGCAAGTAGAGACAATCTCTCTTTGATATTTCTCTAATTGATCTTAAGATCAAGCCTGTATGCTTAAGCACCGTTGGATTTTAGATCTAATGGTTATCTGTTAATATGATTTATATCTTTCTTATTTAAATAAGATATTAAATTGATTCTTTCATTTTAAAAGAATAAATGAAAAGAGTTAATATTAGCCCGGGTGCTTATGCACCGTTGCACCGCATAATAAGGTTTACAATTTTCTTAATTTATTTAGAAAAATATAAAAGAGTATAGCTCTTGTTAACAAAACCATCTTTCTATTTTAGAAAGATAGAAAATATATTAAATAGCTTAACTTATATATATTTTAAATATTTTATTTAAAGATTTTCTGATTAACCAGATTGGAAAAATATCTTTCCAAACTTCAATGAGGCGAGGGTCTCAAAGCATTGGCACAGCGCCAGAAATTATTGACGCATGCTTTATGGCAGCGCTCAGCTTTCTGGCGCATGGACTTAAGTCTCGTGGGTTATTTTATTAATTATTTTTTTTTAGGAATGAACAAATACCCATTTCAAAATATACTTTAAACCATTTTCAGGTCGAGTTTTAAAATAGAGACAGAAGCTTGATCTTGGGAACATGGAAAACGGAAAAATTCACGATCTGAAACTTAAACATCGAGAAAACCAAGTTCAAGTCTTTAGACCCGCTCTGATGCCATTTGATGGAACTTTTGCATCCTGGCATGGAAATTTAAAACATTCTCTAATTGGGTTTTCACAAAACAAGATAGCAATAAGTTCCAAAACTTAGAATCTTTGCTAAAGAATCGAACTTGCAACAAGTTTTCCATACAGTGTTAGAACATGCATCCTTTATAGCATCTTCATATGCTTCATTTTTGTGTTGAACTCTTTCTAGTGCCTCTAGGATGAATGGATGAAGCTTGGTGAAGGCCTTTCTTTGTCATAGATGGATCCACCTTGAGAGCTCTAAACTTTGACTTCAATTTCACAACTAGAAATGACTTAGATCTTTAGGGTGCTAAACTAAAGATCTAAGAGATGTAGTTTAGTCTCACTAATTATTTTTCCCTCTTTATTTTATTTATCTTTTTCTTTTTTTCATTATCAAGAGGAGGAAGGAGATGAGAGCTCACTTGAGAGATGAGAGAGAGTGTAAAATAAAAGCTTAACCATTTCTAAATAGTTGATAATTTCTTTTTTATAAAGAAAAATCAATCTCAACCATTTAATCTCATCTCATCTACAAGTGTCCACCTTCTCCTCTCTCCTTCACATGTCACCTAAATGAAAGTGAGCATGCATTTGCTCATCCAATGGCACAAGATAAAGATAACCAAAGAAAATAATAATTACAATATATATATATATATATATATATATATATATATATACTTGTAATTATTTTCCTGTGTATTTAAAATACATAAAAAAGAGAGAAATATTATTAGTGATAAAATACTAGTAAATATATATATATATATATATATATATATCCAATACATGTATTAATATATTAAATCTACACTTAATTTAATATCCGTCTTTCCAAAAGACCGGCTAGTATTTTCGAACCTCCGATTACCGTCAGTGTATCTAATAAACTAGTTTTGATCGAACTCTCGTACATACCCAGTACGGCTACTAAATCATTTTGCCAAAGCCGGAAAACCCTTGGTGTAAGACTCTAAAGGCTCGACAATACGTTGGTAGTGAGTTACTAGATGAAATCCAAAACTCACAAACACGTCAGTGGTACTAACTGTACGTAATAACTACTCATGTATTTGTTGAAAGGAAGATCAAAAATCTAGCCCGTTCGAACACCTACTGATGTAACATTTTGAAAATTATAAATATTATTTTATAATTTAAATATAGGTATTATGAGTTTTACGGAAATAATACCGAGTATGGATTTTGGTTTTTCTGGAGTGACATCCGTATGTATATTTATTTTTGGGAATTGGAAAATAAGAGATATTTTGAAGCAATATTATAAGTATTTTGTATGAGAGATGACATGGAATTTTGGTGATAAATATATGTTTTATTTTGTGAGAGAGAGGGAATATGTTAGCTTGTATTATACCCTCACTTAATCCTACCACAAAAATCCTATATATTATGTCATACTCTCTCTCCTCCTCTCATAATTCTTATTTCATTTCTCTCTCATCATAAATATCTTCTCCACTCTCCCAAATATTATCACTAACTCCAAACCCAAATTCCTCCACTTCAAACCCTTGGATCATCCATCAAAATCCAAAATTGAGCCAATATCTTCAAGTAGAACTACTTGGATACTTCAAGTGGAGCTATTATCATTCTCAACACTCTTTGGATGCTTCATCAAGTTTGAATCTTCACTTAGCATCACTCCAATTGGTAAAGAATCCATCTTTTATTTAGGTTCTACAAGTTTTGATATGTTTGGCCATGGAAAAATATAGTTTTTATAATCAAAATGGTATTTTTACGAGTGAATTCTTTATAGTTAGTTTTTGAAGTGAGCCACTGGTAGTGGTGAGTGTTAGTATGGTTTAATTGGTGGCTACACCCTATTTGGGAAGTAGAGGGTATTTTAGTGCAAAAGAATGGATATTTAAGGTTTTGGAATTTTCCTGTTTTTACAAAATTCTTTTCAGTAAAATCCATCTTCAGACGTCTGCTTATTTGAGCTTCAGACGTCTGCCTCGTATATGTTTTTTTTATGTTTTTCCTTCTTTATACATCTGGCCCCCAAAACGTCAGAAGTTTTTCGATGATATGTGAATCCTTGATTACTGTTATCTTTTTACTGTGGTAATACAGAGTGTTTCGAAGTCGCAGTTTGAACGTCGTTTAAAGTTTCAAGTTGTGATATATGTGTTTAGAAACGTCGACTAATTGCTATACGTCGATTAGTGGGGGTTGCACATATCTGTGTTGTTGTTCTTGTGGTTTGTGTATATGAACTTATTGGATCGTCGTGGATGAATAGCCGGGGATGTGAGATGAGGGTTTTTCTTTTCTTTCATTCGATGTAAATTGATGCTCAAGTCACCAGACGTCTGCTTTTGATTTGAATTTGTTGAGATTGTTCTTCAGATGTCTGGGAGTCCTTCTTCAGACGTATGCTTACTTTCTGTACAACTGTGACCATTTGGTCAGACGTCAGGGAGCTCTTCTTCAGATGTCTGCTTCTTTTTGTGCGATTGTGATCTTTTGGTCAGACTTGTGCCTAGTATAAGTTCAGACTTTTGCCCTTCAGTACTTTTGACAGTTTTGCTATTTTGTTAATATTTTCGCCATATTTCGTTTGTTTGGGTTTGTATTAGTTTTAATGGAGTTTCTTTACATGTTTATGACTACTTTAGTTATAGGGACTATTTCCAAGTTGATGAAAAAGGGCGAGACGGTCGTTGGCTTCGACTAGAGCGATGCACACTTTAGTGAGTAGATTTATATCTATGGGGGAAGTCAGGTGGATGGTGTATAGCACCACCGAACCAATTCTAGGGAACACTTAGTATAGAAAGCGTATATACGTAACCCGGATACTTAGGCAATATGTAATTAGTCTATAGTTTGTAGATTATGTAGTTAGTATATAAATCATAACTAGTAGGTTGTGTGTGTGTGTGTGATATTGATGATTATATATCGTACGCGACTATAAGTCCGTACTTATATTGTTTGGATGATTATTGACATCGTACGACGGATATTCCGTACTCGATGTGATGAGAATAGATCGCCGATTACGGCTTATGATTATTTGACTCATAGAGTCTTGATATTTAATCCCGATTGGGATATTATTATGATGCTTGATTATACTATTTGTAAAACTAACGATTCGTTTCCAATTATAAACACTAATTCTAAGGATATGCTGCTTATTTCAAATGAATATTTATAGTAAAAACATTACAGCCTGCTCCTTTCTAAACAACGTTTCGTTCTATTTTATACTATGTTATCGTATATATTACGCTTGTTCACAGTACGTTTATTTTACTTGTTATACACTCATGCTTCATATAATTAGTTGCGATATCATGCTTGCATGAATACACTTATAGAACACTGCATAACTACCAATGGTTGTCATGTGGCGCCATCACAGACTCGCATGTTACACTACATATCATTGGTACTTGAAAGGTTCCTAGGCACCCTAGTGGGTTCTCACAAGGCATCGAACATGCCAAAATAAAATTTTTTTGTGCCGAGAAACCCTAGACTACGGATCTTTAACTAGATGTGTAGGCGAAAAGAAAAGCTAGTTAACACTTAACTACTAGGATACGGAAATACAACCTTTGTAGATCCGGATGTCCACCTCCACGGCTCCGCAACGATGTCTCCTCGCTGTCCAAGTAGAACTCCGGGCTCAAGCGTCGGCTTCGTCGGAGAAACGGGTGAGCTAGGTCGCCGGCTTCGTGTCAAAGACGATCTACGTCGAGGCATCGCAAGTTCAAGCTCCGACTTCACAAAGTGATGAAATTTGTGAAGAAAACACACTCTACAACTTGGCTAGAGGTAGAGGGTGAAGAAATAGGAGATGGGTTCACTTTAGATTTGGATTTTGCTCACTAGATCACAAGTTGCCATTGATGGCATGAAGGTTGCTCACTTGAAGAAGAAGAAGAAGATGAGCTAGAATATTATGATAAGTATATCTAAAATAAAAGAAAAAGCAATACTTATCATAATTCTAACAATGGTTAAGAGTAGAGAATAGACCATGGTTAATAGATGGGTTAGGGTTAAGCATGATGACATGAAAGGTCAAGAAGTCAAAACTTGATGAAGCTTCAACTAAAAGACAAAGAAAGCCACCATACAAAAATTAAACTTATCCAAATAAATGAATAATCAAATAAATGAATAAATAATTAAATGAAAATGCAAAACCCTAATTATCATATTAACCATGGATTAATTTTATACACTTAACTAAAAGATCAAGTATCATCAAACATGATACATAAAGTGAGAAAAAACCGTTTAAAGTGAACCAATACTAGTTAATGCAAAGTAATATATCATATATATAATTATACATTAAATCATTAAATCAACACTTGATTCAATGATCCGGTTATATCGCATACAACCGACTAGTATGCAATGCATCGATTTATCGAATCAATGATTCGATAACTAGGTCATATCGAATATAACCAATCGAAACATATATCGCGAGAATGAAATGCCGTATCACATACACGCATTATTCTCGGTCCTGCACATATCTCATATGCGCTCCTATTTCGTTTCGCTTGAGCCAGGAAACCTCTGTGTAGGACTCTAAAGACTCGTCAATACGCCGGTAGCAGATGATGATCATATCAAGCACCCACAAGCCGCAAGCGGTCTGCTAAACGTAACGGCCACCCGGGTATTGAGCGATCAGAAGATCGACGAGCTAGCCCGCTCACACTCCTGCGTATCCGATCAGTAACACTTACCATACAGTCAAGTCTCTTCGTCAGATACGTCGCATATCAAGTCTAGGGGTGGTATACGTCAGACCCCAA
Organism: Agapanthus africanus; assembly: GCA_030015575.1. NCBI lineage: Eukaryota > Viridiplantae > Streptophyta > Magnoliopsida > Asparagales > Amaryllidaceae > Agapanthus > Agapanthus africanus. Next base: position 854,852,472 of record JASDDO010000024.1, read on the forward strand.
TAACCCGATAAGTCGTGCCGATGTGAGGCTCGTAACGGGTCGAGAAACTACTGGTAACACTTACCAGTAAATCTCTGATCAGCCCTGGCCAGGGACTTCCCTGCTACGGCCAATCGAGCACAGCGCAACATCAACTCCCAATACCGGGAGAGACGAAACCCCTCCTATCGCTCATTGCCTCCATGTGACTCGGGACTGTACCCAAAGACCACCGTTTTGCACGCCCTCATGGACGTGGTAAGGTGGAGATCAAAGCACAGTGGGAATCACACAAGACTCTATGACGATCTCGGGTCTACAGACTAACCTGTACAAGTGTCACCTGAGAACTGCCATCTGACGTGAGGTATAATACCATCTGGGAGTTCTCGGCGAGTCCGTCCAGTGTACCCAGTCACCACTGAGCACCCGTATACCATCTCTGATGTCAAACACCAATGGATATGGGATCATCCATCGCCCATCACATGGGTCGAGAAGCGTATACGCTAGTCTACTCTGGTAAATCGATGCCCCGTCTCGAGATACCCACGACTAGGGACCTTGAAGGATGTACTTATGGACTACCATGTTCCCACTAGTATGATCTGCATCATAGCCCAGGTAGTCAAGTACAAATCCTAAGGGCTTTACCAACATGTAACTATAAGACAGTATAAAGAGACTAGTGTACATGTTAAGATAAATGGCAACCAGATAGCATACTATCATGTCGAGCAAGAAAGTCATCTCTATATATGTCCAAGCATCCAATATAATATACATCATCTGTACAATACTGGCCTCTAGGGCATACATACAACTAACAATCTCCCACTTGCACTAGGGCCAGCTGCTGTAGTATCTCATACCGAGCATCCCGAAGAGTCTCTCAAACTGTATCTGGGGAATGGCCTTCGTGAGTGGATCCGCCGTGTTGTTCTTCGTGTCAACTCTCCTGACCTCGATCTCCCGGCGATCAACTATCTCCCGGATCAGGTGATACCGCCTCAGAATATGCCTGGACCGCTGATGGGACCTGGGTTCCTTGGCCAAAGCCACCGCTCCATTGTTATCGCAATACAAAGGTATTGGATGCTCAATGGATGGAACCACTCCAAGTTCAGTAATGAACTTCTTGATCCAGACAGCCTCTTTGGCAGCATCGTTGGCAGCGATGTATTCAGCCTCCATCGTCGAGTCTGCCACGGTTTCCTGCTTGGAACTCTTCCAGCTAACCGCCCCTCCGTAAAGGGTAAAGACAAAACCCGACTGCGACTTAGAGTCGTCCTTATCACTCTGGAAGCTCGAATCGGTAAAGGACTCCACTTGGAGTTCTCCGTTACCATACACCAAGAACATTTCTCTAGTCCTTCGCAAGTACTTGAGAATGCTCTTCACAGCTGTCCAGTGACTCTCTCCAGGATCAGCTTGATACCTGCTCACTACACTTAGTGAGTATGCTACATCGGGTCTGGTACATAGCATCGCATACATGATAGAGCCTACTGCCGAAGCATAGGGTATCCCTTGCATGCGAGCTCTCTCCAAATCAGTCTTGGGAGACATTTCTTTGGAGAGAGTGACTCCAGAGATCGTGGGTAAGTTCCCACGCTTGGACTCTTCCATACTAAACCTCTTTAGTATGGTGTCAATGTACCTGGATTGGGACAATCCCAAAATCCGTTTGGATCTATCTCTATAGATCCTAATCCCCAATATGCAGGAGGCATCACCAAGATCTTTCATTGAGAATCTTTGTGATAAGAAGAGCTTGACCGATTGCAGCATAGGAATGTCATTTCCTATCAAGAGTATGTCGTCCACGTACAATACGAGGAATACAACCTTACTCTCTGCCACCTTCTTGTAGATACAAGGTTCATCTGGATTTTTGACGAAATCAAACTCTTTGATAACGACGTCAAAGCAGATGTTCCAACTCCGCGACGCTTGCTTTAATCCATAAATGGATTTAAGCAGCTTGCACACCTTCCCGCTGCTCCCACTGTCTACGAAGCCCTCTGGCTGAGTCATGTACACGCACTCTTCTAAATCACCATTTAGAAAGGCGGTCTTAACATCCATTTGCCAGATTTCGTAGTCATGAAAGGCAGCAATGGCAAGCATGATTCGGATGGATTTAAGCATAGCCACTGGAGAAAAGGTCTCATCATAGTCCACACCTGGTCTTTGACGAAAACCCTTTGCTACAAGTCTAGCTTTGAAAGTCTCCACTTTCCCATCTACACCAAGTTTCTTCTTGAAGATCCACTTGCTCCCAATGGGTTTTACCCCTTCAGGAGCATCTTCCAAAGTCCATACTTTGTTGGTGTACATGGAATCCATCTCGGACCGCATAGCATCCAGCCATTTTACTGAGTCCCCACTAGTGATGGCCTGCTCGAAGCTAGTTGGGTCATCATCCTCCATGATGCAATCCTCACTTCCACCATCCATGAGAAAACCGTAGTATCTCTCAGGTTGGCGAGGAACCCTACTAGATCGGCGGAGTGGCTGGGGTTCATCGGGAACTTCGGAATCCTCGGGTTCAACCAAATCTTCTGTTGTTGTCTGTGTCGCTGGAACCTCTTCCAGTTCTACCTCAATGCCACTTATCTGTTTCATAAGAAAACCTTTTTCTAAGAAAGTGGGATGTCGAGAAACAAACACCTTTTGTTCCTCGGGGTGGTAGAAGATATACCCTTGTGAATTTTTGGGATATCCTACAAACTTACATAAGACAGATCTTGCCTCGAGTTTGTCCGGATTTTGTCTTTTGACATAGGCTGGACAACCCCATATCTTAATATAATTAAGATGTGGTCTCTTCCCTTTCCATATCTCATATGGAGTGGTAGGCACTGATTTGGTAGGAACTCTATTCAATAGGTCCATGGCTGTCTCAAGCGCATGTCCCCAGAAGGAAATAGGTAACTCAGCTGCACTCATCATTGAGCGCACCATATCTAATAGGGTGCGGTTTCTCCGTTCAGATACACCGTTGTGCTGTGGTGTATAAGGAGGAGTCAGCTGAGAGAGAATCCCATTCTCTTTTAGGAAGTCCAGGAATTCATTGCTCAAGTATTCACCTCCCCGATCTGATCGAAGGATTTTAATACTTTTTCCGGTTTGGTTCTCGACTTCTTGTTTATATTCTCTAAATTTCTCAAAAGCTTCTGATTTGTGTTTCATCAGGAACACATATCCGAATCTTGAGAGATCGTCAGTGAATGTAATGAAGTACGAAGAACCATCCCTGGCATGTGTAGACATGGGACCGCATACATCACTATGTATCAGTCCTAAGAGTTCGGTAACTCTTTCTCCGTGTCCCGTAAACGGAGTCTTGGTCATCTTGCCTTTGAGACATGACTGGCAAGTGTCATAAGATGAAAATTCAAAGGGATTTAAATATCCATCTTTATGCAACTTAGCTAGTCGTGTCGCATTGATGTGACCCAGTCTACAATGCCACAAGAAGGATTCATTGAGTTCAGAACTCTTCCTCTTGTGTGTGTTTGTTATGCTCAGGACTGTTGATTGGTTTAGAACATAAATGCCATTGCACAACGTGCCTGATCCAACCAACTTTTGGTTATGGAAAATGTTCATAATATTGTCCTGTAATACAAAATTATATCCCTCTTTACTTAATAAAGAAACCGATATAATGTTGCATATCAGGTTCGGCATGTAATAGCATTCGTTCAGAACCAATGTATTACCAGTTGGTAATACAAGGTGATATTCCCCGACAGTCTTGGCTGCAACAATTGCACCATTTCCAACTCTAATGTCTTTATCACCTTCTCCAAGTTCTCTACCTTTCCTTAGCCCATGTAACTGATTACATATATGGGATCCCGACCCGGTATCCAATACCCAGGACGTAGAGCAAATGGAGAAACAGTTCTCAGTAACGAACACACCCGAAGAAAATGCATCATCATGTACTTTCTTCATTCGGGTGGCATGGGAATCCTGGTATTCCCCTATATCCTGTTCATTCCTATAACTCTTACAGGAAAGAACGGAACCAACGTTCCCCAGCACAGTATAACTTGCGGGTTCGGTCAATACATCCATTTTATTATCTTTATTAAGGCATGAAATGGTCGCTACCTGGAGAGAGAGAGAAGAAAACACTTTAGCGTAAGCTCGTGCAAGATCAGATTGGTTTTTATCTTATCTAATCAGGATGGCTCCCACTGCTTTTTATCAAATCTTCCTCCAAACCCTAAAAGGAAAGACTAGCCGGGATTAATTACACACTACAAGTTCGCCAATCTTTCAGCCAGGCCAGTGTCGGTACTTTGAGGGAGGTCCCCCGTGCTTTCGCACGAACCTAATTACTGTAAACCTCGTTTTCCCAGAGGCGTAACCTCGTTAACACCTTTCTAGTCACCTACTTGATCGGCTAATTGTAATGTGTAAAACTCTCCCAGGAGTAACTCTTACTCGCAGCGGGTATCGGGATCCAACTATCTCATAGAAGGTATGCAATCTCATTGCAAATTTCAACACTTGAAATTCCCGATAATATTTTGCCCCTAGCTCGCTATGACCTTGACGCATGCCAAACAACCCATAGTCTGCTAGTCAAGTTCAACCCGTCATTTCTTGATTGAATTAAACCCACCCGCACGACCCTTGACGCATGCCAAACAACGCCGTACGAATACCCTAATCCAATCGCATCATATGCTGGCAGATAAGCACTAGTTAGCTACCGTACACTACGCCTTGACGCATGCCAAACAACCGCAGCACGAATACTAACTAATACTTATCTGAAATGACGGAGGGCTACGCAGGTTTTCATAAAACCATAAGCGTAATGAACTTGATATCGTTGTAGAATCAAATGATGTTTTGAAATGGAGTGATTTTGAGGCTTTTCTAGTTTTGCTAAAGGAGTCACTCCCGGTGAAGGGATCTCGGTCCTTTCCTCGTCGAATGAGGTGCGGGATATATCATATATATCGCTATGCAAAGCAAAATCGCAAAAGCAGTCAAAAGCAAACCGAATGTGTAGCATCTGCCAGTTATTGCTAAAGGAGTCACTCCCGGTGAAGGGATCTCGGTCCTTTCCTCGTCGAATGAGGTGCGGGATATATCATATATATCGCTGTGCAAAGCAAAAACTGTAGCTACCTGTTTTATTTTAAAATTCGATTCTACAACATCTTAGGTTTCTTATCTTTCATTAATCACATTAATGAAGTCCCATCATTTAATACCTAAACATCACAGATAGATATGACGTACACTTATGCCATCCGCATTCGCCTCGATGTCCTCTCATGCACCGTTAGGTTAGGTAACTAACGACAGAGCAGGGCAGGGCTAGCGCGGGTGTAAAACATAAGTAACGTCTATATAATATATCATATATACTATATACTATATCCATCACAGAATCACATCACAGATATCGCAGCAGAATAAACATATGAAATATTGGATATACTAGGACGTCCGTGTTTTCAATACGAGCCAGTATAAAACACGGATTCCACGGTCGTGATGAATAGCCAATCCCACACCCCTAGACCCCTACGAGAGCGGCAAGCAACCCTGCCAATTCTAGGGTTAGGAGACCCGGACTCGACTCCTCGAGTTGGTCTCCCACTGGACCCCAGAACCCGGTTACTTGTGCTCCCCTCCTTGGGTCTATCCTAGTGCAGAAAAGTAAATAATATACAAAGGGTGACAACTCCCGCATCCTGGAAGTGCCCCGAATAAAAGAATATTACATACAAGTTTTTACATGAATGAAAATGAAAAACACTCATCTCACATAAAAGCCCCCGGCTATTCAAACACGACGATCCAATATAACATATCCAGCAACACATAACATCACATGTCATCAACGTAAGTAAGTATGCATACCCCAATTGTCGTTGACGTATAGCAACGAAACCGGCGATATGAACATACTACACTTACGGTCACAGAAAAGAAAGTGTAAAACTACAACAATTGGAATCCGCAACCCTTTTAGACATCACATGCCTAACGGTTATAAACCCCGCATTTTAGTCCCATTATCGAAAACTCTTTTCGATATCCAATGAAACTAAACCGCTAGATTTATAACATCCATCCAGTTATCTCATAACCTTTTGTGAATTCCAATTATTGTATCCAATTCCGGATAAATAGAATATATCAAACTTTCCGATCGAACTTTCGAACACCCAAGTTTTCCCGACACCGATCAACACATGAAATAGGTTCAAAGACATTCACTTCATACCTCAGTACCAACGGTCCAGCCGTAGAAGGGTCAAGCCAACGCCTCACATGTGGCACGCCGTACTGCCCCAAACCCGAAGGTTCAAAGGGCAGTTCAAGACGGTCACATAATCGAGTTAAGGTTTGTGTCTTCTAGAGGGACCATCGCGTTACTTGCACTACTCAGAACGTCTTTTAACCACACAATAATCCAACACTTGGATATTTTGGCAGGGGAAAACCTGGGTATTTTTATCCGGTCGAACTCTTTAACATATTCTACAGTTATCTGGAAAAACACTTAGACAAAGTTTGATATTCCGATCGAATTCATCGATTCCCAATATTACTCCAGAGCACTCAACCTTTGAATAAATTTAAAAATATCCAGAAAACTCACCAGAATTTATCAGGTATTACTGTACAAAACATTTGAGATGACGTCACCATTGGACCGCGGAAGGGCGGCAGAAAGCATGCTTCTGCCGCGCTTCCGCGGCAGTATGAACAGTAGAGGGGATCGTTTTGCACAGTAATGCTTAGAATTCTATGCTGAATTTTTTAGACATTTTAAATATTGAAAAATCCCAGATTTATGAAAATGTCCAGAGAGCTCTAAAGTATTAGGGTTTCGTGTTCGTTCGGACGTCAAACTGCGTCGGGACTTCGCCTAAGGCTCTAGCTAGGCTCTGATACCAGTGAAAGGTTCCTAGGCACCCTAGTGGGTTCTCACAAGGCATCGAACATGCCAAAATAAAATTTTTTTGTGCCGAGAAACCCTAGACTACGGATCTTTAACTAGATGTGTAGGCGAAAAGAAAAGCTAGTTAACACTTAACTACTAGGATACGGAAATACAACCTTTGTAGATCCGGATGTCCACCTCCACGGCTCCGCAACGATGTCTCCTCGCTGTCCAAGTAGAACTCCGGGCTCAAGCGTCGGCTTCGTCGGAGAAACGGGTGAGCTAGGTCGCCGGCTTCGTGTCAAAGACGATCTACGTCGAGGCATCGCAAGTTCAAGCTCCGACTTCACAAAGTGATGAAATTTGTGAAGAAAACACACTCTACAACTTGGCTAGAGGTAGAGGGTGAAGAAATAGGAGATGGGTTCACTTCAGATTTGGATTTTGCTCACTAGATCACAAGTTGCCATTGATGGCATGAAGGTTGCTCACTTGAAGAAGAAGAAGAAGATGAGCTAGAATATTATGATAAGTATATCTAAAATAAAAGAAAAAGCAATACTTATCATAATTCTAACAATGGTTAAGAGTAGAGAATAGACCATGGTTAATAGATGGGTTAGGGTTAAGCATGATGACATGAAAGGTCAAGAAGTCAAAACTTGATGAAGCTTCAACTAAAAGACAAAGAAAGCCACCATACAAAAATTAAACTTATCCAAATAAATGAATAATCAAATAAATGAATAAATAATTAAATGAAAATGCAAAACCCTAATTATCATATTAACCATGGATTAATTTTATACACTTAACTAAAAGATCAAGTATCATCAAACATGATACATAAAGTGAGAAAAAACCGTTTAAAGTGAACCAATACTAGTTAATGCAAAGTAATATATCATATATATAATTATACATTAAATCATTAAATCAACACTTGATTCAATGATCCGGTTATATCGCATACAACCGACTAGTATGCAATGCATCGATTTATCGAATCAATGATTCGATAACTAGGTCATATCGAATATAACCAATCGAAACATATATCGCGAGAATGAAATGCCGTATCACATACACGCATTATTCTCGGTCCTGCACATATCTCATATGCGCTCCTATTTCGTTTCGCTTGAGCCAGGAAACCTCTGTGTAGGACTCTAAAGACTCGTCAATACGCCGGTAGCAGATGATGATCATATCAAGCACCCACAAGCCGCAAGCGGTCTGCTAAACGTAACGGCCACCCGGGTATTGAGCGATCAGAAGATCGACGAGCTAGCCCGCTCACACTCCTGCGTATCCGATCAGTAACACTTACCATACAGTCAAGTCTCTTCGTCAGATACGTCGCATATCAAGTCTAGGGGTGGTATACGTCAGACCCCAATAACCCGATAAGTCGTGCCGATGTGAGGCTCGTAACGGGTCGAGAAACTACTGGTAACACTTACCAGTAAATCTCTGATCAGCCCTGGCCAGGGACTTCCCTGCTACGGCCAATCGAGCACAGCGCAACATCAACTCCCAATACCGGGAGAGACGAAACCCCTCCTATCGCTCATTGCCTCCATGTGACTCGGGACTGTACCCAAAGACCACCGTTTTGCACGCCCTCATGGACGTGGTAAGGTGGAGATCAAAGCACAGTGGGAATCACACAAGACTCTATGACGATCTCGGGTCTACAGACTAACCTGTACAAGTGTCACCTGAGAACTGCCATCTGACGTGAGGTATAATACCATCTGGGAGTTCTCGGCGAGTCCGTCCAGTGTACCCAGTCACCACTGAGCACCCGTATACCATCTCTGATGTCAAACACCAATGGATATGGGATCATCCATCGCCCATCACATGGGTCGAGAAGCGTATACGCTAGTCTACGCTGGTAAATCGATGCCCCGTCTCGAGATACCCACGACTAGGGACCTTGAAGGATGTACTTATGGACTACCATGTTCCCACTAGTATGATCTGCATCATAGCCCAGGTAGTCAAGTACAAATCCTAAGGGCTTTACCAACATGTAACTATAAGACAGTATAAAGAGACTAGTGTACATGTTAAGATAAATGGCAACCAGATAGCATACTATCATGTCGAGCAAGAAAGTCATCTCTATATATGTCCAAGCATCCAATATAATATACATCATCTGTACAATACTGGCCTCTAGGGCATACATACAACTAACAGTACTGTCATGTCACTATAGGATTGTCATGCTTACTCATCTAGTAATTATATCCATGCTGACGATTATCATATTGATGTCTAGATAGGAAATCGAGAGTTATTCTCGTATGAAGACACTTGATAGAACACTTGCACGTTTACTAATGATTACTATGTTGCACGATCACAGACTCATATGCTACACCCCACATCATTAGTATTGCCATGACATAATAGAAAATGCCATGCTTATTCGCGTGTGAATTATCCATGCTTGTATACAGGATATATGATGATTTTGATATACAAATACCATTGTCATGAATATTCGTATATGATTGTTGTCAATTATGGCAAAGATGAATTGTGGATTTTGTCCTTATGGACTTGATATTTTCAATGGATTTGAAAAGCCGTAGTATGATTTATAAAACATTGTGTATGTTTTTAAAAGTGTGGTTTTCTCTTGATATGATGATTTGACGTCCACCATGAGTTTTGGTATTCATGTATCCGATTTAGAGGCAGTGGGAGGATTACATCGATTTTAGATACATGGTAGACTCGGTGCAGTACCGAGGGGGAAAGAAGCCCGTATAGAAAGGCGGGGTGAGCTTAGCAAGGATAAATACCGACCAGTAATAGTATTAGGCACGGCGGTTATCCGAAGGATACCGACCGGTGCGAGAAAGAAAGAGATGGGACTGATCCAAAGAACAGTGCCTAAGAAAACACCTGAGATTTACGTGTCGATGATTGGCATAGTTTTCTAATGATTTTATTTGGTGATGAGTTTCCATTTGCGCGATCTGATTTTGATGCGCTTTATTTAATATGTTATGATATATGTGATGGATCGATGTGGATCCCCTGCACAGTTTGAGTTGATTTAATCATATTGTAGCCTAATAGGACTGATCCTAGAGACAGTACATGAAATACTATTTTCATTTATTAATTTATATTAAGGAGGTTTTCAAAGGAGCTATAGCCTTCCTATATTCCACGTGCCTATGATGACACAAGAAACCTTCAAAAGAAAACCTTCTTTAAATCATTTTCTAAAGGCATGACATATACTTTAAATAAATTGCATATATTGCTTATTAAATCAATGTCCGCTACCTGTACCTGATATACATATCATAAAGCTATTTTGAAATGATTTACATACATATATCTTCGGCTACTTTATAGGCTTACTTGGATGCATGCTATATATGAGTTGATTACGTGATTCATTGGGATGCGCTTATAGTACTTGTGCATTATACATATATTAGTAAAGGATATGATAGTACTATATCTTAAGGCTCAGGTAGATCGTTATGTATTCGATATCTACATTGTGATATCTTTTTATTCACGAGTTGGCAACTCACCCCCGTTATGTCTTAGTTTCTTGCAGGATTGACCGCTCGGATCGTAGCTGTTTACCGGCACATCTTCTTTGTTTTGTGATTGCTTTTGGTAAGTGGGTTACTAGTTGTATACTGTATATATATTCCTTCTTGGATCTAGTTAAAAACTCCATCAACCACTTGTATATTTGTATTATCCATGACTTATAGACGATACTTATTATGTATTGGTTTTAGGCGTTGAACTCGTTTAGAGCCGACTTGAGTTGTTTATTTACATATCTTTTGTTGTATTTCTTGTGTTGATCTTCGCTATTGGACGTCGTATATTTGCATGGATTGTGTCTCCGCCATTGGGCATGAGCTAGCTCCTATTTGGGGATGCTTTATATATATTATTGTGTTTATTTTACTCAAAATTTATAAAGGAGGTGTTGTCCGATTTTTAAACGTCGAAAACGTTTTCAATCAACTTTACTATACTTTAAAAACAACTTGTTTTCAATGCATAAACCCTTTTTTTAAAACTACACCTCCACTACTTTCTAAAATGGTTTAAATTCCCGATTTTCGGCTTTCGTGGGTTACGGTAATGTCCTATAGACTTCACGTGATTCAAGTACCAGTCAAGTGCCATTTTCGGGTCATGACAACTGAGCCTATAAGTGACAGTCACTATACAGTCCGGTCTGTTTCTCTCGATGTATCACATATCAGGTCTAGGGGTGGAGTAGGTCAGGCCCCTAATATCCCGATTAGTTATGCCGATATCAAGCTCAATACTAACCGAGAAACTACTGACCTCATGTCAGTAAATCTCATCTGTCCTGTTTAGGGATTTATGGTATTAGCTAACCGCATATAGCGCAACATCGACTCCTTATACCAGGAGAGATGAATCCACTCGATCTGCTCATTGCCTCTTATGGCTCGGGATTGGATCTAATTAAAACCTGTTTGCATGACTAATTTGAGCCGTGGTAGTGTAGTAATCAAAGTACAGTAGGAACACATATAAGACAAATTACGATCTTAGGTCAAAAGATTACCTTATACTTATGTTACCAGAGAACAGCTATCTGTTTATAGGTATAATACTATCTAACTAGTTCTCGACGAGTCCATCTAGTGTAACTCAGACCCTAATGAGCAACTGTATGCAATCTTTGGTGCCGTACACCAATGGATGTGAGACTGGCCACCTCCCCTCACGGGAATAAGAAACGTATACAGTTGTCTACTCCGGAATATCAATGGCCATTCTCGATAATCCAATGACTAAGGAGATTTAAGGATGTGCTTATGAACTACTTAGGCCTCACTAGTATGATTGCCATCATAACTCTGATTGTCAAGAAAGAATCTTATGGGCTCTATCAACATGTAATAGCGATATGCAATACCATATAATACATGTACATGATGATAAAGACATACCAGATAGCATACTATCATCTCGATTAAGATTATTCTACCCGTATAGGTCTTCCCTTAATTATCATAATCGTCTGCCTGCAATTACAATAATAGCCTTCAAGGCACTATAGCCAACACCCTGTAGAGCCTATTAGTGACCGTCATCTTACATTCCGGTCTCTTCGTCTAAGAGTGTCGCATACCAGGTCTAGGGGATAGTATCCGTCAGACCCCAAATAACCCGATAAGTCATGTTGATATCAAGCTCATAACCATCCGATAAACTACTGATAACCCTTATCAATAAATCTCATCTACCATAGCCAGGTATCTATGGTTTAGCAATCGGGCACAGCGCGACATTAACTTCCTATATCGGAAGAGTCGAATCCTTTCCGACCGCTCACTTCCTTTATGTGGCTCAGGACTGTACCCAACTAACACGGCTCTTTAAATTTGTGGTAGGGTAGTAATCAAAGCACATAGGGAACCACACAAGACACTATGACGATCTTAGATCTACAGACTATCATGTACTAATGTCACCAGAGAACTGCTATCTGACGATAGGTATAATACCATCTAGGAGTTCTCGGTGAGTTCGTTCGGTGTACTCATTCTCCAATGAACACCTGTATATAATCTTTGGTTTGAAACGCCAATGGCTGTGGGATCAACCATCGTCCAGATCGGGGTCAAGAAACATATGCACTAGTTTATTCTGGAATATCGATACCCTGTCTCGATACTCCCACGATTAGGAACATTTAATGATGTGCTTATAGACCACCCAGGCCCCACTAGTATGATCTGCATTATAATCCTGGTAGTCAAGTAAAGATCCTACGGGCTTTATCAACATGTATTAGCAATACGTAATAGCCAGTAAAACATATACACATGTTAAGATAAAGACAAACCAAATAGTATATTATCATATCGAGCAAGACTGTCATGTACATACATATGTCCAAGCATCCACTACAATATACAATAATAGCTTTTAGAGCATACATATCCAACCATTACAACATGAACTCATCTCGAAGTCGACTTGGTATAAAAAGAAAAGTATTACGCATGTCTAAAACATGCGGTTTCATTTAAAATAAAAAATACAATTTAAATTTTAATAAAACGGGGATGTAAAGAAGGGAGGGAATACATTCTTGTACAACGAAACATTTAACATAAGCGACACGTATGAAACAAGCATGAGGTTCGGGTCATGAAATATACACTAATACCATCATACACAAAAATAGGTTAAACTTTATACAAAAGAAAATCCCTTTATAAGTACCTGTTTCTATGAGAAGTCATGCAAGATCATTTGGTACCGATTCAAGCATTTTTGTAAACAATTAGCATTAAACAATTATTTTACAATTATGTAACAAAGAAATCACAATCACTATTATTTAGCAATTTCTCAAAAAAATACATGAAGGCAAAACTACTACTATCAACTAATTCATTCTAACCAACTATTTTATTTTATGTGTGTCATTTAACATGAGGATACCGATATAAGGTACGAGCAATGAGTAGCGACGCGTCAAGAGGAAGGAGATTCAACAAGAGGGAAGAAAAGAGGGAACTTATTGATTTTGCAAGGCGGTCTAACAACCATCCTTGCTGATTTTTCCCAAGCGGTGAAAGGATCTCCGGCGTCTTCACGACTCGAAAGAGAGGAGAGACAAAAGGAAGATACCTCTAAGTTTGATTATGTAGGGGTTTAAGTAGGAAGAAGAAAGAAGATGAACATATAATAGAATGTTTATAGTCATAATAATTCTAATTTATTATGTGAATTCATTTTTGGGGTTTTGAGAAAGAATTCATTTGTAGGTTATGAACATGTCTTAAAAAAGATTTGATAAAAAATAATTACAAGATCTAAGGTTTGATCTAGCAATCTCTAGATAACAGCAAAACGTCTTAACTAATAGGATACTTAACTTGTTCTTTTATAAAATCAAAAGTAATTAATTTAAAAGGTAAAGGGAAAAAATCAATTCCTTAAACTAATTCTTTTTTCTTTAAATAAAAAAAATTCTCTTTTCAAAATTTTCCTTTCAAAACAAAATCGAATAAATTCATTTTATTAAAAAAATATATATTTTCAAATAATCTTTCAAACCCTCTGTTTTACAAAACGAATCATTTTGAAACAGAAAGATTTTTATTATTTTAGCAACAACACAGTAACGATACGGTCGTTACAGAAGTTAACATGTTTCTGCTTTATGTTTGGGATGTGTACTCCATTCTCCTTTTTCTTTTTTCTTGCTTTTCCTTTATTTTGAATTTACTTTGTTAGAACTTTGATGTTGTTTCGTTAAATCATCGTTTAATAAAACATGGGGGGATTTTAACTTTCGTTTTATTCAAAAAAAAAATATATAGCAACCAAAATAAAAAAAAGCTGATGATTTTTATGTGTTAGGGTTAGAAAATATTGAAAAGTTTTAACAAACAGAAAATTTTAAGATTTTTTAAAAATTTTAAAATTTTTGTAGGCCGCATTCAAAACATAGAAAAACCGAAGAAATAGAGAAATTTTGCGAATTTTTAAAATTTCGTGATTTTCTTGTGCTACAGTATGCAAAATATTAGAAATTTGAAGAAATTTTGGCATTTTTAAGAGTTTTGCGATTTTCATATGCTATAATAATAAAAATATTGAAGAACCGAAGAAATAAAATAAAATAAAATTTTGAAGTTACGCGATTTTCAAGTGTTATCACACACAAAATTATGAAAAACATAACAAAACAAAAAATTTTAAGATACTTCAAAATTTCATTATCTTCGTTGGTTGCATGGAAAAATATTGAAAACCGAATTTTTTGTTTTGAGATCTTTTTAAAATTTCGCGAAATTCAATTGATATAGCAGGTAAAATATAAATAAACCAAAAAATAAAAATGATGAGATTTTTGAAAATTTTGCATTGTTTGTGTCATTGACAAAATATTTAAAATTATTGGATTTTTTAAAATTTTGCAATTTTCATGTGTTGTATCATGCAAAATATTGAAATATGGAAAAGTCATAAAAAAATTTAGATTTTTGAAAATTTTATGATTTTGATGTGCTATGCAGAATACTGAGAAACAGAAAAAAAAAATTGAGATATTTTAGAACTTGATGATTTTTGTATGAGCAAGAAAATATTAAAAAACCAAAGAAAAAAATTACTTTTATGATATTTAAAAATTTCATGATTTTTCTATGCTATAATAAGCAAATATCAAAAAATTAAAAAAAACATAAAATTTTTAGAATTTCCCGATTTTTCATTTGCTACATATAGCGAGCAAAATACTGACAAACCGAAGAAAGTAGAAATGTTTTCATATTTTTGAAAATTTAAATTTCGGGATTTTCATATGGTATAACTAATTTATTGAAAAAATCAAAGAAAAGTTTTGAACCGTACAAAATTTTGTGATTTTCGTGTGCAAGTTGAATAGAACAGAAAAGTTTTGGACCGTACAAAATTTCTTGATTTTCATATGATATCAAGCAAAACATTGAAAAACTAAAAAAAAATAAACTTTAAGATTTTTGAAAATATGGTGATTTTCTTATTCTATAGAAATGAGTGTAGGCTCGTAGTGCTTCCACCACAAGACTCGTGGCCAAGGCGGAATGAGAAACAATGAATTTTTATGCAAGCACTACTAATTACAACCCAAGAAAATCATCCAAACACTAAAATTAGCACAACAAGAAAGCTATCTACAAGTTTATAGAAGTCCCCTTCTAAGCTTCAAGGTCGCCGGGAATGAATTTTAAGCCGGTCGTTCTTATCGAAGATGATCCACGCGAAAGAGTCCGAACTCAAGCTTTAGCTCCACACTAAGTGTGAACTTTGATGAAGCAACTAACTATCAAAAATTTCTAGTTGATAAGAACTAGTGATGTTGTAAACTTCACTCACATTTTCTTTTTCTCTTTTTAATCTCAAGATAAAACTCAAGAGGATGAAGGAGGAGGAGATGAGAGATACTAGGAATGGTAGAATGGCTAGGAAATAATTTAGCAACCATATTTCAATAGTAAATCAATTTTTGAATAATAAAAACCATACACCATTCCTTGCCCATACCTTTCTACACACTTCATTTTCTTTTTCTTTTCCATAAAAGAAAAGGAGAAATGAGATGTCTCCTTCTAGAAGTAATTGTGTATCAAATACACATTATAACCCTGTATATGTATCGCATACATATGCCCGTATTCGTATCGTATACGAATAGCAAATGAGAGAGAAATTGAAGAAGAACATAATACTAGAATATATATATCAACACACACACACATATTATTAAATGAACACTTAATTTAATAATCCGGCTTTATCATAAGCTAGATAGTATTATGAAACGTCCGATTAAAGTATGTGTATCACATACACATGTTTAATTGAACACCCGCACGTATCATCATATGCACTGCAATAATATATGTATCATATACATATACATATATTTGTATCACATACAAATAGCAAATGAGAGAGTGAACATAATACTAGAATGAAGATAATGGAGGGAAGGTGCCATAGGAGGGAATTTCCTTCTATGGCGTCGGAAAAATACACCCACCATGATATTTTTCAACGATTAACACCTATCATCTTCTTCTTTATCATCTAAGATGTGGATACACTAAATTTCATGAAATTCCATCACTTTTGCACCATTAATTTAGTGGGTGCAAAATTAAAAGTTTGTCGATAATAGAACTTTTTACATTGCTAATCCAACAATGAAAAAGTGGTGGAATCACTTGAAAATTGGTATACCCACATCTTACATGATATAGATGATGATGATGGGTGTTGATCGTCGAAAAAAATCGTGGAGCATAAACATTTTTGACGCTACCTAACAAAAAAGCCTCCTAGGGCCCCTTTTCTTCATTATTTTCTATTGGAATATATATATATATATATATATATATATATATATATATTAAATCAACACTTGATTTAATAATCCGGCTTTATCATAAGTCAGCTAGTATTATTAAATGTTCGATTAACATACGTGTATCAAATACACGTATTTAATCAAACTCCCGCACATATCACCATACGTAATCTACATCGTTTCGCCTGAGCCGGGAAATCCTCTGTGTGGGACACTAAAGACTCAAAAAAACGTTGGCAGTGAGTTTCTGGATCGAATCCATAACTCACAATCACGTCAGCGGTACTAGCTGTACGTAACGGCTATCCAGATATATGTCGAAAGAAAGGTCGACAAGCAAACTCATTCGTATCTTGCAAAGCCTATCAAGGATATTTACCGTACAGTCTGGTCTGTTAATCAGAGAATGTCGTATACCGGGTTTGAGAGGTGGAAACCGCCAGACCCCTAATAACCTGATAAGTCATGCCGATGTCAAGATCAGAACCAATTGAGATACCAATGATAACACTTATCGGTGTGTCTCATCCGCCCTTGCCAGGGACTTATGGTTATAACTAATCGGGCACAGAGCGACATCAACTCCATATATTGGGAGAGATGAATCCTTTCGATTGCTGACTGCTTCTATATACTTTGGGACTATACCCAACAAAACCAGTTTGCATGGCTCTTTAAAACCGTGGTAGGGTAGTAATCAAAGTACAGTAGGAACATGTAAGACACTATGAAGATCTTAGGTCTACAGACTACCCTGTACTCATATCACCAGAGAACTGCTATCTGATGATAGGTATAGTACCATCTAGGAATTCTCGGTGAGCCCGTTCAGTGAAACTCATTATCCAATGAGTACATGCATACAATCCTCGGTGTCAAACACCAATAGCCGTGGGACCAGCTATCGCCTTCCAACCGGATTAGGAAATCTATATACTAGTCTAATCTGGAGTTTCGATACCCAGTCTCGATACTCCTATGGTTATGAACATTTGAGGATGTGCTTATGGACTATCCAGGCCCTACTATTATGATCTCCATCATAATCCTGGTAGTCAAGCAAAAATCCTATGGGCTGTTTACCGCCGAAAGACTGGATCGAGACGTTGGGATGTTTGACCTGAATTTGAGGGCAGATACTTTTTGGACATAACCATCCACCTCTCCGAAGATACCAAGTTGATTTATGGCACCGTATATCGAAGGTTTGGACAAATGCGACCGTTGTGGCAGACTTCATCAGATTCCCCTTCGTTTGTGAGGTTTTTTTTTATTGCGGGGACGCTCTTTCCTGTAGGCGCAAGCCCCTGCAGTTAATTACGTTATCGCGTTGCGATAACCATTTTCTCCTTCTCCGGTAATTCACTTCGTGACGTATGTATTTTTGTTTATTTTTGTTGCCCGTGGATTGTATACGGAGAATATTTTATGTCGTCTCCCGTAGGGCACGGATTAGTCCTAATCCGTATATTTTAGATTTGGGTTTGGATCAAGGATTTACTTGACGAGATCCACGTTGGTAGCTTGGTTTGCCAACGGAAATGAATTTAGGACGCAGATCTCACATTTGTGAGGTTTATCCATTCATAGGACATTTGAGTTTGATCTAAGGATCGTTAGTCATATTTGAGACTAAGATCAACTTAGAAACAAATGAGTATATGGGCTCAATTATTTTTAACTAAGAACACGTTAGTCCTGTTTGAGGCTAAGATCAACTTAGCAACATTTCAAAGATCACTTTTTTTTATTAAGATCCAACAACAGAGCATTTGGGCTCAGATGCTAGAAATTTAAAAGAGAGACTTTTAGCTAATTTAGGCTTGGTCTGCTCAGTCTTTTCTTATTTCTTTTTCTTTTATTCAAAAGTGCTAAGCACTTATTTGGGTTCTGTTTTCTCAGCCCTTTTCCTTTTATGCAAAAGTGCTAAGCACTTGTTTGGGGCTTTGATGCTCACATGTGTATCGTATGAAGCATTCAGTCATGGGCGCTGCCCAATAAGTGCTAAGCACTTTAGTCATTTTTACTGAATATGAAGTGCTAAGCACTTTTGTATGGCGTTCACGTGAGGAGCACATGAGGTTCCATCTCATTTTATTTTGTTGGGCACCCACGTGTTTTTCACATGAGGCGCTGGGCGCTGCCCAATCAGTGCTAAGAACTCAGCCGTTTTGGCTATATATGAAGTGCTAAGCACTTTTACTCAGCGCTCACGTGTATTTCACGTAAGGCGTTGGCCTTCTGTTTTGGGCACCCACATGTTTTTCACATGAGGCGCTGAGTCCTTTGTTGGGGGCGCCCACGTAGGAAGCACGTGAGGTGCTAATTTCTTTTCTTTTCTAAAGATTGAATCTCTGTTAATGGCATTTTGACCATTAACGATAACCAAGATTTTTGTTTTGAACATCTGGGATCAAGTCTTCTTTAATAACTAAGTTCTTATGATTTTTCTTTTATAAGCACTAAATTTCTTTTTAGATTTAAACCCTATTTTCAGAGGAATTAAATTCACAGCACATAGGTTCTTTTTCCTTCTTTTTTAACCTAGTTCTTTTCCCCTAGACTTTGAGTTTGAAGAATACAGTCTCCCCGAAGAGAATTGAATTCTCAACTTGTGCGAAGATTTGCTTTGCAAATCTCAAATCAGAGGAAGAACCGAGTTCTTGTATGAAGGGTTAAACCCTTGTTTCCATTTATACTAGAAAAAGGAAATATTTGGATCTCTTCTTTTTCTTTACCTTGAGTTTGAAAGGAGGGAGATCCTCTTCTTCTTTTGAGAATTAAATTCCCTGTTTTTCTTTTTGTGGAGAAACTTATGGGGTCAATCCTCTCTCCGAGACTTGAAGTCTCGGGTCCTTTAAATACGAGGGGCAAGTTTGTTAATTAGTTTGAGAAGATCTCTCATTAAGAGATTCCAATTGATTTTATTGGTCTCAAAGATTATTTGGGGAATTTTATGCACCGTTGGATTTTTGATCCAAGGATTTCTGTTTTACAGAATATGTTTTCTTATTTTTAACAAGATTGGGAAAATTTTTCCCATATATAGAATTTAATCTCTTAAATGGTGAATTTTTTATCACTATTGGATTTTTTATTTAAGGGCTCCCTATTTTACAGAGAACAATCTTTGTTTGTTTGTAAAGATTGGGGAAATACATTCCCAAAATAGAAGTTAATTTTATCATTGGATCTTTGATCCTACCGAGAATATCTTTCTTACTTGGAAAGATTAGTGAGATAATTTCTTTTAGTAGAATTTAATTCTATTATTTAATGATTTAATATCACCATTGGATCTTTGATCCAATAGTGATGTTTAACAGAGAATATTCCAGATTTTAGGGATATCCCCCATTTAGAATTTAATTCTACCTGCTTTTAATTTGGGTGTCGGCACTCATATTTTATACACGTGGGTGCCACTTAAGAATTTAATTCTTATATATGATAGGCGCTCCTATACTTTGTACATTGACGCCCACGTGAACTTCACGTATGACGCCACCATAGGATTTAATCCTATAAGTGATTGGCGCTGGCGCTCTGGTGTGGAGCACGTGAGGCACTGACTCGTTAGAATTTAACAGAGTTTAGCTCTTTTTATTATATTTAATTATTAGGGGGAACAAATGCCCCTCACCGTTGTTCTCACGTGGCTTACACGTGAGAGTGTCGCTTTTACCACCGTTGGATCACCTAGGAAGTTGAACTGTCCCCCCCATGTCTTATAAATAGGGCCTTAGGCCTTTGAGATGACTTCTATCTGTTTATCTTCTTTTTTGAACATTCCTTTCTTTTGAGAATTTAATTCTCGTTTCCCAAAGCTTAGATCTCTATCTTCCAGAACTCTTTTGAACAAAATATACTCTGCCAAATTTCTTGGTAAGAACTATGAACAGAGCTTAGCTCTTAACCCCTCTTGAGCATATATATTTTCATAGTTTCGGATTTTAAGTCCATTATCAGATTCGACAGAGCTTAGCTCTCTCTCGATCTCTTGGAGATCTAAAATAAACCTTTCTTTTTATAGATCGTGGATCTTAATGTGCTCATCCGAGACTTGAGAATCTTTGATTCTCCTTCTTAGGGTTTTACCCTGCTATCAATCTTGACATTTTTTTCTGGAATTTGATTTCATGGATTAACCCATGAGTTTTTTTAACATGGGGCTCTTTGGGATTTAATCCCACTATTTGGGGAATTTAATTCTATTTTTTTTTTTGCGGAGCTTAGCTCTGATTTGGATCTTAAGAACTTTAGGAATTTTAATCCCTTTACTGTTCTTGGATGTTTTTTTCCTTTTCTGGAATTTTTGGGTTTTAAATCCCTTCTTTTTTTTCCACAGATTTGAATCCTTTGTTTGTTTTAAAGAACCCGCCTTTCGGGAAATATTGGGAGTTTTTAACTCCACTATTTGATGAGCACTATTCATTTAATGAGAATCCTTTTGGATTCCTATAATAGGCACATGTCTCTGTTGGATATGTATACCCTAGAGGCCTGTATTGTATAAGGTGCTAGGGATATGTATATACAGGACAATCTTGCTCAGTTGTATATAGTATATTATTTGAGTTGTCTTTATCCTGATATGTGTATTTCTTTCTATTGATGTTTTATATTGCTTGCACATATTGATAAAGACTCGATACAATAGTATACTATTATGGTTTGACTTTATCTTAACATGTGCATATGCTATACTCGATATAACATATGGCGGTTACATGTTGATAAAGCCCGTAGGATTTTGCTTGACTACCAGCGTTATGATAGCGATTATACTTGTGGGAGCTGGGTAGTCCATAAGCACATCCTTAAAGGTCCCAAGTCGCAGGAGTATCGAGATCGGGCTTCGATACTCCAGAGCAGACTTGTGTATATGTTTCTAGACCCCGACGAGGGGCGTTGGTTGGTCCCACAACCATTGGTATGATCACCTAAGATTGTATACAGGTGCTCACTGGGGGTAAGTACACTAAACGGAATCGTCGAGAACCTTTAGATGGCATTATACCTATCGTCAGATAGTGGTTCTCAGGTGACACGAGTACATGTTAGTCTTAACACCTGAGGTCATCATTTGTCTCCTGTGAGTTCCCACTATGTTTTGATAACTACCCTACCATGACTCTACTGAGTCGTGCAAACAGATTTTGGTTGGGTGTAGTCCCGAGCCATATAAAGGCAGTGATTGATTGTCAGGGAGTCATCTCTTCCGGTATTGGGAGTCGATATCGTACTGTGTCCGGTTGACCTTGGCCATAGCAGTTGAGAACTATTGATGGTTAGATCTGTATTTTCTTGGATTATTCCTCAGTCAAATCGACACGACTTATCGGGTCAGTAGGCGTCTGATGTTTACCACCTCCTAGACCCGGTATGCTATACTCTTATACGAAGAGAACGGACTGTACGAAGATTGCAACGGATAGGCTCAGTAGGGGTTCGGATGAGCTTTCTTGTCGGTTTTCTTTTCGACAGGTACCTGGGTAGCCGTTACATACAGCTAGTTCCGCTGACGTGCTTGTGGTTAAACCCACTGCCAGCGTACTGTCGAGTCTTTAGAGTCCCACACAGAGGGTTTCTCTGATTCAGGCAAAACAATGTGGTGGCCGTATGTTTATAAGTGCAAGGTTTTCGATCGAATGATAATACTCGCCGGCTTAGGATTAAGCCGGATTATTAAATCAGGTATTGACTTAATAATTTACGTGTACATATTTCAATATGTATATTCTAGTGTTATCCAAAATTTTCAATCGAACGGTTGATAATACTGGCGGGCTTAGGATTAAGCCGGTTCATTAAATCAAATATTGATTTAATGGTAGTATTATTTTAGTGGTATTATTCTATCTCTTGGGTATTCATATTTTGATACAAATACGAGTATATATACGGTAGAAAGTATTTTGTATTTATACAAAATACATTCTAGAAGATGATACCTCATCATGTTTATTTTTCTATTTGTTGAAAATAGAAAATGAGATGAAAAAGGAAGAGATGCCTTGAAGTTTGGCATGGAGAATGCTCTTGGTATTTATTGCCATTACTATTGAAATATAGTTGATTTTAAATGAAAAGAATATACTTCATAAAAGAAAATCCTTAGCCATTCTCATGCTCATTCTTGAGTTGCCATTCTCTCTCATCTTTGATAGCTCACTCTCTTCTTATTCTTGAGTTCATCTTCATATCAAATCCTTAACCTTCTCATGTGTTGAGAGCCAAAGGATTTGAGATAGAAATTTACAACCAATTCTTCACGACATCACCTAAGAAACTAGATTAGCAAATTAGTTTGCTTAGTTTACTTCACTTTGGAGTAGGAGCTTGAATCAATGACCTTCAGGTGGATCATCTAAGACCGAGAAGTCCGGCCATCAAGTTTGATCAAGATCACCTAAGGAGCTAAAGAAGAGGAGTGAAGACCTGAAGGACACGAGTCTCTAGGTATAACTCCTTTTCACAGTAGCTAGATCTATTAAGA
This sequence comes from Agapanthus africanus, assembly GCA_030015575.1. Taxonomy (NCBI): domain Eukaryota; kingdom Viridiplantae; phylum Streptophyta; class Magnoliopsida; order Asparagales; family Amaryllidaceae; genus Agapanthus; species Agapanthus africanus. The sequence goes on from JASDDO010000024.1 coordinate 854,875,785, forward strand.
TAGCTAGTTTCGGTTTATAGTTAGATTCTAGGACATATTTTCTAGCGCCGGATTCTTTAAAAGTTAAAGTTTTTCATTCCGCAACGGCCGCGGTAGGTGGCCAGAGCGCTAGAAAACCCAACGGTCTCATCATTGATGAGCCACCACCTTGTTTTGTGGGGCCCACTATTTTTTTAAGAATTTAGTGACTTTAGTATTTCAATCGCTAACCCTCCATTAGGTTTTCTTTTCAGGTACCATGGATTCTAGTTCCTTTTTTCCCTATGTTCGTTCGGAGGGTCCTTTTGCCGACGCCCTTACTGATCGTGAAGTCCTTGCTTTAATCCGGGACTACGATTCGGAACAGAAATCTTTTCATCTATGGGGAGCGTGGTACAACTATATTATCCGGGATCGACGCAGCTTTACTTGTGAGGCGCCATCAGAACCGATCCCTTCAATTCATTATGCTGACCCTCCGCAGGTTACTTACGCTGTGGAAGAGGTCAATTGGACTGCGGAGGGTCGTCTTCAACCTTCCATGGCATCGATACCAGTCCAGCTGTCGATGGCCCTAAATATTTTGGAGCGTCGCATATGTCAAGGAGAGGCGCATCCTTGGGGTTAGGTTTATACAATAGGAGTGACCCCTCAACATCTGGCCGGTTACCTCTAGTGGTCCCGCTACATCTTATCGGCCAAGAAATCGTTGCGGCTGAAAACCGGGTTATATCCAGCTGTCTACGCATCTCTTTTCTATTACCACACTCCTCATATGTGGTGGGTTAAATATTTCTTGGAACAGTGGAATATTATGACCCACACGTTTCTATTATCAGTCCGGGAAGTATCAATTTCACTGGAGGAATTCGCAGATAATTCCGGGTTACCCGTCAGAGGAGAGCATTATGAGGATATGCTTCCTCCTGACGAGTATATCTTCACCACCGAATCGGTAGTCATGGGCCTTACTCCAGAAAATGCTATCCAACACAAGTTCTCGAGTCTGATCAAAGTGTTAAATATCTATGAAAGCTTGTTTTTGGAGTCTGGGGGGCATGGTGTTAGCTTTACGGACTTTGTCGCCCGTTCCTCCATCCGGAGGTTTTATCGAAGAAGGCTGTGAAGTATGCCAAGCTTGATGATCCGTTCAGGTTTGGCTTGGACAAATCGCCGACTGCAGATGCGAATTTAAAGCAGTTCTTTATTCCGGAAACCCCCATTGTCCCTTTTGCAGAGATTGTCGCTCCGGACATTGACAAAGAAACGTTTTTCGTAGGTTTTATTGGTTTGTGGCTGAGCTGGTTTGCACTCCCAATGCATCCTCGCTACATGAGACTGTCTGTTTTCTATTCGGCTTATCGTGTTGCGGCAGGGATGCATATGGCTATTGGGGTTGCAAGATTGGCTCATTTGAATCATGGCCTAAGTATAGCAGCTGAAACACCCAGCCGGGTTTGAAGCCAATAAATCTCCTTTTATATTATTTCACCTCATGTATCGAGATGCATATATTTGGTGTCATTGGTGTGCATAAAAGACCTAGATTTTATGAAGGGTACAATTCCCTCTGGGTCATGCAATTGGTCGACGCTTTTCTCCGGACCCAATACAGCGAGAGGCTCGGTGACTGCTCCTTCGTCCATGCATGGTTGGAGACAGCATGACCTTTGTTGATAGGGTCCTGACTATTGGTAAAGAACCCTCCAAAGTGGTCCAGCCTCTTCATGATGTCTTTGAGGGCCCGGGAGATCGTGCATTTATATTCCATCAGGCCTGGTTTCCTAGTATTCAGGAAAAATGCCTCGGTGTTATTCATGAGGTATAACCTGCATTGCTTTGCTCAGCAATCCGGCTATAACCAAGGAGTTACCTTCGAAGTATTTCTCGTCGACCCGGTTGTTTCAGAGGAGAGCCTTCGCAACGTGGTGCACCATTTTATGCGGCAGAACATAAGTTTTTATTTTTTGATTGCTGATTCGAGTCATATCTCGAACGCCTCAAATGCCTACATAGCTGAAAGTCTACCCTAGCACCACCATGAGTTTTTATCCGGCATCAAGCATGCAATTTTAAAAATTTAGGGAGCTAAGCTACACTAACTAGGATCAAACTAAACTATTAGGGTTAACCATGACATAAAACAACTTTACACTAAAAGAAAGATATTACAACCTTTGTAGACCACGTCCTTCTCTTCTAAAGCTCCGGATAGTAGTCCCTACGACTACTCTAGGCTCCACTTGAAGAAGTGCACGAAATTGCTTCGCGATCTTCGTGTCGAAGATGATCCATCCGAAGTTTCTCTAATCCAAGCCACCTCTTCACTAAACTCTCTTTAATGAAGGAAACACCCTAAACTTAAGTGTTAATCAAGTGTAGGATGGTGAAGTAGGGGTTCTAACCTCACTAGGTTGATGCAAAGCCCCATGGTTCACATCACATGTGAGGGTTAAGGCTTTGAGGTTGAGGAAGAAGAAGATGGAGAGTGCTAGAGAGAGTGTAAGCAAAATGAGCTTTCAAAAGAAATATCAAGTGAAGATTAGAATCAATAAAGGCTCACTTAATCTCCTCACTTATTGAAGCATGGAATTTATTTTAATAAATAAATTGAACCATGCTTCAACAGTGCAAGCAAATGAATAAATAAATATAAAAGCCATGCTTCACCCCATTCCTCAAATCCAAAATATCTCCTTATTTTCCACTTCATTTCTATTTTCTCAAAATAGAAATTCAACCATGCTTCATAATACACACACACACACACACACATATATATATACATACATTAATATATATATATATATATATATATATATATTAAGAAAACAAAATAATCAGTGAGCTAAATATTAGTTAATATATAATTATATCAAATATAAATATATTTCAAATTATTAAATCAACACTTGATTTAATAATCCGGTTATATCACATATAACCGACTAATATCATTTATCTGTATATCACATTATCAAATCAACACTTGATTCAATAATCCGTTTATATCACATATAACCAAACTGATATCAAATAACCGCCAGATTAAAATATGGTATCACATACTCAAATTTAATCAAGCCCCCTCACATATCAGCATATGTGCCCTATTTCGTTTCGCTTAAACTAGGAACCTTCTTTGTGGGACTCTAAAAACTCGTCAATACGGCAGCAGTAGGTAATGATTGCATCAGTTACCCACAAACCTTCAGCGGTACTAGCTGGACATAATGGCTACCTATGTATTGAGCGAATAGAAGATCAATAAGCAAGCTTGTCCAAACTCCCATGGCCTATAAGTAACACTTACCGTACAGTCCCGTCTCTTCGTCTGATATGTCGCATATCGAGTCTAGGGGTGGAATCGTCAGACCCCAGTAACTTGATAAGTCATGCCGATGTGTGGTTCATAACGGTTCGAGAAACTACTAATAACTCTTACTAGTAAATCTCATCAGCCTTGATCAGGCACTTACTGTTATAGCCAATCGAGTACAGCGCAACATCAACTCCTAATACCGAAAGAGTCGAAACTACTCCTATCGCTCACTGTCTCCATGTGACTCGGGACTGTACCCAAAATCCACCTGTTTGCACAACTTCTTTGAGCCATGGTAGGGAGGAAATCAAAGCACAGTGGGAGCCACACAAGACACTATAACGATCTTGGGTCTACAGACTAAGCTGTACTAGTGTCACCAGAGAATTGCTATCTGACGATAGGTATAGTATCATCTAGGAGTTCTCGGCGAGTCCTGTTCGGTGTATCCATTCTTTAATGAGCACCTGTGTACCATCTTTGATGCCAAACACCAATGGTTATGGGATCAACCATCGCCCTCTACAGAGTCAAGAAACGTACACACTAGTCTACTCTAGAATATTGATTCCCTGTCTCGATACTCTCTTGACTAGGAACAATTAAAGGATGTGCTTGTTAATAACACAAGTCCCAGTAGTATGATCCGCATCATAGTCCTGGTAGTCAAGCTAACATCCTAAGGGCTTTATCAACATGTATCACAGAGATAGTATAATAATACAAGTGTACATGTTAAGATAAAGAGCAACCAGATAGCATACTATCATGTCAAGCAAGAATGTCCTCTATATATATGTCCAAGCATCCACTATATCATACAATAATGGCCTCTAAGGCATACATATTCCTAACAATCTTCTACTTGCACTAAGGCTATATGTTGTAGTATCTCATACCCAACATCCCAAAAAGTCTCTCAAACATTTTCTGGGAGAGGGCTTTCGTGAGTGGATCTGCTACGTTGTCCTTTGTGTCAACCCTCCTGACCTCGATCTCTCGTCGATCTATTATCTCCCGAATTAGGTGATACCGCCTAAGAATATGTCTGGATCGCTGATAGGATCGGGGTTCCTTGGCCAAAGCCACAGCTCCATTATTATCACAATACACAGGTATTGGATGCTCAATGGATGGAACCACACCAAGTTCAGCAATGAACTTCTTCATCCAGACAACCTCTTTGGTAGCATCGTTGGTAGCGATGTATTCAGCCTCCACCGTCAAGTCTACTACGGTATCTTGCTTAGAACTCTTCCAACATACCGCCCCTCCATTGAGGGTGAAGACAAAACCCGAGACCGACTTACTATCGTCCTTATCACTCTGGAATCTCGAATCGGTAAAGGACTCCACCTGGAGTTCACCGTTACCATACACCAATAACATTTCTTTAGTTCTTCACAAGTACTTAAGAATGTTCTTCAAAGCTGTCCAGTGTTTCTCCCCTGGATCTGATTGATACCTACCCAATACACCTAGTGAGTAAGCTACATCTGGTCTGGTACATAATATCGCATACATGATAGACCCGAATGCCGAAGCATAGGGTATCCCTTGCATCCGGGCCCGCTCCAAATCAGTCTTGGGAGACATCTTTTTGGAGAGAGTGATTCCTGAACAAGTGGGTAAATTACCACGCTTAGAATCTTCCGTACTAAACTTTTTAGTATGGTGTCAATGTACCTGGATTAGGACAATCCCAACATCCGCTTAGATCTTTCTCTATAGATCTTTATCCCCAGGATGTAGGAGGCATCACCTAGATCTTTCATGAAGTACTTGTGTGATAGGAAGAGCTTGACCGAGTGTAGCATAGGAATATCATTTCCTATCAAAAGCATGTCATCCATGTATAATACGAGGAAGACAACCTTACTCTCTACAACCTTTTTTTATATACAAGGTTTATCTACGTTTTTGATGAAGTTAAACTCTTTGATAGCTTCATCAAAACAGACGTTCCAGCTCCGCGATGCATGCTTTAATCCGTAGATTGATTTAAGCAGCTTGCACACGCTTCCACTGCTCCAACTTTCTACGAAACCCTCTGGCTATGTCATGTACACGCTCTATTCTAAATCACCATTTAGAAAAGCGATCTTGACGTCCATCTGTCAGATTTCTTAGTCATGGTATGCAGCAATGGCAAGTAGGATCCTGATGGACTTAAGCATGGCGACAGGAGAAAATGTTTCATCGACACCAGTTCGTTGACGAAAACCTTTTGCTATAAGTCTAGCTTTGAAAGTCTTAACTTTTCCATCTACGCCAATTTTCTTTTTAAAGATCCACTTGCTCCCGATGGGTTTTACCCCTTCAGGAGCAACTTCAAAAGTCCATACTTTGTTGGTGTACATGGATTCCATCTCAAATCGCATAGCATCTGTTCATATCAGATTTTTGCATTTTCATACCGCCCAATTTTTATCACATTGCATATCGGTAGGTACTCTTGAGCCGTGTTTGCTAGTCAATTGCATGATACAGGTTCTCGGCTCTAAAATGGTGAAATTCATGGAAAAACACGACAAAGTCCGGGTTCTTGCCACCACAGATAAAACACGGATCTCCGCTCTTTATCCGTCTGTTGCCACCCACCAGTTTAAGAGACAAAATGGCAAATCAATGTCGTTATCATGCACAAGGCTCAATGGCAGCACAAGATCCAAGAAATCTACACGGAGCTCGAGGAAATCATGACAAAAAGATACACATCAAATCACCTTTTGCTCAACAGAATTCTGGAAAAATCGTGAAGACAATCTGAGAAAATACATATACCAGAATAAAGGGCACAAAATACCAGGAAATCCCACCAAGTTTGGTGACCCAATTCTCCAAGTAGGCCGCGGAACCGCGGCCTAAGCATGCTTAGGCCGCGGAACCGCGGCCGTACGGCCTCCGCAGAGCACCAAAATTGGGGGGTATTTGGGTCTTTTCATTTGTATTCTGATGGTTGCCCTAGATTTTCAGTTTCCTGGCTATAAATAGTCCAGAACTTGTGAAGCCAAGGGGTGCATAATCTTGTATTTTTCTAGGTTTAGAATACTTGTTTCTTCTTCCTCTTCTCATCTCTTCTCCATTGAAAATCTTGTAGTGAGCTTTTGTGAGTGAAGAATGATGAATAAAGAAGAACCGTTTACTTATCATGCTTGTCTTGTTCTTTAGTTAACTTGTTAATTGTTGTAATTTTCATTTGCTAAGTAGTTGTTGTTATTTCTTGGTGTTTCTTTCTTTCTCTTTTTCTTTATCCTTAAACAACCATGATGCTTACGCTTGATCCTTGCCAAGGTGAGATCGCAAATAGCTAGTTGTTATCTTCTAATCTCTTTCTTTCTATCTTCCCCTTTGTTTTGTTTTCTTTTCATTATGATGTGTGAGTAGTTTCATACTTGTTAAGGTAGGATAAGGGAAGTTTGAGAGAAGGAAATCTCTCTCACTCTTTCCTTGCCCAACATCTTAAATCGACTCCCGTTAATTGAACCACAATCCGCTCCTTACGGCACCCTATCCTACATGATAGCGTTGATTCCGTAGTGAGACCGGTTGTGGTTGAATTAACCGGAGGTTATGGCTAAGAGCCAAGAACGGACGGACAAGCACCAAAAGGAAGAACTTAAGCATTGGAAAGCCTAGCTTATACTCGCAAGTTCCTTCCTAGTCGTGCTAATCCCCATTGTTGCCGATTACCGTAACACCGATATTAAGAGTGGCAATAAAAGAAGTGAGGGACTCCTAACTCAAACTAACCTAATCCTAATCCTAACAAGCTCTCTTTACATATCATTTTAACACTTAGTTAATCACAAACAAATATGGAAAACTGGACTTAACTCGTTAAAACACATAGAAAAAGATTCCCATCTCCCTGCGTACGACCCGTACTCAACCGGCTAGCTACAAGCGAAACCGTCTTGATTGCGGTAATTAACTAAACTTGAACACACAGAACCTCTACAAATCAAATGGCGCCGTTGCCGGGGAGACGGTAGTTTATTTCTTTGTGTATTTTCGGGTTAACTTGTGAATATAAATATAACCAAAACAAAAAAAAAATATACTTTGTAAAAAAATCATTTTTTTTATTTTTGATTAGTTTTTGTGCAAGTGTGCAGGAAAATACGAAGTTCGAGTTCGGTGCCTAAGACGTGGGATAATACGAAATTCAAGTTCAGTGCCAAAGACGTGGGAAGATAGACCCACATTTCGCGGCTACACCGCGATGGATTGAAACGAAGCTAACGGTCTACAGTAAAAATCTGGAGCAGATACAGTGAGCAAATAAAGATTCAGCAAATCCAGACAAGCAGAGGACATCCAAGGAAGCCCACCCAAGAAATCCAGAAGCCTAAACCAACCTTACTGCCGCAGAACCGCGGCATAAGCAAGCTTAGGCCGCGGAACCGCGGCCGTTTGGGGCCTTCATGGTGCCATTCTTTCTGTGAGTATCTCTTTCCTCTTTCCCACTCCTCTGGACTCCAATAAACTGTGTTTTCTGCAGCATTCTTTGTGCAAACTCTCTTCCCCCTTCCAATAAACTGTTCTTGTGCAGGATTCTTTGCGCCGCGCTAAAAATAAAAATTGTTTGCAGTTGATTTGTTATCGCTTTGCATTCATTAATACGGACTTAAGGGGCTTGAAACCAATTCAGATTGGGTGGGGATTTCATCACCCTTCCCAGGACCCCAGAAATCACAAAAAGCATATGCATTGACCATTGTTAAATTAAAAAATACTAGACTCAGCCCTAAGGACTTCGCGCTCATTAGGACAGAGGACTAATTACAGGCATCGGCCGTTTATCCTATCTTGACTTTGCGGTGTCTAGGCAAGTGTGACGAAGGCAAGTGGTTATTTAATTAAGGAACTTCGCGAAAGCGTTGGACAACCTCCCACTTACCTGGCACTTATCTGGCCGCAATTGGCGGAGAAGAGGCGGTTTGAGATCCTGTTTCTAGTTCTTTGGAACAGTTAGGAGCTGTCTAGTTGACTTAGGTGACCACTAGATCTAGGTGTGATTGTGAATATCTTGTTTGTGATTGCTTAAAGTCGTAAGTCCGTACATATTTCTGTAAAGCTCTTTCTAAAAAAAAAAGAAAAAAAAATCAAAAACTTTTATAAAAACTTGCCCTTTGTCGCCAAAATCCATTTTTTTACCCACCACCCATCGCCTTTCTCCATTGACGTTTTCTTACCCTCACCTTCTCCGCTTTGACTATACTAAACCCGTTTACTGTATGTCCGCTTGGACTCGGGACACTAGCGCCCGCCTAGTCTGCGTTACGTTAGTCGCTACCGACTACGCGATCGACTCAGACGTCGAAACTCCGTCCACTCCTCTTTCACCCTTACCTTTGCCGGCCAACTCCGACGTTGACCGGAATTCTGTTCATACATCTTCACCTTCACCATCACCAACATCTTCTTCCGCGATGTCAGGATTTAATCCGAACATCTCTTTGACTACCCCTGGATTGGCTCCACCTCCTACGGAGACCAATAACCCACCACCACCGCCTGTTGTAGCGCCGCAGCGAATCGCGCTCCAGGATCGTTTCTATCCCACCCGTTCTGCACTTCCCACCTGCCTTTCTCTTCCACCGGCCAATGGGGATAATTTTGAAATTAAGCCCCACTTCATCAACATGCTTCCACGATTTCATGGGCTTGAATCTGAAGATGCCTATATCTTCATCAATAAATTTCAAAACGTTTGTGCCATGATGAAAACCACCCAACTGTCGGACGATGCTATACGTCTACGGGTCATTCCGTTCACTTTATGCGATCTAGCTGAAAAATGGCTGTATAGCACCGCTTCCCACTCAATAACCAGTTGGGACGAGTTTTTTAAAGCGTTTCTAAAAAAATTCTATCCGAATCATAAAACCGCAAGGATTCGCAATGAAATCAACCAATTCTCTCAGCTTCCTTCTGAACCCTTCTGGAAGTGCTTTGACCGGTACAAAGACCTTCTTGTTCAGTGTCCTCACCATGGTATAGAGAAATGGCAACTTTGCCAAACCTTATACGAGGGCCTGAACCCAGCAACGAAGCAGTTGTTGGAAACCATCTGTCAGGGCCACTTCCTATCGAAATCTGACGAGGAAGCGTGGCAATTCTTTGACGACCTTGCGGAGCAAACGCTACAATGGGAGAGCACCAGACCGACTTCTTCTTCTTCTACCTCCACTTCTACCGGTCAGTCTAGGGTAGGAATTCACCAACTTGACGTCTCTATTGCGATGAAAGCTGAAATGGCTGCAATAACGAGAAAGCTTGAAGCCATAGAGAGCAAATTCTCTTCTCCTGCTCCTACCCCTGTTCTTCCCCTTCGTACCATCTGCGCTTGTTGTTCCGATCCTTCTCACTTGACCGAAGAGTGTCCTTACAATCCACCATCGCAAGGACAGGATCAGGTTAATGCTGCATTTCAGCAAAGACCGAGGAATGATCCATACTCTTCCACCTACAATCCCGGTTGGAGGAACCACCCCAATTTCGCCTGGAATCAGAATCAGAATCAATTCCAAGGCAACAATTTCCAAAGGGCCCCTCCGCCGCAACAACAAGCGCAACAACAAACTCAACAGCAGTTTCAGCAACCCTTCCAACCCCAACCTTTCCAAAATCAGACGAACAACTTTGCACCCAACAATTCTTTTCCACCAAACAACTTTGTTCCGTCAAACAACGATAAGGTTTCCTCGCTCGAACGAAGTCTGGAGGCGTTCGTCAAACAATCGACATAATCCACTGCCAACATCCAGTCTTCCATTCAGTCCTTAGTGCAACACACTGCCGCACACGGGCAAAACATCAAAACCATCGAGGCCCAGATTGCACAGCTGAATGCGGCCTTAAGCGAGCGAGAGAAGGGGAAGCTCCTGTCCCAACCACTCCCAAATCCCGGTCACCCACATAATGTACATGTTGCTCTTGAACAACAGAACCATAATGTGAGTGCCGTGACCACATTGAGATCGGGAAGGATGCTGCAAAACGACATTGGCACACGCATCAACGATGACACCCCGGCCGCTTCTTCTTCTTCTTCTTCTTCTCCTGCTTCTTCGTCTTCTGAGCCTATTCTCCGTTCTTCACAAGGCTCTCCTTCCTCTTCTTCTGCTCGGAATGGACCCACTTCTCACTCCACGAAAACACCTGTTCTGGGATCCGTTCCAACTCCACAATCTCCTCCTCCAACATTAGACTCAACCAATTTTAAAAATGTTCCATTTCCAAACCGGTTGAGGTCTAATAAACAAAATCCTCAAATGGAGAAGATTCTGGAGTTATTTAAGCAGGTTAACATTAACATTCCTCTTTTAGATGCTGTTCAACAAGTCCCGTCCTACGCGAAAATCTTAAAGGACTTGTGCACGAAAAAGAGGAAGTCTCAGGTACCCAAGAAAGTTTTCTTGGCTAGCGCTGTGAGTGATGCCCTTACCCAATCTTTACCACAAAAACGGAAGGACCCTGGCTGTCCTACGATTTCTATTACTATTGGGGATAAGAACATTAACCGCGCACTATTAGATCTTGGTGCTAGTGTTAACCTGCTTCCGTACTCAGTATACGAGCAATTAGGCGTCGGAGAGCTGAAACCCACGCACACCACTCTCTAAATGGCTGACCGATCGATCACCCATCCTAGGGGTGAGCTAGAGGATGTGTTAATCAAAGTCGGGGACTTCATATTCCCCGTTGACTTCATTGTATTAGACACACAGCCTGTAGCTAACCCCCGGAATCAAATTCCAGTGATACTCGGTCGCCCATTTCTTGCAACCTCAAATGCTGTGATCAATTGTCGCAATGGTTCGATGAACCTCTCTTTTGGAAACATGACGATTGAACTCAACATTTTTAGGTTGGGGAATCAGCCCGCCGAACCTAATGCTCATATACTGGACGTCTGCTCGTTCCAGGAGATCACCCCAGAAGAATATGAATTCGAGGAGTTTCTGTTTGATCACGATAATCTTGACGCCACTAGTGCGTTCCTCCTCGAACCTGCTGCTGTTTCTGCGCCCGACAACAACTACGAGTGTTTCACGTTCTTAAACGATCTTAGCCGCTCACAACCAGAGTTTGAATCCTTTGAATTTCCGGATGAGTTACCTGAACCATCCGACTCGGTCGCTTACACTCGTTTTGAACCTTTGCTGGAGTCCTTTGAGTTCGAGACCTCTGCACCAATCTGGCCTTCAATCGTTTCACCTCCGACGCTCGAACTCAAGCCTTTGCCATCTCACCTTAAGTATGCTTACTTAGGCGAGAATGAGACCCTACCTGTCATCATCTCGGCTTCTCTAGCTCCAGAGCAAGAGAAAGCCCTTCTCACGGTCTTGCACAGCAACAGGCAAGCATTTGGCTGGTCCATGGCGGACATCAAGGGGATTAGTCCCCTGATCGTTGAGCATCACATTCATCTGATGGATGATGCCAAACCAGCCCGGGATCCACAAAGACGTCTCAATCCAGTCATGAAAGAGGCTGTGAAGAAGGAGATCGTAAAATGTCTAGATAGTGGTATCATTTACCCTATCTCTGATAGCCAGTGGGTTAGCCCCATTCATGTTGTCCCCAAGAAGTCGGGCATCACGGTCATAACCAACGAGGCGAACGAGTTAATCCCTACTCGCACCCAAACTGGGTGGCGAGTATGCATTGATTACAGAAAACTCAACGCCGCAACGCGGAAGGACCACTTTCCGCTACCTTTCATTGACCAAATGCTTGAACGATTGGCCGGACACGAGTACTACTGCTTTCTTGATGGCTACTCCGGCTATAATCAAATTCCCATCGCCGAAAAAGACCAGGACAAGACCACTTTCACTTGTCCTTTCGGCACGTTTGCATATCGACGCATGCCCTTTGGGTTATGCAATGCACCCGCTACCTTCCAGCGGTGTATGATGGGAATTTTCTCAGAAATTGTGGAAAAATTTCTGGAGATTTTCATGGATGATTTCTCCATCTTCGGCGATTCCTTCAACGAGTGTTTACTGCATCTTGACGCTGTCCTTACCCGATGTAAGGACAAGAATATCACTTTGAATTGGGAGAAGTGCCACTTCATGGTGCGCGAAGGTATTGTCTTAGGACATATCATCTTGCAAAATGGCATAGAGGTTGACAAAGCAAAGATTGAGGTCATTTCCAATCTACCTCCTCCCCGTTGCGTCAGAGATATCCGAGCCTTCCTTGGCCATGCCGGTTTCTATAGACGGTTCATCAAGGACTTTAGCAATATTGCTAGGCCCTTGACCCTTTTGCTGGCCAAGGATACGCCATTCGACTTCAGCTCGAGCTGTGCGACTGCATTCGAGTCATTGAAACGCTCACTCACTTCTGCTCCCGTTCTTTCTTCACCTGACTGGACGTACCCATTTGAGATTATGTGCGATGCATCCGACTTTGCCATCGGTGCTGTCCTTGGACAACACATCAACAAGATGCCGCACGTAATCTATTATGCGAGCCGAACCCTGAACGACGTCCAACTCAATTATACAACAACTGAGAAGGAATTCTTGGCTGTTGTATTTGCTTTAGAAAAGTTCAGGCCCTACCTCATCGGCTCTCCAGTCATTGTCTACACAGACCATTCTGCTCTGCGCCATCTTTTTGCAAAGAAAGATGCAAAATCTCGGTTAATCCGTTGGATCCTCTTGCTTCAAGAGTTTGACCTTGTCATTAAGGACAAACGAGGATGTGAAAACGTAGTTGCCGACCATCTCTCACGACTTCCTTCTTCGCCTTCGCTTCCAATTCCGATCAACGACGTTTTCCCGGATGAACAGCTCTTGACAGTATCTTGCGAACCCTGGTTCGCAGATATTGTGAACTATTTGGCCACAGGGTTACTACCGACTGAATGGTCAAGTCAGGACAGACTTCGCTTCTTATCCCAAGTAAAACACTTTTACTGGGATGAACCCTATTTGTTCAAGTACTGTCCCGACCAGATTATTCGTCGGTATGTCCCTGATGAGGAATTCAAGAGTGTGCTGTCGTTTTGCCACGATCAAGCATGTGGCGGGCATTTTGGCCCCAGAAAGACAGCTGAGAAGATCTTGCAATGTGGTTTCTACTGGCCACAACTCTTCAAAGACGCTCATGACTATTGCAAGACTTGCTCCCGGTGCCAACACTTGGGCCGGATATCCCGGAGGAACGAGATGCCGCTCCAACCGATCTTGGTTGTGGAGATTTTCGATGTTTGGGGGATAGATTTCATGGGGCCGTTTCCCAGCTCTTTTGGGAACTTGTACATCCTTCTCGCTGTTGATTACGTCTCTAAATGGGTCGAGGCTGTGCCCAGCCAGACTAACGACAACAAGGTTGTCGTTAGGTTCCTTAAAGAAAACATTTTCTCCCGGTTTGGGCACCCCCGAGCGATCATTAGCGACAATGGAAGTCATTTCTGCAATAAGACTTTCGAGGCCTTGATGCGGAAATATTCCATTAATCATAAGCTATCCACGCCCTACCACCCCCAAACCTGCGGGCAGGCCGAAGTTTCAAATCGGCAAATCAAGCAGATACTAGAGAAGACGGTTTCCAAAAACCGTAAGGATTGGTCGCTGAAACTCACTGATGCCCTTTGGGCATTTCGAACCGCTTATAAGACCGACCTTGGCATGTCTCCCTATCGGCTGGTGTACGGAAAAGCCTGCCACCTACCTGTCGAAATAGAGCATCGCGCATTTTGGGCGATAAAGGAGCTGAATCTGTCTCTCGAGGATGCGGGCAGCCATCGGAAGCTGCAGTTGAACGAACTGAGCGAGCTTAGGGATGAGGCCTACGATAACGCGGTTGTCGTTAAGAACCGAACGAAGGTGTTTCACGATAAACACCTTTTGCGCAAAACTTTCGTACCTGGTGAGCAGGTACTGCTTTACGACACCCGACTTCACTTCCATCTAGGAAAGCTCAGATCTCGCTGGAAAGGGCCGTATTTTGTGCGGAATGTGTATCCGCATGGCGCTGTGGATTTGGAAAATCCAAAGGACGGTTCATTTTTCAAAGTGAACGGACACTGACTTAAACCGTACCTTAGCGCCGAACCAACAGAGGAGCTCATGTTCTTACAGGAGCCGGTTTACCCTGCATGATCTTCCTCTGCCTACCTCCAAACTTCGGTTTTCCAGCCAAGAACAAGTGGACACTGTTCCAAATAAGTTTGGGGGTATGTATAAACCATTTTGTATATATTTATGGATATTCTTTTTCTTTTTCTTTTCTTTAAAAACAAAAACAAAAAAAAACATTGTGTATCGCTAACCGACAATTTTGACCCTTCAAATGATCTCTTCATGCAATGACAGTGAGGACACTGTCCAGTTTAAGTTTGGGGGTACGCTCGGTACGCATTTCTAACCTTCGCATTTATATGTATATTTTGCATCTGCATATTAAAATCCATAAAATCCATAAAACTCTGAAAATTTTCTAAAAACATAAAAACTTTTTTGTCAAGTTAGCTAGTGGGAGGACTCTGATTCAACATTTCGACGGTTTTGTTTGATAAGATAAGAATAACTAAATCTTATGTTTAGATTTTGAAAACCGGAAAGATAACTCTCCTTTGAAGTTAACTATAGTTGATATACGTCTTTACATCACACTACACGTGTCGTGAGTTTTGGAAATTAGATGACAAGTCTTTTATGTCTAAAAAACTTTTAAATGGATCAATGATTTTCTGAGGATCAAATAGGTTTGTTCTGAAATAAGTAATATCAAGAATAGTTTATGAAGTGAAGTGAATATGAAGAAATGTTATTGACCCCTTAATTGGAACTAAGTCTGAAAAATAACCCATCTAAAACTTGATTGGAATAATTACACACCGAACCCACTAAACACGTCTTTTATCCAAAAAAATAATTGAACTGCCGGTTATATCTCCGTTCGTATTGAATCATCATGATTTTCACGCCAAACTGTCTTTTGTTTTTGGACCTAGGTAACTTGAGTAATTAAGTCCGCTGGGGTGTTTCTACACCTAATGCCCTAAAGCCAACTGGTTTGGGTGCATTGGCCCAAAGCTCGCTAAGAAGCCTAGAAAGTCCAGATTAAAACAAAGTCAAGCAAGTGTTCTCTCCGAGTAAAATTCCTAACGGTTCTTTGTGTGAGAATAATCTTGATAAAAGACAGGCTTTTATAAAAATTTTAGCGGAGATATGAAGGTTTTATTCTATGATAAAGACTATTGCACGTTCACAGAGGTGTGTATGAAATGAAAACAAGAAAAAGGTGGAGTGAAAAATAAGACCTAGTTTCCTGTTAGGGAAGATAGAAATTCTGAAGTTGAAACTTATTGGAAAACGAAACTTGAAAAATGCTTAACTCTTTATAAAACTTATGTGATCCTTTCAAAATTCTTATCCGGGCTTTATTATGAGGACTTTATTCGACCTTTCTGGAACTTTACGACACTATTTGCACTGCACGTGAAGACATATAAAAGCTGTAGTTAAATAAGAAGCGAGGTGTGAAAAATAAAGGAAAGATAGTCTAGATTTAGGATAATAGAATTGTTATTTTCTAAAACAAAATTTTAGGGTTTGAATCTTAGTTATTTTACAAAACCAACTTGACCGGATTTTGTGGGTAGTATCCGCTGAAAACCCTCAGGAGACAACACTCCTCCTACTAGGGACACCTAGAGGTTTAACGGCTTGTTGCACATGCTCAGTGCAATCGTGTTCCCTGCGAAAGTGAGGTTAGGATTTTTTGTGAATAAATTGGCTTTGCTCGGGACGAGCAAATGATAAGTTTGGGGGTATTTGTTCATATCAGATTTTTGCATTTTCATACCGCCCAATTTTTATCACATTGCATATCGGTAGGTACTCTTGAGCCGTGTTTGCTAGTCAATTGCAAGATACAGGTTCTCGGCTCTAAAACGGTGAAATTCATGGAAAAACACGACAAAGTCCGGGTTCTTGCCACCACAGATAAAACACGGATCTCCGCTCTTTATCCGTCTGTTGCCACACACCAGTTTAAGAGACAAAATGGCAAATCAATGTCGTTATCATGCACAAGGCTCAATGGCAGCACAAGATCCAAGAAATCTACACGGAGCTCGAGGAAATCATGACAAAAAGATACACATCAAATCACCTTTTGCTCAACAGAAATTCTGGAAAAATCGTGAAGACAATCTGAGAAAATACATATACAAGAATAAAGGGCACAAAATACCAGGAAATCCCACCAAGTTTGGTGACCCAATTCTCCAAGTAGGCCGCGGAACCGCGGCCGTACGGCCTCCGCAGAGCACCAAAATTGAGGGGTATTTGGGTCTTTTCATTTGTATTCTGATGGTTGCCCTAGATTTTCAGTTTCCTGCCTATAAATAGTCCAGAACTTGTGAAGCCAAGGGGTGCATAATCTTGTATTTTTCTAGGTTTAGAATACTTGTTTCTTCTTCCTCTTCTCATCTCTTCTCCATTGAAAATCTTGTAGTGAGCTTTTGTGAGTGAAGAATGATGAATAAAGAAGAACCGTTTACTTATCATGCTTGTCTTGTTCTTTCGTTAACTTGTTAATTGTTGTAATTTTCATTTGCTAAGTAGTTGTTGTTATTTCTTGTTGTTTCTTTCTTTCTCTTTTTCTTTATCCTTAAACAAACATGATGCTTACGCTTGATCCTTGCCAAGGTGAGGTCGCAAATAGCTAGTTGTTATCTTCTAATCTCTTTCTTTCTATCTTCCCCTTTGTTTTGTTTTCTTTTCATTATGATGTGTGAGTAGTTTCATACTTGTTAGGGTAGGATAAGGGAAGTTTGAGAGAAGGAAATCTCTCTCACTCTTTCCTTGCCCAACATCTTAAATCGACTCCCGTTAATTGAACCACAATCCGCTCCTTACGGCACCCTATCCTACATGATAGCGGTGATTCCGTAGTGAGACCGGTTGTGGTTGAATTAACCGGAGGTTATGGCTAAGAGCCAAGAACGGACAGACAAGCACCAAAAGGAAGAACTTAAGCGTTGGAAAGCCTAGCTTATACTCGCAAGTTCCTTCCTAGTCGTGCTAATCCCCGTTGTTGCCGATTACCGTAACACCGATATCAAGAGTGGCAATGAAAGAAGTGAGGGACTCCTAACTCAAACTAACATAATCCTAACCCTAACAAGCTCTCTTTACATATCATTTTAACACTTAGTTAGTCACAAACAAATCTGGAAAACTGGACTTAACTCGTTAAAACACATAGAAAAAGATTCCCATCTCCCTGCGGACGACCCGTACTCAACCGGCTAGCTACAAGCGAAACCGTCTTGATTGCGGTAATTAAATAAACTTGAACACGCAGAACCTCTACCAATCAGCATCCAACCATTTCACAGAGTCCCCACTTATGATGGCCTGCTCGAAACTAGTTGGGTCATCATCTTCTATGATGCAATCCTCGCTCCCACCGTCTATGAGAAAGCAGTAGTATCTCTCAGGTGGGTGAAGAACCCTACTAGATCTGCAGAGTGGCAGAGGTTCGTCGGGGACTATTGAATCCTCCGGTTCTACCAAATCATCAGTTATAGTTTGTGTTGCTGGAACTACTTCCAGTTCTACCTCATTACCACTAATTTCTTTCTTTCACAAGAAATTCTTTTTCTAAAATTGTGGCATGTTGAGAAACAAACACTTTTTGTTCCTCAGTATGGTAGAAAATATATCAATATGAATCCTTTGGATATCCCACAAACTTGCACAAAACAGACCTTGCCTCGAGCTTGTCCGGATTTTGCTTTTTAACATAGGCCGAACAACCCTATATCTTAACTCGTTTAAGAGATGGTCTCTTCTCATTCCATATCTCATATGGAGCGGTAGGAACGGATTTGGTCGGAACCCTATTCAATAAGTATGCAGCTGTCTCCAGTGCATAACCCCAAATGAAATAGGCAACTTAGCATTACTCATCATAGAGCGCACCATATCTAATAGGGTGCGATTCCTGTGCTCTGAAACTCCATTGTGCTGTGGTGTATACGGAGGAGTAAGCTGAGAGAGAATCCCATTCTCTTTTAAGTAGTCTCTGAATTCCGTGCTCAAGTATTCTCCTCCCCGATCAGATCATAGGATTTTAATACTTTTACTCGTCTGGTTTTCTACTTCGTACTTATATTCCTTGAATTTCTCAAAAGCTTCAGATTTGTGTTTCAACGAGAAAACATGTCCGAATCTTGAGAGATCATCGGTGAATATAATAAAGTACGAGGGACCATTCCTGGCATGTTTAGATATAGGACCACATACATCACTATGTATTAGTTCCAAGAGTTCAGTAGCTCTTTCTCCGTGTCCGGTAAATGGAGTTTTGGTCATTTTACCTTTGAGACATGACTGACAAGTTTCATAAGATGTAAATTCAAATTGATTCAAATATCTATCTTTATGCAACTTAGCTAGTCTTGTCACATTGATATGACCTAGTCTAAAATACCACAAGAAAGCTTTGTTCATTTATGAACTTTTCCTCTTGTGTGTGTTCTGTATGCTTAGAACAATCGTTTGATTTAGAACGTATATACCATTACTAAATGTACCAAATCCAATCAACACTTGATTTAGGAAAACGTTCATAACATTATCCTCCAATAAAAAATTATATCATTCTTTATGCAATAAAGAAACTGATATAATATTGCACATCATACTTGGTATGTAATAACAGTCGTTCAGAATCAACGTATTACCATTTGGTAATACTAGGTGATATTTGCCCACTGCTTTGGCTACAACAATTACTCCATTCCCTACTTTTAGAGACATATCGCCCTTTCCCAATTCTCTACCTCTCCTTAGCCCATATTACAAATTACATACGTGGGATCCTGATCCAGTATCCAATACTCAGGATGTAGGGCAAACTGAGAAACAGTTCTCGGTTATGAACACACCCGAAGAAAATGCATCAGCATGCTCTATCTTCGTTCGGGTTGCATGGGAATCCTGATATTCCCATATTCCTTGATCAAACTTATGAAAATCATAAGAAAAAGCGGAACTAACGTTCCCCAGCTCATTATAATAAGCGGGTTCGGTCAATACATCGATATTATTATCTTGATTAAAGCGTGTCATTGGTTGCTACCTGGAGAGAGAGAGAGAAGGAAACACTTTAGCGTACGCTCTTTACAAGATTAGATTGGTTATTATCTTATCTAATCAGGATGGCTCCCACTGTTTTTATCAAATCTTTCTTCAAACCATAAAAATTAAGATTAGCCGGGATTAATTACACCCTACAAGTTCGCCAATCGATCAGCCAGGCAAGTATTGGTACTTCGAGGGAGTCTCCCTATGTTTTCGCATGGAACTAATTAAATAACCTCTTTTCTGCAGGAGCACAACCCCGTTAACACCTTTCTTGGACACCTACTGGATCGGCTAATTGTAAAGTAGAAAACTGTCCCCAGGAGTAACTCTTACTTGCAGTGGGTATTGGGATCCAACTATCTCATAGAAGGTATGAAATCTCATTGCAAATTTCAACACTTGAAATACCTAATATCTATTTTTACCCCTATAGACTTATGACCTTAGCTATGGTCAACAAATCATAAGCGCTAGCCAAGTTCGACCCGTCATTTCGTGATTGAATTAAACCCACCTGTACGACCTTTGGCTAAGGTTAACAAAGTCATACGACTACCCTAATCCAATCGCATCACATGCGGAAGATAAGCACTAATCAGCTACCGTACACTGCGCCTTGGCTATGGTCAACAAACGCAGCACGAATACTAAATAGCACTTATCTGAAATGACGGAGGGCTACGACTGGTTTTGTAGAAAACCGTTAACGTATTGAACTTGATATCGTTGCAGAATCTAGTGATTTGAAATGGAGTGTTTTTGTATCTTTTGCTAGTTTTACTAAAGAGGTCACTCCCGGTGAAGGGATCTCGGCTCTTTCCTCATCGAATGAGGTGATGGATATTCATTAAGGAATACCACTATGCAAAGCAAGAACTAGAGAAACTATTAAAACAAAACCGAGTGGGTTGTAGAATTTACTAGTTTTGCTAAAGAGGTCACTCCCGGTGAAAGGATCTCGGTTCTTTCCTCATCGAATGAGGTGCTGCATATTCATCATGGAATACCACTATGCAATGCGAGAACTAGAGCTACCTTTTTTAAAATTTCGATTCTAAAACATCTTTAGGTTTTTTTTTCTTTCCATTAATCTCATTAATGAAGTCCCAACATTTATGTTTCCCTAAATATCACAGAAAAGAAACGAAAATAGATCGTATGCTTATGCTATCCGCATTCGCCACGGGGCCATGCATCGTTAGGTTGTTTAACTAACGACAGAGCGAGGGCTGGACTAGCGCGGGTACAAAACATAAGCAACTTTTATGATATATATCATATATGATATATATATATATATAGCATTCGTCTCACGCAGTTATATCATCACATCATAGAACACAAGAAATAGAAGTCAACATATGAAATATTGGATATACCGGGAGGTCCGTATTTTAAATTCAGCCAGTAATGAAAAACACGGATTCCACAGTCATGATGAATAGACAAATCCAAATCCGTATACCCCTATGAGAGCGGCAAGCAACCCTGCCAATTATAGACTTAGGAGACCCGGACTCAACTCCTCGAGATGGTCTCTCACTGGTCTCTAGAACACAGTTACTTGTGCTCCCCGCCTTGGGTCTATCCTAATGTGGAAAAGTAAATAATATACATCAATGGTGACATCATCCTCAACCCGGAAGTGTCCCAATAAAAGAATATTACATATAATTTTACATGAATGAAAATTGAAAAAATCTCATCTCACGCGAAAACCCCTGGCTATTCAATCATGACGATCCAATATAACATATCACAGCAACACATAACATCACATGTCATCAACGTAAGTAAATATGCGTATCCCAAATTCCGTTGACATATAGCAACGAGATCGGGGATACACCACATATTACACTTACGGTCACAGAAAAGAAATGAAAAACTACAATATTTAGAATCCTCAAACACCTTAGACATCATAAACTCAGAATATCTAATATTCCGAATTTCATGCTTAACCTGTAAACCTTGCATTTTAGTCTCAAATTGAAAACTCTTTTCAATAATCAGTCGGATAATTCAACAAGATTCCCGACTAAGTGATCGCGTAATATACACGATTGCGACTGAGTTTTGATCTGAATAAAAACTCCGTGGCAATCGACCAAACGAGACTAAACGGCCAGATTTACAAAATACTAACTAGTTTTCTCAAAACTAATTATTGTGGATTCTAAATATTATATCACATATCATCGTAATCTAGACGACGTTAAACATTTCGATCGACTCAAACACCCACAAATCACAGAGATCTCAACAACTTGAGACTCACTAAAAACACCTAGAAAGTGCAAAATAAGATACTGGAGCAGCACAAGAAAAACGATTGCAAAACACCACAAAGTTACGGTGGAACCACGGCCAAACTAGAGCTTAAGCCGCGGTTCCGCAGCTCTTTAATAGAGTTGCGTCCTCGAATTTCTTGGGGCTCCACTAAATACCCTGCACGATTTTTTACATATTTTTAATTTGAAAATTTTCAACTTTTGAAAATAAACTTGATAAAAATGGGTTTCGAAGTTCGATCGAATACTTTGACGTCGTGTAAACTTCCCCTAATGTTCTAGCTTGGCTCTAATACCATGAAAGTCTACCCTAGCACCACTATGAGGTTTTCTCCGGCATTAAGCATGCAATTTTAAAAATTTAGGGTGCTAAGCAACACTAACTAGGATCAAACTAGATTATTGGGGTTGACCATGATATAAAAAAACTTTACACTAAGAGAAAGATATTACAACCTTTGTAGTCCGTGTCTTTCTCTTCTAAAGCTCCGGGTAGTAGTCCCTATGACTCCTCTAGGCTCCACTTGATGAAGTGCATGAACTTGATTCGCGATCTTCGTTTCGAAGATGATCCATTCGAAGTTCCTCTAATCCAAGCTATCTCTTCACTAAACTCTCTTTAGTAAAGAAAACACCCTAAACTTAAGTGCTAATCAAGTGCAGGATGGTGAAGTAGAGGTTCTAAGCTCACTGGGTTGATACAAAGCCCTATGGTTCACATCACATGTTAGGCTTTGGGTTTTGAGGTTGAGGAAGAAGAAGATGGAGAGAGCTAGAGAGAGTGTAAGCAAAATGAGGTCTCAAAAGAAATATCAAGTGAAGAATAAAATGAATAATAGCTCACTTAATCTCCTCACTTATTGAAGCATGGAATTTATTTCAGTAAATAAATTGAACCATGCTTCAATAGTGCAAGAAAATGAATAAATAAATATAAAAGCCATGCTTCACCCCATTTCTCAAACCCAAAATATCTTCTTATTTTCCACCTCATTTCTATTTTCTCAAAATAGAAATTCAACCATGCTTCATAATACACACACACACATATCATACATACATAAATATATATATATATATATATATATATATATTAAGAAAATAAAATAATTAGTGAGCTTAATATTAGTTAATATATAATTATATCAAATTATTAAATCAACACTTGATTTAATAATCCGGTTATATCACATATAACCGACTAATATCATTTATCTGTACATCACATTATCAAATCAACACTTGATTCAATAATCCGGTTATATTACATATAACCTAACTGATATCAAATAACCGCCAGATTAGAATATGGTATCTCATACCCGTATTTAATCAGGCCCCCTCACATATCAACATATGTGCCCTATTTTGTTTCGCTTGAACTAGGAAATTTCTTTTTAGGACTCTAAAGACTAATCAATAAGCCAGTAGTAGGTAATGATCGCATCAGTTACCCACAAGCCGTCAGCGGTACTAGCTGGACGTAACGGCTACCTAAGTATTGAGCGAATAGAAGATCAAAAAGCAAGCTTGTCCAAACTCCCATGAAGCCTATAAGTAACACTTACCGTACAGTCTCGTCTCTTCGTCTGATATTTCGCATATCGAGTCTAGGGGTGGAATCGTCAGACCCCAGTAACTTGATAAGTCATGACGATGTGTAGCTCATAACGGTTCGAGAAACTACTGATAACTCTTACCAGTAAATCTCATCGGCCCTGACGAGGGACTTCCTGTTATAGTCAATCAAGCACAGCGCAACATCAACTCCCAATACCGGGAGAGACGAAACCCATCCTATCGCTCACTGCCTCCATATGACTCGTGACTGTACCCAAAATCCACCTGTTTGCACGACTCCTTTGAGCCATGGTAGGGAGGAAATCAAAGCACAGTGGGAGCCACACAAGACACTATGACGATCTCGGGTCTACAGACTAACCTGTATAAGTGTCACCAGAGAACTGCTATCTGATGATAGGTATAGTACCATCTAGGAGTTATCGGCGAGTCCTGTTCAGTGTACCCATTCTGTAATGAGCACCTGTGTACAATCTTTGATGTCAAACACCAATAGTTATGGGATCAACCATCGCCCCTACAGGGTCAAGAAACGTACACACTAGTCTACTCAGGAATATCGATGCCCTATCTCGATACTCACTCGACTAGGAACAATTAAAGGATGTGCTTGTGGACTACACAAGTCCCAGTAGTATGATCCACATCATAGTCCTGGTAGTCAAGCTAACATCCTAAGGGCTTTATCAACATGTATCCGAGAGATAGTATAATAATACAAGTGTACATGTTAAGATAAAGAGCAACAAGATAGCATACTATCATGTCGAGCAAGAATGTCCTATATATATATGTCCAAGTATCCACTATATCATACAATAATGTCCTCTAAGGCATACATATTCCTAACAATTGCTTGGTATCAGCATGCGACGGGCGCCGTTATCAAAGAAGAAAGGCGGATGCTCCTTTATTACAAGGATTCTGTCCTGGCCAGTAATCCCGCGGTTCTACTGAAACGACGAGCAGTTGTCTGTCGTTCCTTGAGAGAGAGAGACGCGGTTGTAGTTCCACGAGCCTTTCCAATAGTGTCGATGGCTAAGCCATGACCGGACGTAAGTGCTTTTGGCGACGTGATAGCTGCAGCGTCTCCTGAGTCGGGTATTGGCTCAGAAATCGAGACTCGCCGTCCCAAAAGGCCTATAAAGCGAAAGCTCTTATCGTCGGGTGTTGCTGCCGGCTCGCAGAAGAAAAAGAAATCCATATTTTCGGCTGAAGTTGTGTTTAATAAAGAACCTCATGCACCCTACGGCGAAGGTTTGTCCGAATATGGCACCAACGACAATCTTTTTGAAGTTTCTATTGATGAGAACGCAACAACCAATTTTCAAGCTGCTATTGAGGCTTCTGAGCGATTAGCCCGCGAGCAAGCAGCGTTTGCTTCTCTTGCTGCGTCAGGTATATCTCATTTATACTATTTTGTATATTTTAGAGTTTATTGCGCTTTATTAACATTCCTTTCTTAACAGGCATCTCTACTGAAGAGGCTCTTTAGGCGTCCCTCAAAACATTCGAAGAAAAGGAGAGGCTTCGTGCTTCTATGGGCCTCGGTATGATTCATTTTGTGACTCCTTTAAAATATTTAGCTCATTTTGTCCATACCTTGACTCTCCCTTTTTTTATTATAGGAACCACTGCAGCTTGTGCTTTTCAGAGTGCGGTGCCATCTTTAGGTAGTGGTTCATAGGATATTCCTCCCCCGATGGCACCTATAGAACCTTCAGAGCTGCCGGCTACCGTTGAGGCCACCCCAAGGCCACTATTGGAAGCATCGCTAAAGCTGCCGATGATGGACATTGTAGCAGATCCAGAGGCTGTGTCTGATTCAGATGAAGACGTTCCAAGATCTCTCCATACAGCTAAAGCCTAGAAGAAGCGTCGGAAGAATGCAGCGAGGGAGTGTCAGGCTAGCTTGGCCACAGGGGTGGGTTCAAGTGATATACGACCCCCTGATGTTCCGATAGAGGACATTCCTTCTGCCTTGTCAACCGCTCATAGGCAGATCACACGTGCAGCTCGTGTAGAGGCTGAGCATTTACTTCAATTAAGACAGCGCACGATATTTTAATGAAACCTGGTAGGGCTTATTTACTTTTCCAAGTTTCTTTCCATAGAAGTTTTTCTTGAATTATAACACATTTTTCCTTGAATGATATAGCAGGGCCAAGTTTAGGTGTCAGCGCTGCGGGTGAGGTGCCAGCGTCTAGGGATTCTGGGGCGTCGGGCCTTCATTTTGAGTTTGACACTATTCCAGCTGCCACTTCCTCTCCTTGTGGATCCCCAATATTCGCGGGTCACGCTAGCGTAACGACAGCCCTTATTGATTCGGGATATGAAGGTGGAGACGTTGAATCCATCTTCCCGATGATGATAGAAATCGAGGAAGCTGTCATAACTAGTGACGCTCCAGATACCACTATGGTTTTCGCACCGTCAGGTGTTTCTTGTGTTATCACTTTTGGACCCTTAATCCTTCTAGACACATTCACAAACATCTCCTTTATTTCTGATATAGGCACGGTAAACCCTGGCGATCTACTGATTGAAGAGCCATCATCAGCCATCACCATGACTGTTGTTGTTCTACCTATCTCTTTTGCACACACACACCCCCCCCGAGTTCTTTCGGGCTCAGTGATAGAAGGTAAAGATCTTTTATTTCCTCATTTCAGTATTGATATTACTCCTTGGATTAATTTCTGACCGTATATGTTGCAATCTTGTAGGAGTGTTTTTCAACCACTTATGCCAAATGTTAACCTCGCACTTTGCCTTCCAATCGGGATCCGTCCTTCCTTCTGGTGTTGGTCAATATATCTTTCATTTCTTATTTCATCTTTCTATGATTAACGCTTTTTTAATAGGATTTTTCCGTATTGACCACAGTCTTACGGCTCCAGGGAGAGGACGAAGAAATAGCCGAGCCATCTATGCTCCCCGATTTGCTACTTTCAACTATTGGTAGATTAAATCTCTTTCATCATTTTTTATTTTAGGTTGAAATCTGATCCTTCTTTACACATGTCTTTTTCTGTAGCAGCTACACCGGCTTTAGTTCCTTTCAAGTCTCATATTTTTATGTCCACAGAGCCCTTCGCTAAACGTCAATCTTCCAGAGGTGAAGCAAATAGCTGGCGCATGCTAAGTGAATTTATTGAAGACCTTAATGTTAAGGCTCTCGCTTTTGCTACGGACTTTGTGGATGAAGTCAACCTCATGCTGGCGACTCTTGTGACTTTCCATAATGAAGATTTCATCAACAAATAGGTTGATTACTGTAAGAGAATCTGTTGGATATAGTGCCCTTAGAGTCAATTATTGGATCACAGGCATGTGATTGCAATGATTGAGGGAGGACCTATACCGGTAGGATAGTCTTACTCAAGATGATAGTATGCTATCTGATTTATCTTTATCATCGTGTACATGCTTTAGGTGACATTACATGTCACTATTGCACGTTGATAGAGCCCATAAGATTCTTGCTTGACGGCCAGCAGTATGATGGCGATCATATACGTGGGAGCTGGGGTCTATAAGCACATCCTTAAAGTGGTCCCTAGTCGTGGGAGTTTCGAGACTGGGCATCGATACTCCATTAGTAGACTAGTGTATACATTCGAGACCCCGACGAGGGGCGGTGGCCGGTCTCACAAGCCATTGGTGTCAGTTGGTTCACCTAAGATGTATACAGGTGCTCATTGGGTTATGAGTACACCGGACAGGACTCGCCGGAAACATGCTAGTTGGTATTATACCAGACGTCAGATAGTAGTTCCCTGGTGACATGTGTACAGGTTAGTTCATCGACCTGAGATCGTCATTTGTCTCGTGTGAGTTCCCACTGTACTTTGATTACTACCCTACCATGGCTCAAAGGAGTCGTGCAAACAGGTTTTAGTTGGGTACAGTCCCGAGCCACATGGAGGCAGTGAGCGGATCGGCAGGGGTTTCGTCTCTCCCGGTATTGGGGGTGAGATCGCGTTGTGCCTAGGAGAGCCATTACACGAAGTCCTTGGCCAAGGCAGGAGATTTACTGGTAGGTATTCCAGTAGTATCTCAGGGTGTTCTGGGCTACACTCCGACACGACTTGTACCGCTTTTGGGGGTCTGACTTTTACCAACCTCCTAGACCCGACATGCGATGCTCATAGACGAACGGACCAGACTGTACGGATATTGTCACTGACAGGCTCAGTAGGGTGTCAGGATGAGTTCGCTCATCGACCTCCCTTTTGGTCAATACCTGGTAGCCCGTTACGTACGGCTAGTACCACTGACGTGCTAGTGGCTAAATCCACAGCCAAAGTATTGACGAGTCTTTAGAGTCTCCCACAGACAGTTTCTCAAGTTTCGGGCGAAACGTTGTAGAGGCCGTATGATATATGGCAGGGTTCGATCATATACGTGCAGTAGTGCACGGATCATGATCGGGCGGATGATACTAGTGGGCTTTGGTTTAAGCCGGATCCTAGTATTAGATTTGTTGGATTACTTTAATCTCATTGCATTCGGTCGGAATGCAGATGCAGGTATGTATATACAGGTGAGGGGTATCCTTGTGATCCGTCACGAGTTTACTTTAGATGTTGCCGTATTTTTTTTGTTGTTGTAAACATTTGGGTTAATGTTTACAAATGGAAATAATGATCTAAAAGTCATGATTAGGAGAATTAATTGTGGCACATGCACAAGTGGTGACTCATGGTCTCTTTCTTTGTGCATGTGTCACATTTTTGATTGATTTGTGGGTTGATATGATGAGAGGAGAGAGAGAGAGGGCAGCCATGTAAAAGGTTTGCTCTTGTATTATTCTTCATATCTCACTCTCATTTTCATCATACAACATAAGAAAGAAAAGGCTCATCTTCTTCTTCTTCCTCTAGCTCACCATTTCCATTAATGGCTTCATCTTCAACCTCGATCCATACACTCTCATGCGTTGAGAATCAATGGATGCAAGAGAAAAAGTGATCACACACATTCTCTACATCACCTTGGACACGTCAGTTAGCAAACTTCGTGTTCGAGTTGCTTCGGACAAAGCTGGAGCCCGTAAAAGGATTCGAAGATGTGGTGCCCTTTCCGACGAGGAGACCGGAGATCGGAGATGCCGCGAGGAGCTTGGGTTGGTGGCTAAAGACCGAAGGACACAGATCGATCGGTATAGCTTCTCTAACCCTTCTATAGTTAGCTAGTTGTAGGTTAATGGTTCGATCCGGGATTAAAGTCTGCGATAGCGCCGGTTTCAAGTTTAGAAAAAGTTTTCGTTTCCGCATTTTGGCCTCGGATAGACGGCCAGAGTGCTACCGTAGACTTACATGGTATCAGAGCCACGCCATTAACCTTTAGTAGCTTGTTCTAACGTATTTAAAACATCGATCGAACATAATTTCCAAAACCGCGATTCCATTTCATGAAGTTTCTGTCGAATTTTTTTTGTCGTCGAAAAATTATTTTGAGTGTGTCAGAAAATCAGGCAGACTTTTCTAAGACCACTGCAGAAATTTTGTGGAGTGATCTTACTGTAGCACCGCGGAACAGCGGCCGTACCCACGTTTTGGCAGCGGTTCCGCCGCAATACTGTAGCTTCACTGCACCAAATTTTCTACAGTGGTCTCTGACTTGGAATTGGGGTTTCTGGTATTTTCAGTTTTGGCCCAGATTATTTTGAGTGCTGGATTTGTGCTTGGGGCCCACTTCGGAAAATTCTATCGATCAAAAAATTTAAATATGTTAGCTTACAGTACTTACATTATATCAGCGACCGTGAATGTCATTTGATCGGTAAATCTTGTCTAATTGCTATAGACCTTTTAGACAGATTTGCGAACGTGACATTCACGTTGATGTTCAGTGTTGTGCTGTGATATTGCGGATTTGTCGTGGTGGATAGCCTGGATGCAATTGTAGTA
Source organism: Agapanthus africanus (assembly GCA_030015575.1). NCBI lineage: Eukaryota > Viridiplantae > Streptophyta > Magnoliopsida > Asparagales > Amaryllidaceae > Agapanthus > Agapanthus africanus. The sequence continues at coordinate 854,905,006 of JASDDO010000024.1, forward strand.
CAGTTTTGTTATATTTGTGCATTTGATATTGCGGGACGAGCGTCCGACATGTGGACTGCCGTCACTTCCTGTTTGTATATTATTCTTTTGGGGCACGACCGGGCTGAGGTCGATGTACCCGTTGTATATATTTTTACTTTCTGTACTAGGATTACCCCGTGGTGGGGTGCACGGATAGCCGGGTTCTAGAGGGCAACGAGCCCGCATCTCATGGCTTTGAGATGGAGGGGGCTTCACTCTAGAATTGGCGGGCTATTCGCCGCACTCGTAGGGGGTACAGGTTTACCCAAGAAGGGGTGCTCAAGTTACCGGATTCCGAGAAGTGCTGGGAGGTCCATTCACTTTGTTGTAGGGGGCTGCCTCGCTTCAGGTTTTGGCGGGTAACTTTCCGCGCCCGTAGGGTTCTAGGATTTCATTGCACAGGCTATCCACACGACCAGGGGAACGTCGGGTTTCAGTAGCGGCTCTATGAAACCCGGGGATCCCAGATTATCTGTATTGTTCTGTGATACTTATTACATTTCTGTTATATTGCATTTTATCTCGCCATGAGCGAATATTATATATTGATATATATATACTAGTAGATGTTGTATATGTTTTACACCCGCGCTAGTCCAGTCCCCGCTCTGTCGTTAGTTAAGTAACCTAACGGGTGATGACGGGACCCAGTGGCGAATGCGGATGGCATATACATACATCATATTTTCGTTCTTTTATGGTGTGATTAATTGATTGGACTGCATTGATTCGGATCAATGTAAGCTAAACAAACCTATTCTGATGTTGTTGGAACATTTTTCAAAAAGCTTTTATTGCAAGAACGTTTTCTTTTGTTTTGCACAGTGGTATTCGGTTATGAATATCCAGCACCTCAGTCGACGAGGCAAGGGCCGAGATCCCTTCACCGGGAGTGACCCCTTGGACAGAAGTTTGCGTCAGGGTAATAATTTCACTATAGTCGATTACTTTTTTCTGTGCATCGTGGTATTCAGTTGGAATATCCTGCACCTCATTCTACGGGAAAAGAGCCGAGATCCCTTCACCGGGAGTGACCTCTTTAGCAAAGGTTTTCGCCACTATATTTTTTTTAAAAGCTATCCGGTTCCTTCAACGATATCAAGTTCATTACGTTAAAGGTTTTTCGCCAAAAACCATTCGTAGCCCTCCGTCATTTCAGGCGGGTAACACTTAGTATTCATGCTATGTTTGTTGGCCTTCGTCATGGCATAGTGTATGGTAGATATTTGTTACTTTTCTGCTACATAGATAGATGCGTTGGTTTGGGATAGTCGTATAGCCTTGTTGACCTTCGTCAAGGGCTTGTACGGGTGGGTTCAAATTAACCTGGACAATGACGGGTAGAACTTGACATGTGACTTATGATTTGTTGACCTTCGTCAAGGTTTTAAGAGCATGGGGTAAAAATCACATCGGGAGTTTATAAAGAAACTGAAACTTGCCAGATATGCGCATACCTTCTGGAGTGTGATAACGTGAGTGGATTCCATCACGTTATCATGCGATGATAGTTGGATCCCGATTCTCACTGATGAGTTGGTTTACTCCTCGGGTGATCCCGACTAATTTTTCTTTCAGGTTTGGAGGAGAATTTGAGGTTACAGTAGGAGCTTTCCTGATTAGATAAATTGACAACCATTCTGATCTAGGTTAGAGTGCACGCAGAGTGTTTCTTTTCTCTCTCTCTTTGGCAGCGACCATGACCCGACCCTTGACTATGACTCAGTGACCAAGTTAACCGAACTTTCTTAAAACACTGGATTTTGGATTGTCTGAGTTGCATGCCTCATTGCCACTCCTACTTTTACCCTTTTCTCTAGAACACCCCGTATTACTACGAACATACACTTCCATTGGATAAAGCTATCGTATGGTTATATACGAACTCGAAGGAACTCGTTCCAGATTCGAGGATGGTTTCCGGTTCTAGAGAAAATGAATAGGACTATTCAGTTGTCTTTTCCTTTTACCTTCTCTCAGGTTGCGAGTGCTCCTTGGATTAGGACGGTACACCTATTACGCTAATTGGATAGTCTTCATCCAAACCATAGGCAGGTGCCGAAAGGTAGGGCATGAAGAAAACCATTTAGCCTAAAAGGTGTACGGAAGGTATTAAATAAAGACAAATAAAGGGATTAGTAAGAGGGCAAAGTAAATTGCGACAGCTATTCACGACCAAACCAAGTATTTCATCGCCACTCCTACTTCACCTTTGTATTTCTCCAGAACACCCCGTATCACTACGAAGATCCACAGTTTATTGGATACTCCATCGTATGGTTATATACGAACTCGAAGGAACTTGTTCCAGTTCGGGGATGGATTCTGGTTCAGGAGAAATAGGAATAAGGTTTATTCAGTTGTCTTTTATCTTTACCTTCTCTCGCGTTGCGAGTACTCCTAGGATTAGGGGAGTACACCCATTATGCTTATTGGATAGTCTTCTTCCAAACCATAGGCTGGTGCCGAACGGTAGGGAAGGAAGAAAACCATTTGGCCTAAAGGAGGTGTACAGAAGGTAATGACTAAAGACATATAAAGGGATTTGGAGAGATGGCAAAGAAATATACGGCTACAGTTATGATTCTGATAATGGAAGAGGCATTACTAGGAATACCCGGATACCCCTTCGAAACATTTATATGTTTCAATTTCACTGTGTATTGTTAAAAGAAAACTGATTTCCCAATTAGCCCTTGCTCCAGGGTATGTATTTACCAGGTATGATTCTCACATCTGTATGGTTTTACAGATGATGAGTGGGAGTAAGTTATTAGGAATTAGATGATCATCCTCATTATATCGGGATTCGTTGTGATTGGTGATATTTGAGGAAATCGCCTGGGTTGTTTGCCGGACGGCAAATATTTGGTTTTGAATATCCGTTGTTATGCACCAATTTCAAATTAATATATCTGTACGTTTATTTTTATAAAGTGAGATATAAATTTTTGAAATTATGTCCATGAAATTTACCTATATCAGTGGATAGTTAAGTACGGAGCATTAAACAGCAGTGTAATTCTTCTTAACCATAAGTACAGTTTTCAACCTACGACACACGGGGAATGAGTTATTTGACTCAGGGGACTTATACAGAGTATTGTATGTTGTCCGGTGTCCATTAGGAAAGAGAGGTTGGTACTCGTACTATATTCTGTTTACTTATGACTTCTCTAGTTCTTAGACATGTGTTTCGTAGAAATACATGATCCAAGTTTTGAGAAGTTATAGGTATAAGAATAAAGTAGAGAACCAGGCGTCGCAAGTATCAGGATTCTTCAAGGTGATCAAAGATGTAGATACTTGTGTATGGTATTCAGTTGATAGTAATAATTATGAAAACTTGCTTCTCTTTCAGGTTACACATATCTGGATGTATTCCTAAGTTGAGTAATGCTGATCGGCCTCTCTTCATTTAGTTGACATGCACTGGAAACAGTTGCTTGATTTGAATCTGGTTCCAATTAAATCAGTGCCTCTGTTTCTATATTGGATATAGAATAGTTCATGTCTTAACAATGTTAAGGTACTGGGAGTTGTCCGGCTTATGCTTAAAACCAGACTCTGGATAACTCAAGGCACGTTTCTGCAATGGCTGTTTGTGGGTTGATCCGGGCTATGACGAGGGTTGAATTTCTACCATTTGGAAGATCAATAGTGATATTGTTCTTGACTCGCTACAGTTTTAGTAAAATTGATTTTTTCAGAAAACAATAGTGGGAGTATGGTAGAACTGGAAGTGATTCCAGAACCGCAAACAATTACTGAAAATTTAATAGGACCTAAAGATTCAATCTGGTTTGACATTCCATTAGCCACTCCGCAGATATGGTGGGTAACCTCAGGCACTCGAGAGGTATTTCGGTATGCTCAAAGACGGTGACAAGGAGGTTCTTATTTACCCAAACTTGCCATTGCTGTTGTTCTAGACTGTGAGACCCGGCAGGAGGATGAGTATAGCGTCGTTCTAAACTAGCTTTAGAAGTGTACGTGTATGTGACTCTGCCAGAGGGTTGTCGTAGTCAGTGGGAGCAGCGGAAGCATAGTGGACAAGTAGCTTATGTCTATTTATGGACTAAAGCAGATATAGCGGAGATAGATCATCTATGTCTGATGTGACAATCATAGGTTTGACTTCATCAGAATAGGGGATGGATCTGTTAAGAAAGTAGTAGGGTGTGATGTCCTGGTATTTGGATAACATACACAGAGTAGGGAGTGAAATTCCTATACTACGATCGGTTATACTTTGTTTGTCACACAGTGGTTTCTCCACATAGGATATGGATATTATATCAGATATTCTGGTTACTAGATCTAGATTTGGGTAGTTTCCCAATCTGGGTACTTAGAAAGCATTCTGAAGGTGTTTTAGAATGGACGACTCCTGGCACGGTAGTGTACCTGCAGGTGATGGAGTCACCCTCTCTAAAGGTATCTTACAGACTAAAGGGGAGAGGGATGTGCATGATTGGCAGATCACTTGTTTTGGCAATTGAGTCAATCATGAGATGTCAAGTACTACACCAGACGTTGTTTTTTGCACTAGATGCAATAAGTTGATATTAATCCTATCCTGGAGAAACGTTCGGAAGAAGTTTTAGAACATAAGTGGATGTTCTAGGAAAATGATAACGGCAGCCTCTTTCGGGAGACGGTTATCATTCCAGGCTTCCAAGGTGACCTGGATGACAGAGTGACTATCAGAGTTATAGTTTTCCCTCTGACGAGAGGCTGTAGTTTGGACAGATAGTCCAAGCGGATACTGAGGGAGGCATGGCGCAGGATACTGATTAAGTTCAGTTGACGATACAGTCTAAGAAGTTTGGATTTGGAGTTCATTTATGAACTAGGTCCCATCAGATATCCAAACATATTCTAAGATAGGTATTGCTCATTTCGGGAGATGGCTTTCTCCGTGAACTTGAGATAAAGAGAGACATAAAAAGAAACATTAGGGCGGATCCACTCACTGAGGCTATTCCTCGAATGCAATAGTTTCGCAAACGGGCTTTGTGAAACTGACTAGTAGAGAAGTTGGGTGTTCGGTATCACACGAGATGTGAGTATCCGACATTGCAATAATTAGCCTTGAGTGCAAGTGGGAGATTGTTGGATATAGTGCCCTCAGAGTCATTTATTGGATCACAGGCACGTGATTGCAATGATTGAGGGAGGACCTATACCGGTAGGACAGTCTTACTCAAGATGATAGTATGCTATCTGGTTTATCTTTATCATCGTGTACATGCTTTAGGTGACATTACAGGTCACTATTGCATGTTGATAGAGCCCATAGGATTCTTGCTTGACGGCCAGCAGTAAGATGGCGATCATATACGTGGGAGCTGGGGTCTATAAGCACATCTTTAAAGTGGTCCCTAGTCGTGGGAGTTTCGAGACTGGGCATCGATACTCCATTAGTAGACTAGTGTATACAGTCGAGACCCCGACGAGGGGCGGTGGCCGGTCTCATAAGCCATTGGTGTCAATTGGTTCACCTAAGATGTATACAGGTGCTCATTGGGTTATGAGTACACCGGACAGGACTCGCCGGGAACATGCCAGTTGGTATTATACCTGACGTCAGATAGCAGTTCCCTGGTGACATGTGTACAGGTTAGTTCATCGACCTGAGATCGTCATTTGTCTCATGTGAGTTCCCACTGTGCTTTGATCACTACCCTACCACGGCTCAAAGGAGTCATGCAAATAGGTTTTAGTTGGGTACAGTCTCGAGCCATATGGAGGCAGTGAGCGGATCGGCAGGGGTTTCGTCTCCCAGTATTGGGGGTGAGATCGCGCTGTGTCTAGGAGAGCCATTACACAAAGTCCTCGGCCAAGGCAGGAGATTTACCAGTAGGTATTCCAGTAGTATCTCAGGGTGTTCTTGGTTACACTCCGACACGACTTGTACCGCTTTTGGGGGTCTGACTTTTACCAACCCCCTAGTCTCGACATGCGATGCTCATAGACGAACGGACCGGACTATACGGATATTGTCACTGACAGGCTCAGTAGGGTGTCAGGATGAGTTCGCTCATCGACCTCCCTTTTGGTCAATGCCTGGTAGCCCGTTACATACGGCTAGTACCACTGACGTGCTAGAGGTTAAATCCACAGCCAAAGTATTGACGAGTCTTTAGAGTCCCCCACAGACAGTTTCTCAAGTTTCGGGCGAAACGTTGTAGAGGCCGTACGATATATGGCAGGGTTCGATCATATACGTGCAGTAGTGCACGGATCATGATCGGGCGGATCATACTGGTGGGCTTTGGTTTAAGCCGGATCCTAGTATTAGATTTGTAGGATTACTTTAGTCTTATCGCATTCACATTCGGTCGGAATGCGGATGCAGGTATGTATATACAGGTGAGGGGTATCCTTGTGATCCGTCACGAGTTTACTTTAGATGTTGCCTTATTTTTTTGTTGTTGTAAACATTTGGGTTAATGTTTACAAATGGAAATAATGAGCTAAAAGTCATGATTAGGAGCATTAATTGTGACACATGCACAAGTGGTGACTCATGGTCTCTTTCTTTGTGCATGTGTCACATTTTTGATTGATTTGTGGGTTGATATGATGAGAGGAGAGAGAGAGGGCAGCCATGTAAAAGGTTTGCTCATGTATTATTCTTCATATCTCACTCCCATTTTCATCATACAACATAAGAAAGAAAAGGCTCCTCTTCTTCTTCTTCCTCTAGCTCACCATTTCCATTAATGGCTTCATCTTCAACCTCCATCCATATACTCTTATGCGTTGAGAGTCAATGGATGCAAGAGACAAAGTGATCACACAAATTCTCTACATCACCTTGGACACGTCGGCTAGCAAACATCATGTCCGAGTTGCTTCGGACGAAGCGGGAGCTCGTAAAAGGATTCGAAGATATGGTGCCCTTTCTGACGAGGTGACCGGAGATCGAAGATGCCGCAAGGTGCTTCGGTTGGTGGCCAAAGACCGAAGCACACGGATCAATCGGTATAGCTTCTATAACCCTTCTCTAGTTAGCTAGTTGTAGGTTAATGGTTCGATCCGGGATTAAAGTCTGCGATAGCGCCGGTTTCAAGTTTAGAAAAAGTTTTCATTTCGGCATTTTGGCCTCGGATAGACGGCCGGGGTGCTACCGTAGACTTACAGAATTGAGGCTTGCCTCCATGAGATCGAGCACAAATATATTATTCCAGAGGCATTATCCTTAAAGGCTCAATTGGTCGCATGGATCGAACAAAGTGCCGCTTTGATTCAATATTTTGAGCAGAAGCTGGTCCTGAAGCAGAAGGAGCATGAGATGGCTTTTAGCGAATCAAACCAATTACGTGCCCAGGTAAAAACAAATGATGCGCGGCTCCGAGTTATCTTTGAAAATCTTCAACGATGCATTTCTGAAGGAGTGGCGCTGAGGCGGGACCTTGACTCTATTGAGCAAGGAATGCGGGACTCCAAAGTTGCTAAGCAGGAAATTTCTAAGAAACTATCTTCATGCTTGCAATAAAGAGTTCAAGTTGAAGCAATGTTATCCACAATAGTGGAGCGAGATAAGGAGCTGCAGCAAAAGAATGAACAGGTAGCCGCTTTATTAAAAGCCCCACCCTCTTAGAGGCTAGAATTGTATCTCTTTTTTCATAAATTGTATGTTTCAAACATTTTGATTCCTGAATAAAGAATACACGTTTTTTTATCCGCATGCACTCTTCTGTTTCTTGATGTCTTGACCTAATGCAAAGTAGTTTATGTACTCATTTCGGAGTTTGTACTTTATTCACTAATTTCAGAATCTCTAGTTTACGTACTCGTTTCGGAGTCTTTTTAGATCACCTCCCTTGGGTTTACAGGCAAACTTATCCTAACGTTGTATGTAGATAACCCCCATCCTTTTATAATAGAGGCTCGTTAGGTTTGTGGTACTAGAGTTTTAGTCCGTGGTACCGTCGCGTTGGCTGATATATTTCTTGATATGCAGTCTTTAAGCCGTTGTTCGAGTAGCCTCGTGACTGTCGTGTCTCTGATCCCTTCTGAGGCTGGAAAAGACATTTTCAAGTAATTTCCTTCGCTCATATTACCGTTGGAAGAACAAGCGTTAGGTATTTGCCACGTCGCTTTTTACTTGAGGTTAGGCTCAATTTGGAGCCCTGATGAGTCATAACTGCACCCTTCTGAGGTGGGATGATCTCCAACGTTCTTTAGGCTTTGTATTTACTACCGTCAAGACCCGAAGTTAGGAATATGCCGTCACATCGTTTTATTCTTTGATAATGTCGCACCGATTGTTTGGTGAAGTAGGGTAGATATCTATAGGACCTCTATGCTGTATGTATTGCGATTGAAGTCCGGAGCTAGGAATATACCATTGCTCCAATTTTTATTTGATAGTTGCGTCCGCATCCTGATGAAATGAGGGGGAACGCCGGGATAGTCTCCAGGTTGTATATGTACCGTTGAGACTTGGAGCATAGGATTTTGCCGTTGCTCCATTTTTTCTTTGACCCTTGGGTCCTCTTTTTTTATGATAACGTTACGTCTGCATCCTGCCGGAATGAGAAGAAATGCTGGGATAGTCTCTAGGTTGTATGTGTACCATCAAGATTTGGGGCTCCTTTTGATGAAGCGTGGTGGGAAAATATGGTTCCCCTTCTTTCATTTGTGCCCATGAATCGTATACAAGAGTCAATATGGACATACTTGTAGGTCAGAAAGGTTTCATTTTCATATTTTTTTATTTTTTATTTCTTTCCGCGATGCTCTATCTTTTCAGCTTTATGTCGCAAAAGTCGCGATTGTCCAATCATTTCGGATATTTATCGCGATGCCCAATTATTTTGGCTATTTTTTTTACTCGCTACTTTGTATTGCGGGTTGCTCTATCATTTCAGTTTTTTGGATTTGAAATATGATACCAATCTTGGCATCAGCATCGCTGCCACTAGAATTTTGCCAGGAGCGAATCATCATTTTCCGTGAGAGAACTTGAAATTTGATACCTATTTAGGCATCAGCAGCGCTACAACTGGGATATTGCCAGGAGAGAATCATCATTTGCCTTTGTTGGTTTGCACAAAGGTGGCTTAGCAAACAGGGTTAGGATCCTGTCGACTAAGGCTTTGTGGCTTTATGAGCCGTAAGGGTCTCATAAAGGTATTTCTCCCTACGATTCGTAAGGATCTCGCAAGTGTAATTTCTTCTTAGGAATCGTGAGGATTCCTAAGTGTATCTTTCTCTCATAAGTCGTAAGGATCATACTAGAGTGTTTTCTCCTTATAAGTCGAGAGGACTTACAAGTGTCATTCACCATATGGGGATATTTCTTACCATTGGTGAAACTTGGTAGGAGGATATTTATTTATGCCTGTAGATTGTATACAAGGGTCGATATTGGACCGCCTGTAGGGCTAAAGGGTTTTGTATGGTTTTTTGATGGCTTAAGAACATGTTTAGATCCCTATAACTTAAGGCTTTTAAATCTTATGAGCCGTGAGGGTCTCATAGGGAGAAATTCTCCTTACGAATCGTGAGAATCTCGTAAGTATAATTTCTTCTTAGAAATCGTGGAGACTCCTAAGTGTGTTGTTACTTTGTGATTCGTAAGGATCCCACACAGGCTTTTTTTAACGAGTTCGCGCCCTTTCGGGTTTTCACTAGCTCACTGGAAGTCTTGCTGTTTTTACTCACAGTGTCCTTTCGAGTTTTCATCCGTGCCCATTTCGCTTGTAGACATACCTTTTTTTAGGCGGCTCGTAAGGTAACGCACCGTTAGTTATAGGCTCCGATCTTTTTTCTAAGGAATTCATCATGTGGGGCCTGGGAGACTTATTAATCGTTTAGGCCCGTGGATTGTATATGGTAATCGAAATGGGGATTCACCGTAGGGCTAAACGTGTGAGGACATGACGGTCCTTTATCGCCGTATTTGGGACGAAATGCTTGTTTAAGGACGTTTCGGTCCAATATTCCCGTTTTTGGACGAATGTTAGTTTAAGGACGTTTCGGTCCATTATTAGTTTAAGGATGTTTCGGTCCAGTATTAGTTTAAGAACGTTTCGGTCCAGCATTCCCATATTTGCGACGAATATTAGTTTAAGGAAATTTCGGTCCATTGTTAGTTTAAGGACGTTTCGGTCTATTATTCCCGTTTTGGGGGGAACGAATTAGTTTAGGGACGTTTCGGTCTAGCATTAGTTCAAGGACGTTTCGGTCCAGCATTAGTTTAAGGATGTTTCGGTCCAGTACTCCTATTTTGGGGATGAATTTTAGTTTAAGGATGTTTTGGTCCACTATTCCCGTATTTCAAGGTGACAGGGCTTTTTGGATACTACTCTCAGGGTTCTGACTCAGGAAGATAGTGAGCGGACACAAGCGTTGTCATCTATCATTGACCTAAATTATTACTGTTGGAGATAGTGCCCTCAGAGTCGATTATTGGATCACAGGCACGTGATTGCAATGATTGAGGGGAGGACCTATCCCAGTAGGACAGTCTTACTCGAGATGATAGTATGCTATCTGGTTTATCTTTATCATCGTGTACTGCTTTAGGTGACCTTACGAGTCACTATTACACGTTGATAGAGCCCCTAGGATTCTTGCTTGACTACCAGCAGTATGAGGGCGATCAAATACGTGAGAGCTGGAGTCTATAAGCACATCCTTAAAAGGTCCCTAGTCGTGGGAGTTTCGAGACAGGGCATCGATTCTCCAGAGTAGACTAGTGTATACAGTCGAGACCCCGACGAGGGGCGACGGCCGGTCTCACAAGCCACTGGTGTCAGTTGGTTCACCTAAGATGTATACAGGTGCTTATTGGGTTATGAGTACACCGGACAGGACTCGCCGGGAACCTGCTAGTTGGGATTATACCAGACGTCAGATAGCAGTTCCCTGGTGACATGTGTACAGGTTAGTTCAACGACCTAAGATCGTCATTTGTCTCGTGTGAGTTCCCACTGTGCTTTGATTACTACCCTACCACGGCTCAAAGGAGTCGTGCAAACAGGTTTTAGTTGGGTACAGTCCCGAGCCACATGGAGGCAGTGAGCGGATCTGCAGGGGTTCGTCTCTCCCGGTATTGGGGGTGAGGTCGCGCTGTGTCTAGGAGAGCCAGAACATGAAAAGTCCTTGGCCAAGGCAGGAGATTTACTGGTAGGTATTCCAGTAGTATCTCAGGGTGTTCTGGGCTACACTCCAACACGACTTGTACCGCTTTTGGGGGTCTGACTTTTACCAACCCCCTAGGCCCGCCATGCGATGCTCATAGACGAATGGACCGGACTGTACGGATATTGTCACTGACAGGCTCAGTAGGGTGTCAGGATGAGTTCGCTCATCGACGTCCCTTTTGGTCAATAGCTGGTGGCCCGTTATGTATTGGCTGATACCTCTGACGTGCTAGTGGTTAAATCCACAGCCATAGTATTGACGAGTCTTTAGAGTCCACCACACTCAGTTACTCAAGTTTCGGGCGAAACGTTGTAGAGGCCGTATGGAGATATGGCAGGGTTCAATCAGATACGTGCGGTATTGCACGGATCGTGATCGGACGGGTTTTACTAGCCGGCTTTGGCTTAAGCCAGATCCTAGTATTTGATAGTGTAGTTTTGTCTCTTTGCATTTGTGTTCAGTGGGAATACAAATGCGGGCATGTATTTGCAGTAGTGGGGTTTTCTTTTATTCCTTCATGGCTGGACTTTCTGTTGGAGGGGGGTTAATTGCAAGTTTGTAATTAACTTACTTGTGAGGGGCTTTCTTGCATTTGTGGCTTTATGATGAGACTAGCATCATGATGGGATTCTTTTCTAGTCTTTTTCATTGCTTTTCTTTTGATGGTTTGTGAGTGGATTGAAAAGGAATTTGGTATGACCATTTTTCTCTTAAATTATTCCTTTCTTGCATTATTCTTTTTCTCATTCCATCATTATTTCATAGGGGAGAGGCCGGCCACATCCTAGTGGGGAGAGAGAGAGAGGAATTCATTTTGGTGTGGCAATTTTTCCATCTCATTCTATGGTTGCAAATGGATTAGCTCAAAAGCTCAATCTTTCTCTCATTCTCTTCTCAATTCCTCCATGGCAACTAAACCCTCAAAGAGACATGGCTACTACACTATTCTACAGCATCTCTTAGACGTGTTGGCTAGCCAACTTTGCGCCCGAGTTGCCTCGGTCCACAGGTGGGAGCCCGTAAAAGATTCCGGCTACGTGGTACCCTTTCCGATGAGGAGGTGATGGACGGAGTTTCTGCGGAAGATCGGAGTGGTGACAAAGACCGAAAGACACGGATCGCTTGATATAGCTTCTCTACTCTTTTCTATTTAGCTAGTTGCTAGGTTAATGGCCCGATCCGGGTGAAATGTGCGCGGTGGTGCCGGTTTGCTTGTTTGCAAAGTTTTTGTTTCCGCGTTTCCGGCATCGGAACGACGACCAGGGCGCCGCCGCGGACTTACATTGGTATCAGATCCACGCCATTAACCTTGCCTGGCTTGCTCTAGTATGTTTAGAACTTGATCGAACAAAAATCCCCAAAAACCGTATTTTCCAATGCATCGTGTTTCTATCGAAATTTTTTCTGCTCCAAAAATTTTTCAGGTTGTTTCAGAATACTGTGCATGAAAATCTAAGAATTCTGTGAAAATTTGGTCGCGAGATCGCTCCATACCGCCGCGGAACCGCGGCCAAACCCATGCTTGGGCCGCGGTTCCGCCGCGCTTTTATATGATCAGCATGTCAAATTTTTCCAGAGGGCTCTAGACTTGGAATTATGGGTTTTGGGATATTATTTTTGGGCCCAGATTTTCTGTAAGTGCTACAGTATTGCTTGGGGGCCCACTTGATAAAATTTGTTCGATCGAATATTTTAAACATGCTAGTTCACAGTATTTACATTATATCTGCGACCGTGAATGTCACTTGATCGGTAAATCCCGTCTAACTGCTATAGCCCGGTTAGACGGATTTGCGAACGTGACATTCACGTTGATGTTCTGTGTTTTGCTGTGTTGTTGCGGATCGGTCGTGGGGGATAGCCTGGATGCAATATTAGTACAGTTTTGTTTTATATGTATATTTGATATTGCGGGGCGAGCGTCCGACATGTGGACTGCCGTCACTGCCTGTTTGTATTATTCTTTTGGGGCACGATCAGGTTGCGGTCGATGTACCCGTTGTATGTATATTTTACTTTCTGTACTAGGATTACCCCGCGGAGGGGTGCACGGATAGCCGGGTTCTAGAGGGCAACGAGCCCGCATCTCATGGCATTGAGACGGAGGGGGCTTCACTCTAGAATTGGCGGGCTATTCGCCGCACTCGTAGGGGGTACAGGTTGACACAGGAGGGGTGCCCGAGTTACCGGATTCCGTGAAGTGCTGGGTGGTCCATTCACGTTGCTGAAGGGGGCTGCCTCGCTTCAGGTTTTGGCGGGTAACTTGCCGCGCCCGTAGGGGTCTAGGATTTCATTGCACAGGCTATCCACACGACCAGGGGAACGTCGGGTTTCAGTAGCGGCTCTGTGAAACCCGGGGATCCCAGATATCTGTATTGTTCTGTGTTTCTATACATTTCTGTGTTGTTGCACTTTAGCACGCCTTGAGCGAAAATTATATATTATATATATACTAGTAGATGTTGTATATGTTTTGCATCCGCGCTAGTCCAGTCCCCGCTCTGCCATTAGTTAGCTAACCTAACGGGCGATGACGGGACCCAGTGGCGAATGCGGATGGCATATACGTACGTCAGTATATTTTCGTTCTTTGAGGTGTGATCAATTGATGGGACTGCGTTGATTCGGATCAATGCAAGATAAATAAACCTATTCTGATGTTGTTGGAACACTTTTCAAAAAGTTGTTATTGAAAGGGCATTCTCTTTTGTTTTGCATCGTGGTATTCAGTTGGAATATCCTGCTCCTCAGTCAACGAGGCAAGGGCCGAGATCCCTTCACCGGGAGTGACCCCTTGGACAAAAGTTTGCGTCAGGGCAATAACTTCACTATAGCCGTTTACTTTTGCTTTGCATCGTGGTATTCAGATGGAATATCCTGCACCTCATTCTACGTAGAAAGAGCTGAGATCCCTTCACCGGGAGTGACCTCTTTAGCGAAGGTTTTCGTCACTATATTTTTCTAAAAAGCTATCAGTTCTTTCAAAGATATCAAGTTCATTATGTTAAAGGTTTTCGCCAGAAACCATTCGTAGCCTTCTGTCGTTTCAGACGGGTAGCACGTAGTATTCATGCTATATTTGTTGGCCTTCGTCAAGGTATAGTGTATGGTAGCTGCTTGTTACCTTTCTGCTGCATAGATAGATGCGTTTGTTTGGGACAGTCGTATAGCCTTGTTGGCCTTCGTCAAGGGCTTGTACGGGTGGGTTCAAATCAACCTGGACAATGAAGGGTAGAACTTGACATGTGACTTATGATTTGTTGGCCTTCGTCAAGGTCATAAGAGCATGGGGCAAAAATCCACATCGGGAGTTTCAAAAGAACTGAAACTTGCCAGACATGCGCATACCTTCTGGAGTGTGATAGCGTGAGCGGATTCCGTCACGTTATCATGCGATGAGAGTTGGATCCCGATTCCCACTGATGAGTTGGTTTACTCCTCGGGTGATCCCGGCTAATTCTTCTTTCAGGTTTGGCGAAGAATTTGACGTTACAGTGGGAGGTTTCCAGATTAGATAAAGTGATAACCATTCTGATCTAGGTTAGAGTGCACGCTGAGTGTTTCTTTTCCCTCTCTCTTTGGCAGCGACCATTGACCCGACCCTAGACTATGACTCAGTGACCAAGTTGACCGAACCTTCTTAACACAGGCTTTTGGATTGTCAGAGTCGCAGACCTCATTGCCACTCCTACTTTTACCCTTTTCTCCAGGACACCCCGTATTACTACGAACGTCCACTTCCATTGGACAAAACCGTCGTATGGTTATATACGAACTCGAAGGCTTTTATTCGAGGATGGTTTCCGATTCTGGAGAAAACGAATAGGACTTTTCAGTTGTCTTTTCCTTTCACCTTCTCTCATTGCGAGTACTCCTTGGTTTAGGAGATAGTACACCTATTACGAAAATTGGATAGTCTTCTTTCAAACCATAGGCAGGTGCCGACCGGTAGGGAATGAAGAAAGGCAATTAGCCTAAATGGTGTACAGAAGGTATTAAGTTAAGACAAAGTAAGGGATTAGTAAGAGGGCAAAGTAAATTGCGACTACTATTCACGACCAAACCAAGTATTTCTTTGCCAATCCTAGATCACCTTTGTATTTCTCCAGGACACTCCGTATCACTACGAAGATCCCAAGTTTATTGGATAATCCATCGTATGGTTATATACGAACTCGAAAGGAATTTGTTCCAGTTCGGGGATGGATCTTGGTTCAGGAGAAATAGGAATAAAGTTCATTCAGGTGTCTTTTATCTTCACCTTCTCTCGCATTGCGAGTGCTCCTAGGATTAGGATAGTACACCCATTATGCTTATTGGATAGTCTTCTTCCAAACCATAGGCTGGTGCCGAACGGTAGGGAAGGAAGAAAACCATTTGGCCTAAAGGGGTGTACAGAAGGTAATGACTAAAGACATAAAAAGGGATTTGGAGAGATGGCAAAGAGATATACGGTTACAGTTGTGAATCTGGATAATGGAAGAGGCATTACTAGGAATACCGGGATACCCCATCGAAACATTTCAATGTTTCAGTTTCACTGTGTACTGTTAAAAGGAAACTTATTTCCCAATTAGACACTTGCTCCAGGGTATGTATTTACCAGGTATGATCTCACATCTGTATGGTTTTACAGATGATGAGTGGGAGTAAGTTATTGGGAATTGCGTGATCATCCTCATTATATCGGAATTCGTTGTAATTGGTGATATTTGAGGAAGTCACCTGGGTTATTTGCCGAACGGCGAATATTTGGTTTTGAATATCCGTTGTTATGCACCAATTTCAAATTGATATACCTGTACGTCTATTTTTATAGAGTGAGATATACCTTTTTGAAATTATGTCTATGGCATTTACCTATATCAGTGGATGGTTAGGTAAGGAGCATTGAACAGCGGTGTAATTCTTCTTAACCATAAATACAGTTTTCAACCTACGACACACAGTGAATGAGTCATTTGACTCAAGGGACTTATACAGAGTATTGTATGTTGTCCTGTATCCATTAGGACAGAAGGGTAGGTCCTCGTACTATATTCTGTTTACTTGTGACTTCTCTAGTTCTTCGATAGGTGTTACGTAGAAACACAGGGTCTGAGCTTTGAGAAGTTGTAAGTATAAGATTAAACTAGAGAACCAGGTATTGCAAGTATCGGGATTCTTCAAGGTGATCGAAGATGAAGATACTTGTGTATGGTATTCAGTTGATAGTAATGATTAAGAGAACTAGCTTCTCTTTCAGGTTACTCATAATTGGAAGCACTCCTAAGTTGAGTAACGCTGATCGGCCTCCTTCCATTTAGTTGACATGCACTGAAGACAGCTGCATGATTTGAATCTGGTTCAATTAAATCAGTGCCTCTGTTTCTATATTGGATATAGAAAAGTTCATATCTTGACATTGTTAAGATACGGGGAGTTGTCCGGCTTATGCTTAAAACCAGACTCCGGATAACTCGAGGCACGTTTCTGTAATGGCTGTTTGTGGGTTGACCCGGGCTATGACGAGGGTTGACTTTCTACCATCTGAAAGATCAATAGTGATATTGTTCTTAACTCGCCACAGTTTTAATTAAAAATGGATTTTTTCAGAAAACAGTAGTGGGAGTATGGTAGAACTGGAAGTGATTCCAGAACCGCAAACGATTACTGAAGATTTGATAAGAACCTAAAGATTCAATTTGATTTGACATTCCATTAGCCACTCCGCAGATAAAGTGGGTAACCTCAGGCACTCGAGAGGTACTTCGGTATGCTCAAGGACGGTGGCAGGGAGGTTCTTGTTTACCCAGACTTGCCATTGCTGTTGTTCCAGACTGTGAGACCCGGCAGGAGGATGAGTATAGCATCGTTCTAAACTAGCTTTAGAAGTGTACGTCTATATGATTTTGCCAGAGGGTAGTCGTGGTCAGTGGGAGCAGCGGAAGCATTGGTGGACAGGTGGCTTATGTCTATTTATAGACTAAAGCAGATATAGCGGAGATAGATCATCTATTTCTGATGTGACAGTCATAGGTTTGACTTCATCAGAATAGGGGATGGATCTGTTAAGAAGGTAGTAGGGTGTGATGTCCTGGTATTTGGTGACATACACAGAGTAGGAAGTGATATTCCTATACTACGATCAGTTATACTTTGGTCGTCACCCAGTGGTTTCTCCACAAAGGACTTGGATATTATATCAAGACATTCTGGTTACTAGATCTATAGATCTAGATTTGGGTGGTTTCCCAATCTGGGTACTTTGACAGCATTCTATGAGTATTTAGAATGGACGGCTCCTGGCACGGTAGTGTACCTGCAGGTGATGGAGTCACCCTCTCTAAAGGTGTCTTACAGACTAAAGGGGAGAGGGATACGCTTGATTGGCAGATCACTTGCTTAGGCAATTGAGTTAATCATGAGATGCCAAGTACCACACCAGATGTTGTTCTTGCAGTAGATGCAATAAGTTGATATTCATCCAATCCTGGAGAAACAATCGGAAGCAGTTTTAGAACATAAGTTAATGTTCTAGGGATATGATAACGGCAGCCTCCTTTAGGAGACGGTTATCATTCCAAGCTTCCAAGGTGACCTGGATGGCAGAGTGGCTGCCAGAGTTATAGTTTTCTCTCTGACGAGGGGTGGTATTTTGGACAGGTGGTCCAGGTGGATACTGAGGGAAGGCATGGCGCAGGACACTGATTAAGTTCAGTTGTCGATACAGTCTAAGAAGTTTGGATTTGGAGTTCATTTATGAGCTAGGTCCCATCAGACATCCAGACACATTCTAAGACAGGTATTGCTCATTTCGGGAGATGGCTTTCTCCGCGAACTTGAGATAAAGAGAGACATAGAAAGAAACACCATAGCGGATCCACTCACTGAGGCTATTCCTCGAACGCAATAGTTTCGCAAACGAGATTTGTGAGACTGACTGGTAGAGGAGTTGGGTGTTCGGTATCACACGGGCTGTGAGTATGCGACATCGCAATAATTAGCCTTGAGTTCAAGTGGGAGATTGTTGGAGATAGTGCCCTCAGAGTCAATTATTGGATCACAGGCACGTGATTGCAATGATTGAGGGGAGGACCTATCCCAGTAGGACAGTCTTACTCGAGATGATAGTATGCTATCTGGTTTATCTTTATCATCGTGTACTACTTTAGGTGACCTTACGAGTCACTATTACACGTTGATAGAGCCCCTAGGATTCTTGCTTGACTACCAGCAGTATGAGGGCGATCATATACGTGAGAGCTGGAGTCTATAAGCACATCCTTAAAAGGTCCCTAGTCGTGGGAGTTTCGAGACAGGGCATCGATTCTCCAGAGTAGACTAGTGTATACAGTCGAGACCCCGACGAGGGGCGGCGGCCGGTCTCACAAGCCACTGGTGTCAGTTGGTTCACCTAAGATGTATACAGGTGCTCATTGGGTTATGAGTACACTGGACAGGACTCGCCGGGAACCTGCTAGTTGGGATTATACCAGACGTCAGATAGCAGTTCCCTGGTGACATGTGTACAGGTTAGTTCATCGACCTGAGATCGTCATTTGTCTCGTGTGAGTTCCCACTGTGCTTTGATTACTACCCTACCATGGCTCAAAGGAGTCGTGTTTTAGTT
Organism: Agapanthus africanus; assembly: GCA_030015575.1. Lineage (NCBI taxonomy): Eukaryota > Viridiplantae > Streptophyta > Magnoliopsida > Asparagales > Amaryllidaceae > Agapanthus > Agapanthus africanus. The sequence goes on from JASDDO010000024.1 coordinate 854,923,802, forward strand.
GGGTACAGTCCCGAGCCACATGGAGGCGGTGAGCGGATCTGCAGGGGTTCGTCTCTCCCGGTATTGGGGGTGAGGTCGCGCTGTGTCTAGGAGAGCCAGAACATGAAAAGTCCTTGGCCAAGGCAGGAGATTTACTGGTAGGTATTCCAGTAGTATCTCAGGGTGTTCTGGGCTACACTCCAACACGACTTGTACCGCTTTTGGGGGTCTGACTTTTACCAACCCCCTAGGCCCGCCATGCGATGCTCATAGACGAACGGACCGGACTGTACGGATATTGTCACTGACAGGCTCAGTAGGGTGTCAGGATGAGTTCGCTCATCGACGTCCCTTTTGGTCAATAGCTGGTGGCCCGTTATGTATTGGCTGATACCTCTGACGTGCTAGTGGTTAAATCCACAGCCATAGTATTGACGAGTCTTTAGAGTCCACCACACTCAGTTACTCAAGTTTCGGGCGAAACGCTGTAGAGGCCGTATGGAGATATGGCAGGGTTCGATCAGATACGTGCGGTATTGCACGGATCGTGATCGGACGGGTTTTACTAGCCGGCTTTGGCTTAAGCCGGAGCCTAGTATTTGATAGTGTAGTTTTGTCTCTTTGCATTTGTGTTCAGTGGGATTACAAATGCGGGCATGTATTTGCAGTAGTGGGGTTTTCCTGTAATTTATTACCGGATCAGTTTTCTGTAGTTGCCAGTTTACATTCCGTTCCGGCCGGTTTTCTTTTATTCCTTCACGGCTGGACTTTCTGTTGGAGCGGGGTTAATTGCAAGTTTGCAATTAACTTACTTGTGAGGGGCTTTCTTGCATTTGTGGCTTTATGATGAGACTAGCATCATGATGGGATTCTTTTCTAGTCTTTTTCATTGCTTTTCTTTTGATGGTTTGTGAGTGGATTGAAAAGGAATTTGGTATGACCATTTTTCTCTTAAATTATTCCTTTCTTGCATTATTCTTTTTCTCATTCCATCATTCTTTCATGGGGGAGAGGCCGGCCACATCCTAGTGGGGAGAGAGAGAGAGGAATTCATTTTGGTGTGGCAATTTTTCCATCTCATTCTATGGTTGCAAAAGGATTAGCTCAAAAGCTCATTTTTTCTCTCATTCTCTTCTCAATTCCTCCATGGCAACTAAACCCTCAAAGAGACATGGCTACTACACTATTCTACAGCATCTTTTAGACGCGTCGGCTAGCCAACTTTGCGCCCGAGTTGCCTCGGTCCAGAGGTGGGAGCCCGTAAAAGATTCCGGCTACGTGGTACCCTTTCCGACGAGGAGAAGATGGACGGAGTTTCCGCAGGAGATCGGAGTGGTGACAAAGACCGAAGGACACGGATCGCTTGGTATAGCTTCTCTACTCTTTTCTATTTAGCTAGTTGCTAGGTTAATGGCCCGATCCGGGTGAAAAGTGCGCGGTGGTGCTGGTTTGCTTGTTTGCAAAGTTTTTGTTTCCGCGTTTCCGGCGTCGGAACGACGACCGGGGCTCCGCCACGGACTTACAATTACTCGTCAAGCGTAGTATTTTTTTATAAATCGACCGTTTATCGGCTGGAAGGGTCTTTCGCCGTGCATATCCATGAGCAAGTAGGCTCCACCTTGGTAGACTTTGTCTATGATGTACGGGCCTTAATAATTCAGTTCGAATTTCCCTAGTTTTACACGATTGGGGATTATTGGTCTTTTGACAACTAGCACGAGTTCGCCTTTGCGTAATGTTCTCGGCCTGGTCAGTTTTTCGTATAACCGTGTCATTCTTACCTTATAAACCTCTAGATTTTGTTGTGCTATAAGGCGAGTTTTGTCGAGGGTGTCGAGCTCCTCAAGCCTAAGATGTGCATTTTCTTCATCTGTCAGCTAATATCGAACCGCTACTCATAAAGAGGGGAGTTCTATTTCAAACAGGAACACTGCTTCTGTGCCGAACACTAATGCGTATGGTGTTGTATTAATGGTCGTCTTGAACGTTGTTCGGTATGCCCAAAGAGGTTCATGTAACCTTTCGTACCAGTCCTTTTTTATTTCTGGACATCGTCTTTTTTATAATCTTTGTCAAGGACTTGTTGAAAGCTTAAGCTAGAACGTTGGCCCGATGATTATAGACTGAAGAGTATCTCCAATCTATTTTATGCTGCTGTGTGAAGCGGTTTATTTTATGGCTTCTGTAAGCTGGCCCATTATCCGAGATTATCTGTCGCGGATTGCCGAACCGATAGATGACATGGGTTCTGAAGAAGTGGAGGATATTCTCTGTCCTCACCTTCCTTAGTTGTACTGCTTCTACCTATTTAGAGAAGTAGTCAGTTGTTTCTAATATGAACCAATATCTTTTGGATGATGCCGGTTTGATAGGGCCGGTTATATCGGTTCTCCACATTTCGAACGGCCAGCTAACTACTGTCGGGTGTAGCGGATTTGGATGTTGATGGATGAAGTCCCCGTTAATTTGGTATGAGTGACACTGCTTCGCATATTCGAGGCAGTTCTGGATCATCGTGGTCTAATAGTAACCCATTCTTTTTATCTTCAGCTTTATCTTTGGCCCAGCTTGATGAGAACCGTAGAGTCCGTCGTGAATTTCTTTGACGACTTTCCTTGATTTTTTGGCCTCAGGCATCTTAGCCACAGACAGTCGAACGATCTCTTATATAGAGTATCATTGAAGTGGGTGAAAGACAAAGCTCGTTTCATGAGCTGATGTCTAGACGATGCATTTTCGGGCATTCGATGGGATTTGATGTAGTCTATGAAGACTTCCCTCTAGTCGATGACCTTTTCTTCGTCCTCTATTCGAAGGGCTACTTGTTCGGTCGTTTCTTTTCCTTCGGTAGACTCTATCTGGTCTTCTGAAGATATATCTGTTGGCGCGAGAACCCTGGAGCTTTGCACAATGATCCTTATGTCATCGAGATCTTCATCGGCCAATTCCTTAGCCAATTTGGCCAATGCATTTGCCTTTCTGTTTTTCGCACGCGGTATACTTTCCAGGGTTTAGGAAGGGATTTGTGTCAACAGTTGCTGCACTCTTTCGCCATACTTTATCATCTCTGGCTTTCATGTCTGATAGCCGCCATTTACTTGGCTGACGATCAGCTGGGAGTCTCCATATATGAGGAGGTCTTTGATTCCTATGTCGATAGAGATCTCGAGACCTGCTATCAAAGCTTCATATTCAGCTTCGTTATTAGTCCTTGGCTCTGTTAAGGATAGGGCATAACACAATATCCTTCCTTACGGAGTCATGAAGATAAGGCCCACCCCAGCTTTGATTATGGGGGTGTTTTGCTTTCGCCTCTGCACGGAAGATGCTCCATTGAAGTAGAGTTCCCATTGGGGATCATTTTCTTCTTCGATTGTGTCGAACTCATTTTCGTCTGGCAATTCACAATTTAATGGAGAGTTAGTTGGTATCGGATGCTCCGCAAGAAAGTTGGTAATGGCCTGCCCTTTTCTGCATTGATGGGACGATATGTTATTGAGAACTCCATCTGGAGGAGGGCCCATTTGGCAACCCTTTCTGTTAATATGGCCCTTGACATTAGATATTTTAGAGGATCCACCTTCGATATAAGATGGACCTCGTGTGCCAAGGCGTAATATTTGAGCTTCGTTATTGCGAAGATTAGTGCCAGGCAATGCTTTTCGATGGGAGAATAGTTGTTTTCTGCCCCCAGGAGAACTCGACTCAAATAGTACATTGTTCTTTCCTTTCCCTGATCATTCTCTTATGCCCACAATACGCTTAGAGAAGCCTCAAGGGCCGTTGTATATAGGATAAGAGGTTTTACCTTAAGCGGAGTGGTCAATATCGACGGATTTTGCAGGTATTGTTTGATTTCGTCCAGTGCATTTTAGCACTTTTGATCCCAGACGAACGGGGTGTTAGTTATATGTATGCCTTAGAGGCCATTATTGTATATGATTGTATATTATAATGGATGCTTGGACATATATAGAGAGGACTTTCTTGCTCGACATGATAGTATGCATGCTATCTGGTTACTCTTTATCTTAACATGTACACTTGTATCCTTATACTGTCTCTCCGTTACATGTTGATAAAGCTCGTAGGATGTGTACTTGACTACCAGGACTATGATGTAGATCATACTAGTGGGGCCAGGGCAGTCCACAAGTTCATCCTTTAATTGTTCCTATTCGAGGGAGTATCAAGACAGAGCATCGGTATTCCAGAGTAGACCAGTGTGTATGTTTCTTGACCCTGTATGGGGCGATGGTTGATCACACAGCCATTGGTGTTTGAAATCAAAGATTGTACACAGGTGCTCATTGGAGAATGGGTACACCGAACAGGACTCGCCGAGAACTCCTAGATGGTATTATACCTATCGTCATATAGCAGTTCTCTGGTGACACTGGTACAGGTTAGTCTGTAGACCCGAGATCGTCATAGAGTCTTGTGTGATTCCTACTGTACTTTGATTTCCTCCCTACGACGCTCAAGAGAGCGTGCAAACAGGTGGATTTTGGGTACAGTCCCGAGTCACATGGAGGCAATGAGCGATAGGAGGGGTTTCGTCTCTCCCGGTATTGGGGGTTGATGTTGCGCTATGCTCGATTGGCTATAACAGGAAGTCCCTGGCCAGGGCTGATGATGAGATTTACTGGTAAGTGTTATCAGTAGTTTCTTGACCCGTTATGAGTCTCACTTCGGCATGACTTATCAAGTTATTGGGGTCTGACGTTTACCATCCCTAGACTCGATATGCGACTTATGAGAAGAAGAGACCGGACTGTACGGTAGTGTTACTTATAAGATTCATGGGAGTTTGGACAAGCTTGCTTGTTGATCTTCTGATCGCTTAATAACTGGGTAGCTTTTACGTCTAGCTAGTACCGCTGACGGCTTGTGGGTGACTGATATGATCATCACCTACTGCTGGCGTATTGACGAGTCTATAGAGTCCTATACAGAGCTTTCTTAGCTCAAGCGAAACGAAGTAGGGCACATATGTGATATATGCGGGACCGAGATTAATACGTGTATATGATACAGTATTCTAATCTCGCGATATAGGTTATATGTGATATAACCGGATTATTGAATCAAGTGTTGATTCAATAATTTGTAATATGTATATTTGATATACATAGAAATGATATTAGTCGGTTATATGTGATATAGCCGGATTATTAAATCAAGTGTTGATTTAATAATTTAATATATAATTATATATTTGATATATTAATATATATTAACTAATATTAGCTCACTTAAGAATTTCTTTTCTACAAATACATTTAAATATATATGAGATATATATTAATGTATTTACTATTATGTCATGCTAGATGATACATTGGACATAGGTGTATGAGACTCACACCAAACTAAAGATTATTTGGGTGATTTAATTATTAAGGGATAAACCAAAATTATGTGGAAAATGTTATAGCTTAAGATGCTTGTGGAAGTATGTAGAAGTCTTGACTTAGTCCACTAATTCTAGATATTTATTAACCCAACCATTATCTTTAGCCATGGTTAATTCTCTACTAATATCTATTGAGATATTTTCTCAGCCAAGGGTTCACACTTGATCATCTTCTTGATCTCCTTCTTTGCTCTCTAGTTTTGAGTGAGGTGAGAAAGAAAAAGAGAAAAATAATTCTAAATTCAGCAAAATTCCTACTTCATCAATTTATACCAAACTAGCTATTTAGTATAGGTTGTTTACTTCACTAATTCCTCAATTAGTGAAGAGGTATCTTGAGTTAGAGATTTCTCAAGGTAGATCATCTTCAGACTCAAAGATCTTTAAGCAAGCTTGTTCCTTTCGTCTAGTGAAGCCTAAGAAGAGTTCGGGGACCACTACATGGAGCTAAGGAACTACTACACAGAGCTTTAGAAGTGAAGGACCAGTCCACAAAGGTTGTATTCCTTGTTCACTTAGTATAAAGCTTTATTACTTGCTTATAAACCCTAATTCTCTAGTTCGATTCTAGGTTAGTATTGCTTAGCCCACTAGATTTTTTAAAATTGCATACTTGATGCCTCTAAAAATCTAGTAGTGGTGCTAAGGAATACCAATATGGTATCAGGGCCAATCTAGAGTATTAGGAGTGGCCTAGACGATGTTAAAGTGTTCGGTCGAACTTCGAAAACCCGGAAAACCCTAGTTTCTGTTCGAATATTCAAAAGTTGGATTTTTGCAGATTAAAAATATTCAGAAAATCATGCAGGTTAAATTATGGAGCCCTAAGAAATTCGAGCTCCCAAATCCAACAATGATCCGCGGAACCGCGGCCCAAACAGTTGTTTGGCCACGGTTCCACCACAACATTGTGGAATTATGGGGAGAATTTTCTTCTGCTGCTCCATTTCCTTATTCTGAGTTTTCTGAGCATTTTATATGAGACTCAAGTTATTGAGGTCTCTGTGGTTTCTGGGTATTTGATGAATCGATCGAAATATTTAACATCGTCTAGATATCTGTGATATGTGATACAATATTTGGAATCCAAAATAATTGGTTTTGTGAAAAATAGTTAGTAAATTGTAAATTTAGCAATTTAATCTCATCGATCAGTTGCCACGTGGTTTTGATTCGGATCAAAACTCCATCGCAATCGAGTATAGTACGCGAATACTCGCCGGGTAACACTAATAGATAACCACGCCCCATCGTCCCGACTAAGTGACTGTAGGAGAACCCCGTTGCCAAAAGCATCTGCTCGGGTGCTCGCGGCCGTGGTGTTCCGCCTAAGTGCACTTCGTCGACAGCATCGGGAGTGCGGCCGTCTACTAATGTTTCCGATGAGCATTCGATCAGTTGTCGGGAATCTTGTTGAATTGCCCGACTGGTTATTGAAAAGTGTATTCAATTTGAGACTAAAATGCCGGGTTTATAACGTTAGGCATGAAATTAGGAATATGTGATATTCCGGATTTATGATGTCTAAGGAATTTATATGGTTAGGCATGAAATCCGGAGTATGAGATATTCCGGGTTTATGATGTCTAAGGTGGTTGCGGATTCTAATTATTGTATTTTCATTTCTTTTCTGCGACCGTAAGTGTAATATGTGGTGTATCGCCGGTTTCGTTGCTATACGTCAACGACAATTGGGATACGCATATTTACTTATGTTGATGACATGTGATGTTATGTGTTGCTGTGATATGTTATATTGGATCGTCGTGTTTGAATAGCCGGGGGTTTTTGCGTGAGATGAGAGTTTTTCATTTTCATTCATATAAAAATTTGTATGTAATATTCTTATATTGGGACACTTCAGAGTTAAGGATGATGTCGCCATTGATGTATATTATTTACTTTTCCGCATTAGGATAGACCCAAGAAGGGGAGCATAAGTAACCGGGTTCAGAGTCCAGTAGGAGACTATCTCGAGGAGTCGAGACCGGGTCTCCTAACTCTAGAATTGGAAGGGTTGCTTGCCGCTCTCATAGGGGTCTAGGGATGTAGGTTTGGCTATTCATCATGACTGTGGAATCCGTGTTTTTTACTGGCTTAATTTAAAACACGGACCTCCTAGTATATCCAATATTTCATATGTTGACTTCTGCTGCAATGTTCTATGATATGCTCATATAACTGTGTGAGACGAATGCTTTATATTATATATATAATATATAATAAATGTTGCTTATGTTTTGCATCCGCGCTAGTCCTTCCCCCGCTCTGCCGGTAGTTAAGTAACCTAACGGTGCATGACGGGGCCCCATGGCGAATGCGGATGGCATACGCGTATGTTCTATTTTCGTTTCTTTATCTATGATGTTTAGGAATCATAAATGATGGGATTTCATTAATGAGATTAATGAAAAGGAAAGAAACCTAAAAATGTTGTATTATCAAATTTTCAAAAAGGTAGCTCTAGTTCTTGCTTTGCATAGTAGTATTCCTTGATGAATATCCAGCACCTCATTCGATGAGGAAAGAGCCAAGATCCCTTCACCAGGGGTGACCTCTTTAGCAAAAGCTAGCACATGCTACACCCACTCGGTTTATTTTGAAAAACACATGATTTTAAAAGCGGAGCTTAAACCACTCCTTTTCTAAATCACTAGATTCTACAGCGATATCAAGTTCATTACGCTAAAGGTTTTCTTAAAAATCAACATAGCCTTCCGTCATTTCAGATAAGTACTATTTAGTATTCGTGCTGCATTTATTGGCAAGGCATAGTGTGCGATAGCTAATTAGTGCTTATCTGCAGCATGTGATGCGATTGGATTAGGGTAGTCATGCGACTTTGTTGGCCCGCGTCAAAGGTCGTGCGGGTGGGTTTAATTCAATCAAGAAATGAATGGGTTGAACTTGACTAGCGGCCTATGGTTCGTTGGCCTGCGTCAAGTTCATAAGACGCTAGGGGCAAAAACAATATTGGGAATTTCAAGCGTTGAAATTTTCAATGAAATTGCATACCATATATGAGATAGTTGGATCCTGATACCCAATGCGAGTAAGAGTTACTCCTGAGAGAGTTTTGCACTTTACAATTAGCCGATCCAGTGGGTGTCTAAGAAAGGTGTTAACGGGGATACGACCCTGCGGAAACGAGGTTATTTAATTAGTTCCATGCGAAAACATGGGGAGACTCTCTCGGAGTACCAATACCTGCCTGGCTGAACGATTGGCGAACTTGTAGGGTGTAATTAATCCCGGTTAGTCTTACCTTTTAGGGTTTGAAAGAAGATTTGATAAAAACGGTGGGAGACATCCTGATTAGATAGGATAATAACCAATCTAATCTTGCAAGAGCATACGCTAAAGTGTTTTCTTCTCTCTCTCTCTCTCCAGGTAGCGACTATGACACGCCTTAGTCAAGATAATAATATTGATGTATTGACCGAACCCGCTTGTTATACAGAGCTGGGGAACGTTGGTTCCACTCTATCTTATAATTGTTATAAGTCTGAGAAAGAAATAGGGGAATATCTGGATTCCCACGCGACCCGAACGAGGAATGAGCATGTTGATGCATCTTCTTTGGGTGTGTTCATTACCGAAAACTGTTTTTCAGTACACTCCACGTCCTGGGTATTAGATACCGGATCAGGATCTCACACTTGTAATATGTTACATGGGCTAAAGAAAGGTAGAGAATTAGGAAAATGTGATCATTCTATAAAATTAGGGAATGGTGCAAATGTTGTAGCCAAAGCAGTTGGTGAATATCACCTTGTATTACCAAATGGGAATACATTGATCTTGAATGACTGTTATTACGTACCATCTATGATATGCAATTTAATATCGATTTCTTTATTAGATAAAAAAGGATATAACTTTGTACTAGATAAAAATATTATGAACATTTTCCTAAATCAACTGTTGATTGGGTTTGGTACATTATGTAACGGTTTATACATTCTAAATCAGAACACGGTTCTTAATATATAGAACACACACAAGAGGAAAAGTTCAGAAATGAACGAAGCCTTCTTGTGGCATTGTAGACTAGGTCATATCAATGCGACATGACTAGTTAAGTTACATAAAGATGGATATTTGAATTCGTTCGAATTTACATCATATGAAACTTGCCAGTCATGTCTCAAAGGTAAAATGACCAAAACTCCGTTTACTGAACACAGAGAAAGAGCTACTGAACTCTCGGGACTAATACATAGTGAAATATGCGGTCCCATGTCTACACATACCAGGAATGGTTCTTCGTACTTTATCACATTCACCGAAGACCTCTCAAGATTCGGACATGTATTCCCGTTGAAACACAAGTCTGAAGCTTTTGAGAAATTTAAGGAATACAAGTACGAAGTAGAGAACCAAACAGATAAAATTATTAAAATCCTTCGATCTGATCGGGGAGGAGAATACTTGAGCACGGAGTTTCTGGATTATTTAAAAGAGAATGGGATTCTCTCTCAGCTTACTCCTCCATTTACACCACAGCACAACGGTGTATCGGAGCGGAGAAACCACACCCTATTAGATATGGTGCGCTCTATGATGAGTATTGCTGAGTTACTTATTTCCTTTTAGGGCTATGCGCTTGAGACAGCAGCATACCTATTGAATCAAGTTCCATCAAAATCGGTGCCTAAAACACCATATGAGATATGGAGTGGAAAGAGACCATATCTTAAACAAGTTAGTGTAAGTGCACGGCGGCGCCCCGGCCGTCTGAACGAGGCCAAAATGCGGAAACAATAATTTTACGAAACTTTTGAACCGGCACCACCGCGCGCTAAAAGACCCGGATCGGGCCATTAACCTACTCCTAGCTAACTAGAGAAGGGGTAGAGAGATATACCGAGCAATCCGTGTCCTTCGGTCTTCTCGTCGTCATCCCGATCTCCCCGCGGAATCTCCGGTCTTCATCTCCTCGTCGGAAGGGCATCACATCGCTGGGTTCTTTTACGGGCTCCCACCTCTGGACCGAGGCAACTTGGGCACAAAGTTGGCGAGTCGACGTGTCCAAGAATTGCTGTAGAATAGTGTGGAACTCTATGTCTCATTGGGGTTACTAGAAGTTACCTTTTGGTGGAGGAATGAGATGAAGTATACTTTGGGGATGAACAAAAGGATTTTGCAAGCCAAAATGAGAACAATTTTCCCTTCCCAAATTTTGGACAGCCCTCATGAAATGTGGCCGGCCTCCCCATGAGCAATGAGAGAATGGAGAGTATAAATGTGGGAGCCCCCCAAAAATAATGCATGAAAGAGAAAAAAGGTTATCATGATGAATCATGATCACAAACCAAGTCCAACACTCATAAACCTATCATCAAACCCATGTCATCACAAAAGTCAAGCCATGATGAAGTCAAATGAAGTCAATGGATGGTGCACCATCATGAAACCATCATGATGCAAAAGTCTTCTCAATTGTTAATTGCAAAATTACAAATAACCCCCTCCACCAAATTTCAGCCAAAGAAAGGAAACAAAGGAAAATGGCCGAAACGGAAAGCAAACTGGCAACTTCAGAAAACTGATCCCGTAATAAATTACAAGAAAACCCCGCGACTATATATACGTACCCGCATTTGTATTCCGACCGAATACAAATGCAATGAGACAAAATCTACACTGTACAATACTAGGATGCTGCTTAAACCAAAGCCCGCTAGTATTATCCGTCCGATCATGATCCGTGCAATACCGCACGTATATGATCAAACCTTGCCATATCTCCATACGGCCTCTACAGCGTTTCGCCCGAAACTTGAGAAAACGGTCTGTGGGGGACTCTAAAGACTCGTCAATACTTTGGCTGTGGATTTAACCACTAGCACGTCAGAGGTATTAGCCATACGTAACGGGCTACCAGGTATTGACCAAAAGGGACATCGATGAGCGAACTCATCCTGACACCCTACTGAGCCTGTCAGTGACAATATCCGTACAGTCCGGTCCGTTCATCTATAAGCATCGCATGGCGGGCCTAGGGGGTTGGTAAAAGTCAGACCCCCAAAAGCGGTACAAGTCGTGTTGGAGTGTAGCCCAGAACATCCTGAGATACTACTGGAATACCTACCAGTAAATCTCCTGCCTTGGCCAAGGACTTTGTGTAATGGCTCTCCTAGACACAGCGCGACCTCACCCCCAATACCGGGAGAAACGAACCCCTGCAGATCCGCTCACTGCCTCCATGTGGCTCGGGACTGTACCCAACTAAAACCTGTTTGCACGTCTCCTTTGAGCGTGGTAGGGTAGTAATCAAAGTACAGTGGGAACTCACACGAGACAAATGACGATCTCAGGTCGATGAACTAATCTGTACACATGTCACCAGGGAACTGCTATCTGACGTCAGGTATAAGACCAACTAGCATGTTCCCGGCGAGTCCTGTCCGGTGTACTCATAACCCAATAAGCACCTGTATACATCTTAGGTGAACCAACTGACACCAGTGGCTTATGAGACCGGCCACCGCCCCTTGTGGGGGTCTCGACTGTATACACTAGTCTACTCTGGAGTATCGATGCCCTGTCTCGAAACTCCCACGACTAGGGACCTTTTAAAGATGTGCTTATAGACCCCAGCTCCTACGTATATGATCGCCATCATACTGCTGGCCGTCAAGCAAGAATCCTAAGGGCTCTATCAACGCGCATTAGTGACCTGTAAGGTCTCCTAAAGCAGTACACGATGATAAAGATAAACCAGATAGCATACTATCATCTTGAGTAAGACTGTTCTAACGGTATAGGTCATCCCTCAATCATTGCAATCATGTGCCTGTGATCCAATAATTGACTCTGAGGGCACTATCTCTAACAGTTAAGATACGGGGTTGTCCGGCCTAAGTCAAAAAGCAATATCCGGACAAACTCGAGGCAAGATCAGTTCTTTGCAAGTTTGTGGGATATCCAAAGAACTCATATGGATATCTATTCTACCACATTGAGGAACAAAAGGGGTTTGTTACTCAACATGCCACCTTTTTAGAAAAGGAATTTCTTGTAAAAGAAATTAGTGGTCATGAGGTAGAACTGGAAGAAGTTCCAGCTACACAAACTACAACTGATGATTTGGTGGAACCAGAGGATTCAATAGTTCCCGATGAACCTCAGCCTCTCCGCAGATCTAGTAGGGTTCCTCATCCACCTAAGAGATACTACAATTTTCTCATTGGCGGTGGGAGCGAGGATTGCATCATTGAAGATAATGACCCAACTAGTTTTAAGCAAGCCATCGCGATTGGGGACTCTGTGAAATGGCTGGAAGTAATAAGATCTGAGATGGAATCCATGTACACCAACAAAGTATGGTCTTTGGAAATTGCTCCTGAAGGGGTAAAACTCATCGGGAGCAAGTGGATCTTTGAGAAAGAAACTTGGTGTAGATGGAAAAGTTGAGACTTTCAAAGCTAGATTTGTAGCAAAAGGTTTTCGTCAAATGACCGCGTGTCGATTATGATGAAAGCTTTTCTCCAGTGACTATGCTTAAATCCATCCGGATCCTACTTTTCATCGCTACATACTACGACTATAAGATCTGGCAGATGGACGTCAAGACTGCTTTTCTAAATGGTGATTTTGAAGAGACCGTGTACATGACACAGCCAGAGGGTTTCGTGGACAGTGGAAGCAGCGGAAAGGTGTGCAAGCTGCTTACATTAATCTACGGATTAAAGCAGAGATCATGAAGTTGGAACATCTGTTTTCGATATAGCAGTCAAAGAGTTTGACTTCGTCAAAAACTTAGATGAACCTTGTATATACAAGAAGGTTGTAGAGAGTAAGGTTGTCTTCCTCGTATTGTACGTAGATGACATACTGTTGATAGGAAATGATGTTCATATTCTACACTCGGTCAAGCTCTTCTTATCACAAAGGTTCTCCATGAAGGATTTGGGTGATGCCTCTTACATCCTGGGGAGAATCACTGGACAGCTGTGAAGAACATTCTTAAGTACTTGAGAAGGACTAAGGAAATGTTCTTAGTGTATGGTAACAGTGAACTCCATATGAGTCCTTTACCGATCGAGCTTCTAGAGTGATAAGGACGACAGTAAATCGGTCTCAGGTTTTGTCTTTACCCTTAGTGGAGGGACGGTATGTTGGAAGAGTTTCAAGCTAGATACCGTAGCAGACTCGACGATGAAGGCTAAATACATCGCTACCAATGATGCTACGAAAGAGGTTGTATGGATGAACATGTTCATGAGATGAACTTGGTGAGGTTTCTACCATTAAGCTTCCAATACTTCTATTGTGATTACAATGGAGCTGTGACTTTGGCCATGGAACCCCGGTCCCATCAGTGATCTAGACATATTCTTAGGCGGTATCACCTGATCAGGGAGATAGTTGATTTCCGAGAGATCGAGGTTAGAAGAGTTGATATGAAGAATAACACGGCAAATCCTCTAATGAAGGACATTCTACAGATACAATTTGAGAGACTTTTTGGGATGTTAGGTATGGGATACTACAACAACTGGTCTTAGTGCAAGTAGGAGATTGTTAGTTATATGTATGTCCTAGAGGCCATTACTGTACATGATTGTATATTATAATGGATGCTTGGACATATATAGAAAGGACTTTCTTGCTCGACATGATAATATGCTATCTGGTTACTCTTTATCTTAATATGTACACTTGTATCCTTATACTGTCTCTCCGTTACATGTTGCTAAAGCCCTTAGGATGTGTACTTGACTACCAGGACTATGATACAGATAATACTAGTGGGACCAGGGTAGTCCAAAAGTTCATCCTTTAATTGTTCTTAGTCGAGGGAGTATCGAGACAGGGCATCGGTATTCCAGAGTAGACTAGTGTGTACGTTTCTTGACCTTGTATGGGGCGATGGTTGATCCTATAGCCATTGGTGTTTGACATCAAAGATTGTACATAGGTGCTCATTAGAGAATGGGTACATCGAACAGGAATCGCCGAGAACTCCTAGATGGTGTTATACCTATCGTCAGATAGCAGTTCTCTGTTGACACCGGTACATGTTAGTCTGTAGATCCGAGATCGTCATAGAGTCTTCTATGATTCCCACTGTGCTTTGATTTCCTCCCTACCATGCTCAAGAGAGCGTGCAAACAGGTGGATTTTGGGTACAGCCCCGAGTCACATGGAGACAATGAGCGATAGGAGGGGTTTCGTCTCTCCCGGTATTGGGGGTTGATGTTGCGCTATGCTCGATTATCTATAACAGGAAGTCCATGGCAAAGGCTGATGATGAAATTTACTGGTAAGTGTTATCAGTAGTTTCTCGACTCGTTATGAGCCTCACATCAGCATTACTTATCAAGTTATTGGGGTCTGACGTTTACCAGCCCCAGACTCGATATGCGACATATCAGATGAAGAGACCGGACTATACGGTAGTGTAACTTACAGGATTCACGGAAGTTTGGAAAAGCTTGCTTGTTGATCTTCTGATCGCTCAATACCTGGGTAGCCGTTACGTCCAGCTAGTACCGCTGACGGCTTATAGGTGACTGATATGATAATCACCTACTGCTGCCGTATTGACGAGTCTTTAGAGTCCTACATAGAGATTTCCTAGCTTAAGCGAAACGAAGTAGGGCACATATATGATATGTGCGGGACCGAGATTAATACATGTATGTGATACAGTATTCTAATCTCGCGATATAGGTTACATGTGATATAACCGGATTATTGAATCAATTGTTGATTCAAGAATTTGTAATATGTATATTTGATATACACAGAAATGATATTAGTCGTTTATATGTGATATAGCCGTATTATTAAATCAAGTGTTGATTTAATAATTTAATATATAATAATGTATTTGATATATTAACTAATATTAGCTCGCTTAATAATTTCTTTTCTGCAAATACATTTAAATATATATGAGATATATATTAATGTATTTACTATTGTGTCATACTAGATGATACATTGGACATGGGTGTATGAGACTCACACCAAACTATAGATTATTTGGGTGATTTAATTATTAAGGGATAAACCAAAATTAGGTGGAAAATTTCATAGCTTAAGATGCTTGTGGAAGCATGTAGAAGCCTTGACTTAGTCCACTAATTCTAGATATTTATTAACACAACCATTATCTTTAGCCATGGTTAACTCTCTACTAATATCTTTTGAGATATTTTCTTACCCAAGGATTCACACTTGATCATCTTCTTGATCTTCTTCTTTTCTCTCTAGTTTTGAGTGAGGTGAGAAAGAAAAAGAGAAAAATAATTCTAAAGTGAGCAAAATTCCAACTTCATCAATTTATACCAAACTAGCCATTTAGTATAGATTGTTTACTTCACTAATTTCTCAATTAGTGAAGAGGTAGCTTGAGTTAGAGATTCCTCAAGGTAGATCATTTTCGGCCTCGAAGATCCTTAAGCAAGCTTGTTCTTTTCGCCAAGTGGAGCCTAAGAAGAGTTCGGGGACCACTACTTAGAGCTAAGGGACTACTACACGGAGCTTTAGAAGTGAAGGACTGGTCTACAAAAGTTGTATTCCTTGTTCACTTAGTTTAAAGCTTTATTACTTGCTTATAAACCCTAATTCTCTAGTTCGATTCTAGGTTAGTATTACTTAGCCCACTAGATTTTTTTAAATTGCATACTTGATGCCTCTAAAAACCTAGTGGTGGTGCTAAGGAATACCAACACGGGGTCCCCTTCTTCATCAAATGACAGTAGGGACAGAATTTTCGGGAAAGGTTGTCTATGAACCGCCGGATATACATAGGCTTTTCTTGGAGAGACCGCAGTTGTTTGAGGGTTCTTGGTATGGGCATTTCCATAATCGTCTTGATCTTTAAGGGGTCGATTTCGATACCTCGGTGATATATGATGAATCCTAGGAATTTTCTTGAGGAATCTCCAAGCGCGTGTTTTAGAGGATTCATTTTGAGATTATACTTCCGAAAATATTAAAACATTATTTTTAGATGTTCCCAATATTCCTCGTGAGATTTGCTCTTTACCATAAGGTTGTTAATGTAGCATTCGACAATCTAATGGATGAGGTCATCGAGGATCTTTGTCATAGACCACTGGTAGGTAGCGCCAGCGTTCTTCAAACTGAAGGGCATTACCATATAGCAGAATATGCCCAGCGGGGTTCGAAAGGCGGTATGCTTCTGGTCTTAAGGATGCATTTTTATTTGGTTGTATCCTGAAGATCTATCAATGAAGGAGAAGACCTTATGGGTAGATGTGTTATTGATCATAAGCTCGGTAACGGGCACTGGGAAGTCGTCCTTCGGGAAAGCTTTGTCAAGGACCCGAAAATCCACGCTGATACGCACCGTCCCATTTTTCTTCATCACTGGAATGATGTTAGCGATCCAGTCCGGATATTAGTTTCTTGACTTCAGCGTTGATACTTATCTCAAGATCAAGTCGCATCCTTCTTGGCGCATGTTTGATTGGTTTTATACCTGGTGATATCGCCAGTTTATGTACTACCACTTTTGAATCTAGACCCAGCATTTCAGAGTGGTTTCAGGCGAAGCAATTTTTATACTGCATGAGCACGTCTTTTAACGTGGCCACTATTTTTCAGATAGTAGCTCACTGATGAACGTTGGCCTCGGATCATTTTCCGTCCCTAAGTTAATTTTTCTTAGGTTGTTCGCCGTAGTGTGTATCCTATCTTCCAGCTCTTTTGATGGTGGAAACTCTGAGATCACCCCATCCTTGTTTTTGTTAGCGAAGAACCTGTAGAGGTCATTCATAGTCTCACGCCCTCCCTCTTTTGAGAGTGTTATCATATGGCATGTACGAGTTCTCTTCCATTCTTTTTGGTTGAGCTGGTCTTAACCTGACAGTGTAGGTCATTTTTGGCTCATGCTTTTATGGTGAGGTTACCCTCCAACTTTCGGATAAGATAAATTTTCCTTGTCGATATCGGTCTTCTACCCAGTCTTTGAAAGTGAAGCAGTCTTTAAGGGGATGACCTATTACTTGGTGATAGGAGCAATAATCTGGATGATGGACCTCATTTATTTGTTCGGAGTGCCGAGACTCCGGAAGCGTCATCATTTGGTGCTTCATAACAGAGTTGAATATTTTCCTTGTCTTGTCTTGGGGGAAAGAGTATTCCCGACCCATCTTCTCTATAAAGGACTGGCTCCAATTGAGTTTTTCTCGTTTTCACGGTGTCTTGGATCCTCTTTATTGTCTTCGAGTGTTGTTTGCGTTCTTCGCCCTGTTTTTACCTCCATTTTTGGGTTTTCCCTTTCCGCGAGAACATATAGTGGGCCAGAGATGAAGAGCATCACAGTCTACTTTCTCCGTAGATTGCTGACTGAGACGCTACATTTTGGCCTTTTCTTAAATGGTCATTTCGCGGCTGTGATTGTCCCGGCTCGTTTGACAACCTTCTTTTATCAACTTGTCAATTTGTTTTTCCGGCGATGGACTTAGCGTTTTTAGAGCATGATCTCGCTCCGATTTGACATCTCGGCTATTTGGAAGAGCCTTTTGTGCTTCACTTGAGCTGGTTACGATGTGGCAACTGTAGATCTTCTCCCGTTTTCTGAAATGAACATATCCGAGCCTGGTTGTCTCCATCTTTCCGTTGGGCATCTTTCGCTGAGTCTCGGGAATATCCCAAATGTTTTTGTAGAATTGGGCTTGTCGAACAGTTTGTTCGAGGAGTACACCTTGGCATCTTAACAGCCTTTTCAATCCCTTCGCGTAATATCTTGGTAGATGGATGGGTTGAAACCTGTTGAGTGCAAAATCAGTACCATGCCAGACTTCTTTTTCTACTTTGGTTTCCGTAGATTGGTAGAAGAGGATCGCCTTTTCACCCCTTCGTCTAGGAGGCACGTAGAAAGCTTGTAGCTCTTGTACGCTGTATATATTGAGCACATCCTTCTAATGCCGAGATGGAGCCATTGTAATTTGTAAACTCTGGCCTGCTTGCATTGACGGGCAGACGGAGAACACTGCGTTGACCTCGTCCTCAGAGTTGATGCCAAAGACCAAAATAGAAGTAGATGGTCTGAGCTTATTGTTTTCTTTTTGGGGTTGCCCGGAGTATATTATTTCTTTGTCTTCTACGATATCGCTCCCAAAGATCAGGATAGTGGCAACGGATTTCTGTTTATTCTCCGGCTTGTGGCACCTTTCAGTATCTTCGAAGTCTGGTAGGAAGTACTTTGCGTCTTCATATTTCCGGACTTTGTTTATGAAGAACGGATTTAGCTCTCCCGTGATGGTGTACTCCGAGCCATCCTTGAAATACTTCATACACTGATGTTGTGTAGAAAGGATGGCGTTGTACTTATGTAACCAAGGCCTGCCGAGCAAAGCGTTATAGCAAGTCTTGGCGTCAATGACGTGAAATTTGATGTCAGTGACGAGAAGCCCAAAGCATAGCGTCAGTATTATGGAGCCAAGTGTATGTGACGACTGTAAGTCCAACCCGGAGGTGGTAATTTTATCTCGGGCAAGGTGTTGAACATTCATGCAAATTTCCTTCAGCACCCTCATGTTGAGAAGTTAACGGAGGATCTGTTGTTGACGAGAATTTTTCCTATCTTGATATAATGGCAGTACTCGGTGACATATAATGGGCAATTATGTTCGCACATACCGAGGAGGAGATCTTCATCGCTGAATGTAATATCAGCCGTATGGACGTCTGCCAGTTCATTTTCTTTTCCACGAAGAAAGCATAGAATTGATTGGGCTCCTATAATGCCTTAATCAGGGAATCTCTTGCCTCTTTAGACAGGAGGAGAGCCTCTAATATACTCAGTTGTGAGGGTATTTTCCTCAGATGTGGCAGGGCGTTGTAATCCACCTTGTTTTTCATAGGTAGGTCTTCTGTGGTGAGCTTTTTTACCACTCCGTCGTCGAGGGAAATTTCCTCAGGGATTTTCTCTTTCCCTTTGTCTTTTTTGTTCGAACCTTTGTTTGTAGGTCCAAGGTTCTTCTCAGACAGCGTGTGGTTACACAGCTGAATATTTTCGCAGTTCTTCTCCTCCTCTTCTTTTTCGGAGCCGGAGTCTTTGAAGAGAGGGTTGAGGGGTGTTTCATCCTCAAAATCGCTCCCGAAGGTAAGAACTTGGGGTTTTCCCCCTTCCGAACTGGTACCAACCATATGACAGTTGACAGTTATTTCTCCATGTGTGCTCGTCCCACTATTTTTCCATCGATAAGCGCGAGCTTCGCGCTTCATCCTCCTGATGTGTTTTTGATGGGCAACGTATCCTTGCCACCACTTCTTGAAGGAACTGCATTCCTCGGTGCGGTGGGTGACTCTCCGATGATATAGGTTGTAGCTTGGATGTGATTCTTCTCCATTGAGGCATGTGATCCCGGGAGTGTTCTTTATTAGAGGTGGCGGCTTCATCCCCATTGATAGGGCTTTGGCGAACCGCTTCTCTTTTTTGATCCTGCTCTTATTTGTTGCATGTGTGCTCTAGTTTGGTTAGAGCACTTTATGACTCGTCATCACCATAGCTTCTTTATCCAGACGTTGACGCTTAGCCTTTCATATATGCCTATCTCGCGTTCTCGGTCAACTTTGCTTTTTTGAAAGGCTTCGTTTAGCCGCCTTTCAATCGAGTATTCTTCTGGCAGTTCCGAGGATTTTAGCGCCAATTCTGCCCCTAGTTCCTATGCGTTGTTTTCTGATGCTGAAGGAGTCTCTTCGTCGTATAACGATGAATGGAAGACCATATGGCAACTTGCTATACGGTTTTCAGTGTCTTCTGATGAGTAATTTCCCTCATCATTGTCACTATCTTTGCCCTTATGAATATGTTTGAGGAATTCTTCGAGCGTGACTGGTGTCCGCACCTTCTGGTTATACTCCTCCAGCGCATCTATATATTTTTGTAATCTGTGCGCTTATCGTCATACTCGGTAGGCTGCAAAGGCTTCTTGGTCTTCTTCTTTTTCTTCGAAGATTTCAAATGCTTGACTTGGGAGTTTTTCCCCTCGTCAACAATTTTCGATGCGGGACAAGATTTTAGCATCCTTTCGATTATTTTGGATCTAAGTGGACTTTTCCACCTGACTGCCAGACATGCTTGCAGATCCTTCAGCTTTCTTTTGGTTTTCACTGAAAGAACGACTTCCTATGGAATTTCTTCCACGAGTAAAGCATGATGCCCCCTGCACATCCACCTTTTTGGGAGTATGCTTCTGGGGTAGGCTTACCTTCCAGTTACCAGACAACGCGAATTTTCCCTGTTGATACTGGTTCCCGACCCAGTTTTTTAAGATGTAGCAATCTTCAATTAGGTGGCTCACCATTCTGTGATAGGAGCAGTAATTAGGGCTGTTGACGTTGCCGGGTTGTGGTGGACGTCGCGGGTCTCGCAATATGATGAATTTATTATGCATTGCCAATTTGAACAGTCTTCTCGTCTTGTCGTGGGGAAACGAGTAAGCACATACTAGTCTTTCCTCTAAGGATGGGCGCGAACATGGTGTAGTTTTGGCGAGCAGCTGGTTTTGGGCCACTCGGCTGTTGTTGCGTGTTAGCAACAATGGCTGCTTTTCTTCACCCTTGGCATTTCGAGGGTCCTTATTTGAGGAGGAGGGCCTATAGCCCATCTGGTCCATTTGGGCCAGTTTATCTATCAGAGCCTGGAAGGTAGTTGGTTTGAAGAATTTCATGAACTAGGATACAGTCGTTTGAGGATCAAGGGTCCCGATGAATATGCCCACGGCCGGGGATTCTTCAATGGTTTGTTCGCACTTAGACCACAGGTTCCGCCACCGGATCGCATATTGGACCCAAGTTTCTCCCAGCTTTATCCTAGCATTGATTAATGCCGTGATCGAAGTGCATTCGCTCGTGCTGGCGAACTGCTGTGTGAACAGCAGCTCTATTTCTGCAAATGTTTTCACAGAGTCATTTGGGAGCTCCGGGTACTATTCGAAGGTTGTTTCTGACAGGCTGCCAACGAACTGGCGAAGCAACAGTTTGTCATCGCCTCCGGTGTTGCTACACAAAGTTCTGAATTGCGCGACGTGTTGATGATGGTTGCATGTTCCTTTGTATACATGGAAATTGGGGATCGTATATCACGGCGGGTATTTGATTTGGTCATACCAGCTGGATATGGTCACCCGGTTCTGACAATTTGGCCGGCGGCTTCATTAGCTTGATGAGCTCTTATTTGTTAAGCAGTGTAATCATCAAGGGCGGCCTTGAAGATTGTTTCCTCCTTAGCCGCTGATAAGGCCGGAGGAGGGTTTGATGTTTCCCCTCTGTC
The DNA here is from genome assembly GCA_030015575.1 of Agapanthus africanus. Classification (NCBI taxonomy): domain Eukaryota; kingdom Viridiplantae; phylum Streptophyta; class Magnoliopsida; order Asparagales; family Amaryllidaceae; genus Agapanthus; species Agapanthus africanus. The sequence continues at coordinate 854,945,461 of JASDDO010000024.1, forward strand.
ATCCTTGATGATTATCGGTGAATCTTCGGCCGGGGGTTCTGGCTGGATCATCATTCCAACCATGTCTTGGGACAAGAGAGCCATTTTCTTTATGTTAGCAGCTTGTTCAGTGAGTTCTTTATCTTTTCTCTCTAGCACCCTCGCAGACACTCTGTATCGGTCTCTAGCTCTTGCCGTTGTTTAGCCTCTTTGTCCGGACTTTCTTTCTGTCCAGTGAGTGCCGTCATTTTGTTCGGCATTTCTTAGAGCTTCTGTTTTTGCTCATGAGCCTTTGTCAGCGACCGAGTTTGCGGTCGATGACTTACTGAAGCATGGCTCCCTTCTTCCCTATTGGTCATATAGACCGTATGAACGATAAAGCCCCTAGACTTGGGGCGTTTAGATCCATCGCCTTTGGAATTTTTTACAGGTGGTAGAGTTTTCTCCAGCCTTGTTCTTTTATGAGAGATTGGAGTTGAAGGAGCCATTATGACAGGCGTCGGTTTAGAAAAATTCCCCCGTTGTATGACGGAGGAGTGGTCTTTTTTTTGTTAGACCTTTGATTTCTTTGGTTGACAAGAGTAATTTTTGTCAATCACAGAATCTTGGACTTTTCACCAGACCTTATGAATTTGCGAAGAAAACCACTGATAAAATCACTCGGACTTTGCCTGCACTGTAACTCTTGTAGGTGGTGGTGATTTCTTTAGCACCGTCGTCGGGAAGTTCTTACGCACCCTCTTAAGCGGTTCAAAACTTTTTCCAATTGGAACAGCAGCATCGACCTCCACCATAGGAGCTGGTAGGGTGAGTCCAGAGGAGGAGTTGTCCCCAGACTCTCCCACTCGGCGCCAGTGGCGACATTGAGCGTGCGTCGCAGAAGGGACCACCTTAGTTTTGGAAGCAGCTTCATCGTGCCCCTGGCTTTGCTGAGGGATTTCAACCAGCGTCATCCTGTTGAAGACCGAAGTCCTCGATGGAGTTTGAGGAGAGCTGGCCAATCTTTCGAAAACTGATCGTGTGATAGGGGAAGCACCTTTGACGGTTTCACCTGTAGCAGGAGTAGGGAGGGCTAGCCGTTTTGGGGTATCCCCTTCAGGTATCACGAGCTTCTTTATGGGCCCGTTTGAGTTCTTGCTAAATCTTTTGAAGACTGAGATGCCAGAGTTTGACAGCTTGCTGATGGGGGCCGTCATGGTTGCCAGTCGATTGAAGACGGACCTTCAAGGAGCTTCTTCTGGTAGTGTTGAGGCACCGAAACTCACAAGTGGGGGCATAGTCCCGAAGAACAATCCAGTAATGGCTTGTGTGACTTGCCCCACCGGTATTAAGAAAATAAAGGCCGTGTTGGGCCCATAGGTCACTCCTTCAGTTGCGGTGGAGTGGAAGTTGCTATTGCATAAGGTGCAATTGAGTGCCATTGATTTTCTGCACATGAGCAATACACCAAGTTTTAGTACTTCGAATCCAAGGGCAACCATAGTGAACCGTGATTTTTTTCGCGAAACACGACCCACGAAGTGTGGAGTGGAAAGAGGAAAAGGTCCCACCGGGCATGCCAGAATCTATTTACCACCGAAAAACCGAACCGAGACATTGGGACGTCTGACATAAATTTTGAGGCAGATACTATTTGGACATATCCATCCACCTCTCCGAAGATACCAAGTTGATTTATGGTACCGTATATCGGAGGTTTGGACAGATGCGACCGTTGTAGCAGATTTCATCACATTCCTCCTCGTTTGTGAGGGGTTTTTTTTATTGCGAGGATGCTCTTCCCTGCAGGCGCAAACCCCTACAGTTAATTACGTTAACGTGTTGCGATAGCCACTTTCTCCTTCTCCGGCAGTTCACTTCGTGACGTGTGCATTTTTGTTTATTTTGGTTGCCTATGGATTGTATACGAAGACTATTTTATGTCGTCGCCCATAAGGTGCGGATTAGTCCAAATCCGTATATTTTAGATTTGGGTTTGGGTGTTTGCTTGACGAGGTCCATATTGGTGGCTTAGTTTGCCAACGGAAATGAACTTAGGACGCATATCTCGCATTTGTGAGATCCATCCGTTCATTGGACATTTGAGTTTGATCTAAGGATCATAACTCATATTTGAGACTAAGATCAACTTAGAAACAAATGAGCATATGGGCTCAATTATTTTTAACTATGGATACGTTAGTCCCGTTTAAGACTACGATCAACTTAGCAACATTTCAAAGATCACTTTTTTATTAAGATCCAACAACAGAGCATTTGGGCTCAGATGCTAGAAATTTCAGAGAGAGACTTTTAGCCAATTTGGGCTTGGTCAGCTCAGTCTTTTCTTCTTTCTTTTTTTTTATTCAAAATTTCTAAGCACTAATTTGGGTTTTGTTTGCCCAGCCATTTTCCTTTTATGCAAAAGTGGCAGGCACTTGTTTGAGGCTTTGGCGCTCACATGTGTATCATGCGAAGCACTCAGTCATGGGCGCTGCACAATAAATGCTAAGCACTTTAGACATTTTGATTGAATATGAAGTGATAAGCACTTTTGTATGGTGCCCACATGAGGCTCCGTCTCATTTTATTTTATTAGGCGCCCATGTGTTTTTCATGTAAGGCGATGGTCGCTGCCCAATCAGTGCTAAGCATTCAGTCATTTTAGTTGTATATGAAGTGCTAAGCACTTTTACTCAGCGCTCACGTGTGTTTCACGTGAGGCGATGGCCTTCTGTTTTGGGCGCCTACATGTTTTTCACGTGAGACTCTGAGTCTTTTGTTGGGGGCGCCCATATGGGAAGCACGTGAGGCGCTAATTCATTTTCTTTTCTAGAGATTGAATCTTTGTTAGTGGCATTTTAACCATTAATGATCACCAAGATCTTTGTTTTGAAGATCTGGGATCAAGCCTTCTTTAAGAACTAAGTTCTTATGTTTTTCATTTATAAGCATTAAGTTTCTTTTTAATTAGGGCGAAACTCTATTTTCAGAGGAATTAAATTCCCATCACATAAGTTCTTTTTCCTTCTTTTTTAAGCTAGTTCTTTTCCTCTAGATTTTGAGTTTGAAGAACAGAGTCTCCCCGATAAAAATTGAATTCTCAACTTGTGCGAAGATTTGCTTTGTAAATCTCAATTTAGAGGAAGAACTAAATTCGTGTATGAAGGGTTAAACCCTTGTTTCCATTTATACTGGGCAAAGGAGATATTTTGATCTCTTCTTTTTTTACCAAGAGTTTGAAAGGAGGGAGATCTTCTTCTTCTTTGGAGAATTAAATTCTCTGTTTTTATTTTTGTGGAGAAACTTATGGAGTCAATCCTCTCTCCGAGACTTGAAATCTCGGGTCTTTTATATAGGAGAGGTAAGTTTGTTAATTAGTTTGAGAAAATCTCTTATTGAGAGCTTTCAATTAATTTTATTGGTCTCAAACATTATTTGGGGAATTTTATCTACCATTGGATATTTGATCCAAGGATTCTGTTTTACAGAATATGTTATCTGGTTTTTAACAGGATTGGGGAAATATTTTCCCATATAGAGAATTTAATCTATTAAACGGTGATTTTTTATCACCATTGGATTTTTGATCCAAGAGCTTTCTGTTTTACAAAGAACAATCTTTCTTTGTTTGTAAAGATTAGGGAAATATATTCCCAAAATAGAATTTAATTCTATCATTGGATCTTTGATCCTACCGAGAATATCTTTTTCACTTGGAAAGATTATGAAGATATTTTCTCCTAGTAGAATTTAATTATATTATTTGATAATTTATCATCACCATTGGATTTTTGATCCAATGGCTCTGTTTAACAGAGAATATCCTAGATTTTAGGGAAATATTCCCAAAATAGAATTTAATTCTACCTGCTTTTAATTTGGACGCCGGAGCTCACGTGTTGTGAACGTGGGCACCACTTAAGAATTTAATTCTTATATATGATAGGCGCTCTTGTGCTTTGCACATTGGCGCTCATATAAACTTCACGTACGGCGCCACCATAGGATTTAATCCTACAAGAGGTTGGCACAGGCGATTTCGTAGGGAGTACGTGAGGCGCTGCCTCGTTAGAATTTAACAAAGCTTAGCTCTTTTTATTATGTTTAATTATTTGGGGAACATGAGCTTTATCATCATGTATTAGCGTTACGTAATAGAATGTAAAACATATACACACGAATAATAAAGAAAAACCATATAGCATATCATCATATCAAGCAAGACTATTCTGTATGTATATATATGTGTGTGTGTGTGTGTGTGTGTGTGTGTGTCTAATACAATTACAATAATTGCTTCAAGGGCATACATATCTAACAATCTCCCATTTGCACTAAGACTAATTGTTGTAGTATCGCATACCCAACATCCCGAATAGATGCTCAAATTGTGCGTGAGGTATGGCCTTTATGAATGGATCCGCCATGTTTTCCTTTGTATCTACTCTTCGAACCTTGTCACTTCTCGCTTCCAAATAGACGGAAATGGTGACGTGGCAAGCCTGCAACATATTTACTATGAAACAAATACGTTAAGCGTAATTAAGCAATATAACAATGAAAGAGAATGACAAGAGTAATAAAATGAAACAACAACTTTGTTTACATTCAATTTTACATACAACTCTCTGAAAATAAAAGATACAATAAATAAAGCAAATGCCTAAACAATGGCATATAGAAAGTAAGTGCAGGATGGAAAGAGCTAGTAGTCTGGCTAAGCAGCAAGCTGGTCCAAATCCTCCGGGTTCAGCTCTATCTCCTCAGAGTCTGGTCCTCCTGACGAACATTCTAAAGAAAGAAATAGAAAGGAATGTCGTCAGCGAACTAACTCTCGGTAAGTCATAAAAGAAGTAAGAGAAAATAGTAAATAATGAGAATAGAAACCAATTGAACAAAGGACAGGTAAAAATGTATATGATCATTCACAAGTATAGGATAGTTGTTCTAACGTGGTTATTTGTAGTTTGATAAAGAAGGTATTCATGTATACGAGAGGAGTCCATCTTACCCTGTGGACTATGGTAACATATACTATAAGGCCCCGTCAAAATCCACGGGACAACGGCATGTGAATTCATGTAGGTGTCTTTTAAAGTGACCTCTCATGCCACAATATACGTTCCGTACCAATCTACCCCTTTATCCCCGCGATTGTATTGCATAGATTAAGATTATAGATCTTGGCCGAATCCATGGATATAAAATTTACAGGTTCATATTCAAGATGTAATCGTGTGTTCAAATATTCATGTCAAGTTCATATCAAGTTATAATCATGGTTCGGTCAAGTCGAGTCAAGTATGCAAGTTGAGTTTGATATTTGAATTCGAGTATTCAGGTTCATGATTAAGTATTCAAGTTCATGTTTGATTTTGGATTCTAGTTTGAGTTTGGATTCAGATTGAGTCGGAAACTTGTGAACGGATTTAACTCTTGAATTTTTCTTAGGTTCGGGAGTAATCGGAAACTGCTGCATATGGACGGCGGGATTTGTGTCTTTTTCCAAGATAATTGCCATTGAAAACTCCGTTAAATTGTCTAGCTTGAATAGGCATGTACTCACTTTCTCTGGCTCCCCGTGACTCAAGACAAATGATACCGCTTAATCCTATATTGATCTATAGTCCTTAAAATATTGTTTTCTATATCTCGAGCGGGTTTTATGAAAATTACTTCAATATAGTTTTTAAAATAAATCTCGAGGGTTATTTTTAATATTTAGGGTTTTCATAAACATGTTTTTTAATTGTTATGGTATTTTGGTGATGAAACTTAATCTTTTTAAAAGTTTGTGGTACTTTATTGAAAACTAGCCCCTTTGATAACTTGATGGTATTTTATAAAAAAAAATAATCTTTAAAAAAAAATATTTTTATAGTTTGTTTTTATTGAAAATACATATTATAGACTTATATAATTTTTATAAAATTTAGTTTTGTTCAGAAAAAACGTATTTCTTAAAAATCGTATTTTTATTTCTTTTTGAGACCGAATACTCCGCGAAGAGTTCTGCATCTCGCTCTACTATCCCAAGGATATGCGATAATCCGCACCATCCATTAGCGGTTCCCCTAATGAGGGTTATAGAGGTGTAATTGGCAAGGATTTCAAAATATCGATTAAAAGATCCCTATTTTGAAAAGGTGTGGCATTTTAATGAAAAAGTTATTCTTTAAATTAGTCATATGTTTAGAGTACTGTGATATGGAACCATAGTGTACGTGTAGGGTGGGTCGTTACCCTATGAAGTTTTCCTAAAGTTATATTTAACGATTATCGAAATAAGGGTTATACTAAAGTTCATGGTATTTTAATGAAAAGTTTGTTATATGATAGTTTCACATGAAAGTTTTGGTTGAACTCAAAACTAAAAAATTGTAAGAAAAGTTGCAGGCAGTGCGAGAAGTTATTTTGACCTATTTTGCTTTAGGAAAGGGAGTACAAAGGTTAAAAATCACACATATCGGAGTTAACTCCACATTTCCGATATGTTTTTGAAAGAGGGTTTTGAGATGAAAGAAGAAGAGAAAAAGAGGAACTTGCTCACTTTGTAGCGTTGGAAAGAGGTTAAAGAAAATAGGGGGATTCCTGTGGCGTCGCAGAAGCTCCAGAAACGATTTCGATCTTCGATGGAAAAAGCTTGGTTGCTAACTCCACTTGACTCCACTTGCACTTAAGAACTTTTGGGATGATTTTGATATAAATTTTTAGAATGGAGGGGAATTAGGGCATGGGGTGGTATTTATAGTGAATAATTAAAGGTTAGGAACTAAAATGTTGATTAAAATGATTTAAATGGTGTTAAGTGGTGAATTGAAGAGTCTTTGTTTGATTGCAGGAAAATCAAACGGTGCAAGAGAGTTGAGGGGAGTTGAAGGGTCAAGTGTGCAAAGCACGGGGGGAATCGGGCTCCATCGAACCATCGGCGCCGGCCATTTGGGGATTTTGGGCGGTCGGATCTTGATGATCCGTCTTGAGATTTGTGCCACGTATCAATTTGGGTGTGTACACCTCATTGCGCCTGTTTGATTTTTCTGAAACTTTTCGTTTCTCTGTGAATTGCACGTGCAACTTTTGGGCATCCAAAAAATTAAAAAGAAAAAAAAATCTGAAAAAATAATTGGGTCTAATGGAAATCGAACACACAGGCTATGTCACAGTAGAGACTTTACCAATGAGCTGCAAGTTGTTTCTTGTTTTTATTAAACAAATCTAACTTATAACTTTACAACAGGCTGAAATACCTTTTTTATACAATAAACAAGTAATTTTGTACAGGGATTTCAGAGTCGTTACATTTTACCTTCCTTATAAAAATTTTGTCCTCAAAATTTACATAATGGACTAATCTTCGAATAGCTATTGTGCACGCATATCACCTTCTCGCTTCCATGTCGATTCTCCTGGCGAGTCTTTTCTTCACATCACCCAGACCAAGTTTACTTCCTTATTCCGTAAGGTCTTCACCTTTCGATCCAAGATCTCGACTGCCTGCTACTCACAAGTCAGATCGGTCTGTACAGTGAGCTCTGAATGATCAAGTATGTGGCTAGGGTCGCTTACATATCGTCGTAGTTGGGATATGTGGAATACGTTGTGCACTCCTTCCAATGAGGGTGGTAGTGCTAAACGGTATGCCGCTTCTCCAACTCGTTCGAGTATGTCGAATGGTCATATGTACCTTGGACTGAGTTTACCCCTCTTGCCAAAACGTACCACTCCTCTGTTTGGAGAGATCTTCAGGAACACATATTGTCTAGGTTGGAACTCCAGATGTCGACACTTTGCATCTACCCAATGTTATGTCGGTCTTGGGTTATGCGTATCTTTTCCCTGATCGTATGAACCACATCTATAGTTGCCATGATCATCTCTGCTCTAAGGAGTTCACGATCTCCAACGTCGTCCCAACTCAACGGGGAACGACACTTTCGTCCGTAGAGTGCTGTGAATGGTGTCATCCCAATACTTTCCTGGTAACTGTTGTTGTATGAGAACTGCACAAGGTGTAGGTGATCTTCCCACGAAACTCCGAAGTCTAACATACAGGCTCTCAGCATATCTTCTAATATCTGAATTGTTCGCTCGGATTGTCCGTCTATTTGTGGATAGTACGCCGTGCTGAAATTCAGACTCGTTCCCAGGCTGGCTTGTAGACTCTGCCAAAACTGTGATCAGAATCTTGTATCACGATCGGAGACGATGCAAACAGCTACTCCATGTAATCTCATGATCTCCTCCAGGTAGTTCTTTTCTAACGTCTCAGTTGACTGGCCAACTCGGAATGGAATAAAGTAAGCTAACTTGGTGAGTCAATCCACAACAACCCAAGTCGCGTCGTTACCCTTCGTGCCGCGAGGGAGAGCAGTCACGGAATCTATGGTAATGTACTGCAATTTCCATTGTGGGATTGGTAACGGCTGAAGTAGACCAGCAGTTCTGTGATGTTCAGCCTTCACTTGCTGACACACCAAAGACTTGGCTACGCTCCTTACTACTTCGTGCTTTATTCCATGCTACTAGTAGTATTGTCGTAGATCTTTGTACATTTTCGTTCTACCGGGGTGTACCGAATACGGAGAGCTGTGTGCTTCTTTCATCAACTCTTCTCGAATGGGTCCGACCGGTACGCATAAACGGATTCCATATCGCAAGGATCTATCTTCGTGGATGATGAAATCAGTTCGTAGTCCACTTTCTACTTGTTCTCGGATCTTTTGTAGCTTGGAATCATTTGATTGAGCTACTTTGATCTGATTGATAAGAGTGGACTGTACTTGTAAGTTCATCAAAAATGTAGTGTTACCTGGCACAACTACATCAATCTCCAATCCATGTAGTTCTTGTTGTTGCTTCCACTGAGCGGTGAGATTCATTGCTAATGGCTGGAGACTAAGGGCATCGGGAACTACGTTCACCTTTCCAGGGTGATACTGTTGGTTGATGTCGAAGTCCGCCATAAGTTCTAGCTATCTTCTCTACCGCATGTTGAGTTCCTTCTGAGTAAATACATACTTCAGACACTTTTGTGGTCAGTGTAGATTTCCACTCGTTCTCCCAAAAGATAATGGCACCAAATCTTGAGTGCGATGATGACGGCTGCCAATTTTAGATCATATGTTGGATAGTTGCGTTCATGGACCTTTAACTGTCTTGATGTAAAAGCCACAACATTTCCATGTTGGTGTAGAACACATCCTAATCCTTTATCGGATGCATCACAATGCACAACGAATCTGCCAAATTGATCCGGTATTACGAAGATAGGTATAGAGGTTAACATCGATTTGAGCTCTACAAAAGCCTTTTCATATGCTTCTGACCACACGAATGCTTCGTCTTTACGTGTGAGCTTGGTCAGGGGTGCTGCGATTTTTTAGAATCCTTCAATGAATTGTCGGTAGTATCGTGCTAAGCCCAAGAAACTTCTTATATCTTTCACCGTCTCTGGTGTCAGCCACTCGCTGATAGCTGACATCTTAGCTGAGTCTACCGAGATTCCTTCGCCTGAAATAATATGTCCGAGAAATCTGACTTGATCTAGCCAAAACCCATACTTGCTGTACTTGGTATAGAGCTGGTGTTATCGAAATGTCTCTAGGACAATGCGTAAGTGCTCAGCATGTTCTTTCCGATTCTTTAAATACACCAGGATGTCGTCGATGAAGATAACAACAAACATGTCTATGTACTCTCGGAAAACTTGGTTCATGAGGTTCATAAAAATGGCAGGTGCATTGGCCACTCCAAATGGCATTACGGGATATTCATAATGGCCATAACGAATCCTAAACACCATCTTCGGAATGTCAGACTCTTTGACCTTCACTTGATGGTAACGTGAACGAAGATCTAGCATTGAAAAGACACAAGATCTACTTAACTGATCGAAAAGGTCATCGATGCGCGGTAGTGGATACTTGTTCTTAGTTGTCACTTCGTTCGGAACTCGATAATCCACACACATCCTGTAGGAACTTTCTTTCTTCTTCACTAATAACACCGGAGATCCCCAACTTGAAGTATTAGGTCGGATCCAACCTTTCTTCAGAAGTTCATCCAATTGAATATGGATCTCCTTCAATCCCTCCGGACTTAATCGGTATAAAGCTTTGATTATAGGTTCTGTACCAGGTTGTAAATCAATACTAAATTCAAGAGCTCGATCGGGGGGCAAACCTGATATGTCTTCAGGGAACATATCCTCGAACTCTTAAACTACTTCAGGCTTTTCTTCTTCCGCAGGTAAAGAGAACACTTCTGCATTCTTCGGTTTAGTATGGTAGCTTCCTGACTCCAAGGTTCTATCTCCACTTTTGAAATAGAAGACCGGGTGATCTGGTATCTCAAATACTACCTTCCTTTGACGGCAGTCAATAGTAGCATAAAATACTCCCAGCCAATCCATTCCCAACACAACATCGAAATTTGCTATATTCAGTACTCTGAAATTTGTATAGAATTCTCGACTGCAAACTACAACTGGGCATTGATCATTCCTTAAATTTGCCTTCAAGACTCCATTCCCGGAACTGACATTCCATCTTGAAATGAGTGGATTCACGGGAATTACGTGCGTTCTCACGGATCGTTGTGATATGAAGCAGTATGAAGCTCCAGTGTCGAAAAATGCGAGTGCAGGAAAGGGTAGCTACTAGTATAGTACCTAATTTGTGTGGGATCGTGTTTAGATATAGGAAAAGTATAACGATGCACAAGAATTAAAAGGTTGAAAGGATGGGGGGATTTACCGGTGATGACTTGTCCTATGGCTTTAGCCTCCTCGACCGTCATTGTAAAAGCCTATCGTCTTGGTACATTCCTCTTTACCGGAGGTACATTCCTTTGCCTTTGAGACACCTTTCTCTGTGCCTGATGGAATTGTCGATGAGGCTGTGCAGATGGTCCATATGGAGCTGGTGCAGGAAGAGCTAGGCGAGGTGCAGTAGCTTGAATAGCTAGTTTCTGCGGAGCTGTAATTATGGGTTTGGATGCCGGTGCTGTGTGAATAAGATATGGGCATGCTCCTATCGCGTGAGTAGATACGCTACAAATAAAACACAGGCCATTTTCACGGATACAGTCCTTCCCCAAGTGTCCAGTTCTCTTGCAGTAGAAACAGAAATCTGGATTGGACCAGTTAAATGATCCTCCTGGCCTCTTGGGTGTAAAAGCCAGCCTAGAAGAGGCTCCTCCTGTCATCTGCGTAGCTGGGCATTTGATTCTAGTTATTTAGCGTTTACCCTTCTTCTTGACCACAGTTTCATAACAACGTGCTGCCTTCAGGGCGAGTTCATGAATTGGATAGTCGCCTATGGCTAAAGCTGCCTGAATCTCCGGGTCTAAGCCCTGTTCGAATCGTCTAGCCCGAATCTCATCGGTCAGGATCAAGTGTGCCGCGAACCTGATAAGATGTTGATGTCAGGATAGTGATGTACTTTATGGAATAGAATTTGATATGAATTCTTTACCTGCTATGCATGATGAATTCGACATCATATTCATCCATTGATTTTACCCACATGGAACCTTGTTGCAGGTGGATGAACTGTTGCTTCATCTCAAATCGAGCAGTCTCGGGGAAAAAATTCCCATCGATCAAATCGCGGAATGTTTTCCACTTTATTGGTTGTGTGAGACGGCTTTCCTCAGCTTTCCACCAGACTCTTGCATTGTCGGTGAGCTGGAGCTTGGCCATATGAACCCAAGCTATGTCCTGTACCTATGCTGCGTCCTCTATACTCTGGACCCATTCTTCAGCCTCATGAGGAATTTCTTTTCCTAAAAAGTTCCTAGGATGCAATGCATGAAATTGCTTTATTCCAGGTGCTTCGGCTTCCGAGCGGTTCATGAGAATAGCAGCCTGCTGCTGCTGGCCCTCCAGAAGACTTTTGATCGCTTCTAAAAGAACCGTCTGTTCATTAATTAGAGCAGTAATGGTAGGGGGAGTTGGTAAGGTAGGTGGTGGTGTGTTGCCATTGACGTTGGTATTGATGTTGTTGGGAGAATCCATTACCTTGATAGGAAAGGTTAGGATAGATCTAAGAAATTTGAAATGTAAGGAATGTATAATTACCGATTCTTATAATTCTTATGATATATTATTTAAGACTTCATGCAGAACTGACATGCATGGGCCGCCAACAAAACATGTCACGCCCTGCTTCCCAATAGACGGAAACGGTGACATGGCAAGCCCGCAACGTTTTTACTATGAAACAAATACGTTAAGCGTAATTAAGAAATATAACAATGAATAAGAATAACAAGAGTAATAAAATGAAACAGCAACTTTATTTACATTCAACTTTACATACAACTGTCTAAAAATAAATGATACAATAAATAAAGCAAATGCCTAAACAATGGCATACAGAAAGTAAGTGCAGAATAGAAAGAGCTAGTAGACTGGCTGAGCAGCAAACCGGTCCAAGTCCTCTGGGCTCGACTCTATCTACTCAGAGTCCGGTCCTCCTGACGAACATTCCAAAGAAAAAAACAGAAATGAATGTCATCAGCGAACTAACGCTCAGTAAGTTCTAAAAGAAATAAGAGAAAATAGTATATAATGATAATAGAAACCAATTGAACAGAGGATAGGTAAAATTGTGTATGATCATTCACAAGTATAGGATAATTATTCTAACATGGTTATTTGTAGTTTGATAAAGAAGGTATTCATTTATACGAGAGGATTCCATCTTACCCCCTGGACTATGGTAACATGTAGTACAAGGCCCTGTCATATCCCATGGGACAACGGCACGTGAATTCATGTAGGTGTCTTTTAAAGTGACCTCTCGTGCCACGATATACGTTCTGTACCAATCTACCCCTTTATCCCAGCGTATTGTATTGTATAGATTAAGATTATAAGTCTTGGCCGAATCTATAGATATAAAATGTACAGGTTCATGTTCAAGATGTAATCATGTGTTCAAGTATTCATGTCAAGTTCATGTCAAGTTATAACCATAGTTCGGTCAAGTCGAGTTAAGTATGCAAGTTGAGTTTGATGTTTGAATTCGAGTATTCAGGTTCATGATCAACTATTCAAGTTCATGTTTAATTTTGGATTCTGGTTTGAGTTTGGATTCAGATTGAGTCGAAAACTTGTGAATGGATTTAACTCTTGAATTTTTCTTAGGTTCGGGAGTAATCGGCAACTGCTGCACATGGACGGCAGGATTTATGTCTTTTTCCAAGACAATTACCATTGAAAACTCTGTTAAGTTGTCTAGCCTGAATATGCAAGCACTCACTTTCTCCGGCTCCCCGAGGCTCAAAAGAAATGATACTGCTTAAGCATATATTAATTTATAGTCCTTAAAATATTGTTTTGTATATCTCAAGGGGGTTTTATGAAAAATACTTCAATATAGTTTTTAAAATAAACCTCGAGGATGATTTGTAATATATAAGGTTTTCATAAACATGTATTTTAATTGTTACGGTATTTTGGTGATGAAACTTAGCATTTTTAAAAGTTTGTGATACTTTATTGAAAACTAGCCCTTTAGGTAACTTGATGGTATTTTATAAAAAAAATTAATCTTTAAAAAAATATATTTTTATAGTTTGTTTTTATTGAAAATACGGATTATAGACTTATATAATTTTTCAGAAATTTAGTTTTGTTTAGAAAAGTCGTATTTCTTAAAAACCGTATTTTTATTTCCTTTCGAGACCGAATACTCCGTGAGGAGTTCTGCGTCTCGCTCTACTCTCTCAAAGATATACGATAATCCACACTATCCATTAGCAGGTTCCCTAACGAGAGTTGTAGAGGCATAATTGCCAAGGATTTCAAAATACCGATTAAAAGAAACCATTTTGAAAAGGTGTGGTATTTTAATGAAAAAGTTATTCTTTAAATTAGTCATATGTTTAGAGTACCATACTATGGAACCATAGTGTGCATGTAGGATAGGTCGTTACCCCGTGAATTTTTCCTAAATTTATTTTTAACGATTTCGAAATAACGGTTATACTAAAGTTCATGGTATTTTAATGAAAAGTTCGTTTTATGATAGTTTCACATGAAAGTTTTGGTTAAACTCAATACTAAAAGATTGTAAGCAAAGTTACAAGTAGTGCGAGAAGTTATTTTGACCTATTTTACTTTAAGAAGGGGAGTACAAAGGTTAAAAATTACACATATCGGAGTTAACTCCACTTCTCCGATATGTTTTTAGAAGAGAGTTTTGAGATGAAAGAAGAAGAGAAAAGAGAGACTTACTTGCTGTGTAGCGTTGGAAAGAGGTTAAAGAAAAGAAGAGGATTCCCGTGGCGTCGCGGAAGCTCTGGAAATGGCTTCGATCTTCATTGGAAAAAACTTGGTTGCTAACTCCACTTGACTCCACTTGCACTTAGGAACTTTTGGGATGATTTTGATAGAAATTTTCAGAATGGAGGGGAGATAGGGCATGGGGTGGTATTTATAGTGAAGAAATAGGTTTTGGGAATTAAAAATATGGATTAAAAGGATTTAAATGGTGTTAAATAGTGAATTGAAGAGTCTTTATTTTATTGCAAGAAAATCAAACAGTGCAGGGGAATTGAGGAGAGTTGAAGAGTCAAGTGTGCAAAGCACGGGGGGGATTGGGCTCCATAGAATTGTCAGCGCCAGCCCTTTGGGGGTTTTATGCGGTCTGATCTTGATGATCCATCTCGAGATTTGTGCCATGTGTCAATTTGGGTGTGTACGCCTCATTGTACCTATTTGATTTTCTGAAACTTTTCGTTTCTCCGTGAATTGCACGTGCAACTCTTGGGCTTCCGAAAAATTAAAAAGAAAAAAATCTGAAAAAATAATTGGTTCTGATGGGAATCAAACGCACAGGCTATATCACAGCAGTGTAGAGACTTTACCAATGAGCTACACGTTGTTTCTTGCTTTTATTAAACAAATTTAACTTATAACTTTACAATAGGCTGAAATACCCTTTCTATACAATAAACAAGTAATTTTGTACATGGATTTCAGAGTCGTTACAAACCTCAATCTCCCGGCGATCAACTATCTCCCGGATTAGGTGAAACTGCCTCAAGATGTGTCTGGATCGCTGATGGGACTGTGGTTCCTTCACTAATTCCATAGCACCATTGTTGTCATAATATAAGGGTATTGGATCAACAATGGTTGGAACCACTCCAAACTCTGAGATGAACTTCCGCATCCAGACCGCTTCTTTGGTAGCATCATTGGCAGCTCAGCCTTCATTGTCGAGTCTGTTACGATTTCCTGTTTGGAACTCTTCCAACAGACCACCCCTCTGTTATGGGTAAAAACATAACCCGAGACAGACTTGTTATCATCTATGTCACTTTGGAAGCTCGAATCGGTAAAGGCCTCCATCTAGAGGTTGCTGCTACCATATACCAAGAACATTTCTTTAGTCTTACGCAGGTACTTAAGAATGTTCTTCACAGTTGTCCAATGCTTCTCTCCTGGGTTTGATTGATACCTACTTACCACACTAAGTGCGTAAGCTACATATGGTCTAGTACACAATATCACATACATGATACACCCTACCGCTAAAGCATAAGGTATAACACTTATGCGAGCCCTCTCTTCATCACTCTTAGGAGACATCTCTTTAGAGAGGGTGATTCCGTGACAAGCTGGTAAATTACCGTGCTTGGAATATTCTATACTAAACCTTTTTAGTATGGTGTCTACCTGGACTGTGACAATCCCAACATTCTTTTAGATCTATCCCTGTAGATCTTAATCTCCAGAATGTAGGAAGTATCACCTAGTTCTTTTATAGAGAATTTCTGTGACAAGAAAAGTTTGACCGATTGTAACATAAGAATATCATTTCCTATAAGGAGAATTTCATCCATGATCTGGAGAATTTCATCCACGTACAATACGAGGAACACGACAACACTCTTTACAACCATTTTATAGATGCACGGTTTGTTGGGTTACGGCAGCACCCCGGCCATCAAACCGTAGCCAAATGCGGAACAAAAATTTACTAAACTGGCGCTGCCATTACCCGATACCCAGATCTACCTTAAACCCTAAACTAGCAATATATATATAAGAAGTTAGATTGTTATACCTAGTTGATCCGTGTCCTTCGATCTTCAACCATCATCCCCAAGCTCTTAGTGGCTCCTTGATCGAGTTTGCTTGCCGGTCTTCCACCATCTACGATAATCCACCTGAGGGAAACGGCGCAAGCTTCAACCTCGCCAAATGAAGTAACCGACGCTCCAAGGTTGCTAGCAATGGAGAGTGGATGTGTAGGAATATGTCACTATAATTTTCTCTCAATCACATTTGCTCAATGAGCACCCATAGAAGATAAAGAAGGAGGTGAGGAAACAATGGAATGAGCAACACAAGAATGGATAAGTGTTGAAGTGAGTGGTGAATGAGAGAGCTATGAAGCAAGTGAAGAAATTTATCATGAGCCACTCTAGAGTTGTGGCTACCCCTCTCTCTCTCTCATGCACCAAAATATCTCATATCAATAATCAAATAAACAATTCCATGCCATACCTATGACCCATGCTCATGCCACCTCACTCCTCCACCTCATTTTTGAAACAAATGAATTTCTAAAAATGGAAAATCATACAAATGAGGTGTCCACTTCTAGAAGCTATTCCATATAAATACGGAATACTTCCCGGTATATGTATCGAAATACATATACACGTATTCGTACAGAAATACAAATAGCCAAGAGAGAAAATGAATAGTGAACTATAATACTAGAATACATATATATAAATACATATATAAATTATTAAATCAAAACTTTATTTAATAATCTGGCTTAATCCTAAACCGCTAGTATTATCAACCGTCCGATTAACGTCTGCGCAGCCTGTACACATATTTAATCGGACACCTGTATGTACCAACATACGTCATCTACACCATATCGCCTGAACCGTGAAAACCCTCTGTGTGGGACTCTAAAGACTCGTCAATATGCTGGCAGTGGGTTTAACCACAAGTACGCCAGCGGCACTAGCTGTACGTAACGGCTACCTAGGTATTGAGAGAAAGGGAGGCCAACGAGCAAACTCATCCTGAATTCCTACTGAGCCTGACAGTGACAATATACGTACAGTCCGGTCTGTTCGTCTAAGAATATTGCATATCGAGTCTAGGGAGTGGATAAAGCCAGACCCCTAACAACGCGACATTTAGTGTCGGCAAACCCATCACCACCTGAGAAACTATCGATCCTAGATCGGTAATTCTCGTCCACCATGGCCATGGATTTCTGGTGATGGCCACCCATGCACAACGCGACATCAACCCCCAATACCGGGAGAGACGAATCCCCGACGATCCGATCACTGCCTCCATGTGGCTCGGGACTGTACCCAACTAAAACCTGTTTACATGACTCATGTGAGCCGTGGTAGGGTAGTAATCAAAGCACGGTGGGAACTCACACGAGACAAATGAAGATCTCAGATCGACAGACTAACCTGTATACATGTCACCTGGGAACTGCTATCTGACTATAGGTATAATACCAACCAGCAGGTTCCCGGCAAGTCCGTCCAGTGTACTCTTAACCCAATGAGCACCTGTATATTATCTTAGGTGAACAAACTAACACGAATGGCTTGTGAGACCTGGCCACCGCCCCTCGTCGGGGTCTCGATCAGTATACACTAGTCTACACTAGAGTATCGATGCCCAGTCTCGATACTCCCATGACTAGGGACATTTAAGGATGTACTTATAGACCCCCAGCTCCCACGTATATGATCGCCATCATAATGCTGGTAGTCAGGCAAGAATCCTATGGGCTCTATCAATATGTACATGATGATAAAGACAAACCAGATAGTATACTATCATCTCGAGTAAGACTGTTCTACCGGTATAGGTCATCTCTCAATCATCATAATCACCTAACTACGATTATGATAATTGCCTTGAGGGCACTATAGCCAACGATCTCCCACTTGCACTTAAGGCCATTTATTGCGATGTCGCATACTCACAGCTCGTGTGATACCGAACATCTAACATTCCTAGTAATCAGTTTCGCAAACACCGTTAGCAAAATCATTGCGTTCGAGTAATAGCCTTAGTGAGTGGATCCGCTCCAATATTTCTTTCTATATCTCTCTATATCTCAACTTCGCGGTGAATGCTATCTCCCAAAATGAGCAATACCTGTCTTAGAATTTGTCTGGATATCTGATGGGACCCAGTTCACGAATGAACTCCAAATCCAGCAAACTTCCTAGACTATATCGTCCACTGAATTTAATCAGTATCATGCACCGTGCCTTTCCTCAGTATCCGCTTGGACCACCCGTCCAACATACTGTCCCTCAAAAGAGAGAAAAACTATAACTCAGATAGCCACTCTTTCATCCAGGTCACCTTGGAAGCCTAAAATGATAGCCGTCTCCTGAAGGAGGCTGCCATTACCATATCCCTAGAACATCCATTTATGTTCATAACTGCTTCCCAATGTTTCTCCAGGATTGAATTAATATATGTTTATTGCATCTAATGCAGAAACAGCATCTGGTGTGGTACATGACATTTCATGACTAACTCAATTTCCTAAGCAAGTGATATGCTAATCATGTAGATCCCTATCCCCTTTAGTCTGTAAGACACCTTTAGAGAGGGTGACTCCATCACCTGCAGGTACACCACCATGCCAGGAGTCGTCCATTCTAAAATCCCTTTAGAATAACGTCAAAGTACCCAGATTGGGATACTTCCCAAATCTAGATCTAAAACTATAGATCTCATAACCAGAAACCCTGATATTATATCCATATCCTATGTAGAGAAACAATTTTGTGACAACCACAGTATAACCGATCGTAGTATAGGAATATCTCTTCCTATCAAGTGCATGTCATCTTAATACCTGGACATCACTCTCTACTACCTTCTTACCAGTTCCATCTCCTATTCTAATGAAGTCAAAGCCTATGACTGTCATATCAAAAATAGGTGATCTGTTTCCGCTATACCTTCTTTAGTCTATAAATAGACATAAGCTACTTGCCCACTATACTTCCGCTGCTCCCACTGACTACAACAACCCTCTAGCAGAGTCATATACACGTGCACTTCTAAAGCTAGTTTAGAACGACGCTATACTCATCCTCCTGCCAGGTCTTATAGTCTAGAACAGCAGCAGTGGCAAGTCTGGGTAAACAAGAACCTCCCTGTCACCGTCTTTGAGAAGACCGAAGTACCTCTTGGGTGCCTGAGGTTACCCATCAAATCTGCGGAGTGGCTAATGGAATGTCGAAACTAATTGAATCCTTAGTCTATTAAATCTTCGGTGATCGTTTGTGGTTCTGGAATCACTTCCAGTTCTACCATAATCCCACTTCTGTTTTTCTGAAAAAATCCATTTTACTAAAACTATAGCGAGTCAAGAACAATATAAATATTGATCTTTCTGATGGTAGAAAGTTAACCCTCGTCAAAGCCCAGGATAACCCACAAACAGCCATTACTGAAACGTGCCTCGAGTTTATCTGGATTCTGGTTTTAAGCATCAGCCAAACAACTCCCTATACCTTAACATCGTTAAGATATAAATTGGTTCTATATATATATAATATAGAAACAAAAGCACCAATTTAATTAGAACCAGATTCAAAATCATGCAGCTGTCTCCAGTGCAGATCAACCAAATAGAAGGAGGCCACTCAGCATTACTCAACTAGGAGTGCATCCATATATGAGTGACCTGAAAGAGAAGCAAGCTCTCAAAACCGTTACTTACAATGGAATACCTAACAAAAGTATCTACATCTTCGACTTCCTCGAAGAATCCTGATACTTCCAACAAATGGTTCTCTACTTTATTCTTATACCTATAACTTCTCAAAATCTGAACCTTGTATTTCAACAAAATACTTGTCTAGAACTAGAGAAGTCATGAGTAAACAGAATATAGTACGAGTACCAATCCTATTGTCCTAATGGACACTGGACAAAATACAATACTTTGTATAAGTCTCCTGAGTTCAATAACTCAAACCCTATGCGTCGTAAGTTGAAAAACTGTACTATGGTTAAGAAGAATTACACCGTTGTTGAATGCACCTTACCTAATCACTAACTGATATAGGTAAATGTCATAGACATAATTTCAAAAAGTTATATCTCACTTTATAAAATAAACCTACAGATATATCAGTTTGAAATTGGTGCATAATAACGGATATCCAAAACCAAATATTTGCCATCCAGCAAAATCCAGATGATTTCCTTAAATATCACCAATTACAACAAATTCTGATATAATGAGGATCTAATCACCCAATTTCCAATATCTTACTCCCACTCAACATCTGTAATAACATACAGATGTGATAAACAAATCTGGTAAATACATACCCTGGAGTTAGATTCCAATTAGGAAAACAGTTTTCAATTAACATCGCACAATGAAACTGAAACATGAAAATGTTTTGAAGGGGTAATCGGGTATTCTTAATAACGCATCTTCCACTATCCTGATTCATGACAGGAACCATATACTTACCTGCCCTCACTCCAATCCCTTTATTATGTCTTTACTTATTACCTTCTGTACACCACCTTTAGGCTAATTGGTTTTCTTCCTTCCCTACCCTTCGGCACCAGCCTGAAGTTTGAAAGAAGACCCTCTAATAAGCGTAATAGGTGTACTCTCCTAATCCTAGGAGCCCTCGCAACCTGAGAGAAGGTAAAGGGAAAAGACATCTGAATAATCCTATTCTATTTCTCCTGAACCGGAAACCATCCTCCAATCTGGAACGAATTATTTCGAGTTCGTATGTAACTATACGATGGCATATCCAATAAAAGTGGATATCCGTAGTGATACGGAGTGTTCTGGAGAAATCCAAAGTGGATGTGGGAGTGGCAGGGGTATATACGGTTTTGTCATGAATGATAGCAGTCGTAATTTTCTTTGCCCTTAATCTAATCCCTTTATATGTCTTTACTTATTACCTTCTGTACACTACACTTAGCCTTAATTGGTTTTCTTCCTTCCCTACCTATCGGCACCTGCCTAAGGTTTGGAAGAAAACTATACAATAAGCTCAATAGGTGTACCCTCTCCTAATAATAGGAGCCCTCACAACCTGAGAGAAGGTAAAGGGAAAAGACAACCGAATAATCTTATTCAATCTCTCCAGAACCAGAATCCATTCTCGAATCTGGAACAAGTTCCTTCGAGTTCGTATGTAACTATACGATGGATTTATCCAATAAGAGTGGATGTTCGTAGTAATACGGGGTGTTCTGGAGAAATGCAAAGGTGATATAGAAGTTGCAATGATATATGCAACACCGTGACATTCCTAAAATCCAAAAAATGTTTTTAAGAAGGTTCGGTTAACTTGGTTCATGAGTTTTAGTCTAGGGTCGGGCCATGGTCGCTGCCAGAGAAAGAGAAAAGAAACACTTAGCGTGCACTCTAACCTAGATCAGAATGGTTTAATCACTTTATCTAATCAGGATGGCTCCCACTGTTTCCTCGAATTCTCCTCCAAACCCAAAAGGAGAATTAGTCGGAATCATCTAAAATCACCCGAGGAGTAAATCTACTCATCAGTGGGAATCGGGATCCAACTATCATTGCATGATAACTTGATGGATTCAACTCAAGTCACCACACTCCAGAAGGTATGCGCAAGCCTGGCAAGTTTCCTGTATCTTTGAAACTCCCGATATTATTTTTTACCCCAAGCGGTTTATGACCTTGACAAAGGCCAACAAATCATAAACCACAAGTCAAGTTCAACCCGTCATTATCCTGGATTACTCTAGACCCATCCATACAAACCCTTGACAAAGGCCAACAAGGTTATACGACTGTCCTAGATAATCACAACTCAATACAACAGACAAGCAATATCTAGATACCGCACACTACGCCTTGACAAAGGACAACAAACGTAGCACGAATACTAGGTACCAACAGAAAGAAATGATGGAGGGTTGCGGCTGGTTTTTGGGGAAAAACCTTTAACGTAATGAACTTGATATCGTTGAAGGAACTGAGTGGTTTTACAAATTTATAGTGGCGAAAACTTTTGCTAAAGAGGTCACTCCGAAGGGATCTCGGCTCTTTCCTCGTCGAATGAGGTGCAAGATATTTCAAACCGAATACCACGATAAAAAGAAAAAATAATTGACTATAGTGAAGTTATTACGTTGACGCAAATTTTTACTCAAGGGGTCACTCCCGATGAAGGGATCTCGGCCCTTGCCTCGTCGAATGAGGTGCAGGATATTCCCAATCGAATACCACTGTGCAAAGCAAAAGAGAACATCTGTAATGTCAGTTTTTAAAAACTTGGTTCTAACAACATCATATATAGGTTTGTTTTATCCTTGCATTGATAAAAATCAACGCAGTCACATCAATTAATCACACCAGAAAAGAACAAAAATAAAATGTACGTATATGCTATCCGCATTCGCCACTGGGTCCCATCATCACCCGTTAGGTTACTTAATTAACGACAGAGCGGGGACTGGACTAGCGCGGGTGCAAAACATATACAACATCTACTAGTATATATAAATATATATAACAATCGTCCCAGGCATGATATAAAGAAACATCACAGAAGCATCACAGAATGGTGGATAATCTTGGATCCCCGGGTTTCACTTGAGCCGCAAATGAGACCCGACTTCCCTGTCATGTGGATAGGATGTGCAATGAAAACCTAGACCCCTACGAGCGCGGCAAGTTACCCGCCAAAACTAGAAGTGAGGAAACCCCTTCAACAACATGAATGGGCCACCCAGCACTTCACGGAATCCGGTAACTTGAGCACCCCTCTTGGGTCAACCTATACCCCGTACGAGTGCGGCGAATAGCCCGCCAATTCTAGAGTAAGGTCCCCTCCGTCTCAACGCCATGAGATGCGGACCCGTTGCCCTCTAGAACCCGTCTATTCGTGCACTCTACCGCGGGGTAATCCTAGTATAGAAAAGAAAATAATATACAAGGGTGACATCGAGCTCAACCCGGTCGTGCCCCAAATAAATAATATACAAACTGGCAATGACGGCAGTCCACATGTCGGACACTCGCCCCGCAATATCAAATGTACAAATGAAACTAAACTGTACTCCATTGCACCACAGCTATCCACCACGACGATCCAACCACAACACAGCATAACACAGAACATCAACGTGAATGTCACGTTCGCAAACCCGTCTAAAAGACATATAGCAATTAGACAAGTTGTACCGCTCAAATGACATTCACGGTCGCAGATAGAAATGTATGTACTGCAAACTTTAAACAATGTTAGAAATTATCGAGTTCGAAATAACCCCGAATAACCCGAAACAACTAGATAAAACCATATCCAAACTAGGTTAAACAAACAATACCACTGAACCAACATTCCAGAGACCAGACCATACCCAAAAAATGAAACCCAGAATCCCTGAAATGGCCGGCCTCCTCGGTTTTGAGCATGATGTGCTCGGCCAAATTTGGGTTGAAGTGTCTCATTTTTTGGGTGTAGTCTAGAGGTCACTTATGTAGTCATCTACAGTTGTTTAAATAATTTTTGAAAACACTTTGAAATTCGACAGAAACTGAAATGTTCAGGGCAGTGAATCGGGTTTGTTTCGGTTTCAATAGTTTAATATTGTCTAAACAAGCTAGCTAAGGGTTTAAAGGCTGGCTCTGATACCATGTTGGGTTACGACAACGCCTCGGCCATCAAACCGTGGCCAAATTCGGAACAAAATTTTACTAAACTGGCGCTACCATTACCCGATACCCGGATCTACCTTAAACCCTAAACTAGCAAGCTATATATAAGAAGTTAGATAGTTATACCGAGTTGATCCGTGTCCTTTGGTCTTCAACCATCATTCCCACGCTCTTAGTGGCTCATTGATCGAGTTTGGTTGCCGGTCTTACTCCATCTACGATAATGCACCTGAGGAAAACGACGCAAGCATCAATCTCGCCAAACGAAGTAATCGACACTCTAAGATTGCTAGCAATTGAGAGTGGAGGTGTAGGAATCTGTCACTATAAATTTCTCTCAATCACATTTGCTCAATGAGCAACCATAGAAGATGAAAAAGGAGGTAAGGAAACAATGGCATGAGCAACACAAGAATGGTTAAGTGTTGAAGTGAGTGGTGAATGAAAGAGCTATGAAGCAAGTGATGAAAATGAGCATGAGCCACTCTGGAGTTGTGGCTGCCCCTCTCTTATGCACCAAAATATCTCATATCAATAATCAAATAAACAATTCCTTGCCATATCTATGACCCATGCTCATGCCACCTCACTCCTCCACCTCATTTGTGAAACAAATGAATTTCCAAAAATGGAAAATCATACAAATGAGGTGTCCACCTCTAGAAGCTATTCCGTATAAATACGGAATACTTCCCGGTACATGTATCGAAATACATATACGCGTATTCGTACAGAAATACGAATAGCCTAGAGAGAAAATGAATAGTGAACAATAATACTAGAATACATATATATATATATATATAATAACATATATAAATTATTAAATCAAAACCTTATTTAATAATCCGGCTTAATCCTAAGCCGCTAGTATTATCAACCGTCCGATTAAAGTCTGCGCAGCCTGTACACATATTTAATCGGACACCTGTATGTACCAACATACATCATCTACATCATATCGCCTGAACTGTGAAAACCCTCTATATGGGAGTCTAAAAACTTGTCAATACGCTGGCAGTGGGTTTAACCACAAGCACGTCAGTGAAACTAGCGATACGTAACGGCTACTCAGGTATTGAGCGAAAGCGAGGCCGACGAGCAAACTCATTCTGAACCCCTACTGAGCCTGACAGTGACAATATCCGTACAGTCTGGTCTGTTCGTCTAAGAGTATCGCATATCGAGTCTAGGGGGTGAATAAAGTTAGACCTCTAACAACGCGACATATAGTGTCGGTATGATACCCATCACCACCTGAGAAACTATCGATCCTAGATCGGTAATTCTCGTCCACCATGGCCATGGATTTCTGGTGATGGCCACCTGTGCACAACATGACATCAACCCCAAATACCGGAGGAGACGAATCCCCAACGATCCGATCACTGCCTCCATGTGGCTCGGGACTATACCCAACTAAAACCTGTTTGCACGACTCCTTTGAGCCGTGGTAGGGTAGTAATCAAAGCAAAGTGGGAACTCTCACGAGACAAATAACGATCTCAGGTCGACAGACTAACCTGTACACATGTCACATGGGAACTGCTATCTGACATAGATATAATACCAACTAGCAGGTTCCCGGCAAGTCCGTCCAGTGTACTCATAACCCAATGAGCACCTGTATACTATCTTAAGTGAAAAAAACTAACACCAATGGCTTGTGAGACCTGGCCACCGCCCCTCGTTGGGGTCTCGATCAGTATACACTAGTCTACACTGGAGTATCGATGCCCAGTCTCGATACTCCCACGACTAGGGACATTTAAAGATGTGCTTATAGACCCCCAGCTCCCACGTATATGATCGCCATCATAATGCTGGTAGTCAGGCAAGAATCCTATCGGCTCTATTAATATGTATATGATGATAAAGACAAACCAGATAGCATCTATTATCTCGAGTCAGACAGTTCTACCGGTATAAGTCCTCCCTCAATAATTATAATCACTTAACTGTGATTACGATAATTGCCTTGAGGGTACTATAGCTAACACAGTTCATCTATATTTTTGATGAAGTCAAACTCGTTGACTGCAATACAAAAACAGATGTTCCAACTCCACGATGCCTGCTTTAATATATAAATGGATTTAAGAAATTTGCACACTTTTCTGCTGCTCTCAGTATTTACGAAACCCTCTACTTGTGTTATATACACGCTCTTTTCTAAATCACCATTTAGAAAAACGGTCTCCATTTTCCAGATCTCATAGTCATGAAAGGCGGTAATGGAAAGTAGGATCCGGATGGACTTAACTATAGCCACTGGAAAAAAGGTTTCGTTATAGTCTATACCTGGCTTTTAACGAAAACCTTTTGCTACAAGTTTAGCTTTGAAGGTCTCAACCTTTTTATCTGCACCGATCTTATTTTTGAAGATCCATTTGCTTCTAATGGATTTTACCCCTTCAGAAGCAACATCGAAATTCCATACTTTGTCGGTGTACATGGATTGCATCTCAGATCACATAGCATCCAACCATTTCACAAAGTCTCTACTTGTTATGGTCTACTTGAAACTAGTAGGGTCATCATCTTCTATGATACAATCCTCTCTATCACCGTCTATGAGAAAACCGTAGTATCTCTTGAGTAGGTGAGGAGACTACTAGATCTGCAGAGTGGCTGAGGCTCGTCGGGCTCTATTGAAACTTCAAGTTCGACCAAGCTTTCAATAGTAGTTTGTGGTTCTGGAATTTCTTCCAGTTCTACCATACTCCCACTAATTTCTTTTGCAAGAAATTACTTTTCTAAAAAGGTGGCGTGTCAAGAAACAAACACCTTTTGTTTCTCGATGCGGTAGAAGTTATACCTCGCGAGTGCTAGGGATATCCCACAAATTTGTACAATACTGATCGTGCCTCGAGTTTGTCCGGATTTTGCTTCTTTACATAAGAAGGGCAATCAAATATCTTAATAAACATAAAAAAATGGTCTCTTCCCTTCCTATATTTCATATGGAGTGGTAGGTACGGACTTGGTCGGAACCATATTCAATACATATGTAGCCGATTCTAGTGCATAGCCCTAGAATGATAGAGGTAACTTAGCAACACTCATAGAGTGCACTATATCCAATAAGGTGCAATTTCTCCGTTCCAATACACCATTGTGCTGTGGTGATACGAAGGAGTAAGCTAAGAGAGAACCCCATTCTCTTTTAAATAGTTAAGGAATTATATGCTCAAGTATTCCTCTCCTCGATCAGATCGAAGGATTTTAATACTTTTACCCGTTTGGTTCTCTACTTCGTTCTTATTTTCTTTGAATTTCTTAAAAGCTTCAGATTTATGTTTCAAAAAGAATACATATTCGAATCTAGAGAGATCATCAGTGAATGTAATAAAGTAAGAGTACCCACCCATTGCATGTGTAGGCATAGGAACACATGCATAACTATGTATCAGTCCCAAAAGTTCCGTAGCTTTTTCTCCGTGTCCCGTAAATGGAGATTTGGTCATCTTTACTTTGAGATAAGACTGAAAAGTTTCATAAGATGTATACTCGAACGGATCCAAATATCCATCCTTATGTAACATAATTAGTCTAGTCTCATTGATATGACCAAGTCGCCAATACCACAAGAAGACTTCATTCATTTCTGAACTCTTTCTCTTGTATGTGTTATGTATATTGAAAACTGTATTCTGATTAAGAACATATATACGATTACATAATGTACCAAACCCAATCAACACTTAATTAAGGAAAATGTTCATAACATTTTTCTTTAAGGCAAAATTATATCCTTCTTTATCTAATAAAGAAATGGATATGATATTGCATAGCATAGATGATACATAGAAACAGTTGTTCAAAATCAATGTATTGCCATTTAGCAACACCAGGTGATATTCGCTAACGAAAACGGCAGCAACATTTCCTCTGTTTCCTACTCTGAGGATCATATCACCATTTCCCAGTGTTGTACTTCTTCTTAAATCCTGTAACATATTACAGATATGAGATCCTGATCTGGTATCAAATACCCAGGATATGAAAATACTGAGAAACAATTCTCAATAACTAATACAACCGAAGATGAGGCATCAGAATGCTTCTTCATTAGGGTATGGTGGAAAACCTTGCATTCCTCTATTCTATGCCTATACTTATGACAGACAGTTGTCATAAGTTAGGGCGGAAACAACGTTCCCCAGCCCAACATTATAATTGGGTTCAGTTAAGTTATTCATTATTATCTTTTGATTAAGGTGTGAAATGGTGGATACCTGGAGAGAGAGAAAAGAAACACTCAACATGCGCTCTTGCAAGATTAGATTGGTTTATTAATTTATCTAATCAGGATGGCTCCCACCCTTTCTTCGAATTCTCCTTCAAACCCTAAAAGGAGAACTAGCCGGGATCATGTACACTCTACAAGTTCGCTAATCGTTCAGCCAGGTCAGTGTAAGTACTCCAAGGGAAGCCCTCCACCCTTTCACACAGACCTAATTAAATAACACCATTTTCTTAGAGAAATAACCTCGTAAACACCTTTCTAGACACCTAATAGGTCGACTAATTGTGAAGTGAAAATCTCTCAGGAGTAACTATTACTCATAATGGGAATCAGGATCCAACTATCTGCAATCACATTGCAGGTTTCAACACTTGAAACTCCCGATATGGTCTTTACCCCTAACGACCTATGACATTAACAGAGGCCAATAAACCATAGGTTGCTAGTTAAGTTCGACCCGTTATTTCATGATTAATTCAAATCCACCAGCACAAGCCCTTGACGGAAGCCAACAAAGTTGTGTGACTGTCTCGACTAATCTCATCACATGCAGCAGAATAGTATCGCTTAGCTACCGTACACTATATCTTGACGGAGGCCAACAAACGCAGCATGAATACTAAGTACTCTACTTCTCTGAAATGACGGAGAGCTACTGCTGGTTTTGAATAAAACCATTAACGTAGTGAACATGATATCGTTGAAGGAACCGAGTGTTTTGAAAATCAACAGTAACATAAGCTTTTTCTTAAGAGTCTAGTTCCCTGTGCAGTGATTTGGCTCTTACCCCGTGGAATGAGATGCAGATATTCCTAATTGAATATCTCTATGCTAAGCATAAGAATATGGCTGTAATTTCTTTTGAAAAATGGTTCCTAGAACATCATTTTGGGTGTATTTATTTACATTAATTTAATTAATGCAGTCCCATCATTTAACACCTAACACACCAGAAACAACCAAAATAAAATGCATTTATATGCCTTCCATATTCCCTACGGGGCATCGGGTCTTCACCATAAGGTTACTTAACTTATGGCAAGGCGGTCGCGGGGCTAAAGCGGATGCAAAATATATAGAAGCATTTATTTATATAATATATATATATATATATATATAAACATCACATGCATGTTATAAACAACAACAAAATAGAATGGAGGATATACTAGGAGCCCCGCATTTATTTTAAGCCGTAAACGAAACGCAACATTTTACGGTTATGTGAATAGCCCGTATATAAACGATCCAAGACCTGTACGAGTGCGGAAAGCCACCCGCCAATCCTAGAAGTAAGGCAACCCGGCCTTAATGCGATGAGGGTGCCACCCAACGCTTTTTAGAACCCGGAAACTCGAGCATTCCTCTGTGGGTTTATCCTAAACCCTTATAAGTGCAGCGAGCAACCCGCCAATTCTAGAACGAGACGGCCTAGTCTCAACACCTTGAGATGGACACCTATTGCATTCTAGAACTCGACGGCTAGAGCACTTCTCTGTAGGTTTATCCAAAAAGTAAAATGAAATATATACATACAATGGAAACAACGGTCTTAACCCAGCCGCATCCTGTTCACACCTAAATATAACATTTAATACCGTCCATTCTTCTGCTCATTGGTATATAGGTAAGTGCTTTTGATCCATGTTTGCTACATAATTACAGGTTACAAGTTCCCAGTCCAAAATAACGCAAAATCGCGCAAAATCTCCATAATTATGATAAAATCCAGAACATCTGCCAAAAACAGATAAAATCTGGGTTCCGATCATCCACACCCGTCAAGTGCCGCTTACCAGTTCAAGAGACAATACGAATCCAGCGGTCATTCGTGTCTGGGACAAGCACAGAGCACAAGAGAAGCAGCACAAAAATCAAGAGGTGCGCGGAGCTCAAGAGAGATCAAGGCCAAAAAGATTAAAAAAGTAGTCATTTTGGACTGTTGAAAATCTGAAGATATTTTGGAACCATTTTGCAATTTTGAACCTGTCAAACAGAAGAACAAAGCAACACGAGAAAGCCCAAGAAAAACGATGCTCCAACTCCTCCAAAGGACTGTGGAACCGCGGCCAATAGGGCTTATAGGCGGCGGATCCACGGCACTATTGTGGCGTCTCCCGACTAAATTTTGGTGGTAGTTTTGTAATTCTATATGGGCTCAGAATATGGCCCTAGGGTTTCACTCCTCTGCCTATAAATACTCCAGTTTTGAGCCAAATCAAGAATGCTTTTTTTTTATTTAGATTTAGTGTACTTTAGTGTATAGTTTCTTTTTCTTCTTCATCTATTCTCCATGAAAATTGTAGTGAGAGATTTTTGAGTGGAAGATTAATAAAGATGGGTTTTTTTTATAACTTGTATTTTTAAATTCTTGCATTGTAATTTTAATTTCTAGTATAATTTTTATTATTTGTTGTTAAAGTAGTTGTTGGTTTTTGTTTTATTGTTTCTCTTTTCTTCTTTTCTAAACCGTATTTTCAAGCCATGATACTCAATGGAGTCTCTTGCTCAAGTGAGGGCCCAAGTAGTTATCTTGTTATCATTTATTAAAACCATATTTTCACTCTTTTCTCTTGTTTTATTTTTCTTTTAATGTGTGAATAATTTACACACTTGTTAGGGCTAAGGAGGGTTAGTATGAGGGATGGAAAAATCTCTTGTGTTTCTCTTCGCCAAACATCTTAAAGCGAAACTAGACTAAACAAACACAATCCTCTCACTTAGGCGCACTTTAAATGACATATAGTCGTGACCTAAGTTGAGAATTTCTTTAGGTGTACTACAACGTAATATGTAGTTGTGATCTAATTGGAAACATGGTTGTATATGTTTGCCCTAGGGTTGGAAATAAGAGTATGTAACGGACGGATAAGGGGCACAAGGAATGGATTTAGCGTTAGAAAGCTTTCTTAAACTCACAAATCATATTCCTATATTCTCCTAATCCTCGCTACTTCCGATTAATCCAACATCATTTCAAGAATGGCAAAAATAAGTACAAGACTAATCCTAACTCTACTAACCAATCCTAACCCTAACAAGTTTACTTGAACATAAAATACAAACACTTAGGATAGAATTGAATATATATATACATTCTTTAATTGACTCATCTAAAATAAGAACGAAAAACATACCATCTCCCAATGGACGACCCGTACTCAACCGGCTAGCTACAAAGCGACACCGTCTTGATTACGGTAAGTAGGACATATAAAATGCATAACATAGCAAAAACATAACAATCAAATGGCGCCATTGCCGAGGAAACGGTAACGTATTTCTTTCTTATCATTCGGGTTAATTTATATATATATATAAAAGAATAATAAATAAATAAATATAATAAAAACATCTTGTTATTTTTGATATTTTTTGTGTGCAAGTGTACAGGCAAATCTGGAGCAAGTACAGTGATCAAATCATGAAACAGAGGCTTGGATACAGAAGAGAAGAAAGAAGAGAGTGCACAGAGAAAGTTTGAAGCTCCAAACCCACATTTTCACTCGATTCTGCGGTCAAATAAAGTGAAGAGCAGCGGTTCCGCGGTCTTCCTTTGGCTTCTGAGCCTCAAATTTTTTGTACTTCTTCTCCTTCTCCAAAAACTTCTCAAAACTCCACTGAATTGTATTTTCTGCAGATTTCTTTACACAAATTGCGCCACCGCCAAACTTTTTTTTTATTTTAGATTTTGTTTGTTTATCGCTTTGCATACAATAATACGGACATTAAGGAGCTATAATACCAATTAAGATTGGGTGGGGATTTAATCACCCTTCCTAAAACCCCACAAATCATAAAAAGTATATGCATTATCTTGAGTTAATAAAAAAAATAACTAGACCAAACTTATAAGGACTTGTCGCGCTCATTTAGGACAAGTGAAGGTTGCGGGGAATCGATCGTTTATCTAAACTTGACTTTATGATGCCTAGGCTAGAAAAGTGAGGAGGTAATTTTAAAAGGCCTGTCTCAAGGTGATTTGCGGGCGGAACCTTCCTTACCCCACTTATGCTTACCTGACCACAATAGGCATTGAAAAGGCGATTCGAGGGTTATCCTACAACTTATTGTTTGAAAGTCTAGGAGCAGTCTGGTTGGACTTTGAAGACTCTAGCTCTAAGCGTTATTTATGCATATTGTGATTGTGATTTTACTTGTTTAAAGTTTAGTCCCATAATTCCGTATTTTTCAAAAACCAAAACAAACAATTTCAAATATCCAAAAACAAAAAAATTATTAAAAAATTCGCCCACCTTTCACCCTCCCTACCTTTCACTCTTTTCATATCATGGGTAACCTAAAACGGCCAACTCTTGCCAAACTTTAGTACCCACAACCAGACATTTTTTCATATGGTTCTTGCTTCGGTCAAACTTCGAACGATCCATCCATGCCTAAATTTTTTTAAGAGATCGAATAGACGCGTGTAGGACCAATAATTGGACTCCGCAATCCACTTCGTATCAACCGTTTCAAACTCTTCCACCTTCTTATATTGATACCCTTTTTGAGAGTCATGTTGTGACTCCGAAAACCATGTCCATTGCTGACAAAATTTAACAATCCCGTAGCCAATCTTTCACTCCTTTCACCACTCCAAATTCTTCAGAACAACGATTCCAATCACCTTCTTATCACAATGTTGATCCTAATTATGTCCATTTTTCACATCCATTCGATTCCTATCAATCCTACCCGACTTTTACACCTTCTCTAGATATTTCTTCTGAATATCAGTATAGGAGTTTCACGTATCCACACGAATTTGATTTTTTTACTAAAACCCCTTCACAGCCCATGTCTAGTCTTGACTAGTCATTAGAAGAATTTCGGATAGCTTCATATCGATAGATAGAGGATTTTAATTCGTCCATGACCGTCTTCATACTACTTAACGAACTAGCAGCTAGTTCCTAACTAGCTCCGCATTTTACAATGTATGATGAGGCGATAGGACAATTTGAGGATTTGAGCAGTGAAAGTGAGCAAACCACCCTTCAGAATCAAACCTATCCATTCCTAATTGAATTCCACAGCTCCAGTTTCGAAAGTCTATCAAGTAATCCAGATAATTCCAAATAGAAAAATTTCTGTGTGCCATAAAAAACTGTAGCGGATTGAAATTAGAAACTAATACAGTAAATTTTTTTATTTTGAAACTAATGCATCGTTTAAAGAAAGTTCTAGTTTTTGAGCCGACTATGATAATAGTATAACTTCGTAGTGCTTGCTCCATAAGACTCACGGCCAAGGCGGAATGAGAAACAACAAATTTTTATGCAAGCACTACTAACTACAACCCAAGAAAATCATCCAAACACTAAAACTAGCACAACAAGAAAGCTATCTACAAATTTACGAATATACAACCTTTAATGTGTGCCTACCCAATTGTAGATGACCCCTTCTAAGCTCCGAGGCCGTCGGGAATGAGCTTGCAAGCCGGTCATCCTTGTCGAAGATGATCCACGCGAAGGAATCCGAACTCAAGCTTTAGCTCCACTCCAAGTGTGAACTTTGATGAAGTAACTAGCTATCAAAACTTGCTAGGTGATGAGAACTAGAGATGTAGTAAACTTCAATCTCTTTTTCTCCTTTTCTTTTTCTCTCTTTAATATCAAGAGTAAACTCAAGAGGATGAAGGAGGAGGAGGAGATGAAAGAGTGTGGGAATCGTAGAATGGCTAGGAAATAATTTAGCAACCATACTTCAATAGTAAATCAATTTTTGAATAATAAAAACCATACACCATTCCTTGCCCATGCCTCTCTACACACTTCATCTTCTTTTTCATTTCCATAAAAGAAAAGGGAAAATGAGATGTCTCCTTCTAGAAATAATTGTGTATCAAATACACATTACAACCCCATATATGTATCGCATATATATACCCGTATTCATATCATATACGAATATCAAATGAGTGAGAAATAGAAAAAGAACATAATACTAATATATATATATATATATATATATATATATATATCAACACACACGCATACACACATAATTAAATCAACACTTGATTTAATAATCTGGTTTTATCATAAGCCAGCTAATATTATGAAACGTCCGATTAAAGTATGTGTATCATATACATATTTTTAATCGAACACTCGCATGTATCATAATACACTCTGCATTGGTATATGTATCATATACATATACATGTATTTGTATCGCATACAAATAGCAAATGAGAGAGTGAACATAATACTAGAATATATACATACATACATACATACATACATACATACATATATATATATATATATATATAAATCAACACTTGATTTAATAACCCGGCTTTATCATAATTCGGCTAGTATTATCAAATGTTCGATTAACATATGTGTATCAAATACACGTATTTAATCGAATTCCTGCACATATCACCATACGTACTCTACATCGTTTCGCTTGAGCCGGGAAACTCTCTGTATGGGACTCTAAGGACTCAACAATATGCTGGCAGTGAGTTCCTGAATCGAATCCATAACTCATAAGCACGTCACCGGTACTAGCTGTACATAATGGCTACCTAGGTATATGTCGAAAAAAATATCGATAAGAAAAATCGTTCGTACCCTGCAGAACCTATCAGTGACATTCACCGTACAGTCCGGACACTTTGTCAGAGAATGTTGCATACCAGGTCTGTGAGGAAACCGTTAGACCCCCAATAATCCGATAAGTCATGCCGATGTCAAGCTCATAACCAACTGAAATACTACTGATAACATTTATCAGTATATCTCATCCGCCCTTGCCACGGACTTATGGTTATAGCCAATCGGGCATGGCGTGAAATCAACTCCCTATATCAGGAGAGACGAATCCCTTCGATCTCTCACTGCCTCCATGTTCTTCGGGATTGTACCCAACTAAAACCTGTTTGCACGGCTCTTTAAAGCCGTGGTAGGATAGTAATCAAATTACAGTGGGAACACATATAAGAAACTATGATGATATTAGATTACAGACTACTATATACTTATGTCACCGGAGAACTGCTATTTGACAATAGGTATAGTACCATCTAGGAGTTCTCAACGAGTCCGTTCAATGAAACTCATTCTCTAATGAGCATATGTATACAATCATCGGTGTCAAATACCAATAGCTGTGGGACCAGCTATCGCCGTCCAACCAGGTCAGGAAACTTATGCACTAGTCTAATCTGGAGTATCGATGTTATTACGACCCAAAAAAGACATGTGACCGGCACTTAAATCACGTGAAGTCTACTGGACCCACCATAACCCAAGTAAGCAAAAAACCATTTATAAGAAAATAATGGAGATGAAGTTTTGTAAAAAGTTTTATAAAACTAGACCCAAGAACGAATAATATAAACGTAGCGTAATCAATAAAATAATCGAAGCGTGAACATATAACAAGAAAAGGAAACATAACGTGAACAAGCGTTATAAATATAAAATACATAAGAATCATATAATTATAGTTTAAAATATAACGAAACGTTGTTTGGAAATAAGGAGATTGTGATATGTCAACCAAATATCCAATCATAATTAGTACGGAATTGTAGTCGCGTACACAAACACATAACATTAATCATATATATAGCCTACTAGTAATGAATTATAGACTAATTATGCAAGTTATGAATATAAGTTTTCTAACATAACATTATAACCTAGGTATACGAGTATAAGTATTTTAACAAGTGTTTATAGTCTAAATATATCATTTACAAATTATAATGAATAATTAGCGTTCAAACATGACATTATAAACTACGTATATAGGTTATGTATCTACTAAATGAGTGTTCACTAGTAGTGGTTTCGGGGGTGCTATACGCCATCCACCCGAGTTCCCCCATAGATATAAATCTACTCACCGAAGCGCATCTCGCTCTAGTTGAAGCCGACGACCGCATTGCTCTTCCTCGCCATCTTAGAAGTCCCCCCAATCTTCCCTAAACATGTAGAGATTAGCCAAGAAGGACAGAAAACAAAATATCAAACAAAAAGAGCAAAACAACCAAAAAAAATGCACGGCGGACGTATGTCCACAATACAAAATCCAACCAGGAACTTACAAGCAGACGTCTGAGAACAAAGTGGCAAACGTCTGCTCCTTTGATAAATAGACGTCATACAACCACCAAACTCCAACCAGAAACATGATCCCAGACGTCTATGGCTTGAGTCTAGACGTTTGACCAACAAAATCAAACAAAAACACATTGAAGGCAGACGGCTGAAGCTACTGAGCCCAGGCGTCTGCAGAAGAAAATTGCTGATACGAAAGTTATAAAAGTTATATAATATTAAAAATCCAAATGTTTGCAGAAAAATACCCTCTACTACCCAAAATAAGTTGTAATCACCAAATAAACCATACTAGATTCATCACTACCAGCGGATCACTTCAAAATCCCAAACTTGAAATAATTTAACCCATAAAAATATGATTTTTGTGTAGAAAAATATACATTCTCATGGAAAATACTTTAAAACTTGATGAAACTTAGTAAAAGTGGGATCTTTACCTATTTGGATAGGTAAAAGAGGAGATCCAAGTTTTTTATGAAGCTACAAGGAGGTTGAGGTTGAGGAGGACTCCACTAGAAGTATCAAAGAGGCTCTAATTGAAAATCTTGACACAAGAGATGGTTTGGCTGGAGGAAATACTTGGGTTTTTGGGTTGAGAATTTAGGAGTTGAGAGATATTTTTCTTTTGGAGGAGGATAGGAAAGTGTAAAGAAATGAGAGGATGAGGGAATGCGAGAGAAATGAGAGGATAAAGGAATGGGGTTGTAGGGTGTAGGCATAGGCTCTCCCATGCTCCCTCTTTCTCTCTCCCCAAATAATTTATCAAACATATCAAAAAATATCTCATATCTTTTCAATTCCAAAAATAAATGTATACACATACACCAATCTATAAAAACTCAAATCCATACTTGTTATCATATCCATAAAACTCATAATATTGTTATTTAAATTCTAAAATAATATTAAAAAATTTCAAAATGTTACAATATCCCCGTTAAAGAAATTCGGTCGCTGAATTCAAAATAACCCAATCTGGAAAACATTTTGTCCAATCAAATAAACGGGGTTCCGAAATCCCACACAAGCTAGAAATACCATGACACAATGCGTGCGCATGAAAAAAAAAGTGTGAAACTCAGATAACTGAAACTGTAATAAATAATATGAGAACTACACAAGTCATGATGCAAAGTGCAAAATGCAAAATCAACCGTTTAAATCAAGCACACGACTAAACACAAACATAAATAAGGTTATAATACATATATAACATGCATCCTTGTGAAATCATATAAAGTAGCCGAAATGTGTATGTATGAAAAACCCTTTCAAAATAGCCGTATGATGTGTATATCACGCTATAAGTAGCGGACGTTGATTTGTGAAGAAGATAACTATTTCGTTTAAAATATATGTCCCGCCTTTTGAAAATGATTTAAAGGGTTTTCATCCAGAAAGATTCTTGTTTCGATCATAGACACATGGTAAATAGTAAGACTATAACTCTTTTGAAAACCTCTTTAATATATGTTGATATATAAAAATAATATTCAGGTACTGTCTCTTAGACTAGTCATGTTCGGCTACTATATAAGATAATATATCTCATTCAAAATACGATGCACGAAAACGAAATCAATTGCAACGGGTATGTACGAAAGCATAATCAAGTGTGACGGGTGTGCACGAAAACAACATCAAGTGCATCGGGTGTGCACGAAAACATTTGTGCAATACTCAAATCATCAAAACACAAAATTCAAACAACCAACATCGAAATATACCTTCTTCAACGTCGAAAGTGTGATATTCGGATTACTAAAACATAAATCAAAATCAACCAACATTGAAGTATACCTCCTTCAACGTCGGTAGGTGCCTGAGAACCAAAAGCCGGCAGAACAAGGACTCCCACTGTCCTTCTTCCTTTGGTCCGACGTGCTCTACCTTTAGGTCCTTGTCCTCTCTACATAGGACCAAAAAATCCATAGCCTCTTGATATAACTTCCTGGTGAGGAGTAATGACGGAAACAATCCTTCTCCGATGCCTCTCGAGACACCTTTTGGACAAATGATCTGGCCTTCCGCAAATGTAACACGTCCATGGCGGCCTCTGGTCATCTGAATAAGCGCTATACAACTAGCCCTGGGTCCAATCTCCACCACTACCGTATCCCGAAAAGAACCTTCCACGGCCTCTGCCGAACTGCTCTAAAGCTGGCACACTTGAAAGAACTCGCTTTGGTTCCGGAATGGCTTCAATCTCATCAATTCGTTTGTTCATTAGTGTGGCTATATGCAAAGCCTCTTCATACGTATAAAAATGATGGGCACCAACGGATAAGAACAACTGCGCATTGAGACCTCGCACGAATCTCTTGATCCACTTCTCTTCAATATCGACCAAGTAAGGAGCATATCGCGATAGCTGGGTGAACTGCAAGTTATACTCGGCTACGGTCATACCTGAAGTCTTACACAAAAGCTCAAAACTACAAGATCGGGCATCTCTAACACTCTGCGGAAGAAATCAAGCTAAGTAGACCTTCGAGAACTCGTCCCATGTCATCGGAGGAAGACCCACTGCTCGGCCTTTCTCGATCGACTCTCACCAGGTCTGAGAAAGACCCTCCAAACGGAAACTGGCCAACTCAATTGATCTCATATCGAAGCATCTCAACGAACAAACGTATACAATAGTCTAATCTGGAATATCGATACTCAGTCTTGATACTCTTACTACTACAAATATTTAAGGATGTGCTTATGGACTATCTAAGCTCTACTATTATGATCTCCATCATAATCCTGGTAGTCAGGCAAAGATCCTATGAGTTTTATCATCATATATTAGCGATATGTAATAGCATGTAAAATATATATACATGAATGATAAAGACAAACCAGATAGCATACTATTATATCGAGCAAAACTGTTCTTTATATATATATGTCTGATACAATTAAAATAATTGCCTATAGGGCATACATATCTAACAATGAGGAGTTATCAGTACGAGAAAAAGAATGAGATTTGATCTTAACATTAACCGATGAAAGCTTTACTTACCTAAAGTGCCAGGGGATAGCTAAAGGTAATAGGATTCCTAAAAAGGGACAAGGTTCCAGTATTAAAAGAATGAACGTAATGTAAGATGGACTGATAGATGAAAGACCAGATAAACTCATACTCACAATATTTGATCTTCTTTATTGATCTGCCTTCATTACTCACTGAAAGCTGGTCTAGTCTATGAAAACAGTGCGTAGACAAATTATTGAAAAAACATAAAATTTTAGGGATTTTCTTAAATTCTTGATTTTCATGTGCTACAAAGTAAGAAAAATATTTAAAAACCAAAGAAAACAAAAAATGTGGGAATTTTCTTAAATTTCGTGATTTTCTTATAATATAGCAAGCAACATATTGAATAATCGAAGAAAAATAGTTTAGATTTTCTAAAATTTCACGATTTTCGTGAGTTTGCATGCAAAACATAGAGAATTATAAAAATTTGTCAAGAACTACTTTACCGAAAAGCTTAAGGTGTTAGGTTGTAGGATAATAATTTATATCAAGAAAACATAATACTCTCCCTCTGGACCATGTGGAAAGAAAGGCCATTAGTGGAAACTCTCACTGTATTAGGCAAAATGAATGGGCATAAATAAATATGATTAAATTGACAACAACGAGGTTTGAACCCAAGACTTCTTAAACCTGGTGTACTTTGACACCATGTCACGAACCATTTTACCCAAAAGCTTAATCTGCTAAGATGTGGGTTAACAATATATATCAAGCGAATAGAATAATACGTTCAAACTGTAAAATAATGATAACCTGATAATTTTGTTCATTTCATAATGCTCTATTTATAGAGCTACAGGAAATAGAAAAGAAAATATTTTAGAACATGAAATATATTATTACTAATTTTGCTTACAAAATAGGGTAATAGAAATCTAAACGAGACAGCAATAGATAATTGAATCAATCATGATCTTTCTATCTTTATCACCCTCCCGCAAACTCATAGGTGAGCAAACGCCGAGAGTTTGAAAAGAAAGCATGCAAAGCTTATTGTTCATTGTTGCAAAGCTTGTTGCTGGAGATACCTGTCACAATCCAAATGAGGAACGCGACCGGCACTTAAATCACGTAACGTCTAAAAGCATAACGTAATTCAAGTAAGCCGAAAAACTCAAAATCTAAACGGTGAAATAAAGTAGAGTGGTAAAAATCTTTGTTTTTAAAAAAAAGTTAATTTATGGTGCAAAAGAATCATATCAAAACTTTTGAAGATTCAAGTTATTATAAAATTTTCGGCAGCATCTCCTTTGTAAAAACTGATCACAAACCGATACATAATAAGAATATACATAAGCATGATATATAAAAAAGCATCCCAACTTGGGAGCAACCTCAACGCCATCCGGGGGAACACAATCACAAAGTAAGATATATAATATCATAGAGTGGAGAGATAAGGAAATAAGAAAGGAAAACAACATCCATAATAAAACATAAAAGTCGGCTCATACGAGCACGACACCCAGAGTCAAATATTATATAAGTCTCTCAGTCTAATCTCTAAGTCAAATATACAAGTGATGGATAGAGTATACTAGATACAAAGAGAAAATGTATAAGGTAGAAGACAAAAGAATACTCGCAACCCACCTACAAAATATCACGTCCAAAAAGTAGTAGCAAAAGTGGTGGTAGTAAGCCCCGCCGCGACTATTCTGACGGGTCGGTCCTGTAAAACACTGTGGCACAATGGGGATGAGTTGCCAGCTCATGGGTAGTAATTAACATCATTAGTGGCAACCGTAAGCATGTACGTAACAACGACAGTTCCTAAATATGAATTTATGATGCGATGTACTAGTATAAATGCAACATGAATAAGTGAATAAGTGAGCAAAGTATGAAATCTGGGCATGGCTGCTATAAGAAACTGAATATGTCTTAATTAATTTCAATATGGTAGAACCAAAAGTATCATCAATAAAAACAGTATAATCCTGTGTCAAGTATTGACACTCAAAAATCTCAATATCTCGGGCGCCGTCTCTCGGAATCGGCCCTCAAAATCCATCTGATCACACGAATCTGGTGGGTATCCTTCGGATATCCACCGAGCCCAAACTATCACCGGTAGGTATTATTCCCCTGCCAGGCTCAACGTCTCTCTATACGATCTTCTTATCCCGGGGTACCGTACCAGGTCCACCATGTACCCGCAGATGGTGCCTCCTCTCTCCTCGAATCGAGTATACACATTACTCAGAACCGAGAAAACAAATGGTGGACGCTACATATCATATCAAGAGAAACCGCGATTTTATAATGGTCATAAGTTTTGAAAATGTACATGCGGTTTCTCAAATCCAGAAATCTCATGAAAATGGAACTCTCACAAAACTGCATAATATATGAATATGGCGATGATGGAAAATGTACATGATATGGATATGATGCAAGCTAGATGAGCAACGCGAATATTTATCTATCAATAAGGATGCAGTGCAAATGCAAGTTATCAGACGAGTTCTATAGTGTACGTGATATAGCACTTACCAATGGCGTGTGTGTACATATAAGATAGTGCACGTGCGACATGAACCATTGGTAATGGTGCAAGTGTTCTAATGTAGAGATATCAATGTGTATGATGATGCGTATGTAATATGGAGATGTGTATAGGTATATGTATATAAGATTTGTAACCAGTACTAAACATCGGGCACTTTATGCCATCCAAACGATTCCCCCATAGATGTTAAATCTACTCATCGGAACGGTCTCGGCTACTCGAATCCGACCACCTCTTTAAATCTCCGCAACCGATCCTAGAATCGCACAAAACTTAGCATATAAGGCTAGAAATCCAATATGACACGCAAACATATACTGCACAAACTATCGAACTCTCACGAGTTGATACGTGTATACTTAGTGTGTTAAACGCATGCAATAACGTTTAAGACTACCCTTAAGGGCTGTTAACCACACAAAACGCTAAAATGAGAATCGGAATATCTGTATCGTACGTTAACAAAATGCCTAAAATAAGGCAAAATGGTCCCAGATTTTTACATAGGTACAATTAGAAAAAGTTGCACATACCAATGACCTAATTGGAGTTCCAGAGAGCCCACAACAAAAACCTATGACCAAACTCCCCAACTGGGCCGTAATTTGCAGCCAAAGGAGTATTTCGACGGCCAAAGAATGGAGTTAGGGGCTCAGGTTTTAAGGGTGTATTCCTAGTCCTATAGCTAGCTTCCAATAATTACAACTTCTCTCTGTGATCACTGGTTTGATAGCAGATCTCGTTTGAACCATAATCTCTAACTAAAATTAGCTTTGACACTAATTCAAAATATTAAGGTGGTTTGGTGAAAACTTGATAATTAAACAAGGCTATAAGGCACTAAACTACTCTTAACTAACATAATTTAGGTCATGATTACCCTAAAAGTCATTAAAACCCCAAACTTAACTCAAACCTCTCTTGAAACTTTAAAATTACGTAAAACACAACCTTTAATATAGATTAGAAATGATTAAGGAAAAAGATTAGTAAACATGTTTAAACTTGACTCATACCTCAAAATGAAGAGAAGGAGACCCTAACTTGAAATGGTTGCCTCCTGATAAAGACTTGCTTCAAAGGAACTCTTGAAGAAATTTAAAATTGGATTTTTTTTGAAATAATTTGAGAAGGATTTTGTAGTGATTTGTGTAGGGTTTTTGGAAGGTAAAGAAAAGTTTTTGTGGAGTTGAAGAAGAAAGAAGAAGAAGAGACCGAGGGAGAGAAGAATCTAAAGAGATGATGGCAAAATCAACCAAGGCACAAATTGACCCACATTTATTGCACCATACCTCATATTTCCCATTTTCATTTTTATTCTTTTTCTTTTATTTTTCTAGAACCATCCTAGTATTAAAAATATATTAGCAATTATAATTTGTGGTTTAAATGTCATGGTTGCATAAACATGTTTTAACCTATACTAATATATTGTTAACACTGGATTTGTGTGTGTGCGCGCGCGCGCATCTAAAATAATTTAATAAATAAATAAATATATCTATTTGAAAATAATTATTAACTAAGTTTTATTAAAAAACACATGTTATACCACTAATTAATTTATAATTAACTCTAAACAAATTTTTAAGACGTTACAATATTCCTCCCTTAAGGAAATTCGGTCCCCGAATTTAAAATCAAATTACGCGTACCTTCGAAGAGATGAGAAAATTTCTTCCGCGTCTCGCTCTCGGCTTCCCACTTGACCTCTTCGTTGTTCGGGCCACGCCATAGAATCTTTACGGACGGTAATACTTTCGACCGTAATTTCTTCACCTGCCGGTCCAGGATAACTACCAGCTGTTCGGTGAAAAAAAGATCACGCTCAAGCTGGACCGTCTGGTGCTGAATCGAATGAGAAGGGTTATGAAAGTACTTGCAAAGTATCGATACATGAAATACAGGGTGTACATCCAGAAAACTAGGCGGAAGTCCTAAACGATAGGCGACGGTACTGACTCGCTCAAGAATCTCAAAAAGACCCACATATCTGGGACTAACCCTTTTCTTCCGAACCTCATCACATTCTTCATCGGCGAGACCCATAAGAGAACATGATCACCCACTGTGAACTCAAGTCTGCGACGACAACGATCGGCATAAGACTTCTGCCTGCTCTGAACTGCTCTCATCCTATCCTAGATCAACTGAATCTTTTCTGTAGTCTCCTGAACTAGCCGCGGTCCTAAAATCCTACTCTCACTAAGCTCGGTCCAACATACTGGAGATCGACATTTTCTCCCATACAAAGCCTTGAAAGGTGCTATCTGAATCGTCTCCTGAAAACTGTTATTGTAGGAGAACTCTATCAAAGGCAAGTGACGATCCCAACCGCCACCAAAATCTAATATGCATGCTCAAAGCATATCATTAAGAGTCTGTATAATCCACTCTGACTGACCATCGGTCTGAGGGTGGAAAGCGGTACTGAAGCTCAAACGGGTACCTAAAACCTCCTGAAGTTTCTGCCAAAGAAGGCTGGTAAACTGAGTGCCTCTGTCGGAAACAATGCATGTCGGAATGCGTGCAGCCGCACAATCTCATCAATATAGAGCTGGGCATACGAGCAAACACGTAAGTGGTCTTCACTGGAAAGAAATGAGCCGCTTTCGTCAACCAATCTACAATCACCCAAATGGAATCATACCCTCGTCTGGACCTAGGTAGACCCACAAAGAAGTCCATGGAGACCCGCTCCCATTTCCATTCCAGAACGGGCAAAGGCTGTAACTCACCCGCCGATCTATGATGCTCGGCTTTGACTTCCTGACAAGTCAGGCATCACGAAAAGAAATTTGAAACATCTCTCTTCATCCCTTCCCATCAGTAAACATCTCTCAAATCACGATACATCTTGGTGGAACTCGGATGAACGCTATATGTTGACTTATGTGCCTCCTCTAGGATCTCACGTCTCAGTCCCTCAGAATCTAGTACACAAAGACAATTCCTAAATCGTAGCACTCCCTGGCCATCAATCACAAACTCCGAATCTCCCCCCTGCCGAACCAGATCCATAATCTCAGACAAACGAGCATCGTCGGACAATGCCTCCCGGATGCGATCAAGTAAAAGTGGA
This sequence comes from Agapanthus africanus, assembly GCA_030015575.1. Classification (NCBI taxonomy): domain Eukaryota; kingdom Viridiplantae; phylum Streptophyta; class Magnoliopsida; order Asparagales; family Amaryllidaceae; genus Agapanthus; species Agapanthus africanus. The sequence goes on from JASDDO010000024.1 coordinate 854,990,100, forward strand.
TAGGCACGGACATGAGCAAGCTGTCCTATGGTGGAAGTGAACTCAAACTGTACCCCGCTGTCGCATAAAATCTTCCAATATGTAGAAGACTGTCTCTGAACTGCGCTTAAATGGGACAAACTACCCCCGGGCCCCCGACTTAAAGCATCAGCTACAACATTTGCCTTGCCCGGGTGATAAAGGATTTCAAAATCTTAGTCCTTCACAAGCTCCATTCAACGGAACTATCTCAAATTCAGATCCCGCTGCTGGAAGATGTACTTCAGACTTTTGTGGTCCGTAAAGATCTGACACGACTCGCCGTACAAGTAATATATCTAAATCTTGAGCGCAAATACCACTGTGGCCATCTCTAGATCATGAGTAGGATAGTTCTGCTCGTGCTTCTTCAACTTCCGAGAAGCATAAGCGATGACTCTTCCGTGCTGCATCAACACGCAACCTAGACCAACTCGAGAAGTATCACAATATACAACATAACCGCCTGAGCCTGAAGGCAAAGATAGAACTGGTGCAGTCATAAAACAAGTCTTCAACTACTGAAAACTCTGCTTACATGCCTCAATTCAAAGAAATGGAACTCCTTTCTAAGTCATCCTGGTCAGCGGTGCAATGATACGAGAGAAATCCTGTACAAAACGACTGTAGTAACCGGCTAAGCCCAAGAAGCTGCGAATCTCTGTCACTGAAACAGGTCTGGGCCAATGTTGTACGGTTTCGATCTTCTTTGGGTTCACTCATATACCATCCCTCGTAACTATGTGACCCAAGAAGTCAACACTGTCAAGACAGAAGGCACACTTCGAGAATTTAGTAAATAGCTGGTGCTCTCTTAATGTCTGCAATATAATCCTCAAATGCTGCTCGTGCTCCTCTCGACTCTTGGAGTACACCAGAATGTCGTCTATACGATAATAAACTGGCCGAGAAACAGCCTGAAGATTCGGTTCATTAAATCCATGAACACTGCTGGGGCATTGGTGAGCCCGAACGACATCACCAAGAACTCGTAATGCCCATTGCGCATCTGAAAAGCAGTCTTCGGGATGTCATCATTCCGAACCCACAACTGATGATAACCTGATCGCAAGTCAATCTTCGAAAAACATCCCGCACCCTGGAGCTGATCGAACAAATCGTCAATGCGAGGTAGAGGATACATATTCCGCACCGTAACTCGGTTCAGCTGACGATAATCAATGCACAATCTCATACTGCCGTCTTTCTTCTTAACGAACAGGACATGAGCTCCCCAAGGTGACACTCTCGGATGAATAAGTCCCTTGTTAAGCAAATCTTGCAGCTGATCCTTAATCTCTTTAAGCTCTGCCGGGGCCATCAGATAAGGCGGTATAGAAATAGACCCCGTGCCGGGGATCAACTCGATGCAGAACTCGATATCGTGCTCTGGCGGCAACCAAGGTAACTCATCATGAAAAACTTCGGAGGACTCCCTCACAATCAGAACCTGGTGCAACGAGACCTCTATTTCTCCAGCATCACGAATATATGCCAAGAATCCCCAACATCTTTTTCTCAAGAGTCGACTAGCGCAAAGGGCAGAAATCAAACTAGGAAGGGTTGCACTATGGTCCCCCTTAACAACAAGAACTGCCTCTCCTGGAAAACTAAATCTGACCGCCTTCTCATGGCAGTCCACGGATGCATAACAAGTGGCTAACTAGTCTATACCGAGTAGAACGTTGAAGTCTAACATGTCGAGAAGGATCAAATCAACAGAAGAATCTCTATCCCCAATACGAAAGGAACACGACTGGAACACGTGTCGTACAATAAAGGACTCTCTTACGGGAGTAATCACAACTAGTGGCTAATCTAACAAAGATGAATCTCGGCCCAATCTCGGTACGAAGAGTGTGGATACATAAAAGTGCGTGAAACCAGGGTCGAACAATATGTGCGCATCGGAAGAACACACTAAAAGAGTACTTGTCACAACTACATTTGATGCCTGCGCATCCTGAGGAGCCAAAGAAAAAACTCAGGCTTGTCCTCTGCCGGTACCCTACTGTCCTCTGCCTCTTCCACATCATCCTCTTGGAATAGGACCGCCATGACCACGGCCTCTCTGAGTATCAATCTGTTGTGGAGTAATGACAGGCATAGGAGGTAATGCTCTCGGAGGAGGAGGTGAAGGTGATAAGGTGACCTGTGGAACTGCTGCCTCACCTTGGCATCTCACAGTACAATGCCTAACGCAGTGATGCAAACTCCCACACCGAAAACATCCCAGCGACGGCTGCTGATCCAGTAAGTAAGAGCTAAATAACTGGCCACATATAAATCCTCGGCCACCGTTACTGCCTAAAAAGAATCCGACGCGGCCTCTGCCTGCTATACATCTACCAAACTGCCCAAAAACCGATACACAAGTGCGAACCCTCTTCAGTCCCGGAACAGTCGTAGTCTCGGTAATACGCTCCTCCACTAGAATGGCTGCGTCCATTGCTGCTGCATAGGTATCAAAGTGCTGGGCGCCAATAGAAAGGAACAACTATGCGTCAAGACCTTGCACAAACCTCTTGATGCGCTTCTATTCGGTGTCCACCAAATAAGGAGCATATCTAGATAGCTGAATGAACTGGATGTCATACTTGGCCACGGTCATACTAGGAGTCTTGCACAAAGACTCAAAACTATGAGCTCGAGCATCCCTGGCGCTCTGTGGAAGGAAACGAGCAAGAAAGACCATCGAACACTCATCCCGTGACATAGGAGGAAGACCAGCAGCACGACCTCTCTCAACAGACTCACACCAATTCTGGGAAAGTCCCTCCAGACGGAAACTAGCAAGCTCGGCCGGTCTTGCATCAGAACACCTCAGGGAACGACAAATCCTGGCCATCGTTTCAAGGAATGACTGTGGATCCTCTGCTGCGTCTGTGTCGGTGAAAACCAGAGGCTTCAGCCTCATAAACTCCTGTAGTGATACTGCGATAGTCTCGGTAGCGGCAGGTATAACTGTCTGAGCAGTAGGTACTATACGGTCCCCGTAGTATGAAGAACATCATCAGATCTCTGTGCTCGGCTGAGCTCGACCAAAGATCCAACCATTTGGCACAAATCCTGAATACTCTCTTACAGCCTAGCAATCCGGCCTGGAGAAGGAGGATCAATCTATCCCTGAAAGGTAGGCATACTACCCTGGTCGGACCTCGTCTAAGACGAGCCTGCCATAAACTCGTCTCTGGCGGCAATCCTCTGGGCCCTCGTAGTCTTCGATGGCATAGTGGCTGGAACAAGAAACATGATTCGGTAAGAACATTGCAATCGAAACAAAAGAATACATGGAATCAAGGAAGGAATTACAAGACATATATCTTGAGGTCACTTAGGCGGAGTAGCGTATTGTGAGTATGCCACGGAACATTAACACGCTACATCATTCTGCTTAAGTCACCTACTCCATCATACCAAGGGTCGTCCTACACTCAGAAAGGTAAAATCTAGCGCTCCGATACCAATTTTGTCACGACCCAAATGAAGAACGGGACCGGCACATAAATCACGCAACGTCTAAAGGCGTAACGTAATTCAAGTAAGCCGAAAAACCCAGAATCTAAACCGTGAAATAAAGTAGAGTGGTAAAAATCTTTGTTTTTAAAAAAAAGTTAATTTAAGGTGCAAAAGAATCATATCAAAACTTTTGAAGATTCAAATTATTATAAAAATTTCGGCAGCATCTCCTTTGTAAAAACCGATCCCAAACCGATACATAACAAGAATATATATAAGCATGATATATATAAAAGCATCCCCATTTGGGAGCAACCTCAACGCCATCCGGCGGAACAAATCACAAAGTAAGATATATAATATCATAGTGCGAAGAGATAAGGAAATAAGAAAGGAAAACAACATCCACAATAAAACATAAAAGTCAGCTCGCACGAGCACGACACCCAGAGTCAAATATAATACAAGTTTCTCAGTCTCATCTCTAAGTCAAATATACAAGTGGTAGATGGAGCATACTAGATACAAAGAGAAAATGTACAAGGTAAAAGACAAAAGAATACTCGCAACCCACCTACAAAATATCACGTCCAAAAAGTAGTAGCAAAAGTGGTAGTAGTAAGCCCCGTCGCGACTATATTGACGGGTCGGTCCTATAAGACACCGTGGCATAACGGGGGTGAGTTGCCAGCTCGTGAGTAGTAATTAATATCATAAGTGGCAATTGTAAGAATGTACGTGTTAGGAATATGTATGCCCTAGAAGCCATTATTATATGATATAGTGGATGCTTGGACATATATATAGAGGACTTTCTTGCTCGACATGATAGTATGCTATCTGGTTGCTCTTTGTCTTAATATGCACACTTATATTATTATACGGTCTCTTTGATATATGTTCATAAAGCCCTTAGGATGTTTGCTTGACTACCAGTAGTATGATGCGGATCATACTACTGGGACTTGTGTAGTCCACAAGCACATCCTTTAATTGTTCATAGTCGAGTGAGTATCGAGACAGGGCATCAATATTCTAGAGTAAACTAGTGTGTATGTTTCTTGACCCTGTATGGGGCGATGGTCGATCCCATAACCATTGGTGTTTGACATCAAAGATTGTACACAGGTGCTCATTAGAGAATGGGTACACCGAACAGGACTCGTCGAGAACTCCTAGATAGTACCATACCTATCGTTAGATAGCAGTTCTCTGGTGACACTGGCACAGGTTAGTCTATAGACCCGAGATCTTCATAATGTCTTATGTGGTTCCCACTGTGCTTTGATTTCCTCCCTACCACGGCTCAAAGGAGTCGTGCAAACAAGTGGATTTTGGGTACAGCCCCGAGTCACATAGAGGCAGTGAGCGATAGGAGGGGTTTCGTCTCTCCCGGTATAGGAAGTTTATGTTGCGCTATGCTCGATTGGCTATAACAGTAAGTCCCTGGCCAGGGCTGATGAGATTTACTAGTAAGAGTTATCAGTAGTTTCTCAAACCATTATGAGCCATATATCGGCATGACTTATCAAGTTACTGGGGTCTGACGATTCCACCCCTAGACTTGATATGCGAAATATCAGACGAAGAGACTGGATTGTACGGTAAATGTTACTTATAGGCTTCATGGGAGTTTGGAAAATCTTGCTTGTTGATCTTCTATTCGCTCAATACCTGGGTAGCCGTTACGTCCAGCTAATACCGCTGACGGCTTGTAGGTAACTGATGTGATCATTACCTACTGTTGGCGTATTGACGAGTCTTTAGAGTCCAACATAGAGGTTTCATAGTTCAAGCGAAACGAAGTAGGGCACATATGCTGATATGTGTGGGAGCCTGATTAAATACGAGTATGTAATACCATATTCTAATCTGGAGACATTTGATATCGGTTAGCTTATATGTGATATAACCAGATTATTGAATCAAGTGTTGATTTGATAATGTGATATACAGATAATTGATATTAGTCGATTATATGTGATATAACCGGATTATTAAATCAAGTGTTGATTTAATAATATGATATATATTTATATTTGATATAATTTTATATTAACTAATATTATTGCTCACTAATTATTTTTCTTATCTTTATATATATTAATATATATGTGTGATATATATATATATGAAGCATGGAATTTCTATTTTAAGAAAATAGAAATTAGGTGGAAAATGGGGAGATATTTGAGGAATGGGTGAAGCATGGTTCAAATATTTTTATATTAGTTTGGCTACACTATTGAAATATGGTTCATTATTTATATTGGAATGAGTTATATACTTCAATAACTGAGTTCATTTTAAAAAAACCATTCTTCACTTGAAATATTTTTCCTTAGCTCATTTGCCTTAGCCATTCTAGCAAGCTCTCTCCTTTTTCCATAATCTTCTTCTTCTAGCTTGAACCCTAACCCTCACATGTGTTGTGAACCGTAGAGCTTTAGGAAAAACTAAGTGAGCTTAAAACCCCTACTTCATCATCCTAATCTTGATTAGCTATTAAGATTAGTGTGTTTTCTTCACTAATTGTAGATTAGCGCAGAGGTAACTTGAATTAAAGGAGCTTCGGGTGGATCATCTTCGACATCGCGAAGGAAGCTCGTTCACTCTTCAAGTGGGGCCTAGAGTAGTCGTGGGGACTACTACCTGGAGGTTTAGAAGTGAAGGACTTGGTCTTCAAAGGTTGTTGTTTCTTTCACTTAGTCTGATGCTTATCATATCATGTTTTAACCATAATAATCTAGTTAGATCTTTGGATAATGTAGCTTAGCACCATAAAAATTTAAAAATTGCATGCTTAATGCTGGTTTTAACATTATGGTGGTGCTAGGATACACATTTATGGTATCAGAGCCAGGTTAGAACATTAGGGTATGTCTTTACGATGTTAATCGGTTTTCGAAACCCACATTTAAACAAGTTTCTGTCCAGATTTTCAAAAGTTGAAAATTTTCATATTAAAAATATCCAGAAAATCATGCAGGCTTTTCTATAGAGCCCCAAGAAGTACGAGGCCATGATTCAACCAAACCGTCGTGAAACCGCCGCCAAACCCATGGTTTAGCCGCGGTTCCGCCACATGTTTGGTGAATTGATGACTCGTACTTCTTGTGCTGCTCCACTATGATATTTGGCACTTTGTGGGTGTTTTTAATGAGACTCAAGTTGTTGAGGTCTCTGTGATTTGTGGGTGTTTCATAAATAGATCAAAATGTTTAACTTCGTTTAGATTATGATGATATATAATACAATTTTTAGAATCCAAAATAATTACTGTTGTGAAAACTAGTTTGTAATTGTAAATCTAGCGTTTTAGTCTCGGTTTGATCGATTGCCACGGAGTTTTGATTCGGATCAAAACTCCGTCGCAATCGCGTATAGTACGCGAACACTTAGTCGGGAATCTTGTTGAATTATCTGACTGTTTATTGAAAAGTGTTTTCAATTTGAGACTAAAATGCAAGGTTTATAGGGTTAGGCATGAAATTCGGAATATGAAATATTCTGGGTTTATGATGTTTAAGGAATTTGCGGATTCTAAATATTGCAGTTTTTTATTTCTTTTTTGTGACCGCAAGTGTAATATGCGGTGTATCCCCGATCTCGTTGCTATATGTCAACGACATTTGGGATACGCATATTTACTTACATTGATATTATATGTTGCTGTGATATATTATATTAAATCGTCGTGATTGAATAGCCGGAGGGTTTTGCATGAGATAAGAGTTTTTTTTAATTTTCATTCATGTAAAATTGTATGTAATATTCTTTTATTGGGACACTTCTGGGTTGAGGATGATGTCACCAATGATATATATTATTTACTTTTCCACATTAGAATAGAACCAAGGCGGGGAGCATAAGTAACCGGGTTCTAGAGTCCAGTGGGAGACCATCTCGAGAAGTCGAGACCGGGTCTCCTAACTCTAGAATTGGCATGATTGTTTGCTGCTCTCGTAGGACTCTAGGGATGTGGGTTTGGCTATTCATCACGACCGTGGAATCCGTGTTTATTATTACTGGCTGAATTTAAAACACGGATCTCCTAGTATATCCAATATTTCATATGTTGACTTCTGTTGCTTGTGTTCTGTGATGTGATCATATAACTGCGTGAGACGAATGCTATATATATGATATATATAATAAACGTTGCTTATATTTTGCACCCGCGCTAGTCCAGACCCCGCTCTGCCGTTAGTTAAGTAACCTAACGGTGCATGACGGGGCCCCGTGGTGATTGCGGATGGCATAAGCGTACGTTCTATTTTCATTTCTTTTTTGTGATGTTTAGAGAAACATAAATGATGGGACTTCATTAATGAGATTAATGGAAAGAAAAGAAACCTAAAGATAATGTAGAATCAAATTTTTAAAAAAGTAGCTATAATTCTTGCTTTGCATAGTGGTATTCCTTAATGAATATCCAGCACCTCATTCGACGAGGAAAGAGCCGAGATCTCTTCACCGGGAGTGACCTCTTTAGCAAAACAAATGCTACAACCCACTCGGTTTTGTTTTGATAGCTTCTCTAGTTCTTGCTTTGCATAGTAGTATTCCTTGATGAATATCCAGCACCTCATTCGAAGAGGAAAGAGCCGAGATCCCTTCACCGGGAGTGACCTCTTTAGAAAAACTAGCAAATGCTACAAAACCACTCATTTTCAAATCACTGGATTCTACAACAATGTCAAGATCATTACGTTAAAGGTTTTCTACAAAACCAGTCGTAGTCCTCTGTCATTTAAGATAAGTGTTATTTAGTATTCGTGCTGCGTTTGTTGACCTTTTCAAGGCGTAGTGTACGGTAGCTGATTAGTGCTTATCTGCCACATGTGATGCGCTTGGATTAGGATAGTCGTACGACCTTGTTGACCTTGTCAAGGGTCGTGCGGGTAGGTTTAATTCAATCACGAAAAAAACGGATTGAACTTGACTTGCGGTTTATGGTTGGTTGACCTTGTTAAGGTCATAAACCGCATGGGGTAAAAACAGATATTGGGAATTTCAAGTGTTGAAATTTTCAATGAGAATGCATACCTTCTGTGAGATAGTTGGATCTCGATACCCACTGCGAGTAAGTGTTACTCCTGGGAGAGTTTTCCACTTTAAAATTAGCCGGTCCAGTAGGTGTCTGAGAAAGGTGTTAACGGGGTTATGCCCCTACGGAAACGAGGTTATTTAATTAGTTCCATGCGAAACCATAAGGAGACTCTCTCAGAGTACCAATACCTGCCTGAGTGACCGATTGGTGAACTTATAGAGTGTAATTAATCCCGGCTAATCTTACCTTTTAGGGTTTGAAGGAAGATTTGATAAAAATAGTGGGAGCCATCCTGATTAGATAAGATAATAACCAATCTAATCTTGCAAAGAGCGCACGCTAAAGAATTTTCTTCTCTCTCTCTCCAGGTAGCGACCAATGGCACGCCTTAATCAAGATAATAATATGGATGTATTGATCGAACCTACTTATTATACTGGGTTAGGGAATGCTGGTTCCACTTTTTCTTATGATTGTCATAAGTCTGAGCAGGGAATAGAGAAATATTAGGATTCCCACGCAACCCAAACGAAGAAAGAGCATGCTGATGCATCTTCTTCGTGTGTGTTCATAACCGAGAACTGTTTATCAGTTTGCTCTACGTCTTGGGTATTCGATACTGGATCAGGATCCCATTGTTAGTTATATGTATGCCCTAGAGGCCATTACTATACATAGGATGTATATTGTAGTGGATGCTGGGACATATATAGGGAGGACTTTCTTGCTCGACATGATAGTATGCTATCTGGTTGCTCTTTACCTTAACGTGTACACTGATTGTCTCTCTGTTACATGTTGGTAAAGCCCTTAGGATGTGTGCTTGACTACCTGGACTATGATGCGGATCATACTATTGGGGACATGGTAGTCCATAAGTACATCCTTGAAAGTCCCTAGTCGTGGGTGTATCGAGATGGGGCATCGATATACCAGAGTAGACCAGCGTGTACCTTCTCGACCCATATAGATGGGCGATGGATGATCCCATATCCATTGGTGTTTGAGATCAGAGATGATATACGGGTGCTCAGTAGAGACTGGGTACACTGGACGGACTCGCCGAGAACTCCCAGATGGTATTATACCATACGTCAGATGGCAGTTCTCTGGTGACACTGGTACAGAGTAGTCTGTTGACCCGAGATCGTCATAGAGTCTTGTGTGGTTCCCACTGTGCTTTGATTTCCATCTTACCACGTCCAAGAGGGCGTGCAAAACGGTGGTTTTTGGGTACAGTCCCGAGTCACATGGAGGCAATGAGCGATAGGAGGGGATTCGTCTCTCCCGGTATAGGGAGTTGATGTTGCGCTGTGTTCGATTGGCTATAACAGGAAATCCCTGGCCAGGGTTGCTGAGATTTACTGGTAAGTGTTACCAGTAGTTTCTCGAATAGTTATAGACCTCATATCGACACGACTTATCGAGCTATTGGGGTCTGACGTTTACCACCCCTAGGCGAGATATGCGACATATCAGACGATCAGACCGGACTGTACGGTAGTGTTACTGGTTGGATTCACAGGAGTGTGAGCGGGCTTGCTCGTCGATCTTCTGATCGCTCAATACCCGGGTGGCCGTTACGTTTAGCAGACCGCTTGCGGCTTGTGGGTGTTTGATATGATCATCGCCTGCTGCCGGCGTATTGACGAGTCTTTAGAGTCCTACACAGAGGTTTCCTGGCTCAAGCGAAACGAAATAGGAGCGCATATGAGATATGTGCGGGACCGAGAATAATACGTGTGTGTGATACCGTATTCTATTCTTGCGATGAATGTATCGATTGGTTGTATGCGATATAACCTAGTTATCGAATCAAGAGTTGATTCGATAAGCCGATACATTGGATACTAGTCGGTTATATGCGATATAACCGGATCGTTAAATCAAGTGTTGATTTAATGATTTAATGTATAATTATATATTTGATATATTACTTTGCATTAACTAGTATCGGTTCACTTTTAAATGGATTTTCTCACTCGGTTTGTGCACATTGTATATGTGATATACTTTTGTACACATGATTGTATCATGTTTGATGATACATGCTTTTTGGTTAAGTGTAAAGAATTAAACCAAGGTTAAGTTGTTGATTAGGGTTTTACTTATTCATTTATCTTATTTATTTATTCATTTTGAATAAATTGAAAGATAAATGAATGGTTGCTTCATTTGTTTTTTAGTTGAAGCTTCATGAAGCTTTGACTTGATGACCTTTTTGTTCTCATCCTTAACCCTAACCAATCAACCCAACCTTAGTCAATTTTCTACACTTAACTAAGGTTAAGATTATGATAAGTATTCTTTTATTTTCTATTTTCTAATAACTTATCATAACTTTATCTTCTTCTTCTTCTTCTTCATCTTCAAAAAGAAGAAACCTTCACTTCATCAATGGTGGATTGATGAAATGAGTGAGAAATCCAATTCTAAAGTCTACCCACTTCCTATTTCTTCATCCTCTACCTCTTGCCAAGTAGTAGAGTGTGTTTCCTTCATAAGTTTTCATGGCTTGGTGAAGGTGGAGCTTGATCTAGTGATGCTTCGACGTAGATCATCTTCGGCACGTTGTCGACGACCTTGTCCGGTCTTTTCTCCGATGAAACCACCGTGAGCGTCATGGTTCGATTTGGACAGCGGAGAGGACTTCATTGCGGAGCCGTGGAGGTGGAGCACCGGATCTACAAAGGTTGTATTTCCGTATTCTTATAGTTAAGTGTTAACTAGTTTACTTTTCGCCTAGAAATCTAGCCAACGATCCGTTCTAGGGTTTCTCGGCACCGTTTAAATTTGAAATTGGCATGGTTGATGCCTTGTGAGACCTCATTAGGATGCCTAGGAACCCTACAGTGGTATCAGAGCCTAGCTAGAGCCTTAGGCGAAGTCTAGACGGAATTTGAAACCCGAACGAACCCGAAACCCAACTCAAAAATAGCTCTCTGTTCTTTTTTCAAAAACTGGGATTTTTCCAAATTAAAAATTGCTAAAAAATTCAGCAGGGAAATATAAGAATTACGGCGCAAAAAGTTTCCAATGAACAGTATTGTGTGCGGCGGAACCGCGGCATAAGCATGGCTTATGCGGCGGTTCCGCGGCCTTTTGATGACGTAATCCTCCACTGTTTGCACAGTAACTCTTACTAAATTATGCTGGATTTTCTGGGAATTTTTAATATTAATTCAAGAGTTGAATTTTCTGGGTTGTTTTGGGGATTCGAATGTTCGATCGGATTATCAGATTTTGTCTATGTGGCTTTCCGGATAAATTTTAGAATATGTTAAAAAGTTCGACCGGATATAAATACCCAATTTTTCCCCTGTCGGGAAATTTCCAAGTGTTGGATTTTTCCGTAGTTTAACGACGTTCTAAGTAGTGCAAGTAACGCGATGGACCCTCTAGAAGACAACAAACCTTAACTCGATTATGTGACCGTCTTGAACTGCCCTTTGAACCTTCGGGTTTGGGGCAGTACGGCGTGCCACATGTGAGGCGTTGGCTTGACCCTTCTACGGCTGGACCGTTGGTACTGAGGCACGAACGGAATGTTGTTAGACTTATTTCATGTGTTGAGCTGTATCGGGAAAACTTGGGTGTTCGAATGTTCAATCGGAAAGTTTAACATTTTCTAATTATCTGGAATGGGATACAATAATTGGAATTCACAAAAGTTATGTGATAACTGAATGAATGTTATAAACATAGCAGTTTAGTCTCACTTGATCGGTTGCCACGGAATTTTGATGTGATCAAAAGTCCGTCGCAATCACGTAGCGTACGCGGATACTCGCCGGGTAAACTTAATAGACGGCCTCACTCCATAGCCCCGACCAAGTGACTGTAGGAGAACCCCGTCGCCGAAAGCATCCGTTCGGGTGCTCGCGGTGGCGGTGTTCCGCCTTGGTGCACTTCATCGACGGCGTCGGGGGTGCGGCCGCCTACTGAAGTTTGCGACGAGCATTCGATCAGGATGTCGGGAATCTTGTTGAATTGCCCGACTTGATATTGAAAAGAGTTTTCGATTTTGAGACTAAAATGCGGGGTTTATAATTGTTAGGCATGTGATGTCTAAAGAATTCATTTGATCAGGCATGCGATGTCTGAGGTGATTGCGGATTCCAACTGTTGTAGTTTTACACTTTCTTTTCTGTGACCGTAAGTGTAATATGTGATATCGCCGGTTTCGTTGCTATATGTCAACGACAATTGGGATGTGCATATTTACTTACGTTGATGACATGTGATGTTATGTGTTGCTGGATATGTTATATTGGATCGTCGTGTTTGAATAGCCGGGGGTTTTTTATGTGAGATGAGTGTTTTTCATTTTCATTCATGTAAAAACTTGTATGTAATATTCTTTTTTTTTGGGCACTTCCAGGTTGCGGAAGATGTCACCCTTTGTATATTATTTACTTTTCCGCACTAGGATAGACCCAAGGAGGAGAGCACAAGTAACCGGGTTCTGGAGTCCAGTGGGAGACCAACTCGAGGAGTCGAGTCCGGGTCTCCTAACTCTGGAATTGGCAGGGTTGCTTTCCGCTCTCGTAGGGGTCTAGGGGTGTGGGTTTGGCTATTCATCACGACCGTGGAATCCGTGTTTTATACCGGCTCGTATTGAAACACGGACGTCCTAGTATATCCAATATTTCATATGATTCTTCTGCTGCGATATCTGTGATGTGATCATGTGATGTTCTGTGATAGATACAGTATATAGTATATATGATATATTATATAGACGTTACTTATGTTTTACACCCGCGCTAGCCCTGCCCCGCTCTGTCGTTAGTTACCTAACCTAACGGTGCACGAGGGGACATCGAGGCGAATGCGGATGGCATAAGTGTACGTCGTATTTATCTGTGATGTTTAGGTACTTAATTGATGGGACTTCATTAATGTGATTAATGAAATAAAAGAAACCTAAGATGTTGTAGAATCGAATTTCAAAATAAAACAGGTAGCTACAGTTCTTGCTTTGCACAGAGGTATATGTGATATATCCTGCACCTTATTCGATAAGGAAAGGACCGAGATCCCTTCACCGGGAGTGACTCCTTTAGCAATAACTGGCAGATGCTACACACTCGGTTTGTCTTTTGATTGCTTTTAAGTGTTTTGCTTTGCACAGTGATATATATGATATATCCCGCACCTCATTCGACGAGGAAAGGACCGACGATCCCTTCAACGGGAGTGACTCCTTTAGCAAAACTAGAAAAGCCTAAAAAACACTCCATTTTAAAATCATTTGATTCTACAACGATATCAAATTCATTACGCAAAGGGTTTTCTGAAAAACCCGTCGTAGCCCTCCGTCATTTCAGATAAGTACTGGTTAGTATTCGTGCTACGTTTGTTGACCTTAGCCAAGGCGTAGTGTGCGGTAGCTGATTAGTGCTTATCTGTATAAGCATATGATGCGATTGAGTTAGGGTAGTCGTGCGACTTTGTTGACCTTAGCCAAGGGTCGTGCGGGTGGGTTTAATTCAATCGGGAAATGACGGGTTGAACTTGGCTAGCACTTATGATTTGTTGACCTTAGCCAAGGTCATAAGCTGCTAGGGGCAAAATATTATCGGGAATTTCAAGTGTTGAAATTTGCAATGAGATTGCATACCTTCTATGAGATAGTTGGATCCCGATACCCGCTGCGAGTAAGAGTTACTCCTGGGAGAGTTTTATACATTACAATTAGCCGATCAAGTAGGTGTCTAGAAAGGTGTCAACGGGGTTACGCCTCTGGGAAAACGAGGTTTACATTAATTAGGTTCGTGCGAAAGCACGGGGGACCTCCCTCAAAGTACCGACACTGGCCTGGCTGAAAGATTGACGAACTTGTAGTGTGTAATTAATCCCGGCTAGTCTTTCCTTTTAAGGTTTGAAGGAAGATTTGATAAAAAGCAGTGGGAGCCATCCTGATTAGATAAAATAATAACCAATCTATTCTTGCAAGAGCGCACGCTGAGTGTTTTCTTCTCTCTCTCTCCAGGTAGCGACCATATCACGCCTTAATCAAGATAATAATACGGAATATTGACCGAACCCGCTTGTTATACTGAGCTGGGGAACGTTGGTCCCGCTCCAACTTATAATTGTTATAAGACAGAGAAGGAAATTGGGGAATACCAGATTTCCCGTGCCGCCCAAACGAAGAGAGTGCATGCAGATGCATCATCTTCGGGTGTGTTCATTATACAGAACTGTTTCTCAGTGTCCTTTACGTCCTGGGTATGTGATACCAGATCAGGATCCCAGATATGTAATCTGTTACATAGGGCTACAGACAGGTAGAGAACTGAGAATGGGTGATAAGTTTCATGAGGCAGAAAACGAGGCAAGAGTTGCAGCCAAGTCTGTCGGTCACTGTCACCCTGTATTACCAATACATTGATTCTGAACGAATGTTATTAGATACCGAACCTGATATGCAAAATCATATCTGTCTCTTTATTAGTAAAGAAACGATAAAATTTTGTATTGTTGGAAAATGTTTTGAACATTTCCTATATCAAAAGTTGATCGGTTCAGGCACGTTATCTAAAAGCATCAATGTTCTAAATCAAACTACAGTTCTTTAGTATACGGAACACACACAAGAGGAAGAGTTCAGAAATGAACGAATCCTTCTTGTGGCATTGTAGACTAGGTCATATCAATGCGACCCAACTAGCTGAAGTTACATTTAGATGCATATTTAAATCTGTTTGAATTTACATCTTATAAAACTTGCCAGTCATGTCACAAAGATATAATGACACCAGCTCCGTTTACTGGAAACAGAGAAAGAGTTAGTGAACTCTTGGTATGATACATGTTGATGTATGTAGGTCCCCTGTCTACACATGCCAAGACCGGTTCTTCGTACTTCATTACATTCTCTGATAATCTCTTTAGATTCAGACGTATGTTCCTGTTGAAACACAAGTCCGAACCTTTTGAGATATTCACAGAATATAAGTTAGAAGTAGGGAACCAATACGGGTATAAGTATTATGTCCTTTGATGTGATCAAGGAGGAGAATACTTGAGCACGGAAATACTGGACTATTCTAAAGGAGAATGAGATTCTCTCTCAGCATTACTCCTCCGTATACACCATAGCACGATGGTATATCGGGGCAGAGCAGATACACCCTATTTGATATGGTGTGCTCTATGATGATTACTACTGAGTTACCTATTTCCTTTTGGGAGTTATGTACTTGAGAAGCTGCATACCTATTGAATAGGGTTCTAATCAAATCAGTTGCCTACCATTTCATATGTGATATGGAAAGGGAAGAGCCCATATCTTAAGTTAGTTAAGATTTGGGGTTGACCGGCCTATGTCTAAAAGAAAAATCCGGACAAGCTCGAGGCAAGGTCTGTAATGTAGAACTGGAAATGTTCCAGCTACACAAACTACAGCACATGATTTGATAGAGCCAAAGGATTCAGTAGATTCCAACGAACCTCAGCCTCTCCGCCGATCTAGTAGGGTTCCTCACCCACCTGAGAGATACTTCGGTTTCTCTATGACAGTGGGAGCGAGGATTACATCATGAGATGATGACCCAACTAGTTTCGAGCTGGCCATCAGGAGTGAGACTCCGTAAGAATGGCTGGATGCTTATCGATCTGAGATGGAATCCTTATACACCAACAAAGTATGGACTTTGGTTGCTATATCTGAAGGGTTAAATCCCCATCAGGAGCAAGTATATCTTGAGAAGATTACTTGGTGTACATGGAAAAGTTGAGACTTTCAAAGCTAGACTTGTTAAAGGTTTGCATCATTGATCAGGTGTGGATCATGATGAAACTTTTTCTAAGGATCTATGCTTAAGTCCATCCAGATCCTACTTGCCACGGCTACAAACCATGACTACGATATCTGGTGGTTGGGTGTCATGACAGCTTTTCTAAATGATGTTTTAGAAGAGGGAGTCTATAAGTACACAGCCAGAGAGCCTCGTAGACAGTGGGAGTAGCGGAAACGTGTGCAAGATGCTTTATAGGATAAAGCAGGTATCGCGGAGTTGGAACATCTGTTTTGATGGAGTAGTCAAAGAGTTTGACATCATCAAAATGGTAGATGAACCTTGTATAAACAAAAAGGTAGTAGGGAGTATGGTGACGATCCTCGTAGAGTACGTGGATGACATACTCTTGATAGGGAAGGAGTTTCCTATGCTACGCTCGGTCAATCTCCGCTTATCACCATAATTCTCCATATAGGATCAAAGTGATACCTCCTAAATCCTGGATTTTGGATCTATGAGATAGATCTAAATGGATGTTAGGATACTCACTAGCTGTAGTGAGATGGTATCAATCGACCCTGGGGAGAATCACTGGAATGGTTCCATGGTGATAAAGACGACTGAATGTCACAGGCATTGTCTTTACCCTCAGTAAAGGGACGGTATGTTGGAAGAGTTCCAAGCTAGATACCGTGGCATACTAGACGATAAAAGTAGGATACATCGCTACTTAAGATGCTACCAAAGAGGCTGTTTGGGTGTATGTTGGTTCATGAGATGAACTACGTTCCTACCATTGTGAGACAATGGAGTTGTGGCTCATGCCGAGGAACGCCGGTCCCATCAGTGATCCAGACTTACTCTAAGGCAGTGTCACCTGATCATGGAGATGGTTGATCTCCAGGGTGATCGAGGTTTGGAGAGTAGACTCAGAGGACAAACACAGCGGATCCACTCACGAAGGCCTATTCCCAAAGTGAGACTTTTATGGGATGGTTGAGTATGAGATACTACAACCACTGCTACAGATGGCCCTAGTGCAAGTGGGAGATTGTTAGTTATATGTATGCCCTAGAGGCCATTACTATACATATGATGTATATTGTAGTGGATGCTGGGACATATATAGGGAGGACTTTCTTGCTCGACATGATAGTATGCTATCTGGTTGCTCTTTACCTTAACGTGTACACTGATTGTCTCTCTGTTACATGTTGGTAAAGCCCTTAGGATGTGTGCTTGACTACCTGGACTATGATGCGGATAATACTAGTGGGGACATGGTAGTCCATAAGTACATCCTTGAAAGTCCCTAGTCGTGGGTGTATCGAGATGGGGTATCGATATACCAGAGTAGACTAGCGTGTACCTTCTCGACCCATAAAGATGGGCGATGGATGATCCCATATCCATTGGTGTTTGACATCAGAGATGATATACGGGTGCTCAGTAGAGACTGGGTACACTGGACGGACTCGCCGAGAACTCCCAGATGGTATTATACCATACGTCAGATGGCAGTTCTCTGGTGACACTGGTACAGAGTAGTCTGTTGACCCGAGATCGTCATAGAGTCTTGTGTGGTTCCCACTGTGCTTTGATTTCCATCTTACCACGTCCAAGTGGGCGTGCAAAACGGTGGTTTTTGGGTACAGTCCCGAGTCACATGGAGGCAATGAGCGATAGGAGGGGATTCGTCTCTCCCGGTATAGGGAGTTGATGTTGCGCTGTGTTCGATTGGCTATAACAGGAAATCCCTGGCCAGGGTTGCTGAGATTTACTGGTAAGTGTTACCAGTAGTTTCTCGAATAGTTATAGACCTCATATCGACACGACTTATCGAGCCATTGGGGTCTGACGTTTACCACCCCTAGGCGAGATATGCGACATATCAGACGATCAGACCGGACTGTACGGTAGTGTTACTGGTTGGATTCACAGGAGTGTGAGCGGGCTTGCTCGTCGATCTTCTGATCGCTCAATACCCGGGTGGCCGTTACGTTTAGCAGACCGCTTGCGGCTTGTGGGTGTTTGATATGATCATCGCCTGCTGCCGGCGTATTGACGAGTCTTTAGAGTCCTACACAGAGGTTTCCTGGCTCAAGCGAAACGAAATAGGAGCGCATATGAGATATGTGCGGGACCGAGAATAATACGTGTATGTGATACCGTATTCTATTCTCGCGATGAATGTATCGATTGGTTGTATGCGATATAACCTAGTTATCGAATCAAGAGTTGATTCGATAAGCCGATACATTGGATACTAGTCGGTTATATGCGATATAACCGGATCGTTAAATCAAGTGTTGATTTAATGATTTAATGTATAATTATATATTTGATATATTACTTTGCATTAACTAGTATCGGTTCACTTTTAAATGGATTTTCTCACTCGGTTTGTGCACATTGTATATGTGATATACTTTTGTACACATGATTGTATCATGTTTGATGATACATGCTTTTTGGTTAAGTGTAAAGAATTAAACCAAGGTTAAGTTGTTGATTAGGGTTTTACTTATTCATTTATCTTATTTATTTATTCATTTTGAATAAATTGAAAGATAAATGAATGGTGGCTTCATTTGTTTTTTAGTTGAAGCTTCATGAAGCTTTGACTTGATGACCTTTTTGTTCTCATCCTTAACCCTAACCAATCAACCCAACCTTAGTCAATTCTCTACACTTAACTAAGGTTAAGATTATGATAAGTATTCTTTTATTTTCTATTTTCTAATAACTTATCATAACTTTATCTTCTTCTTCTTCTTCTTCATCTTCAAAAAGAAGAAACCTTCACTTCATCAATGGTGGATTGATGAAATGAGTGAGAAATCCAATTCTAAAGTCTACCCACTTCCTATTTCTTCATCCTCTACCTCTTGCCAAGTAGTAGAGTGTGTTTCCTTCACAAGTTTTCATGGCTTGGTGAAGGTGGAGCTTGATCTAGTGATGCTTCGACGTAGATCATCTTCGGCACGTTGTCGACGACCTAGCCCGGTCTTTTCTCCGATGAAACCACCGTGAGAGTCATGGTTCGATTTGGACAGCGGAGAGGACTTCATTGCGGAGCCGTGGAGGTGGAGCACCGGATCTACAAAGGTTGTATTTCCGTATTCTTATAGTTAAGTGTTAACTAGTTTACTTTTCGCCTAGAAATCTAGCCAACGATCCGTTCTAGGGTTTCTCGGCACCGTTTAAATTTGAAATTGGCATGGTTGATGCCTTGTGAGACCTCATTAGGATACCTAGGAACCCTACAGATCCCACGTCTGTAATTTGTTACATGGGCTAAGAAGAGGTAGAGAACTGGGAAAGGGTGATATGTCTCTAAAAGTAGGGAATGAAGCAATTGTTGCAGCCAAAGTAGATGGCAAATATCATCTTGTATTACATTGATTTTGAACAACTGTTATTACGTACCAAAAATGATGTGCAATATTATATCGGTTTCTTTATTACATAAAGAAGGATATAAGTTTGCATTAGAGGATAATGTTATGAACATTTTCCAAAATCAAGTGTTGATTGGGTTTAGTACGTTGTATAACGGTATATATGTTCTGAATCAAACCACGGTTCTAAATATACAGAACACATATAAGAGGAAAAGTTCAGAAATGAACGAAGCCTACTTGTGGTATTATAGACTAGGTCATATCAATGCGACAAGACTAGCTAAGTTGCATAAAGTTGGATATTTGAATCCATTCGAATTTACATCTTATGAAACTTGCGAGTCATGTCTCAAAGGCAAGATGATCAAAACTCCGTTTACTGGACACGGAGAAAGAGCTATTGAACTCTAGGGATCGATACATAGTGATGTATGCGGTCCTATGTCTACACATGATAGGAATGGTTCTTCGTACTTCATTACATTCACCGATGATCTCTCAAGATTCGGATATGTGTTCCTGTTGAAACACAAATCTGAAGTTTTTGAAAAATTCAAGGAATATAAGAACGAAGTAGAGAACCAGATGGGTAAAAGTATTAAAATCTTACAATCTGATCGGGGAGGAGAATACTTAAGCATGGAATTCCGAGATTATTTAAAAGAGAATGGGATTCTCTCCCAGCTTACTCCTCCGTATACACCACAACACAACAGAGTATCAAAGCGGAGGAATCGCACCGTATTAGATATGGTGCGCTCTATAATGAGTAATGTTGAGTTACCTATTTCCTTTTGGAGTTATGCACTTGAGACAGCTGCATACCTATTGAATCAAGTTCCATCAAAATCTGTACCTAAAACACCACAAGAAATATAGAGTGGAAAGAGACCATATCTTAAACGAGTTAAGATATGGGGTTGTCCAGCCTATGTCAAAAAGAAAAATCCGAACAAACTCGAGGCAAGATCAGTTCTATGCAAGTTTATAGGATATCCAAATAATTCCCGTGGATATTTTTTCTACCATTGTGAGGAACAAAAAGTGTTTATTGCTCAACATGCCACCTTTTTAGAAAAGGAATTTCTTGTACAAGAAATTAGTGGTAATGAGGTAGAACTGGAAGAAGTTCCAGCCGTACAAACTACAACTGATGATTTGGTGGAACCGGAGGATTCGATAGTCCCCGACGAATTTCAGCCACTGCACAGATCTAGTAGGGTTCCTCATCCACCTGAGAGATACTACGGTTTTCTCATAGACGGTGGGAGCGAGTATTGTATCATGGAAGATGATGACCCAACTAGTTTTGAACCGGCCATCACAAGTGGAGACTCTGTGAAATGGCTGAATGCTATGCGATCTGAGATGGAATCCATGTACACCGATAAAGTATGGATTTTGGAAGTTGCTCCTGAAGGGGTAAAACCCATCGGGAGTAACCAGATCTTTAAGAAGAAAATTGGTGTAGATGGAAAGGTTGAGACCTTCAAAGCTAGACTTGTAGCAAAAGGTTTTCGTCAACGACTAGGTGTCGACTATGATGAAACTTTTTCTCCTGTCGCTATGTTTAAGTCCATCAGGATCCTACTTGCCATTGCTGCATACCATGACTACGAAATCTGGTAGATGGACATCAAGACTGCTTTTCTAAATGGTGATTTAGAAGAGAGTGTATATATGACACAGCCAGAAGGCTTCGTAGATAGTGGGAGCAGCGGAAAGGTTTGCAAACTGCTTAAATCTATCTACGGATTAAAGAAGGCATCACAGAGCTGGAACATCTGTTTTGATGAAGCTATCAAAGAGTTTGACTTCATCAAAAATGTAGATGAACCATGTATATACAAGAAGGTTGTAAAGAGTAAGGTGGTCTTCCTCGTATTGTACGTGGATGACATACTCTTGATAGGAAATGATGTTCCTATGCGACACTCGGTCAAGCTCTTCTTATCACAAAAGTTCTCCATGAAAAATCTAGGTGATGCCTCCTACATCCTAGGGATAAAGATCTATAGAGATAAATATAAATGGATGTTAGGATTTTCCTAATCCAGGTATATTGACACCATACTAAAGAGGTTTAGTATGGAAGATTCTATGAGTAGTAATTTACCCGCTTGTTCAGGAATCACTCTCTCCAAAGAGATGTCTCCCAAGACTGATTAGGAGAGGGCTCGCATACAAGAGATACCCTATGCTTTAGCAGTCGGTTCTATCATGTATGAGATATTATGTACAAGACAGGATGTAGCTTACTCACTAGGTGTAGTGAGTAGGTATCAATCAGATCCTGAGAAGAAACACTAGACAGCTGTGAAGAACATTCTTAAGTACTTGAGAAGGACTAAAGAAATGTTCTTGGTGTATGGTAACGGAGAACTCCAGGTGGAGTCCTTTACCGATTCGAGCTTCCAGAATGATAAGGACGACAGTAAGTCGGTCTCGGGTTTTGTCTTCACCCTCAATGGAGGGGCGGTATGTTGGAAGAGTTCCAAGCAAGATACCGTAGCAGACTCGACGATGGAGGCTGAATACATCGCTGCCAAAGATGCTGCCAAAGAGGCTGTCTGGATGAAGAAATTCATTGCTGAACTTGGTATGGTTCCATCCATTAAGCATCCAATACCAGTGTATTGTGATAACAATAGAACTGTGACTTTGGCCAAGGAACCCCAGTCCCATCAGAGATCCAGACATATTCTTAGGCGGTATCACCTGATTCGGGAGATAGTAAATCGACGGGAGATCGAGGTCAGGAGAGTTGACACGAAAGAAAACGCAGCGAATCCACTCATGAAGGCCCTACCCCAAACGCGGTTTGAGAGACTTTTTGGGATGTTGGGTTTGAGATACAACAACAACTGGCCTTAGTGCAAGTGGGAGACTGTTAGGAATATGTATATCCTAGAGGCCATTATTGTATGATATAGTGGATACTTGGAAATATATAGAGAGGACTTTCTTGCTCGACATGATAGTATGCTATCTGGTTGCTCTTTATCTTAACATGTACACTTGTATTGTTATATTGTCTCTCTGATACATGTTGATAAAGCCCTTAGGATGTTTTCTTGACTATCAGGACTATGATACGGATCATACTACTGGGACTTGTGTAGTCCACAAGCACATCCTTTAATTGTTCCTAGTTGAGGGAGTATTGAGACAGGGCATCGATATTCCAAAGTAGACTAGTGTGTACGTTTCTTGATCCTGTATGGGGCGATGGTCGATCCCATAACCATTGGTGTTTGACATCAAAGATTTTACACAGGTGTTCATTTAAGAATGGGTACTCCGAACTGGACTCGCCGAGAACTCCTAGATAGTACCATACCTATTGTCAGACAGTAGTTCTCTGGTGACACTGGTACAGGTTAGTCTGTAGATCCGAGATCGTCATAGTGTCTTGTGTGGTTCCCACCGTGCTTTGATTTCCTCCCTACCACGGTTCAAAGGAGTCATGCAAATAGGTGGACTTTGGGTCCAGTCTCGAGTCATATGGAGGAAGTGAGTGATGGGAGAGGCTTCGTCTCTCCCGGTATAGGGAGTTGATGTTGCACTATGCTCGATTGGCTATAACAGTAAGTCCCTGTCCAGGGCTGATGAGATTTACTGGTAAGAGTTATCAGTAGTTTCTCGAACCATTATGAGCCATACATCGGCATAACTTATCAAGTTACTGGGGTCTGACGATTCCACCCCTAGACTTGATATGCGACATATCAGATGAAGAGACTGGACTATATGGTAAGTGTTACTTATAGGCTTCATGGGAGTTTGGACAAGCTTGCTTGTTGATTTTCTATTCGCTCAATACCTGGGTAGCCGTTACGGCCAGCTAGTACCGCTGACGGCTTGAAGGTAACTGATGTGATCATTACCTACTGCTGGCGTATTGACGAGTCTTTAGAGTCCCATATAGAGGTTTCATAGTTCAAGAGAAACGAAGTAGGGCACATATGCTGATATGTGCGGGAGCCGGATTAAATACGAGTATGTGATACCGTATTCTAATCTGGCGACATTTGATATCGGTTAGGTTATATGTGATATAACCGGATTATTGAATCAAGTGTTAATTTGATAATGTGATATACAGATAATTGATATTAGTCGGTTATATGTGATATAACTGGATTATTAAATCAAGTGTTGATTTAATAATATGATATATATTTATATTTGATACAATTATATATTAACTAATATTATTGCTCACTAATTATTTTCTTATTTTTATATATATTAATATAAGTGTGTGTGTTAGTGTGATATATATATGTATGTATATGAAGCATGGAATTTCTATTTTAAGAAAATAGAAATTAGGTGGAAATGGGGAGATATTTGAGGAATGGGTGAAGCATGGTTCAAATGTTTTTATATTAGTTTGGCTACATTATTGAAGTATAGTTCATTATATATATTGGAATGAGTTATATGCTTCAATAAGTGTGTTCATTTTAAAAAAAAACATTCTTCACTTGAGATATTTTTCCTTAGCTCATTTGTCTTAGCCATTCTAGTAAGCTCTCTCCTTTTTCCATCATCTTCTTCTTCTAGCTTGAAGCCCCAACCCTCATATGTGTTGTGAATCCTAGGGCTTTAGGAAAAACTAAGTGAGGTTAAAACCCTTACTTCATCATCCTACTCTTGAGTAGCTATTAAGATTAAGGTGTTTCCTTCCTTAATAGTAGATTGGTGAAGAGGTAGCTGGAATTAGAGGAGTTTTGGGTAGATCATCTTCGACGCGAAAAGGAAGCTCGTTCATTCTTCAAGTGGAGCCTAGAGGAGTCGTAGGGACTACTACCTGGAGCTTTTGAAGTGAAGGACTTGGTCTTCAAAGGTTGTTGTTTCTTTCAATTAGTCTAATACTTATCATATCATGTTTTAACCCTAATAATCTAGTTAGATCTTTGGATAGTGTTGCTTAGCACTATGAAAATTTGAAAATTGCATGCTTGATGCCGGTTTTAACCTTGTGGTGGTTCTAGGATATACTTTCAGTACATAACATCGACAGATCCTAAGTATGAATTTTGTATGCGATGTACTAGTATAGATGCAACATGAATAAGTGAGCAAAGTATGAAATCTGGGCATGGCTGCTATAAGAAACTGAGTATGTCTTAATTAATTTCACTATGGTAGAACCTATTATAAATAAAAACAGCATAATCCTGTGTTAAGTATCGACACTCAAAAATCTCAATATCTCGGGCACCATCTCTCGGAATCGGCCCTCAAAATCCATCTGATCACACGACTCCGGTCAGTATCCTCCGGATATCCGCCAAGCCCAAACTATAACCGGTAGGTATTGTTTCCCTGCCAGGCTCAACGTCTCTCTATACAATCTTCTTGCCCCGGGATACCGTACCGAGTCCACCATCTACCCGTAGACGGTGCCTCCTTTCTCCTCGAATCGGGTATACACATAACTCAGAACTAAGAAAACTCATGGTGGACGCCACATATCATATCAAGAGAAACTACGTTTTTAAAATGGTCATAAGTTTTCAAAATGTACTTGCGGTTTCTCAAATTCAGAAGCAGCGGCTGAAGCATAAACGGATCGGGTGCCGGATCGAGATAGAGCCGACAAGAACGAGAAAGATAGACCGACCGACCACAGGGAGGGAAGGCAAGAAAGATAAAAGGAGGGGTTCAATATCGGAAACTAGAGTCCAACTCCCAAATGTCGTCTTTTTGAATTCCTCATGAAAATGGAAATCTCACAAAACAACATAATATATGAATATGGCGATGATGGCAAATGTACAAGATATGGATATGATGCAAGCTAGATGAGTAACGAGAATATTTATCTATCAATAAGGATGCAATGCAAATGCAAGTTATCATGCAAGTTCTATAGTGTATGTGATATAGCAATTACCAATGGCGTGTGTGTATATATAAGTTAGTGCACGTGCGACATGAACCATTGGTAATGGTGCAAGTGTCCTAATGTGGAGATATCAATGTGTACGATGATGCATATGCAATATGGAGATGTGTATAGGTATATGTATGTAAGATTTGTAACTAGTACTAAATATCGGGCGCTTTACGCCATCCGAACAATTTCCCCATAGATGTTAAATTTACTCTCCGGAATGGTCTCGGCTACTCGATCCGAACACCTCCTATCCTTTCCTAGCCGCGTCATAAGTCTCCGTAACCAATCCTAGAATCACATAAAACTTACCATATGATGCTAAAAATCCGATATGACACGCAAACATATACTGCATAAACTATCGAACTCTCACGAGTTGACACGTGTGAACATAGCATGTTAAACGCGTGCAACAACGTCAAAGACTACCCAAAGGGTTGTTAACCACACAAACCTTTAAAACGAGAATCGGAATATCCGCATCACACGTTAACAAAACGCCTAAAATAAGGCAAAATGGTCCCAGATTTTTACATAAGTACAATTAGAAAAAGATGCACATACCAAAGACCTAATGTAACAACTCTAATTTTAGTGTACATAAAATTCATTTAAAGTTAATGTATACTTGGGGTATTTACAATTCCTATGAGTACTATAAGTATTTGATTTACTTTTGAACAGCAAGAAAGAGCTTGTAGCTCACTGGTAAGACCTTACACTGCTGAATCAAAGCACCAGAGTTCAAATCACATCAGCCACACATTTATTTTAATTAAATTCTTTTAATCTTTTAGAAACCCAAGAATCTACATGTGCACTACACGTAATAGGGTAAGTTACAGAATAAACAAATGTGTCCACGAGGCTAGAACAATCGTCAGGGACACGTGGCATCAAGACGAGCCCCGACTCGCCCAACTCGGGCGGGCGAAACGCGTGACTCGGCCGGCGCCGCCGGTCCAACTCAGTACAAACCCATATTTTCTTCAACCCTGGCGACTCTTGAACTCCCCCCATAACCCCTGTATTATTTGTTTTTACTGCACAATTACAGAGCACCATAAAACTCACATTT
The DNA here is from genome assembly GCA_030015575.1 of Agapanthus africanus. NCBI lineage: Eukaryota > Viridiplantae > Streptophyta > Magnoliopsida > Asparagales > Amaryllidaceae > Agapanthus > Agapanthus africanus. Next base: position 855,016,768 of record JASDDO010000024.1, read on the forward strand.
AATCCATTTTTTATTACAATTTTAATACACCCTTTCACTACCCTAAAACCCTAATTTTTCCTATAAATACCACCCTCAAATCACCTCTCCTCACTCCCAAATCCCTGCCCAAACTCTCAAAAAAATTCCCAAGTCTTTTGTGTGCAAGTGGAGTTAGCAAAAGGGCGAAGCTCCGACGAACTTCTGACGGCAATCCGAGGAGTTTCCGACGACGCACTGGCAACTCCCACCTCTTCCACTTTCTCTCCTCTAGCCAATCATCCAGTAAGTCCCTACTTCTTCCTCTTTGCTCTATTCTAAAAACATTCAAAACTAAAAGCCGACGGAAGCGGAGTTAGTCCGACTTCCGATTCGGTTTTCTTTAAAAACTATAATTTTTCTTAATCAAGTTACCTTCATATCATCATATATTGTTCATTAAAATTAATAAACGTCTTTATCAAGTTTCATCAAAAAATATTGTTATATGCATCTTTTATCGCAATTTTACATTAAAATACCTTCATGTTTCATTTCGACATACTTGAACTTTTTAAACCGTATTACCTTAGAAAACTCATCAGGTAATGACCTACATCCTCACAACACACATATCTAATATAGCACGATGAAATTTGGGAACATAGATTTGGGAAAAATACGACTTAACACATAACTACCTCCGACTTATAAAAATCTTTTTCTACAAGATATGTATTTTAACAAATCTTTGCAATTGCGCATCTACAACCCATTTCGGAGAACCCATTCGGTATGGTGCGGATTATCGCACATCCTCGGGCCTAGTAGAGTGAGATGCAGATCTCCGCAAGGAGCATACGATCTCGAAAGATTTAAAATACAATTTTCTTTAGAAAATGTGATTTCTATTTTAAATAAAACTTATATTTTTAATAAATATATATATATATATGTATGTAATTAATATCAAAATATCTATTTTTAATATTTATAATATTCCACATTTCCAAAATTCAAGAAAAACATCTCATTTACAAGAAAATACCATACAATTCCAATATTACAAATAAATGCCATATATTATGAAATTAGGGTTTATTCACTAGAAATGTCACATTGATTAAATATACATCCATGAAAACTCTAAAGACGGTAATAAAATACTTGAGGTGTATTTTGAAAATTATAAAAAATTATTTTTACATAAACCCCCCTCAAATTATACTAAATTACAATAAGGATCCTAGTAAATATAGGTTTAAGCAGGACCAGTCTCTTGAGCCTCACGGAGCCGGAGATATGGGTGCTTTCCTATTTAAGGTAGACAACTTAACAAACGGTGTTATCAACGCGGTAATTGTCTTTGAAAAAAACACAAATCCTGCCGTCCATGTGCAGCAGTTACCGATAGCACCAAAATATAATTAAGGATTCAATTTCTTTTCTAATTGTCTGACTCAGACTGAGTCTCGATATAATCAATCTGACTTGAATATGATTCAAGTATAAACTACAATTAAATAAGAATCTATATATTCAATCTGTTCAATCTAATCAATATATATTGATTGAACCGAACCATGGATATACATCCATCTACATGATTCTCCAATTACATCCATTTACTGATATCATGGTTTCAGTTAGTCATCCATCTATATACAATATACACTTCAAACAATACATCAATACAATCAAGACATTGTGGGGTTATAAAGGGTAGACTGGTATGGAAGGTGTTAGAAGTGGCACGAGACTGTAACCATAATACATTTATCCTAAATTCAATTACCATTGTACCGTGGCTAAACGGTTCCTTGTGCTCCATATACCTTAGTCTCCAGAATAGTGGGATTCCTCTCGTATACACTGGCATTCTTCTGTACCAAGCTATAAACAACAGCGTTAACACTAAATACAACATTATAACAATATACTCTCTATTCTGTCTATTCCATTCTTGTCTATTTACGGGACTTACCGAGCGATTTGTTCGCTGATGACATTCTCTTTCTTCTTCTTTGGAATATCGTCAGGTGATTCGGACTCACTGGAGATCGAGCCCACCAGCGAGGATTTAGACCAGCTAGCTTTCGACCCGGAGCTTTAGATTCCTTGTACACATTTACATTTTGTATTTTCCATTTCTTTTATGCCACTGTTTAGGCATTGCTTTCTATTCCATGTATTTACTTTTCAGATGTATTGTAAAAAGAATGTTAATAAATAAAGTTGTTGTTCATTTACATCATGTCTCTTGTGCATTTTACATATATTGCTTAGATATGCTTAGCGTGTTTACTTCAGAGTAAATACGTAGCAGCCTCGTCGCGGCCTCTGCCTGTATACTGGGAAGCAGTGCGTGATAGGTTTTGTTGGTGGCCCATGCAGGTCGGAGCTGTATGGAATCCTACCATGCAGTTCAGCACTGTGTAGATAACCTAAGCAATATAACACAAGAACCAGCAACTGGAAATATTCTTTACAATTCATATTCCTTGAATCTTATTATTTCATATACTTTGAATATGTCCTAACCCAAAAAATTTCTTTCAAGGTTATGGATTCCCCAAACAACACCAGCACAAATGTCAACAACACTCCCCCCACCACTACCACTCATACCTGCCGTCGCTGCTCCGATCAATGAGTAGACGGTTCTGCTTGAGGCAATCCGCAACTTCTTAGAAGGAAAGCAGCAGTAGACTGCTATTTTAATGAACCGTCCCGAGGCAGAAGCACCTGGAGTGAAGAAATTCAGGGCCTTGCACCCCAAGCAATTCTCAGGAAAGGAGAGCCCTTTAGAAGCTGGGGAATAGGCTCAAAGTATCGAAGATGATCTGGCAGCGGCACAAGTGCCAGAAATAGTTTGGGTTCGAGTTGCGAAGCTGCAACTCACGGACAATGCACGAGTTTGGTGGAAGGAGGAAGAAAGCCGTCTCACCCAGCCGATCGAATGGAGGACTTTCCGTGACATGTTCGACGCAAAGTACATCCCCGAGACTGCCAGGTTCGACATGGAATAGCAGTTCATCCATCTGCAACAAAGTTCAATATGGACGAAGTCAGTAGATGAATATGACGCTGAGTTCACCATGCTCAGTCAGTAAGATATGTTTCAATAATTCGATTTTGTAATAAATCACATACTACACAGCTAACACAATACGTTGACAGATTTGCGGCACACTTGATACCGACAGATGAGATCAGATCCCGTCGATTTCAAAAAGGGTTAGACCCGGAGATCCAGGCTGCATTAGCCACAGGAGATTTTCCGACCCTTGAATCGGCTCTGAAAGCTGCCCGCCGTTATGAGGCAGTGGTAAACATAAGGGGCAGACCTCAGTCTGCCGGAATGAAGCGCCCTGCCAACCAGATGGCAGGAAGAGCCTTTTCAAGGCCACCATTTGTGCCAAGGAGACCGGGAGTACCAATCAATAGGCCCAGCCCAGCCTTTTGTACCTACTACAGGAGAGATGGAAATTTGGCGAAAGATTGCTGGCGAGCCAACCGTCTTTGCTTAATCTGCGGCTCAGCTACTCATGTTATTGGGCCTTGTCCCTGAAGACACAACCCAATTGCTGCACCCAGGCCAGCAATCACTTACCAGCAGGGACCAGCCCTTTAGGCACCTGCTCCAAGACTCGCTCTCCCTGCTCCACTACCTGGAGGACCACCGACTTTACCTCATCCTTAATAGTTCCATCAAGCTCAAAGGAACGTTCAGAGGAATGCTCCTCCGGTCAGGAGGAATTTACCATGGAGATAGGCTTTCATAATGACCGTGGAAGAAGCTGAGACCACTGGCCAAGTCATCACTGGTAACCCTTTCTTCTCAAGCTTTTCTTTCGGTCTTAACACGCACCTACATATTTTTCCCTATACCTAAAACCTATCCCATATAACTCAGGTACAATCTTAGTAGCCTCACTTCCTGCACTAGCACTCTTCGATACCGGAGCATCTCATTGCTTTATATCGCAATGGTTTGTCCGAACTCATGCGATTCCAGTCACACCGCTCGTATCCAGTTGGAATGTCAGTTTAGGGAACGGCGTTCTAAAGGAAACAATGAGATACAGCTTGTGTTCAGTAGTCGTCTTCAGCAGGAATTCTATGCTGACTTCAAGGTGTTCGACATACCGAACTTCGATGTCGTTCTAGGTATGGATTGGCTTGGAACATTCTATGCTACCATTGACTGTCGTCAAAGGAGGGTAGTATTCGAGATCCTAGACCATCCAGTCCTTTATTTCAAAAGTGGAGACTGTACCCTGGAGCCAAGTACTTACAAGGCGAAACCAAAGAAGGCAGTGATTGCGGCAATTCAAGCGGAGGAATGATCAAAGCCAGAAGTAGTTCGAGAGTTCGACGATATGTTTCCTGACGATATATCAGGTTTGCCTCCCGATCGAGCTCTTGAATTCAACATTGATTTAGTACCAGGAGCACAACCAGTGATCAAAGAACCTTATTGATTAAGTCCGAAAGGTTTGAAGGAAGTCTGAAATCGGTTGGACGAATTATTGGCGAAAGGATGGATTCGTCCCAGCACTTCAAGTTGGGGATCACCAGTACTGCTTGTGAAGAAGAAGGAAGATTCATACAAAATGTGCATCGATTATAGAGCCTTGAACGAAGTAACGATAAAGAAAAAGTATCCACTCCCGCGCATCGACGATTTATTCGATCAGCTAAGTGGATCTTGTGTGTTCTTCAAGTTAGATCTTCGTTCAGGTTATCATCAGGTGAAGGTCAAGGAAGCTGATATTCATAAAACAGCATTCAGAACTCGCTATGGTCATTACGAATTTCTTGTGATGCCATTTGGAGTGACCAACGCACCAGCAATATTCATGAACCTAATGAATCAAGTTTTCTGGGAGTTCTTAGACAGGTTTGTTGTCATCTTCATCGACGACATCCTGGTGTATTCTAAGAGTCGGAAAGAACATGCCGATCACCTACGAATTGTCCTGGAAACTCTATAAGAACATCAACTCTACGCCAAATACAGCAAGTGCGAGTTTTGGCTATATCAAATTGGTTTCCTCAGACATATTGCATCAGGTGAAGAAATCTCTGTGGATCCAGCAAAAGTTTCAGCAGTAAGCGAATGGCCGACACCAAAATTAGTGAAGGACATTCAAAGTTTCTTCGGTCTAGCTGGATATTACAGAAGGTTCATTGAAGGCTTTTCTAAGATAGCAACACCCCTGACCAAGCTCACACGTAAAGATGAAGAATTTGTTTGGTCAAAAGCATGCGAGAAGGCTTTCGTAGAATTCAAGTCAAGGTTGATATCAGCGTCTATTCTCATTATACCGGACCAATCTGGAGGTTTCAAAGTGCATTGTGATACATCCGGTAAGGGATTAGGATGTGTTCTATATCAGCACGGAAAGGTTGTGGCTTATGCTTCAAGATAGCTGAAGATTCATGAGCGCAATTATCCGACGCATGATTTGGACTTGGCGGCCGTAATATTTGCTCTTAAGATTTGGCGCCATTATCTTCTTGGTGAACGAGTGAACATATACACAGATCACAAGAGTCTGAAATATGTGTTTATTCAGAAGGAGCTTAATATGCGGCAGAGACAATGGTTAGAACTCATGGCGGACTTCGACATCAACCTGCAATATCATCCAGGGAAGATGAATGTGGTACCTGATGCCTTTAGTTTCCAACCATTATCGATGAATCTCACCGCCCAGTGGAAGCTTCAACAGGTTTGCATCAGATGGAGATTGAAGTAGTCATGCCAGGTAACGCTTCAAGCTTGTTGAATTTACAAGTTCAATCAACAATTGTCAATCAGATCAAAGCAGCTCAAGCAAGTAATGCTAAGTTGCAAAAGATCAGAGAACAAGTAAAGAATGGACTCAGAACAGACTTCATCATCCATGAAGACAGATCTTTGAGATACGGTAGAAGATTGTGTGTACCAAAAAGTTCTGTCCGAGAAGAGTTAATGAAAGAAGATCACATCTCTCCCTATTCAGAACACCCTAGATGTACAAAGATCTGCATCAAAATTACTGGTGGTATGGAATGAAGTGTGAAGTAGCCAGAAGCGTCGCTAAATGCTTAGTGTGTCAACAAGTAAAGGCTGAACATCACAGGACTGCTGGATTACTTCAACCGTTACCTATGTCTGAATGGAAGTGGCAACACATCACAATGGATTTTGTGATTGCACTCCCTCACAGCACAAAGGGTAACGATGCAGTATGGGTCATTGTAAATCGACTTACGAAGTTGGCTCACTTCATCCCATTTCGAGTTGGCCAATCTACTGAGACATTAGCAAAGAAGTACATAGAGATAAGAATCTAAGTAAGATTTAAACTTTTCAAATATGTACTATCTCTGATATCCATGAACTCATACAGGAAATCGTGAGACTTTATGGAGTACTGGTTTGCATTGTCTCCGATCGTGACACTATATTTCGATCGCAGTTTTGGCAAAGTCTGCAAGCGAACTTGGGAACAAGTCTGAACTTCAGCACAGCTTATCATCCACAAACAGATGGTCAGTCTGAGCGAACTATTTAGATCTTAGAAGATATGCTCAGAGCGTGTATATTATACTTCGGAGGATCGTGGGAAGATCACCTACATCTTGTGGAGTTTTCATACAACAACAGCTACCAAGAAAGTATCGCAATGGCACCTTTTGCAGCACTTTATGGAAGGAAGTGTCGATCACCATTAAGTTGGGATGACATCGGTGATAGAGAGCTTTTTAGACCTGAGATGATAGTAGCAACTGTTGATATGGTTCGTACTATCAAGGAAAGGATGCGCATAGCCCAAGATCGACAGAAACACTGGGCCGATGCAAAGCGTCGTCATTTGGAGTTCCATCACGTATTTCTGAAGATATCTCCAAACCACGGAGTGATTCGATTTGGATGACGGGGTAAGCTAAGTCCAAGGTACATTGGACTGCTCGACATACTCAAACGAGTCGGTGAAGTGGCTTATCGCTTGGCACTTCTAACTTCATTGGAAGGAGTGCACAATGTATTCCACATATCCCAACTCAGAAGGTATGTGAGTGACCCCAGCCATATTCTTGATCATTCTGAGCTAACTATACAGCCAGATTTATCATGTGAGCATCAACCTATTGAGATCCTGGATAGAAAAGTGAAGTCACTTCGGAACAAGGAAGTCAACTTAGTTCGAGTGATGTGGAGAAAAGACACTCCTGGAGAATCGACATGGGAAAGAGAAGATGAGATGCGTGCAAAATATCCTCACTTATTTGTAAAGTAGTCTTTAAAATAAATTGTAAATTTCGAGGTCGAAATTTTTGTAAGGAGGGTAGACTGTAACAACTCCAATTTTAGTGTACAAAAAATTCATTTAAAATTAATGTATACTTGGGGTATTTACAATTTCTGTTAGTACTATAAGTATTTAATTTACTTTTGAACAGCAAGAAAGAGCTTGTAGCTCACTGGTAAGACCTTGCACTGCTGTCAAAGTACCAGAGATCAAATCCCATCTTCCACACATTTTTTATAATTAAATTCTTTTAATCTTTTAGAAGCCCAAGAGTCTACACGTGCACTACACGTAATAGGGTAAGTTACAGAATAAACAAATGTGTCCACGAGGCCAGACCAATCATCAGGGACACGTGGCATCAAGACGAGCCCCGACTCGTCCGACTCGAGCCGGCGAAACGCGTGACTCGGCCGGCACCGCTGGTCCAACTCAGTCTAAACCCACATTTTCTTCAACCCTGGCGACTCTTGAACTCCCCCCATAATCCCTGTATTATTTGTTTTTACTGCACATTTACAGAGAACCATAAAACTCACATTTAATCCATTTTTTATTACAATTTTAATACACCCTTTCACTACCCTAAAACCTTAATTTTTCCTATAAATACCACCCTCAAATCACCCCTCCTCACTCCTAAATCCCTACCCAAACTCTCAAGAAAATTCCCAAGTCTTTTGTGTGCAAGTGGAGTTAGCAAAAGGGCGAAACTCCGACGAACTTCCGACGGCAATCCGAGAAGTTTCCGATGACGAAACGACGCACCGGCAACTCCCACCTCTTCCTCTTTCTCTCCTCTAGCCAATCATCTAGTAAGTCCCTACTTCTTCCTCTTTTCTCTATTCTAAAAACATTCAAAACTAAAATCCGACGGAAGCGGAGTTAGTCCGACTTCCGATTCAATTTTCTTTAAAAACTATAATTTTTCTTAATCAAGATATCTTCATATCATCATATATTGTTCATTAAACATTAATAAATATCTTTAACAAGTTTCATCAAAAAATATTGTTATATACATCTTTTATCGCAATTTTACATTAAAATAACTTCATGTTTCATTTTGACATACTTGAACTTTTTAAACCGTATTACCTTAGAAAACACACGAGGTAATGACCTACCTCCTTACAACACACATATCTAACATAGCACGATGAAATTTGGGAACATAGATTTGGGGAAAATACGACTTTACACATAACTATCTCCGACTTATAAAATAAAATTTCTACAAGATATGTATTTTAACAAATCTTTGCAATTGTATCTCTACAACCCATTTCAGGAAACCCGTTCGGTATGGTGCGGATTATCGCACATCCTCGGGCCTAGTAGAGTGAGATGCAGACCTCCGTAAGGAGCATACAATCTCGAAAGATTTAAAATAAAATTTTCTTTAGAAAATATGATTTCTATTATAAATAAAACTTATATTTTTAATAAATATATATATATATATATGTAATTAATATCAAAATATATATTTTTAATATTTATAATATTCCACATTTCCAAAATTCAAGAAAAACATCTCATTTATAAGAAAATACCATACAATTCCAATATTACAAATAAATGTCATATATTATGAAATTAGGTTTTATTCACTAGAAATGTCACATTGATAAAATATACATACATGAAAAATCTAAAGACGATAATAAAAAACTTGAGGTGTATTTTGAAAATTATACAAAATTATTTTTACATAAAACCCCCTCAAGTTATACTAAATTACAATAAGGACCCTAGTAAACATAGGTTTAAGCGGGACCAGTCTCTTGAGGCTCAGGGAGCTGGAGATATGGATGCTTTCCTATTTAAGGTAGACAACTTAACAAACGGTGTTATCAACATGGTAATTGTCTTTGAAAATGACACGAATCCTGCCGTCCATATGCAACAGTTACCGATAGCACCAAAACATAATTCAGGATTCAATTTCTTTTCTAATTGTCTGACTCAGACCGAGTCTCGATATAATCATTCTGACTTGAATATGATTCAAGTATAAACTACAATTCAATATGAATCTATATATTCAATCTGTTTAATCTAACCAATCTATATTGACCGAACCGAACCATGGATATGCATCCATCTACATGATTCTCTAGTTACATCCATTTACTGATATCATGGTTTCGTCAAGTCATCCATCTATATACAATATACACTTCAAACAATACATCAATACAATCAAGACATCGTGGGGTTATAAGGGTAGACTGGTACGGAAGGTGTTAGAAGTGGCACGAGACTGTAACCATAATATACCTAACCTGAATTCAATTGTCGTTGTACCATGGTTGAACGGTTCCTTATGCTCCGTATACCTTAGTCTTCGGAATAGTGGGACTCCTCTCGTATACACTGGTATTTTTCTGTACCAAGCTACAAACAACAGCGTTAACACTAAATACAACATTATAACAATATACTTTCTATTCTGTCTATTCCATTATTGTCTATTTATGGGACTTACCGAGCGATTTGTTCGCTGACGACATTCTCTTTCTTCTTCTTTAAAACGTCATCTGTTTATTCGGACTCACTAGTGATTGAACCCATCAGCGAGAATTTGGACCAGCTAGCTTTCGACCCAGAGCTTTAGATTCCTTATACACATTTACATTCTGTATTTTCCATTTCTGTTATGCCTCTGTTTAGGCATTGCTTTCCATTCCATGTATTTATTTTTCAGATGTATTGTAAAAAGAATGTTAATAAATAAAGTTGTCGTTCATTTACATCCTGTCTCTTGTGCATTTTACATATATATCTTAGATACGCTTAGCGTGCTTACTTCAGAGTAAATACGTAGTGGTCTCGTCGCGTCCTCTGCTAGTATACTGGGAAGCGGGACGTGATACCTAATTGGAGTTCCAGAGAGCCCACGGCAAAAACCTACCACCAAACTCCCCAACTGGGCCGCAATTTGCGGCCAAAAGGAGTATTTTGGCCGTCAGAGAATGGAGTTAAGGGCTCGGGTTTTGAGGTTGTATTCCTAGTCCTATAACAAGCTTCTAGTAATTGCAACTTCTCTATGTGATAACTGGTTTGATAGAAGATCTCGTTTGAACTCTAATCTCTAACTAAAACTAGATTTGACACTAATTCAAAATATTAAGGTGGTTTGGTGAAAACTTGGTAATTAAATAAGGTTATAAGGCACTAAACTACTCTTAACTAACCTAATTTAGGTCATGATTACCCTAAAAGTCATTACAACCCCAAACTTAACTCAAACCTCTCTTGAAACTTTAAAATTACATAAAACACAATCTTTAATCTAGATTAGAAATGATTAAGGCAAAAGATTAGTAAACATGTTTAAACTTGACTCATACCTCAAAATGAAGAAAAGGAGTCCTTAATTTGAAGAGGTTGCCTCTTGATAAAGACTTGCTTCAAAAGAACTCTTGAAGAGATTTAAAATTAGATTTTTTTTTGAACTACTTTGAGAAGGATTTTGTAGTGATTTGTGTAGGGTTTTTGGAAGGTAGAGAAAAGTTTTTGTGAAGAAGTTGAAGAAGAAAGAAGAAGAAGAGAATGAGGGATAGAAAAATCTAGAGAAATGATGGCATAATCAACCACGACACAAATTGACCCACATTTATTGCACCATATCTCATATTTCCTATTTTCATTTTTATTCTTTTTCTTTTATTCTTCTAGAACCATCCTAGTATTAAAAATATATTAGCAATTATAATTTGTGGTTTAAATGTCATGCATAAACATATTTTAACCTATACTAACATATTGTTAACACTATATTAGTGTGTGTGTATGTGTGTGTATGTATGTGCATATAAAATAATTTAATAAATAAATAAATATTAAAATAAATAAATAAATATCTATGGGAAAATAATTATTAACTAAGTTTTATTGAAAAACGCATGTTATACCACTGATTAATTTATAATTAACGCTAAACAAATTTTTAAGACGTTACAATACCGCAGATACTTGTGTGTGAAAAAAGACATTAGGTTATCGTTGGAGAGAGAAATCATGAGCAATTTTTTGAGAAGTTTACGTCGGAGCCGTCGTTTGAGCATGTCTTTGAGAAGTTTACGTCAGAGCCGTTGTTTGAGATTGTCTTTGAGAAGTTTATGTCGGAGCCATTGTTAAAGCCAGACGCTGAAACTTTTTATCGCCCGATGAGAATCGAACCTGGGATGCTATGATGCTAGTAAAGGTGGAAGTAATGGGCGAATGAAGGAAGGATATAAATATATTAAATTGATAATGTTGAGGATTGAACCCATGACATCTTGTACATTGGTGTGCTCTGATATAATATCAAGAACCATTTTACCCAAAAGGTCAAGCAGTTAAGTTGTGAAATAACAATGTATATCAAGACAACATAATACTTTATTACTTACCCCCACGTAGGCCTTTTTGAATTTCGGGCTACGTGGAAAGAAAGGGTTCTAGCGGAAATTCTCGCTAGTATAGACGGAACAAAGGTATGAGGTTTGAATTTAGGATCTTTTAAACCTATTGTGCTCTGATACCATGTCTAGAACTATTTTACCCAAAAGTTTAAGCTATTAGGTTGTGAGATAATAATTTATATCAAGACAACATAATACTTTAATAAAATTTGAGAGATTTGAACATTTTGTGAATTTTGTTTGTTATAAGAAGCGCTATTAAAAACAAATAACACAGAAAATTATAATATTTTTGAAATCTTCCTGATTTTTATCTGCTAAATATGCAAAATATTAAAATTTCAAGAAAACAAAAAAATTCAGGATTTTTAAAAATATCACGATTTTTGTATATTATATATAATAAGCAAAATATTAAAAAACCGCAAGAAACTACAAATTTCAAGATTTTTAATTTTTTATATTTACCGAGTTATATCTTGCAAAATATTGAAAGATGTAATAAAAAATAAAATTTTGAAATTTTTGATTTCGCGATTTTCGTGTACATAATATTGAAAAACTGTATATATTTTATTTTTCAAAATTTCTTAGTTTTCATGTGTTATTGAATGTAAAATATTGAAAAACTGAAAAAACAAAAAACGATTTCAAAAATATTCATGCTTTCGTGTGAAAATAACAAATAAAATGTTGAAAAACTGAAAAAATTTAGATTTTTGAGAAGTTTGTGACTTTTATTTTCTATATATAATGCAAATACCCTTTGGATAGAGATCCACCCCCTCCTTTTTTCTTTAAAAAAAGATAAAAGGAGAAAAATACTCTCTTCTCAAGGCCTCCACATCATCTCATCTCTCTCTCTCTCTTCTCCCAAAAAATAATTAATTGTTTATCTATAACCCTCCATGTCAACTCTTTCCCAAAAAATATATAGAAGATATTTAGAACCCTCCACATAGATCGTCTCTCTCTATCTCTCTATCTCTCTCTCTCTCTCTCTATATATATATATATATATATAACCCTCCAAATCATCTCCCTTTCTTCTTCCAAAAAATAATTAATGTTCAACGCACGTGCATAAATTCTAATAAGCGATATAATGGTGCTCACGAGTCTACCCGAAAACTGATCCTTTCAAAAGTAAATGGATTACATCGAGAAGTAGCCTTGGTTGAATCCCTATCTACATGGAAACTAAATGAATCTGAAGTTCAAATCCTAACAATAAAATTCTTAGTGATATCGAAATTTGAAAATTTATAGCAACTTATTACCATTCATGTAGATGATATAGAGCAACATGATTCAGAGAATATTTGGACCCGAGTCAGGACTTGACCGGTCTGAAAACCTCACTACGGAGCTTCAGTTAGACTGGGTGTCCTGAATACGAAACCCGATTCGACGGAAAGGATAGTGTTGGGACATGAGATGAGGAAAATAATGAACCCATGGGGCTTAAATTTTTTAAATTAGTTTTTACCATGATGTGTGAATGACACGGGTTGGATCCGCGCGTCAAGATGTTACCTTCCGTTGGTCTGCTGATGGCGGCAATGGACGGCTGAGATTTGATCTGGAGGCTGGCTCCTGAAGTATATGGATCTCAGTGGGTTTGAGGTTGTTTACGCCGAGCTACCTGCAAGGAAGTCCTGGGGTGGTTGTAGCGCCAAGCTACCTGCAAGGAAGTCCCGAGGTGGTTGTACCACCGAGGACCTTCCAACGGTCAAGTTAGAGAGGAAATCTGAGCAGAGTAACGGCTTAGTGGTGTAAAAATGGCTTACTTGGACCGTCTAAAGAAGGGGTTTAAATAGCGGTGGCAGCAGGCAGGGCAGGCGCGAGAATCATACCGGCCGTTACGCTCCCGACGTCACGCCTGCATGATGAGAGGGATCTCCCATTAATGGCGAGACATGCTCATTAATGGGGGATCGCAATGGCGTGGAACGTGGGATGTGACCGGCAGAAATCTCACACATGGCGAGATTCACGGGATGGCGGTTGTGCCTGTGAGCGGTGCCGTTGGTCAGTCGATGAGACCGAGGTAGATGACCTTGGCGGGAGAGCTCGCGGATGAGTGGGAGAGCTGAGGTATCTTGGTTCTGCTCGAGCCTGGAGGCGAGCTGAGAGGGCCAAGGAGGATCGGGCCTGTGGTAGCTCGGAGACGAGCTGTGAGGCCGAGGAGGCCAATTGTGCTGGGGGCTCGAAGGTGAGCCAGCGCTTGTTTATGGGACGGGCACAGGAGTGGTCTGGTCGGCCACTGTAGGTCCTTTCTTGCATGCCCCGGGACACGTCATCTGCCACGTGTCAAGATTCGGGAGATCACCGATATCGAGCATCATCATTAGCCCCCCACTCTCATCCCAACCAGCTGACGGGTCGGGTCGAGAGTGGTCTGCCGGGTCACCCGAGGTAAGCTCCTTTACGAAGATATCGTCGTGTTCCCGGGAAATCTTTTGTATTTTCTGGATGACGCCAGCGGATCAGAGGAGAGATCTCTGCATTAAAGAGGATGAGCCGGATCGTGTGTACGTTTACTGAAACGACAGTCCACGTGTCGGGTGCTGGTTAGCTGACGCGACAGGCCGCGGACCTTTGGCGTCTGAAGGGATTTACCGATGTGCATGCGACAGGTGGAGCGATCGTGGCCATCGAGTGTACTGAACCGTTTCGGCAGGAGATGACTGTCGCCGTTGGATGAGAATGTCGGTGGCAATAAGTAGAGGTGGGGTCCACGTAAGGGCCTATTCCTCTTCATAAACTCCTCATCTTTGGTCTTGTTTGCTCGGTGTCCTCCTCTTTAGGTCGGGATTTCCGTGTTTGCTTTTCCGAGGACTCCTCTTCATCAGGTTAGATGTCTTCCTCTGAGGAGTCTTTAGATGTAGTTAGTGGAGAGTCTGGGGAGCCCTCTGTAGAGTCTTCCTCTTCTTCCCCTTCTTCTTCTTCTTCTTCTTCTGGACCAGAGATCTCCCAGGGAGCTAGGGTTAGGTCTCCTTCCTAGGGTCGCGCGATGGGGGGCGGCTCCCCGAGTAGGGGTCGCGGATGCGCCTGGCGTGCCGTCTATGGTGAGGCATGAGGAAGAGCCTGCCAACGGTCAGACTCGTTTCCACATTCATCCCGGCTACACGTTGCATTTGGCCGGGGAGGGGGAGAGGACAGATCAGGAACGGGGTAAGGAGATTACCCTGTACTTGGAAGCCTTTTGGGCTGGAATGCGCCTGCCCTTCTCCACCGAGGTTGTTAGAGTGTTGAATTACTTCGGGTTAGCCCCGGGCCAGCTAGTGCCGAACTCCTGGAGGATTCTCTTCGGGTTCCTGGTCCATTTGAAGTTGCAGACGATCCCCTTCGGTCTGTCCATCCTTGCCTCCTCTATCATTTACAAAGTTCACCCCGGCACTCGCGCGAGCGAACCGATGTGGGTTTACCTCTCCTTTAGGAAACAACGGGGGAGTGCAGCCGGGTCGGGAGTCATCGTCTTGCCTTCTTCCATCCACGATTGGAAGAAGAAGTTTTTCTTTGTTGGGCCGCCAGAGGATAAGGACTGGCCCATGCCCACCCAGTGGTATAGGGATAGGTGCTGGCGGGAAAGTCCATCCAACGATCCCGACGCAGTGAGAGTGGCGGAGTGGGAGCCCATTCCTCGGGCTGACGTGCTGCTTTCTGAGCGGGCCTTTAGTTGGGCTGGGCTCAGCCTCACCCAGTTCGTCGTAAGTTAGGAGCTTGCAGTTGTCTTCATTTCTGTTTGTGCTGCTAATCCCATTGTATTTTGTCTTATGCAGAATCCATGGACTTGATCCACCTCCGTGCAGCCATGCACAAGCCGAAGAAGGGATCGAAGGCTAGAGGTGCAGCTCTTCTTGTCTGACGTCTGTTCCGGTTCCCCCGGCAGCTGTCCCATCCCTGCGTTCGACTGCGGGCCGAGCCCCGAAGCCCAGCCAGGCGCCGAGCAGAAAACGAGTTCGGGCAAAGGAAGCCCAGGCTTCGGAGATGGAGACCGGCTCTCCGCCGTCGCCTCTCAAGAGGTTTCCCCGAACAGTTCCGCGGACCCCGGCCTCCTCGATCTTGGTGGACAAGGGGGACCTCCTATTTGAGGTGCCCTCAGGGCTTTCCGTCACTGACAGCTTGATGTCGGACAGGGAGAGGTCGGCCGGGGGCAAGATCCCTCGGGGGACTCTCAGGGCACAGATGGCGGCAATCGCCCAAGAGGCCGTGCAAGTTAGTGCCCGTACTTTACTTGACTTTTTCTTCAGCTTCTTTCTATTCGTGAGATTTGGTGCCTCTCCTTTCTTTCTGACCCCCCTCTGACTTCTTCAGGTTCTCCAGCATGTCACCCTCATCATCTATATGGAGGATGAGGAAATTAACCCGGCGGTGCGAGCCATGGGCGAGCTCTCCTCGCTGGAGGAGAGCTCAAAGCGGGAGCTGGAGGCGGCGATGGAGAGGGTCGCTGCCTTGGAGGGAGAGGTGGCGACCGGGAAGCAAGAAATGGCGGCCGGGAAGCAGTAGGTGGCGGCCATGAAGCTGTATGCTGCCAGGTATCACGAGGCCGCCGAGGCTAAGCTCCAGGACTCTAAGGTGCTCGTCGGCACCTTGAAGAATTCGACGAGCACCCTCCGGAAGGAGCTGGAGACGGCGGTAGAGGGGGTGAAGCGAGCCGACCTCAGAGCGGTGAAAGCGGTGGAGAACTTCCAGAAGTCGGAACATTTTTACACCGTCCTAGCCTTGGCCACTACCGCTATTTGGCATGAGGCCCTCGATGCCGTCAAGGCTCGGATGCCGGAGTTTGTTGACGATAAGCTCCGAGCTGAATATCCTTGCGGGGATGACGAGCAGAGGGACGGCCCTAGGGGTGAGGCCGAGGAGGAGATTCCCGGTGAGGGCGACGCCAAGGCTCCTGTGATGGGTGCTGAGCTTCCAGAGGCTGCGCCTGGCCCTGAGGCCTGAAGCCCCTCGTCTTCTTGTTTCATTTCTTTGTTGTATCGGGAATTTTGTAGGCCTCCGGGCATTTTGTAAGGCTGGGGAGCCCCCAATACCCTTGTAAAGACTTTGACTTTATGAATAAAGAATTTTTGCGGTACTATTTGCGCGCGTATTTTCCTTTGTCGGTAAACACTTGTAGTTGCATAGTACTGCCTTTGTGTTATGTCGGTTCTTCATCTAGCGATTACGCGTCGAGTTGAACTTGTTCATTTGCCCAGTGTGCAAAGAGCTATCTCCATGGACCTGAAGTCGAGGTGGAGATCGCTCAGACATAGACAGACCGGATGCCTCGTGGTGAGGTCATGTTCCTTAGCATGGGAGGGTCGGAGAGGCATGCTATGGACGGGGCCGAGCAGGGTAGCTGCTCGGTGCCTATTGGTGAGGGATTTGATCCTTAGCGTAGGAGGGGCCGTAAGTGGCCTACCAAGGATGGGTCGAGCAGGGTAGCTGCCCGGTGCCTCATGGGTAGGGCTTTGATCCCTGGTGTATTGGGGTAGGGTGCTACCAGCCAGGGATAGCCGAGCAAGGTCGGGCTCGGTTGCCTCTTTCGAGGGCTTTGGATCCTTAGCGCGGGAGAGGCCGTAAGTGGCCTATTAAGGATGGGCTGAACAGGGTTATTTCCCGGTGCCTCTTGGAGAGGGCTTTGATCCTTAAGGATGGGCCGGGCAGGGTTGCTGCCCGGTGCCTCTTAGGGAGGGCTTTGATCCCTGGTGTGTTGGGGTAGGGAGCTACTAACCAGGGATAACCGAGCAAGGGCGGGCCTGGTTTCTTCTTACGAGGGCTTTTTATCCTTAGTGCGGAAGGAGTCGTAAGAGGCCTACTAAGGATGGTCGAGCAGGGTTGCTGCCCAGTGCCTCTTGGCGAGGGCTTTGATCCTTAAGGATGGCCGAGCAGGGTTGCTGCCCGGTGCCTCTTGGCGAGGGCTTTGATCCCTGGCGTTGTGGGGGTAGGGAGCTACCAACCAGGGATAGCCGAGCAGGGTAGCCTCTCGGCTGCCTCTTGGTGAGGGCTTTGATCCCTGGCGTTGTGGAGTAGGGGAGCTACCAGCCAGGAATAGCCGAGCAGGGTAGCCGCTCGGCTGCCTCTTGGTGAAGGCTTATATCCTTAGCGCTGGAAGGGCTATGGGAGGTCTGCTAAGGATTGACCGAGTAGTGAAGATTCTCAGTTGCCTCTTGGCGAGGGCTTTGATCCCTGGCGTTGTGGGTTAGGGAGCTACCAGCCAGGGATAGCCGAGCAGGGTAGCCGCTCGGCTGCCTCTTGGTGAGGGCTTCGATCCTTAGCGCTGGAGGGGCCGTAAAAGGCCTGCTAAGGATAGACTGAGCAGTGAAGCTGCTCAGGTACCTTTTGGTGAGGGCTTTAATCCCTGGCGTTGTGGGGTAGGGAGCTACCAGCCAGGAATAGCCGAGCAAGGTCGGGCCTGTTTGCCTCTTTCGAGGTCTTTGGATCCTTAGCGCGGGAGAGGCCGTAAGTGGCCTACTAAGGATGGGCCGAGCAGGGTTACTGCTCGGTGCCTCTTGGCGAGGGCTTTGATCATTAAGGATGGGCCAGTCATGGTTGCTGCCCGGTGCCTCTTGGCGAGGGCTTTGATCCCTGGTGTGTTAGGGTAGGGAGCTAGCAGCCAGAGATAACCGAGCAAGGGCGGACCCGGTTGCCTCTTGCGAGGGCTTTTTATCCTTAGCACGGGAGGGGCCGTAAGAGACCTACTAAGGATGGCCGAGCAGGGTTGCTGCCCGGTGCCTCATGGCGAGGGCTTTGATCCTTAAGGATGGCCGAGCAGGGTTGCTGCCTGGTGCCTCTTGGTGAGGGCTGTGATCCCTGGCGTTGTGGGGTAGGGAGCTACCAGCCAGGGATAGCCGAGCAGGGTAACCGCTCGGCTGCCTCTTGGTGAGGTCTTTGATCCCTGGCGTTGTGGAGTAGGGGAGTTACCAGCCATGGATAGCCGAGCAGGGTAGCCGCTCGGCTGCCTCTTGGTGAGGGCTTAGATCCTTAGCGCTGGAAGGGCCATGGGAGGCCTGCTAAGGATTGACCGAGCAGTGAAGTTGCTCAGTTGCCTCTTGGCGAGGGTTCTGATCCCTGGCATTGTGGGGTAGGGAGCTACCATCCAGGCATAGCCAAGCAGGGTAGCCGCTAGGCTGCCTCTTGGTGAGAGCTTCGATCCTTAGCGCTGGAGGGGCCGTAAGAGGCCTGCTAAGGATGGACCGAGCAGTGAAGCTGCTCAGGTGCCTCTTGGAGAGGGCTTTGATCCCTGGCGTTGTGGGGTAGGGAGCTACCAGACAGGGATAGCCGAGCAGGGTAGTCGCTCGGCTGCCTCTTGGTGAGGGCTTCGTCCATCCTCCCTAGGGCGAAGACCGAGAAGAGGGACAGTCGTTGCTGACACGTGTCACGATCGCGTGGGGAACGCGAAGCGTCGTTTTGATTTCGCATCGAGTGGCTCGATGTCTGCAGTGTGGCAGCACAGATGCGGGTGAAACGGGCAACCGTTGAACTCCGGGGGCGTTGTGGGCTATAAAACGGAGGGGGTGTTGATTACTTCTGTAGGGTGTTTTTCGTCACCCCATTGAGATGGGAATACGCGCGTGCTTGTCAGGCATACTACAGATTCCCCCTGCCTAGGGTAGGCCGGGGTTTATTGATTGTGGGGATCCGAATCTCCGGCAGCCGCGGACTAAGCTGCCGTTAATTACCCCTCGCCTTTGGGACGAGGGAACCTCCGATTAACGGGTTAAACTGGTCATGCGAACTCAATATGCAGTGTACGTGTGTTGTGTTCTGAAAGGGGGGTTTGGATATATTGGGAGCCACGCAGAGTTTTTACGGGGGTCCCGCTACCCGGATAGCGGGCTGGGGGTCAAGGGGGCTAGCAGCCCCCTTGCGGGGTGCGGGGCAGCGCCCCGTTAGAAATTTTTTTCTAACAGGGACAGTGTCGTGGAGCACGTGTGTGTGCAAATATGTATACATATTTATATGTATATATATGTATATACATAAGGAGGAAAAAAAGGGGAAAAAGCATCCAAAGGATGCGTGGGGGCAGCACCTTGGGCGCTGTGCGCCTAGGTGCTATGCGCTCAGGCGCTAGAGTGCCACGTGTCGGCACATGGGCGCTCTGCGCTTGAACGCTGGGCGCTTGAGCGCAAGTGCGCCACGTGTCGGCACGTGGGCGCTCTGCGCTTGAGCGCTGGGCGCTTGAGCGCAAGTGCGCCACGTGTCGGCACGGGGGAGACTTGCACTCGAGCGCTTGCGCTTGAGCGCACCCGAGCGCTTGCGCTTGAGCGCAAGCGCGCCACGTGTCGGCACGGGGGAGACTTGCGCTCGAGCGCTTGCGCTTGGGCGCGAGCGCGCCACGTGTCGGCACCGGGGCGACTTGCGCTCGAGCGCTTGCGCTTGGGCGCGAGCACGCCACGTGTCGGCACCGGGGTGACTTGCGCTCGAGCGCTTGCGCTTGAACGCAAGCGCGCCACGTGTCGACACCGGGGCGACTTGCGCTCGGGCGCTTGCGCTTGAGCGCAAGCGCGTCACGTGTCGGCACGTGGGCGACTTGCGCTCGGGCGCTTGCGCTTGAGCGCAAGCGCGCCACGTGTCGGCACGTGATTGAAATGATTTTAGCGTGCTTGCGCTTTCTAAAAGATAGATCAAAAATATTTGTAACCGCAATCAAGAACGGCGTCGCTTTGCAGCTAGCCGGTGAGTACGGGTCGGTCCACAGGGATGTTGTGAATTTCCTAATCGCGCTAACGAGTTAATTCCGAAGGGTGTTCGGATTGATTATTAAATCTAAAAATTGAAGTTGTATGATACTAGAATTAGAAACTTACTAGGATTAGGTTTAGGGAAAATTTGGTAAACAAAGATCTACATCTCTTTCCATTGCCTTTAATTAAAGATATCATATTAGTGTTATGGTAAATCTTAATAAAGGGGATTAGGATGATTGGGAAGATTGATTCTTCCTCTAGATCCTTGTCCTTCCTTTCTTAATCTTTACCCTAACCTCCATGGAAAACCTTAAAATCCGGGCCTTTATACTACGGTATCACCGCTACCTCGAGGGATAGGGTGCCGTAGGGAGCGGAATAAGAAGGTATGGATGGAGTTCTAATTTTCATAAAAGATTGGCAAAGAAAAGAGATGAGAGATCCTCATCTCTCAAATCCTTCCCTATTCCTAACCCTAACAAGCGAGAAAACTACTCACTCATTAGGGAATTTAAAAACATTTATCTAGGGCAGAGAATAAAAATTACCTAAGGCAAGGAATTAAATTTATCTAGGGCAAGAATAGAAAATTAACCTAGGGCTGAAAATAAAGAACTTACAAAAATGATGCTCTCCAAAAGAATGCTGAAATTTATTAATGAAGGGAGGCATAGGGAGGCATGAAAAAAATACAATGATTTGGGCTTCTATTTATAGGAGATAGAAACCCTAGGTTACAATTGATTTGCATGTCTACATTTACCAAAATATCTTTAGGAAGACCTAGTCAAAGTAGACTTCAAGTTTTGGTAAAATTTTATGTCTCTTTAAAAGAAAGTATTGGGCCTTGGATCTTTGGGCTTCCTTATTATTTGGTTCTTTATTAAAATAGCTTCTATGTTTCTTCCAGATCTCCAGTGAATAATTGCGGTGGGCTTTTAACCGTTCGCTTTGTAATCTTGGACCTTGCATTGCCTTGTACTTTGTGAATTTTATCTTTGATGTAGGCTTGATCAAGAGTCTTCTGTTTGTTGGTCAAAATCCACTTTTGCATCGTCTTTTCATCATTTTCACTGTTTTCTGTCCAAGAACCTGTAACCTGTAATATGTAGCAGACATGCGTCAAAAGCACCTGTTTATTTATAAAAAGAATAAGAATGGGGAATATAATAATGCAATATTATCGTATGAACAAATACCCCCAAACTTATCTTTTGCTCGTCCTCGAGCAAACTTATTTTTATTCACTAAAATCCTAACCGCACTTTCGCAGGGAAACGCGATTGCACTGAGCTCGTGCAACAAGCCGTTAAACCTCTAGGTGTCCCTAGTAGGAGGAGTGTTGTCTCCTGAGGGTTTTCAGCGGATAGTACCCACAAAATCCTATCAATTCGGCCCATTAACTTTTGTTCTCCAATTAGGTTTTCTAACAAGGAATTCTATTATCTTCTACCCGCAAATTATCCACCCATATTCTTCACACTTCCTCATCATCTAACTTAAGATTATATATATCCTGTGGACTTACTTAGCTTTCGGCATTTCCTAAGTTTTCCTTCTAGGGTTCCATCTCCACTTAGGAATTTTTATCAACTCTACTAAAGATACAAGTTCTATTCTTCATTCCTTTCTCTTATCTAAATTCCAATCACATATCTCTACGTGTGTGTATATATCACCCCTACACTTGGAAATTCAAATCAAGCAATCGTACTCTCGTCCATTGTCCAAAGTACTAATTAGTTGGTGAATGAAATTTGCTTACACATCCTTCATGCGACCGTTAATACTTCTTGAGGTACCAACGACCGATTACAAAATGCGTTTGCACTTTAAAGCGTACTTCCTAATCTTTGCAACACCCAAGGCTTTAGCAGTGACTCCCAAACCAGTTGGTCTAAGGCACTAGGTGATGAAGCACCCTCGCTAAATATTTTTCTATTTTTGCAGCCTTAAGTAATCACAAAAACCAGTGTCCATTTTTTTTTCTTTATTCACACTTTTTCATACTAAGGACTTTAGACAAGAGCATTTCAAGGTCTCTTCTACTATTCCAAGTTTCAAGGTGCGTGATTGTGCAATTTGTAGGGTATACATTTTCAGAATCTAGACTTAAGCTAGGAACTATTTTTCAAACTTATTCTCTAATAAGAACATCAATACTCTTCCCTCATTTCGACTTAGCCCAAGAAATGAACTCAAAATTTTCCTATTTCTAAATAAACTACAAAGACATATACTTTCTACTGTTAAACTTTAAGGAAGGTTATTTTTAGGGTTTTTAATTCACTAAGTCTAAGATCTAGTTGTTCCTAGCCAGTTAACCTATTTGTCAAACTCAAGTCAATTAGCCAAAATTGAATACAATAATTTTTATAATTTTTGAAATTTTTCAAATTTTTATGGGTTTTCAAATAAATATGCAAATGCAAAAATATGTACAAATGAATGCAAAGGAAGAAGACGTACCGAGCATACCCCCAAACTTGAACTTGACAGTGTCCTCACTGTCACGCTAAACCACGAGGGTCAAAAAGGCCAGTACTCCCCTGTTTATTTATTTATAATTTTTTTTATATTTTTAATGTTTTGAAATTTTTTTAATTTTTTTTTATTTTATAGAAAAGAAAACAAAAAATATATACATATATACAAAGGTTCCCCCCAAACTTAAGCTTGGCCTTACACAAGCCAAAGGTTAGCACCAACCATTCAAAAATCTTATCGTAGTAATGGTCAAGTTGGTGAAAGAATGGGGTGTAGAAGAAAGAAATGAGAAACACGCGAGACCGTGTAGGAAGAAGAGAATATGGTCTCGGTGGGGGAGAAGAATGGCGGAAAGAAGAAAGAAACGGATTGCGATCTTGAGGGTGTAAATTGAGTGAATAAATTAGCGTAATGTGTGATGACCGATGTGTTAAAAGAAATTGCGCTAACCTATCAACCCGTCGGGAAATGGGATCAAATCCCTTAAGATTCGCAAGAAAACATGGGTACGCCGAACTTGGTATAGGTGATGAAAGCGTAACGGTCATTTGTTCGGTCGGAACAATGGGAAAGACGAAAGGGAGTGAATTAAGGATAGTATCTTTCTCACCGTAGTAAACTGTTTCAAACTTGAAAGATTCCATTAATGGTTCGAAAAGACTGTAAGCAACCGAGTCTGATGGATTAACTAACTCATCTGAAAATGCAAAGGACTCAAATTCGGGCGGTGAGACTTCAACATCGTCCGAAAAAGTGAAACACTTGTAGGTGTCATCGGCTGTGAGAACTGTGTCAGATTCGAAGGAAAAGTTTTCAAGCTCACAGTCGTCAAGCGTGAAATGAGGCGTGGTCGGAACGATGGAAAAGAGGGAAGGTGATTTAGGTAAAGGTTCAAGAGGATGAATTGGAAAATCCGACACATCAAAGAAAAATGGTTCAACCTCAATATGATCCTCACTATTCTCCTCAATATTCAACTCATAATTCTCCTCAATATTCAACTCATCCATGTCAGTATCATCAAAATCAAGACGCATATGAGATTCGGGAGAAACATTTAATAACTCGGGATGATGATTTGAACATAAAATCTCAAGTAAATCGATAGGTTCATCATCCGAAATATTCCCGGTGTCTATATCCTCAATCAAGTGAAAATCAATTTCTTTAGACACCTCCTCAAAAGCATGGATGTTTATCAATGTAGGTTCTAGAGTGGAAGTGTAAAGATCGAAAGGATTAGGTGCGGTTTCACTCGAAAGGGGTTCCTCACAATCTGGCAAATCAAACACTACAAAATCGCACAACTCATTTTTATTTTCAATAGGTGAACTATTCAGGGCAATCGATGGAAAACTGGAGTTGTGGGCTTCAATTGGGTAAGGGTAGGTGTGATTTGGAAATCCTCTCTCATTCTCATTCTGTCCAACCACCTCCTCATACATTGAAAAATTTGGTGCTAGCGGGAAACTAGCTACCGGTTCAGCAGGTTGCATAAGGGCGGCCACGGACGCTTCCACATTCCTAACCATTTTGTTTGTTGCTGCGATATACGCCTCCAACGCCTCTTCCAGACTAGACTTCGGTAGTAAGGGGGTTTCGGGAAAAGATTCGAAATTGTGTGGATATGCAAAACTCCCAACAGGCTGTGTAGAATCAATGTCTAGTGACGGTGGTAAGGTCGGGTAGGACTGATAGGAAGTGGGTGGTAGGACAGGGGTAGGGTCTACATGTGGATAAAAATGTGAATAATCTCGTGGATCCCTAGAACTAGATGTGTGGAGAGGGATGAAAGATCGGCTGCGAGATTGAGCAATGTGCTCAGCAATGGACATCGGCCTAGGAGTGTCAGAAGGACTCGAAAGAGTGGTATCAACATATGGAAGTGGTGAAGGTTGACTTGGTTGACACAAAGTGGGTTGAAAAGTCAAACTGTTTCTCCTAGACTCCTCTATGTGATCTTTCAAAGATTTTTTAGGCATGGAAGGATCGTCTTTAAATTGACCGAACACATTGACATATGACGCAAAATTAGGTTCGGGATACCAAAGTTCGGCTAATGATTTTTTATGTGGGGTACCCATGTTAGAAGAAGAAAGGTGACAAGAAGGAAGGTTGGATGGTGCAAGGATTTATTTGGGGCCAAAAAAATTTTGCAAGCTCTATAAAATATTTGTCCTTGTTATTTTCATTTTTTTTTTTTTGGAAAAAATTTTGTTGCAAAAAGATTTTAGAGAAAAGATATGCAACAGCAAAATATTTTATAGAAAAGATATGCAACAGCAAAATATTACTTGCAATTGGTTATAATTTGAAGCATATCACAAGAATCTTTATTTGGAAAAAATTGTTGCAAAAAGATATTCGAGAAAAGATATGCAACAACAAAATATTTCTTGCAATCAATTTAGTTCAAGCGGGGCCCAAAAATCCTGCACAAGATCGTTATTTGGAACGGGAAATATTATTTTATAGAGCACAAAATCCTGCAGGAATTTTCAAAAAAGATATTTCAAAATGTACAGAGAAAAAAACAGAGGAGACTTACAGTGCAATTTCAAGAGCTAAAGTCACTAACATGCCGCGTTCCCGCGGTCTGAGGGCACCTCCCGCGGCGTTTCCGCGGTCTGTTAGCTGGCTCGAGTCCCAAGATTTTTTCTGACGCTCTGATCTTACAAGTTAGCCGCGCTTCCGCGGCCTAAGGTTGGTTTTGGCCGCGGAAGGGCGGTGAGTTGGACTGTTCGAGACTCCAAATTTTTTCAGCTGTTCTGTTGTTTAAAATCTCTTCTGTTCCGATCTTCTGATTTCTGTTTGGCTTTCTGTAAATTTCCAGATCCGAGTTTGTTCCTGCAAAAATTTAAACAACAAAGTATCCCTTCCAAAAATAACAAATTATATATTTTTGTATTTTTTTGATTTTTTCAGATTTTTATGAATTTTCTTTTTTTTTGATTAACCCGAAATCGCGAAAAGGAAAGTTCTACGTCATCCCCGGCAACGGCGCCATTTGATTGAAATGATTTTAGCGTGCTTGCGCTTTCTAAAAGATAGATCAAAAATATTTGTAACCGCAATCAAGAACGGCGTCGCTTTGCAGCTAGCCGGTGAGTACGGGTCGGTCCACAGGGATGTTGTGAATTTCCTAATCGCGCTAACGAGTTAATTCCGAAGGGTGTTCGGATTGATTATTAAATCTAAAAATTGAAGTTGTATGATACTAGGATTAGAAACTTACTAGGATTAGGTTTAGGGAAAATTTGGTAAACAAAGATCTACATCTCTTTCCATTGCCTTTAATTAAAGATATCATATTAGTGTTATGGTAAATCTTAACAAAGGGGATTAGGATGATTGGGAAGATTGATTCTTCCTCTAGATCCTTGTCCTTCCTTTCTTAATCTTTACCCTAACCTCCATGGAAAACCTTAAAATCCGGGCCTTTATACTACGGTATCACCGCTACCTCAAGGGATAGGGTGCCGTAGGGAGCGGAATAAGAAGGTATGCATGGAGTTCTAATTTTCATAAAAGATTGGCAAAGAAAAGAGATGAGAGATCCTCATCTCTCAAATCCTTCCCTATTCCTAACCCTAACAAGCGAGAAAACTACTCACTCATTAGGGAATTTAAAAACATTTATCTAGGGCAGAGAATAAAAATTACCTAAGGCAAGGAATTAAATTTATCTAGGGCAAGAATAGAAAATTAACCTAGGGCTGAAAATAAAGAACTTACAAAAATGATGCTCTCCAAAAGAATGCTGAAATTTATTAATGAAGGGAGACATAGGGAGGCATGAAAAAAATACAATGATTTGGGCTTCTATTTATAGGAGATAGAAACCCTAGGTTACAATTGATTTGCATGTCTACATTTACCAAAATATCTTTAGGAAGACCTAGTCAAAGTAGACTTCAAGTTTTGGTAAAATTTTATGTCTCTTTAAAAGAAAGTATTGGGCCTTGGATCTTTGGGCTTCCTTATTATTTGGTTCTTTATTAAAATAGCTTCTATGTTTCTTCCAGATCTCCAGTGAATAATTGCGGTGGGCTTTTAACCGTTCGCTTTGTAATCTTGGACCTTGCATTGCCTTGTACTTTATGAATTTTATCTTTGATGTAGGCTTGATCAAGAGTCTTCTGTTTGTTGGTCAAAATCCACTTTTGCATCGTCTTTTCATCATTTTCACTATTTTCTGTCCAAGAACCTGTAACCTGTAATATGTAGCAGACATGCGTCAAAAGCACCTGTTTATTTATAAAAAGAATAAGAATGGGGAATATAATAATGCAATATTATCGTATGAACAGCACGCGGGCGCTCTGCGCTTGAGCGCCGGTGAGAAAAAGAGGCTTTTAGCCTAAGAAACAGAAGCTATGCTTCAGAAAGGAAATATTTGTTATGTATATATGTATGGAGTTAAACTCCTGGGATGTTTTGAAGCTGATGAAGGGGGTTCTTCTTCTTCCTTCTGTTGTTTGGCCGGTTCTTGAAGATCAAGAAATAGGAGATTTTAAAAATCACTCCATTTTGAGATTTGATGGGAGATCTGAGTTCCCCTTTGTGGGTTTTGTGGTGGAAAACTACTTAGTTTTTGAAAAGAAAGAGTAAAACTCTTGATTTAATTCAAAAGAATTGAGAAGGTTTAGAACCTTGGAGAAGGAGCAGGAGGCACAAAGAACCCTAGTTTTTGGGGGAATGAATGAAAAAGTTGTCCTTTATTCATCATCATTTTGCCTTATATAGGCTTACATATTTACATATAGCCCCTTGGGCTTTGCAAAATGGCATTTTAGCCATCCCATGGCTCATGTGCCATTTCATTTTTGCACATAGGCCATGGGCTTACAAAATATTGGCTTTATGCCCATTTTGTTTACATTCATGCATAAACAATTACATAAAAATTATTTATTACATGATTTTGTTGTTGGCATGGAGAGGCTGGCTGCGGGCTCGACTTGGGCATAGGCCCGCTTGACCTGGGCTTGGGCCCACCTGGCTTAGGGTTGACTTTGATTTTGACTTGGTCAACCGGGGTGTAAATTTTTACCCCAACAAATTGCCCCCCATCAATAAATGCACACAGCATATGTGGGTCGTGTGCATGAAATTGATGGATCTTCTTTTGCGTGGAGGTGACTTGCTTTGGTTCCCACTTTTTGGGATGCACTGCCCTTTTTACGACATGGACGGTCGACGCTTGACGCGTCTCCGAGACAGAGTGTCCGTGGTAGACGTTTCCCTTGCCCGGAGCGATCCGGTTCCTGTTTTGTAGGAAGCCTGCACTGCCCTTTTTGCGACATGGACGGTCGACGCTTGACGCGTCTCCGAGACGGAGTGTCCGTGGTAGACGTTTCCCTGACCCGGAGTGATTTGGTTCCCGATTTGTGGGGAGCCTGCACTGCCCTTTTTGCGACATGGACGGTCGACGCTTGATGCATCTCCGAGACGGAGTGTCCGTGGTAGACGTTTTCCTGACCCGGAGTGATTTGGTTCCCGATTTGTGGGGAGCCTGCACTGCCCATTTTACGACGTGGACGGTTGACGCTCTGATCCGGAGCGATTTGGTAGACGTGCCCCCGGCACGGAGTGTCGCTGGTCGACTTTTCCCCGGCGCGGAGTGTCGAGTTGACTTTTCCCCGGCGCGGAGTGTCGCTGATCGACTTTTCCCCGGCGCGGAGTGTCGGTGGTTGACTTTTCCCCGGCACAGAGTGTCGCTGATCGAATTTTCCCCGGTGCGGAGTGTCGGGTTGACTTTTCCCCGGCATGGAGTGTCGCTGATGGACTTTTCCCCGGCATGGATTGTCGGGTTGACTTTTCCCCGGCACGGAGTGTCGCTGATCGACTTTTCCCCGGCGTGGAGTGTCGCTGGTTGACTTTTCCCCGGCACGGAGTGTCGCTGATGGACTTTTCCCCGGTGCGGAGTGTCGCTGGTTGACTTTTCCCCGGCACGGAGTGTCGCTGATGGACTTTTTCCCGGTGCGGAGTGTCGGGTTGACTTTTCCCCGGCACGGAGTGTCGCTGATCGACTTTTCCCCGGCGCGGAGTGTCGGGTTGACTTTTCCCCGGCACGGAGTGTCTGTTCCCCTCCGAATGGCGGCCTGGACTTGGCGTCCATGCCTGATGTTCGGGGCAGATGCTATTTGGTTTTATCCGTTTATCTCTCCGAAGATGCCAAGTTGATTTATGGCACCGTGCATCGGAGGTTTAGACGGATGCGGCCGATGTAGCAGACGTCGTCAGATTCCCCCTCAGGATGAGGGGTTTTTGATTATGGGGACGCTCTTCCCTACAGGCGCAAGCCCCTGCAGTTAATTACGCTACCGCATCGCGGTAACAACTTTCTCCTTCTCCAGAATTTCACTTCGTGTCGTGTGTTTTCATTTTGTTTGTGGTTGCCCGTGGATTGTATACGGAGACTGAGTAATGCCGTCGCCCGTAGGACGTGGATTAGTCCAAATCCATATTTACTTAGATTTGGGTTTGGTGTTTTCAGTTTAAGGATGCATTAGTCGCGTTGCGGCTAAGATCAACTTAAACGTTTGTCAAGGATACGTTAGTCCTGTTTTAGACTAAGATCAACTCAACGTAGTGATTAATTTAATGTATGGCCATCGGGACTCGTCACCTCTCTGACGTCGTTGAAGGATTACAACGACATGTATCAAAGGAGCTCGGAGATGTACCCTCAAACCAGAGTTGATTGGGAGTTTTATAATCCATTTGAATATTTAAGGATACGTTAGCCGTGTTTGGGGCTAAGATCAACTTAAACGTTTGTTAAGGATACGTTAGTCCAGTTTGAGACTAAGATCAACTTAACGGGACCGTTTAGATCCGATAAGAGAGCATTTGGGCTCTATTGTGCCAGTTTAGGGACGTGGTGGTCCGATATTAGTTTAGGGACGTTTCGGTCCGATATTAGTTTAGGGACGTTTCGGTCCAATATTAGTTTAAGGACGTTTCGGTCCGATGTTAGTTTAGGGACGTTTCGGTCCGGTATTAGTTTATGGACGTTTCGGTCCATTATTAGTTTAGGGACGTTTCGGTCCGGTGTTAGTTTAGGGACGTTTCGGTCCGATATTGGGTGTGTGGCCGTTGGGACCCGTCACCTCTTTGACGTCGTTGAGGAATTACAACGATGGATGTCAAAGGAGTTCGGAGATGTACCCTCGAACCGGATGTAGATTGATTTAGGAGAGCCATTTTGCTCAGCCAATTTAATTTAAGGACTTATGGCCACGATTGGGCTAAGTCCAGTAAAAAAAATGTCCAACATTGCTTTTGCATTTCCTTTTATTTTTATTTGGGCTTTGCCCAGAAAAGATGATGGGCATCAATTTGTTTTGGGCTCTGTTCTTTATGAATGATGCAGAGCGTCAATTTTATTTGGACTCAGCCCTTTTATTGCTTTGCAATTTATTTTGGCCTGCTAGGTCTTTTGATTTGGGCCTGGCCCTTCAAATAGTGCAAAGCACCAAGAATCTTTTAGATTCAAGAAAATGAGTGCAGAGCACTTTTTAATGATCTAAATTTAGATCAAAGAAAAGAAAGAAAAGAAAATCTTATCTTTCTTTCTATCTCAGAGAACCAGAGGTTCCCTAGCAAGTGCAAGGCACTATTTTTTTATTATTTTTATTTATTTATTTATTTATTGAAGATCACTGATCTTGTCTTTTAGATCAATGATCTATTCCTAAGAGAATTTTCTCTTATTTCAAAGGTTTTTACCTTCTTCTTTGTGTTCTCAAGAAGTTCTCTTCTTCTTCTTATTTTTTTTTTAATCCAATTGTCTATCCCTTTGAAATGGGGTCTGGGGTCCTTTTTATAGTGCTCAAAAATCAGTTAAATTTGTTAAAAAGATCTTTTCTGAGTGATTTGGGGAATTTTCCCCACCGTTGGATCTTTGATCCAAAGGCCCCTGTTTTACAGAAGAATCTTCTTGTTTAAACAAGAACAGAAAAAATATCCTTAAATCTTCACTCAGTTGTTGCGCAACTCACCAGCGTGTGACACGTGTCGCGCAGTGAGGCGCTTGCGCAGCAGCGCTTGCACAACTGCGCAGACACGTGTCGCGCAGCAGGGCGCTTGCGCAGCAGCGCTTGCGCAACTGCGCAGACACGTGTCGCGCAGCGGTGCGCTTGCGCAGTTGTGCTTGCGCAACTGCGCAGACACGTGTCGCGCAGCCGTGCGCTTGCGCAATTGAACGTTGCTTATGTTTTTTTAAAGAGCCTTGCTCTGATTGGACGTACTGCCTTGGGCGTTGTGCTGCCGTGTCAACTTCTGACACGTGGCGCGTTGCGCGCAGCGCACGGGAACTGAAGCGTTGCTTCAAAATTTGAATTTTCAAATTTAAGCAGAGCCTTGCTCTGATTGGGGGAACAAATGCCCCCCCACCGTTGCGCTCACGTGGCGTGCACGTAAGTGCAGCGGTGGCAAGATCCTGACTGTTGGATCATGGGGGTCAGTTGAAAAGACGCAGGCGTCTATAAATAGGACCCTTGGTCCTTGGTAATTCTTTACTAATTTCAAGAATTTGAATTTCAGAGCCTTGCTCTTGCTTAAGAACTTCCAGAGCCTTGCTCTTGTGAGAACTTCAAAGTTCTAGTTTTAGAATCACTCTAGGTAAAATTAATTAAATTAGATTAATTTAAATTAAATTTAATTAACAGAGCCTTGCTCTTATAGATCTTTGATCTAAAGGAAAACCCCTTTGGGGTTTCTTCAACAGAGCCTTGCTCTCAAAAAATTTACAGATTTACAGAAATCTGATCCATGGGTTCTAACCCATGAACAGAGCATTGCTCTTAGATCAAATGTAGATCTTTTTAGATCTGATAAACAGAGAAAAATTTTGTTTTATAAGTTTTCATGGATTTTTCAAGATTCCAAAACTCTAAAGATAAAATTGATGGATCTTTCCACCATTACCATAGAGCTATGCTCTTTTAAGGAATCTTGTTCCCCTGAGACCAGAGTTTGACAAATGTCACTCTGTGACAGAGCTTTGCTCTAAAAGAGAATATTTCTCCTTGTCTCTAGGGATTTCCCATCAGTAAGGATATTCTTTTGGGGACCTTTTCATTAATTGACAGTCTCATCTAATGATGGGGTTGTCTTATTAAATGATGTACCGTCATCCAGATTTTGTGGGTCCCTCTTTTTGTCCCCTACCCATTACATCATAGTGTTGAGTAAGATTTCAAAATGCCAAGTGTCAGAACACTAACGGTTATTTTTATCTTTCTACAGGAAACATGTCTGATGACTTATCTTTCCCCTTTGTTCGCTCGGAAGGAGGGTTCCCCCATACGCCGGTGGACCGGGTGGTGTTCGCCTTGATTAAAGATCATGATCCAGAGTGCAAGAGACTCCATTTGTGGGGAAGGTGGTACAGCCAAATCATCCAAGGCCGTCGCAGCTTCAGCTCCGCTTCGCCTTCTGAGCCCATAGTTACGATCCCTTATGCGGACAAGCCCCCGGTGGAGTATGCTGTGGAGGTTAAAAATTGGAATGCCGACGACCTTCTTCAGCCTGCAATCGGTGCCATTCCGGTGCAGCCGCCGCCGGGTATAGATATCTTGGGGAGGGGAATCTGTCAGGGTGAAGCACGCCCTTGGGGACAGGCTTATAACATTGGATTAATCCCGCGGCCGCTTGCCGGATATTTGCAATGGGCCCGTTACATTTTGGCGACGAAGAGGGCTCTCCTGACGACGATTGGTTTATACTCAGCTGTATACGTCTCGCTTTTCGAGTATCCCTCTCCTCCGACGTGGTGGATAAAGGCCTTCATCGAACAATGGAATATCCCCATCCATACCTTCCTGACAGCGGATAGGGAAGTCTCCATCTCTCTGGAGGAGTTTGCTGAGATTTCAGGTCTGCCAATGAGGGGAGAACACTACAAGGAGCTGCTTCCTCCTGACGAGTATGTCTTCGCCACCAAGCAGCTTGTATTTGACTTAACTCCAGAAAATGCCATTCAGCATCAGAACCCGGGCTTGGTGAAGGTGTTGGAGATTTATGAGGAACTCCATTTGGAATCGGGCGACCGGGGCGTCAGTTTCATGGATTTCATTGCTCGTTTTATCCGCCCGGAGTTCCTATCAGAGCGGGGCGAGAAGTTCGCTCAGCTTGCTGACCCCTTTGGTTTCGGCTTGGACCGCCGACCTTCATTGGAAAATGACCAGCGGGATTTTTATTTCCCCGGCACTGCCAGCGTCCCTTTCTCAGAGATCGCCGTTCCTGGCATGGACGAGGAGACTTTTTTCATAGGGTTCTTGGGTCTATGGCTATGCAGCTTCGCGCTTCCCATGCACCCACGCCTCATGCGGTCCTCTGTCTTTTACCCGGCGCATCGAACGGCGGCTGGTTTACAGTTATCAGTAGGGATCGCCGGGCTGGCTTACCTCTACAATGGACTTAGCGTAGCGGCGGATGCTAATGAGCCTGGGGTACAGCCTGCTAACTTCCCGATGCACTACTTCACTTCTTGGATGGAGCTGCATGTGCGAGGGGTGTTAGGTGCCCATAAGACTCCTCCGTTTTTTTAGAAATACAGACTCCCAAGAATCATGCGGTTGGTCGGGGCTTCAATTGTGGTTGCACCTCCGCGGGAGTCTAGGGGACTGCTCCTGCGTTCACATCTAGTCGGAGCGAAGACCTCTTTTGTGGATAAGGTCATCACCATAGGCTCCGAGACCACTAAGTCAGTGGTGTCGCCGCGTGATGACTTTAAGGGCGGGGTTTCTGTACTGAAGGCTCGGGAAATCCTTCACCTTTACTCCATTCGGCCGGGCTACCTAGTATTTAGGCAGAATGAGACGGCTCTCTTTATGAGGTATAACCCACATCGATTTGCCCGACAATCGAGTTACAATCAAGGGATCCCGATGGAAGCCTTTCTGGAAACACCCGCGGCCAACCAAGGGGGAATAAGGAATGCTATGCATCATTTCACCCGGCTCAATACAGGCTCTTATTTTTTTATCAGTGAGCCTAGCTGTGCCCCTAAAATAATCCATCCGTATGTAGCCTGGTATGCGCATGCTATGGGCCCAATCATTTTAATGGAGAAACGCTTGCTGGTTGACCGTAGGGGTGCGCCTCCTGGTGGTGATCGCAAGGCTCCCTTGCAGCCAAGGCTCCAGGTCACCCTCCCGATGAAAGATGCCGGAGCTGACCGACCACGCGTGTTGGCCCCCCCGCGTGGATTGCCACTGCCTACTACGGTAGATGCACCACCGGCGCCCCGTGCTCCTACAAAGACGGTTAAAGTGGTATCGCCAGAGTCTGGCGCAGGAGCGGATATCGGGACTCGCCGCCCTAAAGTGGCTGCCAAGCGCAAATCCGCTCCGGGTGGGTCTAAAGCTGGTGGACAGCAGAAGAAGAAGAAGTCCGCTCTTTCCCTCGATGCGATCCTCAGCTTAAAGCCTGCGGCTCCTCCCGCCAAGGCCATATGTGAATACGGCAGCAATGACGGTTTCGTGGTAGATCCTGCGGACACCAATTTGGCTGCCGCCATTGCAGCTTCGGAGCGATCGACGAGGCTTGAAGCGATGTTAAGCAAACTCGCTGAGTCCGGTAATCATCAGACGCTTTATTTTTCGTTTTATTGCACTTTGTATTGTTATATTTAATTAACATTTGCTCCATTTTCAACAGGTGTCTCTACTGAAGAGGCTATTGCTGCCTCCCTGAAAACCTTCCAGGAGGAGGAGGAGAAGCGTGCCCTAGCAGGCGCTGGTATGTTTCACCCCTTTCTCTTTTATAAGGAAAGTTTATTGTCTTTTTATGATGGTCAACCTAACCTTCTTTCGTTTCTTAGCAGGGGTTATATCAGTTGACGCGGGGATTCTTCCCGAGCTTGTTACTGAAGTCCCGGCTTCGTCGAAGTTGCCGCAAGAGCCTCGGCTTGACAAAACGACGAGGGATGCCCTGAAAACCTTAGAGGCTTCCCTATTCACGGACGAGGACACCTCAATTAGGGAAGCTCTAGTGGCATCCGTCTCAACGGCTCGGGAGGAGCGGAAGCGGTTGAGACGCAAAGCAAAGGCGCGTAGAGCTGCTTTGGCCGCGGGAGCGGGTCCCAGTACCATTCCTCACGCTGACACTCCTTCTGGAGAGGCCCCTGTCTCCCTGTCTACTGCTTATAGGCAAGTGGCGCGCGCGGCCCGAAGTGCAAACAATAAATCCCCTTCAGGTAGCATCTCTTTTAGAACCTTGTTGTAAGAATTATTATAAAGCCATTGGCTCATATGCATTCCATCTTGCAGGACCAAGTCCGACTGAGGGGGAGGCGGAGACCGTTGGACCCCAGGAAACGGCGGAAGTGGCGCCTGTCGAACCTGAGCCGACGGTGGGCACCGTCGTCGGGGCCACAGTGCCTGAAACAGAAGTTGAAGGATCCGCCGCCGAGAAGGTCATTGATGCCGCATCTGAAGTGGCGGCAGATGAGATGATTGTCGAGCCGAAGGCAGTAGAAGTCGAGGCGCTTGAGGCTGGAGACGTCACGGTGTCGATGGACAAGACAACCGTGACCGCAGAAACCGAGGGAGTATCGGGTGAGGCGGCCACGATTCCTGAGGAGGAGCGAACCGCTCTTTCTCAGGAATCTGGTAATACTCCGATCATAGCCCTCCCCGCGTATGGTTCCTTGCCGTCTCCCGGGCTCGCGAGCACAACAACGGTTCCCATCGAGTCGGGTGATGAGGCTACGGGCGGTGGTCTCATGTCGATGGATGAGGGGATTGCTTCAGTTTCTGCTGGTAGCTCGTCAGGTAAAATTTTTTTTGTCACCAGCGTTCCCCCCCTTTTTTATATATCTTGCGATCTCTTCTAACAAGCTCATCTTTGCAGGTGCGGCCAGTGTCGATGCTCCTTTGCTCGAGGGGGCGCCCTCGACTACTGCTTTGGCGGTGGTCACCTCCCCGCCTTCCCTTGTACCATCACGGATGTTGGAAGGTATGGATTCACGACTCATGTCTTAATCTTTCAAAAATGTAGCTTTGTACTAACGTTATACCATTGTGCCTTTGCAGGAGTGCTCTTCGATCATTTATATCAAGTGTTGCTCCCACACTTCTCTTTCCCATCCGAGCTCGCTTCTCCTTCTGGTGGCGCCGGTGAGTATGCCTTCACTATAATATCTTTACTTACCCCATTTTTTCTAGCAATGGGATAATTTCTGACTTTTCCTTTTCTTTATTGCAGTGCCACAAATCGAAGGAGGGGATGCAAGACCTGCCGCGCCACCGGCCCTTCCGGCTTTACCGTCCATTGCAGCTGGTATAATAAATTTCCTTTTTTGGTAACCCTTCAACATCTTCTGAACCATCGTTTAACCATGTTTTGTTTTTGCAGCTATTGTTCCGGCTCCGGTCCCCTTTGAGGCTCGCGTCCTTTCACCGGCAGGCCCTTTCTTGAGACGTCCATCTTCCAAGGGTGCAGCGATGAGTTTGGGCATGCTGAACGGGTACATTGAAGAGCTCAATATGGACGCTCTCCCTTCTGCCGTAGATTTTGCTGCGGAGGTTAACCCGATGTTGGCGGCGCTCGTAAATTTTCATAACGAAGGCGTCGTCGAATCTTGGGTTAACCACTGTAGGGGGATCGAGGCCTGTCTATATCGGCTGGAGTCGACGCGCCCTTCTCCCGAAGTTTTAGCTCTGAGCACCCAACGCACAACTTGGCTCGAGCAAAGCACTTCGCACCTCCGCCACTTGGAGCAAGAAGCAGCTTCAAGACTAAGGGAATGCCAAAAGACCTCAAACGAAACGGCCCATCTGCGCGCTGAGGTTGAGGCAAATGCTGCCCAAGTGAAGACTATCTTCGAGGGTCTCTTGGAGCGTATCTCCCATGGGATAAACTTGAAGCGGAAGCTTGACGTAGCTGAGCGCAATACTCCAAGTCGGGAAACTGCCTATCAGGTCGTCAGGGAGCAGCTTGCGTCGGTCTTGCAGCAGCGAGCCCAAGTGGAGGCAGAGCTGGCGGTAGTAGCCGATCGAGAGAAGACGTGGAAGGAAGTATGCGAGCAATTGTTAAATCTATGCAAGACGCTTCCTTCCCAGTAATTTCTCCTTGTATCATTTGTACTTGTAAAATATATGTATATATTTTTTTTTATTCTTTAGTACAATGTATCCTGTACCCAGTCAATGTTCATGAATAAAAGATACACATTTTTGTAACGTCCTGTGTCATTTCTTCGCCTTTTTTTTATTCTTTTCAGCATGACATATTTAATACACCTTATTGACAGATAACTTCATTTCTCCCAGAGATAACGATGGCCTAGACTGCAGGTTCAGATCTGCCGCCTAGGACTTTTCAACTCTATGAGCCGTGAGGGTCTCATAGAGACTTTTCTTCCTACGGATCGAGAGGATCTCGTAGGCGGGCTTTCTCCTTAGGAATCGTAAGGATTCCTAAGTGTGGTTGTCTCTTATAAGTCGTAGGGATCTTATAAGAGAATTTTCCCTCTTACGAGTCGAGAGAATTCGTAAGCGGTTGTTTCCCTCCTCGTCGAAATTCGACTTCGGAGAGTGAGACCCGTGAATAGTATGCAAGAGACCATTTTGGATTGACTTGCAGGGCCCCATTGCTTAAGAAGCAAGCTTTTTAGTCCTTGCTGTCTGAGACTTCATCTTGCAGATTAAGAAGCAAGTTCAATTTGTTGAAGAAATCCCTTTTCTGAAAGATTTGGCGGGATT
Source organism: Agapanthus africanus (assembly GCA_030015575.1). NCBI lineage: Eukaryota > Viridiplantae > Streptophyta > Magnoliopsida > Asparagales > Amaryllidaceae > Agapanthus > Agapanthus africanus. The sequence continues at coordinate 855,054,330 of JASDDO010000024.1, forward strand.
TCCCCCCACCATCGGGTCTTTGATCTAGGGGCTTCTGTTTTACAGAAGATAATAACCGAAAAGATTTCTTCAGAACCTTTTTGTTTAGCGCGAATGCTCCAGGATATGACGCGTGTCGCACAGCACACAGTGCAGCGCAACTGCGCTAGCACATCTATGCCGACACGTGTCATGCAGCGCACGACGCATACGCCGCTGAAGCGTTGCTTCCCTTGGTTTTGCTTGAAACAGAGCTTTGCTTTGGCTGGGTGCGCTGCTTTGGGGTGCTGCGCTGATGCGTTTGCGCTGGACACGTGGCGTGTAGCGCGCAGCGCAGCGCAACGCAACTGCGCTAGCGCTTCCGTGCTGAAGCGTCGCTTCTTCAAGACAGAGCTTTGCTCTAATCGGGGAAGGATGAAGCATTGCTTCATCTCCTGCCTCGGAATTCGAACGGACATTCGCTCCAATTAGGGTAAACTTCCGTGACGACTCTTGGGAGTCGAAGAGGCATTTGAGGCCTATAAATAGGACCCTTGGTCCCCTCCAGATACTTATCATCTTTCAGATTTCCATTTTTGAAGACTTCAGAGCTTTGTTCTTGCCTTTAAGAACTCCGGTGCCTTGCTCCTTTTTTTTAAAGTTTTTTAGAAGAACTTCAGGTAAAATCGATTCTTAGATCAATCTTAAATAGCAGAGCTCTCGTCTAGTGGGTTTCATCTTTGAACACAGTTTTGCTCTCTAGGAATTTAGTCATCTATGTATATTATTGCTTTTCTATTGTTGATCTTCCTGTAATATTTTCTCCAGGCGTAATGGCGGCGGTGCATCTATACAGTCTGCACGAGTTCATTACCTACGATGATATCCGCGCTCAGGGTCGTCAACAAAACCAGGAGTTTACAGACGCCGAATGTGCAGAAGTTATGGGTCGTCTGAACGCAAGCGGTGGTTGGCTGTTGCCTCGGCGTTCGGCTCTTTTGAAAGTCGTACTGGGAGCAATATGGAGGGCACTTCCGGGTCTTCACGAGGCCCTACCACTCAATGCGCTGGATGATGCCGAAGACAAGGTGCATTCAGTGCACCTGACAGGGCTGATCTCAAAGAAGCGACGGAACGACCTCGTTGACATCCTGCATCAAGTGTTTCAGCAGACGACGATCGTTGCTGCTTATCAAAGGCCGGAAGGGCTTGCCGATGATATCGACACCGAGGAGCGCGAAAGACTGCGCATAAGAATAATTAGAAAGGCCAGAAGAACTCTGGATGGCCTTACTTTTGATTTCCTCAATCCGTGCCCCGGATCCGAGGTTATACCGTTGTAATATTTTGAACAATGTTTCTTATGCATTATTCTTATGCTTGTAAAAACTTTTGGCGGTATGAATGAAAACCCTCCCATTTTCTATTTCAGCTTGTCTTATTTCTCGTCCTGAGTCTTCTGTCCATGCATAAATGAATGCGTCACGCATGCCAGATCAAATGTAGAACGGATATTCTTTCTGTCATCTTCTTTCTTTTAATGTCAGTAGGCTGTCTTAATAATCATGGTTGATGGATGTCTAAAACGAGTATTCCGACTTCCTCAGGAAATAGCGATGGCTTAGGCCGCAGGTTCAGGTTTACCGCCTAAGACTTTTCAATTCTATGAGCCGTGAGGGTCTCATAGAGGCTTTTCTCCCTACGGATCGAGAGGATCTCATAGGTGGATTTTCTCCTTAGGAATCGTGAGGATTCCTAAGTGTGGTTTTCTCTTATAAGTCGTAGGGATCTTATAAGAGAATTTTCCCTCTTACGAGTCGAGAGAATTCGTAAGCGGTTGTTTCCCTCCTCGTCGAAATTCGACTTCGGAGAGTGAGACCCGTGAATAGTATGCAAGAGACCATTTTAGATTGACTTGCAGGCCCCCATTGCTCAAGAAGCAAGTTTTTCAATCCTTGCTGTCTGAGACTTCTTCTTACAAATTGGGATGAATCAGGAATTTGCTCGCGGAGAGGGTGATGGCTCTGCGAGTTGACATGAGTTAGGAGGCTCTCATCACGGAGTGTTTGTATCCGTGAGTCGAGGAGTTTGCTAGGGATTATTTGTTTCCCGAGCACCAAGGATTATTTGTTTCCTTGGGGTTTGAAACGAGTCGAGGATTCCCACGGAGGCGCTGGTGGCTCTGCAGGTCGACGCGGATCAGGAGTCTCTCGTCAAGGAGTGTTTGTATCCGTGAGTCGAGGGGTTTGCTAGGGATTATTTGTTTCCCGAGCGCCAAGGATTATTTGTTTCCTTGGGGTTTGAAAAGAGTCGAGGATTCCCACGGAGGCGCTGGTGGCTCTGCAGGTCGACGCGGATCAGGAGTCTCTCGTCAAGGAGTGTTTGTATCCGTGAGTCGAGGGATTTGCTAGGGATTATTTGTTTCCCGAGCGCCAAGGATTATTTGTTTCCTTGGGGTTTGAAACGAGTCGGGGATTCCCACGGAGGCGCTGGTGGCTCTGCAGGTCGACGCGGATCAGGAGGCTCTCGTCAAGGAGTGTTTGTATCCGTGAGTCGAGGGATTTGCTAGGGATTATTTGTTTCCCGAGCGCCAAGGATTATTTGTTTCCTTGGGGTTTGAAACGAGTCGAGGATTCCCACGGAGGCGCTGGTGGCTCTGCAGGTCGACGCGGATCAGGAGGCTCTCGTCAAGGAGTGTTTGTATCCGTGAGTCGAGGGATTTGTTGGGAGAGTATGGCTCCTTCTTTGTTTACGCCCTTGGATCGTATACAGGGATCGATGTGATCTTAACTGTAGGGCCAAAATTTTATCATCATTATTTTTTGTTTTATTTCCGCGATGCTCTATCATTTCAGCTTTTATATCGCGAAGGTCGCGATCGCCCAATCATTTCGGCTATTTTTCGCAGTGCCCAATCATTTCGGCTTTTTATTTTATTTTTACTCGCTGCTTTTTATTGCGAGTTGCCCAATCATTTTGGCTATTTCTTCATGCATATAATTTTACTTGCTGCTTTTTTTTTATTATTGCAAGTTGCCCCATCATTTCGGCTATTTCGTATGCATGTACGGTCTACTGGCTTTTCGCCGTGAACCTGAAACTGGACACCGATTTCGGCATCAGCACCGCTACAACTGGGATATTGCCAGGAGCGAATCATCATCTGCCTCTGTCGCTGTCGAACAAAGGTGGCTTAGCGACCAGAGTTAGGGTCCTGTCGACTAAGGCTTTGACTTCATGAGCCGTAAGGATCTCATAAAGGTATTTCTCCCTACAAGTCGTGAGGATCTCGTAGGTGTATTTTCTCCTTAGGAATCGTGAAGGTTCCTAAGTGTTTTGTTCCTCTGTAAGTCGCAAGGATCCTACAGGAGGGTTTTCTCCTTGTAAGTCGAGAGGATTTACAAGGGTTGTTTACCATGCAAACATATCCCTAGTTTCAGATGGGACTTAATTAGGGAAATGTTTATTCGCGCCCGTGGATTGTATACAAGGGTCAATGCTGAGCCACTTGTAGGGCATTATCGAAAGTTGTGGGGGCTGCTTAAGCACAGGTTTAGATCTCTGTAGCTTAAGACTTTCAAATCTTATGAGCCGTGAGGGTCTCATAAGAGCGTTCTCCTTACGAGTCGTGAGGATCTCGCAAGTGTATTTTCTCCTTAGGAACCGTGGGGATCCCTAAGTGTGTTGCTCCCTTGTGAGTCGTAAGGATCTCACGCGGGTGGTTTCTCCTTACAAGGTCGAGAGGATCTTGTAAGTGTTCTTTAACGAGGTTGCGCCCTTTCAGGTTTTCACAAACACTCGCCGGTAGTCCTGCTGTTTTTACTCACGGAGCCCTTTCGGGTTTTCATCCGTGCCCATTTTGCTTATGGACATACCATTTTTTTTATTCTTTTTATTTCCTTTTTCTCTTTTTTTTTTACGAGGTCGCGCCCTTTCGGGTTTTCACGAACACTCGCCGGTAGCCCTGCTGTTTTTACTCACGGAGCCCTTTCGGGTTTTCATCTGTGCCCCTTTTTGCTTATGGACATACCGTTTTTATTTTATTTTATTTTTATATATTTTTTTTATATCTCGTCAGCCTAAGGATGCTGCGGTAGTAGTTTAAAAACGTTTCGGTCTGCTATTAGTTTAAGGACATTTCGGTCCGCTGTTAGTTTAAGGACATTTCGGTCCGCCGTTAGTTTAGGGACATTTCGGTCCGCTATTGAGAAGCTGGCTACTGCTTATACAGTTTGAGCTTAGGAAGATAGCGAGCGGACATAGTCGTCGTCGTCTATCGTTGACCTAGGCTGTGGCTCATTAAGCATAGTATTTCTTTAGGAAGCGACCGTTTATTGGTCTGAAAGGCCTTTCACCGTGCATGTCCATGAGTAGATAGGCCCCACCCTGGTAAACTTTATCTATGATGTACGGGCCTTCATAGTTCGGCTCGAATTTTCCCCGCTTGGCGCGATTGGGGATCATAGGCCTTTTGACCACTAGCACGAGTTCGCCTTGGTGGAATGTCCTCGGTCGGGTCAATCTTTCGTATGAGCGCATCATCTTCGCTTTATAGGCCTCCAGATTTTGTTGCGCTATGAGCCGTATTTCTTCAAGGGCGTCAAGCTCCTCAAGCCGAAGATGAGCATTTTCTTCGTTCGTCAGCTCGTAATGGACTGCCACTCGTAGAGAGGGTAACTCTACCTCGAGAGGGAGTACTGCTTCCGTACCGAACACCAACGCGTATGGCGTTGTGTTTGTAGCTGTCTTGAACGTGGTTCGATACGCCCAAAGAGCTTCTTGCAGTCTCTCATGCCAGTCTTTCTTATTTCGGGACACTGTTTTCTTTATAATTTTCGTCAAGGTCTTGTTGAAGGCCTCGGCGAGACCGTTAGCTCGTGGATTATAGACTGAGGAATACCTCCAGTCTATGTTATGCTGCTGTGCAAAGCGGCTGATTTTATGACTTCGGTAAGCTGGCCCGTTATCGGAGATGATCCGCCTCGGAGTTCCAAACCGATATATGACGTGCGTTTTGAAGAAATGGAGGATATTCTCCGTCTTCACTTCTCTCAATGGTACTGCTTCTGCCCACTTAGAGAAGTAGTCAGTCGTCGCTAGGATGAAACGATGTCCTTTAGACGATGCTGGCTCGATGGGGACGACTATATCAGTCCCCCACATTTCGAATGGCCAGCTAGCTACCGTTGGATGCAGCGGATTTGGGTGCTGATGGATGAAGTCCCCATGAATCTGGCATGAGTGACATTGCTTCGCATATTCGATGCAGTCTTGAATCATCGTGGGCCAGTAATAGCCCATCCATTTAATCTTCAACTTCATCTTTGGACCTGCTTGGTGAGAACCGCAGATTCCGTCATGAATTTCCTGAACGACTCTTTCCGATTCGTCCGGTCCTAATCATCTCAGCCACAGAGAATCGAATGACCTCTTGTAGAGAGTATCATTGACGAAGGCGAAGGACAGAGCTCGTTTTATGAGTTGATGTCTTGCGGACGCATCTTCGGGCATTTGGTGGGACTTGAAGTAGTCTATAAAGACTTCCCTCCAATCCTCAACCTTCTCATGTTCTTTTATTTGCAAGGTCGCTTGTCTAGTCACTCCCTTCTCTTCGGGTGATTCCGAAGGTATTTCTGCGGGGGCGAGCACCTGACGACTTTGTACCATGATTCTAACGTCATCGAGGTTCTCGTCAGCCATTTCTTTAGCGAGTTTGGCCAACGCGTCCGCTTTGCTGTTATCCACGCGTGGTATGCTCTCCAGAGTATAGGAGGGAATTTGGGTTAGCAGTTGTTGCACCTTTTCACCGTATTTTACTAACTCCGGTTTGCATGTTTGGTAATCGCCGTTTACTTGACTAACGACCAGTTGCGAATCTCCGTATATGAGGAGGTTTTCAATTCCCATGTCAATGGCGATCTCGAGGCCTGCTATCAGAGCTTCGTATTCGGCTTCGTTGTTTGTCCTCGGTTCCATCAGGGAGAACGCGTAGCGCATTATCCCTCCTTGTGGAGTTATAAAGATGAGTCCTACCCCCGATTTGATTATAGGGGTACTTTGTTTGCGCTTCTTCACGGAAGATGCTCCGTCAAAATAAAGCTCCCATCGAGTATTATCACCATCGATCGCATCAAACGCATGTTCGTCTGGAAGATCGCAGTTTAAAGGAGAGTCGGCTGGTATCGGGTGCTCAGCAAGGAAGTCGGCGATGGCCTGGCCTTTTACTGCTTTGAGTGGTCGATATGCTATCGAGAACTCCATTAAGAGTAGGGCCCATTTAGCGAGTCGTCCTGTCAATATGGCCTTTGACATTAGATATTTGAGAGGGTCCACCTTCGAAATGAGATAGACTTCATGCGCTAATGCATAATGTCTAAGCTTTGTTATTGCGAAGATCAACACCAGGCAGTGTTTTTCAATAGGGGAATAATTGCTTTCTGCCCCCAGCAGCACTCGACTTAAATAGTAAAGTGCTCTTTCTTTCCCTTGGTCATTCTCTTGTGCCCATAATGCGCCCAAAGAACCTTCAAGGGCGGCCGTGTAAAGAATGAGAGGCTTTCCCTTCACTGGAGCAGCCAACACTGGAGGGTTTTGCAGGTACTGTTTGATCTCGTCTAGTGCGCTTTGGCACTTTTGATCCCAGACGAACGGGGTTCCCTTCTTCATCAGGTGGCTGTAAGGGCGGCACTTTCCTGAGAGGTTGGCTATAAATCGTCGTATGTACGCGAGCTTTCCTTGGAGAGACCGCAGCTGTTTGAGAGTTCTCGGCGGAGGCATTCCTATGATTGCCTTGATCTTGGACGGATCTATCTCGATACCTCGGTGTCGAACGACGAATCCCAGGAATTTGCCCGAGGAAACCCCGAATGCACACTTCAGAGGGTTCATCTTCAAGTTGTATTGTCGAAGACGTTGAAATACGGTCTTCAGATGCTCGAGATGTTCCTCATATGATTTGCTTTTAACAACGAGGTCGTCGATATAGCATTCAACAATTTCGTGTATAAGGTTATCGAAAATCTTCGTCATGGCCCTTTGGTAGGTTGCACCGGCGTTCTTTAAACCGAAGGGCATCACCTTGTAACAGAATATTCCCAAAGGAGTCCGGAAAGCCGTATGTTTCTGGTCTTCAGGGTGCATTTTTATTTGATTGTATCCTGATGAGCCGTCCATGAATGAGAAAATCTCATGCGTGGACGTATTGTCTATCATTAGTTCGGTGACTGGCACTGGGAAGTCATCCTTCGGGCAGGCTTTGTTGAGATCCTGAAAGTCCACGCATATGCGCACCGTACCATTTTTCTTCATCACTGGGACGATGTTAGCAATCCATTCAGGGTATTGAACCTCTTGGATAAAGCCGGAGTCTATCAGCTTTTTGACTTCCGCGTTGATGCTCATTTCGAGCTCAAGCCGCATTCTTCTCGGTGCTTGTTTGACTGGCTTGACACTCGGGGATATTGCCAGTCTATGTACAGCAACTTCTGGATCAAGTCCCGGCATCTCGGAATAGTTCCATGCGAAGCAATCTTTATGCTGTACAAGGACGTCCTTTAACGCAGCCACCTTTTCCTCGGACAGCAGTTCGCTGACGAATGTCGGTCGCGGATCGTTTATCGTCCCCAACTCAATTTTCTCGAGGTTATCCGCAGTGGTATGTATGCCGTCCTCCAGTTCTTTCGGAGCTGGGGGAAATTCTGAGATCACCTCATCATTGCTGTTTTCGAAGCACCAGGGAAGGCTGTCCACATTCTCGGACTCTTCTTTTAATATCGTTATCATACGACAGGTGCGAATTTTCTGCCAATCCCAATGTGGAACTGGTTCTTCTTTCGTGGCCTTAGGCTCGTGTTTTTGTGGTGGTGCTACCCTCCAGTTGTTGGACAGAGCGAATTTACCAAGCTGATATTGATCTTCGACCCAATTCTTGAAGGTGAAGCAATCTTCAAGAGGATGACCTACTACTCGATGGTAAAAGCAATAATTTGGGTTGAATACCTCGCCCGCGTACTCGGGGTGCTTGGACTCTGGCAGCGTAAGCATTTAATGTTTTAGAGCAAGATCAAATATCTTCCTTGTTTTGTTCCGAGGAAATGAGTATGCTCGACCCATTTTCTTCATGAGGGCTAAGTCAGTAACGCTCGACTCTCGGATACGTGGTTTCTTAGCTCTGCCTTGTAGTTGTTGAGCATCTTTTCTGCCCTCTGACTTGTTTTTGCTTTCGCGTCGAACCCTTTTTGTAGCAGGTTGACAAGGAGCGGCCTTTTCATCCTTCACGGCCTGTCGGAGAAGGCGTTGCGTATTGGCTTTCTCATAGATGGTCGTCTCGCGATTGTGGTCATCTCGGACTTTTTGACCAGCTTCCCTTATAAGCCTGTCCATTTGTTCTTCAAATGATGGACCGGGCACTTTTTCATCAGGAACTTTTACTGGCTTAGGATTAGCGTCCTCCCATTGAGCGTCTGCATCTTCATCGAAGTCATACATAACATAACAGCTATTTACTAGCTCTCGTTTCTTTAGCCGGATGTACCCAAGCCCTTTTGTTTCCATTCTCCCGTTAGGCAGTTTGCGTTGGGTCCCGGGAACATTCCAGACCCTGTCATAGAATTTGGCCTCTCTAACGGTCTGTCTGAAGGATATCCCCTGGCGTTTCAGCAGTTTCTTCAAACCTTCGGTATAATATCTGGGAAGACGGATAGGCTGAAGCCTGTCGAGCGTGGGATCCACGCCATGCCAAACTTCTTTTTCCACCTTGTTTTCTTCAGAACGGTAGAATAGGATTGCCTTCTCGTTTTCTCGCCTGGGAGGGATATAGAATGTCTGCAGCTCTTCTACACTGTAGATATTAAGTGCATTCAGTTCTTTATGATGTTTAGGCGGCACCATGGTTATCTGCAGACTTCGCTCTTCATCAGCGGAAGCCCGTATTGAAGGCCGAGCAGAGAATACGACATGGACCTCATCCTCCGAGTCACTACCAAAGACCAATGTAGGAGTGCACGGTCCTGGCTTGTTATGTTGGGGCGGACCCGAATAAACGATCTCCTCTTCTTCCTCGGTATCACTGCCGAAGACAGGGATGGTGGCGTTAGTTTTATTTTCCAGCTTGTGACACTTCTCTGTGTCTTCGAAATCCGGAAAGAAGTATTTAGCATCTTCGTATTTGCGGACCTCGTTCACAGAGAACGGGTTCAGTTCTCCCGTCACGGTATACTCGAAACCATCCTTAAAATACTTCATACACTGATGTTGTGTAGAAGGGATGATGTTGTACTCGTGTAACCATGGTCGGCCGAGCAAAGCGTTGTAGCATGTCTTGGCATCTATGACATGGAACTTAATGTCCGTGACGAGTAATCCGAAGCGTAGCGTCAGTATCACAGATCCAAGAGTCTTTGACGATTGGGAGTCGAACCCGGATATGGTGATCTTGTCCCGAACAAGGTGCTGGACGCTCATGCAGATTTCCTTTAACACCCGCACGTTGAGTAGGTTAACAGACGACCCGTTATCGATCAGAATTTTGCCTATCTTTATATCATGGCAGTATCCCGAAACATAGAGAGGGCGATTGTGTTCGCAAGTCCCAAGTAGAAGGTCATCATCGCCAAAAGTAACATCAGCCGTGTGTACTTCATCCAACTCATCCTTCATCTTTTCCTCGGCCAGGCATGCTTGGAATTGTTCCGGGTCTTGGAGTGCCTTAATCAATGAATCTCTTGCCTCTTTTGATAGCAAAAGGGCGTCGAGAATGCTGAGCTGCGAGGGCAGTTTCCTTAGATGTGCTAAAACGTTGTAATCCACCTTATTCCTCTTTAGTGGGTTCTTAGCGGTTAACTCTTCCGCAACTTGGTCATCGAGAGTAATATCCTCGGAGACCTTTTCTTTCCCTTTATCTTTTCTGTTCAAGGGTCCGAGGTTCTTTTCAGGCAGCGTCCGATTTCGCAGCCGGATATTTTCGCAGACCTTCGGTTCTTCTTCTTTTCCTGAAGCGGACTCTTTAAAGAGAGGGGCAAGTTCTAGCTCTTCATCAGAATCACTCCCGAATGTAGGCACTTGTGATCTACCGGCATCAATCATGTAACAACCACTGCTAGTTTTATCAAGCACTTTGACCATTCCGTTCTGCTCTCGGCGGGCTTTGCGCTTTTCTCGCTTAAACTGTTGCCGGTGAGTAACATATCCTTGCCACCACTTACCGAAAGCTTTGCACTCTTCGGTGGGATGCGACACCTTCCGATGGTACAAGCAATAGGAGGGGTGGTTTTCCATTTCACCCGTAATGTTTTTCTCGGAGGGTGGTAGCTTCATACCCATCGACACAGCCTTAGCGAATCTCTTCTTTATCTTGAACTTGATTTTATCTGTGGTGGGTGTATTTTGTTCTAGCGGGAGTACCGCAATTCTTTCGCCGAGGCGCTGGCGTTTGGCCTTTTCGAATATAACCGCTTCGTTATCCCGATCAGCTTTGCCCTTTAAAAACGCCTGATTTAGGAATGCATCAATCGCCTCATCCGACGGCTCCAGGATTTTTGGTGTAGGCTCTGTCCCCAGCTTTTCAGCGCGAGGAGTTTCCTCATCGCTTGTGGACAAATGGGAAATCACATGGCAACTTGCTACATGTTTCTCAGATTCATTTGACGAACTACCTCCCTCATCTTCTGCTTGGAAGACGTGGTTGAGGAACTCTTGCAATGTAACGGGAGTCCGCCCCTTCTGGTTGTATTCTTCCAGCGCGTCAATTTGCTTTTGAAAGTCCATGCGCCTATCGCTGGGCTTCACCGGTTTCTTGGCCTTCTTCTTTTTCTTCGAAGACTTTGACGACTGGCTACTAGTGCTTGAACCCCCATCATTGGTCTTTGGAGTTGGACGTGGCTTTAACATCCCCTCAACGACCTGCGGTTCCAATGGGCTTTTCCACTTGATCGCCGGACATGTCCGAAGATCATTTAGCATCCTCTTCGTTTTTGATGATAATACAACCTCCCACGGAGTTTCTTCAATGACAGAGCATGTTGCCCCCGGCGTATTCGTCCCTTTAGAGGTGTGGGGCTGCGGGGGATTCACCTTCCATTTGTCAGATAACGCAAATTTTCCCTGTCTATACTGGTTTTCAAGCCAATTTTTGAAAACGTAGCAGTCCTCAATCGGATGGCCTAGCACTCGATGATAGGGGCAGTAATTAGGTTCGTTGACGTCATTTGGTTGCAACGGACGTTTTGGATCTGGCAGATTTATGAGTCTGTTGCGTAATGCCAGCTCGAATAACCTCTTCGTTTTATCGCGGGGAAAGGAATAAGGACGTCCCATCCTATCCTCAAGGGGTATGTAAGGGCGCGTATTGTTTGGACGAGCAACCGGTTTCAAGTCGTTCGGTTGTTGTTGAGCATTAGCGACAATGATCGCTTTTCCCTTTCCTTTGTCAGTTCGGGAATCTGGCTTTGGGAGAGGGGGTTTATGACCCATCTGGTCCATTTGCGCTAGTTTGTCAATCAAAGCCTGGAAGGAAGTCGGCTTGAAAAACATCATAAACTGTGAGATGGTTGCCTGTGGATCAAGGGTTCCAACAAACATTCCCACCGCAGAGGCTTCTTCTATGCGCTGCTCACACTTTGACCATAGATTACGCCATCGTATAGCGTACTGAACCCATGTCTCGCCGGGTTTTACCCTAGCGTTAATCAGTGCCGTCATCGGGGTACGTTCACTGGCACTTGCAAAGCGTTGGGTAAACAGCAGCTCCATCTCCGTGAAGGTTTTAATAGAATCATTAGGGAGTTCAGAGTACCATTCGAACGTCGTATCTGATAGACTTCCGACAAACTGGCGGAGCAAAAGCTTGTCATCGCCGCCGGTGTTACCGCAAAGCGCCCTGAACTGGGCGACAAGCTAATGGGGATTGCCAGTCCCTTTGTAGACATGAAACTTGGGAATTGTGTAACCCAACGGGTACTTGATTTGGTCATACCAGCCTGGATATGGTCGCCCCGTTTTTACGACGTGGCCGGCTGCTTCGGCCGCATGATGAACCTTTATTTGCTGGGCTATGTATTCGTCCAGATCAGTCTTAGAGATTGTATCCTCTTTAGCTGTTAATAGAGCGGGCTGCGGATTTAATGTATCTCCCTTATCATCTCCAAGGACGGTTAGGGGTTCTTCAGCGGGAGGATCTTGTTGTATCATCATCCCTATCATGTCCTGGAAGAGGAGGCCCATCCGCTGTATGTTGGCCGCTTGTTCAGCAGCCTCTTTGTCCCTCTTTTCCAGTACTCGGCGAAGGAACTCGGCGTCGGTCTCTTCCTCCTGGCGCTCATCTAAGGACGCCTCAGGGTTCTCTTTTGGCCCAGTGAGTGCAGCCATTGTGGTCATCATCTCCTGGAGCTTTTGTTGCTGCTCCTGAGCCTTGGTCACTGATCGGGTAAGCGGTCGGTGACCCGTAGAAGTGCGGCTTTCTTCCTTTCCAGAAGCCATATAAACCGTATGAACTGTTATGCCCCCTGACTTTGGAGGTTTAGGTTCACCGCCTTTAAACTTTGCCGCTGACACGGGAGCTTTCCCTGGCCTCCTTCTTTTGTGGGCCATCGAGGTTGAAGGAGCCGTTAAAATGGGCATGCTAGCAATTGTTGCCCCCTGCTGTTTAACGGGGCGGGTTTTGTCCTTTTCCACCTTTGCCTTTTTCTGGCGATGAAAGTGATCTGGGTCAATCACAGAGTCTTGAACCCTCCGCCAAACCTTGTATATCTTTGACGATAGCCGTTGAGGGGGCTGTTCTTGTTTTGTTTCTGGAACTCTCTCCGCAGGTGGAGGAGATCTTTTCAAGGTAGCGGTTGGAGAGTTCTTACGCACTCTCCTCAGTAGTTCAAAGCTGTTCCCAGTTGGAACAGCACCGTTGACTTCCACCATTGGAGCGGGTGGAGTTATCCCTGAGGGGGAGTTGCCCCCGGCTTTCCTCACTCGTCGCCAATGGCGACGTCGCCCACGACGAGTCGTTGGGACTGGCTCGGAAATCGAGATGGTTTCTTGCGGCCCCCTGTTTGAGTGTGGGGTAACTGCCGATGTCAGCCTGTCGAAGACTGATGCATTTTGACCAGCTGGGAGAGGAGTGGGAACCGTCAATCTTGTGAAGACCGACTCTCTGATGGGAGAAGCCGTTTTAACGACTTCCGAAGCAGCGGCCGTTGCCCTCTTTGGGACGGCCACTTTATAGTTCTGACCTAGCCTGGTGAAAACGGAGGCTGTCGGTTTAGTAGCGGGCGACCCGTTGACAGGGGCTGTCGGAACAGTGAGCCGGTTGAAGACCGACTTTTTACCCACTTCCGGTGCAGGTATTGGTGCAGAAAAGCTTGCAGGTGGGATCATAGTCCCGAAGAACAAGCCGGTGGTGGCTTGGGTCACTTGGTCTACCGGCAGAGTAAGGAAGGAAGCCGCTTGGGGCCCATATGCTACACCGCCTGGTGAGGTGGAGCGTCCGTTGCAGCGGCATTTCGAGCAGTTAGTACAGCTAGAGGCCATTGAATCCTGAATTCTTCTCCAGGTAAAAGACCAAATCTTAGTAACTTGAAATCCGAAGACAACCATTTAACGAACCGCGATTGGTTCGCGAAGACGACACACGAAGTGTGGAGTGGAAAGAGGAAGAGGTCCCACCGGGCGTGCCAGAATCTGTTCCCCTCCGAATGGCGGCCTGGACTTGGCGTCCATGCCTGATGTTCGGGGCAGATGCTATTTGGTTTTATCCGTTTATCTCTCCGAAGATGCCAAGTTGATTTATGGCACCGTGCATCGGAGGTTTAGACGGATGCGGCCGATGTAGCAGACGTCGTCAGATTCCCCCTCAGGATGAGGGGTTTTTGATTATGGGGACGCTCTTCCCTGCAGGCGCAAGCCCCTGCAGTTAATTACGCTACCGCATCGCGGTAACAACTTTCTCCTTCTCCAGAATTTCACTTCGTGTCGTGTGTTTTCATTTTGTTTGTGGTTGTCCGTGGATTGTATACGGAGACTGAGTAATGCCGTCGCCCGTAGGACGTGGATTAGTCCAAATCCGTATTTACTTAGATTTGGGTTTGGTGTTTTCAGTTTAAGGATGCATTAGTCGCGTTGCGGCTAAGATCAACTTAAACGTTTGTCAAGGATACGTTAGTCCTGTTTTAGACTAAGATCAACTCAACGTAGTGATTAATTTAATGTATGGCCATCGGGACTCGTCACCTCTCTGACGTCGTTGAAGGATTACAACGACATGTATCAAAAGAGCTCGGAGATGTACCCTCGAACCAGAGTTGATTGGGAGTTTTATAATCCATTTGAATATTTAAGGATACGTTAGCCGTGTTTGGGGCTAAGATCAACTTAAACGTTTGTTAAGGATACGTTAGTCCAGTTTGAGACTAAGATCAACTTAACGGGACCGTTTAGATCCGATAACAGAGCATTTGGGCTCTATTGTGCCAGTTTAGGGACGTTTCGGTCCGATATTAGTTTAGGGACGTTTCGGTCCGATATTAGTTTAGGAACGTTTCGGTCCAATATTAGTTTAAGGACGTTTCGGTCCGATGTTAGTTTAGGGACGTTTCGGTCCGGTATTAGTTTATGGACGTTTCGGTCCATTATTAGTTTAGGGACGTTTCGGTCCGATGTTAGTTTAGGGACGTTTCGGTCCGATATTGGGTATGTGGCCGTTGGGACCCGTCACCTCTTTGACGTCGTTGAGGAATTACAACGATGGATGTCAAAGGAGTTCGGAGATGTACCCTCGAACCGGATGTAGATTGATTTAGGAGAGCCATTTTGCTCAGCCAATTTAATTTAAGGACTTATGGCCACGATTGGGCTAAGTCCAGTAAAAAAAATGTCCAACATTGCTTTTGCATTTCCTTTTATTTTTATTTGGGCTTTGCCCAGAAAAGATGCAGGGCATCAATTTGTTTTGGGCTCTGTTCTTTATGAATGATGCAGAGTGTCAATTTTATTTGGGCTCAGTCCTTTTATTGCTTTGCAATTTATTTTGGCCTGCTAGGTCTTTTGATTTGGGCCTTTCCCTTCAAATAGTGCAAAGCACCAAGAATCTTTTAGATTCAAGAAAATGAGTGCAGAGCACTTTTTAATGATCTAAATTTAGATCAAAGAAAAGAAAGAAAAGAAAATCTTATCTTTCTTTCTATCTCAGAGAACCAGAGGTTCCCTAGCAAGTGCAAGACACTATTTTTTTATTATTTTTATTTATTTATTTATTTATTGAAGATCACTGATCTTGTCTTTTAGATCAATGATCTATTCCTAAGAGAATTTTCTCTTATTTCAAAGGTTTTTACCTTCTTCTTTGTGTTCTCAAGAAGTTCTCTTCTTCTTCTTATTTTTTTTTAATCCAATTGTCTATCCCTTTGAAATGGGGTCTGGGGTCCTTTTTATAGTGCTCAAAAATCAGTTAAATTTGTTAAAAAGATCTTTTCTGAGTGATTTGGGGAATTTTCCCCACCGTTGGATCTTTGATCCAAAGGCCCCTGTTTTACAGAAGAAATCTTCTTGTTTAAACAAGAACAGAAAAAATATCCTTAAATCTTCACTCAGTTGTTGCGCAACTCACCAACGTGTGACACGTGTCGCGCAGTGAGGCGCTTGCGCAACTGCGCAGACACGTGTCGCGCAGCGGTGCGCTTGCGCAGTTGTGCTTGCGCAACTGCGCAGACACGTGTCGCGCAGCCGTGCGCTTGCGCAGTTGTGCTTGCGCAACTGCGCAGACACGTGTCGCGCAGCCGTGCGCTTGCGCAGTTGAACGTTGCTTATGTTTTTTTAAAGAGCCTTGCTCTGATTGGACGTACTGCCTTGGGCGTTGTGCTGCCGTGTCAACTTCTGACACGTGGCGCGTTGCGCGCAGCGCACGAGAACTGAAGCGTTGCTTCAAAATTTGAATTTTCAAATTTAAGCAGAGCCTTGCTCTGATTGGGGGAACAGTGTCGCTGATCGACTTTTCCCCGGCGCGGAGTGTCGGGTTGACTTTTCCCCGGCACGGAGTGTCGCTGATGGACTTTTCTCCGGTGCGGATTGTCGGGTTGACTTTTCCCCGGCACGGAGTGTCAGCTTGACGTTTCCCCGGCACGGAGTGTCGCCGATCGACTTTTCCCCGGCGCGGAGTGTCGCTGGTTGACGTTTCCCCAAGGCGGAGTGTCTGTGGTAGGACGTTTTCCCGAGACGGAGTGCCTGTTGTAGGACATTTCCTGTTGTAGGACGTTTCCCCGAGACGGAGTGCCTGTTGTAGGACGTTTCCCCGAGACGGAGTGCCTGTGGTAGGACGTTTCCCCGAGACGGAGTGCCTGTTGTAGGACGTTTCCTCGAGACGGAGTGTCTGTTGTAGGACGTTTCCCCATGACGGAGTGCCTGTGGTAGAACGTTTCCCCGAGACGGAGTGCCTGTTGTAGGACGTTTCCCCGAGACGGAATGCCTGTTGTAGGACGTATCCCCGAGACGGAGTGCCTGTGGTAGGACGTTTCCCCGAGACGGAGTGCCTGTGGTAGGACGTATCCCCGAGACGGAGTTCCTGTTGTAGGACGTTTCCCCGAGACGGAGTGCCTATGGTAGGACGTTTCCCCGAGACGGAGTGCCTGTTGTAGGACGTTTCCCCGAGACGGAGTGCCTGTTGTAGGACGTTTCCCCGAGACGGAGTGCCTGTGGTAGGACGTTTCCCCGAGACGGAGTGCCTGTTGTAGGACGTTTCCTCGAGACGGAGTGTCTGTTGTAGGACGTTTCCCCATGACGGAGTGCCTGTGGTAGGACGTTTCCCCGAGACGGAGTGCCTGTTGTAGGACGTTTCCCCGAGACGGAATGCCTGTTGTAGGACGTATCCCCGAGACGGAGTGCCTGTGGTAGGACGTTTCCCCGAGACGGAGTGCCTGTGGTAGGACGTATCCCCGAGACAGAGTGCCTGTTGTAGGACATTTCCCCGAGACGGAGTGCCTGTTGTAGGACGTATCCCCGAGACGGAGTGCCTGTGGTAGGACGTTTCCCCGAGACGGAGTGCCTGTGGTAGGACGTTTTCCCGAGACGGAGTGCATGTTGTAGGACCTTTCCCCGAGACGGAGTGCCTGTGGTAGGACGTTTCCCCGAGACGGAGTGCCTGTTGTAGGACGTTTCCCCGAGACGGAGTGCCTGTTGTAGGACGTTTCCCCAAGACGGAGTGCCTGTTGTAGGACGTATCCCCGAGACGGAGAGCCTGTGGTAGGACGTATCCCCGAGACGGAGTGCCTTTGGTAGGACGTATCCCCGAGACGGAGTGCCTGTGGTAGGACGTTTCCCCGAGACGGAGTGCCTGTTGTAGGACGTATCCCCGAGACGGAGTGCCTGTTGTAGGACGTTTCCCCGAGACGGAGTGCCTGTTGTAGGACATATCCCCGAGACGGAGTGCCCGTTGTTCGACGCAGAGGTCGATGTTAGAATTGGTTGGTTGGATTTGTTTGACTTGAGTCGACATCAGCATCGCTATATTGGAATATAGTACCAGGAGCGAATCATCATTTGTCATTGAGGGAATTTTGGGATTGGTATTTTTGTCGGCATCTGCATTGCTGAACTGGAATAATGCCAGGAGCAACTCATCATGTACCCCGAGAGGATTTGGATTTGGTTGCTTAGGAGACAGGTTTAGATCCCTGTCACCTAAGGCTTTTCCATTTTGTGAGCCGTAAGGGTCTCACAAAGCATTTTCTCCCTACGGGTCGTAAGGATCCCGTAGGTGTATTTTCTCCTTAGGAGTCGTGGGGACTCCTAAGTGTGTTGCTCCTTTGTGAGTCGTAGGGATCTCACGCGGGAATTTTCTCCTCACAAAGTCGAGAGGACTTTGCGAGTGTATTTTATTTTTTTATTTTTTTACGAGTTTGCGCCCTTTCAGGTTTTCACAAACCCGCCGGCAGTTCTGCTGTTTTTACTCACGGAGCCCTTTCGGGTTTTCATCCGTGCCCATTTTGCTTGTGGACATACCTTTAATTTTTTTTTTTTTGGAGAGATCGGGATTGTTTTACGCCCGTGGATTGTATACGGTTTTGCAGGATGTATGATCCAGACCGTAGGGCCGGAAAAATTTCAGGACTTTGTTGGCGTCTGCATCGCTGCACTGGAATGTGGTACCAGGAGCGACTCATTATTCGCCGTTGGGGTATGGGATTTGGAATTTGGTTGGCGTCTGCATCGCTGCACTGGAATATGGTACCAGGAGCGACTCATCATTCGCCACTTTGGGGTTGGGGAGCGATGGCTTAGGAGACAGGTTTAGATCCCTGTCGCCTAAGACTTTTCAATTTTATGGACCGTGAGGGTCCCATAAAAGCATTTTCTCCCTGCGAGTCGTAAGGATCCCGCAGGTGTATTTTCTCCTTAGGAGTCGTGAGGATTCCTAAGGGTGTTTTTCCTTTGTGAGTCGTAAGGATCCCACAAAGGTTTGTTCTCCTCATGTATCGTGAGGACACATGAGTGGATTTCCCTCGTTCCCAGTTTAATGACTTAGAGGTCGACTGTTTCCAGTTTAACGACTTAGCAGTCATCTGTTTCCAGTTTAACGACGTAGTGGTCATCTGTTTCTAGTTTAATGACTTAGAGGTCATCTGTTTCCAGTTTAACGACGTGGTGGTCATCTGTTTCCAGTTTAAAGACTTAGAGGTCTGCTGTTTCCAGTTTAAAGACTTGGAGGTCTGCTGTTTCCAGTTTAACGACTTAGAGGTCATCTGTTTCCAGTTTAACGACGTGGTGGTCGTCTGTTTCCAGTTTAAAGACGTAGAGGTCATCTTTTTCCAGTTTAACGACTTGGTGGTCATCTGTTTCCAGTTTAGAGACTTAGAGGTCTACTGGATTGATTTGGAATTTTGGGGTAGGGGCCGGCATCAGCGTTGTTAACACTGAAGCACATGGGCCAGGACACATGAGTGGGTCTTCCCAACGGAGCATAATTCCAAAGGCGGAGGCCGACCGCGTAACTGGTGGTTGCGGTGGGGCATGGGTATGCTGAGGATTATTTGAGCCCGTGGATTGTATACGGCAGTCAATTTGGGGACTAGCCGTAGGGCCTTTGAATTTTAGGAAACTGGATTTTTGTTTGGCGTCTGCATTGCTGCACTGGAATAATTCCAGGAGCAACTCATCATCCGCCCTTGTTTTGTTTCTTTTTGTTGTTTTTTTTTTGTTTTACCGCGATTGCTCTATCATTTCAGCTTTTATTATCGCGAAAATTGCGATTGCCCTATCATTTCGGCTTTTATTCGCGGTTGCCCAATCATTTCGGCTTTCCTTTATTTTTTCTTTTATTTTCACTTTTTTTTTGTTTATTTACATATATACACACATTTTTTTTTACATTCCCAGTTTAACGACATAGAGGTCGACTGTTCCCAGTTTAATGACGTGGTGGTCGATTGTTCCCAGAGAAAGGCGGGTGTTTGTGAGAATCAGGTCTCTGAAGGACTTCGGTCCCCGTGTGTATGAAATTGGCGGTCGCAGCTTGATTGTTTGTTAACACGCCAGGGGACAATGATATTTCTCCCGCCTTGTATTGTTTCTCGACCCAATCCTTGAAGATGCAACAGTCTTCAATAGTGTGCCCCAGCACTCGGTGGTATGGGCAAAAGTTGGGATGATCAGTCTTGTTCGCTTCACTTAACCTTCTCGGTTCTGGTAGCCGCAAGCCACTCTTCAGAGCATCTTTAAAAATTTTGTGGACCTTGTCCCTTCGGAATGAGTAGACCTTATTTCTTCTTTCTTCCGAAGTTGGCTCTCGAGACTGGTCAGTTTTTGCTCCGCCCGTTCTCTGCTTATTTGGAGAATCGGTGATGTTAGAACTTCCGCCTTTTTGGTTGTCGTCCCTCCAAGGTTTCGGTCTTTTTGTGAACTGAAGATCCTGAGCGGACTCGGGCTTTGAGCGTTCCAACGTTTGGACCTTTTTGGTCAGCTCTTGGAATGTTTTGAGACCCGCGGTACATAGAAACGGGGCCATCCAGTTGTTGAGATTTCCGACAAGGAGACTGACAGATTGATCCTGCTCTATCGGCGGTTCGCATTTGACGGAGAGGTTGCGCCATCGGGTTATAAAATCCGTGCTGCTTTCGTTGTTCTTGGGCTTGGTCCTTACGAGCTCGGCAATGGTGATCTTATCGCTGAAGCTCATGAATCTTTGTCGAAACAAAGACTCCATTTGGATGAAAGTAGTAACGGAGCCATCCGGTAGGCTCGCGTACCAGTCGAAAGCAACATCGGTCAAGCTATTAACG
Source organism: Agapanthus africanus (assembly GCA_030015575.1). NCBI lineage: Eukaryota > Viridiplantae > Streptophyta > Magnoliopsida > Asparagales > Amaryllidaceae > Agapanthus > Agapanthus africanus. Next base: position 855,074,540 of record JASDDO010000024.1, read on the forward strand.
AACTGGCGGAGGAGAAGCGCATCATTGCCCCCAGTATTCCCGCATGAGGCTTTGAAGTGGGCGATGTGCTGATTCGCATTTCCCGTCCCATCGAATCTTCCGCATTTGGGGATGACATAGCCGCTAGGAAATTCTACCAGATCATACTGAGCAGGATATGGTCTCCCACTACTGCTGATATCTTTTTGCGCTTCGGCTTCGGCTACCAAGGTTTTGACTTTGTTGGCAACCAAATCCATGATTTGATCTTGAGTTAGCGGGCTACTGTCATCGGTAGCCAAGAGATTTGCTGAGATAGGATGCGACTGATTTTCATGCGGTCCGCCCACTTTTGGATTTGAGGGAACGGGCGTCGGCTGTCTCGGGACACCATTTCCCGGTTCACGAGCAGAGCCCTTCGCTTGATTGGGCGGCTGAGAGGCAAGTCGGGCCGTGAGCTGCATCACGACATTCGTCAAGTCATCGATTTTGGAGTAGAGTTTGGCCATCTCCTTGTCTTTGTCTCTGAGCTGCTTTCGGAGCTCTTGAAGCAGCTCTTGCTCCGCGGTCCTGGGGCGGAAAGTCGGCTCTTCTTCGCTTTCCGAGCCCGACTCCTCATGGACCGAAGGGTCTTTCTGCCTATCATCCTCATCGAGAGGGTCTTCATCACCCAGCAGAGGCGGCTGTTCTTGGGAAGCGGCCACCACATTCAAGCCAGATTGAATTTGAGATGTAGTGGCTCCGTTCTTACTCTTGCTGCGCGTGCCCACCATGTAGACAGTGTGGACCTCATATCCAGCCGTCTCTTTCTCATTGGCGGGGAGCTTAGAGAAAGCACCCGATCGAGCAGTTGTTGAGGGTACCGTTGGAGCTTGCTCGAAACGCCTTGCAGCTTTGTTGGTGTCGATGGCCTTGCCCCCAGCTGGGGCCATGGAGAGTCGTTCGGGAACGGACTTGCGCTTGGGCTGAGGTGCCCTCGCGACCACCACATTTGGCCTTTTGCCCTTCGAGACCGGTTTGTCCGCCACCGGGGCTTGAGGAGCTGGGATGGCGCCAACTGGCATGAACATGATAGAGCCGAATGGTAGCAGCGGCTCCTCCCATTGTCGCCCGAGACTGGCCGGAAGGACCGTCCTAGAGTCTATCCTCATCGTGTAGGAGACGGGAGCTGTGTTCATCATCGAAGACATCGTCGGAAGGTGATTACTTGAAAATCTGCATGAAAAAGCATTATTTTAGTATAAATACAGGTATGTATATTGATTGAGTTCGCATGAACGCTTAACCCGAAATATGGGAGGAGAGATTGGTCCCACCGGGCGTGCCAGAATCTGTAGGGTGTTTTTCGTCATCCCATTGAGATGGGAATACACACGCGCTTGTCAGGCATACTACAGATTCCCCCTACCTAGGGTAGGCCGGGGTTTATTGATTGTGGGGATCCGAATCTCCGGCAGCCGCGGACTAAGCTGCCGTTAATTACCCCTCGCCTTTGGGACGAGGGAACCTCCGATTAACGGGTTAAACTGGTCATGCGAACTCAATGTGCAGTGTACGTGTGTTGTGTTCTGAAAGGGGGGGTTTGGATATATTAGGAGCCACGCAGAGTTTTTACGGGGGTCCCGCTACCCGGATAGCGGGCTGGGGGTCAAGGGGGCTAGCAGCCCCCTTGCGGGGTGCGGGGCAGCGCCCCGTTAGAAATTTTTTTCTAACAGGGACAGTGTCGTGGAGCACGTGTGTGTGCAAATATGTATACATATGTATATGTATATATATGTATATATATAAGGAGGAAAAAAAGGGGAAAAAGCATCCAAAGGATGCGTGGGGGCAGCACCTTGGGCGCTGTACGCCTAGGTGCTATGCGCTCAGGCGCTAGAGTGCCACGTGTCGGCATGTGGGCGCTCTGCGCTTGAGCGCTGGGCGCTTGAGCGCAAGTGCGCCACGTGTCGGCACGGGGGAGACTTGCGCTCGAGCGCTTGCGCTTGAGCGCAAGTGCGCCACGTGTCGGTACGGGGGTGAGTTGCGCCCGAGCGCTTGCGCTTGAGCGCAAGCGCGCCACGTGTCGGCACGGAGGAGACTTGCGCTCGAGCGCTTGCGCTTGGGCGCGAGCACGCCACGTGTCGGCACCGGGGCGACTTGCGCTCGAGCGCTTGTGCTTGAACGCAAGCGCGCCACGTGTCGGCACCGGGGCGACTTGCGCTCGGGCGCTTGCGCTTGAGCGCAAGCGCGCCACGTGTCGGCACGTGGGCGACTTGCGCTCGGACGCTTGCGCTTGAGCGCAAGCGCGCCACGTGTCGGCACGCGGGCGCTCTGCGCTTGAGCGCCGGTGAGAAAAAGAGGCTTTTAGCCTAAGAAACAGAAGTTATGCTTCAGAAAGGAAATATTTGTTATGTATATATGTATGGAGTTAAACTCCTGGGATGTTTTGAAGCTGATGAAGGGGGTTCTTCTTCTTCCTTCTGTTGTTTGGCCGGATCTTGAAGATCCAGAAATAGGAGATTTTAAAAATCACTCCTTTTTGAGATTTGATGGGAGATCTGAGTTCCCCTTTATGGGTTTTGTGGTGGAAAACTACTTAGTTTTTGAAAAGAAAGAGTAAAACTCTTGATTTAATTCAAAAGAATTGAGAAGGTTTAGAACCTTGGAGAAGGAGCAGGAGGCACAAAGAACCCTAGTTTTTGGGGGAATGAATGAAAAAGTTGTCCTTTATTCATCATCATTTTGCCCTATATAGGTTTACATATTTACATATAGCCCCTTGGGCTTTGCAAAATGGCATTTTAGCCATCACATGGCTCATGTGCCATTTTATTTTTGCACATAGGCCATGGGCTTACAAAATATTGGCTTTATGCCCATTTTGTTTACATTCATGCATAAACAATTACATAAAAATTATTTATTACATGATTTTGTTGTTGGAATGGAGAGGCTGGCTGCGGGCTCGACTTGGGCATGGGCCCGCTTGACCTGGGCTTGGGCCCACCTGGCTTAGGGTTGACTTTGATTTTGACTTGGTCAACCGGGGTGTAAATTTTTACCCCAACAACTTCCTCTACCGAAATGCAAGAATGGAGGACTTGCCTTTCACCATCCAAGATATCATAAACTTCGAGGACGTGTACCTCTACGATCAGTACTGTACTAATGACACGGTGCAGTTGGTGATAGGCCGCATCGAGGATCATTTTGGGCGGTTACTTCCCTGGCGCTCCCCCCTACTTCAGCTGTTGATGTACTCCATCTGGAGAGCGTCGCCGGGGCTCTACAACCCCTTGTCCGAACTGCTGAAAGACGAGGCCGTCGGCAAGATAAGGTCCCTGAGGCGCTTTGGCCTGATCTCTGCAAGTAGGATAAACCGCTCGGAGGCGCTCATCCTTAAGTGCTACCAATTGAGGCTCGATGCCGACGCTAGCGGGAGGCATCGAAGGCAGAGGTTAGATGCCGCGAGGGCTCGATTGGCAGAAATATCGTCAGAGTATCACGAGCAGTGTTCTCTGCACCAAATTCCCCCGCTATTGTAAAAAAATTTTGATGTATGGCTGAGGAGCCCATAGTACCTTTTGAATGAATAAGATTCTTTTTCTTTTCTGCAATGCTTTATTGATCCCTTTTATTATATGAACGAAAAGATCTCAAGAAAGGTGTACATTGCTTTGGAAAGAAAATACATGCTAGTAGATGTTCTTATTCGTGCAGCTTGAGCCCCTCGGATGTCTGTTGGCATCTATGCCCGGCATAGGGTACCGAGCTTCGTTGGTGCCAGACGTATCCTCCGCTGACACGACCATGATTTGGCCGAGGGTGTGCCCAGCGGGAGGGGGACGTTGCTCCTGCTCGCGGTCAGCTTGCCGCTTGTCCCTCAAGTATGATGCGAGGTGCGCCGAACGGATGAGATCCTCAATGTAGTCACGGAGCTGCTTGCAGCTCTCCGTGGAGTGGCCTAGCAACCTGTGGAAACCGCATTAGGGGCCCCGGGTTCGTTTTGAGGCCATTCGCAAGATCGGGGGAAGCTTGAAGAATCCCTCGCCTTTGGCCTCCTCTAGTAGCACTGTCTGGGAGACGTTGAGTGGGCTGTATTCCTGAAACTTTGGGAGATAGTGCTTTGCCCGCTCAGGTCCCCTTCTCTCTTCCCTTGCCATTTTCTTCTGGTCGGCTTGCTCTGCCCGGGGGAAATTTGCATTCACCTCGGATTCGAGCTGGATCTCGCGCTCGGTCTAGGCTTTTACCTCGGCCATGGTCTTAGGTTGCGCTAATGCAAAGGAGCATAACCACTCCTTGTTCCTAAGACCAGACCTAAGTGCTGCGATGACGGTCTCGTCCCGGTGCTCTAGGACCTCGAGAAGGGCGTTGTAGAAGCGGGTGACGTATGCTTTGAATGTCTCCTTGTCCATGCTCTTGATCGTGAAGAGATGGTCGACTGTGCGTTTTTGCCGCCTGTTCCCAACGAAGTAGCCGAGGAATTGGTTGGCCAGCTTATCGAAAGTTGAGATCGAGCGTAGTTCAAGTCCTCGAAACCAGTCTCGTCCAGAGCGGATGAGAGTGGTCGGGAAGGCTCGGCACTGGGCGGCGCCGGAGTTATCTTGGAAGCTCATTCCGGCGGTGAACGCATCCAAATGGTCCTTTGGGTCAGATTTACCATCGAAGAGAGAGACCTTTTGGGGCTTTTTGCGGGAGAAGACGTGGACGACGAGCAACTCTTCGGTGAATGGATTGGTGAGCGAGTCGGCGGCGTATTTAGCCCCGTCGCTCGACTGGTGACCTTCCCGATGCATACCCTCGATCTTCTTCTCGAGAGCGTCGAGTCGACCGTGGTATCCAGACGATTCGGCACATTTTGATCCCCGGCCTCTGCTGTTTGAGACCTGCGTCTGGGAGCGGCCCCGGTTCCTCTCAATGAGGTTCCTTAGATCCCCCGGCGAGGTGATCTTCGAGATGCCGTGGCGAGCCCTGCCCGTGCGACCCCGTTGAGGAAGGGGGTGTTGGTCATGCATGGGAACAGGCGAGCTGACCGGCATCTCTTCAGGAGGGAAAGGGTCATGAAGAGGCTCGGGGCGAGGTGCTCTGGCGACGGACCTCGGTGTTGAACTGTGGGGCGCCCAGCGAGTCGCAGAAGGTATTGGCCCGGGAGATCTGCGGCCATGGGAGGTAGCGAGGCGATGGTCGGTAGTGCCGATGCGTGCGGAGTCTTCTCTCCCCCTGTAGGGATCCCGGTCCCGAGGCGGAGGAGCGGCGACCTGGGGAACTTGCCCTGCCATTTGGACACGGATGAGCGCCTCCACAACAGACGCGAGTCGGTCTATCCGGCCGGTAAGGGCGTTGATGGCATTCGGCGGAGGAGGTTCTTCCGCACCTCCGTTGAGGGGAGGGTGGCGGCTGGTGCTTGGATCGTCGTGATGATCGCTCGCCATTAGATTAAGATCGAAAGATGAACTTTTATTTTATGGAATCAAGTTTTTCCCACAGATGGCGTCAGCTAACGCGGGTCGGATCCGCATTTCAAGATGTTACCTTCCGTTGGTCTGCTGATGGTAGTGATGGATGGCCGAGATTTGATCTGGAGGATGGCTCCTGAAGCGTGTGGATCTCAATGGGTTTGAGGTTGTTTGCGCCAAGCTACCTGCAAGGAAGTCCCGGGGTGGTTGTACTACCAAGGACCCTCCGACGGTCAGGTTAGAGAGGAAATCTGAGCAGAGTAACGGCTTAGTGGAGTAAAAATGGCTTACTTGGACTGTCTGAAGAAGGGGTTTATATAGCGATGGCAGCTGGCAGGGCAGGCGCGAGAATCACGCCAGCCGTTACGCTCCCGACGTCACGCCTGCGTGATGAGCGGGATCTCCTATTAACGGCGAGACAGGCTCGTCAATGGGGGATCGCGACGACGTGGAACGTGGAACGTGGGATGTGGTCGGCGGAAATCTCGCGCATGGCGAGATTCGCGGGATGGCGGTTGCTCCTGTGAGCGGTGTCGTTGGTCGGTCGATGAGACCGAGGAAGATGACCTCGGTGGGAGAGCTCGCGAATAAGCGGGAGAGCCGAGGTATCTTGGTTCTGCTCGAGCCAGGAGGCGAGCTAAGAGGGCCGAGGAGGCTCGGGCCTCTGATAGCTCGGAGACGAGCTGTCAGGCCGATGAGGCCAATTGTGCTGGGGGCTCGGAGGTGAGCCAGCGCTTGTTTGTGGGACGGGCACAGTGGTCTGGTCGGCCACTGTAGGTCCTTTCTTGCATACCCTGGGACACGTTATCTGCCACGTGTCATGATCCAGGAGATCACCGATATCGAGCATCATCAGTGAAACTTCTCAAAATAAAGCTCTTTTTCTTTTGGTTTGTTCGTGGATGCATGGTGTGTTTGATGTGGATCGCACGGCAGCACAGAAGTACAATAGCAAGAGCAACTTAGGTTCAATTTGCGCCAAGCATGTGTTCATACTCTCTGTACCCTCCGAAATGAATAAGACGTATAGAGGATTAGAATTAAAATTTTCGGATCTGATATGAGTTTAGTAGAAAACCCTTCCGTCCGAACCCTAATTTTGCCCGAACCAATCCTCTACCACCATAAACATTAAATTTAGAACTAGTATTTACCACGTTGGGTGCATGCTTTTATATTTTGGCATTATGGACAAATATTTGAGAAAAATTGTTAAAGAATTAGTTAAGATAATATAGATTTAAAAGTCTTTTCCTAAGACATTTTTTTTTTTATAAAATTTAGTAAGTTAGTTGTCTTAATTATTTTTTTAAAAAAGCTTTATTATCTTAATTAAAACTATTTAAGATATTTTTCAAACAAAAAATTAAAACCATCTAAACTAAAGAACTAACATATCTCTTTATTTTTATATGTTATTAATTTAATTATGTCCATTGCACTTGCTCTTAATAATTAAGACATCATCATTACTCCTCCTTTGGAGTAATAATAGTAGTAGATAGGAGAAATTTTTTGATGCTTCCCACCTCCCATATTGGGAAACGTACAGAGAGAGAGAGAGAGAGAGTGTGTGTGTGTGAGAGAGAGAGAGGGGTGCAAAATTGGGAAGCACCAAAGAATTACCCAGAAGATAGATGTTGAAATGTACATATTGTAATTTATTGTATTCCATTTACTTGGTGCAATTTTAAGCTCAATTTATAATCATAGAATATATAATTTAATATAATTTTGTCAAAAAATAAATCTTGAGATATACATCTAGCAGAATTCACAAAGTTTATAATTTGAATTTTCAGTAATTTATGATGGGATAAGCCTGAAAAACCTTGATAAACCGACCCGTCTGCATAAACCTCGTAACCCGACCGAACCTAAATTTACGAGTTTGGGTAAAGAAGTTTCGGTTTAGGTTTTCAATTTCCTGCCGGGTATAAAATCGTCAAAAACCCATCAAACCTGGCCCGGCTTTCCCCCTAATTGAGAAGCAAAGTATGTTCACAAACAAACCAAAATAATAAAAACCAAAAGCTATACCAATGGAACACTACTACAAATAAGGGTTGCCCCTACGGATTTATCCGTAGGGGCAACCTACTGCCCCTACGGATATATGCGTAGGGGCGAAAAAATACCACGTAGGTGCAAAGGCCGCAGGTGCAAGTTGAGGCCCTGAACTTGCCCCTACGGGCAAATTCTTGCCCCTACGGATTTCTGTCTAGGTCCTGTTGCCCCTACGGAGTAATCCGTAGGGTATAAAATTTTATATTATTTACGGGTTTTTTAATATATTACATGTACCTACGGACATAACCGTAGGTCCATGTACTACCCCCTACGGATATATACGTGGGTACCTATCCGTAGGGGCAAAATAGCAGGATTCCTGATATTTTGCCCCTACGGATAACGCCGTAGGGGAGAGGCAATGGCCCCTACGGATATGTCCGTATGGGCACTCCCAACCCCCTGGTAGGGGAAATATCAGTTACTGCTGATATTGTGCCCCTACGGATATAACCGTAGGGGCAACATGTGTACCTACGGATTAATCCGTAGGTACATATTATCTGTATTTTTTTTTTAAAAAATGGGCTGCTTGATTTTTTCCCGCCCTGTGCACAATAATATATATATATCAATCAAATAAAAAATTAATCATCACACAACATATATTGCAGTATTCATAATCACATCTCACGCATATATATAATATACAAAAGAAACCCAAAAACTGAATATGATATAAATATAAACCAATATCAATATAGTTTCAAAATGTAGTACAATGTGTATGATATAAATAAATACATGTTTCAAAAAGCTACCCTAGTTCGGTCCAGCTCCACTTCTGAATAACGATAGAATAACGCGCGCCTGCTCCTCGGTCAATAAACTCTGCAATTCGTCGCGAGCGGGAGTCTGAGCGGCATGTGGAGCTGGCGATGTGGTCTGCGCAGCCGCCGTCGAGGTAGTCGCTTGCGGAGCCGCGGCTGCGGGAGTCTGAGTGGGCGGTGGAGCTACAGGAGCTGTCTGCGGAACCGCAGCCGATGTAGTGGCTTGCGGAGCCGCAGCCGAAGGAGATGCATGTGGAGGCTCGGCCGATGTACCCTGTCGCGTCTGGACCTAACGTGTGTAATAAGCGTGTAAGAACTGTGTATTATTCGAATTCGTATCATTATTAAGTTATTTCGAAACCCCGTTTGGATATCTAGTTTGTTGTTTATTTTAATTACATCTGTATGTATGATTAATCAAACTTAAGTCTAAAACCAAATAAGCTCAAGCTACGTAATAATTATGGATATGTTGATATCTATATAATATGACATGATATTTTACTATAAAGCAGTATACATACCAGCATCTCCTTCAACTCCTGAATGGTGGCCCTCAAGCTCTCCAGTTCCTGATGGACACGTCGGTCACTGGAGACGGAGGAACTAACCGCCGGGGTGGAGTCCAACCTCATATGGGCCCTGCTAGGGCCCAGTCCCCGGCCTCTCTCCCAACCTCCGTGGTGCCCTCCGTGTGCGGCGTCCAGAACTGGGGTCAGCAGCCTCGGATCGCTCTGTCCGGTAAAATCGATCCCCGAGGCCTGGGCCTGCTCAACCACCCGCTCCTACACCCACATTAAGCAGTAAAATATAAGTATAAAATTTAAACTTGAACCTTCCAAAACTAAAATTTCAAATTTGGGTAGAAAAAATATTAACACTTACACAGTACTCCTGGGTAGCGACGTCGGGATATCGAAGCTCTCCCGTGGCGGGATCTGTCGAGGTGCCGTGGACGGCAAGATATGCGGACAGCATGCTCGGTGTACCACCTGACGCCACGGTCCGAGATGTCTGCAATATTAGAAAGTAACTTTTAATATTAGAAATATTAGAAAATAACTCTTAATATTGCAGAATATCACAAAGGTCGGTCTATTGTAATTTACCGATAACTCCATGGCTCGAGTAATGTTCCTCGAGCCACCTGTGTAAGTGGGATGACCCATCTTCGCCGACTTCCTGTTCTCTGTATTCTGAGCGGCCTGTTTCTGCACAACGCATTAACATTTAGTTTTCTAATTAAGAAACACAAAGAAATAAATTATATCATAAATAATGAATTACATTTAAAATACATATATGTTTGCGTTGGGAGTCGAAATAAGCGCACAATAGAGGCCATGTCTCTACGTCGACTCTCGCAAACGCCGGAGTAGATAGGAAGGCCGCTCTCTCTGCCTCGGGGGTCGCCATCCACAGGGAGTAGCAGTCGGCCTTCAGCTCATTCCTGTTGTATCGGACCTTGGCCTGCATGTTCTTCATCAGGCCATTGTACAGAGCATGGAGGTCGAGCACCCTCCCCGGGTGATCAGGGTCGGCTACAGGCTAAAAATCGTAATCCAACTGAAAATACAAAAAAACATTGTTATTAGATTGCAAGTGTTAATAATAAATATATTGGATAGATCAAATGAAAATATATATTAATACATACCCGAGCCTGATCAAAGAAGAGGGCGAATGAGCGCTGGTGCTGCTCGCCCCACTCAACGTGAAGTGGATAGTTCTTCACGAGCCGGCTCTCGTCCCCTAAATACCGGCCGAACCTCTCGGCATGAGGACCGGTATAGCGATAGTCAAGGGTAAAAAAAAAGGGGGAATGCTGCCTCCACCCTAGCTCTGTCAAGCCTCAGCCTATGGGACTTATTCGGGCCTCGAATCCCCCTCTGGGGATGGGGAGGCCCTGCGTCTGCACGAAATATCAAGACAATCAATAATAAAACAAAGTTGTATTAAGAAATCGAGATTAAACGAAAATTCAAGTGTGATATATACCTCCGGTGACTATCGCACGAGCCTGGGCCCGGGCAGCAGCACGAGCGGGACGATAGTTCCTCCGGTGAGGAACAACCGGGGTCCCGGATGCGGACGCATCCCCTCCAACTAGAAAATAAATATCGACGCTAAATTTCCATGAAGTTCATATTTATTCTATAGAGCATATGTAAAATGAATAAATATTTTAAATTTATTCATACTAACCTGCAGACGATGCGGAGGGTATGGAAGCGGCAGGAGTGGCCCCTGCGGAAGATGTGGACGCACCACCTATAATTAGACAATTAAAAATAGATTATATAAGTAGTTGCAAAAAGAATGTGTAGATCAATAATATAACGTTCTAAATCAATATGCATGCACTATAGGATATATATACATACCCGCAGGTGCGGTGGTGTCACCACCTACAGCTAGACAATAATAAAAATTTCTAAGTAAGAGAAAAAGGAATGCGTGTATTTATGATATAGCATTCTAAATCAATATACATACACTATATGATATATAAACATACCTGGAGGAGCGGGGGTGGCCTCTGTCCCAGATGTGGACGCATCACCAACAACTAGACAATCAAACATTGATGGTATAAGTAATTTTGACATAAACAGGCATGAATATCTGTAATATTACATTCAAAATGGATATGCGTGCAGTATACCTGGAGATGTGGCAAAATCCACACGGAAGGAGGCATCCAAAGGGGTCTTCGATCTAGGTGCAAGACCGGCCCTCTGAAGCTCCCTACAGAGCTCTCCGGGCGGCAGAACCACTCTGCCTCTGCCTCTGCCTCTGCCGCGGCTGGAGCTCCTGCCGCCTCTCGCTGCTCCCGACATCGTCATCAAATCTAGATAAACGGTTCGTGGACGCATTAGACAATCATTAAAAGTATTGACTATATATGTATAGAGCGTAAAATGTGAAGTAATAATATAACATTACTGATAACCTTTTTCGTTTCGTGGGTGCATCATACATATCTACTTGGATTTCATCGTCGATGTCATTTCTAACCCACGTAACTTCATGATCGGTCAAAGACAACCCGTCCTTCGAAACAGACGGTCGGAGCACTTTAAGCCTTCTCTCTTCTTCGTCCTCATCGCTGTCCTCGTATTCTGGGACATCGTAGACATCTTTGGGTTTCCATCGGCATAAAACACTTCACCCCGGATGCTTCAAACACTGTGAGTAGTATACTTGGAACGCTTGGTTCGGAAAGATAAACGGATCATCCTGACCGTAAAATCGAAGTGTGTTCACACTGGTCAATCCATATTCATCTTTCCAAGTCCCAAGACTGCTTCTCCACCTGTCCGTATCGGTTTGCGGATCGTACCAAGTACACTGGAATATATAAAAGGGTTCTGATCGTCCGGGATAGTGGATGCCGAGTATACAATTTAAGTACCCATAGTAAATCACACCGTCCGATCTTACCGTCGCAATCCCACTATTCTGAGTGGTTCTAGATGTTTCTATGTTCTTAACTTCGAATTTGTATCCAAGGACACCAAATCCTTTGTAATATGCAACCTCCATACTAGGAAATTGAGCTAAACATCTTGAATCACTCTCAAATGATGCAGACAAGTTCGGATCGTGGATCTAACAAAACAAATTTTACGACAAATACATAACGATACAAGTTTAGATTAAAACTGATAGCAATAAAATGTTATTCGAATAACTTACATGATCTGTGACCCAATCACAAAAACTATCCTGATGGTATTTTTCCAAACGTTCTTCGTTCCAATCAGGATGCCCCTCACGTACCTCGTTAAAATGAGTTCTGTTTTCGACAAATAATTGTAACATTAATATTATGTCATTTCATACACACACAAACACAGATATAACAATTAATCCAAAAGAACTTACTCTCTAATTTGTTCAAGACATGCGCAATTAAGCAAGATAAACCGGTATATCTTGTTGATAAACATAGTGTCTACCCTCTTATACTCGGCTTTACCATATGGCCCGTCTTGAATTCTTCGTGGTCGGTTAAGCCTTGTCTCAATGTTCTCGTTCAGATAGCGGGAACAAAATGTGGTTGCTTCATCAAGAAGATAACCTTGCATGATAGAACCCTCTGGTCGATTTTTATTGCGTATATACTTCTTAAGAGTGTAGAGGTACCTAATGAGAATATGTTGAATAAATAAATACGGGTATACAGGACAACAATAAATTTATAAATTACGCGAAACGAAAAATTACACGTACCTCTCGACGGGATACATCCATCGATATTGTACCGGTCCGGCTAACTTCGCCTCAGTTGCAAGATGAACCGTCAAGTGTATTATGATATCGAAGAATGACGGTGGGAAAATACGCTCAAACTTGCAAAGTATCAACGCAATAGAATTTTCTAGTTTATCCAGTGTCGCAACCTTCAGTGTTTTAACATACAACTCCCTGAAAAAACAACATAGGTCGTTGATTACTAGACCAACCGAGTCGGGGAGAGAAGTCCTGAGGGCTAATGGAAGAAGGTGCTCCACGATAACATGGTGATCATGACTTTTCAGCCCATCGATCTTGCCCTTCACAATTTTTATTTTCTTGCTGAATGATCCTGAGAAACCTGTGGGGACTTTCAAATCATGCAACACCTGCAGGAATCTTTTCTTCTCCGGTTGTGACATATGATAAGCGGCATTGGGAAGTACAAACTTGCCCGATTTACCCGCTACCGGTCTAGGGTGCAATTCACTTCTTATTCCCCACTCTTGTAGATCCATCCGAGCATTCATGCTTTCTTTCGATTTCCCGTCTTTACACAGAAGCAAGTTAAGTATGTGCTCTGATACTCCCTTCTCTATATGCATGACGTCCAGACAATGACGCACTGAATTTGTAGACCAGTACGGAAGCTCGAAGAAAATGCTTAACTTGTTCCAATATTATGGTTTGACCTGTTTCGTCGGATCCATCCCGAAGGTCACGTTATTGTAACCATCCCATTTAGCAGTCACGTCCTCTCCGGACAATGGGGATGGAAGTCCAAGAAGCTCCTGATGACCATCAAAGTGAACCGTGTCTAACCTATAGGGGTGGTCTGGAAGCAGAAAACGTCGATGGCCGCAATAACAAACCTTCCTGCTAAAATTCAAAATTTTTGATGTTGTGTGTTCATAGCAATGAGGACATGCTTTGTGACCATGTACGGACCAACCTGATAGCATTCCATACGCAGGAAAGTCATTAATTGTCCACATTAAAGCCGCACGCAGTATGAAAGTTGTATTTGTGTTTGAATCATATGTCTCTACACCATCAATAAACAAAGTTTTCAGCTTCTCGATCAGAGGTCGGAGATAGACGTCGATATTGTTCCCCGGTAAGTTTGGTCCGTCGATAAGAAGAGGCATCATAAAGTATAATTGGTCCATAGCCAACCAAGGCGACAGATTATAAATTATCATTACAACGGGCCATGTACTGTGACTTCCAGCCATATAGTTGAATGGGCAGAAGCCATCGGTAGTCAGTCCGAGCCGGACATTGCGAGGATCGCTACTGAATATTGCGTGCCTCCTATCGAAATCCTTCCATGCCGGTAAATCTCTTGGATGGCTCATTTTTCCATTTTCGCTTGGAGGAGCACGGTGATGCCAAATCATTGCCTTGGCTGTTTTCTTGCACCTGAATAGCCTCTGTAGCCTCTGTGTTATGGGAAAGTATCGTGCTATCTTCACAGGTATATCAGGCTTCTTATCAGAATCTTTCGGCTTATACCTGGCCTCTCCGCATGTTGGACACTCTTTCAAATCTGAATTCTCTTTCTGGTACAACACGCAATTTTTAGGACATTCTTGAATCTTCTCACATTTTAGACCCAAATCAGACATCATCTTCTGGGCTTCGTACCAGCTTTCGGGCACATTATTTCCCGGAGGCATAGAATCTTTCAAGAACGAAAGAAGCATTGTGAATGACTTGTTGCTCCATCCATTTAGGCACTTAATCTGGAAAAGTTGGACGAACCATGAGAGGGTGGAATATTTCGCATTCTCATAAATTGGTTTCCTAGCATCATTCATGAAATTTTCATATTTATCCGCACGCGGTCCTTGACCGGAAGGAATGTCATCTTCGGTACGAATAGATTCACCTAGGGCAGCCTCTACCATATCCTCCATTTCTTCTGATGGAAATAAATTTCCGTCTCCTGCCGCATTACCGAATTCTTCTTCTTCTCCTGCCGCATTATCGTGTTCTCCTTCTTCTTCTACCGCAGTACTGCATTCTTCTCCTTCCCCGTGGTATTTCTAAGTTGTATAAAGTCTAGTAAACCCATGTTTTACAATATGAAGCTCTGTCAATTCTACCTTCTGCCAGTACTTATTGCCACATCTATCGCACGGACAGAGAATCTTCTCTATTATGATCTTATTATGTGCACGTGCAAATTCAAGGAAAGCAGCAACTCCTACGACAAACTTAGGTTTCATACGTTGTTTCCAATCCACATACATCCAGTCCTTAACTCTGACGTACTCATGGGCCATGTTAGACTGTATAACATATAAATTTTAGGTTATGCTGACTATATTGAGAAATATAAGAACGGGATAGTTACTGACAAAGGAGAAAATCTGTGTATATGCTTTGTGTGTGCGTTTGTCGTTGAAAAGAATAAATTATCGCACGTATGTTAACCGATAGACGGGGACTAAGTGGCGCTTTTAGTTTCATATATGAGTATCGATGGGAATATGAAGGTTTCATATTATCATATATTGGTTTTAACCCAAACATCTCGAATCGCTCTCTAATTATGCATTTGTTGTGTATTCTTGTTGTATGTGTGTGTTCCGGCTGTCGGGGGTAGGCTTCTATCCCATTAAGAATGTATAGAGCGAACGCCCATCACTTGTGCTTTCAACCGTTTCGAGTAAATTTCGGCAGCACCTCCCCGCTGTTCTCCGAGTACACTGTAATAGAATAGATAATCATTTCAAAGCTGTGAAACAACGTTGAAATGAATATCTAATCTATCTTTGTACACGGAGAACCAGCGGAAAGGTACCGACGAAATATCTCGAAACGGATGAAAACACAAGTGAATGAAGGCTTTTGCTTTATACATTCTTAACTTGTCCACACGGGACAAATCTATGGGTTACCATACGATTGAATTTTCTCGTCGCGTAGACTATACGACGGTTGTTAGTATCGAGCTATACTGGCCGATATTTAACAACCTTCGTATAGTTCTAGGTCACGACGAGCATCGCACGTATGTTAACCGATAGACGGGGACTAAGTGGCGCTTTTAGTTTCATATATGAGTATCGATGGGAATATGAAGGTTTCATATTATCATCGAGTATCATATATTGGTTTTAACCCGAACATCTCGAATCGCTCTCTAATTATGCGTTTGTTGTGTATTCTTGTTGTATGTGTGTGTTCCGGCTGTCGGGGGTAGGCTTCTATCCCATTAATAATGTATAGAGCGAACGCCCATCACTTGTGCTTTCAACCGTTTCGAGTAAATTTCGGCAGCACCTCCCCGCTGTTCTCCGAGTACACTGTAATAGAATAGATAATCATTTCAAAGCTGTGAAACAACGTTGAAATGAATATCTAATCTATCTTTGTACACGGAGAACCAGCGGGAAGGTACCGACGAAATATCTCGAAACGGATGAAAACACAAGTGAATGAAGGCGTTTGCTTTATACATTCTTAACTTGTCCACACGGGACAAATCTATGGGTTACCATACGATTGAATTTTCTCGTCGCGTAGACTATACGACGGTTGTTAGTATCGAGCTATAATGTCCGATATTTAACAACTTTCGTATAGTTCTAGGTCACGACGAGCATCGCACGTATGTTAACCGATAGACGGGGACTAAGTGGCGCTTTTAGTTTCATATATGAGTATCGATGGAAATATGAAGGTTTCATATTATCATCGAGTATCATATATTGGTTTTAACCTGAATATCTCGAATCACTCTCTAATTATGCGTTTGTTATGCATTCGTGTTGTATGTGTAACATGATTTTAAACCATTGAGATCAAGATTGATAGAACTGATCATCCTACATTGTAATAGCATTCATCAACCAAAAACTATTATTGCAATGGTATTCATCTATAGCAATCAACAATTAAAACTACAAATATAGAATACTGATATCATAAAGCGTTATACGCAATATTGATCGGTATTCATCATTTTCTTCGTTATCATCTAAGATGTAGATACATCAAATTTCATGTGATTCTATAACTTTTCATCGTTGATTTAGAAATGTAAAAAAATTTATTGCCCTTAATTTTGAACCCACTAAATCAACGGTGAAAAGTTGTAGAATCACATGAAATTTGTTGTACCCACATCTTAGATGATAACGAAGAATATGATGTATGTCGATCGTCGGAAAAAATAAGGAAGGACGTATTTTTTCGACGCCATAAGAGAAAATTCCCTCCTTCATTATATATATATATATATATATATATATATATATATATATATAATTTTCCAATAAGGGATTAGGATATCATCAAATCATGTGACAACACTAGATAAATTATTCTTAATGGAGTTTTTGTCTAATCAAATTCAACTCCAACCATCATTTTAAAAGAACGAACCAATATCATTAAAAAAATGTAAATACCAACTCCAAATTCCCAAAAAAGTAACGAGTAGGATGAAAATAAAGCATATCCGTGCTTTTTGTTCTCTTTGTAAGCAGCATTATAAATGGCCGAGTTACGAAATATGTTGTTAGGCATGAGTTAAGCCGATAAACAAATTCAGATCATTTAATCATATTTATCTTCCTAAAAACCCGTCATTGATTAAAAGTTGATAGCAATGATCAAGCAACACGGGAATTTAACTAACACTGTTCACGTATAATCAATCTTGCACCACTAATCATTCCTACGACAACCGTTAGTCGACAATCAGATGGATCTCTCTCTAAATCATACCCTGCTGTCAAACGTTTTTCTCCCATCAAATCAATTATACTAGTATAGGTCGCGATGAGTACAACCGTCAAAACCAATCACACCGCCCACACACGAAAACTAGCCATGCTCATAACATTTACATATCCTCAACTCACCCATTAAAACTCTCTCCAAGTTTGATATTAGTTGACCAACCACCATTAAACCGCCCACACACGAAAACTAGCCATGCCCATCCTAGCCCAGCCCCAACCCCAACCTAACCCTAGCCCCAGCCCCAGCCCCAGCCCAGCCCAGCCCCAACCTAACCCTAACCCCAGCGCGGCCAGCTAAACCCCAACCCCAACCCTAAGCCAAACCCTAACCCCAGCCCCAGCCCCAGCCGAACCCCAACCCTAACCCTAACCCCGACCCCGACCCCGATCGCGACCCCTGCCAAACCCCAACTCGCAAGCGCAACCCCAGACCCAGCCATGAACCCTAGCCCTAAATAATAAAAAAATTCTTTAATTTACATGAAGATTTACTCACCTGAACGGCGGTGGCGGCGACGATAACGGTGGGGGCGACGAGAACGGCGGTGGCGACGAGAACGGGGGTGGCGACGACGAGAACGGCGGTGGCGATGACGAGAACGGCGGTGGCGATTTGGGGATTTTCTTTCGCGCACGATCGAGAGAGGAAGAAAGTGAGCGTAGACGATCGATCTGTGCCTTTATTAAATCGATATTTAGTTGCCCCTACGGATTTGTCCGTAGGTTCTTGGTTTGCGGCTCCGTAGGGGCAAACACCAAATTAAGAATTAA
Organism: Agapanthus africanus; assembly: GCA_030015575.1. Classification (NCBI taxonomy): domain Eukaryota; kingdom Viridiplantae; phylum Streptophyta; class Magnoliopsida; order Asparagales; family Amaryllidaceae; genus Agapanthus; species Agapanthus africanus. Next base: position 855,092,564 of record JASDDO010000024.1, read on the forward strand.
TATTTTTATTCTTGGACTTCTGGACCCGTAGGGGCAACCTTTTAGCCCTACGGATTAATCCGTAGGGCCTACATAAATCTGCCCCTACGGATTTCAATATCCGTACGGGCAACCCCCTATTTTACTAGTGGAATTTCACATGGACCAGCTCTAGGGTCAATCAATCCCTGCATGGTATATGCATGCATTTAATGATATCTCAAATCCAATTTGGTAGGTTGTGATTTCTTAACCGTTACATATGCGCAGAAATTTTTGTTAGTGAAGGCTGAGGACACAATAACAATAAAATTCGATTGATAACTCTAATTAAATAATATATAAGAAAAAAGATATAATTTAAACTTTAAAATAATTCAATTATTGACATTGAGAAAAAAAATTACAATACAAAAGCATGTTGGAAATCATATGGCTTCAATGAAATATAATAACGAAATTTAGCATGTCTAGAGAAATTAATCCAACATCTTTTTCTGAGGAATAAACTTACTTGCCAGTTGCCATCTTGGCAGACTCCGCCACTGATATTATATTATTGCGTGTGTATGTATTAAAAATATAGTCTAAATTATACACTTGTTTATAGCCAATGTTTGTCTTTTATTCTTTTTTTGAAATATTCAAGAGAGACATTTCTTCATGCTGACGACAAAGACCGGACCACAGCCAGAGAAAAGCCAATGGCCAGCCTCAGCTAGCCAGCTGATCATCTTGCAGCTGCAGGATTGAAAGGGATATGCATCACAAACCCCAGACCTGAGCAAACAAACACTGGCTCATCTTAAAGCAATGTAAACCTCTTTCTCTCTCATTTGAATCTTGAATTTGTTCTCTTCTTCTTCTTTTGCTTCCAAGGCTTCACTAGCAACGTGGTGCAGATCCATGCAAAACAGCAAGAGCAACAGCAACGTACATGTGGGGGTCATCATCATCAAGCAGGGGACCATAATTTGATCTCCATTGTTTTCATTAACTGTGCAAACAATGACGTTGCCGATACGAGCTAGCGCTAGCAAAGGTACAATAATGTTCTGTTTTCTGCTATCTGGAGACATGCATGACATATATGTATAGCGCCCCACGTCGGATAGGCTGAACCAAGATTTCGTCAGAGATTTGGATGGAATATTTTGATTCCATGTTACATATGTATGCTGTAAGATAGTAAAATTTAAATGTGATGAGTTTGAATCTCATGATATGATTAAGCAATGATTGAAGAATATTTTTAGGGAGAACATTGTGCATGAAATGTTTTCTTATTCTTACGTCTATTTTATCCTTTTTTGGGTAGAAAAACAAACGATTGCCTTAAAGAGGGAAGGTCTCTATACTTGGAATATCATAGAGCAAGCTTTATGGCTTATGCTTGATCGCGTGGTCTTGGTGAAAAATACGAGACGCTTTATGTATTGGCTGCAATCGCAACATCTACCCAGACGAAAATTTTTATGTGTTGTTTAACTGTGCTCAGATAGGTAGTGTCGTTCAAATGTTTTTCCGACTGCTCAGAGTTTATGGAGGTATCAATAATCTCAAATTTTAAAGATTTGTATGCACACTTAGCGAGGCCTGCAATTTTACCTTTTAGGAAGCAAGTCCCTTGTGCCGTGAAGATGTCTCGTATTTAAAGAAGACTGCACAGCAGAAGGAGGGACTGACGTCTGTCTGTAAAAAATAGAGATCGGTCAAAAGAAAATACATAAATCCAGATGAGCTACAGACGTCAGATTATGACGTCTGTACAGACATCTGCCTGCAAACAATAGACGTATGCCTGCAATCTCGACAGAAGTATGTTAAAGTATCAGACGTCAGCCTGCATGACTACTGACGTTTGTGCAGACATCAGTACTAACGTCTGGTCGGCGATAACTGCGAATTTAACTCGAAAATCAGGTTTTTTGGTGGCAGTTTTGTAATTTCTGAGATCTTAAATTATAGAAATTATATATAGGATCTTAGGGTTATTAATTAGGGTTGATGTTTTTTATCATAAAGTTTTAAAAAGAGTAATCGCTCCATAGAGAATCAAAACAATCATAAGAAGAATTTGTAGAAGGAGATAGATCTCATTGAAGATCATAAGGAGAGCATGCAATAATTCTCTGTAAGGTTTTCTTCTTCTCACGTTCTAATAAAGGTTCTCCCCGTTTCCCCTCCCCAAATATCTTTTGTTGTTTTTATTGAGATTTGCATCCAGTTTTTTTTTGTTATTTCGTCTACAAATTTTTCCATTGTGTTGTTGATCGGTCTTTCGGCAGCAACAATTGGTATCATAGCTACATTCCATATTTTTGCGATTTAAATTTACGGTAGGTGACAACACTTGTGTCAGCACTGTATCTTCTTAGATCATAATTATATTGATAGTGGTTCGTATGGATCCGAGAGAAAGGTATTTTCTTTGGAATTAAGAATGACAGATAACAAAGTAAAAAGAGAAAAATTTGAGGTAGAAAAATTTAATGGGAAACAAAACTTTTCTATGTAGCAGAGAAGGGTGAAGGCACTTCTGGTGAAGAAAGGACTGTTTAAGGTACTTGACGATAATAAACCAACCGACATGACAGATGCTGCGTGGGAAGAATTAGATACGAAGGCACAATGCACGATAGAACTTTATTTGGCGAATAACGATGTATAACGTTATGAAGAAAACTTCTGTGGCAAACTTGTGGTTGAAACTGGAGAGCTTGTACATGACAAAGTCATTGTCAAACAAGCTATATTTGAAGAAGCAATTATATGGTTTACACATGAAGGAAGAGACTCTTATTCACGACCATTTAAACAGCTTCAACAAGATGGTGAGCGATCTATTATGGCTTGAAGTCAAGTTAGAGAAGAAGAACCAAGCGTTATTGCTTCTATCTTCACTTCCAAATTCGTATGAACACATGGTGACAACGATCCTTTATGAGAATGAGACTCTCGAGATGGAGGAGATTACAACGACTCTTTTGAACAATGAGATCATGAAAAAATCAAATCCATTAGAGAAATCATCGGAGTTGTTCGCCCATGAAAGGGGAAGATCGAAGAAGAACAGAGACGGATGCAAGAGCATAAGGGGAAAATCCAAATCATCTAGGTAAGAGAGCGGACCATACTTCTTTTGCGAACAGTCAGGGCATCTAGAGAAGCAATACCAAAAATATAAACAATGGTTGAAGAAGAAAGGTAAATGTGCCAATTCAAAAGGTTTGGATCAAGACAATGTTGCGACTAAAGCAGAAAAGATCCATGTGACGTACTAGCAGTACATGCAGGGGGAGCAAATTCTAATGCTTAGATCCTTAATTTTGGATGTTCATACCACATATGCCCGAAGAAAGAGCTGTTCGACACCTATAAAGAATTCAATGGAAGCAATGTTCTCATGGAGAACAATGTGGCGTGCAAGGCCATTGGCATAGAGAACATCAAAGTCTGCATATTTGATGGGATGGTGCGAACGCTTGTGAACATTCGACACGTTCCAGAACTAAAAAAGAACTTGATTTCTCTTGGAGCATTAAATACGACAGGATGTAAATTCGTTGGTCAGGATGGAGTATTAAAGGTTGTCAAGGGTGCCCTAGTGGTTACGAAGGGACAACGACTAAAAAATTTATATCGTTTAGAAGGCAGCACAGTAACCAGTGGTGCGGCCGTAGCTACGGAGAAACAGGTAGAGAATACCGCAAAGCTGTGGCTTATGCGTCTTGGCCACATGAGTGAGAGGGGGCTTCATGAGTTGCACAGAAGGGAGTTGCTGAAAGGTTTTACCCCGTGCAAGTTAGATTTCTACAAATTTTGAAGGATGGGGAAGCAATATAAGGTCGTCTTCAAGTAAGCCGTGCACAAGACCGAAAGACTTCTCGATTACATTCACTCAGACGTATGGAGGCCATCGCCGGTTGCATCGAAGGGAGGTGCTGTGTATTATGTTACTTTCATTGATGATTTCTCACAGAAAGTATGAGCCTACTTTCTCAAACACAAATCTGATGTGTTTGCCAGATTTAAGGAGTGGAAAGTAGCCGTGGAGAAGCAAAAGCGGCGACCGATGAAATATTTGCGGACAAATAATGGAGGTGAATACACCTCGAAGGAGTTTACGGACTTTTGTAAAGATCAAGGCATACAGCGGCAATGGACTGTTTCAGAACATCCAGAGTAGAATAGAGTAGCGGAGCGCATGAACATGACACTATTAGAGAGAGCCAGAAGTATGCGGCTGCAATCCGGAATATTGGAGGACTTCTAGGCAGAGACAGTGAGTTATGCGTGCTATTTGGTCAACAGGTCACCATCAATGGCCGTAAATCTTTAGATCATAGAAGAATTATGGAGAGGAGAGATAGTCAGTTATGATTCATTATGGATGTTTGGGTGCCATGCTTATTCGCTCATGGATCGGAAGGATAAAACCAAGCTGAAATCAAAGTTTAAAAGTTGTGTTTTATTGGGATTCAAACTTGGTGTTAAACGCTACAGGTTATGAGATCTCGAAAAAAGGGCGTTCACTACCCGAGATGTGATTTTCGATGAAATTCCATGTTGAAAGACGTAGCTGGAGATAATACGATGGCAGGTTGAGTATTAAGGGACGATAATTCGGTGGAGGTGGAGTTATCTGGTGCTCATAAAATTACGGACATTAAAGCACAATTACAGCCTATTGATGTGGAGGTGGACGGGAAGATTTCGAATACAGAAGGTGAAAACCAACCCCAACAGGACCCACAGGCAATGGCATTAAGACGATCAACACGTACTCATAAGGCACCAGTCAGATACGGTTTCAAAGATATGGTGGCATTTTCTCTACTCACCCAAAGTGGAGATCTTAGCTCTTATCAGGAAGCCATTCGGCAAAAGAATAGTGATCGATGGATTATGGAAATGACAGAGGAGATGGATTCACTTCGAAAGAATAGTATGTGAAGATTGACAGAGCTACCGAAAGGCAAAAGGGCTATTGGCTGCAAATGAGTATACAGAAAAAAGGAAGGCACGTTTAGTTGCGAAGGGTTTTGATCAGAAGGAAGGGGCTAACTACAATGAGATTTTCTCGCCGATACTCAAGCATATGTCTATTCGAGTGCTGTTGGCAATGGTAGCTAATCAAGATTTTGAATTGGAGCAAATGGACGTGAAACGACATTTCTGTATGGGGGGTTGGAAAAGACAATCTTTATAAAGCAACCTGCAGAATTTATAGAGCCCTGTAAGGAGGATCATGTATGTGAACTCAAGTGGTCTTTATATGGGTTAAAACAGTCTCCCATGCAGTGGTATAAGCACTTCGATTCGTTCATGAGGAAGACCAATTACTCTCGATGTGAGTATGACAGCTGCATATACTCAAAGCAGCTTAAGGATAGGTCGTCGATATATCTACTCTTATATATCGATGACATGTTAATTGCGGCTAAGAGTATGGAGGAAATAAAGGTACTCAAAACTTCATTAAGCACGGAATTTGACATGAAGGATTTAGGTAAAGCGAAGAAAATTCTTGGGATGGAAATTATTCGAGACAAAAAGGCTGGAAAGTTGTGGCTATCCCAAGTCAAATATATAGAGAAAGTGTTAGAGAGATTCAACATGAAGGACTCTAGATCGGTGAGTACCATTATCGCCGGTCATTTCAAGTTATCCTCCAAGGAGTGTCTGAAATCAACGGAGGAGAAGGAAAAGATATCTCAAGTACCATATGCAAGTGTGGTGGGATCGCTGATGTACGCTATAGTATGCACACGTCCAGACATATCCTATGTAGTAAGTCTGATTAGCCGGTACATGTCAAATCCAGGGAATCTTCATTGGGAAGCTGTAAAGTGGATAGTTCGATATCTAAAGGAACTAAGGACCTTAGTTTATTCTTTCACAAGTCAGAAGATAAATCGAGCCAGTTGCAAAGATATGTAGATGCGGATTACGCTGGGGACTTAGAAAAGAGATCTCTTATAGGCTATGTATATGTCAATCTCCTATCAGTTGGAAGTCGACACTTCAGGATAGCATGACGCTCTCAACAACAGATGCGAGATACATTGCGGAAGTGCAAGCATCTAAGGAAGTATTGTGGTTAAAGGGCCTAGTTGGCGAGTTCATATTCAATAATGGGCTGGTTCCTTTGTTTGTGACAGCATCATTCACTTGGTGAAGAATCAAGTATACATTCGAGCTAAGCATATCGATATGCGGTATCACAAGATAAGAGAGTCGGCCAAAAAGGAGATTGACTTGATAAAGATCGATACTAAGATGAATCCGGCGGACATGCTAACGAAGGTTATTCTTGCATAGAAGTTCAAGTCTGCATTGACTTGTATTCTAGTACTCAAATGTGAGAAAGGGAGATCTCGGTAGGAGCATCGCAAACCAGTTTTTCAGTTCTGGTTAAAAATGGCGACAGCATCAGTTTCACAATTCTGAAGAAAGATTGTGCCAGCAGGGGGAAACAGGAGAAAAATTAAAGCAACCTTAAAGGGATAAAAGATGAAGGGCAACATATTTTCAAGGTGGCTATAAGGAAATACGAGCCAAGGTGGAGAATGTTGTGAAGGTGTCTCGTATTTAAAGAAGACCGCGCATCAAAAGGAGGAACTGATGTCTGTCTGCAAAAGAATAGATTTCAGTCAAAAGGATACACAGAAACCCAGATGAACTACAGATGTTAGGTACTGACGTCTGTACAGATGTCTGCCTGCAAACAATAGACGTCTGCCTGCAATCTGAACAGAAGCATGTTAAAGTATCAGACGTCAGCCTGCATGGCTACTGACGTCTGTATAGACGTTAGTACTAACATCTGGTCGGCGATAACTGTGAATTTAACTCGAAAATCCGGTTTTTGGTGGCAGTTTTGTAATTTCTGAGATCTTAAATTATAGAGACTATATATAGGATCTTAGGGTATTAATTAGGGTTGATATTTTTTATCATAAAGTTTTAAAGGGAGTCATCACTCCATAAAGGATCAAAAAAATCATAAAGAGAATTTATAGAAGGAGATATATCTCGTTGGAGATTATAAAAACAGGATATAATAATTCTATATAAGGTTTTTGATTGATCCGAAAAGCTATGTCTGTGTATGTTTTAAATAACCGCAATCAATAACGATGTCGCAATAGCTAGCCGCTAGTGAGTATGGGTCGTCCACAGAGAAACAGTGAACTGTTTTTCTTGTTTTAGAAGAGTTGATAAAAGAGAGGATGGATTGTTGTAGTTTCTATTAAGAAGGGATCAAAAGTTTATAATAGAAAGGCTTGTAGGGTTTATAGGACTTAATAGTTAATGGATGGAGCTTTAAAAATAATTCTTTTTATCTTTTAATTGTTTAATACTAGAGAAATAGTAATGAATGTGGATTAGAGTTCTTGGAAGAAATTAGGATTTTCCTCTACTGCCCTTTGTCCTTCCATTGATCTCTATTTATCTCAAGCCCTTAACAAGATAAGTATTAACGAATCTCAAATCGTGATCGTGACTATCATTAATTGATAGCGCACCCGATAAGAGGGTTAACATTCATTTTGCTAAAATTTATAAAAATTAAAATATCAAAAGAATTTAAGTTATAGTTCTCATCCATTATTCTACCCTATCCTACAAAGCCTAGCAAGCAAGAATTTACTCGCTCATGGATATTAGCGATTTAAAAGAGAGGTGGAATATGAATGAACCTATAATTAAAATTTAAAAGTGCATAAAGTAATATGAAAAATAAAGTGCAGAAAGTAATGCGGAATGTAATGCGGAAAAGTAATGGGAAAAAAATTAAAAGAAAAGAAACTACCTTTATTGATCAACTAGTGCATAACAAAATTGCTTACTGAAAAAGTAAATTACAAAAACCTAGTTGCTCGCTAGATCTCTCTCTCTCTCGATCAATGGATAGATGAATGTTGAATTTGGAATGCCTTTGATAGATAGCTCTCGGTCCTTTATATAGTCTCTGGAATTAGAAACCCTAGATGCCATATTGAAGAGTGTAAAATTACGATCCAGCCCAAGAATTTCCAGATCTTACGGCCACAAGACAACCATGGTTCCGCCGCCTATACCCCATATTGACCGTGGATCCGCCGCCCTTTGGTGAGTTTACGCCTCTAGATTTCTCGTGGCTTCTTCTCTCGATATTTGGAGCTGCTCTTGATAAAAATATTTTGAAAATATTGCTCTTAGTCTCTGCCGTTGCGAGATTCTTCGATTTGCTTCTAATATTCGACAGATTTGGTTTGATACTTCGATTTTCTATCGATCTCCTACTCACAGTTTAGACCTGAGTTGATCAATTATAATACCTGCACAATATCTCAAATCAAATTGTTAGTAGTATTTGTTATTTTTGAGATATTATTCCAACCATTTATATGATATGATATCTTAAAAATATTGATTGGGAATATTTGTTATGATATGCATATTTTAATGAATATTTTATTTAAATATTATATGCATATATTTTCCCTAATTATATTAACTATAAATGAAGAAATATATGATAATAATCTTTTTACAAATAAGCCCACATATGTTCTTTATTTATAATTAACACCTTTTAGTAGTTAATAATAATAGGGAAAATGTTTATACAAATATGCAATATTTTTGACCAATTAAATACCCCAAACTTATTTTTGATCATCCCGAGCAAACTATTTATTAAAAAGAAAAAGAAAAACGTAGCACACTTTCTTAGGCAATACAATTGCACTTATCTCGTGCAATAATCCTTTAAACCTCTATGTGTCCCTAGTAGGAGTAGTGTTGTCTCCTGAAGGTTTTCAGCGGATTACACCCACAAAATCTCAAAATAAAAGAACGAAGACGAAAATTACATGCAGAAATAAGAACATAGAAAAGAAAAAACTTGAAAATAAGTGTATTAAACTTATACTAGCTTTTTAGTTGTCATGAGCCATATCTTATGTCATGACCCAAAATATTAGCTTGCGACCAGTACTTAAATCGCGCAACGTCTACAGGCGTAACGTAATCCAAGTAAGCTGAAACCCAGAAATCTAAACTTTTTTAAGAAATAAGAGGTGAAGCTTTGAAATAAAAGTATAGTAAATCATGTTTTGTCTTTTGAAAATTTGGGCAGCACCTCCCTTGTAAAAACTAACCCCGAAAACGGGTACAACACAGAATATAAATAAAGTATCCCAAACGGGAGCAAATCACGCCCAACGGCAGAAACAACCACCACAAGCATAAATATACGACGCCCAACGGCGAAGATCCATATAAGGAAATAAAGTAAAGCAAGACATCAACCCCAAAAGCGAACATAAAACCCATCGCTCAAGTCTCACAACTACAAGTCTTCTAAGTCTGCAACATATACAATTTGCTAGTTTCTGAATTGATGGAGTTTACTATATACAATAGGAATAATAATACAAGAGTGGCACGATCCAAAAGGTACCACCTACTAAAAGCAAATCACCCAAAACAGGTATATGCCAGCGATGCCGCTACTGATCCCTGCGGTCGACCTGCAAGAACTGTGGCACAACCGGGGTGAGTTGCCAACTCATGAATAGAAAACATCATCAGGTAGAAATCGAAATAAACAACGATTCCTAGGTCAACTATATCATAAAGGTAATACTATGATATCTAGGGTGACCGTATCTGCATATGTGCCAACACATAATATATGCCTATCAGCAAGTGGATATCATCTAACAATATAATCAATGCATGAATGCAGGTGGATCTCGTCCAACAATAAAATCAATGCATGTATGCAGTGGATCTCGTCCACGTGTCAACCACTAACACAACAACTCCTGCATATAAATATCATAAAAGCATATGCAGGTAAATATGAGGATATAAAACAACGCGTGTCCCTCGCGACACAACAAAATCAGGGAAACCTGAGCGTCTAACCCCGACACTCGAAACATCATGAAACCCGTGTCCGGCATCAACATGTAAATCCCCATAACTTAGGCGCCGTCCCCACGACTGGCCCTGATGTCATGTCTGTACATCACTCCGGTCGGTATCCCCACGATAACCGCCGAGTCCAAATACTATCACCGGTAGGTACTTGCCCAGCTTTCCAGGCTCATCGCCTATCATCTGCGAACTTCTTGCCGAGGGGAACCATACCGGGCTCCACCATGTACCCGCACACGGCCAACTATACTCCTCGCATCGGGTATATATCACAAATCTCAGAACCGAGAAATCTCATGATGGACGCACTGAAATATCATATTAAGAGAAACCGGGTTTTCAAACAATAAATAGTTTCTTGAAACACCCCCATGGTACTCAAATCCATAAATTACATGAAATCCATATCTAAATGTGTAAATCCATGAAAACTGATATATGCAACATAAAACAACAATATGAGCATATTAAGGGAAAACCGCTCTTTTAAATGAATACAGTTTTAAAATATATCATACGGTTCCCAAATCCTCCGAAATCAAGTGCAACATCATATGAGGTGTACATGTAACTATAGCAAGTATGTATGATGCATTTTATAAGCGTAATAGCACAATAACCAATATCTCAATATCACATGTCAATACAGTACCATTTAGGGGTATATGCACCTATAACAAGATATGTGGGTGTACATGTCAATATGTATGCTTGATGTGCATGTAGCTGTAGCAAGGTATGCAACATATAACAGGATGAAAGCATGTCCGTATATCTCATGCAACGTGGAACAGTGATATGAACATAGAAAATATATCATAACATGATGAAGCAATCCTACTGTGTAGTGACATAACAATTATCGATGATGAAGTGTGTGAGCCGGTAATCTGTGTATGTGCAACATACGCATCATCGATAATGGTGCAGGTGTACTAGTACAGGTATATTTAATGCAATGAGAATAACGTGAATGCAGTATAAAGTACCTCGTGAACTAAATGCTATAAGGTATACGTGTCTACAATATGTATCCGAGTCGGTGAATCTAACAATCGGCATCCAGCCACACAACATCACGTACGGTACAATCCATCGTACGACATTCTCTAAACAAGGGTATGGATAAATCAACAGGTAAAACTCATCGCGTACGGAAATCTATCATACGGCAGCATTAAACAAATAGGGATTCTATCAACCTATACAACATCATGGTACAGATCTAAGTCTAGTAAGGCATATCACTCAATATGCAAAACATTATCCATATAAAAGTACCTATCTCTCAGGTCACATCCATGTCCATCTCGTATCAGGGGACCGACAAAGGTATCAACAATCTCATATCGAATCGAATCCATAAAATCACATATCACTCTAAGTCATCATATCACATCGTATACTCGTTCATCACATTAATATCTCGCATCACATTATATAAACGTCACACTTGTTCTCTTTCAATTTGTAGCCATCATGATTCACTTATCATACCATATTCTCATATGTCAATTTGTCCATTAGCATCAATTTCTATCATATTATCGTTTGTAAATTCTACAATCATGTCCGTTGCATATCATTTATTAGGATAAAATCATCAAACGATCTTCCATATCAAAGTTTGCGGGGGTGCTATACGCCATCCACCCGACATCCCTCGTAGATATAAATCTACTCACCTGCTAAACTCCTCGATTAGCCGTAGTCGATGCGCTTCGTCGTCTCGAAATCCACGCGGAGGTACATACAATCAATATGAAATCGCAAAGTTATTAACATCAAATTCTGAAATCCAAATACGGCATGCAGTGCGCTCATAGGTTAGAACCTATAGCCTACGCATGCAAAACAACCAAACAACCCTCGTCGTTGACATAAAAACGTCCAATGCCCAAATACAATATCCAGTCGAAAAACCAAGAAATCCAAATACCGGAAAACATAGCCAAAACCCTCACTAGGGTCGCTATACATGAAAACTGCCACGCCAAAAATCTAATCGCACCAATACTCATTCACAAATCAATAATCATCGTAGATTAAAAATATATACATCATCACCATGTCCATTAAAACCCACGTCTAATTTTTACCAAAAAACCTAGTAAGCAGTTTATATCATTTTAGCACAAAGTTATATGTTTAAACAATTCTAGTGATCGCAATCATCATAAAGCAGCTTAATTAAGTCACCCAAACTATTTCCACAGTTTTAATCTCACCCAAATATGCATTCGTAAAAACTTAGTTTGCTAAAAACTCAATTAGACAATTAGGAATTTTAACAAATACATACTCACAAAATGATTAAGTGATCCAAGTCTACACTTCAAGATCAACCATTTTCACAAATCAAAACCCTAATTTGATTTTCATAATAATTATCATGAATATTCTAAACATGAAATTAAAGCTATATTAAAACACTTAAATAGCTAGCTTAAAAAATTAAGCAACAAATTAAAAGATTAGGGTTAGGATTTACACCTCACAAACATGCTATCAAACTTGCAAATTGATTTCCAAAATAGCCTCCCAAATTGCTAACTTTAATGAAGAACTAAGCTAGTTTAGTTTAAAGATTAAGGAGTATGGATTTGTATTTGAGTTTGTGTGAATATTTCATGATTTTTGATCATTTTTTTGAGCAAGAAGAAGATGAAAATGAGCAAGGGAGCAAGGAGGGCAGCAAGGAAATAGAGCTCGGCCAAGAAGGAAATGGTGGTGGGAGGGGGGTTGTGTAGAAAGTGTGGAAAAATCTAGCTACAAATAGCAATAAATGCTAATTAATGCATTAAAGTATTTTGCCACCTTTTATTTTCTTTTAAAAATTCAAATTAATCACAAATATCTAGTTATTTTTCTATGGTTGGATTAAGCTAAATCTAGTGATTAGATTAGCATAGATTCACTTTAGAAGTAATTAACCCAACCCAAAATGTAATTACCACTAATTAAGTACATAATTAACAACTTAAAATAATAATTTAATTAGGAAAATTTTCAAAGTGAACCAAAACTTCCGAATGACCCACAAAACCCGCAAACTAGCTTCATTTTAGTAAAACTAGTTGCAAATAAGTCTATATAGAAGTTTGATCACTATCGGGTTAAAACGGAAAATACCGACTATTTTATCCTAAAACGGAAAAATTCATATAACGATTTCAGAAACGTTACAATCTTCCCCCCTTAAAGAAATTCGGTCCCCGGATTTAAATTTAAATCCCCAATACTAAAACATTTAAAAATCCAACTCAATCATCAGGGATCCAAAATAACGGAAGATACAGAAAAGCACAGCGCATCCTGTGCGCCGGAAAATGAGTACGAAAACTCAAAAACCGAACTCTGTCAAGCGTTACGCAAATCATCATATTTTCACGTATATCATCGGAGTCATAAGGGAGATACAGATCTCGAAATCCACTACCGAAATCCTATATGCACTAATCAAATACTATAATATATATAGTACACATCCTATTTGAAAAATCTCCAAAACTGAAATAACATATGCAGAATCTTTTTCTGAATCGCCGTGTGATGTGTAACTCACGACACAAATGGCGGACGAAAATTTGTAAAGTAATAATATACTAGCATATATGTTTTGCTCAAATATACGTTCCGCCCTTTTTAAAATATCCCAAAAGGTTTTCTTTTGTAAACGTTCGTGTCACTCGCAAACACGTAAGAAATAGCGAGACTATAGCTCCTTTTTCGAAAACCTCTTGGTAAAGTTTTAATGTATGCAAAGTACTCAGGTACTGTCATCCGATTAGTCCTGTTAGGCTACAACATAATATAGTGCCCATCATGAAAACAAAGGGCTCAAGAGCAAAATCAGCCTCAAAAGACGTATCCAACAATCACATGCGTCTGATGCGCACGGAAAACAAATCCAAATACAGGTGCCACAGTATGCACAAAAGCAAAACTAAGTGCAACGGGTGTGCACGAAAGCATTTGTCCAATGCAACTGGTGTGCACGACAACAACAACTAGTGCATCTATAGTACACGAAAATCTCGATCCAGTGCAACTAACATGCACGAACGAAAAACCCAAATCGAGTGCATCAGGTGTGCAAAAAATCATATCACGCGCCCAACGTGCACGAAAGTCTAAATCAAGTGCATCCGTCATGCACAAACGAAATCGAAATCAAGTGCATCCCATATGCATGAATAAAAATCGAAATCAAGTGAATCCCACATGCACGAATAAAAAATCTTAATCAAGGGCATCCAACCTGCACGAGTAAAATCTCACTCAAATGCATCCAATGCGCACAAAAACCAATACCAAGCACCTAATATGCGCAAAAATCCGACCCTAGCACGTCAGGTCCGTAAAACACCTGGTAACACAAATGCTCAAGACATAAATCGGGTGCAACCAAGGCACGGAGTATAAATCCAGTGCAACCAATGCACGGAATAACAATCTAGTGCAACAAAGGCACGAAATACGAATCTGGTGCAACAAAGGCACAAAATACAAATCGGGTGCATCTAATGCACGAAATATCAAATCCAGTGCATTCAGTGCACGAAATATCAAATCTTGTGCATCTAGTGCATGAAATATCAAAATCCTGTGCGTCCATTGCACGAAATATAAATCCTGTGTATCCACTGCACAAAATATCAAATCCTGTGCATCTAGTGCATGAAATATCAAAATCCTGTGCATCCACTACCCGAAATATCAATCCTGTGCATCCACTACACGAAATATCAAATCTTATGCTTCTAGTGCACGAAATACCAAAACCACTGTAGGAAATCCAAGAAATCATAAATATGTGCAGTTAAGGCACAAAATCGACATCAACACAACGGTGTATAAAATATATATCTCAAGTGCAATAACTATGCACAAAATATAAATACCCAGTAGGTGCAGCCATGGTGCACGAAAATCATATCTTGAAACTCAATCATCAAAACTCAAATCCAAGCGATATAAGCATGATACTCGGATCACAAACGCAAATCGCAACAAATGACATTGAGATACACTTCCTGCAATGTCGAAAAAAGTCGGTGCGTCTAAACTGGCAGATCAAGAACATCCGCTTGCCTCCTGCTCACAGTCTGGCGTCTTCTATCTCTGGGTCCTTATTTCTCTATGGCTTACCAATCTCGCACTCTATCGGCTCATCTGCCCGGTCAAGTGTGCTAACGGAAACAATTCCTCTCTGGCACTCCTCAGGTCAACTCTCGGCCAATTAGTATGATCACTCATAAAGCAGCACGTCACTGTTGTCGGCCTCTGGCCCTCTGAATACATGTGACACAACTGATCCTTGGTGCAATCTCATTGCAGTAGTGTCCTGGAAGGAACCGGCTCAAGGTCTCTTCCGATCTCGCCTATACCGAACTGTACGGAGGCTGGTACACTTACAAATCTTTTTTCTCTTTCTAGACATCGGCGTCCTCAGCACAACATTTTCTCGGGAACCGGCTGTATCCCAACGCCTTTGCATACATATCAGATCTTTAATCTCGACGGGGAGTAACAAAAGCTCGTCAGCATCACGTACGAATCTCTTGTTCCACTCGTCCTTATTATCGTCCACTTTGACATCATGTCATGCCATCTGCGCACTGCAATGGTTCTCGGCGACAATCAATCCGGAATCTCTCGTACGGACTCGAAATCATAAACTCGGTATCTACATCACTCTGTAGAAGATCTTTAGCCGAACACGTTCTCAGGAACTCGTCCCAACTATCGGAGGAATACTCAATACTCATCCGTTTCTCGATCAACTCACAACACATCTGGATGAGGTCCTTCCATCTGAAACTGGTCAGCTTACCGACCTCACATCGGGATAACCGACGAACAACGTCATCTATGGATCGATCTACTGTAGATCTGAGTAAGACTCTCCACACTGGAAATCTTCAACTCAACAGGGCCTGCGTCGGCGCATCAAATCTGACGAATCACTTTCGTCTCTCAACTCAAGATAGACTAGCTATCATCTGTCACATCTCTGCCTGGAAGCTCCAGCGATCTCAGCTCGTAAGCTATGGAAGCGACATCACATTAATCTCAGCAACAGATGGGTCATCTGTCTGCACGGTCGATGACATCACAATCTCTGAGCTATGCTGTATATCAACAGTCCTCTCACAGCAGGCAGCCTCTAACAAAGGACCGATCATCCGGTACATAACCGCACACTCGTCTCAAATGAGAGGTCACAACACCACACTACATCAATACGTTCCCATGTCACCAGAAAACACGATGGTCAGTCCTCGTCCACGATGAGCTCACCCTGACCGCATCACCAGCAGCAGCTCAAAGTGCGCTCAAACCATGGTTACAGGAATCTCAATCAAGTATCGATGAAAAAGATCAAAGTGATGAAATGAATCAACAGATCCAGAAAGAATATATGATCATAAGGAGGAACGGAATCAGTGAGAGTATGATCATGTAAACGAATAGAATCAAGGATCTTAAATGGATGTATAATCAAAGAAACGAAGAGAATCACAAGTCTCAAGATATGTACATCCTAAGGTCACTTAAGTGGAGTATCGTATCGTAAATATGCCGCGGAACATATGTACGGTACATCACTCTACTCAAGCTACCTACTCTATCAATCAGGGTCAGCCTATGTAACGAAAGTTCGGGTCTAACACCCCCTTGTTCAAGTCTAAGTTCCGTAAGGTCAAGCTTAGGTTCAAAAATATATATGCCCTAGACTCCACATAGTCAAACCTAAACTCGAATCAAGGTTAAATCTAGTGCTCTGATACCAACTTTGTCACGACCCAAAATATTAGCTCGCGACCAGCACTTAAATCACGCAACGTCTACAGGAGTAATGTAATCCAAGTAAGCTGAAACCCAGAAATCTAAACCATTTTAAGAAATAAGAGGTGAAGCTTTGAAATAAAGGTATAGTAAATCTTGTTTTGTCTATTGAAAATTTGGGCAACACCTCCCTTGTAAAAACTAACCCCGAAAACGGGTACAACACAGATTATAAATAAAGCATTCCAAATGGGAGCAAATCACGCCCAACGGCGGAAACAACCACCACAAGCATAAATATACGACGCTCAACGGCGAAGATCCACATAAGGAAATAAAGTAAAGCAAGACATCAACCCCAAAAGCGAACATAAAACCCATTGCTCAAGTCTTGCAACTACAAGTCTTCTAAGTCTGCAACATATACAATTTGCTAGTTTCTGAATTGATGGAGTTTACTAGATACAATAGGAATAAAAATACAAGAGTGGCACGATCCAAAAGGTACCACCTACCAAAAGAAAATCACCCGAAACAGCTATATGCTAGCGATACCGCTACTGATCCCTGTGGTCAACCTGCAAGAACTGTGGCACAACGGGAGTGAGTTGCCAACTCATGAATAGAAAACATCATCAGGTAGAAATCGAAATAAACAACGATTCCTAGGTCAACTATATCATAAATGTAATACTATGATATCTAGGGTGACCGTATCTGCATATGTGCCAACACATAATATATGTCTATCAGCAAGTGTATATCATCCAACAATATAATCAATGCATGTATGCAGGTGGATCTCGTCCAACAATAAAATCAATGCATGTATGCAGTGGATCTCGTCCACGTGTCAACCACTGACACAACAACTCCTGCATGTAAATATTATAAAAGCATATGCAGGTAAATATGAGGATATAAAACAACGTGTGTTCCTCGCGACACAACAAAATCATGGAATCCTAAGTGTCTAACCCCGACACTCGAAACATCATAAAACCCGCGTCCAGCATCGACACGTAAATCCTCATAACTCAGGCGCCGTCACCATGACTGGCCCTGATGTCATATCTGTACATCACACCGGTCGGTATCCCCACGATAACCGCCGAGTCCAAATACTATCACCGGTAGGTACTTGCCCAGCTTTGCAGGCTTATCGCCTATCATCTGCGAACTTCTTGCCGAGGGGAACCATACCGGGCTCCACCATGTAACCTCACACAGCCCACTACATTCCTCGCATCGGGTATATATCATAAATATCAGAATCGAGAAATCTCATGGTGGACGCACTGAAATATCATATCAAGAGAAAACAGATTTTTAAACAATAAATAGTTTCTTGAAACACCCCCACGGTTCTCAAATCCATAAATCACATGAAATCCATATCTAAATGCGTAAATTCATGAAAACTGATATATGCAACATAAACCAGCAATATGAGCATATTAAGGGAAAACCGCTCTTTTAAATGAATCCAGTTTTAAAATATATCATGCGGTTCCCAAATCCTCCGAAATCAAGTGCAGCATCATATGAGGTGTACATGTAACTATAGCAAGTATGTATGATCCATTTCATAAGCGTAATAGCACAATAACAAATGTCTCAATATCACATATCAATACAGTACCACTTAGGGGTATATGCACCTATAGCAAGATATGTAGGTGTACATGTCAGTATGTATGCATGATGTGCATGTAGCTGTAGCAAGGTATGCAACATATAACAGGATGAAAGCATGTCCCTATATCTCATGCAACGTGGAACAGTAATATGAATATAGCAAATATATCATAGCATGATGAAGCAATCCTAATGTGTAATGACATAACAATTATCGATGATGAAGTGTGTGAGCCGGCAATCTGTGTATGTGCAACATACGCATCATCGATAATGGTACAGGTGTACTAGCACAGGTATATTTAATGCAATGAGAATAACATGAATGCAGCATAAAGTACCTCGTGAACTAAATGCTATAAGGTATATGTGTCTACAATATGTATCAGAGTTGGTGAATCTAACAATCGGCATCCAGCCTCACAATATCACGTATGGTACAATCCATCGTACGGCATCCTCAAAACAAGGGTATTGATAAATCAACAGGTAGAACTCACCGCGTACGGAAATCTATCGTACGACAGCATTAAACAAATAGGGATTCTATCAACCTATACAATATCGGGGTACGGATCTAAGTCTCGTACGGCATATCACTCAATATGCAAAACATTATCCATATAAAAGTACCTATCTCTCAGGTCACATTCATGTCCATCTCATATCAGGAGACCGACAAAGGTATCAACAATCTCATATCGATTCGAATCCATAAAATGACATATCACTCTAAGTCATCATATCACATCGTATACTCGTTCATCACATCAATATCTCGCATCACATTATATAAATGCCACACTTGTTCTCTTTCAATTTGTAGCCATCATGATTCACTTATCATACCATATTCTCATATGTCAATATATCCATTAGCATCAACTTCTATCATATTATCGTTTGTAAATTCTACAATTATGTCCGTCGCATATCATTTATTAGGATGAAATCATCAAACGATCTTCCATATCAAAGTTTGCGGGGGGTGCTATACGCCATCCATCCGACTTCCCCCGTAGATATAAATCTACTCACCTGCTAAACTTCTCGCTTAGCCGTAGTCGATATGCTTCGTCGTCTCGAAATCCACGCGGAGGTACCTACAATCAATATGAAATCGCAAAGCTATTAACATCAAATTCCGAAATCCAAATACGGCACGCGGTGCGCTCATAGGTTAGAACCTATAGCCTACGCATGCAAAACAACCAAACAACCTTCGTCGTTGACGTAAAAACGTTCAACGCCCAAATACAATATCTAGTCATAAAACCAAGAAATCCAAATACCGGAAAACATAGCCAAAACCCTCACTAGGGTCGCCATACATGAAAACTGCCACGCCAAAAATCCAATCGCACCAATACTCATTCACAAATCAATAATCATCGTAGATTAAAAATATATACATCATCACCATGTCCATTAAAACCCACGTCTAATTTTTACCAAAAACCTAGTAAGCAGTTTATATCATTTTAGCACAAAGCTATATGTTTAAACAATTCTAGTGATCGCAATCATCATAAAGCGGCTTAATTAACTCACCCAAACTATTTCCACAATTTTAATCTCACCCAAATATGCATTCGTAAAAACTTAGTTTGCTAAAAACTCAATTACACAAATTAGGAATTTTAACAAATACATACTCACAAAATGATTAGCTTATCCAAGTCTACACTTCAAGATTAACCACTTTCACAAATCAAAACCCTAACTTGATTTTCATAATAATTATCATGAATATTCTAAATATGAAATTAAAGCTATATTAAAACACTTAAATAGCTAGCTTAAAGAATTAAACAACAAATTAAAAGATTAGGTTTAGGATTTATACCTCACAAACATGCTATCAAACTTGCAAATTGATTTCCAAAATAGCCTCCCTAAATGCTAACTTTAATGAAGAACTAAGCTAGTTTAGGCTAATGATTAAGGAGTATGGATTTGTATTTGAGTTTGTGTGAATATTTCATGATTGTTGATCATTTTTTTGAGCAAGAAGAAGATGAAAATGAGCAAGGGAGCAAGGAGGGCAGCAAGAAAATAGAGCTCGGCCAAGAAGGAAAGGGGGCTGGGGGGGGGGGGTTGTGTAAAAAGTGTGGAAAATCTAGCTACAAATAGTAATAAATGCTAATTAATGCATTAAAGTCTTTTGCCACATTTTCTTTTCTTTTAAAAATTCAAATTAATCACAAATATCTAGATATTTTTCTATGGTTGGATTAAGCTAAATCTAGTGATTAGATTAGCATAAATTCACTTTAGAAGTAATTAACCCAACCCAAAATGTAATTACCACTAATTAAGTGCATAATTAACAATTTAAAATAATAATTTAATTAGGGAAATTTTCAAAGTGAACCAAAATTTCCAAGTGACCCACAAAACCCGCAAACTAGTTTCATTCTAGCAAAACTAGTTGCAAACAAGTCTATACAGAATTTTGATCACTATCGGGTTAAAACGGAAAATATCGACTATTTTACCCTAAAACGGAAAAATTCATATAACATTTTCAGAAACGTTACATCTTAATGGTCTTGAAAAGATGTCAGAAATCATATCATCCCTTAATAAACCAGTTGGTCTAAAGCACTAGGTGATAAGGCACTTTCGCTATATATTTTTTTATACGGCCTTAAGTAATTAGAAAACCAGTGTTCATTTTTCTGCACCATTTATATTTTATATTTTGTTGATTTATATTGTTTTCCTTCATACTAAGAATTTTAGACAAGAGCATTTCAAGGTATTCTCTGCTATCTCAAGTTTCAAAATGTGTGTAAGTGCGTATTAATGTAGGGTGCCAACATTCAGAAGTTTGGACTCAAGAATAGAGATTATTTTTCAGACTTATTTCTATCCGCAGATTAGTGATTCCTTCTTCTTACTAACCCTTGGGACAATAGCTCATGACTACGTATTACTAGTTTCGTTTTAAAAGATCTAATTTTCTTGCATTTCTTAAATCTTTTCCTTCTTTTATATGTATTTTTCACTTCTAACTTTTATTTTCTAAATTTTTTTCCATATATCGTGCCTAATGCCAAATGATATGTCACTAAATACAAACCTCCCCCCAAATTTGTTTGCAGCAGTGTCCTCACTGATATTGTTCTTTGGACGCATAAACCTATAGATTTGGATGGAGAATAATAGGGGAAAAGATAGTCAAATGAAAAACCATCCCAAACTTGTTCTTCGGCACGCACAGATATTTATTTATTTATTTATATATACACACCTCCATTCTTAGATGAAACAGTGTTACCGAAATATGGAGATGAGGCGGAGGAAAATTAGTTGTGATAAAGCGGCTTCTGCAAGAACAGGAGCTCTTCCAATGGGTCAGCAGAAAATACGGTTTAAAATCTATACCCATTTAGTTTGAAAATAGTACCGTTTTAACATTTTCTACATCTACCGCACCGTGTGGGTACACATATCGCACCACAAAAGGTCATTTCCAATGAGATCTTAGCTTACCCGGATAAAGATGGAGATGGGAATCGTAAAGAAGGACTTGTTGTCCTGGTGTGAAAGTTTTTCGTAAAAGGTTTTTATCGTGGAACACCTTTTTCTGGTTCTTTATTATAACTGCATTATCGTATGCTTCATCACGAAGCTCACTTAGCTCATTTAATTGCAGCTTCTGATAGCTGCCTGCTTGATCAAAATCAAAATTAAGCTCTTTAATAGTCCACATTGATTTATGTTCAATCTCGATAGGGAGGTGGCAAGCCTTTCTAAACACCAGTCGGTATGGAAACTTACCAAGATCGGTCTTATATGCGGTACGAAATGCCTAAAGAGCATCCGTCAATTTGGTGGACCAATCTTTACGGTTTTTAGAAACCGTTTTCTCCAAAATTTGCTTGATCTGTCTATTAGAGATCTCAGCTTGCCCACTCGTTTAGGGATGATAGGGAGTAGAAATCTTGTAGTTGATTGAATATTTCTGCAGCAAAACCTCGAAAGACCGATTACAGAAATGCGTCCCATTTTCTCTAATGATAGCGCGAGAGGGCCCGTACCGAGAAAAAATATTTTCTTTAAGAAACTTAACAATAATCTTGTTGTCATTAGTATGGCACGGTATTGCTTCCACCCATTTAGAGACATAATCAACCGCTAAGAGGATGTATAAATTCCCAAAAAAGTTGGGAAACAGGCCCATGAAATCAATTTCCCATATATCAAATATCTCAACAACCAAGATAGGAATCCTACCCATGTGTTGACACCACAAACAAGTTTTGTAATAATCATATGCATCTTTGAATAACGTTGGTCAATAAAAATCACATTGCAAAACTTTCTCTACTATTTTCCTTGGACAAAAGTGACCGCCACGTGCTTGATCATGGCAGAAAGATAATACACTCTTGAACTTATTATTAGGGACACATCGGTGAATGCTTTGATCGGGACAATACTTAAACAAATAAGGTTCGTCCCAGTAAAAGTGTTTTACCTGGGATAGAAATCGATGATTGTCTATATTTGACCATTCACTGGGTAGAAGTCCCGTTGCTAGATAATTCACAGTATCAGCGAACCAAGGTTCGTAGGATATGGTCAAGAGCTGTTCATCCAGAAAGAAATCATTTATTTGTAAGGACAACATTAGTGAAGAAGAAAGTCGTGAAAGATAGTCGGTTACGACGTTTTCACATCCACTCTTATCTCGTATGACAAGATTAAATTCTTGTAACAAAAGGATCCAACGTATTAGCTTGGATTTAGCATTCTTCTTCGATAAAAGATGTCTTAAAGCAGAATGATCGGTGTAAACTACGACCGGAGAGCAAATTAAGTAAGGCCTGAATTTTTCCAATGCAAATACAACTGCCAAGAGTTCTTTCTCGGTGGTTGTATAATTCATTTGGGCATCGTTCAAGATCCTACTGGCATAATAAATTACATGTGGCATCTTATTGATGTGCTGTCCAAAGACCGCACCAATAGTAAAGTCGGATGCATCACACATAAGCTCAAAAGGGTGATTCCAGTCTAGAGATGATAGAACGGGGGCTGTAGTGAGGGAACGTTTAAGTAATTTAAAAGCATCCATGCAATTTGAGTCGAAATGAAATGTTGTATTCTTGGACAAAAGAAGAGTTAAGGGTCTAGCAATTTTTCTAAAGTCCTTAATAAATCGTCTATAAAACCCGGAATGAACAAAAAAGGATTGTATATCTTTGACGCGTTTGGGAGGAGGAAGGTTGGAAATGACATCTATTTTAGTTTTTTCTACCTCAATACCTTTTCATGAAATGATATACCCTAAGACAATACCTTTTTGAACTATGAAATGACATTTTTCCCAATTCAAAGTTAGATCCTTATCCTTATGGCCGGTAAGAACAGCGTCAAGATGACGTAAGAATTCCTCAAAGGAGTCCCCAAATATAGAGAAATCGTTCATAATATCTCCAGAAAACTTTTGACCATGTTCAAGAATATCCCCATCATACACCACTGAAATATAGCAGGAGTATTGCATAACCCAAAGGGCATGCGTTTATAAGCGAAAGTACCGAAAGGACAAGTAAAAGTTGTCTTATCTTGATCCTTTTCGATGATGGGAATCCGGTTATAGCCTGAGTATCCATCCAAAAAATAGTAGTACTCATTCCCAGCTAAACGTTCCAATATCTGGTCAATGAAAGGTAGAGAGAAGTGATATTTTCTTGTTGCGGCATTGAGTTTTCTATAATCAATACATACCCATCACCCAGTTTGGGTGCGTATTTGAATTAACTCATTTACCTCATTAGTTATGACCGTGATGCTAGATTTTTTAGGGACCATATGAATAGGACTTACCCATTGGCTATCAGATATTAGGTAAATTACACCATTGTCTAAGCATTTGACGATTTCTTTCTTCACCACCTCTTTCATGACGGGATTCAACCGTCTTTATGGGTTTCGGACTGGTTTGGCTTCATCCATCAAATATATATGATGTTCAAAAATCAAGATATTAATCCCTTTTATGTCTTCCGTTGTCCAACCGAAAACTTGCCGATTTGATCTCAAGACAGACAACAGAGCTCTATCTTCCTCTAAAGCTAGAGAGGCTGATATGATAACAAGTAAAGACTCATTCTCATCTAAATATGCATATTTAAGATGAGACGGCAGCGGTTTGAGATCAAGTTTCGGTGGAGAGATGATAGAAGGTAGGGTAAGGGAATGATTCTCGGACTCTATAAGAGGTTCATAACTAGTGTAAGAGACTGACTTAGATAGCTCAGCTAACTTATGAGACAAGTTAAAAGATTCGAACTTGGGGATGGACTTGTCGATAGAAGGGTCCCTACTCGTATAATAAATAGCTAAATCAAACAATAACGCATTAGTGGCGTCGAGATCATTATCGTAGAGCTCCTCAAATTCGCAACTGTCGGAAGCTATCTTGTTGACGGAACAGATATCAATCATATGAGAAGAAGGTTAGGAGGGTTGACTTCCTATCCTGAAAATGTTAAGTTCAATTTTCATCTTCTCAAAGGATAGGTTCATGGAACTGTTACGACAATTGATTACTGTATTAGAAGTTGCTAGAAAAGGTTGACCAAGAATGACCGAGATTTGGTTCCATGGGTTCACCACAGGCTATGTATCTAAAACTATAAAGTCCACAGGGAATATAAATTCCCCTACTTTGATCAACACGTCCTCTAGCTCACCCCGAGGGTAGTGAGAGACGATCGGCCATCTAGAGAGTGCAGTGCGTAGGTTTCAACTCTTCTATACCTAATTGCTCATAAACAGAATACGGGAGCAAGTTAACACTAGCACCTAGATCAAGTAGAGCGTGATTGATATTTTTACCCCCAATAGTTATAGATATTGTAGGATAACCGGGGTCCTTATATTTCTTGGGCAAATGTTTGGTAAGAGCATCGCTCACATTGCTCGCTAAGAAAACCTTTTTAGGTACTTGAGTTTTCCGTTTCTTAGTGCACAAGTCCTTTAAAATTTTCGCATATGTTGGATAGCATCTAAGAGAGGAATATTGATGATAACTTGCTTAAATATTTCCACAATTTTCTCCATTTGTGGACTTGGTTTGTTGGGCCTCAACCGGTTTGGAAAAGGAGCTTTATCAACAAGGATTGGGTCTAACACTTGTGGCGAAGTTTGTGGGGATGGAATGGATCCCAAAATTGGATTTGGGATAGTCTGAGATAGTACTTCATTTAAGGAAGTGGACCGAGGGTTCGAGCCCAGTGAAGAACGGAGAATAGGCTCGGAAGAAGATATTGGATTAGATAAAGTAGGAGTAGAGGTGGTTGCCGGGGTGTCATCTAAATCATCAACTTGTTCACCAACATGGTTGTTCAGCACTCTTCCTGATATCAACGTAGTTACGGCACTCACGTTATGATTTTGTTGGTTAAGGACGATATTTGCGCTTTGTGGGTGGCCAGGATTTGGTAAAGGTTCAGATGGAAGTTTTCCTTTCTCTCTTTCACTCATCGCGGCATTTTACTGTGCCATTTGTGTTTCGATCGATTTTATGCTTTCACCGTGGGAAGCAGTGTGTTGCACTAGTGTTTGGATAGAAGACGTTAAATTAGCCGACGTTTGCACGAATTTTTTAATAAACGCTTCTAAGCTTCTTTCAAGTGCAGAGACTTTATCGGTACCGGCCGTTAGAATATTAGTCCGTGGTTGGAAAGAATTATTATAAGGGGCAAAGTTGTTGGCCGGATTTTTGGAAAGATTGCGGTTGAAAGGGCTGCTAAATTTGTTGTGATGGCTGTTGTTGCTATGTGGGAAACCTTTGATAGTTATTTTGGCTTGGGAACTGATTTTGAGTTTGAGTTTGAGTTTGGTTTTGGTTCCAAGCAAAATTAGGATGATTCCTCCATCCCTGATTATATGTGGATGAATAAGGATCATTTCTAGGTCGTTGTTGAAAAGAAGCATTAGTTTGTTCTTGACCTTGAAACGGAGGATTTAAAGAACTTTCTTTCGTTAAGTGTGATGAGTCAAAACAGAAACCACACACGGTTTTGGAGAGCTTAACTTGGTTTAGGGAGGCTGAAGAGAACTTGCTTTCTATAGCTTCGGGTTTTTTTGTATCGTAGCCATTTTGGCTTTTATTGCGATGGAAGTGTTGAGCTGATGGATACCTTCCGTAGATGAAAACGATGTTGTTGGTCTTGTGTTCTCCCACTGTAATGTTTGTTCGGAGAGATTGTAACACCTTGGAATGCGATTAGTGTTAATTAAGTGTTAGTGCGGATTTTTAAGGAAAAGTTTACCAAATCGGGTTCCTCACATTTTATATCAATTAATTAATAGTTTATTATTATTTGATATAGCATGCACACACACGTGCATGTTAATGTAAGGGTATATTTAGTGTCAACCTTGTTTAGCATCCATATCACCTTAAGCTAAACCTGGCCCAATTTAACCTTGCCTTAACCTTTTCCTAGATCTTTTGTGTGGGGAAATATCTTGTTTGGAGAGAGAGTGGTGGCTGGTGAGTCATGGAAGCATTAATGGTGGTATTAATGGAGGTGAGGGAGAGAGTGAGCATAAAGAATTAGTTGACCTTACACTCACCCTCTCACCTTCTAACTCTCTCACTCTTTCATTTTCTCTCATTTTCAATCATTTCTCTTTTTCCATCAACCCCAAACTGAACCCTTACCTTCTCTTCACACTATCCTTGCTAAAACTTCACAAAATTCAATGTAAAATACATCAAATGTCTTGATTAGCCACTAGGTTGCCTTGGAGCTAGGAAAGCTAGGATTTTTGAGCAAGAGTGGCTAGGTAATGATCTCTAAACTGTTATTTAGGTGTTTTAATGTTGCATAGCTTGTTGGTTGCTATTTAAAACACTTAAGGTATCGTTTCGTGCAAAAATCGTATTTTTAGTGTCAACTTTGGGTCTCTGAGATCTGCTGTAGAACCAGGTGTTTTCTGGAAAAGTTTCCATCATAGTGACATAGTGTTCAGGTATAGAATCCACCATAAAAACCTGAGACCACACCTTATTGATCGGGCTGCAGATTTATTAGCTCTGGCCGCAAATTGCGGCCAGAGTGGGGGCTGGGGTGTTGGGGTTTGGGCGTAGGGTCTCTGTGGTTGTTTGTAGTCTCGTGGTACTTGCAACTTTTACCAATTATTTGTGTATCAAAATCTGGGACCACTGTGCTATATTCTAGTGTTTTGTGTACGCGTGTTACGTTATCCGACACGGTTCGTGATCTGGTGTGCTGCTATAATTGGGCTGGTGTTGGTGTGCCGTTACGCACGTTAGCCGTTAGACGAACACTTGTGGGTCGGATTGGAGTTGGTGCGTTGGCCAAACGTCTTGTGTACGTGATATTGATCGCTTTCTGAGATTTGCACTGGTTATGTTTGTGTTAATAGGATCGCAGGAGGGGACTTCGGACGCTGCGAAGAAAGGGAAGCAGGTGATTGGGTTTACCTAGCCCGCGATTATCGGTGAGTAGATTTAACATCTACAGGGGAATCGCCTGCATGGCGTTATGCGTCAGGGCTAGATATGATATGATATTAGCCGCATGCTTATATTGCACATATAGAGCTTGCGTATAAACTTCATTGCATATTATTACTTGTTGTGCTTGGACTTGTACCCTTGGACACTGCACTATTATTGACGGTTCATGTTGCACGAGCACTGATTGTATGCCACTCATACCGTCAATAATTGCCATGACACGCACAACACACCTATACATACGTGATATTGTATGGTTAGGGACATTGAGACAATGATTCATATTCCATTGTGCATATGACATATAGCATACCTGTATACCTACATGCTTATACATATGCCTTGCCATGACTACATGCTAGCTGCACATATACTTGGAGGGTATTGTATCATTATTGACATGTATATACACATACCTAGCTTGATATAGCTATACACATACCTGGAGGGTATTACATCATTACTGATAGGTAGATACATATATCTTGCTATACCGACATGGTTATATACCTTACTATAGCTACATGTTCACCTTTATATGATGTTGCGTTTGGTTTCGGAGAAATTAGGAACCGCATGATATATTTAATAACATGTTGCAGTTAAATAGCGGTTTTTCCTATATATGCTCATATTACTGTTTCATGTTGCATATATTATATTTCATGGATTTCACATTTATATATGGATTTCATATGATATTTCTGGATGTTTTACTCCGGTGTATATATATCAGAAGTATTGGACGCTGATATATAAACATGTATATATATATCAGTGGTATGGGACGCTGTTATATATGTACACCTATATATATATATATATCAGTGGTATGGGACGCTGTTTTATATGTATACTTATAATATATATCATCATAATGATCTGTGCATGTGTTCTTATTCATTGTGATATGAGGGGCCGATGTGCCCGATATGAGGGGCCGATGTGCCCGATGTGAGGGGCCAAAGTGCCCGATTTGAGGGAATTTGAGGATTTAGATTGTCTTAATGGACACTGGTCTGCCACGATGAGGATTTCGTGAGGATGACATGTTTTACCCCATACTCCGCATTTAATCTATATGCATTGCTTCATGTATTAATAGTACCTGATAGAGTACCTTTCATAACTGTTGCATATACATATTGTCATACTTATGCTATCAGATTACATGTGATAGATTATCGCTGTTAGTACATACTTGCGATTATTGTATGATGTTATTTACTATTCATGAGTTAGCAACTCATCCCCATTGTGCTGCAGGGTTTTTCAGGTCTAATCATCAGAGTGGTCACGGCAGGGCGCCTTATTATTTCTACTTTTGAGGATACCGCTACGGTTGGCTGTGAAGCCGTTTGCTATAGGTGGGTTGTGGTTATCCGATGATGTACATTGTATATTTCTTGTATCTAGTACTCTCCATCTACCTTCTTCATGTATTGACTTAGAGGCGAATTGTGAGGATCAATGTTGTATATTCTTATGACTCTGGTTGTCATGCTCATGTGAGCCGTCCTTTTATATATGTGGTTTATCTTTTCTTCGCTACGGCGTCGTATATCTGTTGTGGTGGTTGTTCCGCCGTTGGGTGAGATTTGCTCCCATTTGGGGATGTTTTACTTTTATCTTATGTTTGTACCCGTTTCGGGGCTAGTTTTTACAAAGAAGGTGCTGCCGAAATTTTTATGAAAAACAAACTTAAGTCTTAAAGATTTTGCATTAAGATTTTTTAAAGTGATATATCTTTCTTTCTTGTAATGGTTTAGATTGCGGGGTTTTTCGGCTTACTTAATTACGTTACGCCTGTTGACGTTACGTAGTTTAAGTGCTGGTCATGTGCCCAATTTTGGGTCGTAACAAAGTTGGTATCAGAGTGCTAGGTTTTACCTTTCGGAGTGTAGCATGACCTTCGTTTGATGGAGTAGGTAGCTTAAGCAGAGTAACGTAGCGTGCATATGTTCCGCGGCATACTGACAACACGGTGCTCCGCCTAAGTGACTTTAGGACTTTCTGCTTGAAATTCCTTCCATGTTTACATATCCTTTTGATCCGATTTCGGTGTTCTTATCGAATCCTGTTTCCATTTCCAGCATTTATGCCGCCGAAGACTATGAGGGCCCAGAGAGCGGCCGCGAGGGACGAGGTCAGAGTTGACTCGTCTGAGACGAGGACTGACCAGGGTGGTACGCCCGTTGTCCAGGAGCAGATTGTTCCACCTTCGATAGACCATATGACTATACTAGGGGCTGGTATGCAGGATTTGCGCCAGATAATGGGGTCGTTAGTTGAGGCCATTCGAGCGCAGGGGCAGGCGGTTGTTCCACCCGTTACGGGGACCGTGTTGGCGCCTACTGTTCAGGCGGTTGTACCTGCAGCTACGGAGGTGATCACCGTATCGTTATCCGAGTTCATGAGGCTGAGGCCTCCGGTTTTCACTGGTACCGATGCAGCTGAGGATCCGCAGTCGTTTATCGACTGGATGGCCAGGATATGTCATTCGCTTAGATGCTCCGACGCGAGATGGGTGGAATTCGCGAGCTTTCGTCTGGAGGGTCTAGCCCAGAAGTAGTGCGAGTTCTTACAGAAGGGCAGAGCCGCGGGTCTTTCTCATATGACTTGGGCTGAGTTCGTGACGGTGTTTCTTGCGCATTTTCTTCCGCTGAGCGTCAGGGATGCTCGAGCGTGCAGATTCGAGTCGTTACGCCAGACTCAGGGTATGACGGTGGCCGAGTATGATGTTCTGTTTACCGAGTTGTCTGTGTATGCTCCATATTTGGTGGCTACGGAGGAAATGCGGGTCAAGAGGTTTGTTTGAGGCATGCTTACCCATTTGTTCCTCGCTATCAGCGTTCAGCATTGCAACACCTATGCAGCAGCGGTGGACGCAGCCCTGTTGGTTGAGGAGCGTCATTCTAAGACGTCGGTTGCTCCGGAACCAAAGAGGGTTCGTACTGGTGATTCAGCAGGAAGGCGGGCTTTTAGACGTCGTGATTGTTCTCATTCAGATACATGGGGTAGTGGAGGTCCGGGACAAGGACAGGCTCGGGTGTTTTCCTTGACTCATCAGGACGCGCAGGCGTCCAATGCAGTGGTTTCAGGTACCCTTTCTGTATGTTCTTTTGAGGCTTATGTTTTATTTGATCTGGGATCTACGCATTCGTATGTTTCTATGCACTTCGTACCGAGTTTGGGCCGAGATTCGTGTTTTCTAGATCAGCCGCTTGTTGTGATTACACCTGCTGGCAATTCTTTTGTCGTGCGCTATGTGTTTCAGTCGTGTGCCGTTCAGATTGGAGGTAGAGATTCGTCCATCGATTTGATCCTTCTGGATGTGTTGGACTTCGACGTTCTCCATGGCATGGACTGGTTGGCAGCTTGTTATGCGTCAGTGGACTGCCGTGATAAGATGGTGTTGGAGATAGTGCCCTCAGAGTCAATTATTGGATCACAGGCACATGATTGCAATGATTGAGTGAGGACCTATACCGGTAGGACAGTCTTACTCAAGATGATAGTATGCTATCTGGTTTATCTTTATCATCGTGTATTGCTTTAGGTGACCTTACAGGTCACTATTGCGCGTTGATAGAGCCCTTAGGATTCTTGCTTGACGGCCAGCAGTATGATGGCGATCATATACGTAGGAGCTGGGGTCTATAAGCACATCCTTAAAAGGTCCCTAGTCGTGTGAGTTTTC
Organism: Agapanthus africanus; assembly: GCA_030015575.1. Classification (NCBI taxonomy): domain Eukaryota; kingdom Viridiplantae; phylum Streptophyta; class Magnoliopsida; order Asparagales; family Amaryllidaceae; genus Agapanthus; species Agapanthus africanus. The sequence goes on from JASDDO010000024.1 coordinate 855,124,120, forward strand.
GAGACAGGGCATCGATACTCCAGAGTAGACTAGTGTATACAGTCGAGACCCCGACGAGGAGCGGTCGCCGGTCTCACAAGCCATTGGTGTCAGTTGGTTCACCTAAGATGTATACAGGTGCTCATTGGGTTATGAGTACACCGGACAGGACTCGCCGGGAACATGCTAGTTGGTCTTATACCTGACATCAGATAGCAGTTCCCTGGTGACATGTGTACAGGTTAGTTCATCGACCTAGGATCGTCATTTGTCTCGTGTGAGTTCCCACTGTACTTTGATTACTACCCTACCATGGCTCAAAGGAGTCGTGCAAACAGGTTTTAGTTGGGTACAGTCCCGAGCCACATGGAGGCAGTGAGCGGATCTGCAGGGGTTCGTCTCTCCCGGTATTGGGGGTCAGGTCGCGCAGTGTCTAGGAGAGCCATAACACAAAGCCCTCGGCCGAAGCAGGAGATTTACTGGTAGGTATTCCAGTAGTATCTCAGGGTGTTCTGGGCTACACTCTGACATGACTTGTACCGCTTTTGGGGGTCTGACTTTTACCAACCCCCTAGGCCCACCATTCGATACTCATAGACGAACGGACCGGACTGTACGGATATTGTCACTGACAGGCTCAGTAGGGTGTCAGGATGAGTTCGCTCATCGACGTCCCTTTTGGTCAATACCTGGTAGCCCGTTACGTACGGCTAATACCTCTGACGTGCTAGTGGTTGAATCCACAGCCAAGGTATTGACGAGTCTTTAGAGTCCCCCACAGACAGTTTCTCAAGTTCCTGGCGAAACGCTGTAGAGGCCGTATGGAGATATGGCAGGGTTCGATCTTATACGTGCGGTATTGCACGGATCAAGATCGGACGGATAATACTAGCGGGCTTTGGTTTAAGCCGGATCCTAGTATTGTACAGTGTAGATTTTGTCTCTTTGCATTTATATTCGGTCGGAATACAAATGCGGATATGTATATACAGTCGCGGGGTTTTCCTGTAATTTATTATGGGATCGGTTTTTTGAAGTTGCCAGTTTGCATTCCGTTTCGGCCAGTTTTCCATTCTTCCTTCATGGCCGGATTTTTCTGGTGGAGGGACTAATTTGCATATTTGCAAATTAGCAATTGTGGGGGGGTTATTTGTAAATGAGAGATTATGATGGTTCTTAGCATCATTTGATTCTCTTTGAATCAATTTCCTTTGCATTAATGAGATGTGAGTTGAATGACTTTGGTGTGACCAAATTACCTCATTATCACCACCTTTTCTTATGCTCACCCATGCTTTTCCTTGTGCTCACCTCCCTTGTAATTTCCCACCTTGATTTTTGGCCGGCCAATATAGATTGGGAGTGAGAAATTTTTGGTGAGGGAGATGAGTTCTTTTTGGTTGAAAAAGAAAAGAGGTTCATTTCATGCAAATTCATTTTAGCTCATTTCAAAGTTCATTATTCTCCACCTCCATCATGGCAACTTCAAACCCTAAGAGACAAAACATTCTACACTTATCCTACAGCACCCTTGGGCACGTCGGCTCGCCAACTTCGTGCCCGAGTTGCCTTGGTCTAGAGGTGGGAGCCTGTAAAAGAACCCGGCGATGTGGTGCCCGTTCCGACGAGGAAATGAAGACCGGAGATTCCGCAAGGAGGTCGGAGTGGAGGCGAAGACCGAAGGACACGGATCGCTTGATATAGCCTTCTATCCCATCTCTAGTTAGCTAGTATTAGGTTAATGGTTACGATCCGGGTTTTTAGTCCGCGGTAGCGCCGGTTTCTGTTTTAAGAAAAGTTTTGGTTTCCGCATTTTGGCCTCGGGATGACGGCCAGGGCGCTGCCGTGGCCTAACATGGTATCAGAGCCACGCCATTAACCTAGTCTAGCTTGCTCTAACGTGTTTAGAACTCGATCGAACGAAGTTTCCAAAAACTGCGATTTCAAATGCATCAGTTTTTTGTCGAATTTTTTTTGGCTCGAAAAAATATTTGGAGTGTCGCAGAAATCTGAGCAGGTGATTTTAAGAATTCTGTAGAAATCTGGTATTGTGATGCTACAGGAAGACCGCGAACCGCGGCCAAACCCATGTTCCGGCTGCGGTTCCGCCGCAGTCAAGGGTCAATGCAATGCCATTTTTCTACAGTGATCTTTATATTTGGAATTGGGGTTTTTGGTATATTCTGTTTGGGCCCAGAATTATTTTGAGTGCTACAGTTGTGCTTGGGGCCCACTTCGGGAAATTTTGTCGATCGAAAATTTTAAACATGTTAGTTCACAGTATTTACATTATATCCGCGACCGTGAATGTCATTTGATCGGTAATTCCTGTCTATCTGCTATAGTTCTTTTAGACGGATTTACGAACGTGACATTCACGTTGATGTTTTGTGTTGTGCTGTGATGTTGCGGATTTGTCATGGTGGATAGCCTGGATGCAATGGTAGTACAGTTTGGTTGTTTATGTACATTTGATATTGCGGGGCGAGCGTCCGACATGTGGACTGCCGTCACTGCCTGTTTGTATATTATTCTTTTAGGGCATGACCGGGCTGAGGTCGATGTATCCATTGTATATTTTACTCTCTGTACTAGGATTACCCCGCGGTGGGGTGCACGGATAGCCGGGTTCTAGAGGGTAACGGGCCCGCATCTCATGGCATTAAGATGGAGGGGGCTTCATTCTAGAATTGGCGGGCTATTCGCCGCACTCGTAGGGGGTACAGGTTGACCCAAGAAGAGGTGCCCAAGTTACCGGATTCCGTGAAGTGCTGGGTGGTCCATTCACGTTGTTGAAGGGGGCTGCCTCGCTTCAAGTTTTGGCGGGTAACTTGCCGCGCCCGTAGGGGTCTAGGATTTCATTGCACAGGCTATCCACACGACCAGGGGAACGTCGGGTTTCAGTAGCGGCTCTATGAAACCCGGGGATCCCAGATATCTGTATTGTTCTGTGATGCTTATTACATTTATGTGATGTTGCATTTTATCACGCCTTGAGCGATTATTATATATTGATATATATACTAGTAGCTGTTGTATATGTTTTGCATCCGTGCTAGTCCAGTCCCCGCTCTGTCGTTAGTTAAGTAACCTAACGGGTGATGACGGGACCTAGTGGCGAATGCGGATGGCATATACGTACATCATTATTTTCGTTCTTTATTGGTGTGATCAATTGATGGGACTGCGTTGATTCGGATCAATGCAAGCTAAACAAACATATTCTGATGTTGTTGGAACATTTTTCAAAAAGCTGTTATTGCAAGGACGTTCTTTTTTGTTTTGCACAGTGGTATTCGGTTATGAATATCCAGCACCTCAGTCGACGAGGCAAGGGCCGAGATCCCTTCACTGGGAGTGACCCCTTGGACAGAAGTTTGCGTCAGGGCAATAACTTCACTATAATCGATTACTTTTGCTTTGCATTGTGGTATTCAATTGGAATATCCTGCACCTCATTCTACGGGGAAAGAGCCGAGATCCCTTCACCGGGAGTGACCACTTTAGCAAAGGTTTTCGCCACTATATTTTTATAAAAAGTTATGCAGTTCCTTCAACGATATCAAGTTCATTACGTTAAAGGTTTTTCGCCAAAAACCAGCCGTAGCCCTCCGTCATTTCTTACGGGTATTATTTAGTATTCGTGCTGCGTTTGTTGACCTAGTCAAGACGTAGTGTTCGGTAGCTAAATGGTGCTTGTTTGTTGCATAAATGGGATTGGTTAAGACAGTCGTGCGGCCTTGTTGACCTAGTCAAGGGCACGTATGGGTAGGTTTAATGCAATCCAGAATAATGACGGGTTGAACTTGACTGGCGGTTTATGGTTTGTTGACCTAGTCAAGGTCATAAGCCGCTTGGGGTAAAAACACACATCGGGAGTTTCTAAAGAAACTGAAACTTACCAGATATGCGCATACCTTCTGTTGTGTGATAACGTGAGTGGATTCCGTCACATTATCATGCGATGATAGTTGGATCCCGATTCCCATTAATGAGTTGGTTTATTCCTCGGGTGATCCCGACTAATTCTTCTTTCAGGTTTGGAGAAGAATTTGACGTTATAGTGGGAGGCTTCCTGATTAGATAAATTGATAACCATTCTGATCTAGGTTAGAGTGCATGCTGAGTGTTTCTTTTCTCTCTCTCTCTTTGGCAGCAACCATGACCCGACCCTAGACTATGACTCAGTAACCAAGTTGACCGAACCTTCTTAAACACTGGCTTTTGGATTGTCAGAGTTGCAAACCTCATTGCCACTCCTACTTTTACCCTTTTCTCCAGAACACCCCGTATCACTACGAACGACCAATTCCATTGGATAAAACCATCGTATGGTTATATACGAACTCGAAGGAATTTATTCGAGGATGGTTTCAGGTTCTGAAGAAAACGAATAGGACTATTCAGTTGTCTTTTCTTTTTACCTTCTCTCAGGTTGCGAGTGCTCCTTGGATTAGGACAGTACACATATTACGCAAATTGGATAGTCTTCTTCCAAACCATAGGCAGGTGCCAACCGGTAGGGAATGAAGAAAACCAATTAGCCTAATGATGGTGTACAGAAGGTATTATGTAAAGACAAATAAAGGGATTAGTAAGAGGGCAAAGTAAATTGCGACTGCAATTCACGACCAAACCAAGTATTTCTTCGCCAATCCTACATCACCTTTGTATTTCTCCAGGACACTCCGTATCACTATGAAGATCCACAGTTTATTGGATACTCCATCGTATGGTTATATACGAACTCGAAAGGAACTCGTTCCATTTCGGGGATGGATTCTGGTTCAGGAGAAATAGGAATAAGGTTTATTCGGTTGTCTTTTATCTTCACCTTCTCTCGCATTGCGAGTGCTCCTAGGATTAGGACAGTACACCCATTATGCTTATTGGATAGTCTTCTTCCAAACCATAGGCTGGTGCCGAAAGGTAGGGAAGGAAGAAAACCATTTAGCCTAAGAGGGTGTACAGAAGGTAATGACTAAAGACATATGAAGGGATTTGGAGAGATGTCAAAGAATTATACGGTTACAGTTGTGAATCTGGATAATGGAAGAGGCATTACTAGGAATACCTGGAAACCCCTTCGAAACATTTTCAATGTTTCAGTTTCACTGTGTACTGTTAAAAAAAACTGATTTCCCAATTAGACACTTGCTCCAGGGTATGTATTTATCAGGTATGATTCTCACATCTGTATGGTTTTACAGATGATGAGTGGGAGTAAGTCATTGAGAATTGGGTGATTATACTCATTATATCAGGATTCGTTGTAATTGGTGATATTTGAGGAAGTCACCTAGGTTGTTTGCCGGACGGCAAATATTTGGTTTTGAATATCCGTTGTTATGCACCAATTTCAAATTGACATATCTGTACGTCTATTTTTTATAGAGTGAGATATACCTTCTTGAAATTATGTCCGTGACATTTACCTATATCAGTGGATGGTTAGGTAAGGAGCATTCAACAGCGGTGTAATTCTTCTTAACCATAAGTACAGTTTTCAACCTACGACACACAGCGATTGAGTTATTAGACTCAAGAGACTTATACAGAGTATTGTATGTTGTCCAGTGTCCATTAGAACAGAGGGGTTGGTCCTCGTACTATATTCGGTTTACTTGTGACTTCTCTAGTTCTTAGACATGTGTTTCGTACAAATGCAAGGTCCAAGTTTTGAGAAGTTATAGGTATATGAATAAAGTAGAGAACCAAGTATTGCAAGTATCAGGATTCTTCAAGGTGATCGAAGATGTAGATACTTGTGTATGGTAATCAGTTAATAGTAATGATTAAGAGAACTTGCTTCTTTCAGGTTACTCATAATTGGAGGCACTCCTAAGTTGAGTAATGCTGATCGTCCTCTTTCCATTTAGTTGACATGCACTGGAGACAGCTGCATGATTTGAATCTGGTTCAATTAAATCAGTGCCTCTGTTTCTGTATTGGATATAGAAAAGTTCGTATCTTAACGATATTAAGGTACGGGGAGTTGTCCAGCTTATGCTTAAAACCAGACTCTGGATAACTCAAGGCACGTTTCTGTAATGGCTGTTTGTAGGTTGACCCGGGCTATGACAAGGGTTGATTTTCTACCATCTGAAAGATCAATAGTGATATTGTTCTTGACTCGCCACAGTTTTAATAAAAAATGGATTTTTTCAAAAAACAGCAGTGGGAGTATGGTAGAACTGGAAGTGATTCCAGAACCGCAAACGATTGCTGAAAATTTGATAAGAACCTAAAGATTCAATCGGGTTTGACATTCCATTGGCCACTCCGCAGATATGGTGGGTAAGCTTAGGCACTCGAGAGGTACTTCGGTATGCCTCAAGGACGGTGACAGGGAGGTTCTTGTTTACCCAGACTTGCCATTGCTGTTGTTCCAGACTGTGAGACCCGGCAGGATGATGAGTATAGAGTCGTTCTAAACTAGCTTTAGAAGTGTACGTCTATATGACTCTGCCAAAAGGTTGTCGTAGTCAGTGGGAGCAGCGGAAGCATTGGTGGACAAGTGGCTTATGTCTATTTATAGACTAAAGAAGATATAGCGGAGATAGATCATCTATTTTTGATGTGACAGTCATGGGTTTGACTTCATCAGAATAGGGGATGGATCTGTTAAGAAGGTAGTAGGGTATGATGTCCTGGTATTTGGATGACATACACAGAGTAGGAAGTGAAATTCCTATACTACGATCGGCTATACTTTGGTTGTCACGCAGTGGTTTCTCCACATAGGATATAGATGTTGTTTTTGCAGTAGATACAATAAGTTGATATTGATCCAATCCTGGAGAAACATTCGGAAGAAGTTTTAGAACATAAGTGGATGTTCTAGGGATATGATAACAACAGCCTCTTTTAGGAGACAGTTATCATTCCAGGCTTCTAAGGTGACCTAGATGACAGAGTGACTGTCAGAGTTATAGTTTTCCCTCTGACGAGGGGCAGTATTTTGGACAGGTGGTCCAAGCGGATACTGAGGGAGGTATGGCGCAGGATACTGATTAAGTTCAGTTGTCGATACAGTCTGAGAAGTTTGGATTTGGAGTTCATTTATGGACTAGGTCCCATCAGATATCCAGACATATTCTAAGACAGGTATTGCTCATTTCGGGAGATGGCTTTCACTGCGAACTTGAGATAAAGAGAGACATAGAAAGAAACATTTGAGCGGATCCACTCACTGAGGCTATTCCTCGAACGCATTAGTTTCGCAAACGGGTTTTGTGAGACTGATTAGTAGAGGAGTTGGGTGTTCGGTATCACACAGGCTGTGAGTATGCGACATCGCAATAATTAGCCTTGAGTGCAAGTGGGAGATTGTTGGAGATAGTGCCCTCAGAGTAAATTATTGGATCACAGGCACGTGATTGCAATGATTGAGTGAGGACCTATACCGGTAGGACAGTCTTACTCAAGATGATAGTATGCTATCTGGTTTATCTTTATCATCGTGTACTGCTTTAGGTGACCTTACAGGTCACTATTGCGCGTTGATAGAGCCCTTAGGATTCTTGCTTGACGGCCAGCAGTATGATAGTGATCATATACGTGGGAGCTGAGGTCTATAAGCACATCCTTAAAAGGTCCCTAGTCGTGGGAGTTTTCGAGACAGGGCATCGATACTCCAGAGTAGACTAGTGTATACAGTCGAGACCCCGACGAGGGGCGGTGGCCGGTCTCACAAGCCACTGGTGTCAGTTGGTTCACCTAAGATGTATACAGGTGCTCATTGGGTTATGAGTACACCAGACAGGACTCGCCGGGAACATGCTAGTTGGTCTTATACCTGACGTCAGATAGCAGTTCCCTGGTGACATGTGTACAGGTTAGTTCATCGACCTGGGATCGTCATTTGTCTCGTGTGAGTTCCCACTGTACTTTGATTACTACCCTACCACGGTTCAAAGGAGTCATGCAAACAGGTTTTAGTTAGGTACAGTCCCGAGCCACTGGAGGCAGTGAGCGGATCTGCAGGGGTTCGTCTCTCCCGGTATTGGGGGTGAGGTCGCGCTGTGTCTAGGAGAGCCATTACACAAAGCTCTCGGCCGAGGCAGGAGATTTATTGGTAGGTATTCCAGTAGTATCTCAGGGTGTTCTGGGCTACACTCCGACATGACTTGTACCGCTTTTGGGGGTCTGACTTTTACCAACTCCCTAGGCCCGCCATGCGATACTCATAGACGAACGGACCGGACTGTACGGATATTGTCACTGACAGGCTCAGTAGGGTGTCAGGATGAGTTCGCTCATCGACTTCCCTTTTGGTCAATACCTGGTAGCCCGTTATGTACGGCTAATACCTCTGACGTGCTAGTGGTTGAATCTACAGCCAAGGTATTGACGAGTCTTTAGAGTCCCCCACAGACAGTTTCTCAAGTTTCGGGCGAAACGCTGTAGAGGCCGTATGGAGATATGGCAGGGTTCGATCTTATACGTGCGGTATTGCATGGATCAAGATCGGACGGATAATACTAGCGGGCTTTGGTTTAAGCCAGATCCTAGTATTGTACAATGTAGATTTTGTCTCTTTGCATTTGTATTCCGTCGGAATACAAATGCGAGTATGTATATACAGTCGCGGGGTTTTCCTGTAATTTATTACGGGATCAGTTTTTTGAAGTTTCCAGTTTGCATTCCGTTTCGGCCAGTTTTCCTTTGTTCCTTCATGGCCGGATTTTTCTGGTGGAGGGACTAATTTGCATATTTGCAAATTAGCAATTGTGGGGGGTTTATTTGTAAATGAGAGATTATGATGGTTCTTAGCATCATTTGATTCTCTTTGAATCAATTTCCTTTGCATTAATGAGATGTGAGTTGAATGACTTTGGTGTGACCAAATTACCTCATTATCACCACCTTTTCTTATGCTCACCCATGCTCTTCCTTGTGCTCACCTCCCTTGTAATTTCCCACGTTGATTTTTGGCCGGCCAATATAGATTGGGAGTGAGAAATTTTTGGTGAGGGAGATGAGTTCTTTTTGGTTGAAAAAGAAAAGAGGTTCATTTCATGCAAATTCATTCTAGCTCATTTCAAAGTTCATTATTCTCCACCTCCATCATGGCAACTTCAAACCACAAGAGACAAAACATTCTACACTTATCTTACAGCACCCTTAGGCACGTCGGCTCGCCAACTTCGTGCCCGAGTTGCCTCGATCCAGAGGTGGGAGCCCGTAAAAGAACCCGGCGATGTGGTGCCCGTTCCGATGAGGAAATGAAGACCGGAGATTCCGCGAGGAGATCGGAGTGGAGGCGAAGACCGAAGGACACGGATCACTTGGTATAGCCTTCTATCCCATCTCTAGTTAGCTAGCTTGGTATAGCCTTCTATCCGAGAGGAGCATGAGCAGCACTTGAGGATTGCTTTGCAGATATTGAGAGAGTACCAGCTATATGCTAAATTCTCAAAGTGCGCATTTTGGCTTGATCGAGTTGACTTCCTGGGTCATGTGGTGACGGGAGACGGTATTCTTGTGGACCCAAGGAAGATCGAGGCTGTGCAGCTTTGGCCCAGACCTGTATCCGTGACAGAGGTCCGCAGCTTTTTGGGCTTAGCTGGTTATTACCGCCGATTCGTACAGGATTTTTCGAGTATCGCTGCACCGCTTATTGGACTAACCCGAAAGGGGGTTCCTTTTCTTTGGACTGATGTGTGCGAGCAGAGTTTTCAGCAGTTGAAGACTCGGTTAACGACTGCACCCGTTCTATCTTTGCTTTCTGGATCAGGTGGCTTTATAGTTTACTGTGATGCGTCTCGAGTAGGGCTTGGGTGTGTGCTGATGCATCATGATAGAGTGATTGCTTATGCTTCTAGGCAGCTGAAGAAGCACGAGCAGAATTACCCCACTCACGATCTTGAGATGGCTGCGGCGGTCTTTGCGTTGAAGATTTGGAGACAGTACTTGTATGGGGAGTCGTGTCAGATTTTCACGGACCACAAGAGCTTAAAGTACATCTTCCAGCAGCGGGATATGAATCTGAGACAGCGCCGGTGGATGGAGCTTATGAAGGATTATGATTGTGAGATCCTTTACCACCCGGGTAAGGCGAATGTGGTAGCTGACACTTTGAGTCGTAGGCCCGAGGATAGCTTGTCCCAGTTGAGCGCAGTTCAGAGATAGCCTTTTGCGGATTGGCAGACCTTGTGCGATGGTAGAGTACAGTTTGAGTTCACTTCCACTGGGGGACAGCTTGCTCATGTCCGCGCTTGTCCGTTTCTTTTGGATCGTATCCGTGAGGCGCGGCCCAGTGATGCCCCTTTGGTTGAGATTCTTGAGCTTGTTCGACAGTGTACAGTTTCGGAGTTCATGATTGATGACCAGGATGTGCTATGTTGTGGGACTCGCTTGTGTGTACCCGATATTGATGGGTTGAGACGCGAGATCCTAGAGCAGGCACATCAGTCAGCCTTTACCGTTCATCCAGGTTCCACCAAGATGTACCGGGACTTGAGAGACTTTTACTGGTGGGAAGGGATGAAGCGTGATGTTTCTGACTTCATATCGAGGTGCCTGATTTGTCAGTAAGTCAAGGCTGAGCAACAGAGACCGGCTTCAGAGTAGCAGCCTTTACCCGTTCCTGAGTAGAAATGGGAGCAGATTTTCATGGACTTTGTTGTGGATCTACCCAGGACCAGTCGGGGGTATGACTCCATTTGGGTGATTGTTGACCGGTTGATGAAAGAGGCTCACTTCCTTCCAATGAGGACCACTTTCAGGTTATGCTCACTTGTATATAGATGAGATTGTGCGTTTGCATGGCGTTCCCACATGCATTGTATCCGACAGAGGCACCCAGTTTACTAGTCGTCTTTGGCAGAAGCTTTAGGAAGCTTTGGGTACCCGGTTGAGTTTTAGCACCGCTTTCCATCCATAGACCGATGGTCAGTTAGAGCGGACGATACAAACTCTAGAGGATATGCTTCGGGCGTGCGTGCTTGATTTTGGTGGCAGTTGGGATCGTCACTTGCCGTTGATTGAGTTCTCCTACAACAACAACTTTCAGGAGACTATTTAGATGGCACCTTTTGAGGCCTTGTATGGTAGGAAGTATCGATCGCCGGTCTGTTGGACCGAAATCTGTGAGTGTAGGGTTTTGGGACCCTAGCTAGTTCAGGAGACTACGGAGATGATCCAGCTGATTCAGGACAGGATGAGAGCAGCCCAGAGCAGACAGAAGTCATATGCCGACCGTCGTCGTCGCAGAATTAAGGTTGCAGTGGGGGATCATGTATTCCTACGGATTTCTTCAATGAAGGGCGTTATGAGATTTGGGAGGAAGGAGAAGCTCAGTCCCAGATTTGTAGGTCCCTTCGAGATCCTTGAGCGAGTGGGTTCTGTTGCTTATCGTTTGGCGCTCCCGCCCAGTTTTCCGGATGTTCACCCCGTGTTCCATGTGTCGATGCTTCGTAGATACCTTCATGATCCTTCTCACATGATTCAGCACCAGACCGTTCATCTTGAGCGCGATCTTTCGTTTACTGAGCAGCCGGTAGTTATATTGGATCGGCAGGTGAAGAAACTTTGGTCAAGGGTCTTGCCATCTGTGAAGGCTCTTAGGCATAGCCCGACTAGTGAGGAGATCACTTGGGAGGCCGAGAGCAAGATGCGGAAGAAGTTCCCTCATCTCTTTAAAGGTACGCTTGTAAGAATTTTTATTCGGGGACGAATTTTCTTTAAGGGGGGAGATTGTAACACCTTGGAATGCAATTAGTGTTAATTAAGCATTAGTGCGGGTTTTTAAGGAAAAGTTTACCAAATCAGGTTCCTCACATTTCATATCAATTAATTAATAGTTTATTATTATTTGATATGGCTTGCACAAACACGTGCATGTTAATGTGAGGGTATATTTAGTGTTAACCTTGTTTAGCAACCATAACACCTTAAGCTAAACCTTGCCCAATTTAACCTTGCCTTAACCTTTTCCTAGATCTTGTGTGGGGAAAATATCTTGTTTGGAGAGAGAAAGAGAGAGGTAGCTGTAAGTGCACGGCGGCGCCCCGGCCGTCAAACCGACGGCCAAATGCGGAAGCGGTGATAAACTTTAATTTTGCGAACTTAGCAAACCGGCACCACCGCGCACTAAACCCCGGATCGGGCCATTAAACTAGTTCTAGCAAACTATAAGATGGGAAGAGATATACCGAGTGATCCGAGTCCTCCGGTCTTCTCGTCGTCGTCCCGATCTCACGCGGAATGTCCGGTCTCCATCTCCTCGCCGGAAGGGCACCACGTCGCCTGCATCTTTTACGGGCTCCCGCCTCTATACCGAGGCAACTCGGGCATGAAGCTGGCAAGTCGACATGCCCAAGATGTGCTGTAGAATGTAGTGTAGATGATGCTTGTCTCTTTGGGGTTATGTTGCCTTGATGGAGGAATCAACAAGATATGAACTTGGGGATTTTGGTAGCAATGAAAATGAGATGGATGATTAATTTCATTCACCAAAAATGAAACCTCTCATTTTTTCTCCTCTCCCAAATTTGTGGCCGGCCATACAAAAATGGAGAATGGTGGAGGGATTTATCAAGCATGAAGGGAGGTGATGGTAGGAGAAGAAAAGAGGTGACCACAAACAAACATCAACCATAACCCATCCACATCAAACCCATACCCTCCCTTAACTTAATTAATGCAAGTGATGGAAGAAAGATGCTCTCATAATAAATCCTTTTGCAATAAACCCCTCCACAAAATGTTATTTGCAAACTTGCAAATAACCCCCTCCATCGGAAAAGTCCGGCCGGGAAAGAACAAAGGAAAACCGGCCGGAACGGAATGCAAACTGACAACACCAGAAAACTGGTCTCGTAATAAATTACAGGAAAACCCCGATACTGTGCATACACACCCGCATCTGTATTCCGTCCGGATACAAATGCAAAGAGATAAAATCTACACTGTACTATACTAGGATCCGGCTTAAACCAAAGCCGGCTAGTAATATCCGTCCGATCCTGATCCGTGCAATACCGCACGTATCTGATCGAACCCTGCCATATATCTATACGGCCTCTAGTACAAACCGTCCGATCCTGATCCGTGCAATACCGCACGTATCTGATCGGACCCTGCCATATCTCCATACGGCCTCTACAGCGTTTCGCCCGAAAGCTGAGTAACTGAAAGTGTGGTGGACTCTAAAAACTCGTCAATACTATGGCTGTGGATTTAACCACTAGCACGTCAGAGGTATAAGCCAATACGTAACGGGCCACCAGCTATTGACTAAAAGGGACGTCGATGAGCGAACTCATCCTGACACCCTACTGAGCCTGTCAGTGACAATATCCGTACAGTCCGGTCCGTTCGTCTATGAGCATCGCATGGCGGGCCTAGGGGGTAGGTAAAAGTCAGACCCCCAAAAGCGGTACAAGTCGTGTCAGAGTGTAGCCCAGAACACCCTGAGATACTACTGGAATACCTACCAGTAAATCTCATGCCTTGGCCAAGGACTTCGTGTAATGGCTCTCCTAGACACAGCACGACCTCACCCCCAATACCGGGAGAGACGAACCCCCGAAGATCCGCTCACTGCCTCCATGTGGCTTGGGACTGTACCCAACTAAAACTTATTTGCACGACTCCTTTGAGCCGTGGTAGGGTAGTAATCAAAGTACAGTGGGAACTCACACGAGACAAATGACGATCCCCAGGTCGATGAACTAACCTGTATACATGTCACCAGGGAACTGCTATCTGACGTCAGGTATAAGACCAACTAGCATGTTCCCGGCGAGTCCTGTCCGGTGTACTCATAACCCAATGAGCACCTGTATACATCTTTGGTGAACCAACTGACACCAGTGGCCTGTGAGACCGGCCACCGCCCCTCGTCGGGGTCTCGACTGTATACACTAGTCTACTTTGGAGAATCGATGCCCTGTCTCGAAACTCCCACGACTAGGGACCTTTTAAGGATGTGCTTATAGACTCCAGCTCTCACTTATATGATCGCCCTCATACTGCTGGCAGTCAAGCAAGAATCCTAGGGGCTCTATCAACGTGCAATAGCGACCTGTCAGGTCACCTAAAGCAGTACACGATGATAAAGGTAAACCAGATAGCATACTATCATCTCGAGTGAGACTGTCTTACCGGGATAGGTCCTCCCTCAATCATCGCAATCACGTGCCTGTGATCCAATAATTGACTCTGAGGGCATTATCTCCAACAATCTCCCACTAGCACTCAAGGCTAATTATTGCGATGTCGCATACTCACAGCCCGTGTGATACCGAACACCCAACTCCTCTACTAGTCAGTCTCATAAAGCCTGTTTGCGAAACTCTTGCGTTCGAGGAATAGCCTCAGTGAGTGGATCCGCCTAGATGTTTCTTTCTATGTCCCTCTATATCTCAAGTTCGCGGAGAAAGCCATCTCCCGAAATGAGCAATACCTGTCTTAGAGTGTCTGGATGTCTGATGGGACCTAGCTCATAAATGAACTCCAAATCCAAACTTCTTAGACTGTATCGTCAATTGAACTTAATCAGTATCCTGCGCCATGCCACCCTCAGTATTGCCTTGGACCACCTGTCCAAAATACTGCACCTCGTCAGAAGGAAAACTATAACTCCGACAACCTCCTTGTCGTCCATGTCACCTTGGAAGCCTGGAATGATAACTGTCTCCCAAATGAGGCTGTCGTTATCATATCCCTAGAACGTCCACTTATGTTCTAAAACTGCTTCCGACTGTTTCTCCAGGATTGGATCAATGTCAACTTATTGCATCTAGTGCAAGAACAACATCTGGTGTGGTACTTGACATCTCATGATTGACTCAATTGCCTAAGAAAGTGATCTGCTAATCATGCACATCCCTCTCTACTTTAGTCTATAAGACACCTTTAGAGAGGGTGACTCCATTACCTGCAGGTACACTACCATGCCAGGAGTCGTCCATTCTAAATGCTTTTAGAATGCTGTCAAAGTATCCTGATTGGGAAACCACCCAAATCTAGATTTAAAACCATAGATCTAGTAACCAGTATGTCTGATATAATGTCCAAGTCCTTTATGGGGAAACCACTGTGTGACGACCAAAGTATAACCGATCGTAGTATAGGAGTTTCTTTTCCTACTCTGTGTATGTCATCCAAATACCAGGATATCACACCCTACTACCTTCTCAACAGATCCATCCCCTATTCTGATGACGTCAAACCTATGACTGTTACATCAGAAATAGATGATCTATCTCCACTACATCTGCTTTAGTCTATAAATAGACATAAGCCTGATGTCCACCAATGCTTCCGCTGCTCCCACTGACTACGACAACCCTCTGGCAGAGTCATATAGACGTGCACTTCTAAAGCTAGTTTAGAATGACGCTATACTCATCCTCCTGCCGGGTCTCGCAGCCTGGAACAACAACAATGGCAAGTGTGGGTAAACAAGAACTTCCCTGTCACCGTCCTTGAGGCTACCGGAGTACCTCTCGGGTGTCTGAAGTTACCCACCTTATCTGCGGAGTGGCCAAATGGAATGTCAATCGATATTGAATCTTTAGGTTCCTTATCAAATCTTCAGTAATCGTTTGCGGTTCTGGAATCACTTCCAGTTCTACCATACTCCCACTACTGTTTTCTGAAAAAATCCATTTTTAATAAAACTGTGGCGAGTCTAGAACAATATTTCTATTGATCTACCAGATGGTAGAAAATCAACCCTCGTCATAGCCTGGGTCAACCCATAAACAGCCATTACAGAAACGTGCCTTGAGTTATCCAGAGTCTGGTTTTAATCATAAGCCGGACAACTCCCCGTACCTTAACAATGTTAAGATATGAACTGTACTATATCCAATATAGAACCAGAGGCACTGATTTAATTGAACCAGATTCAAATCATGCAGCTATCTCCAGTGCATGTCAACTAAATGGAGAGAGGCCTATCAGCGTTACTCAACTTAGGAATGCTTCCAATTAAGAGTAACCTGAAAAAGAAGCAAGTTCTCTTTATCATTACTATCAACTGAATACCATACACAAGTATCTACATCTTCGATCACTTTGAAGAATCCCGATACTTGCTACACCTGGTTTTCTACTCTATTCAAAATACCTATAACTCCTCTAAACTCAGACCCTGTGTTTCTACGAAACACATGTCTAAGAACTAGAGAAGTTAAAAGTAAACAGAATATAGTATGAGGACCAACCCCTCTGTCCTAATGGACACTGGACAACATACAATACTCTGTATAAGTCCGCTGAGTCTAACAACTCTTTCACTGTGTGTCGTAGGTTGAAAACTGTACTTATGGTTTAGAAGAATTACACCGCTGTTTAATGCTCCCTACCTAACCATCCACTGATATAGGTAAATGTCGTAGACATAATTTCATAAAGGTATATCTCACTCTATGAAAATAGACGTACAGATATATCAATTTGAAATTGGTGCATAAAAGCGGATATTCAAAACCAAATATTTGCCGACCGGCAAACAGCCCAGGTGATCTCCTCAAATATCACCGATTACAACGAATCCCGATATAATGAGGATGATCACCCAATTCCCAATAACTTACTCCCACTCATCATCTGTAAAACCATACAGATGTGAGAATCAAACCTGGTAAATACATACCCTGGAGCAAGTGTCCAATCGGGAAATCAGTTTTCTTTTAATAGTACACAGTTGAACCGAAACATTGAAATGTTTCGATGGGGTATCCTGGTATTCATAGTAATGCCTCTTCCATTATCCAGATTCACAACTGTAACCGTATATTTCTTTGCCACCTCTCCAAGTCCCTTCATATGTCTTTAGTCATTACCTTCTGCACACCCCTTAGGCCAAATGGTTTTCTTCCTTCCCTACCGTTCGGCACCAGCCTATGGTTTGGAAGAAGACTATCCAATAAGCATAATGGGTGTACTGTCCTAATCCTAGGAGCACTCGCAATGCGAGAGAAGGTGAAGATAAAAGACAACCGAATAAACCTTATTCGTATTTCTCCTGGACCAGAATCCATCCCTGAACTGGAACAAGTTCCTTTCGAGTTCGTATATAACCATACGATGGAGTATCTAATAAACTGTGGATCTTCGTAGTGATACGGAGTGTCCTGGAGAAATACAAAGGTGATTTAGGATTGGCGAAGAAATACTTGGTTTGGTCGTGAATATCAGTCGCAATTTACTTTGCCCTCTTACTAATCCCTTGCTTTGTCTTAATCTTAATACCTTCTGCACACCGTTGAAGCTAATTGGTTTTCTTCATTCCCCGGTCGGCACCAGCCTAAGGTTTGGAAGAAGACTATCCAATTTGCATAATAGGTGTACTATCTCCTAAACCAAGGAGTACTCACAACTTGAGAGAAGGTAAAAGGGAAAAGACAACTGAATAATCCTATCCGTTTTCTCCAGAACCGGAAACCATCCTCGAATTCCTTCGAGTTCGTATATAACCATACGATGGTTTTGTCCAATGGAAGTGGACGTTCGTAGTAATACGGGATGTCCTGGAGAAAAGGGTAAAAGTAGGAGTGGCAATGAGGTCTGCAACTCTAACAATCAAAAAGCCAGTGTTGAGAAGGTTCGGTCAACTTGGTCACTGAGTCATAGTCTTAGGGTCGGGTCAATGGTCGCTGCCAGAGAGAGAGAGAGAAAAGAAACACTCAGCGTGCACTCTATCCTAGATCAGAATGGTTACCAATTTATCCAATCAGGAAACCTCCCACTGTACCTCAAATTCTCCTCCAAACCTGAAAGAAGAATTAGTCGGGGTCACCCGAGGAGTAAACCAACTCATCAGTGGGAATCGGGATCCAACTATCATTGCATGATAACGTGACGGAATCCGCTCACGGTGTCACACTCCAGAAGGTATGCGCATATCTGGCAAGTTTCAGTTCTTTTGAAACTCCCGATGTGATTTTTACCCCATGCTCTTATGACCTTGACTTTGGCCAACAAATCATAAGTCACATGTCAAGTTCTACCCGTCATTCTCCAGGTTAATTTGAATCCACCCGTACCTACCCTTGACTTTGGCCAACAAGGCAGTACGACTGTTCCAAACCAACGCATCTATCTATGCTGCATATGAATACCCAACAGCTACCAAACACTGTGCCTTGACTTTGGCCAACAAACACAGCTTGAATACTATTGACTACCCATATGAAATGACGGAGGGCTACGAATGGTTTCTGGCGAAAACCTTTAACGTAAAGAACTTGATATCGTTGAAGGAACGGATAGCTTTTTAGAAAATATAGTGACGAAAACCTTTACTAAAGAGGTCACTCCCGGTGAAGGGATCTCGGCTCTTTCCCCGTAGAATGGGGTGCAGGATATTCCAAATGAATACCACGATGCAAAGCAAAAGTAATCGGCTATAGTGAAGTTAATGCCCTGACGCAAACTTCTGTCCAAGGGGTCACTCCCGGTGAAGGGATCTCGGCCCATGCCTCGTCGACTGAGGAGCAGGATATTCCAAATGAATACCATGATGCAAAACAAAAGTGAACGTCCTTGCAATAACAGCTTTTTGAAAAGTGTTCCAACAACATCAGAATAGGTTTGTTTAACTTGCATTGATCCGAATCAATGCAGTCCCATCAATTGATCACACCACAAAGAACGAAAATATACTGACGTACGTATATGCCATCCGCATTCGCCACTGGGTCCTGTCATCACCCGTTAGGTTAGCTAACTAACGGCAGAGCGGGGACTGGACTAGCGCGGATGAAAAACATATACAACATCTACTAATATATATACCAATATATAGTATTCGCTCAAGGCGTGATAAGAAATGCAACATCACAGAAATGTACAGCATCACAGAACAATACAGATATCTGGGATCCCCGGGTTTCACAGAGCCACTGCAGAAACCCGACGTTCCCCTGGTCGTGTGGATAGCCTATGCAATGAAATCCTAGACCCCTACGGGCGCGGCAAGTCACCCGCCAAAACCTGAAGCGAGGCAGCCCCTTTCAGCACCGTGAATGGATCACCCAGCACTTCACGGAATCCGGTAACTTGGGCACCCCTCCTGGGTCAACCTGTACCCCCTACGAGTGTGGCGAATAGCCCGCCAATTCCAGACTGAAGCCCCCTCTGTCTCAATGCCCTGAGATGTGGGCCCGTTGCCCTCTAGAACCCGGCTATCCGTGCACCCCTCCGCGGGGTAACCCTAGTACAGAAAGTAAAATATACATACAACGGGTACATCGACCGCAACCTGGTCGTGCCCCAAAATAATAATACAAACAGGCAGTGACGGCAGTCCACATGTCGGACGCTCGCCCCGCAATATCAAATGTATATAATACAACCAAACTGTACTAGCATTGCATCCAGGCTATCCCCACCGACCGATCCGCAACATCACAGCAAGAACACAGAACATCAACGTGAAAGTCACGTTCGCAAATCTGTCTAACCGTGCTATAGCAGTTAGACAGGATTTACCGATCGAGTGACATTCACGGTCGCAGATATAATGTAAATACTGTGAAATAATGTGTTTAAAATATCCGATCAATCAAAAATTAACTAGTGGGCCCCCCAAGCAATACTGTAGCACTCACAGAAAATCTGGGCCCAATTTTAATATTCTAAAACCCCTATTTTTAGCCCACAAGCCCACTGGGAAAAAATGATGACATGATCCCTCATTCATGCGGCGGATCCGCGGCCTCCAGAGTGGTAATGGCCGCGGATACGCGGTCGTACGGAGGGATCGTGTTGTCGAATTTTTCCAGTGTTCTTAGAACTCCCTGCACATCATTCTGAGACAACCTGAAAAATTTTTCGAGACCAAAAAATTTCAACAGAAAACTGATGTGAACAAAAAATGCAAGTTTTGGAATTTTGGTTGATCGGAAATGTAAAACACATCAAACGAAGCTAGATGAAGTTAATGGCGAGGCTCTGATACCACTGTAAGTGCACGGCGGCGTCCCGGCCGTCAAACCGACGGCCAAATGCGGAAGCGGTGATAAACTTTAATTTTGCGAACTTAGCAAACCGGCACCACCGCGCACTAAACCCCGGATCGGGCCATTAAACTAGTTCTAGCAAACTATAAGATGGGAAGAGATATACCGAGTGATCCGAGTCCTCCGGTCTTCTCGTCGTCGTCCCGATCTCACGCAGAATGTCCGGTCTCCATCTCCTCGCCGGAAGGGCACCACGTCGCCTGCATCTTTTACGGGCTCCCGCCTCTATACCGAGGCAACTCGGGCATGAAGCTGGCAAGTCGACATGCCCAAGATGTGCTGTAGAATGTAGTGTAGATGATGCTTGTCTCTTTGGGGTTATGTTGCCTTGATGGAGGAATCAACAAGATATGAACTTGGGGATTTTGGTAGCAATGAAAATGAGATGGATGATTAATTTCTTTCACCAAAAATGAAACCTCTCATTTTCTCTCCTCTCCCAAATTTGTGGCCAGCCATACAAAAATGGAGAATGGTGGAGGGATTTATCAAGCATGAAGGGAGGTGATGGTAGGAGAAGAAAAGAGGTGACTACAAACAAACATCAACCATAACCCATCCACATCAAACCCATGCCCTCCCTTAACTTAATTAATGCAAGTGATGGAAGAAAGATGCTCTCATAATAAATCCTTTTGCAATAAACCCCTCCACAAAATGTTATTTGCAAACTTGCAAATAACCCCCTCCATCGGAAAAGTCCGGCCGGGAAAGAACAAAGGAAAACCGGCCGGAACGGAATGCAAACTGGCAACACCAGAAAACTGGTCCCGTAATAAATTACAGGAAAACCCCGATACTGTGCATACACACCCGCATCTGTATTCCGTCCGGATACAAATGCAAAGAGACAAAATCTACACTGTACTATACTAGGATCCGGCTTAAACCAAAGCTGGCTAGTAATATCCGTCCGATCCTGATCCGTGCAATACCGCACGTATCTGATCGAACCCTGCCATATATCTATACGGCCTCTAGTACAAACCGTCCGATCCTGATCCGTGCAATACCGCACGTATCTAATCGAACCCTGCCATATCTCCATACGGCCTCTACAGCGTTTCGCCCGAAAGCTGAGTAACTGAAAGTGTGGTGGACTCTAAAAACTCGTCAATACTATGGCTGTGGATTTAACCACTAGCACGTCAGAGGTATAAGCCAATACGTAACGGACCACCAGCTATTGACTAAAAGGGACGTCGATGAGCGAACTCATCCTGACACCCTACTGAGCCTGTCAGTGACAATATCCGTACAGTCCGGTCCGTTCGTCTATGAGCATCGCATGGCGGGCCTAGGGGGTTGGTAAAAGTCAGACCCACAAAAGCGGTACAAGTCGTGTCGGAGTGTAGCCCAGAACACCCTGAGATACTACTGGAATACCTACCAGTAAATCTCCTGCCTTGGCCAAGGACTTCGTGTAATGGCTCTCCTAGACACAGCGCGACCTCACCCCCAATACCGGGAGAGACGAACCCCCGAAGATCCGCTCACTGCCTCCATGTGGCTCGGGACTGTACCCAACTAAAACCTGTTTGCACGACTCCTTTGAGCCGTGGTAGGGTAGTAATCAAAGTACAGTGGGAACTCACACGAGACAAATGACGATCCCCAGGTCGATGAACTAACCTGTACACATGTCACCAGGGAACTGCTATCTGACGTCAGGTATAAGACCAACTAGCATGTTCCCGGCGAGTCTTGTCCGGTGTACTCATAACCCAATGAGCACCTGTATACATCTTAGGTGAACCAACTGACACCAGTGGCCTGTGAGACCGGCCACCGCCCCTCATCGGGGTCTCGACTGTATACACTAGTCTACTCTGGAGAATCGATGCCCTGTCTCGAAACTCCCACGACTAGGGACCTTTTAAGGATGTGCTTATAGACTCCAGCTCTCACTTATATGATCGCCCTCATACTGCTGGCAGTCAAGCAAGAATCCTAGGGGCTCTATCAACGTGCAATAGCGACCTGTCAGGTCACCTAAAGCAGTACACGATGATAAAGGTAAACCAGATAGCATACTATCATCTCGAGTGAGACTGTCTTACCGGGATAGGTCCTCCCTCAATCATCGCAATCACGTGCCTGTGATCCAATAATTGACTCTGAGGGCATTATCTCCAACAGTAGCTAGTGAGTCATGGAAGCATTAATGGTGGCATTAATGGAGGTGAGGGAGAGAGTGAGTATAAGGTATTAGTTGACCCTACACTCACCCTCTCACCCTCTAACTCTCTCACTCTCTCATTTTCTCTCACTCTCAATCATTTCTCTTCTTCCCTCAACCCCAAACTGAACCCTTACCTTCTCTTCACAAATCCTTGCTAAAACTTCACAAAATTCAATGGAAAATACTTCAAATGTCTTGATTAGCCGCTAGGTTGCCTTGGAACTTGGAAAGCTAGGATTTTTGAGCAAGAGTGGCTAGGTAATGATCTCTAAACTGTTATTTAGGTGTTTTAATGTTGCATAGCTTGTTGGTTGCTGTTTAAAACACTTAAGGTATCGTTTCGTGCAAAAATCGTATTTTTAGCGTCAACTTTGGGTCTCTGAGCTCTGCTGTAGAACCAGGTGTTTTCTGGAAAAGTTTCCATCATAGTGACATAGTGTTCAGGTATAGAACCCACCATAAAAACCTGAGACCACTCCTTATTGATCGGGCTGCAGATTTATTAGTTCTGGCCACAAATTGCGGCCAGAGTGGGAGCTGGGGTGTTGGGGTTTGGGCCTAGGGTCTCTGTGGTTGTTTGTGGTCTCGTGGTACTTGCAACTTTTACCAATTATTTGTGTATCAAAATCTGGGACCACTTTGCTATATTCTAGTGTTTTGTGTACGCGTGTTACGTTATCCGATACGGTTCGTGATCTGGTGTGCTGCTATACTTAGGTTGGTGTTGGTGTGTCGTTACGCACGTTAGCCGTTAGACGAACACTTGTGGGTCGGATTGGAGTTAGTGCGTTAGTCAAACGTCTTGTGTACGTGATATTGATCTCTTTCTAAGATTTTCACTGGTTATGTTTGTGTTAATAGGATCGCAGGCGGGGACTTCGGACGCTGCGAAGAAAAGGAAGCCGGTGATTGGGTTTACCTAGCCCGCGATTGTCGGTGAGTAGATTTAACATCTAAGGAGAATCGCCCACATGGCGTTATGCGTCAGGGCTAAATATGATATGATATTAGCCGCATGTTTATATTGCACATATAGAGCTTGCGTATAAACTTCATTGCATATTATTACTTATTGTGCTTGGACTTGTACCTTTGGACACTGCATTATTATTGACGGTTCATATTGCACAAGCACTGATTGTATACCACTCACACCGTCAATAATTGCCATGATACGCACAACACACCTATACATACGTGATATTGTATGGTTAGGGACATTGAGACATTAATTTATATTCCATTGTGCATATGACATATAGCATACATGTATACCTACATGCTTATACATATGCCTTGCCTTGACTACATGCTAGCTACGCATATACCTGGAGGGTATTGTATCATTATTGACATGTATATACGCATACTTAGCTTGATATAGCTATACACATACCTGGAGGGTATTATATCATTACTGATAGGTAGGTACATATATCTTGCTATACCGACATGGTTACGCATACCTGACTATAGCTACATGTTTACCTTTAAATGATGTTGCGTTTGGTTTCAGAGAAATTAGGAACCGCATGATATATTTAATAACATGTTGCAGTTAAATAGCGGTTTTTCCTATATATGCTCATATTACTGTTTCATGTTGCATATATTATATTTCATGGATTTCGCATTGATATATGGATTTCGTATGATGTTTCTGGATGTTTTACTCTTATGTATATATATCAGTGGTATGGGATGCTGATATATATACATGTATATATATATATATCAGTGGTATGGGACGCTGTTATATATGTACACCTATATATATATCAGTGGTATGGGACGCTGTTATATATGTATACCTATAATATATATCATCATAATGATCTGTGCATGTATTCTTATCCATTGCGATATGAGAGGTGGATGTGCTCGATATGAGGGGCCGATGTGCCCGATATGAGGGTCGATATAGGGGCCGATTTGAGGGAATTTGGGGATTTAGATTGTCTTAATGGACACTGGTCCGCCACGATGAGGACTCCGTGAGGATGACATGTTTTACCCCGTACTCCGCATTTATTCTATATGCATTGCTTCATGTATTAGTAGTACCTGATAGAGTACCTTTTATGACTGTTGCATATGCATATTATCATACTTATGCTATCAAATTACATGTGATAGATTATCGCTGTTGGTACATACTTGCGATTATTGTATGATGTTATTTACCATTCATGAGTTGGCAACTCACCCCCGTTGTGCCGCAGGGTTTTTCAGGTCTGATCATCAGAGTGATCGCAACTGGGCGCCTTATTATTTCTACTTTTGCGGATACCGCTACGGTTGGCTGTGAAGCCGTTTGCTATAGGTGGATTGCGGTTGTCCGATGATGTACATTGTATATTTCTTGTATTTAGTACTCTCAATCTACCACCTTCATGTATTGACTTAAAGGCGAGTTGTGAGGATCGACGTTGTATATTCTTATGACTCTGGTTGTCGTGCTCATGTGAGCCGGCCTTTTATATATGTGGTTTATCTTTTCTTCGCTACGGCGTCGTATATCTGTTATGGTGGTTGTTCTGCCGTTGGGCGAGATTTGCTTCCGTTTGTGGATGTTTTAATTTTATCTTATATTTGTACCCGTTTCGGGGCTAATTTTTACAAGGGAGGTGCTGCCGAAATTTTTATGAAAAACAAACTTAAGTCTAAAAGTTTTTGCATCGAGATTTTGTAAAGTGATCTATCTTTCTTTCTTGTAATGGTTTAGATTGCTGGCTTTTTCGGCTTACTTAATTGCGTTACGCCTGTTGACGTTACGTAGTTTAAGTGCCGGTTATGTGCCCAATTTTGGGTCCTGACGGAGATCTTCCAGAAATTGCCACGCTTCCTCGTCGCATTTTGACATAAAATAACATTGACAAATGGTTTCTAGCATTTGTTTTGTCACTGGATTAATACCCTCATACATAATTTGGCAAAGTTGCCATCTTTCGATTCCGTGATGAGGGCATTGGATAGGAAGATCTTTAAACCGTTCAAAACATTTCTAAAAGGGTTCATTGGGAAACTAAGCAAACTGGTTAATCTCGCTCCGAATACGGGCAGTCTTGTGATTAGGATAAAATTTCTTAAGAAATGCTTTAACGAATTCATCCCCTTTAGTGATAGAATGTGAAGCAGTGCTATAAAGCCACTTCTCTACGAGATCGTACAAGGTAAAAGGGAGAAGTCGTAATTATATAGCATCCCCTGAAAGTTGGATGGTGCTCATCATTGCACATACGTTTTTGAATTTTGTTATAAAAACGTATGTATCTTCCAATTCAAGCCCATGAAATTTGGGCAACAAGTTGATAAAGTGGGGTTTAATTTTCAAATTATCCCTATTGGCTAGTGGAAGAGACAGACACGTAGAAAGGGGTCCGCGTACGGGGTAACATCGGTCTTGGAGAGCGATGCGTGGTGGATTTTAAATTTGTGCACCTACGGGTGGTGGTAAAGTAGTGTTGTTAAAACTCGGTAGAGATCCGTCCATCTCGGGAGATGTGATAAGTGGAGGAGAAATAGAAGGTGAATAAGTATCGATGTCGGAGTCAATAGCAAAAACACGAACTAGAAGAGCACTAGAATCCCGTGTCCAGCCAATCATGCACTAAGCGGTTTTAGTGCACGTGGCAGCATATGATAACGTGTAAGAACGATTTTAAAAAAAGGGTTGCTTTTGAAAAAAATGACGGACTTGAGTCTTGACTCAACCAATCACAAAATGCACAATCAGTCCCTAGAGTTAGGGTTACCTAGGTCAAGTCACTAGACCGCTCCTAGACTTCCAAAGGACAAGACGTAGTATCAATCCTCTATCACTTCCTTATCAATTTTGCAGCCAGGTAAGTGGGAGGTATCCGCTATACGAATCACCAAAATAGAGGGCCTAATTAAGTAACAACTTTCCTTAATCATACTTGCCTAAACACCACAAGAGAAATACGGATAAGCAATAGATTACCCACGACCCTCCTTTATCCTAATTGAGTGCGACAGTCCTTAGAGGCTTGGTCTAGATATTTTTTATTAATGTAGGGTGATAGTATGCTCGTTTGTGATTTGTGGGGCCTAGGAAGGGTGATGAAATCCCCACCTAATCTGAATTTGGGTTTATTGCCCCTTAATGTCCGATTTAAATATGAAAAACAAACCGAAATAAAAAACACATAAAAATATTTTTTAGCGACGTTGTTTGCAAGGAATTCTGCAAGTAAAAACAGTTTATTGGAGTTTTAGAGGAGAGAGGAAGACGATAGGATAATACCAGAGAAGTTTAGGGACTCAATTCCTCAAGGCGGTCATGCTTCTGCCGCCAAAAGCACACTTGGGCAGCGGTTCCGCCGTCTCTTGACGAGTTCTTCTCTTCAAACTTCTTCAGAGCACTCCAATTCTCCTCTAATCCAAATTGACAGTCTCTGAACCTCTGTTGGCTTGCTCCAATTACTCCAGATGTCCTTGCAAAACCCGCACAAGAATCGTTAAAAACACAATATGCGGTTTATTTATTTATATTTTTATTTGTTATGTTCTCTGGTTTTATAGTAGAAATCAAGCTGAATAACAAGAAAAATAATTACGACCGTTTCCCCGGTAATGGCGTCATTTGATTGATCCGAAAAGCTGTGTCTGTATGTATTGTAAATAACCGCAATCAATAACGGTGTCGCAATAGCTAGCCGCTAGTAAGTACGGGTCGTCCACAGTGAAATGGTGAACTTCTTTTCTTGTTTTAGACGAGTTGATAAAAGAGATGAAAAGTTTATAATAAAAGGGCTTGTAGGGTTTATAGGATTTAGTAGTTAATGGATGGAGGTTTAAAAATAATTTTTTTTATCTTTTAATTATTTAATACTAGAGAACTAGCGATGAATGTGGATTAGGGTTCTTAGAGGAAATTAGGGTTTTCCTCTACTGCTCCTTTTCCTTCCATTGATCTCTATTTATCTCAAGCCCTTAACAAAGTATTTACGAATCTCAAATCATAGTTGTAACTATCATTAATTGATAGCACTCTGATAAGAGGGTTAACATTCATTTTGCTAAAGTTTATAAAAAATTAAAACATCAAAAGAATTTAAGTTATAATTTTCATTCATTATTCTATCTTTTCCTACAAAGCCTAGTAAGAAAGAATTTACTCGCTTATGGATATTAGCAATTTAAAAGAGAGGTGGAAGATGAATGAATCCATAATTAAAATTTAAAAGTGCAGAAAGTAATGCGGAAAATAAAGTGCAGAAAGTAATGTGGAAAGTAATGCTAGAAAAGTAATGCGGAAAGTAATACAGAAAAGTAATGCGGAAACTAATGCAGAAAAGTAATGCGACAAAAATTAAAAGAAAAGAAACCATCTTTATTGATCAACTGGTGCATTACAAAATTGCTTACTGAAAAAGTAAATTACAAAACCTAGTTATTCGCTAGATCTCTCTCTCGATCAATGGATAGATGAATGTTGAATTTGGAATGCCTTTGATAGACAGCACTCGGTCCTTTATATAATCTTTTAAATTAGAAATCTTAGATGCCATATTGAAGGGTGTAAAATTATGATCTAGCCCCTGAATTTCCAGATCCTATGGCCACAAGACAACCGCGGTTCTGCCACCTATACCCCATATTGACCGCGGATCCGCCGCCCTCTGGTGAGTTTGCGCCTCCAAATTTCTCGTGGTTTCTTCTCTCGATATTTGGAGATCCTCTTGATAAAAATATTCTAAAAATATTGCTCTTAATCTCTGCCGTTGCGAGATTATTTGATTTGCTTCTAATATTCGGCAGATTCGATTTGATATTTCGATTTTCTGTGGATCTCTTACTCACAGTTCAGACCTGAGCTGATCAATTATAATACCTGCACAATATCTCAAATCAAATTGTTAGTAGTATTTGTTATTTTTGATATATTATTCCAACCATTTATATGATATGATGTCTTAAGAATATTTGATATGATATGCATATTTTAATGAATATTTTATTTAAATATTATATGCATATATTTTCCCTAATTATATTAATTATAAATGAAGAAACATATGCTAATAATGTTTTTACAAATAAACCCACATATGTTCTTTATTTACAATTAACACTTTTTAGTAGTTTATAATAATTGGGAAAATGTTCATACAAATGTGCAATATTTTTTACTAATCAGTTTTTGTTCTTAGGTTCTAATAAAGATTCTCACCGTTCCACCCCTCCCAAATCTCTTTTGTTATTTTTATTGCGGTTTGCATCCAATTTTCTTTTGTTATTTCGTCTATAAGGTTTTCCGTTACGTTGTCGATCGGTCTTGTGGCAGCAACACCTTCTTCCTACTCGACAATTAAAAATTCAAAGGCTTTCAGGTCGGATTAAGAAGCTAGAATATTATCCAAATTATGTTCGCATATGATGTGTGTTAAAATTGTATCAAATGGAGAAAGAGAGAATAATGTTGTAAAAGAAAATCTACCGATTAGTTTTCATTCATTTGATTGTGTACATATATAATATTGGTGTAACCAAAAATAGAAACAAATAAATTTGAATCCTTAACAATAGGGAATCAATTAAAGCCATTGTTGGCTATTGGGCTTCTCCCGGCCCAATACCTGCCCTTTCTAGTGGCCATATATATATATATGGCTAGGTTTTAATCTAATCTAATTAATTAAGAAATAGTGGGATTTAAGAGATTGTTAGGATTTGAGCGGTCATATTTTCTTCTTCAAGTTCTATCGAGAGTTGGCTTGCGAGGTGATCACATAGGAGATTCTCACTGATCAAGGGTGTGGTTTCTCACCGGCCGTTGTAAGAAGGCGAAGGCTAAAATTCGTCGTGGTAATGTGGATGAGGATAACGATACCATCACTTTCGGATTAAGGTAATTCATGTTGAACCTTATGTGTAGATCTTCTTTTTTTGTTGCCATTATTTGATGTTAAGATCTATGCACCTAAATGCTACATTGGTATCAGAGCTTAGATGCACACGTTCGTAATTCATAGTTAGATCTACATTTTAAAAATTATTGCAAATCAAAGTTGTGTTTTTTTTATCTAAAAGTTTGATAAATTTTTTTATCAATTTTTATAGATGTGCAATTATTAGGGTTGTTGATGGAAATAGATTTTTAGATCTATTTAATTTTTTTCATACATCATATATAGTCTAAATTAGATCCGTTTTTTGTGATGTTGTGATAATTAAAAAATTTTGTTTCTTGATGTGGGGATTGGCCATGGATCAAAATTGGGAGAATATTTTTTTGCTAAAGATTGAATCTTATTTGTAAATTTTTGGTGAAATTTTATGATGGCTAGGCCATAATTTTTTTGGAAAAGCAAAATTCCTAACCTTAAATTTTTTTCGGTAGATATGTGGGATTTGAGATAAGATATTTTGTTAGCCCAAATATTTTATTATTTGAAATATAAATCTATAAAAAAAATTGAGATTTTTCTGAATTTTTAAAAAAAGATTTTAAATTATTTTTTTTCAATTTTTTTAAATTTTAAATATAAATCCAGAAAATTTAAACTTTTTTAAATAAAAAAAAAGATATTTTCGGGTCTGGAACAGTCTAGAACCACTGGGTAGATGCACGTGCTGGGCACGTGCAGGCCAGGCCCAGTTGGGCCTGGGCTGATCCTACACGTGCAGGCCAGGCCCTTTTGGGCCTGGGCTAACCCAGCAAGCTGGGCTTGCTGGGTCAGATTTTTTAAAAAAAACATAAAAGTATTTTCTTACTTTTCTGAATTTTTTTTAAAACTCAGAAAATATTTTTTTTCTCTTAAATAATTCTAAAATTTTGGGAAATTTTTAGAGAAGGTCCACATATGCTTCCTAAAAATTTTATTTTGGAGTTTAAGGGGCAAAAAATCCGTTTAAAAGTTTGGAAATTTTTTCTCTCACTTAAAGTTTTTCATAAGGTTACAAGGTTACACTATTTTAACTATGAAGGTTATAATTTTTTCGGAGAATTTTTCTTTACCAAAAGTTTCAAAATTTATTCTCACATAAAATGTTGCAGATTGTATGGGTAGTTTGGTCTACTGGGAGCATCTGAGACGCGTGCTAATTTCACGAGAAACGAAAACCCCTAATAAAACGGACAAGATTAAATAGGGTAGTGTAATAAAAATTGAAATTTTTTAGATTGTTTTGTTGCATATTGTGATGTACATGACATACTTAATGAATAAAGACACATGCTGCATTAATTAATAAAATCTGACATGTTTCAAGTAGGAGATTTCATGATAGAAGCATGAATTAAGATTCAACTAACCTAGCTATTCCGCTTCTAGAAATCATTAAACCGTTTTTCAATCATTTTAATAAAATTTTAAATTTTATTAAAATGATTGAAAAACGGTTTAATGATTTCTAGAAGCGGAATAGCTAGGTTAGTTGAATCTTAATTCATGCTTCTATTATGAAATCTCCTACTTGAAACATGTCAGATTTTATTAATTAATGCAGCATGTGTCTTCTTCTCTTTCTTCTCTTTTGAAGGATATGGTCGGGATCGTAGGTCTTCTTCTCTTTCTTCAGGGTGTAAGTTTATTATTGTTGTTAATATGGGTTGAAGACGAAACGTTCTTTAGGAAAGAACGATACTCTATTAAATGCCAATAGTCTTAACACATCTAAAATGAATTTTTTTCTTAAAAATATGACTTCCAAAACAATTATTGCCGATCTCACCAAGAGTGACAATCTAAACGGTGATAATTTATTCGACTGGCATTGAAAGATCCGATTCTTACTGAATGAGCAAGAAATGCAAGACTGTACTGAGGCAGAAATGCCTGAACCGGAGCAGGGCTCCACTCAGCAGCATAGGAGGGCTGCGGAGCAGTACTAGAGCTGGGCCCAGAAAGATCGTTCGGCGTGGTATATTATGTTAGCCACAATGAGGAACGATATCATCGGTGAGTTTGAGGACTATCCGACAGCGAAGTGACTCTGGGAGGCTCTTTTAGACATGTCTCACCGATGCGGATTTGGGCGCTGACTATCAAGATGGATTTGTACAAGATTACTGCATAGCAGGTCATCAAGTTTCATCTTTGAGTGATGGAATCGATGATCAGGGATCTCGGAATTGCTGGAGCTGCAATCAGTAACAAGCAGAAAATTTAGGCCGTCATCCGGGCTCTGCCTGATTCCCGGGATGATCTCAAACTCCTTTTAAGCTATGCTAAGAACGTGGATACTTTTGAAGATGTAAAGACTAAAGTTGAGTTTGAAAGGGAGCATTGGGACACCCTCAAAGCTAAGAAGTCATCATCCTCAACTATGATAGCTGAAGGCTTCAAGCTGAAGGCTTCAAACCGAAGGCCAAGAGGCTTAGACGCAAGGGATCCTACAAGGAATCGAACAAAGAAGTGAATAACGGAAGCTGAAGAAGCCCGCAAAGCATGGGAAAAGATCAACTAAGAGAAATGCATGCTTCACTGTGGGCAGCCAGGTCACTGTGCTCGTAATTGCAAGGGCCCTAGAAAGGTAAGCTCTTGCTTTTCTCACTATACAACATTAATTGCTAGTACAGTGTTGATGGATGACACTACAAATTTATAGATTGTAGATTCGGAAGCCACGGACCATATCTCTTGAGATAGGAAAGGGTTTGTGGAGTACAGGAGAGTACCCGCCGGGAGCCGGAAGATTTACATAGGGAATGAGTCGTATGTCAAGGTGCAGTGCATCGAGACGTATCTACCTACGAGTTCAGGGAACAAGTGGATTCTCCATGACGTTTTATATGGTCCAAGGATGCGGCGGAACTTTTTATCAGTGGCTAGGCTAATTAGCGTAGAATTTAGCGTTTTATTTGAGAATAATTCCGTAAAACTTATATTAAATAATTCTCTGTTTTGTGTTGGACTGCTTATAAATGGTCTTGTTATTTTGGATTGTGATGTTTTGGAAATAAACATGCTTTATTTGCTTATTCTTATGCTTTTAATAGTTCTGTAGATGAATCTATATTATAACATAGAAGGTTATGTCATATTGGACAGGATAGAATGATAAGGCTTGTCGGGGGCGGTCTACTTGGCACACTTGCCAAAGCCGACCTGTCCACATGCGAGTATTGTCTCGCAAGTAAGACCACTAGGAAGCCATTTGGAATGGCAAAGAGAGCGAGTGATCTATTGCAACTTATTCACTCTGATATATACGGACCAGTCAATGTGAAGGCATGTCGCGGTGCATCTTGTTTCATCACCTTCATAGACGATTGCTCCCATTACGGGGCACGTGTTTTTTTATTTCCTACCAGTCTGAAGCCTTGGATTGTTTTAAGCACTATATCAGCGAAGTGGAAAATCAATTGAGCAAAGCATTAAGGCTTTGCGCACGGACCATGGTAAGGAATATTTGTCGGATCAGTTCATAGAACTGTGTGAAGAGAAATGGATCGTCAGACATGTGACAATACCCTACACTCTGCAACAAAATGGTGTTGCAGAGAGACAAAATAGGATGTTGCTAGATATGGTGAGGATCATGATGGCGCATGCAATCTTTCTATATCATTTTGGGGAGATGCGCTGATGACAACAGCTTATGTTCTTAACCGGGTACCTTCTAAATCGGTTCAGTCCACACCCTACGAGTTATGGACGGGCGATAAGTCAGTGTTGGATCACTTATGTCCATGGGGGTGTGCTTCCTATGTGCACAACACTTTACATCGGTATGGGAAGTTAGCCCTAAAGGGAAGAAGTGTATATTTATACGCTATTCCAAACACTCTAAGGGATATGTGTTCTTAAGTGAACATGACGATGCGACTGTGACCGAGATTGAGTCACAAAATGTTGAATTCCTCGAGGAGGAATTTCCGCCAAAGGCGAAGTAGCTAGGGATTTGGGGTTGTACGAAGTCGAGGAGATCATTGATCATTCAGAATTGGAAGAGGAATCGATTTCTTTATCGCCTGGGGACAGTGGGAGTGATATACCGGCATATGACTCGGAACCATTTGCCGAATCTCAACTGCCTCGTAGATCGTCCAGTGGACAAGTACCTTGTCGAAGCTTTGAAATCGAAGGGGAAGCGTTCATGGTTGCATTACCTGATGTTGCGAAACCCAAGTCCTATGAGGACGCTATTTCAGGACCTGCAACGGAGGAGTGGAAGGTCGCGATAGAGGAGGTGCTTGAGTTCATGAGGAAGAATCAAGTCTGGGACTTGGTGGATCTTCCTGTCAGACGCAAGACCATTGAGAACAAGTTGGTTTTCAAGGTTAAGCGGAAAGCGGATGGGATAATCGAGCATTGCAAGGCACGCTTGGTGGCGAAAGGGTTCACCTAAAGGAGTGGTGCAGAATATGATGAGACATTTTCCCGGTGGTGAAAATTTTCTTTGTTTGCATGGTTCTGTCTTTAGTATCGCAGATGGATCTTGAATTAGCCTAGATGGACGTCAAGACAGTTTTTCTTTATGGAAAACTGGAATAGGAGATTTATATGGATCTGCCCACCAGTTTCAAAGCTAAAGGCCTCGAGCGCAAGGTATGCAAATTGAAGAGGTCTATTTATGGCTTGAAACAGTCTTCCAGAGTCTGATATTTTTGATTTCATAAAACTGTACCGGGCTATGGTTTTAAGATGATTGATTAGGACAATTGTGTCTACCTTTGACAAACTGGTAAGAATTTCGAGATTCTATCGTTGTATGTCAACGATATCCTGCTGGAAAGGAACAACATGGTGTCTATAAATGTCACTCGGAGTTGGCCGTCCTCCACTTTTGAGATGAAGGACATGGGCGATGCCCGGTTCGTGCTTGGGATTCAGATTCTGAGGGATCGCTCCAAGAGGACCCTAGGTTTGTCTCAGGAGACTAACATTAGGAAAGTCATGGAACAATTCGGCATGAACGGTTGCAAACCCATTAGGACTCCAATTGCAAAGAATTATGTACTAAGTCTAGAACTGTGTCCTAAGAACGAAATGAAGAAAAGGCAGAAGCAGAATGTTCCTTATAGGAGTGCTATCGGGATTCTCATGTATGTTATGGTGTGTCCGAGACCCGATATATCTTATGCAGTGGGATTGATGAGAAGATATTAGTCCAACCTTGGTGTTGCTTATTGGGAGGGGGTGAAGCGGATCTTGCGGTACCTAAGTGGGACAGCCCACTATACTTTGTGCTATGGTAGATCAGACATTCGCCTGCAGGGCTATACAGATGTTGACTAGGGCGGCGATCTGGATGAGTGAGTGTCCACGTCGGGATATGCCTTCTTACTAAATTTGTCATGCCCCGCTTCCCAGAGTACGCTAAATTGGGCACGCGGCATAGCCAACCATGCTACCTGTGGGTAGGAAGTATCCATCCACAGTCACATTACGGTTGTAAAGATATCAAGAACAAAATGTAACAATCTAATACATGTCCATAAGCCAAGATAACATGAGTCAAGAATAATAAAAGTGCGGAAGCAAAAGATCCAATACAAGTAACTGGAATGTACGTCCCATAATGCGGGCTCACATCAGGAATAAACTACAGAAAATAAAAGAACTAGCTACTACTGAAACCTCACTGCTCAGCCTGCTGACTGAAGTACTCCTGCCCGGACTGCAGCAAAGCTACGGAATCTGGGCCATGCAAAACCTAGACGTCAGCGCGTTATGTCACCAGGTAATAAAATATAAATAGGGTAACAGGCAATGCAAATATAAACATGAATGAAAAGCAGGTGTAACAGTAATATAAATCAGGGCAGTGAAGGGTAGTGTTCAGTGAGTAAACTAAACTGTTCTATTGGGTTTTCTATTCTAAAGTCTTTGAAATCAATTCGATGAATCATCGATGTAACTCAATAGTATCCCGTGCATGCCCGGGACCACGGTCTACAGACTTTCGGGCTGAAACCGAGACGTGCCGCTATGCACTAACAGGAAAGGAGTACAAACCAACGATGTCAGCAGCATCGTCACGAGGCGGGCCTAGCCTCTAAAACTGATCAGTAAAAGCAAGCAACTGTCGAGTTACAAGTCAGGATTTCATAATTGATTTCCCTATACCCCCAAGTTATGTATGTCAAGTCAGGTATTCAGTAATCAAGAACTTTTGCCAACACAGGATCAGGTAAGAGCAGGTTCGTCTGGACAGACAACAGGGACGGTCCGTGAGGACTACATGTCAGGTTTGTTGGCATTAGACACAAGATCAGGTAACGGGTCAAGTCATGGTACATCAGGTCAAGTCAAGTAGTGTACGGTACCATGCCGGGTCAATCAATATGTGTGTAGCAAGTCAGGCCAGGGTGTAAAAGATAACATGTGGGTACTCATAGACAGCTAGCATAATCATGGTTATAAATAATCAAGCATGGTTATCAACAACACGATCTAAGCAATAAGTTAAGCAATAAAGCAGATTTAATTAATTAGCTGTACAGTTATCAGTTGTGTTTATCAGATGGTGTCAGCACTATACGAATACAGTATGATAGATGTGAATGCTAAAAACCAGGTTAATAAGTATTGAGTGATCTATGGATGCGACGACATGTATAATCTGTTCAATGGATACAGTTGTAATTAAACCGGTTAAAGTTGCACATGGATGTCCGATAGGTTTACACTGGATAAAAGGGTTATCATGGCTATAAACAAATGTGATCATGTGGTCTATCATTTACAGGTGATTACTAGGTATAAACAATTAGATGCAAAATTAAGTTTCAAGTTCGGGATCATAAAACGGGTAATGGAACTTATACGGTTAACTTGAAATCCAATTCTGTCGATTCTATTAGAGATTTAACAGGAAATAAATAATATAGCATACGGATAGTTTAAAATAGCATGTAGCAAGTTTCACTTGCCTCGATGGAACGCGATACGGTAAACGGGACGTCTCGCGTCGGCGGGAAAAGTCGCGACGCGCGCACGGTACACGGAAAGAGTCCAAACGACGAACAATGGAATCACACGGATCAGAGGTTCTTGCTGAGTTGTCAGGAACCGTCGCCGGCACGGTCGGATTCCGGCAAGACAAAAAACAGTAAATATTGTAATCGACAAGAGATGCATGGTAACGAAGCAAGAAAGAGGCAAGAGAATGGAGGGGATTAATGAAGGAGACTTACTCACTGGATTGCAGGAGATGACAGCGTCGTCGGCGCGTCGTCGACGGAGCTCCGGCGATCTACAGAGGATCCAAAATATTTAACAGAGAAGGAAAAAAACCTAAGATGAAAAGAAGAGAAAGAGGAGGAAGAGGAAGAAGAAGAAGACGAAGGTTGCTTACGGGATTTGGGAGACGGCTGTGCTTGCCAAGGTGGGTAGTCGTCGGTAAGGATCGCTGGCGAGATCACGGCAAGGCGACAAATCCCAAGTTGCAGGGAAAGGCTCGGCTAGGGTTTCTGCTAGGGTTGCAGGGATAGATGCTCGTGGAAATAGCAGAGGGGACAGAACAGAGGGAGAGGGAGACGATGACGATGAGAAGAGGGAGTCGGCGGCATTGAAACTGTGGGTTCTGGGTTCGCTGGAGGGTGAGTGCACAGGGAACGAGACTTAGAAAGGAAGAAGGAGAAGGAGAAGATGAGAACGAGGAGAAGAGGAGGTGCTGGGTTAGGATTTTAGTTGATGTAGCTAGGGTTAGGGTTACACGAGGCGATGGGTTTTTGTTTAAAAGGAGAAGAAGCGCTGCGGGGGTTTTAAACCAGAGAGAAAAGGAAAAACGTGAAGGGAGGTGACGGGATCTCCTCGCGGTGACGGGACTCGAGAAGGGAATAGTGATCGTGAGAGGAGAGAGAGTGGGTGCGAGAGGAGAGAGAAAGAGAAGGGAGAGAGAGAGATACGCGGTAGAGAGAGAGAGAGATAGAGAGGAAGAGAGAGATAGAGAAGGAGAAAGGAGAGAGAGAAGGAATGGCGTGGGGCCCAGGAGAAAAGAATTGTTTTGATTGGCTGAGGGAGTTAAAGTTTGGTTTAGGGATTAAAGATTTTCTGGTGTTGATTGGTTAGGAAAAACTTTGTGAAAGATTTATTGGGGTGTCAATCGGTTGGTAAAAAAAATATGAAAGGATATTTTAAAGAAAATGTTAAAAGGATTACCCAAAGCTGAAAGATTTCCAACTTCAGGATTTCTATTCAGATGAAACCCACTAAGGAAAATTTAAGTATTTAAATAAACAGAATTGGCGGGATACAAAGTAATTCAGAATTGCGTCTGGGCCGGGTCAAAAAATTTGGATTTTAAATATGAAAATTATTAGCAAGTTCCAAAAATTAAAATGAAGGACTTTGTAACCGAAAAGCATACCCCCAAGAACGATCGCACGTACGTGCGCGTAGCCGTCCAAACGCGTCCGTTTCACTGAACTGGACGAGAACACGATGTGAGGACGCTACCACAGGGTTAGGGGTATCGAGCAGGCCATGACAAGTATTTTTAATTTATTTTAAATGACTTAAATTGTTATATGCAGAATCTGACATGTCGGGGTAAGTTATAACTAGTAACAAACAAAATCAGGATAATGAAATGAATACCACACACCTCACATACGGAAACAGAAACTTGTAGAACTGGACTCGGTTGTTACATTATACCCAACTACAAAAAGAATTTCATCCTCGGAATTCCAAGAATACAAAAGATAGACGAAAATAAAACTACAAGAAAAGATGAGGAAACTTCTACCGGATTTCATCTTCTCGTTCTCAAGTGGACTCTCCATGTGAGCGATTACCCCAAGAAACAAGTACAAGAGGGATAACCTTGTTCTTAAGAACCTTTTCCCTTCGATCCACAATTTCAACCGGTAGCTCTTCAAAAGTCAAGTCTTCTCGTACCGTCAGCTTCGAATGATCCAATACATGCGTTTCATCCCGAACATACTTACGGAGTTGTGATACGTGAAACACATCATGAACATTTGCCAAGGATTGCGGCAACGCCAAACGGTACGCTACCTCACCAACACGCTCCAAGATTTCAAAGGGTCCAACAAATCGAGGACTGAGCTTTCCTCGACTTCCAAAACGAATCACCCCTCTAGTCGGTGATATCTTCAAGAATACCAAATCACCCACGGTGAACTCTAGAGGTCTCCTCGACGTATCTGCCCAACTCTTCTGTCGGTCTTGTGCTGCCTTCATATGATTCCGGATAGCATTAACCTTCTCAACAGTCTGCACAACCAAATATGGTCCCAACAATTTTCGTTCACCGATATCGTCCCAACAAACAGGTGAACGACACTTGCGACCATACAAAGCTTCGAATGGAGCCATCTGAATAGTTGCCTGGAAACCGTTGTTGTAAGAAAACTCCACTAAATGTAAATGATCCTCCCAAGAACCCTTGAAGTCCAATATGCATGCTCTCAACATATCCTCGAGAGTTTGAATCGTTCTTTCCGACTGGCCATCAGTTTGAGGATGATAAGCTGTGCTAAACTTCAATCGAGTCCCCAAACTTTCCTGTAAGCTCCGCCAAAAGTGTGATAAGAACCGAGTGTCACGATCAGACACGATACTCACCGGTACTCCATGCAATCTTACAATCTCCTGCATGTACCGCTCCGCCAAAGTCTCTGTTGATTGACCAACCCGGAAGGGAATGAAATGAGCTGCCATGGTCAATTGATCAACAATCACCCATACTGCATTGTTGCCTTTTGGACTCCACGGTAGAGCTGTCACGAAATCCATGGTTATATGTTCCCACTTCCACTGAGGAATCGGAAGTGGTTGCAATAAACCAGCAACCCTTTGATGTTCAGCCTTAACTTGCTGACACACCAAGCACTTTGCCACAAAGCGAGCAATCTCCCATTTCATGCCTTCCCACCAGAAATGCTGTCGTAAGTCTTGGTACATCTTCATGCCTCCTGGATGTACGGAATAAGCTGAACTGTGTGCCTCCTTTATAAGCTCTTCATGAATATCTCCTTTTGGCACACACAAACGGCTACCATA
Source organism: Agapanthus africanus (assembly GCA_030015575.1). Taxonomy (NCBI): domain Eukaryota; kingdom Viridiplantae; phylum Streptophyta; class Magnoliopsida; order Asparagales; family Amaryllidaceae; genus Agapanthus; species Agapanthus africanus. The sequence continues at coordinate 855,163,209 of JASDDO010000024.1, forward strand.
TCTCAACGAACCATCTTCATGTATCAGTAAATCTGTTCATAGTCCGGCTTCAACCTGTTCTCGAAACTTTTGCAATCTACGATCCTGCGATTGCGCTGCTTTAATATTCTCGATCAACGACGAATGTACTTGCAGCTGCATCAACTGTCCCGAAGAATGCGGTAGCACAACCTCCAAATCAAATCTTCGAAATTCTTCAACGAGTTCCTTCTGCGTAGTCAACATCTGAATTGCTGGTAACCGACTGAGCGCATCCGGTACGACATTAACCTTCCCCGGATGGTAGTTAAGATCAAGATCGTAATCAGCCATCAGCTCTAACCATCTACGCTGCCTCATATTAAGCTCCTTCTGCGTGAACACATACTTCAAACTCTTATGATCCGTGAAAACTTTGACCCTTTCGTCCAAAAGGTAGTGTCTCCAAATCTTCAAAGTTAAAATCACAGCCGCAAGCTCTAAGTCGTGAGTTGGGTAATTCTTCTCATGGGTCTTCAACTGTCTTGATGCGTAGGCTACAACCTTCCCATGCTGCATCAAAACACATCCCAATCTTTTTCCAGATGCGTCGCTGTGAATCACCAATCCTCCGGAACTGTCTGGCACGGTCAGAATAGCAGCGGTTATCAATCTCTGCTTCAACGTCTCAAAAGCTGACGCATAACTATCCGTCCACACAAAAGGTACCTCCTTGCGCATAAGCTTGGTCAACGGCTCCGCCAGACGAGCAAAGTTCTCCACGAATCTTCTGTAATACCCGGCGAGTCCAAAAAAACTTCTTATCTCCGCAACATTCTTTGGAATCGGCCAATCTCGAACTGCTGCAATCTTTTCTGGATCGACGGCGATTCCATCGCCAGACACGACATGCCCCAGAAACTTTACTTCTTCCAGCCAAAACTCGCACTGGCTCATCTTTGCATATAACTTCTCCTGTCTCAACGTCTGCAGTGCGATTTTCAAATGTTCCGCATGCTCTTCAAAACTCTTCGAATAGACCAGGATATCGTCAATGAACACTACAATAAACTGGTCCAAGAATGGTGAAAAGATTCGGTTCATCAAGTCCATGAATATTGCCGGTGCATTCGTAACTCCGAAGGGCATTACCAAGTACTCGTAATGTCCATACCGAGTTCGGAACGCCGTCTTCCAAATATCTTCTGCTTTCACTCAGACCTGATGATATCCGGATCGCAAATCCAGCTTCGAGAATACCCTCGCGCCACTAAGCTGCTCAAAAAGTTTGCCAATGCGAGGGATCGGGTACTTATTCTTAATAGTCACCCGGTTTAATTCTCGATAGTCGATACACATCCTTCTCGTGCCATCTTTCTTCTTAACTAGAATAACTGGAGCTCCCCAAGGCGAGTTACTGCTTCGAATCCAACCCTTCTCAAGCAATTCAGCAACCTGTTTCTTGACTTCTTCCAACTGCACTGGTGCCATTGGATAATACGCTTTAGATACTGGCGCTGCACCAGGAATAAGATCAATTGCGAACTCCACATCTCGCTTCGGCGGTAATCCTGATATATCTTCAAACACGTCCATAAAATCGCGAACGACAGCTGGCTCTTCACTTTCATCAACCTCCATCGATGCAAGAATATTAGTTGTCGGCCTATCTCTAAACTCGACTGGCCCGACAAAACTGCTTCCTCCAGTGAAGGTAAACTCGGGATGTCCGGGAATCTGGAAAATCACTTTCTTTGCCCTACTATCAATATGAGCGTGGAAAATGCCAAGAAAATCCATTCCCAAGACGACTTCGTAGCTGCCCGTATCAATCACTAAGAAATATGCCCGTCCGCAAACAACAATTGTACAATCTTTACATTCCCTACTAGATATGATTTTCCCATTCCCAGTGTGTATGTCCCAGAAACTAGACAGGGTCGTGCAAGTAATCGAGTGTGTAGTTATAAACTTGGACGACATAAAACAATGGGATGCACCAGAATCAAATAACACTAATGCGGGAAAACCATGAACGAGTAGAATACCTGAAATGACTTCTCCCGAAGCCTTAGCTTCCTCAGCCGTCAAGGTAAAAGCTCGAGCCTGATTAGGTCCTTGAGTCAGCTGCTTCTGTCCCTGAAATGGTTTCTGTGGAGGCTTCTGAATATCATCCCTTGTGCGTAACTTCGACGGACAAGAACTAACAGTATGATCCGCCGATCCACAAACCAGACAAAGTCCTTGCATCTTGCGACATTCCTTTTGCAAATGTCCGGGTAAGTGACAATAGCTGCAAACCACGCACTTCTTCTGATCAATGACAGCAGGCTTCTTCATCGGTGTTACACCACGACGGTCCACTGGAATACCTCTGCGTCCATGAGCTCGGTTTGGTACAAATGCCGGCTTCCTTACTGCAACAGCTGTCTGCTGTAAACTCCCAGTCTTCCCAGATAGGCTCTGCTGTTCTCGGGCTGCTGTAAGAACCTGTGAGAAAGTGGTCAAACCCAGGGAGACAATCTGCCTCTGGATGTCCACATCCAAGCTGCGCATGAACCTCCTTGCCCTGTCTGCATCGTTGGCAACTAAAGGTCCAGCGAATCTACTGAGTCGTGTCCACTCAGCTGCATGTACATCTACGGGTGCACCATTCTGCTTCAGACTGATGAACTTCTCTTCCATTTCCTCCCATGCAGTCCGCGGGAAGAACTTCTCCAGGAAACTCTTCGAAAAATCCACCCACTTGATCGGCTTAGGCAAGTGGGTCTTCTCCACAAGCCACCACTCACGGGTGTAGTCCACTAACTGAATGCGCACCACATCCACTCTTTTATCATCTGGAATCTGTGCCGCAATAAGTAAGTTCTCTGTGTCTACTAGCCACTGCTCCGCTGGCAACGGCTCCTCCAAACCGGTAAAGACAGACGGACCCAAACGCCTGAAATCTGCTACGGTCCCCACTCAATCAACTGGTTTATCTCCAACATTGTTCACAGACTGCTGAACGGTCCGCAACCCTTCTTGAAACGATTCAGCCTGCTGCTGGATCAGCTCGGTCTGTCTCTTTTGATTCTCCAGCATTTCCCGTATCACTCCAAGCATGGCGGCTTCATCAACACGCCTTTGGTACGTCTTCAGATTCTTGTCTGCCATACTCCTGAAATCAAAACACCCAAAGATTAGCATGATAACAGATTCAAAATATAGATCAAGGCTAGAACTCCAAGTTACTTAAATAGAGTACCGCATTGTAACTACGCCGCGGTATCATAGCTACAATTACATAACTCTACCTAAGTCGCCTAAGTCCTAGAGATAACAAGGAATCAGGTTTTGAGTCGATATGCAAATGAAGTTTGCACACCATAAAAGATATAATCAGGAAGAACTTAGATTCAAGAACGGTAAAACGGCAAGGTGGCAGGACATGTTTCCTAAACACGGGTATTCTGATTCGTGTATTGGGTACAATACCCAACTACAAAAAGAATCAACCCGACTAACCTATGGCTCTGATACCAAAAGAACCATGTCACGCCCCGCTTCCCAGAGTATACTAAATTGGGCACGTGGCATAGCCAACCATGCTACCTGTGGGTAGGAAGTATCCATCCACAGTCACATTACGGTTATAGAGATATCAAGAACAAAATGCAACAATCTAATACATGTCCATAAGCCAAGATAACATGAGTCAAGAATAATAAAAGTGCGAAAGCAAAAGATCCAATACAAGTAACTGGAATGTACGTCCCATAATGCGGGCTCACATCAGGAATAAACTACAGAAAATAAAAGAACTAGCTACTACTGAAACCTCATTGCTCAGCCTGCTGACTGAAGTACTCCTGCCCGGACTGCAGCAAAGCTACGGAATCTGGGCTATGCAAAACCCAGACGTCAGCGCGTCATGTCACCAGGTAATAAAATATAAACAGGGTAACAGGCAATGCAAATATAAACATGAATGAAAAGCAGGTGTAACAGTAATATAAATCAGGGCAGTGAAGGGTAGTGTGCAGTGAGTAAACTAAACTGTTCTATTGGGTTTTCTATTCTAAAGTCTTTGAAATCAATTTGATGAATCATCGATGTAACTCAATAGTATCCCGTGCATGCCCGGGACCACGGTCTACAGACTTTCGGGCTGAAACCGAGACGTGCCGCTAGGCACTAACAGGAAAGGAGTACAGATCAACGATGTCAGCAGCATCGTCACGAGGCGGGCCTAGCCTCTAAAACTGATCAGTAAAAGCAAGCAACTGTCGAGTTACAAGTCATGATTTTATCATTGATTTCCCTATACCTCCAAGTTATGTATGTCAAGTCAGGTATTCAGTAATCAAGAACTAATGCCAACACAGGATCAGGTAAGAGCAGGTTTGTCTCGATAGACAACAGGGACGGTCCGTGAGGACTACATGTCAGGTTTGTTGGCATTAGACATAAGATCAGGTAACGGGTCTGTTGGGGTAAAAATTTACACCCCGGTTGACCGAGTCAAAGTCAGGGTCAACCCCGAAGCTATGTAGGCCCAAGCCCAGGTCAAGCGGGCCCATGCCCAAGTCGAACCCGCGGCCAGCCTCCTCCATGCCAAAATATAGACCGTGTAATAAATATTTTTTATGTAATTTTTTATGCATGAATATAAACAAAATGGGCATAAAAGCCAATATTTTGCAAGCCCATGGCTTATGTGCAAAAATGAAATGGCACATGGGCCATGGGATGGCCAAAATGCCATTTTTGTAAAGCCTAAGGGGCTATATGTAAATATGTAAGTCTATAAAAGGCAACATGATGATGAATAAAATATATACTTTTCATTCCCCAAAAAAAATTAGGGTTCTTTGTGCGTCCTGCTCCTTCTCCAAGGTTCTAAACCTTCTCATTTCTTTTGAATTAAATCAAGAGTTTTACTCTTTCTTTTCCAAAACTAAGTAGTTTTTCACTACAAAACCCGCAAAGGGGAACTCAGATCTCCCATCTGTCACGACCCGAAAGTACGGAACATGACCGGCACTTAAACTACGAACGTCTCGAGGCGTACGTAATCTAAGTAAACCGAAAACCCAGAAATCCAAACCAAGAAAATAGTAGAGTGCAGGAAAAACAACTTAAAGCAAGTAATTTCAATAGCATAAGCCGAATTATGCGGTTTTTTAAAACATCAAAAATTTACTGAAAATTTCGGCAGAGTCTCCTTTGTAAATGCTGGCCCCCAAACGGGATACAACATGAATAGTATACGAAATTAAGAAAAAGGCATCCCCAAGCGGAAGCTAGCTCTTCGTCAATCGACGGTCACAACCACACAAGCAATATAATATACAACGCCAACGGCGAGGATCAAAACTCAAAAGGAAACTCAAAACCACCAGAAAAAAATAACGAGCGACTCTAAGGTCGAAGGAATAACCAACATTGGTCTCTATCTCAATAAATACATGTTTGGTTGATGGAATTCTAGATACAACAGAATAATGATATACAAGATAAATAATGGGGGTATGATACAAGTAAACCCACATACTAGCAAATCACCCGAATGAAACTATGCCCGCAAAGCCGTAATGAACCTGTACGGCAACCTGCAAGAAACTGGGGCACAACGGGGGTGAGTTGCCAACTCGTGAATAGAAAAACATCTACGCATAGAAATCGCATAAATAACGCAATCCTAGGTCAATGATCATAGTATATCCTCAAAAATATGTATAACATGCAGCCTATAACAATGGCTAGGGTAATATCTAACCGAGTGTAATCTCATGTGCCCGTGTCAGTGCCTCAGGTAGCAATATATCATATGAATGAGGTATGAATGCACGAAAACAGAATACATGTAAATGAAGAAACTGTTTTCATAAATTAGTGAGATTTCCTTCTGGTTTTTAAACTGAGGTATCATAATGAAATCGGTATCAACAGTGTCTAGCACCGACACAAAACATAAATCTCACTGTCTCGAAATATCAATGTCTCAATCTCAATATCTAGGGCGCCGTCAGTCCAGACCGGCCCCTACCATCCATCTCAAGACCACGACAGTATCCTCCGGATATCCGACGCGTCGGGTAATATCACCGGTAGGTAGTGCTCCCCAGCCAGGCTCAACGTCAACACCACATTCCTCTTGCCCCGGGGTACCATACCGGGCCCACCATGTACCCGTGACGGTTCCTCCACTCCTCGACACGGATCTCCAAAACCACAGCAAACTCATGGTGGACGACACTTTACATCACTAGAAAACCGCAACATTTTATATTTTAAAAAATCATAAGTTGTAAATTTTGCGGCTTTCCCCGAAATCCAGAAATATCATAAATCTCAAGAAATCATCACAAGTGCATATGTCAATGATAATGAACTAGGCATGAACAACTGAATAACAGTATGCATGAAGTGGTAGGTAATAACTACAATGTCTAATATGGCATATAAGGGAAGTACACTAATGTCATGTCAACACTACTAGCTAACAATCTAAGTCAAGCATTTATATTCTCTAAAGTGTACGTGACATGGCAATTACCGATGAAGATATGTGTGAGCCGGCAAGTAGGTGTACGTGGTACATACGCATCATCGGTAATGGTGCTGGTGTCCTAACAGCATGATATCAATAATGGAATATGCAGCAAAATAAATATGCGAGGCAGAGCGAACAGCAATAATGTGCGGGAGCTGAATACTAGACACAACGATAACTAATCTGCAATAATCTAATATAAGTCCTACAAATGGTGCCTTTTGAAATAACACGAATCATGGGGTTTTGAAAATAGGGGCTACGGTGTTTTTTTTTGAAAAGATACGTCGTTTTTGAAATATCCGTAGATTCCCTTAAGCTGTCTTTAAAAATGCCCACGATTCGTTAGTTTTTGAAATAGGTAAGAAGTCTAATCTAATCTAACAACTACACTAAACTATACGGCTGAACTACAAGCTGAACTACAGGTAAGGAAACCGCCTATCATCTGAGTCGATACATATACATACCTGTATATGTATAGTCGGTGATCCCGCCTCAATAATATCATATCCGATACCATATTTATAATCAGGCATCCCAAGTCAAGAGTGCGGATCAATCATCAATATAGCTCGTACGTAAATCCGTCGTACGGCATCCCAATCTGGGTACGGGTCAATATCACATTCATCATACTATTCACCTGGTATCCTCTTTATCAAATATCATGATCGGGGTACTGATCTACGTCTAGTACCATACTGATACCGCCTACGTATGCATGGACGTGTGTGAAACACTACGTCAAGGACCCGCTACAACGTCATGTCGTATCTAAGATACGAACCCTGCTATATCACCGATCTCACGGCCTCAAATCAAATCTCATCGACTCAGCTCAATCCCAAGTATCATTCTCAAACCGTATGTGAACACATAGTCGCATACCCATGTGAATACATAACTATAAAGAATCCCATGAGCACATATCAATAGGAATGTATGCAAGTATGTATATGTGTATGTGTGTGTAACACTACCCTAGGGTTCGCAACACTAAAGTAATCCAACACACCAATATCCATCCTAAGCATCGTTATTAATCCCAAATAACATATAATAAATGTTGGTGTGTATACGCATCCGTATACACCACCACGGACTGCGGGGGTGCTATACGCCATCCACCCGACTTCTCCCCGTAGATATAAATCTACTCACCTGGTCCTCGCTCGCCGGTGCCGACGTCGCCATGCGCTTGCTTGCTGTCTCGAAGTCCACATGGGGGTACCTACATATCATAACGCACCATGCCGTATTAAAATCTGACTCATGACCCAAAACGACACGTGAATCCCACATAGGTCAAAACCTATGGTTGCTTTCACAAATCAACCCAAAAACCCTCGAAGTCGGTGTACAAATGCCAAACCATCGATAAAAACCCAAACACACTCATTTGTACAATTACAAGCACTAATTATAATATAAAATAGCTTAAAAACTCACAAAAACCTCAAACTCACTTAAAAAGCTATAATTCCGGAAATCTAGCAAGCAAAAATTAACCGTTTTACTTCAAAACATGATGTCTTAACCAATATAATGGTTACATTACCCACATAATATTTTAACTAAGTCACACAAACCATAATTAAATTTTTATCTCATCAATTTTCATTTAACCCAAAAACCTAGTTTACAAATAGCTTAATTAGAACTATTTAAATGTAACAATTAGAAAATTGACAACTAGATTTCACTTTGCATACTCTAAGATATTATACTACACTTTCAAACCATAACCAATTTATAAAAACCCTAACTAGATTTTAAATTTCACATTTTTAACAATTTCTAAAAATCTAGTTTGCTAAAAAGGCTAAATTTGGACATTATACATCTAACAATTTACATATTAGCAACTATATTAGGTTTTCATTTCCTTAAGATGATAATCTATATTTTGCAACCATGATTACATGATAAGAACCCTAATTGCATTCAAAACCCTTTCACTTAAGATTATAAACTTGAATTTAAAGCCCTATTTAAACATCACAATAACCTAAATTGGAGGAATTAATCAACACATAACCAAAGGGTTAAGATTTTATACCAAAAATTTGTAGATCCCACTTGCAAACTAGCCTCCCAAATTAGCTTCCAAGCTCCAAGATCCATGCTTGAATGGCCAAGGAATAATGGGTAGGAGTTGGATTTGGGAAAAGGCTTTGAAATTGTATGGATTTTGAAGCTTTTTTTATGGATTTTTGAAGCAAAATGGAGTGAGAACTTGGGGAGGGGGGGCTGCTGTTAAGGATCAGTTTCGGCCAGATAATTGGGGGGGGGGGGAGTGGGTGAGTGAGGAGAGAGAGTGAGGTGGGGAAAGTTGTTTCAAGTCAAAGTCAACTCAATTTATATCATTTTCTACTCTTTTCTTTTCTTTCTTTTCCTTTGAAAACCAAGTGGGGACAAGAGAGGGGGCTGCTGAATTCAGCCATGGGGGGAGTAAGTGGGGGTGTGTGGGTATGGGTACGGGTGTGGGATGATGAAAAATGATAAATACAATACCCCAAACATCCATTTACGCTAAAAAAAGCCTTTTTTCTTCAATAATTTCTAAACCGTTTTGGCAAATGATTTCGTTCCAAAAAACCGCATGATAAAATTTTATTTAATGTTTTATGATGCACAAAATTTGTTTCAACTCATTCCAATTTGTAATTTTCCCTAATTAAATGTATTAGTGACGGCTTAAATAATAATAAAATAATATTTTTTTCAGAAAATTTGAAATTTCACCAGCGGCTCAATAAACACCAAATAATAGCAATTACATAGCTAGAATATGTATATTTAATTTTTACAATAAGATATTTGTATTTTGACTTTTTACAGAAAACCCCCTTATTTTACCAATTTTTCGAAATTTCACCGAAACGATTTTCAAAACGTTACAATCTTCCCCCCTTAAGGAAATTCGGTCCCCGAATTTAAATTCAAACTCCCCCAAATACTAAAACATTTAAGAAAAACCATCAAGTCGTCGGGGCTCCGAAATTGTAAATACATAAGACAAATCGTAGCGCAGCGCATGCGCTTGAAAAATGAGTATATAACTCAAATCAAAACTCCGTCAAGCATCCCGCAATCATCGGAGTCATGGAGAAGACATCAATGCCAAATCCAAATCAAAACCAATATGATATAACTCGAAACTATACATGTAAATATCGAATCTATATCTGTAAGTATCTGAAGGAAATGCATGCCAAATCTCTTTAAGTCGCTGTGCAACGCGTATAACACTGCACAGTGGCGGACGTCTATAATGAGAAAATAACTATATACATATATACCTTTGTTTGAAATGTACGTTCCGCCGTTTTGGAAACAATTTAGAAGGGTCTCCTTACTTTAAACATTTCGTGTCATATCAGACACGTAGGTAAATACTGAGGCTATAGCTCGCTTTTTGGAAATCCCTTCAATAACTATCAATGCATGCAAAATATATTCAGGTACTGTCCTCTGACTAGTCCTGCTCAGTACGAAAACACATAGCAATATCATAAAAACGTACTGCTCTATACGAAATCAATCCCCAAAATATGCATATGAATGCTACGTGCGTCTGGTGCGCACGGAAATCAAAATCCATGAATGTGCCATACATGCGCACAGAAACAACATCTAAGTGCATCAGGTGTGCACGAAACATCTGTCGTAGGCAACACGTGTGCCTGACAGCAAAATCAGGTGCATCTGACATGCACGAAAAATCTCAATTTAGTGCATCTGGTGTGCACCAAAATCGCATCTCAAGACATGCGCTCAACATGCGCGAAAATCCAAATCAGGTGCATCCATCGCGCACGAAATCATGAAATCCAATATCAAGCGCCGAACGTGCGCAAAATCAATCAGGTGCACAAGGTGCACAAAACAAATATCGAGTATCATAATCGAAATCGAAGTCCAGTGCATCTAAGTGCACATAAGGCGTATCACTGCACTGCAAGCATATATAAACTATACCGAGTGCAGGAACGAAATCGTGTGCATGCATACGCACAAAACCAACTCAACTGTTTAAAACCGTAATGTCACAAACATGTGAAACTAAAGCACGAAAACGATATCAAGTGCAACACTGTGCAAAGGTCGTAAATCCTCAATCATCAAAATCAAATCATACGAATAAATCACCCAAAACATCGTAATCAATAATGGCGGAATAGTACCGCTCAAGTGCATCCTCTAAGAATCTCGGCCAACTGTCGTGGTCACTGGTGGGACGTCTCGTCGATGATCATGAACTCTGTCCTGCTGGTGTGCGTAACCATGACCACTCCTGGGTCAAGGTCTTCACTGTGAATTACCAATCTTTCGGTCCATCGGCTCATCGGCCCTGTCAGGTGTGCTAACGGGGACGATTCTGTTCTGGCACTTCTCTGGTCATCTCTTGGTCAATCATCGCGACCACTCGTAAGACAGCATATCACTGGCGTCGGCCTCTGGCTCTCTGAATGTACGTGACACATCTGATCCTGGGTGCAAGTATCATTGCAGCAGTGTCCTGGAAGGAATCCTGCTCACGGTCTATTCCATGTCTCGTCTCTGCCAACTGTCCGGAAGTCATCGTCCTTTCCTATATCTGCATCTTGCTCTGGAACGACTGCATACTCATCGCGACTCCTTTTGGAAGGTATATCCAGTACTCTGCCTCGGCATGCGCATCGCATCTCTGATGTCGGCGGAGGGGAACGTCATCATATCTGGATCTTATACGAACCTCTTACTCCATTTTCTCTAATGTCGACCGCTTCGGACTCGTCTCGTCGTGGCTGCATGGACTGAGCTCCAACGGCTATCCTCGTATCTGGAGTCTCCCAAGAATGCATCTCACCACCTAGCATCCGATTGAAGTCGAACCATTCGATCGATTCGTCGAAACCTCATAATCCTCCAAGAGCTCAACAGCTTGGGCACAGTTTAATAGTATCGAATATATATACCACAGCATCGGTGGTCCAGCCGTAGAAGGGCAAACCCAAGCCTCACTAATGGCGCCGTGGAACTGCCGCAAACCCGAAGGTTCAAAGGCTTTCACACGGTCATTATGTCGAGTTAGGATTTCATTCTTCTAGAGGGACCATAGAATTGCCTGCATGTCTTTCTGGATACTTTAAACTTGGAATAATAGGTTTTCCGACATTCGATCGTCTCTGTCGACCCTCACGTCTCTGCGTGAAGTCGTCTCTAGCTGGAATCAATCTATCTGATGACCTCGCATCGGGGTAGGCGACGAACCACCTGTCCTAGTCATTCATCATCGGGTGACTAGCGACCTTCTATCATCTATTCGTATAACTCGGCCCGCAATAGCTCCAACATATGGGGCGATATCTCGTCGCTCGCAGCAACAACTGGCTCTCTCGTCTGCACGCTGAACAGTGCCTCAATCATCAGGGGTAAGCAACACACCAACTGTCATCAAAATCTGGCTGGCCTCCATCATCGGCTCAATTCTCTAGTGTCGACCAGCACCTCCAAGTAACCTCATGAGGGCGATCCGCCAAACGCTCGTGGCGCGGAAACACAATAAGAAGACACATCTCTGCAATCGTGTCGCCGGAATTTCGCCCTGGTCAGTCCTCATACGTGACGAGCTTGTGCTGACCGCAACTCTAGCCGTAGCTCTCCCTGCCCGTAACCGTAGTAGCAAAACCAAACTGGTACCGATGAGGCTAGATCAGGAAGGCCACTTGCAAACTAGCCTCCCAAATTAGCTTCCAAGCTCCAAGATCCATGCTTGAATGGCCAAGGAATAATGGGTAGGAGTTGGATTTGGGAAAAGGCTTTGAAATTGTATGGATTTTGAAGCTTTTTTATGGATTTTTGAAGCAAAATGGAGTGAGAACTTGGGGAGGGGGGGCTGCTGTTAAGGATCAGTTTCGGCCAGATAATTGGGGGGGGGAGTGGGTGAGTGAGGAGAGAGAGTGAGGTGGGGAAAGTTGTTTCAAGTCAAAGTCAACTCAATTTATATCATTTTCTACTCTTTTCTTTTCTTTCTTTTCCTTTGAAAACCAAGTGGGGACAAGAGAGGGGGCTGCTGAATTCAGCCATGGGGGGAGTAAGTGGGGGTGTGTGGGTGTGGGTACGGGTGTGGGGTGATGAAAAATGATAAATACAATACCCCAAACATCCATTTACGCTAAAAAAAGCCTTTTTTCTTCAATAATTTCTAAACCGTTTTGACAAATGATTTCGTTCCAAAAAACCGCATGATAAAATTTTATTTAATGTTTTATGATGCACAAAATTTTTTTCAACTCATTCCAATTTGTAATTTTCCCTAATTAAATGTATTAGTGACGGCTTAAATAATAATAAAATAATATTTTTTTCAGAAAATTTGAAATTTCACCAGCGGCTCAATAAACACCAAATAATAGCAATTACATAGCTAGAATATGTATATTTAATTTTTATAATAAGATATTTGTATTTTGACTTTTTACAGAAAACCCCCTTATTTTACCGATTTTTCGAAATTTCACCGAAACGATTTTCAAAACGTTACACCATCAGATCTCAAAAAGGAGGGATTTTGAGATCTCACATCTCTTGATTTTCAAGATCCGGCCAAACAACAGGAGGAAGAAGAAGAACCCCCCTTCATCAGCTTCAAAACATCATAGGAGTTTAACTCCATACATATATACATAATAAATATTTCCTTTCTGAAGCATAGCTTCTGGTTCTGAGACTAAAAGCCCCTTTATCTCGCCAGCGCCCAGCGCTCGAGCGCAAAGCACCCACGTGCCGACACGTGGCGCATTTGCGCTCAGGCGCACTGCGCTCGAGCGCAAAGCGCCCATATGCCGACACGTGGCGCGCTTGCGCTCAGGCGCACTGCGCTCGAGCGCAAAGCGCCCACGTGCCGACACGTGGCGCGCTTGCGCTCAGGCGCACTGCACTCTCCACGTGCCGACACGTGGCGCGCTGCGCTCAGGCGCACTGCGCTCAAGCGCAAAGCGCCCACGTGCCGACACGTGGCGTGCTTGAGCTCAGGCGCATTGCGCTCGAGCGCAAAGCGCCCACGTGTCGACACGTGGGCGCGCTTGCGCTCAAGCGCACTACGCTCAAGCGCACTACGCTCAAGTGCAAAACGTCCACGTGCTGACACGTGGCACGCTTGCGCCTAAGCGCACAGCACCTAAGCGCACAGCGCTCAAGGCGCTGGCCCCACGCATCCCTTAGATGCATTTTCCCCCTCTTTTTATGTACATATATATATATACACATACTCTATGACACTGTCCCTGTTAGAAAAAAATTTCTAACGGGGCGCTGCCCCGCACCCCGCAAGGGGGCTGCTAGCCTCCTTAACCCCCAGCCCGCTATCCGGGTAGCGGGACCCCCGTAAAAACTCTGCGTGGCTCCCGATATATTTAAACCCCCCCTCCAAAACAAAACACACGTACACTGCACATTGAGTTCGCATGACCAGTTTAACCCGTTAATCGGAGGTTCCCTCACCCCAAAAGCGGGGGGTAATTAACGGCAGCTTAGTCCGCGGCTGCCGGAGATTCGAATCCCCATAATCATTAAACCCAGGCCTACCCTTGGCAGGAGGAATCTGTAGTGCGCCTGACAAGCGCGCGTGTATTCCCATCTCAATGGGATGACGAAAAACACCCTACAGATTCTGGCACGCCCGGTGGGACCAATCTCTCCTCCCATATTTCGGGTTAAACGTTCATCCGAACTCAATCAATATACATACCTATATTTATACTAAAATAATGCTCTTTCATACAGGTTTTCAAGCAATCACTCTCCAACAATGTCTCCAAGGACGATCTCAGCTCTCAGCACGACTCCCGTCTCTTATACGATGAAGATAGACTCCAGGACGGTCCTTCCGGCCATTCTCGGGCGACAATGGGAGGAGGAGCCGCTACCATTCGGCTCTATTGTGTTCATACCAGTTGGCGCCATCCCAGCTCCTCAAGCCCCGGTGGCAGACAAACCGGTCTCGAAAGGCAGGAGACCAAATGTGGTGATCTCAAGGGCGCCCCAACCCAAACGCAAATTGGTGTCTGGACGGCTTTCCATGGCCCCAACTGGGGGCAAAGCCATCGGAACAAAAGAAGTTGCTAGACGTCGTGGGCAAGCCCAGGCGATACCTTTGATGGACACGCGGGCAGATGTCTTCTCAAGCATCCCCATCACTTGGCCTATGGCGGCTTCTGGAAGAGCAGAAGCCTGCCAAGCGCTTAAGGCAGAGAAGCTGAGGTAGAAGCGGCTCAGATATAGAGCCAACAAAAGGGCTAGGGCTCCTTCCAGGCTGAACCTCATGAGTTTCGAAGAACAGGGTTACCCCGCCGAAGATGAGGAAATGGCTGGGTATGTGGTCCACACTTTCTACACGGTGGGCACGCGCAGCAAGAGCAAGGACGGGGCTACCACATCTCAAACCCAATCTGGCTTGAATGTGGTGGCCGCTTCCCAAGAACAGCCGCCTCTGCTGGGTGATGGAAACCCTATTGATGAGGATGATAGGTAGAAAGACCCTTCGGTCCATGAGGAGCCGGGCTCGGAAAGCGAAGAAGAGCCGACTTTCCGCCCCAGGACCGCGGAACAAGAGCTGCTTCAAGAGCTCCGAAAGCAGCTCAGAAACAAAGACAAGGAGATGGCCAAGCTCTACTCCAAAATTGACGACTTGACAAATGTCGTCCTACATCTCACGGCCCAACTTGCCTCTCAGCCGCCCAATCAAGCGGAGGGCTCTGCTCGTGAACCGGGAAATGGTGTCCCAAAGCAGCCGGCGCCTATTCCCTTAAATCCAAAAGTGGGCGAACTACATGAAAATCAGTCGCATCCTATCTCGGGAAATGTCTTGCAACTGATGACAGTAGCCCGCTAACTCAAGATCAAATCATGGATTTGGTTGCCAGCAAAGTCAAAACATTGGTGGCCGAAGCCGAAGCGCAAAAAGATATCAGCAGTAGTGGGAGACCATATCCCGCTCAGTATGATCTGGTAGAATTTCCTAGCGGCTATGTCATCCCCAAATTCGGAAGATTCGATGGGACGGGAAATGCGAATCAACACATCGCCCACTTCAAAGCCTCATGCGGGAATACTGGGGGCAATGATGCGCTTCTCCTCTGCCAGTTCGTTAATAGCTTGACCGATGTTGCTTTCGACTGGTATGCGAGCATACCGGATGGTTACGTTACTACTTTCGTCCAAATGGAATCTTTGTTTCGACAAAGGTTCATGAGCGTCAGCGATAAGATCACCATTACCGAGCTCGTAAGGACCAAGCCCAAGAACAACGAAAGCAGCACGAATTTTATAACCCGATGGCGCAATCTCTCCGTCAAATGCGAACCGCCGATAGAGCAGGACCAATCTGTCAGTCTCCTCATCGGAAATCTCAACAATTGGATGGCCCCGTTTCTATGCACCGCGGGTCTCAAAACATTCCAAGAGCTGACCAGGAAAGTCCAGATGCTGGAGCGCTCGAAGCAAGAGTCCTCCTCGGATTCCCAAAATAACAATAGGTCGTGGAGAAACCGAAAGGACGATAATCGCAAAGGCGGAAACTCCGACGATTCTGAATCTTTCAACACTTCGGCTAACCGAAATAAGCAAGGGATGAGCGGGCCTAGCGCCAACCAGCCTCGGAAGCCAGTGTTCGGAGAGGGAGGAGAATCTCCACTCAAAGAGAAGCTGGATAAGGTCTATTCCTTCAGAAGGGACAAAATCCGTAAAATATTCAAAGACGCCCTGAAGAACGGTCTACAACTACCAGAGTCAAAAAGACCGCAGGAAGCGAATAGGACCGACGACCCCAAATACTGCCCGTATCACAGAGTGATAGGTCATGCCATTAAGGACTGCTTCGTCTTCAAAGATTGGGTCGAAAAGCAATACAAGGCAGGAGAGATAGAACTGTCCAAAGGCGTGTTAGTAAACAGTCAAGATGGGACCGCCAATTTCATACAAATGGAGACCGAAGTTCTTCGTGAAATGGATTCTCTCAGACATCTACCTTTTTCTAAAAACAGTCGACCATCACGTCATTAAACTGGGAACAATCGACCACCACGTCATTAAACTGGGAACAATCGACCTCTAAGTCGTTAAACTGGGAATGTAAAAAAAAATATATGTGTAAATAAAAAAAATGTGTAAATGAAAGAAAAATAAAGAAAAGCTGAAATGATGGGGCAACTCGCAATAAAAATCAGCGAGTAAAATAAAAATGGAAATAAAGCCGAAATGATGGGGCAACTCGCAATAAAAATCAGCGAGTAAAATAAAGATGAAAATAAAGCCGAACTGATAGGGCAATCGCGATCTTCGCGATAAGAAAAGCTGAAATGATAGAGCAATCGCGGTAAAAAAAAAAAACAACGGCGAATGATGAGTCGCTCCTGGTACCATATTCCAGTGCAGCGATGCAGACGCCAACCAAAATCCAATTTCTCAAAATTCTCCAGCCCTACGGCCAGTCCCCAAATTGACTACCGTATACAATCCACGGGCTCAAATAATTCTCTTCATACCCATGCCCCACCGCAATCACCAGTTACGCGGCTGGTCTCCGCCTTTGGAATTATGCTCCATTGAGAAGACCCACTCATGTGTCCTCACGATACATGAGGAGAACAAACCTTTGTGGGATCCTTACGACTCACAAAGGGAAAACACACTTAGGTGTCCTCACGACTCCTAAGGAGAAAATACACCTGCGGGATCCTTACGACTCGTAGGGAGAAAATGCTTTATGGGACCCTCACGGCCCATAAAATTGAAAAGTCTTAGGGGATAGGGATCTAAAACTGTCTCCTAAGCCATCGCTCCCCAATCCCCAAGCGGCGAATGATGAGTCGCTCCTGGTACCATATTCCAGTGCAGCGATGCAGACGCCAACCAAATTCCAAAACGGCGAATGATGAGTCGCTCCTGGTACCATATTCCAGTGCAGCGATGCAGACGCCAACCAAAGTCCAAATCCTATACCCCCAACGGCGAATGATGAGTCGCTCCTGGTACCATATTCCAGTGCAGCGATGCAGACGCCAACCAAATTCCAAATCCCATACCCTAACGGCGAATGATGAGTCGCTCCTGGTACCATATTCCAGTGCAGCGATACAGACGCCAACAAAGCCCCAAAATTTTTATGGCCCTACGGTCTGGATCATACATCCTGCAAAACCGTATACAATCCACGGGCGTAAAACGATCCCAATCTCTCCCAAGTCCTCCCGAGGCAAATGATGAGTTGCTCCTGGCATCATTCCAGTGCAGCAATGTAGATGCCAAACCAAAACCGAAATCCTCAAATCCACTCATTGCAAATGATGATTCGCTCATGGTACCATATTCCAGTGTAGCGATGCTGATGCCAAACAAAAACTAATTCCCAAATCCTCTCGGGGAAAATGATGAGTTGCTCCTGGCATTATTCCAGTGCAGCAATGCAGATGCCAAACAAAACCGAAATCCTCAAATCCACTCATGGCAAATGATGATTCTCTCCTGGTACCATATTCCAGTGTAGCGATGCTGATGTCAACCCAAATCAAATCAAACCAACAACCTCTGCGGCGGAATCATGCTTCGTCCTAGAATTTACCCCGTGTCGAGATCATGCTTCGCTTCGGGATACCCACCTTCCCTGCCGGAACTATGCTCCGCCTCAGAATCAAGTCAACCAGCAAGCTCTGCGTCGGAATCATACTTCGTCTCAGAGTATACCCCGCGTCGAAATCATGCTTCGCCTTGGTGTATCTGCCTTCCCTGTCGGAATTATGCTTCGGCTCGGAATCAACCAACGACCTCATCGTCGGAATTATGCTCCGTCTCGGAATCAATTCAATCAGCAAGCTCTGCGTCGGAATCATACTTCGTCTCAGAGTATACCCCGCGTCGAAATCATGCTTCGCCTTGGTGTATCTGCCTTCCTTGTCGGAATTATGCTTCGGCTCGGAATCAACCAACGACCTCATCGTCGGAATTATGCTCCGAATCCTGGAATCATGCTCCGCCCATCGGAATGATGGTCCGATATCTGGAATCATGCTCCGCCCATCGGAATGATGCTCCGATCCCTGGAATGATGTTCCGCTTATCGGAATGATGCTCCGATCCCTGGAATCAAGCTCCGCTCTTCGGAATGATGCTCCGAACCTTGGAATCATGCTCCGCTCTTCGGAATGATTCTCCGATCCCTGGAATCAAGCTCCGCTCTTCGGAATGATGCTCCGAACCCTGGAATCATGCTCCGCTCATCGGAATGATGCTCCGATCCCTGGAATTATGCTCCGCTCTTCGGAATGATGCTCTGAATCCTGGAATTATGCTCCGCTCTTCGGAATGATGCTCCGAATCTTGGAATAATGCTCCGCTCATCGGAATGATGCTCCAGTCCCTTGGAATCATGCTCCAACCTTCGGAATGATGCTCCGAATCCTGGAATTATGCTCCGCTCTTCGGAATGATGCTCCGAATCCTGGAATTATGCTCCGCTCTTCCGAATGATGCTCTGAATCTTGGAATAATGCTCCGCTCATCGGAATGATGCTCCGGTCCCTAGGAATCATGCTCCGCCCTTCGGAATGATACTCCGATCTTGGAATTATGCTCCGCGCTTCGGATTGATGCTCCGATCTCCTCCGATCCCCGGGAATCATGCTCACTGAGGGATACTCCGACAGTGGAATTATGCTCCGCAAACCGGGATGATGCTCCGCCCCTGGAATGATGTTCTACCTCGAAGTCCAACTTCAAGATCCATCAATTTCATGCACACAACTCAAATGTGCGGTGTGCATTTATTGATAGGGGGCACTTTGTTGCGGTAAAAATTTACACCCCGGTTGACCGAGTCAAAGTCAGGGTCAACCCCGAAGCTAGGTGGGCCCAAGCCCAGGTCAAGCGGGCCCATGCCCAAGTCGAGCCCGCGGCCAGCCTCCTCCATGCCAAAATATAGACCGTGTAATAAATAATTTTTATGTAATTTTTTATGCATGAATATAAACAAAATGGGCATAAAAGCCAATATTTTGCAAGCCCATGGCTTATGTGCAAAAATGAAATGGCACATGGGCCATAGGATGGCCAAAATGCCATTTTTGTAAAGCCTAAGGGGCTATATGTAAATATGTAAGCCTATAAAAGGCAACATGATGATGAATAAAATATATACTTTTCATTCCCCAAAAAAAATTAGGGTTCTTTGTGCGTCCTGCTCCTTCTCCAAGGTTCTAAACCTTCTCATTTCTTTTGAATTAAATCAAGAGTTTTACTCTTTCTTTTCCAAAACTAAGTAGTTTTTCACCACAAAACCCGTAAAGAGGAACTCAGATCTCCTATCAGATCTCAAAAAGGAGGGATTTTGAGATCTCACATCTCTTGATTTTCAAGATCCGGCCAAACAACAGGAGGAAGAAGAAGAACCCCCCTTCATCAGCTTCAAAACATCCTAGGAGTTTAACTCCATACATATATACATAATAAATATTTTCTTTCTGAAGCATAGCTTCTGATTCTGGGACTAAAAGCCCCTTTATCTCGCCAGCGCCCAGCGCTCGAGCGCAAAGCGCCCACATGCCGACACGTGGCGCGCTTGCGCTCAGGCGCACTGCGCTCGAGCGCAAAGCGCCCATATGCCGACACGTGGCGCGCTTGCGCTCCGGCGCACTGCGCTCGAGCGCAAAGCGCCCACGTGCCGACACGTGGCGCACTTGCGCTCAGGCGCACTGCGCTCTCCACGAGCCGACACGTGGCGCGCTGCGCTCAGGCGCACTGCGCTCGAGCGCAAATCGCCCACGTGCCGACACGTAGCGTGCTTGCGCTCAGGCGCACTGCGCTCGAGCGCAAAGCGCCCACGTGTCGACACGTGGGCGCGCTTGCGCTCAAGCGCACTGCGCTCAAGCGCAAAACGTCCACGTGCTGACACGTGGCGCGCTTGCGCCTGAGCGCACAGCACCTAAGCGCACAGCGCTCAAGGCGCTGGCCCCACGCATCCCTTAGATGCCTTTCCCCCCTCTTTTTATGTACATATATATATATATATATATACACATACTCCACGACACTGTCCCTGTTCGAAAAAAATTTCTAACGGGGCGCTGCCCCGCACCCCGTAAGGGGGCTACTAGCCCCCTTGACCCCCAGCCCGCTATCCGGGTAGCGGGACCCCCGTAAAAACTCTGCGTGGCTCCCGATATATTTAAACCCCCCCTCCAAAACAAAACACGCGTACACTGCACATTGAGTTCGCATGACCAGTTTAACCCGTTAATCGGAGGTTCCCTCGCCCCAAAAGCGGGGGGTAATTAACGGCAGCTTAGTCCGCGGCTGCCGGAGATTCGAATCCCCACAATCATTAAACCCTGGCCTACCCTAGGCAGGGGGAATCTGTAGTGCGCCTGACAAGCGCGCGCGTATTCCCATCTTAATGGGGTGACGAAAAACACCCTACAGGGTCAAGTCATAGTACATCAGGTCAAGTCAAGTAGTGTACGGTACCTTATCGGGTCAATCAATATGTGTGTAGCAAGTCAGGCCAGGGTGTAAAAGATAACATGTGGGTACTCATAGACAGCTAGCATAAGCATGGTTATAAATAATCAAGCATGGTTATCAACAACACGATCTAAGCAATAAGTTAAGCAATAAAGCAGATTTAATTAATTAGCTGTACAGTTATCAGTTGTGTTTATCAGATGGTGTCAGCACTATACGAATACAGTATGATAGATGTGAATGCTAAAAACCAGGTTAATAAGTATTGAGTGATCTATGGATGCGACGACATGTATAATCTGTTCAATGGATACAGTTGTAATTAAACCGGTTAAAGTTGCACATGGATGTCCGATAGGTTTACACTGGATAAAAGGGTTATCATGGCTATAAACAAATGTGATCATGTGGTCTATCATTTACAGGTGATTACTAGGTATAAACAATTAGATGCAAAATTAAGTTTCAAGTTCGGGATCATAAAACGGGTAATGGAACTTATACGGTTAACTTGAAATCCAATTCTGTCGATTCTATTAGAGATTTAACAGGAAATAAATAATATAGCATACGGATAGTTTAAAATAGCATGTAGCAAGTTTCACTTGCCTTGATGGAACGCGATACGGTAAACGGGACGTCTCGCGTCGGTAGGAAAAGTCGCGATGCGCGCACGGTACACGGAAAGAGTCCAAACGACGAACAATGGAATCACACGGATCAGAGGTTCTTGCTGAGTCGCCGGTACGGTCGGATTCCGGCAAGACAAAAAACAGTAAATATTGTAATCGACAAGAGATGCATGGTAACGAAGCAAGAAAAAGGCAAGAGAATGGAGGGGATTAATGAAGGAGACTTACTCACTGGATTGCAGGAGATGACAGCGTCGTCGGCGCGTCGTCGACGGAGCTCCGGCGATCTACAGAGGATCCAAAATATTTAACAGAGAAGAAAAAAACCTAAGATGAAAAGAAGAGAAAGAGGAGGAAGAGGAAGAAGAAGAAGACGAAGGTTGCTTACGGGATTTGGGAGACGGCTGTGCTTGCCAAGGTGGGTAGTCGTCGGCAAGGATCGCTGGCGAGATCACGGCAAGGCAACAAATCCCAAGTTGCAGGGAAAGGCTCGGCTAGGGTTTCTGCTAGGGTTGCTGGGATAGATGCTCGGGGAAAGAGCAGAGGGGACAGAACAGAGGGAGAGGGAGACAATGACGACGAGAAGAGGGAGTCGGTTGCGTTGAAACGGTGGGTTCTGGGTTCGCTGGAGGGTGAGTGCACAGGGAACAAGACTTAGAAAGGAAGAAGGAGAAGGAGAAGATGAGAACGAGGAGAAGAGGAGGTGCTGGGTTAGGGTTTGAGTTGATGTAGCTAGGGTTAGGGTTACACGAGGCGATGGGTTTTGGTTTAAAAGGAGAAGAAGCGCTGCGGGGGTTTTAAACGAGAGAGAAAGGGAAAAACGTGAAGGGAGGTGACGGGATCTCCTCGCGATGACGGGACTCGAGAAGGGAATAGTGATCGCGAAAGGAGAGAGAGTGGGTGCGAGAGGAGAGAGAAAGAGAAGGGAGAGAGAAAGATACGCGGTAGAGAGAGAGAGAGGAAGAGAGAGATAGAGACAGAGAAAGGAGAGAGAGAAGGAATGGTGTGGGGCCCAGGAGAAAAGAATTGTTTTGATTGGCTGAGGGAGTTAAAGTTTGGTTTAGGGATTAAAGATTTTCTGGTGTTGATTGGTTAGGAAAAACTTTGTGAAAGATTTATGGGGGTGTTAATCGGTTGGTAAAAAAATATGAAAGGATATTTTAAAGAAAATATTAAAAGGATTACCCTAAGCTGAAAGATTTCCAACTTCAGGATTTCTATTCTGATGAAACCCACTAAGGAAAATTTAAATATTTAAATAAACAGAATTGGCGGGATACAAAGTAATTCAGAATTGCGTCCGGGCCGGGTCAAAAAATTTGGATTTTAAATATGAAAATTATTAGTAAGTTCCAAAAATTAAAATGAAGGACTTTGTAACCGAAAAGCATACCCCCAAGAACGATCGCACGTACGTGCGCGTAGCTGTCCAAACGCGTCCGTTTCACTGAACTGGACGAGAACATGATGCGAGGACGCTACCACAGGGTTAGGGGTATCGAGCAGGCCATGACAAGTATTTTTAATTTATTTTAAATGACTTAAATTGTTATATGCAGAATATTACATGTCGGGGTAAGTTATAACTAGTAACAAACAAAATCAGGATAATGAAATGAATACCACACACCACACATACGGAAACAGAAACTTGTAGAACTGGACTCGGTTGTTACAAAATTGCGGGGCCATCTCTTGGTGTAGTAAGAAGCATGTAACAACTCTAAACTTTCTGTACAAAATTTTTGTAAAGTACAGAAAGGAGTACCTTAGCCTGAGCATAAGTTATAAATTTAATTTGTTTTAAAACAACAAGAAAACTCTTGTAGCTCATTGGTAAAGCCTTACACTGCTGTGATGTAGCCCCTGTGTTCAAATCCTCCCAGCTACATTATTTTTAATGATTTTTCTTTTAAAATTTTTGGAAGTCCAAAAGTTTACACGTGCAATACACGTAAAAATGAAAAGTCACTAAAATCAAACATGTGGAAAATGATGTATGAGCAGACCCCGACACATGGCATCGATCAAGAGCCCCACACCTACCTAATGGCCGGTGAGAGGAGCCCTAGACCGGTGCCGCCGGGCCCCCCATGGGGAATGCTCCCAAATTTTACCTCAACACTCCTTGGCCTCCCCCAACTACTCTTCTTCTTTTAGAATTTCCTGCAATTATCTAGGGAATTAAAATGAAGCATTAATCTAAAATTTTAATGCATTTTAATTCCAATCTTCAATCCTCAAAACCCTAATTTCTCCTACAAATACAATATCACACTCTCGCCCTCTCCATTCTGAAATCAAGCATCAAAAAATTCAAAATTTTCAAAGTCAAATTAGTTGTACAAGTGGAGATAGCCCCAGGTCATCTTTCGGCGATGACTCGGGAAAAATTCGGCAACACCACGACTCCACGAAGCTCTCAAACCCTTCCTCTACCTCCCCTTTTTCATCTAATCCAGTAAGTCCCCTCTCCTCTCTTTTCTTCACAATTTAAAGAATTCTCTTCTCAAAACTCATCGGAAGAGGACTTATTCCGACTTCCGATTCTAATTTTGTTAAAAACACAACTTTTTCTTAATAACCAAACATCCATATTGTTACATCTTTTTTAGTGTTGGATATGTACGCTCTAGAGGCCATTATTGTATATGTATACATATGGATGCTCGAGATATGTATGTACAGGACGATCTTACTCAGTTATATAGTATATTATTTCAGTTGTCTTTATTAGGATATGTGTATTTTTTTTATTGATACTTTATCCAGCTTGCACATATTGATAAAGACTCGATATAGTAGTATATTATTATAGTTTGACTTTATCTTAACATGGCATATGTTATACACGTTATTATATATTGCGGTTACATGTTGATAAAGCCCGTAGGATCTTGCTTGACCACCTGAGTTATGATGGCGATCATACTTGTGGGAGATGGGTAGTTTATAAGCATATCTTTAAATGTCCCAAGTCATAGGAGTATCGAGATCGGGCATCGGTACTCGAGAGTAGACTTGCGTGTACGTTTCTAGACCCCGACGAAGAGCAGTGGTTGGTCCCACAACCATTGGTGTGATCACCTAAGATTGTATACGGGTGCTCATTAGGGGTGAGTATACTGGACGGACTCGCTGAGAAGCTCTAAATGGTATTATACCTATCGTCAGATAGAGGTTCTCTTGTGACACGTGTACATGTTAGTCTTTGGACCTGAGATCGTCATTTGTCTCGTGTAAGTTCCCACTGTGCTTTGATCACTACCCTACCATGGCTCTACCGAGTCGTGCAAACAGGTTTTGGTTGGGTACAATCCTGAGCCATATGGAGGCAGTGAGGGATTGTCAGGAATTCGTCTCTCCAGGTATTGGGAGCTGATATCGCACTGTGTTCGATTGATCAGGACCATAAGACCTTGTCCAAGGCAGTTGAATTTACTGATAGGTTGATCAGTAGTTTCCCGGATTGGTCCTGAGCTGAATCAACACGAATTATCGGGTTATTAAGGTCTGACGCTTACCACCCCATAGATCCGGTATGCGATACTCTTAGACGAAGAGACCGGACTGTATGGATATTGTCACGGATAGGCTCAGTAGGGATCCATATGAGTTTGCTCGTCAGCTTTCCTTTTCTACAGGTATCCGGGTAGCCGTTACGAACAGCTAGTGTCGCCGATGTGCTTGTGGTTATGGATTTATCCAGTAATGCACTGCCGGCATACTATCGAGTCTTTAGAGTCCTACACAGAGGGTTTCTCTGCTTTGGGCGAAACGATGTAAAGGCCGAATGGTTTTATGGCAGGGTTCGTCACATATGTGTACTTGTGCACGTATGACGTTCGAGCGGATAATACTAGCGGACTTTGGTTTAAGCTGGATCCTATTATTACATTGTTGGATTATTTTCGTCTCTTTTATATTCGTATTTTTCGGAATACGGATACGGGTATGTATATACGGATGATGGGTATTCTTGTAATTTTTGACAAGAATTCTTCTTGAAGAAGACACCTCATTTGTTATTTAATCCTTTTGATTAAATGTTAAATGAGGTGGAGGTATGGGGTGTTGACTTTTATTAAGTGAAGTATGGCTACTTGTTGACTCACTTAGTGAGTCATGTGTTACTATTGAGGCAAGGTGGCATCTAGATATTTTGTGGTGGAGATAATTTTTTATTATTATCTTGGGATGCTTGATTTATTAGTCACAAGACTTAGCCATTCTTCACTCAATTCTTATGTTGCTCTCTACAACACTCTCATCTTCTCCAAGCTTCTCTTATTCCATCTCAAACCCTAATAGTCTCATGTGTTGAGGAACATAGGGTTCTTGAGACAAAACAATCCATCATCACTCTCTACATCATCTAGGCTACTTAGACTAGCTTACTAAGTAACCTAGTTACCTCGGTTTAGAGGTAGGAGCTTAAAGTAGACATTCTCGGGTGGATCATCTTTGACGTGAGGAAGCCGTCGATCAAGTTCGATCATGGAGGTCACTAGAAGCATGCTAAAGGAGAGGAGTGAAGACCCGAAGGACTCGAGTCTCTTGGTATAAACTTCTTTCTCAGTTGATAGCTTCTTTAGTTGCTAGTTAGGTTTATGGTAACTATAAATTTATTTACATCGTTAGAAAAAAATTTATTTCGCAATCGGCCTCGATTGATGGCCAGGACGTTAGCATAACCTTTCATGGTATCAGAGCCAACCTATAAACCCTACACCAGCTGGTTTAAACAATGTTAAAGTAACGAAACCGAAATAACTTTGAAACACGAAACGAAAATCCAAGTTTCTATCGAAATTTTTAGAGGCTCTCAATTATTTTTAAACAATTGCAGAGTGCTCCTTTTGTTGTGAGATGAACACAAACCAAAAACGAGACAATTCCATTTGATCTTGGCCTTGGCCAGCCAAAGTATATATATAACTGGCCCCGCCGGTTTTACTCATGTGAAATTGAGTCGTTTTTGTTTGGTTTTCTCTAACTCTTGGATTTAGGGTTTCAGGATATGTTTGTTTTTGCCCAAGTTGGATATTTTGTTATCTTTAAGTTTGGGGCAATACGGAGTATTTCGAAGTCATTATTTTTAACACTGTTTAATAGTTTTCAGTGCATACACTTTTATCTGCGACCGTGAATATCATTTGAGCGGTATAACTCATTTAACTGCTATATGGTCTTTTAGACGGGTTTTGCGAACATGACATTCACGTTGATGTTCTGTGTTTGTGCTGTGGTTATGGTTGGATAGTCATGGTAGATAGCTTGTGGTGCAATGTTAGTGGTACAGTTGAGATTCATTTGTACATTTGTTATTGCGGGGCGAGCGTCTGACATGTAGACAGCCGTTACCGCCTGTTGTATATTATTTGTTTAGGGGACGACCGGTTCGAGGTCGATGTTACCATTGTACATATTATTTCCATTTTTTGTACTAAGATTACCCCGCGGTGGAGTGAACGAATAGCCGGGTTCTAGAAGGCAACAAGCCCACATCTCATGGCGTTGATACGGAGGGGGCTTCACTCTAGAATTGGCGGGCTATTTGCCACACTCGTAGCGGGTATAGGATGACCCACGATGGGGCGCTCAAGTTATCGGATCCCATGGAGTGCTGGATGGCCCATTCATTTTGTTGATTGGGGTTGCCTCATTTCTGGGATTGGCGAGTAACTTGCCGCGCTCGTAGGGGTCCAGGTTTCATTGCATGGGCTATCCACACGACCAGGAATGTCGGTTTTATTTGCGGCTCAAATGAGACCCAAGGCTCTAAGATTATCCACCATTCTTTGTTGCTTGCTGAGATTTTGTGATGTTGCTTATTATCATTTCTGGGACGAATGTTATATATTTATATATATACTAGTGGATGTTGTATATGTTTTGCACCCGCGCTAGTCCAGCCCCCGCTCTGTCGTTAGTTAAGTAACCTAACGGGTGATGACGAGTCCCAGTGGCAAATGCGGATGGCATATACGTACATTATATTTTCGTTATTTTATGGTGTGATAGGTTAATTTATGGGACTGCATTAATTTTGATAATGCAAGAAAAGAAACCTTAAAAAGATATTGTTGGAACAAATTTCGAAAAACTATAGTTATATTCTTTCGCTTTGCATAGTGGTATTCGGTTGTGAATATCCAGCACCTCATTCCATGAGGCAAGAGCCGAGATCCCTTCACGGGGAGTGACCTCTTGAGCTGGAGTTTATATTGTAGATTACTCAGTTTTTTTCAAAACCAGATGTTTTCAAAAGCAGAGCCCAAACCACTCCTTTTCAAAACTGCTCAGGTTCCATCAACGATATCAAGTTCATTACGTTAAAGGGTTTTTCGCCAAAAACCTAGCCATAGCCCTCCGTCATTTCAGATGAGTACCACCTAGTATCCGTGCTATGTTCGTTAGCAAGCGTCAAGACATAGTGAGCGGTAGATGAGTGACATTTATATGTTGCATGGATATGCCATTAATTGAGACAGTCGTACAACTTTGTTGGTAAGCGTCAAGAGTTTGTATGGGTGGGTTCATGTTAATCCAGGACAATGACGGGTTGAACTTGACTAGTAGCCTACAACTTGTTGGCAAGCGTCAAGGTTATAGGTCGTTAGGGGCAAAAACCACATCGGGAATTTCAAATATATAAGAAACTTGCAGTTTTAGCATACCTTCTATAGTGTGGTGACTAGAGTGGATTCAATCTAGGTCATCACATAATGATACTTAGATCCTGATCCCACTGATGAGTAGGATTACTCTTGGGAGATTATTTCACTTAACAATCAATGATATGAACCAAGTAGGTGTCCAGAACGGTGTTAGCGGGGCTACGCCTTCAGGGAAAATAGGTTATATAATTAAGGAACTTCGCAAAAGCGTTGGAAAACCTCCCTCGAAATACCAACACTAGCCTGGCTGAAAGGTTAAGAAAGTATTATGACGTGCGATTGATCCTGACTAGTTCTTCTTTTAAGATTTGAAGAAGAATTTGAGGAAACAGTAGGAGCCATCCTGATTAGATAAATTAATAAACAATCTAATCTTGCAAGAGCGCACTCTAAGTGTTTCTTTTCTCTCCCTCCAGGTAGCAACCATTTCATGCCCTAATCAAGATAATAAAATGTATCGCTTAACCGATCCGAATTCTTATTCGGGGTTAGGAAACATTGGTTCGGCTCTAAACTATGACAGCTGTCATGAGTATGAGTAAGGGAAAGAGGATTGCATGAATTCCTTGATGACCTCAATGAAGAAGAAGCATACTATTGCGCCTCCTTCAGGTGTTTTTCTTATTGAAAACTGTTTTTCGGTTAGTCCTACCTCCTGAGTACTAGATACCGGATCAGGATCTCATCTCTGTCATTTATTGCAGGGACTGAGAAAAAGTAGGATAGTTGGAGCTGGTGATATGTCCCTCAGAGTAAGGAACGGAGCAAAATTTGATGCTGCTGCCATCGGTGAATATCACCTAGTGTTGCCAAAAGGCAAACTATGATTTTGAACAATTGCTACTGTGTACCCTCCATAGTTTGCAACATCATATCAGTTTCTTTACTTGATAAAGATGGCTATAAGTTTATTCTTGATAGAAATATCATGAACATTTACCTTAATCAGGTATTGGTTTCAGAAGGTACAATGTGTAATGGTATTTATGTTCTAAATCAAAACACAGTTTTCAATATACAAAACACATGCAAGAGGAAGAGTTCAGATATGAACGAATCCTACTTGTGGCATTGTAGACTTGGTCATATCGAAGAGAAAAGATTGAGTAAATTGCATAAGGATGAATATTTGAATACGTTCGAATTTTCATCTTATGAAACTTTTCAGTCCTGTCTCAAAGGAAAAATGACCAAATCTCCATCCACCGGACACGGAGAAAGAGAAGCAGAGCTCTTTGGACTCATACACAGTGATGTAAGTGGTCCGATGTCTATACATGGAAGGAGTGGGTTCTCGTACTTCATCACATTCACTGACGATCTTTCTAGATTCGGGTATGTGTATCTTATGAAACACAAATCTGAAGTTTTAGAGAAATTCAAAGAATTCAGAAAGGAAGTAGAGAACCAAACCGGCAAAAGTATCAAGATCCTCCGATCTGATAGAGGAGGGGAGTACTTGAGCATGGAATTCCGGGACTTTCTAAAAGAGAATGGTATTCTCTCTCAGTTTACTCCTCCGTATACATCACAGCACAACGGTGTATCGGAGCGGAGGAACCGTACCCTATTGGACATGGTTCGCTCCATGATGAGTAATGCCGAGTTGCCTCTTTCATTCTGGGGATATGCCCTTGAAACGACAATATATGTATTAAATAGGGTTCCTACCAAAACTGTGCCTACCACTCCTCATGATATATGGGAGCGGAAGAGGCCATACCTTAATTTTATTAAGATGTGGGGTTGTCCGGCTTATGTTAAAAAACAAAATCCGGACAAGCTAGAGGCACAATCAGTTTTGTGTAAGTTTGTAGGATATCTTAAACATTCACAAGGATATCTGTTCTACCACATCGAGGAATAGAAAGTGTTTGTTGCTCGCCATGCCGTCTTTTTAGAGAAGGAATTTCTTGTAAAAGAAATTTGTGGGAGCACGGTAGAACTGAAAGAAATTCCAGTGGGACAAACTAGAACTAAGGATTTGATAGAACTAGAGAATTCAATAGTCCCTGACGAGCCTCAGCCACTCCGCAGATCTAGTAGGATTTCTCATCTGCCCGAGAGATACTACGGTTTTGTCATTGACGGGGATCGAAAGGATTGCATCTTAGAAGAAAATGATCCTACTAGTTTCAGGCAGGCCATTATCAGTAGGGACTCTGATAAGTGGCTGGATGCTATGCAATCCGAAATGGAGTCCATATATGCCAATAAAGTGTGGACCTTGGAAGTTGCTCCACCTGGGGTAAAACCCGTTGGATGCAAATGGATCTACAAAAAGAAGATTGGTGTAGATGGGCAGGTGGAAACCTATAAGGCTAGACTTGTTGCAAAAGGTTTTCGTCAAAGACCAGGATTAGACTATGACAAAACATTTTCTCCAGTGGCTATGCTCAAATCCATTCGGATCCTACTTGCCAATGCTGCCTTCCATGACTATGAAATCTGGAAGATGGTCGTAAAAACGGCTTTTCTGAACGGAAGTTTGGAATAGTGTGTTTATATGGATCAGCTAGAAGGTTTTGTAGACAGTGGGAGCAGCGGGAAGGTGTGCAAGTTGCTTAAATCCATTTATGTATTAAAGCAGGCATCGCGGAGCTGGAACATCTGTTTTGATTAAACAGTCAAGGAATTTGACTTCATCAAGAACAAGGATGAGCCATGTATTTATAAGAAGATTGTATGACGAATTGTCGTACACCTAGTCTTGTACGTGGACGACATTCTTTTGATAGGAGATGATATTCCTATGCTACAATCGGTCAAGCTGTTCTTATCATAAAGGTTCTCCATGAAGGACCTGGGTGATGCCTCGTACATTCTGGGATCAGGATCTACAAAGATAGATCCAAGAGATTATTGGGACTTTCGCAGTCTAGGTACATAGAGACCGTACTAAAGAGAATTAGTATGGAAGATTCTGAGCCCGGTAACATACCCGCATTGCACGGAATCACCCTCTCCAAGGAGATGTCTCCCAAGCCTGATGAGGAGAGGGTTCGCATGAGCACTATACCTTACGCTTTGGCGGTAGGATCTATAATGTATGTGACACTGTGTACAAGAACAGATGTAGCTTACGCGCTAAGCATGGCGAGCAGCTATTAGTCAAACCCATGTGAGAACCACTGGACAGCAGTGAAGAAAATTCTCAAGTACCTGAGAAGGATTAAGAAGATGTTCTTGGTTTTCGGTAATAGAGACCTTTAGGTCAAGTCCTTTACCGATTCAAGCTTCCAGAGTAACAAAGATGACAGAAAGTATGTCTTGGGTTTTGTGTTTACCCTCAATGGAGGGGCGGTATGTTGGAGGAGTTCAAAACAGGATACCATCGCAGACTCGACGATGGAGGTTGAATACATTGCTGCGAGCGATGCCGCAAAAGAAGCGGTCTGGATGAAGAAGTTCATTGCTGAACTTCAGGTAGTTCCGTCCATTGTTGATCCGATACCTCTGTATTGCGATAACAATAGGGCTATAGCTTTAGCGAAGGAACCACGGTCCCATCAGAAATCCAGACACATCTTAAGGCGGTATCACCTGATCAGGGAGACTATAGATCGCCAGGAGATCGAGGTCCGGAGAGTGGATACAAAAGAGAACACGACAGATCCATTTACAATGGCCTTTCCTCAAGCGTGGTTCGAGCGACTTTTTTAGATGTTGGGTATGCGGTACGCCAGCAGCTGGCCTTAGAGCAGATGTTGGGTATTCGGTACGCCAATTACTGGCCTTTAGTGCAAGTGGGAGATTGTTGGATATGTATACCCTAGATGCCATTATTGTATATGTATACATGTAGATATTGGGGATATGTATGTACATGACGATTATGCTCAGTTATATAGTATATTATTTCAGTTGTCTTTATAAGGATATGTGTATTTGTTTTTATTAATGTTTTATCCAGCTTGCACATATTGATAAAGACTCGATATAGTAGTATACTATTATGGTTTGACTTTATCTTAACATGGCATATGTTATACACGTTATTACATATTGCGGTTACATGATGATAAAGCCCGTAAGATCTTGCTTGACTACCTGCGTTGTGATGGCGATCATCCTTGTGCGAGCTGGGTATTCTATAAGCATGTCCTTCAATTTCCTAAATCGCAGGAGTATCGAGATTGGGCATCGATACTCCAGACTAGACTTGCGTGTACGTTTCTAGACCCCGACAAGGATAGGTGGTTGGTCCCACAACCATTGGTGTGATCACCTAAGATTGTATACGGGTGCTCACTGGGGGTAAGAATACTAGACGGACTTGCTGAGAACCTCTAAATGGTATTATACCTATCGTCAGATAGTGGTTCTCTTGTGAGACGTGTATAGGTTAGTCTTTGGACCTGAGATCGTCATTTGTCTTGTGTGAGTTCCTACTATTCTTTGATCACTACTCTACCACGGCTCTACTGAGTCGTGCAAACAGATTTTGGTTAGGTACAATCCCGAGCCATATAGAGGCAGTGAGTGATTGTCAGGGATTCATCTCTCCAGGTATTGGGAGCCGATATCGCACTGTATTAGATTGGTCAGGACCATAAGACCTTGGCCAAGACAGTTAGGATTTACCGATAGGTTGATCAGTAGTTTCCCGGATTGGTCTTGAGACGAATCAGCATGAATTATCGGGTTATTAGGGTCTGACGCTTACTACCCCTAGATCCAGTATGCGATACTCTTAGACGAAGAGACCGGACTGTACGGATATTTTCACAGATAGCCTCAGTATGGATCCAGATGAGTTTGCTCGTCGGCTTTCCTTTTCGACAGGTATCCGGGTAGCCGTTACGTACAGCTAGTGCCGCCGACGTGCTTGTGGTTATGGATTTATCCAGTAACGCACTGCTGGCGTATTTTCGAGTCTTTAGAGTCGCACAGAAAGGGTTTCTCTGCTTCGGACGAAACGATGTAGAGGCTGTATGGTTTTACGTCAGGGTTCGATCACATACGTGTACTTGTGCACGTATGATGTTCGAGCGGATAATACTAGTGGACTTTGGTTTAAGCCGGATCCTAGTATTACATTGTTCGATTATTTTCATCTCTTTTGTATTCGTATTTTTCGGAATACGGATACGGGTATGTATATACGGATGCTGGGTATTCTTGTAATTTTTGACAAGAATGCTTCTTGAAGAAGAAACCTCATTTGTTATTTAATCTTTTTGATTAAATGTTAAATGAGGTGGAGGTATGAGGTGTTGACTTTTATTAAGTGAAGCAAGGCACTTGTTGACTCACTTAGTGAGTCATGGGTTACTATTGAGGTAAGGTGGCATCTAGATATTTTGTGGAAAATATCTAGATATTTTGTGGTGGAGATAATTTTTTATTATTATCTTGGGATACTTGTTTTATTAGTCACAAGATTTAGCCATTCTTCACTCATTCTTATGTTGCTCTCTACAACACTCTCATCTCCTCCAAGCTTCTTTTCTTCTACCTCAAACCCTAATAATCTCATGTGTTGAGAAACCTAGGATTTTTAAGACAAAACAATCCATCATCAAT
Organism: Agapanthus africanus; assembly: GCA_030015575.1. Lineage (NCBI taxonomy): Eukaryota > Viridiplantae > Streptophyta > Magnoliopsida > Asparagales > Amaryllidaceae > Agapanthus > Agapanthus africanus. The sequence continues at coordinate 855,197,045 of JASDDO010000024.1, forward strand.
CTCTACATCATCTAGGCTACTTAGACTAGCTTACTAAATAACCTAGTTACCTCGGTTTAGAGGTAGGTGCTCAAAGTAGACACTCTCGGGTGGATCATCTTTGACGTGAGGAAGCCGTTGATCAAGCTCGATCATGTAGGCCACTAGGAGCATGCTAAAGGAGAGGAGTGAAGTCCCGCAGGACTCGAGTCACTTGGTATAAACTTCTTTCACAGTAGATAGCTTCTTTAGTTGCTAGTTAGGTTTATGGTAGATCCGGTTTAAGGGTGTTCCCCTCCGAACGGCGGCCGGGACGTTAGGGCGTCTTTGCCTGAGGTTCGGGGCAGATGCTATTTGGTTTTATCCGTCCACCTCTCCGAAGATGCCAAGTTGATTTATGGCACCGTGTATCGGAGGTTTAGACGGATGCGGCCGATGTAGCAGACTTCGTCAGATTCCCCCTCGCTAGAGGGGTTTTTGATTGTGGGGACGCTCTTCCCTGCAGGCGCAAGCCCCTGCAGTTAATTACGCTACCGCATCGCGGTAGCCACTTTCTCCTTCTCCAGAATTTCACTTCGTGTCGTGTGTGTTTGTTTTGTTTGTAGTTGCCTGTGGATTGTATACGGAGACTGAGTAATGCCGTCGCCCGTAGGACGTGGATTAGTCCAAATCCGTATTTACTTAGATTTGGGTTTGATGTTTTAGTTTAAGGATACGTTAGCCTCGTTGAGGCTAAGATCAACTTAAACGTGATTTATTTAATATATGGCCATCGGGAATCGTCACCTCTCTGACGTCGTTGAAGGATTACAATGATAAGTGTCAGAGGAGTTCAGAGATGTACCCTCAAACCGAAGTTGATTTAGGGTTTTATAGTCCATTTGAATGTTTAAGGATACGTTAGCCGTGTTTGGGGCTAAGATCAACTTAAACGGGACCGTTTAGATCCGGCAAAGAGCATTTGGAGGCTCTATTGTTCCAGTTTAAGGACGTAGTGGTCCATAGGTAGTTTAAGGACGTTGCGGTCCATGCTCCAGTTTAGGGACGTGGTGGTCCATATTCCAGTTTAGGGACATGGTGGTCCGACATTAGTTTAAGGACGTCTCGGTCCAATATTAGTTTAAGGATGTCTCGGTCCACGAGTTTAAGGACCCCGTAGTCCGTATTGATGTGTGGTCATTGGGACCCGTCACCTCTTTGACGTCGTTGAGGAATTACAACGATGGATGTCAAAGGAGTTCGGAGATGTACCCTCGAACCGGATATAAATTGATTTGAGAGAGCATTTGTGCTCAATTCAATTTAATTTAAGGACTTACGGCCAGAATTGGGCTAAGTCCAGTTGAAAATGTTCAACATTTTATTTATTTTTAGTCCATTAGACCTGTGCTAGGGCTTTGCCCACACTTAAATAATGCATTGCATTACTTCTATTTTCTTGTTTGGGCTCTGCCCATAAAAGATGCAGAGCTTCAATTTATTTTGGGCTCTGCAAGGCATCTGCATAGCATTTTATTATTTTTGTTTGGGCTTTACCCATTTATAAATGATGCAGAGCATCAATTTAATTAGGCCTGTTCGGTCTTTTAATTGGGCTTGGCGCTGCATTGTATTTGTTAGGCGCTTTGCGCCACTCACTGAGCGCAAGCGCTTGTGGTGAAGACACGTGTCATGCTCTGGTGAGCGCAAGCGCAACAGTGCAGTGCGCTGCGCTGTTGCGCTGCTGACACGTGGCGCGCTCTGGTGAGCGCAAGCGCAACAGTGCAGTGCGCTGCGCTGTTGCGCTGCTGACACGTGGCGCGCTCCCAAGAGCGCAACAGCGCAGTTTGCAAGTGCAATGCACTAAGAATCTTTTAGATTCAAGAACAGAAGTGCAAAGCACTATTTGATTTCTTGATCTAATTTAGATCAAAGAAAAATAAGTTTTTTCTTGTTTTTCTTATCTCAGAGAACCAAAGGTTCATGAAAAGTGCAAAGCACTATTTTTATTTTATTTTTATTAAAGATCATTGATCTTGTTTTTAGATCTATGATCTGTTCCTAAGAGAACTTTCTCTTTTTTTCTAAAGGTTTTTACCTTTTTTTATTCTTGAGGAGTTCCTCAGAGTTCTTTTCTCTCTTTTTTTTAGAAAGATGTTGATGCCTTTTAATTGAGGCCTAGGGTCCTTTTTATAGTGCCCAGAAATTAGTTAAATTTGTTAAAGAGATCTTTCTCTGAGTGATTTGGGGAATTTTCCCCACCGTTGGATCTTTGATCCAAGGGCTTCTGCTTTGCAGAAGAAAATCTTTTTGTTTTAATAAGAACAGAAAAGATTTCTTAAAATTTTAATTCTGTTTGGCGCAGACGCCCCAGCGCGTGACACGTGTCGCGCAGCGCACAGCGCAGCGCATCTGCGCTGACACGTGTCGCGCAGCGCAACTGCGCTAGCGCATCGCGCAACTGCGCTGACACGTGTCGCGCAGCGCACTGCGCAGCGCAACTGCGCTAGCGCATCTGCGCTGACACGTGTCGCACAGCGCAGTGCCTGCGCAACCGAAGCGTTACTTCCTTTAATAGAGGTTTGCTCTGATTGGGTGCGCCTTCTTGGGCGCTGCGCTGACGTATCAGCGCCTGACATGTGGCGCGTTGCGCCCGAGACTTGAAGCGTTGCTTCAGAATTTTTGAATTTTGAATTTCAACAGAGCTTTGCTCTGATTGGGCGAAACAAATGCCCCCCCACCGTTGCGCTCACGTGGCGCACACGTGAGTGCAGCGGTGGCAAACTCCCGATCGTTGGATCAAGGGGTGAGTTCAAGGGGCGCAAGCGCCTTATAAATAGGACCTCTGGCCCTTAGAAAAATCTCACCATTTTCTAGATTTTGATTTCCAGAGCTTTGCTCTCGCTTAGAACTCCAGAGCTTTGCTCTCGTTTCCAGAACTTTAGAGCTTTTCTCTCATTTTCCAAGTTAGAAAATTTTAGGTAAAATTAATCTTAAATTAAATATTTTAATTAACTAATAGAGCTTTGCTCTTACAGATCTTTTGATCTAAAGAGATCCCCATTGGGATTTTATAAACAGAGCTTCGCTCTCAAAAACTTGCAGATCTACAGGGATCTTTTTCATAGGTTTTAACCCATGAGCAGAGCTTTGCTCATAGATCATCTGTGGATCTTTTAGATCTGATAAAATGAAAAAATTTCACAAGTTTTTCGTGGATTTTCCAAGATTTCAAAATTTTTAATTCTTTTAGGTGTAGACATTTTCTGATGGACCTTTCCATTATTACCATAGAGCTGTGCTCTTTTTAAGAAATCTTATTTCCCCGGGACCCAAGTTTGACAAGTGTCACTCTGTGACAGAGCTTTGCTCTGAGAGAGGAGATTTTCTCCTTGTCTCTAGGGATTCTTCCCACCCCCCTTTTTTTATAAATGGGAATGTTTTCCTGGGGACCAACTGACAATCTCATCCAATGATGAGGTTGTCTGACGTATTGTCATCCAGATTTTGTGGGTCCCCCTTTGGTCTCCTACTCACTGCACTGCTGTGTGATGTAATTAATTAATTTTAATTTAATTTAATTAATGTTTTCTTCTTCTTTTTTTTTAGATGCCAAATGTTGGAATTACAACACTAACGGCTAAATTGTTTTTTTGCAGCGATCATGTCTCTAGACACTTCATTCCCGTTCGTCCGCTCGGAGGAGGGATTTCCCGAGGCGCCCTTGGACCGTGAAGTCCTGACCATGATTAAGGAATACGACCCGGAACACAAGAGTCTCCACCTTTGGGGGTCGTGGTATAATCAGATCATCATGGGCCGCCGGAGCTTCACATGCGCGGTGCCGTCGGAACCCATCACGGTGATTCACTGTGCTACCTCACCCTCGGTGCAGTATGCCGTGGAGTTGGTGGATTGGACATTGAAGGGTTTTCTACATCCCGCTATAGATGCGATATCGGTTCAGCGTCCTATGGTTTTGGACATCCTAGGGCGCCGTATCTGTCAGGGTGAAGCACGACCTTGGGGGCAATCTTATAACCTTGGTCTGATCCCCCGCCACCCGATTGGCTATCTGCCGTGGGTCCGGTACATCCTGTCGACGAAGAAGTCGCAGTTGATAAGATTAGGAATGTACACCGCGGTCTACGTCTCTCTTTTCCAGTATCCCACGCTCCCCACCTGGTGGTTCAAAGCTTTCTTGGAGCAATGGAATATTCCTACCCACACTTTCCTTGCCATGGATCGGGAAGTGTCAATCTCCTTAGAGGAGTTTGCGGAGGTATCCGGCTTACCAGTGATGGGGGAACATTATGAGGAGCTGCTCCCGACAGATGTGTACGTCTTTGGTGCTAGGCCGATGGTAAGGGGGGTCACACCAGAGAATGCCGTTCAACATCAATTCCCAAGCTTGATTAAAGTGTTGAACATATATGAGTCCCTCTTCGTCGAACATGGGGGTCGGGGAGTTAGCTTTGAGGACTTCATTGCTCGTTTCCTTCGTCCAAGCGTCATCTCATCGGAAGCCGCCAAGTTCGCCACCCTGGATGACCCCTTCGGTCTAGGTATGGACAACCTACCGGAGAAGGATATAGATTAAAAGGGTTTTTTTCTTCCGGACTTCCCTACTATGTCATTTGCAGAAATTACGGCCCCTGGAATAGATGAGGAGGCCTTTTTCTTGGGATTTTTTGGATTGTGGCTGAGCTGGTTTGCGATCCCAATGCACTCTCATCGGATGCGACCCTCTGTCTTTTACCCAGCCCACCGGATGGTCATCGGGGTAAAGGTAGCTGTTGGGATTGCTGGCTTGGCGCACTTATACCATGGCCTCAGTCGAGCAGCGGATGCTAATGAGCCCAGGGTACTGTATGTGGTCTTCCCGATGCATTACTTTGCATCGTGGCTCGAGCTACACACAGCGGGTGTCTTCGGCATGCATAAAAGGCCCTCGTTCTTTGACAAGTGTGGTTTTCCCCGCATTATACAGCTGATCGGCGCATCAATTGTAACCCCATCACCGCGGAACGCCAGGGGCTTACTCCTTCGCCCTCACACCGTTGGAGCCGGTATGTCCTTTGTCGATAAGGTATTGACCATTGGAAAGGTGTCTACCACTGTGACGCGGCCATTACAAGATGTCTTTAAAGATGGAGCCTCAGTTTTGACGGCTCGGGAGACCCTTCACTTATATTCCATTAGACCGGGTTTCTTAGTCTTTAGGCAGAATGGTGTGGCAATTTTTATGAGGTATAACCCGCATCGTTTTGCTCAACAACTGGGCTACGATCAAGGGGTCCCCTTGGAAGCCTTCTTGCTGGAACCCACTGCCACTGAAGAAGGGATGGAGAACGCACTGCACCATTTCATGCACCTGAATACGAGCTCTCATTTTTTTATTAATGCACCGGCTTATGCTCCGAGACTCCTCAATGTGTACAAAGACTGGTACAATCATGCAACAGGAGCAGTTATAAAGGAGGAAAGGTGACTGTTGGTCGATCGTAAGGGTGTGGCTCCAGGTACCGATCGCAACGCTCCTTTGGTCCCAAGGACCCCAGTAGTTGCCCCTTTAAAAGAGGTCAGGGGCAGACCGTCGCGTGCGCAAATTCCTCCGCACGGATTGCCGTTTCCCGATATTAAAGATGCAGCCCCAGCGCCCCGTGCTCCAGTGGAGACAGTGGTCGTGGCCTCGCCGGAGTCCGGTGTAGGTGCAGACATCGGGACCCGCCGTCCCAAGGTGGCTGCTAAACGTAAGTCGATCCCCCGTGAGCCTAGGGTCGGAGGGCAAAAGAAAAAGAAGTCGCTATTCGCTGCGGACGTCGTGTTCGGTTAGGAACCCCATGCTCCCTATGCCGAGGGCCTGATCGAATACAGGACGAACGAAGGACTAGTGATGCCGCCGCCGGACGATACAGACTTGGAAGCCGCTCTCGAAACTTCGGCGTGGTTGGAAAAGCGTGACGCATGGCTGGCCAAGCTTGTGCAATCAGGTAACTATTAGTCGCCTTTTCTTTATTGCAACATATCCTCTTCATTGCCTTTGACTAACGCTTTTCTTTCTTTCCTCTCGACAGGCATCACTGACGAAGAAGCCGTTGCCGCTTCTCTGAAGACTTTCCAGGAGGAGGAACGTCTTAGAGCGTCTATGGGCCTTAGTAAGTTTTAATCCATCAAGTCTCCATCTCCCTCGTGTTATGGTCGATCTAATCTTTCTCTTTTTATTGCAGAATCCTCAATGCCGTTCCTACCAAGCGACGCAGATGTTTTACCCGCTGCCGATGTTCCCGCTTCCTCTGGGCTACCGCAGGAGGTTCGTCTTGAAGAGCCGATGAAGGATGCCTTAAAGGCTCTGGAGGCATCCCTGAACGAGGATGACGACGCCTTGAAGGAGGCGTCACTAAGGTCCATCGCGACAGCCCGGGAAGAAAGGAAGCGGCAAAGGCGTGAGGCGAAGGCGCGCCGGGCTGCCTTGGCTGCGGGAGCGGGCCCAAGCACCGCCCCTCGTGCTGATACTCCATCTGAAGAGGCCCCTATTGCCTTATCCACTGCCCGCAGAGAGGTGGCGAGCGCAGTTCGGAGCGCAAACGGTAAATCCGCTTCAGGTAATATTTCTCTCAGAGTTTTTGTTATAAGGGTTTTTAATGTCATTGGTCCTTATATCCCTTATCTTGCAAGGCCGAGTCCGATCGAGGGGGAGGCGGAAACCGTTGATCCTAAAGAAACAGAGGAGGCGGTACCTGCCGAACTCGAGCCGACGGTGGGCAACGTCGTTGTGGCTTCGGAGTCTGAGGTGGAGGTCGAGGGGCCAGCAGCCGAGAAGGTCATTGATGCCGAACCTGAAGCGGTGGCAGATGATATGATCATTATAACTGAACCGAGGGTGGTGGTGGACGAGGCGCTTGAGGCCGGCGACCTCGTGGTGACAGTGGATGAGCCGATGGAGACGGCGGAGCTCGAAGTAGTTGCGGGTGAGATGGATACGACTCTCGGGGAAGAGTCAGTCGCTTCCTTCCAAGAATTCGGCAACGCTACAATCATTGCCCTCCCTGCTTACGATCTCCCGCCGTCTCCTGGTCACGGTAGCACGACGACGGTCCCCATCGAGTCGGGTGATGAGGCTACGGGCGGTGGCCTCATGTCGATAGAGGAAGGAGTCGCTTCTATTTCGGCCGGGAGCTCCTCAGGTAAACCTTAGGTTACTGTCTTTCTTATTTTACAATCCTTTCTGACAAGTTCACCTTTCTTGTAACGCAGGTGCAGCCAGCGCCGATGCCCCACTGCTCGAGGGAGCGCCTTCAACGACTGCCTTGGCGGTGGTCACCTCTCAACCCTCTCTTATACCCTCGAAGATGTTGGAAGGTATGTGTTTACGATTTATTAATCTTATCTTCTAGACGTATAATTTGTGTACTAAAGTCACACTGTTGTGTTTCCAGGAGTGCTTTTTGATCATGTATATCAGATGTTGCTCCCACACTTTTCTTTCCCATCCGAGCTTGCTTCTTCCTCTGGTGGCGTTGGTGAGTATGATTTCCGTTGACATCCTTCCTCTTTGATGGAATTACCTCTAACCTCTTTTTCTCATCTCAACTGCAGTGCTACAGATTGAAGGAGGGGATAAGAGATCAGCTGCGCCACCAGCCCTGCCGACCTTGCCACCTGTCTCAACTGGTATAGGAACTATCACATTGATAAAGTCTTCCTTCTTTATTTTCAGAACTGTTATCTGATCACATCTTGTTTCTTTTCAGCTGTCGTTCCGATCTCGGCGCCCTTCGAATCTCGCATCATAATGCCGGCGGGTCCTTATCTGAGGAGTCTGTCTTCAAAAGGCGCCGCGAATAGTCTGCGCATGTTGAGTGACTACGTCGAGGAACTCGACGTTGAAACTCCTACATCTTCCGTAGACTTCGCTATGATGGTTAACCCGATGCTAGCAATACTCGTGAACTTTCATGATGAGGGCATCGTCGCATCCTGGGTTAACCATTGTAGGGACATCGAGGGTCGCCTATATCAGTTGGAGTCGCTGCGTCCCGCTCCCGAGGCCTTAGCTGCCAGTAATCAAAGAACAGCGTGGATTGAGCAGAGCGCTCCTTACTTCCGCTACCTCGAACAAGAAGTCATTTCAAGGCGTAAGGAGCGTGGTGAGACTTCAAACAAGTCTGCCCAACTGCATGCTCGGGTGGAGGCCAACGCCGCACGGCTGAAGGTTGTCTTTGAGGGCCTCCTGCAATGTCTTTCTGAAGGGTTATCATTGAGGCAACACCTTGATGTTGTCGAGCGAGATGCACCTAGCCAGGAAGCAGCCCAGAAGGCGGCGGAGGAGCAACCTTCATCTTTCTTGCAGCAGCGAGCCCGGGTGGAAGCGGAGGTGACCGTGGCAGCCGCTCAGGAGGAGGCGCTGAAGGAAGTGCGAGAGCAGCTTGTGGATCTACTAAAGACACTTCCTCCTCAGTAGCTATCCATCTTTGTATCGTTTGTACTTGTAGATAAAAGAATGTGTATATATATATTTTTTTTCTTTGACATAATGTATCCTGTACCCGATCAAGTTTATGAATAAAAGATACACCTTTTTTTTGTCATGTGTCATTTTCTCCGTCTTCTCTTTCTTTTACTATCAGCATATCACTTTAGCAAACATGGTTAACGGATGATTAGAACGAGTATCCCGATTTCCTTAAGAAATAGCGATGGCTTAGGCCGCAGTTTCGGATCTGCTGCCTAAGACTTTTCAACTCCATAAGCCGTGAGGGTCTCATAGAGATTCTTCTCCCTACGGATCGAGAGGATCTCGTAGGTGGGCTTTCTCCTTAGGAATCGTGAGGATTCCTAAGTGTTGTTTTCTCTTACAAGTCGTAAGGATCCTATAAGAGAATTTTTCCCTCTTACGAGTCGAGAGGACCCACAAGCGGGTTTTTCCCTCCTCGTCGAAATTCGACTTTGGAGAGTGAGACCCGTGAATAGTATGCAAGAGACCATTTTGGATTGACTTGCAGGGTCCCATTGTTCAGGAAGCAAGTTTTTTAGTCCCTGCTGCCTGAGGCTTCATTTGCATGTTGAGACGAATCGGGAATTTCCCGCGGAGACACAGTTTCTCTGCGAGCCGACGCGAATCAGGAGGCTCTCATCAAGGAGTGTTTGTATCCGTGAGTCGAGGAGTTTCCCAGGGATTATTTGTTTCCTAAGCACCAAGGATTATTTATTTCCTTGGGGTTTGAAACGAGTCGGGGATTTCCCACGGAGGCACTGGTGGCTCTGCGAGTCGACGCGGATCAGGAGGCTCTCGTCAAGGAGTGTTCGTATCCGTGAGTCGAGGAATTTGCTAGGAATTATTTGTTTCCCAAGCGCCAAGGATTATTTGTTTCCTTGGGGTTTGAAACGAGTCGAGAATTTCCCACGGAGGCACTGGTTGCTCTGCGAGTCGACGCGGATCAGGAGGCTCTCGTCAAGGAGTGTTTGTATCCGTGAGTCGAGGAATTTGCTAAGGATTATTTGTTTCCCAAGCGCCAAGGATTATTTGTTTCCTTGGGGTTTGAAACGAGTCGAGGATTTCCCACGGAGGCGCTGGTGGCTCTGCAAGTCGACGCGGATCAGGAGGCTCTCGTCAAGGAGTGTTTGTATCCGTGAGTCGAGGAGTTTGCCAGGGATTATTTGTTTCCCAAGCGCCAAGGATTATTTGTTTCCTTGAGGTTTGAAACGAGTCGCGGATTTCCCACGGAGGCACTGGCGGCTCTGCGAGTTGACGGGAATCAGGAGGCTCTCGTCAAGGAGTGTTTGTATCCGTGAGTCGAGGAGTTTGCCAGGGATTATTTGTTTCCCAAGCGCCAAGGATTATTTGTTTCCTTGAGGTTTGAAACGAGTCGCGGATTTCCTACGGAGGCACTGGCGGCTCTGCGAGTCGACGCGGATCAGGAGGCTCTCGTCAAGGAGTGTTTGTATCCGTGAGTCGAGGAATTTGCTGAAGACACTGGTTTCTTCGGAGTTGGACTGAACCGTCTAGATTTGGCTTCGTCTTCTGGCGGAGCCTGTTGGGAAAGTATGGTTCCCTCTTTGTTTACACCCTTGAATTGTATACAGGGATCGATGTGATCTTAACTGTTGGGCCAAAGTTATTTTATTTTTATTTTATTTTATCTCCGCGATGCTTTATCATTTCAGCTTTTCTATCGCGAAGGTCGCGATTGCCCAATCATTTCGGCTATTTTTCACGGTGCCCAATCATTTCGGCTATTTATTTTATTTTTACTCGCTGCTTTTTATTGCGAGTTGCCCAATCATTTCGGCTATTTATTTTATTTTTACTCGCTGCTTTTTATTGCGAGTTGCCCAATCATTTCGGCTATTTTGCATGCATACCTTTTTACTTGCTGCTTTTTATTGCAAGTTGCCCAATCATTTCGGCTATTTTGTATGCATGTGCGGCCTACTGGCTTTCCGCCGTAAACATGGAATTAGACACCGATTACGGCATCAGCACCGCTATAACTGGGATATTGCCAGGAGCGAATCATCATCTGCCTCTGTCGATGTTGAACAAAGGTGGCTTAGAGACCAGGGTTAGGGTCCTGTCGTCTAAGGCTTTTAACTTCATGAGCCGTAAGGGTCTCACAAAGGTATTTCTCCCTACAAGTCGTGAGGGTCTTGTAGGTGTATTTTCTCCTTAGGGATCGTGAGGATTCCTAATTGTTTTGTTCCTCTGTAAGTCGTAAGGATCCTACGAGAGTATTTTCTCCTCATAAATCGAGAGGATTTACAAGGGTTGTTCACCATGCGAACATATCCCCAGTCTCGGATGAGACTTGATTAGGGAAATGTTTATTCGCGCCCGTGGATCGTATACAAGAGCCCGTGTTGGACCACTTGTAGGGCAATATCGGAAGTTGTGGGGGTAGCTTAAGCACAGGTTTAGGTCTCTGTAACTTAAGACTTTCAACTCTTACGAGCCGTAAGGGTCCCATAAGAGAGTTCTCCTTACGAGTCGTGAGGATCTCGCAAGTGTATTTTCTCCTTAGGAATCGTGGGGATCCCTAAGTGTGTTGCTCCCTTGTGAGTCGTAAGGATCTCACGCGGGTGGTTTCTCCCTACAAGGTCGAGAGGATCTTGTAAGTGTTCTTCAACGAGCTTGCGCCCTTTCAGGTTTTCACAAACACTCGTCGGTAGCCTAGCTGTTTTTACTCACGAAGCCCTTTCGGGTTTTCATCCGTGCCCATTTTGCTTATGGACATACCGTTTTTTTTTATTCTTTTTATTTTCTTTTTCTCTCTTTTTTTTTACGAGGTCGCGCCCCCTCGGGTTTTCACGAACACTCGCCGGTAGCCATGCTGTTTTTACTCACGGAGCCCTTTCGGGTTTTCATCCGTGCCCTTTTTGCTTATGGACATACCGTTTTTTTTTATTTTATTTTTATATGTATCTCGTCATCCTAAAGATGCTGCGGTAGTAGTTTAAAGACGTTTCGGTCATGCTGTTTTTTATTTTTATAGCCATGCTGTTTTTTATTTTATTAGTTTAAGGAAATTTCGGTCCGCTATTAGTTTAAGGACATTTCGGTCCGCTATTAGTTTAAGGACGTTTTGGTCCGCTGGCCAGCTACTACTTATAGAGTTTTGGGCTTGGGAAGACAGAGAGCGGACATAGTCGTCGTCATCTATCATTGATCTAGGCTGTGGCTCATTAAGCGCAGTATCTCTTTAGGAAGCGACCGTTTATTGGCCTGAAAGGCCTTTCACCGTGCATATCTATGAGTAGATAGGCCCCGTCTTGGTAGACCTTATCTATGACGTACAGACCTTCATAGTTTGGCTCGAATTTTCCCCGCTTGGTGCGATTGGGGATCATAAGCCTTTTGACCACTAGCACGAGTTCGCCTTGGCGAAATGTCCTCGGTCGGGTCAATCTTTCATATGAGCGCGTCATCTTTGCTTTATAGGCCTCCAGATTTTGTTGCGCTATGAGCCGTGTTTCTTCAAAGGAGTCAAGCTCCTCAAGCCGAAGGTGAGCATTTTCTTCGTCCGTCAGCTCGTAATGGACTGCCACTCGTAGAGATGGTAACTTTATCTCGAGGGGGAGTACTGCTTCTGTCCCGAATACTAACGCATATGGTGTTGCGTTTGTGGCCGTTTTAAACGTAGTTCGATATGCCCAGAGAGCCTCTTGCAGTCTTTCGTGCCAGTCTTTCTTATTTCGCGACACTGTTTTCTTCATGATCTTCGTCAAGGTCTTGTTGAAGGCCTTAGCTAGACCGTTAGCTCGTGGATTATAAACCGAGGAATATCTCCAATCTATATTGTGCTGTTGCGCGAAGCGACTGATTTTGTGGCTTCTGTAAGCTGTCCCGTTATCGGAGATGATCCGTCGCGGAGTTCCAAACCGATATATGACGTGTGTTTTGAAGAAGTGGAGGATATTCTCCGTCTTAACTTCTCTCAGCGGTATTGCCTCTGCCCATTTAGAGAAGTAGTCAGTCGTCGCTAGGATGAAACGATGTCCTCTAGACGATGCTGGTTCGATGGGGCCGACTATATCAGTCCCCCACATTTCGAATGGCCAGCTAGCCACCGTTGGATGTAATGGATTTGGATGCTGATGGATGAAGTCCCCATGGATTTGGCATGAGTGGCATTGCTTCGCATATTCGAGGCAGTCCTGAATCATCGTGGGCCAGTAGTAGCCCATGTGTTTGATCTTCAACTTCATCTTTGGGCCTGCTTGGTGAGAACCGCAGAGTCCGTCATGAACTTCCTGGACAACCCTTCTCGCTTCGTCAGGTCCTAGGCATCTCAGCCACAGAGAATCAAATGACCTCTTGTATAGAGTATCATTGACGAAGGCGAAAGACAGAGCTCGTTTCATGAGCTGATGTCTTGTGGACACTTCTTCAGGCATTCGGTGGGACTTAAAGTAGTCTATGAAGACTTCCCTCCAATCCTCGGCCTTTTCTCGGTCTTTTATTTGTAGAGCCATCTGCTCGCTCGCTCCTTTTCCTTCGGATGATTCCGGAGATATTTCTGCTGGGGCAAGCACCCGACGGCTTTGCACCACGATTCTAACGTCATCGAGGTTCTCGTCAGCCAGTTCTTTAGCAAGTTTGGCCAATGCGTCTGCTTTGCTGTTTTCCGCGCGCGGTATGTTTTCCAAAGTATAGGAGGGAATTTGAGTCAATAATTGTTGCACTTTTTCGCCGTACTTCACCAATTCTGGTTTGCATGTTTGGTAGTCGCCGTTTACTTGACTAACGACCAGTTGAGAATCCCCGTATATGAGGAGGTTTTCAATTCCCATGTCAATGGCGATCTCGAGGCCTGCTATCAGAGCTTCGTATTCGGCTTCATTGTTTGTCCTCGGCTCTGTTAGGGAGAAAGCAAAGCGCATTATCTCTCCTTGTGGAGTTACAAAGATGAGCCCTACGCCCGTTTTAATTATAGGGGTGCTTTGTTTGCGCTTCTTCATGGAAGATGCGCCATCGAAATAAAGCTCCCATCGAGTACCATCACCGTTGACCGTATCAAACGCATGCTCGTCTGGAAGATCGCAGTTTAGAGGAGAATCGGCGGGTATGGGATGCTCAGCGAGGAAGTCGGCGATGGCCTGGCCTTTCACTGCCTTGAGAGGTTGGTACGTGATCGAGAACTCCATTAAGAGTAGGGCCCATTTAGCGAGTCGTCCCGTCAATATGGCTTTTGACATCAAGTATTTAAGGGGGTCTACCTTTGAAATGAGACGGACCTCATGCGCCAACGCGTAGTGCCTGAGCTTTGTTATCGCGAAGATCAACGCCAGGCAGTGTTTTTTGATGGGGGAGTAGTTGCTTTCTGCCCCCAGTAGAACTCGACTTAAGTAGTAGAGTGCTCTTTCTTTCCCTTGATCGTTCTCTTGTGCCCATAATGCGCCTAAAGAACCTTCGAGGGCGGCTGTATAAAGAATGAGAGGCTTTCCCTTAACCGGAGCAGCCAACACTGGAGGGTTTTGCAGGTACTGTTTGATCTCGTCTAGTGCGCTTTGGCACTTGTGATCCCAGACGAACGGGGTTCCCTTCTTCATCAGGTGGCTGTAAGGACGACACTTGCCTGAAAGATTGGCTATAAATCGCCGTATGTATGCGAGTTTCCCTTGGAGAGACCGCAACTGTTTAAGAGTCCTCGGCGGAGGCATTTCCATGATCGCCTTGATCTTGGACGGATCTATTTCGATACCCCGGTGTCGGACAATGAATCCCAGGAATTTGCCTGGGGAAACTACGAATGCACACTTAAAAGGGTTCATCTTCAAGTTGTATTGCCGAAGGCGTTGAAATACGGTCTTCAAATGCTCGAGATGTTCATCGTATGATTTACTTTTAACCACGAGATCGTCGATATAGCATTCAACGGTTTCGTGTATAAGGTCATCGAAGATCTTCGTCATGGCCCTCTGATAGGTGGCACCGGCGTTCTTTAGACCGAAGGGCATCACTTTGTAGCAGAATATACCCAGAGGAGTCCTAAAGGCTGTGTGCATTTGGTCTTCGGGATGCATCTTTATTTGATTATACCCTGATGAGCCATCCATGAAGGAGAAAACCTCGTGAGTAGACGTGTTGTCTATCATCAGTTCGGTGACTGGCACTGGGAAATCATCATTCGGGCAAGCTTTATTGAGATCCCGAAAATCCACGCATATGCGCACAGTCCCATTTTTCTTCATCACCGGGACAATGTTGGCGATCCAATCCGGATATTGAACCTCCTGGATAAAGCCAGAGTCGATCAGCTTTTTGACTTCAGCATTGATACTCATTTCAAGCTCGAGACGCATTCTTCTTGGTGCCTGTTTGACTGGCTTAATGTCCGGGGATATCGCCAATCTGTGTACAGCAATTTCTGGATCTAGTCCCGGCATTTTGGAATAGTTCCACGCGAAGCAATCTCTATGCTGCAGAAGTACATCCTTTAACGCAGTTACCCTTTCTTCAGATAGTAACTCGCTAATGAATGTCGGCCGTGGGTCGTTTGCCGTCCCCAACTCAATCTTCTTGAGGTTATCTGCAGTGGTATGGATTCCATCTTCCAGCTCTTTTGGCGCTGGTGGGAATTCTGAGATTATCTCGTCGCTGCTGTTTTCGAAGCACCAAGGGACCTCATCTATGTCCTCGGGCTCTTCTTTTAATATTGTAATCATGTAACATGTGCGAATTTGCTTCCAATCCCAATGTGGAACCGGTTTCTCTTTCGTGGCCTTGGGCTCGTGCTTCTGTGGCGGCGTTACCTTCCAGTTGTCAGACAGAGCGAACTTGCCGAGCTGGTACTGATCTTCGACCCAATTCTTAAAGGTGAAGCAGTCTTCGAGCGGGTTCCCTATTACTCGATGGTAAGAGCAATAGTTTGGGTCAGAGACTTCGCTTGCTTGTTCGGGGTGCTTGGACTCCGGCAGTGTGAGCATCTGATGTTTTAGAGCAAGCTCAAATATCCTCCTCATCTTATCCCGAGGAAAAGAGTATGCTCGACTCATTTTCTTCATGAGGGATAGATCAATAACGCTCGCCTCCCGTTTGCGTGGCTTCTTAGCCCTGCTTTGTTGCTGTTGAGCGCCTTTTTGGCCTTTCGACTTATTTCTGCTTTTGCGCTGAGCCTTCTTTATAACAGGTTGACAAGGAGCGGCATTTTCATCCTTTACGGCCTGTTGGAGCAGGCGTTGCATCTTGGCTTTCTTGTAGATGGCCGTCTCACGGTTGTGATCATCTCGGACTTTTTGACCAGCTTTCTTTATAAGTTTGTCTATTTGTTCCTCGAACGACGGACTGGGTTCCTTTGCATCTGGAACTTTCACTGGCTTAGGATTAGCGTCCTCCCATTGAGTATCCGCTTCTTTATCGAGGTCATACACGACGTAGCAGCCGGGTACTAACTCTCGTTTCTTTGGCCGGATGTATCCAAGCCCTTTTGTTTCCATTCTCCCATTAGGCAGTTTGCGTTGAGTCCCGGGAACGTTCCAGACCCCGTCATAGAATTTGGCCTCTCTAACGGTCTGTTTGAAGGATATCCCCTGGCGTTTCAGCAGCTTCTTCAAACCCTCAGTATAATATCTGGGAAGACGGATAGGCTGAAGCCTGTCGAGCGCAGGATCCGCGCCATGCCAGATTTCTTTTTTCACCTTGGTTTCTTCAGAGCGGTAAAATAGAATTTCTTTTTCGCTTTCTCGTTTGGGAGGGATATAGAATGTCCGCAGCTCTTCTACACTGTAGATATTAATTGTATCCAGTTCTTTATGATGCTCAGGCGGCACCATGGCGACTTGCAGGCTTTGCTCTTCGTCAGCGGACATTTGTATTAAAGGTCGAGCAGAGAATACGGCATGGACTTCATCTTCGAGTCGCTGCCAAAGATCAATGTAGGAGCCGATGGTCCCGGCTTGTTGTGTTGGGGCGGATCCGAATAAACCATCTCCTCTTCTTCCTCAGTATCACTGCCGAAGACAGGGATGGTAGCGTTAGTTTTATTCTCCGGCTTGTGACACTTCTCTGTGTCTTCAAAATTCGGCAAGAAGTATTTGGCATCTTCATATTTGCGAACTTCATTTACGGAAAACGGATTCAGTTCTCCCGTTACGGTATACTCGAGACCATCCCTAAAATATTTCATACACTGATGCTGTGTAGAAGGGATGATGTTGTACTCGTGTAACTATGGTCGGCCGAGCAGGGCGTTGTAGCATGTCTTGGCATCTATGACGTGGAATTTAATGTCTGTGACGAGCAGCCCGAAGCGTAGTGTCAGTATCACAGATCCAAGAGTTTTTGACGATTGGGAGTCGAACCCGGAGATGGTGATCTTGTCCCGAGCAAAGTGCTGGACGCTCATGAAGATTTTCTTCAACACCCGCACGTTGAGTAGGTTAACAGACGACCCGTTATCGATCAGGATTTTGCCTATCTTTATATTATGGCAGTATCCCGAGACATAGAGAGGGCGATTGTGTTCGCACGTCCCAAGTAGAACGTCTTCATCGCCAAAAGTAACATCAGCCGTGTGCACTTCCTCCAATTCATCCTTCATCTTTTCCTCGGCAAAGCATGCTTGGAATTGTTCCGGATCTTGGAGCGCTTTAATCAACGAATCTCTCGTCTCTTTTGATAGCAAAAGGGCGTCAAGAATGCTGAGCTGTGAGGGCAGCTTCCTCAGATGTGCTAAGACGTTGTAATCCACCTTATTCTTCTTTGGTGGGTCTTTGGCAGCTAGCTCTTCCACCACTTGGTCATCTAAGACGATACCTTCAGAGGCCTTTTCTTTCCCTTTATCTTTCCTGTTCGAGGGTCCGAGGTTCTTTTCGGGTAGCATGCGATTACGTAGCCGGATATTTTCGCAAACCTTCGGTTCTTCTTCTTTTCTCGAATCGGACTCTTTAAAGAGTGGGGCAAGTTCTAGCTCTTCATCAGAATCACTCCCAAATGTAGGCACTTATGGTTTACCGGTGTTAATCATTCAACAATCGCCAGCAGTTCTTTTAAGCCCTTCGGTCGTATTTCTTTGCTCCCGATGAATTTTGCGTTTCTTTTGCTTAAAGTGTTGTCGATGAGCAACATACCCTTGCCACCATCTATCGAAAGCTTTGCACTCTTCAGTGGGGTGCGAAATCTTCCGATGATACAAGCAATAGGAGGGGTTCATTTCCATTTCACCAGTGATGTTTCCTTCAGAGGATGGTAGCTTCATACCCATTGATATGGCCTTAGCAAACTTTTTCCTCATCTTGAATTTGCTTTTGTCGGTAGCGGAGGTGTTTAGCTCCAACGGGATCGTCTCAGCTCCTTCATCAAGTCGCTGGCGCTTGGCCCTTTCAAATATAGCTGCCTCGCGCTCCCGATCAGCTTTACTTTTCAACCAAGCTTCATTAAGGAATGCGTCGATTACTTCATCTGGTGGCCCCAGAACTTTTGGTTCAGGATCTGCCCCCAGCTTTTCAGTGCAAGGAGTCTCCTCATCGTTCGTGATCGAATGGGAAATCATATGACAGCTCGCCACATATTCCTCGGATTCATCCGATGAACTTTTCCTTCATATTCTTCTTGAAAGACATGATTGAGGAACTCTTGGAATGTAATGGGAGTCCGCGCCTTTTGGTTGTATTCTTCCAACGCGTCAATTTGCTTTTGTAAGTCCGTGCGTTTGCCGCCAGGCTTCACGGGCTTCTTAGATTTCTTCTTCTTCTTTTTCGAAGATTTTGATGGCTGGCTGCAAGTGCTTGAACCGCCACCATCGGTCTTTGGAGTTGGACGTGGCTTCAACACCCTTCAATGACCTACGGTTCCAACGGATTCTTCCACTTGATCGCTGGACATGTCTGAAGATCGTTTAGCATCCTCTTTGTCTTGGCTGATAATACAACCTCCCAAGGAGCTTCTTCAATGATGGAGCATGTTGCACCCGGCGTATTCGTCCCCTTAGAGGTGTGGGGCTGCGGGGGATTCACCTTCCATTTGTCAGATAACGCGAACTTGCCCTGTCGGTACTGGTTTTCAAGCCAATTTTTGAAAACGTAGCAATCTTCGATCGGATGGCCTAGTACTCGATGATAAGGGCAGTAGTTGGGCTCGTTGACGTCACTTGGTTGCAATGGACGTTTTGGATCCGGCAGATTTATGAGTCTGTTGCGCAACGCCAGCTCGAATAACCTCCTCGTTTTATCGCGGGGAAAGGAATAAGGACGTCCCATCCTATCCTCAAGGGGCACGTACGGTCGCATATTATTTTGTCGAGCAACCGGCTTCGAGTCGCTCGGTTGTTGTTGAGCATTAGCGACGACGATCGCTTTTCCCTTCCCTTTGTCATTTCGGGAATCTGGCCTTGGAAGAGGGGGTTTATGGCCCATTTGATCCATTTGCGCTAGTTTGTCAATCAAGGCCTGGAAGGTAGTCGGCTTGAAAAACATCATAAACTGCGAGATGGTTGCTTGTGGATCGAGGGTTCCCACAAACATACCCACCGCGGGAGCTTCTTCAATGCGCTGCTCACACTTCGACCATAAGTTACGCCATCGTATAGCGTACCGAACCCATGTCTCGCCGGGTTTTACCCTGGCGTTAATCAGTGCTGTCATCGGGGTACGTTCACTGGCGCTTGCAAAACGCTGAGTAAACAACAACTCCATCTCCGTGAAGGTTTTAATAGAGTCGTTCGGGAGCTCAGAGTACCATTCGAACGCCGTATCTGATAAGCTTCCAACAAACTGGCGAAGCAACAGCTTGTCGTCACCGCCAGTGTTGCCGCAGAGTGCCCTAAACTGGGCAACATGCTGGTGAGGATTGCCTGTCCCCTTGTAGACATGGAACTTAGGAATTGTGTAACCGGGTGGGTACTTGATTTGGTCGTACCAACTTGGATACGGCCGCCCCGTTTTTACAACCTGACCCGCTGCTTCCGTCGCTTGATAGACCCGGATCTGCTGAGCTATGTATTCGTCCAGATCGGCTTTGGAGATTGTCTCTTCTTTAGCTGCTGACAAAGCTGGCAGAGGATTCGACGTCTCTCCCCTATCGTCTTCAAGGATGATCGGGGGATCTTCAGCAGGTGGATCTTGTTGAATCATCATACCCACCATATCCTGGAACAGGAGGGCCATTTTCTTTATGTTGGCTGCTTGTTCAGCAGCCTCTTTGTCTTTCTTCTCCAGTACGCGACGAAAGAACTCAGCGTCAGTTTCTTGTTCTTGACGCTCGTCCGAGGACGTTTCAGGGGTTTCTTTTGGCCCTGTAAGTGCGGCCATAGCGTTCATCATCTCTTGGAGCTTCTGCTGCTGCTCCTGAGCCTTGGTCACTGACCTCGTGTGCGGTCTATGACCTGTTGATATGCGGCTATCTTCTTTTCCCGATGCCATGTAAATCGTATGAACTGTTATGCCCCCTGACTTGGGACGTTTAGGTTCACCATTTTTATCTTTTGCCGCTGACGTGGGAGTTTTCTCTGGCCTCCTTCTTTTGTGGGTCGTTGAGGTTGAAGGAACCGTTGAAGGGGGCAGCCTTGCAGCTGCTGTCCCCCGCTGTTCAATAGGATGGTCTTTTCTTTTTTGCACTTTCGCCCTTTTCTGGTGACGAGAGCGACCTGGGTCAATTACGGAGTCTTGAACCCTCCGCCAAACTTTATAAATTCTTGAGGATAGCCGTTGAGGGGGCTGTTCTTGCTTCGTTTCTGGAACTCTCTCCGCAGGTGGAGGAGATCTCTTCAGTGTAGCGGTTGGAGAGTTTTTCCGTACCCTCCTCAGCAGTTCAAAGCTGTTCCCAGTTGGAACAGCATCGTTGACTTCCACCACTGGAGCCGGTGGAGTTAGCCCTGAGGGGGAGTTGCCCCCTGCCTTCCTCACTCGTTGTCAATGGCGACGTCGAGCATGACGAGCCGTTGGGACCGGCTCGGAGATTGAGACATCTTCTTTTTGCCCCCTGTGTGAATGAGGCATCGCTGGTGTTAACCTCTTAAAGACCGAGGTTGTCTTTTGAGGGGTGATATTCAACCTGTCGAAGACGGATCCTCGAGCAGGGGCAGGAGCAGGAATCGTCGGTCTTGAAAAGACTGACTCTTTGACAGGGGAAGCCGCCTTGACGACATCTGAAGCAGAAGCTGTTGCCCTCTTTTGGACAGCCATTTTAGAGTTCAGATTTAGCCTGGTGAAAACAGAGGCTGTCGGTTTGGTAGCGGGCGACCCGTTGACAGGGGCCGTCGTAGCAGTGAGCCGGTCGAAGGCCGACTTTTTGTTCACTTCCGGTGCAGGTATTGGCGTAGGGAAGCTTGTAGGTAGGATCATGGTCCCGAAGAACAGGCCAGTGGTGGCTTGGGTCACCTGGCCTACCGGCAGAGTGAGGAAGGAAGCCGCTTGGGGCCCATATGCTACACCTCCCAGTGAGGTGGAGCCTGCGTTGCAGTGGCACTTCGAGCAGTTGGTGCAATTAGAGGCCATTGAATCTTGAGTTCTCTGCCAGGCAAAAGACCAAATCTTAGTAACTTGAAATCCGAAGGCAACCATTAACAAACCGCGACTGGTTCGCAAAGACGACACACGAAGTGTGGAGTGGAAAGAGGAAAAGGTCCCACCGGGCGTGCCAGAATCTGTTCCCCTCCGAACGGCGGCCGGGACGTTAGGGCGTCTTTGCCTGAGGTTCGGGGCAGATGCTATTTGGTTATATCCGTCCACCTCTCCGAAGATGCCAAGTTGATTTATGGCACCGTGTATCGGAGGTTTAGACGGATGCGGCCGATGTAGCAGACTTCGTCAGATTCCCCCTCGCTAGAGGGGTTTTTGATTGTGGGGACGCTCTTCCCTGCAGGCGCAAGCCCTTGCAGTTAATTACGCTACCGCATCGCGGTAGCCACTTTCTCCTTCTCCAGAATTTCACTTCGTGTCGTGTGTGTTTGTTTTGTTTGTGGTTGCCCGTGGATTGTATACGGAGACTGAGTAATGCCGTCGCCCGTAGGACGTGGATTAGTCCAAATCCGTATTTACTTAGATTTGGGTTTGATGTTTTAGTTTAAGGATACGTTAGCCTCGTTGAGGCTAAGATCAACTTAAACGTGATTTATTTAATATATGGCCATCGGGACTCGTCACCTCTCTGACGTCGTTGAAGGATTACAACGATAAGTGTCAGAGGAGTTCAGAGATGTACCCTCGAACCGAAGTTGATTTAGGGTTTTATAGTCCATTTGAATGTTTAAGGATACGTTAGCCGTGTTTGGGGCTAAGATCAACTTAAACGGGACCGTTTAGATCCGGCAAAGAGCATTTGGAGGCTCTATTGTTCCAGTTTAGGGACGTAGTGGTCCATAGGTAGTTTAAGGACGTTGCGGTCCATGCTCCAGTTTAGGGACGTGGTGGTCCATATTCCAGTTTAGGGACATGGTGGTCCGACATTAGTTTAAGGACGTTTTGGTCCAATATTAGTTTAAGGATGTCTCGGTCCAATATTAGTTTAAGGACGTCTCGGTCCACGAGTTTAAGGACCCCGTAGTCCGTATTGATGTGTGGTCGTTGGGACCCGTCACCTCTTTGACGTCGTTGAGGAATTACAACGATGGATGTCAAAGGAGTTCGGAGATGTACCCTCGAACCGGATATAAATTGATTTGAGAGAGCATTTGTGCTTAATTCAATTTAATTTAAGGACTTACGGCCTGAATTGGGCTAAGTCCAGTTGAAAATGTTCAACATTTTATTTATTTTTAGTCTATTAGACCTGTGCTAGGGCTTTGCCCACACTTAAATAATGCACTGCATTACTTCTATTTTCTTGTTTGGGCTCTGCCCATAAAAGATGCAGAGCATCAATTTATTTTGGGCTCTGCAAGGCATCTGCATAGCATTTTATTATTTTTGTTTGGGCTTTGCCCATTTATAAATGATGCAGAGTATCAATTTAATTAGGCCTGTTTGGTCTTTTAATTGGGCTTGGCCCTGCATTGCATTTGTTAGGCGCTTTGCGCCACTCACTGAGCGCAAGCGCTTGTGGTGAAGACACGTGTCATGCTCTGGTGAGCGCAAGCGCAACAGTGCAGTGCGCAGCGCTGTTGCGCAGCGCTAGTGCGCTGCGCTGTTGCGCAGCGCTAGTGCGCTGCGCTGTTGCGCTGCTGACACGTAGCGCGCTCTGGTGAGCGCAAGCGCAACAGTGCAGTGCGCTGCGCTAGTGCAATGCGCTGTTGCGCTGCTGACACGTGGCGCGCTCCCTAGAGCGCAACAGCGCAGTTTGCAAGTGCAAATCACTAAGAATCTTTTAGATTCAAGAACAGAAGTGCAAAGCACTATTTGATTTCTTGATCTAATTTAGATCAAAAAAAAATAAGTTTTTTCTTGTTTTTCTTATCTCAGAGAACCAAAGGTTCATGAAAAGTGGAAAGCACTATTTTTATTTTATTTTTATTAAAGATCATTTATCTTGTTTTTAGATCTATGATCTGTTCCTAAGAGAACTTTTTCTTTTTTTCTAAAGGTTTTTACCTTTTTTATTCTTGAGGAGTTCCTCAGAGTTCTTTTCTCTCTTTTTTTAGAAAGATGTTGATACCTTTTAATTGAGGCCTAGGGTCCTTTTTATAGTGCCCATAAATTAGTTAAATTTGTTAAAGAGATCTTTCTCTGAGTGATTTGGGGAATTTTCCCCACCGTTGGATCTTTGATCCAAGGGCTTCTGCTTTGCAGAAGAAAATCTTTTTGTTTTAACAAGAACAGAAAAGATTTCTTAAAATTTTAATTCTGTTTGGTGCAGACGCCCCAGCGCTTGACACGTGTCGCGCAGCGCACAGCGCAGCGCAACTGCGCTGACACGTGTCGCGCAGCGCGAAGCGCAGCGCAACTGCGCTAGCGCATCTGCGCTGACACGTGTCGCGCAGCGCACTGCGCAGCGCACCTGCGCTAGCGCATCTGCGCTGACACGTGTCGCACAGCGTAGTGCCTGCGCAACCGAAGCGTTGCTTCCTTTAATAGAGCTTTTCTCTGATTGGGTGCGCCTTCTTGGGCGCTGCGCTGACGTATCAGCGCCTGACATGTGGCGCGTTGCGCCCGAGACTTGAAGCGTTGCTTCAGAATTTTTGAATTTTGAATTTCAACAGAGCTTTGCTCTGATTGGGCGAAACAAAGGGTTATTCTAGCGCCAAGTTTAAATCGTTAGAAAAAATTTTGTTCCACAATCGTCCTCGGTTGATGGCCTGGGCGTTAGCATAGCCTTTCAGTTTAGTAATCTTAAAACAAATATTTAGAACAAGTTTCAATTCAAAATACAATGTTATACAACTTTTATTTCAATTTTACGGTTAAATACCACAAAGTTTACTTACAGCATCATTTCATCATATTTGCTCATATTACCTTTAGAAAACTCACGAGGTAATGACCTACCACATCACAACACTCATCATGACATAGCATAATTGTTTTTGGAACAATATTTTGTGTGATAAATACAATTTTACAATAAAATACCTTAAACTAATAAAACAGTATTATTTAAGATTGTTTTAATTAAATTCCTTACAATTAAGTCTCTACAACCAATTTTGGGGAACCCGATTTGAATGGTGCGGGTTATCGCACATCCTTGGGACTAGTAGAGCGAGATGCAGATCTCATCACGGAGCATCCAATCTCGATGGAAGTTTTAATACAATTTTTAAGAATAATGTGATTTTCTATTTAATAAATAAATTCTATTTTTAATAATTATATATATATTTTCAAAATATCTATTTTAAATATATATAATAAATTCCATGTTTTCTAAAGAAAGGAATCACAAATTTCATGAATATACCATCACAAATCCATACAATTTCAATTTACACTAAAATACTATATACTATTCAATCTAAGTTTATAATCATTAGAATACTTCATTTTTAAAAATTACATCCATGAAAATCCTAAATACGATAAATAAATACTTGATGAATATTTTGAAAGTATACTAAAACTATTTTTCATAAAACACCCTCAATTTTATTAATTTACAATAAGGACCCAAGTAAAGATAGGTTTAAGCGGGACCAATTCTTTTGAGCCTCAGGAAGCCGAAAAAAGTGGGTGCTTTCCTATTTAAGGTAGAAAACTAAAACGAGGTAATCAATGGTAATTGGCTTGGAAAAAGTCAAAAATCCTGCCATTCATGGGCAGCAGTTACCGATAACTCCAAAACCTAATTCAGAAATCAAATTCTGTTTAAGTGTCTGACTCAAACAAAGTCTTTGTCTAATCTGAATAAAATTCCAATCTACATACACTTCAAATATAACTCCAATACATCATGAATCCATATATACTGGAATTTGAACATGAAGACCAGAATACCATCTATATCAACATGACTTGAATTGACCGAACCATGAATATACATTGACTTAATTACATGACTATTCATTTACACTTATCCGTTTACATGAACAATTGATATCATGGTTTCGGAAAGTCTTACATCTATAAAACAACACAATATACATTACGGGGTTAAAGGGGTAGACTGGTACGGAATGTGTTAAAAGTGGCACGAGATGGTCATTAAAAGACGTAACTAAACATCCATTACCGTTGTTCCGTGGGGTTTGATAGAGCTTGTACTACGGGTTACCTTAATCCACGGGATAGATGGACTTCTCTCGTAAACACTAATACCTTCTGTACCAAGCTACAAACAACTACGTTAGTATAGCGAACATAATCTTTTATACTTTACATGTTATATTCTCTGTCTATTCTTCTCTACCTCTTGGGACTTACCGAGCGATTGTTCGCTGACAACATTCCATTTCTATTCTTTCTTTGGAATGTTGTCAGGAGGACCCGACTCTCTGGAGATCGAGCCCAGCTCAGAAGACTTGGAACAGTCCATCGAGGACCCCGAGCTCTAGTTCACTTGTATATACTTTTACTTTCAGTTCATGCAATTGTTTAGGAACCGCTTTCCAGTATTGTATTTACTTTCCAGTTGTATTATAAAGAATGTTTAATCAATAAAAAGTTGATGTTCATTTACATCGCATGTCTTTCTTGTGTAGATTTATTATATTTCTTATTTATGCTTAGCGTGTTTACTTCTGAGTAAATACGTCGTGGACCTAGTCACGTCTCCTTATCCGTACACCAGGAAGCGGGGCATGGTAGGTTGTGTTGGCGGCTCATGCATGCTAGTTCTGCATGAAGTCATACCATGCAGGGTCAGTTCTGCATGGAAACCTAAGCAATATAACACAAGAATTATAAGACTCGGCAACTAAACATTCTTTATATTTCATATTCCTTGAATCTATCCTAACCATATTTTTTCCAAGGTTATGGATTCCCCGAACAATACTAGCACCAATGTGAACGACAACACCACACCACCACCTCTTCCAATTACGCCTACCGTTGTAGCTCCGATCAATGAGCAGATGGTACTGTTCGAGACAATAAAGAGCCTCTTGGAGGGACAGCAGTAACAGACTGCTATCCTAATGAACCACCCAGAACCTGAGGCATCTGGAGTGAAACAATTCCGGGCACTGCATCCTAAGCAATTTTTTGGGAAAGAGAGCCCTCTGGAAGCTGAAGAATAGGCTCAGTCGATCGAATATGATCTGGCAGCAGCACAAGTGCCAGACATGGCTTGGGTAAGGGTTGCGAAGCTGCAACTCACAGATAACGCCCGAGTATGGTGGAAGGAGGAAGAAAGCCTTCTTGCCCAGCCGATTGAATGGAATACTTTTCACGACATGTTCGACGCGAAGTATTTTCCCGAAACTGCCCGATTTGACATGGAGCAACAATTCATCCACCTATAACAAGGCTTTATATGGACCAAATCTATGGATGAGTACGATGTTGAGTTCGCTATGTTGAGCAGGTTCACGGCACATCTCATACCGACTGCTGAGATCGGGGCAAGACGATTTCAGCAAGGGTTGGACCAGGTGATCCAAGCTGCTCTAGCTACAGAAGATTTCCCAACCCATAACCTAGCTCTGAAGACTACCCGTCGATACGAGACAGTAATGAAGAAGAAGGGCAGAACTCAATCTGCCGGTGTGAAGCGCCCTACCACCCAGATGGCAGGAGGAGACCCACCTATATAAACTTTTGCACACAGGAGAATGGAAGTAACATTTAACCGGTTAAGTCCAGACTTTTGCTACTACCGCAAGAGGGATGGACACCTGTTGATGGACTGCAAGTACGCAAAAGGCTTGTGCTTAGTTTGTGGTACATCCACTCATGGTATTAGAACATGTCCTCATAGATGAAACCCAGTTCCAGCACAGATCAACTATCCACAGCAGCCAGCTATCCAGGCATCTGCACCACGTCTTGCTCTTCCAGCTCTACCTCCACGTGGACCTCCTGCACAGCCTACTTGTCAATTCCATCAGGCACTGAGGAACATGCCTCGAGGGCAGAGGAACATCCCCAAGGACAGAGGAATGTGCCTCCAGCTAGGAGGAATGTACCCCGGCGTCAGGCTTACACATTAGCGGCCATAGAAGCCGAGGCTATAGACCATGGTAACACTGGTAATTCCCTTCAATATTTTCAAACTCTTGCATCATCTCGTTACTTTTCATGCACTACCAGTATTTCTTTCACCACCACTATCACCAAATTTTTCTTAAATCTGTTACAACTTTCTTCTATAAATTTCGAGGACGAAATTTTTTATAAGGAGAGTAGAATGTAATAACCCTAAACTTTCAGTACAAAATTTTTGTAAAGTACAGAAAGGAGTACTTTAGCCTGAGCACAAATTATAAATTTAATTTGTTTTAGAACAGCAAGAAAACTCTTGTAGCTCACTGGTAAAGCTTTGCACTGCTGTGATGTAGCCCCTGTATTCAAATCCCCGCAGCCATATATTATTTTTAATGATTATTCTTTTAAACTTTTGGAAGCCCAAAAGTTTACACGTGCAATACACGTAAAAATGAAAAATCACTAAAATCAAACATGTGGAAAATGATGTATGAGCAGACCCCCGACACATGGCATTGATCCAGAGCCCCACACCCACCTAATGGCCGGCGAGATGGAGCCCCAGACCGGTTGCTCCCAAATTTTACCCTGACACCCCTTGGCATCCCTCCACTACTCCTCTTCTGTTTGAATTTCCTGTAATTATCCAGAGAATTAAAATGAGGAATTAATCCAAAATTTTAATGCATTTTAATTCCATTCTTCAATCCTCAAAACCCTAATTTCTTCTATAAATACAACATCACACCCTCACCCTCTCCATTCTGAAATCTATCATCAAAACTCTTAAATTTTTCCAATTCAAATTAGTTGTACAAGTGGAGTTAGCCTAAGGTCATCTTCCGGCGACGACTCGGGACAAATCCGGCGACACCGCGACTCCATGAAGCTCTCAAACCCTTCCTCTACCTCTGCTCTCTCATCTAATCCAGTAAGTCCCCTCTCCTCTCCTCTTTTCCCTCTTAAAAGAATTCTCTTCTCAAAACTCATCGGAAGCGGAGTTATTCTGACTTCCGATTCTAATTTTGTTAAAAACACAACTTTTTCTTAATAACCAAAATATCCAAAGATGCTATGAAGAATAGCCTGTGACTACCAGAACCAAAAAGGCTAAGTGAAGCAAACATGGCTGATCATCCCAATTATTGTCTATACCACCGAGTGTTGGGCCACACTATCGAAGACTGTTGCATTTTCAAGAATTGGGTCGAGAAACAATACAAGGAGGGAGAAATCTCATTTTCCCCTGGCTTGTTGATAAACGATCAAGCCGCGACCGCCAATTTTATATGAACAGAAACCGAGGTATTTCGAGAACCGACCGCTCTCAATTGTTCACCTTTCCCTGAAAGGGGCAAACCACAGCGACAATCCAAAGGTCCAGCGAGTAGCGTTAACAATGAGGAGGCAACAGACAGATGCACGATCCATAAGTTCTACATGCTCGAACCTGGAGAAACAAACCCTCCTACGCTTCATAGCCATAGTGATGATATGGTTGATACCGTCCAATATTGGCTCAGTTCAAATAATGATGAGGACCCTGCTCGAGCTCCAAAGCAAAAAGAGCCCATGGTTCTTGGGGAATCAAGCTCAGGCGATGATGATAGCCTAGTCGTCGTCCCCAAAATTACAAAAACAAGCGTTATTCTAATGGCTTCAAGAGCAATTTCAAGACCGTGATAGGGAATTAGCCAAGATCCATTCCAAAGTCAACGATCTGGTGAATGTTATGGAAAATCTCGCAACTTGAGTCCTTCAAATGCAATCAAAACAAAATCAAAATTTGGTCCATGAACCAGGGATTGATGTCCCAAAGCAGCCAATAGCTATTCCCTCCAGTCTAAGAGCGGAATACCTTCATGAAAGTCGACAGCGGCTAGCCCACAGGAAAGTCCTGACGCATGACTGCGACCAGTTGACACGGGACAGAATCAAGGGAAAGTCGTCAGCGGATCCCGAAACTATCCAGAACTTACTTAAAAGAGTTTAGATGTTGGAACATACGAAACACGAATCTCTTCCAAACTTCGAATATAACAACAAGTCCAGATATCCGGAGAACAACAATCGCAAAGATGGGCCTCCCAAGGACACTAAATCCTCTAATGCATCTGCTGACCAAAGTAGGTAAGGAATATGCAGGCCTAATGCCGACCAGCCTTGAAAACCAGTATTTGGAAGGGGAGGGAAATTTCCCCTGGAAGAGAAATTGAATAAGGTCTATTCTTTCAGAAGGGACATAGTCTTTACAATATTCAAGGACGCCCTGAGAAACGGTCTGCAATTGCTGAAACAAAAAAGACCACATGAAGCAAACATGACTGATGATCTTTTGTACTGCCCGTATCACAGAATGGTGAGTCATACCATCGAAGACTGCTTTGTTTTCAAGAATTGGGTTGAAAAACAATATAATGAGTGAATGGTCTCATTGGCCAAAGACGCGTTAGCAGAAAACCAAGCTACGATCGTCCTCTCCATTCGAATGAAGACCAAAACCCTCTGGGGGAAGACGGTTCAATCGCCCGCTCCAAAAAATGATCCGGTCCACCGTAGTTTCTACAGGACACACGTACACATCTCTCCAAAAATACAAAGAGAGTATTGAAGCACCGTGAGATCAAAAGTCCAAGGATTTTGAATAAGCGCAAAGTTATGACCTTTAAGTCATTAAACGGGGAAATAAAAGAAAATTAATGTAAAATTAATAAAATTAATAAAATTTAAAAAATTTAAAAAAACGGTATGTCCACAAGCAAAATGGGCACGGATGAAAATCTGAAAGGGCTCCGTGAGTAAAAACAGCGGGACTGCCGGCGAGTTTGTGAAAACCCGAAAGGGCACAAACTCATGAAAAAGAGACAAAAATACACTCGTAAAGTTCTTACGACCTTGTGAGGAGAATATTCCCGCGTATGATCCTTACGACTCACAAAGGCGCAACACACTTAGGAATGTTGAGGATTCCTAAGGAGAATATACACCCGCGAGATCCTCTCGACTCGTAGGGAGAAAATGCTTTTATGAGACCTTTACGGCTCATAAAATTGAAAAGCCTTAGGTGATAAGGATCTAAACATATCTCTTAAACCATCGCTCCTCAACGGGCAATGGCAAATGATGGGTCATTCCTAGCGCTACGCTTCAGTGTCAGCGATGCTGATGCCGACCCAAAATCCAAATCCCCTAAATTCTCCCAGCCCTACGACCAGTCCCCAAATTGACTACTGTATACAATCTACATGCTCAAATAATCCTCATCACACTCATGCTCTATAGCAATCACCAGCCCCGCGGCCGGTCTCTTTCATTGGAATCATGCTCTATTTGAGAAGACCCACGCATGTGTCCTCACGATATATGACGAGAACAGAACTTACGAGATCCTCTCGACTTGTAAGAAAACACCTTTTTGGGATCCTTATGACTCACAAGGAAAAAACAAACTTGGGGGTCCTCACGACTCCTAAGGAGAAAATACACCTACGAGATCCTTTCAACTCGTAGGGAGAAAATGCTTTTATGGGACCTTTACGGCTCATAAAATTGAAAAGTTTTAGGTGATAGGGACCTAAATCTGTCTCCTAAGCCATTCCTCCCCAATATGCAAAGGCAAATGATGAATTTCTCCTAGCACCTGTACTCCCGTGTTAGCAACGTTGATGCCGGCCCCAGCTCAAAAATTCCAAACTTTCGATTCAATAGACCCCTAAGTCGTTAAACTGGGGACAGATGACCCCTAAGTCGTTAAACTGGGAATGATGGAAATCCCCTCATGGCAAATGATGAATCGCTCCTGGTACCACATTCCAGTGTAGCGATGCTAATACCAAACCAAAACCAAAATCCCCAAATCCTCCAATGGAAAATAATGATTCGCTCCTGAGACCACATTCCAGTGTAGTGATGCTGATGCCAAACCAAAACCAAAATCCCTAAATCCCCTTGTGGAAAATGATGATTCTTTCCTAGTACCACAGTCCAGTGTAGCGATACAGATGCCAAACCAAAACAAAAATCCCCAAATCCCCTTATAGCAAATGATGATTTGCTCCTGATACCACATTCCAGTGTAGCGATGCTAATGCCAAACCAAAACGAAAATCCCCAAATCCTCAAATGGAAAATGATGATTCGCTCATGGTACCGCATTCCAGTGTAGCGATGCTGATGCCAAACCAAAACCAAAATTCCCAAATCCTCTCATGGCAAATGATGATTCGCTCATGGTACCATATTCCAATGTAGCGATACTGATGCTAAACAAAAATCTAAATTCCAAATCCTACGCTGTAATGCCTCAAATTCAAAAGTCCTGCCAAACAAGGCAGGAACTAGACAAATCAAGCTAAAGCCCACTAGGAAACGCTTCCAAGCTCAAAAGTCCTGTCAGAAATATTGGAACCTCCCCAAAACAAATCAAACCAACCAATTCTAACAACGACCTTTACGTCAAAAAGAGTGACACTCCGTCTCGGGGATACGTCAACCAGTGACACTTCGTCTTAGGGAAACGTCAGACAGTGACACTCCATTTCAGGGAAACGTTAGACAGACACTCCGTACCAGGGATACGTCAAACAACAGACACTCTACCTCGAGGACACGTAATACACCGACATTCCGTCTCGAGGGAACATCAAACAGACACTCCATGCTGGAGATATGTCAAACAGACACTCCATGCCGTGGATACGTCAACCAGTGACACTCCGTCTTAGGGAAACGTCAGACAGTAACACTCTATCTCGGGGAAAAGTCAAACGGACACACCGTGCCAGGGATACGTTAAACAGCAGACACTCCGCCTCGGGGATACGTCATACACCGACACCTATCTCGGGGAAACATCAAACAGACACTCCGTGCCGGGGATACGTCAATCAGTGACACTTCGTGTAGGGGAAATATCAAATAGACACTTCGTCTTAAGAAAACGTCATACACTGACACTCCGTCTCAGGAAAACGTCAAACAGACACTCTGTCTTGGGGAAACGTCAGACAATGACACTCCATCCCGAGGATACGTCAACCAGTGACACTCCGTCTTAGGGAAACGTCAGACAATGACACTCCATCTTGGGGAAACGTCAAACAGACACTCTGTGCCGGGGATACGTCAAACAGCAGACACTCCGCCTCGGGTATACGTCATACACCGATACTCCGTCTCAGGAAAACGCCAAACAGACACTCTGTGCCGGGGACACGTCAATAAAAAGACACTCCATCTTGGAGATACGTCAACCAGTGAACTCCGTCTTGGAAAAACGTCAAACGGTGACACTCTATCTTGGGGAAATGTCAAACAGACACTCCGTCTCACGGAAACATCAGAAAGTGACACTCTGTCTTGGGGAAACGTCATACAGACACTCCATGCTGGGGATACATAAAAAAAAGACACTCCGTCTCAGAGATACGTCAACCAGCGATACTCTATCTCGGGAAAACGTCAAATAGCAGAAACTCCATCTCGGAGATACGTCAAGCATTGACCGTCCATGTCGTAAAAAGGGCAGTGCCCGCCTCCTAAAAATGGGAACCAAATCAAGTCACACCACACGGAAAAAGATCTATCAATTTCATGCACACGACCCATATATGTAGCGTGGATTCATTGATGGGGAGCACTTTGTTGGGATTAAAATTTACACATTAGCTAAAAGTCAAAGTCAAGGTTAAACCACGGACAAATAGGCCCAAGCCAAAGCAAACGGAGCATACTGTTGAATCAAGCCGGGCCTACGCTCGAACCCAAGCAGGGCCCATGCCCGAACCCAAGCTCAGACTGGTCCCATGCCAAGAAAGTACAACAAATAAATGTAATATTTAAATAAATAGGTAAAAAGCCAAATTTTTGTAAAGCACATGGCTCATGTGCAAAAAAAAATAAGCACATATGGTATGGGATAGGCAAAATGCCATTTTCTAA
Source organism: Agapanthus africanus (assembly GCA_030015575.1). Classification (NCBI taxonomy): domain Eukaryota; kingdom Viridiplantae; phylum Streptophyta; class Magnoliopsida; order Asparagales; family Amaryllidaceae; genus Agapanthus; species Agapanthus africanus. Next base: position 855,229,895 of record JASDDO010000024.1, read on the forward strand.
AGCCCAAAGGGCTATGTGTAAACTTGTAAGGCAATATAAGGCAACATTATGATGAAATGAAACATAATCCATTTCCCATAAAATTTCTAGGGTTTGAGCCTCTTTCTTCTTCAAAATTTTAAACCTACTTCTTCCTTCTCTTGTTGAATTAAATTGTAACATTTTAAAAATAATTAAATAAATAAAATCATTTAAGTGAGTTTTATAATTTTCGGTAAAGTAAAACGTAGTTTTCATAAAACTAAACCGTAATTATTTTTCACTATAAATTTAAAAATACCTATTTTAATTATGTTATTACTAGTAAATGGTGTTTATTTAGCCACTTATAAATTTTTAGTTTAATTAAATATTTTTCATAAATTAATTATTTTAAATATTAACATAAGCTTTATTTTTACACTAAATTAGTGTAAATTACAAATTTGAATGGGTTTAATTTGCAAAAATGAACCATTGCATCTTAGAATCAAGTGTGTTTCATGCAAAATTTATTTTCAAAATTTTACAATGGTTCTTGACCATTCTAGGTCAAATGGAGTGAAGAAAATAAAGAATTTTTAAATAAATTCATGAAAAGACTTAATTGTGTGATATTTTTGTGAAACCTTCTACACTTTTCTTGACCTTTTCTCACTCTCCTCTCTTTTCCTCACCTCATGGCCGGCCTCACCTCCATGGGCAGCCCCAAAATTTCCCCCCAATCATTTTTGTATTAAAAATCATCAAAAATCATCAAAAATTCAATAAAAACCCCACAAAATCCTAATAAATTCCTACCCTCTATTCTTTGGTCATATTTACATGGATTTTGGAGATGGAAAGCATTCATTTTGGAGGCTTATTTTCATGTTTGGATTTCATGTTGTGGAGCTATAAATCTTCTTCTTTTGATTTATTGTTATTAGATGTTTCATTTAAGCATAATTAGATTTAATAAATAATTTCTATCTACAAGTTTTAAAATTCAAGTTAGGATTTATAAAATTAAGTTATGCTTTTTATTAATTAAGTAGGGTTATAATAACTAGTTTAATATTTTTATAAGTGGAAAATCTTGTATGGATGATATATTGTAAATTGTTTATCCAAAATTGTTTAAATCAATCCATTTTGCAAACTAGATTTCTATATATTGTATATATTGGTGAGATAAAATTCCAATTAATATTTATAACAATAGATTGTGGTTTTAATGAGGATATTAACTTGTTGGTGAAATGAAAAACTTAAATTGGTTACTAGTTTCTATTGATAATTGAAAAATACTAATAAAAATGCGATTTTGCTAACTAGATTTTGGAAATTCTTAAATAAATGAAATTTAAAATATAATTTATGGTTTCATTATATCATTATAATCATGAATTGTAGTTTAATGCATTAATTCATGCAAAATCCAGTTTAGATGTGATATTGTGAAATTTTCCTTAAAAGTATCGAAATCGGGCAAGTTTGCAAACTAGAATTTTCAAACTAATATAAATTAGGGTGTTAAAAATATAGTGATGGTTTATATAGTCTAGTTATGCTAATTAATGAATATTATGACCAATAGTTTCTTTTAAATATCAAGTTTTGAAGTAAAACGGTAAATTGGTGTTTTCAGGTTTTACGGAATCGGACGATTTGATCGATTTTTAGGGTTTCGATGAATTAAATCATGTTTTATATTATAAGTAATGAGTTTTATAACTATGAGTTGTTTGTTGATACTTATCTCGATCAATCGGCGTTTGTACGCCGATATCGAGCGATATTTGGTTCTTTTGCATGAGCGGGACATAGGTTTTAACCTATGCGCGTTTCGTGCGTCGTTTTGATGTTGTCCATGATTCAGTTTACGATATTATATGTGTTTGCGTATAAGTACCCCTCACGTGGACTACGGGCGATGAAGAAGAGGATGGCGACACCGTCTTCGGCAGACAAGGACCAGGTGAGTAGATGTATATCTACGGGGGGAAGTCGGGTGGATGGCGTTTAGCACCCCCGCAAACGTAGAATAGGGATAGTACTTATTGTCATCCAGAAGCCAGACGTGACCTTAGATTCTTGATGAGTAGGACCCTAGTAATGACCCTAGGTTGGACTAGACTGATTTAAAAAGACCATACCAGAGGATGAATACCTTGGAAGAGATTCGTAGGTTTCAGGTAGATACACACACACGCACACACTGAGACTCGACGTGGTGTATACGTGTGTGTGTGTGTGTGTGTGTGTGTGTGTATATAGGACTAGGTGTAGGTATATATATATATACACAATACGTATATGTGATAAAAGGATGTGATATGATACACGGGGATGAAACAATATAACTGGGCTGATGCCGTGATTCTTGGCTATACAGTCGTGTTATGATGTTAGCGGATCATTAGAAAATGAGATAATGGATTTGTATACTTGAACAATAATAAAGGGTGGTGATGATATTGAAGTATATGGGACTCTAAAATTGAACCCGGACCGTAACCTGTGCCTAAACTTCTGATATGATATCATATAGGCGTGACTTGATTACGACATCATATAAGTGTGACTTGATTTCGATATCATATATGTGTGACTTGATTACGATATCATATAGGTGTGACTTAATTACGATATGATCTAAGTGTGACTTAATCACAATATGATACATATGACATGATATTTCTGAGGATAAATTAACGATTTATATTTATGCTGACAATGATATATGATTGATGTATGCGATTACAGTATAGCACCTTGATCTTGACATGTGTTGATGATGATATTATACGAATGATGAGACACGTAGGTGATACTTGACCCGTACCCCGATATTGGGATGCCGTACAATGGATTTTACCGTACGAGACATAGATATGATGATTGATCCGCACTCTTGATTCGAGGAAGCCGTACTACGTACATGACGCTATTGAGGCTGGATCGCCGACTATTAGACATATGGATTCAGACCTTAGGTGGACTCTTATTTCTTATTGACTAGTTTCTTAGGTTTAGTTCCTTAGGAGGGTAGATAGACACTAGTTTAGGCTCGAGTCATATAGTTGTAGTTATACTTGTATATCACAGATGAGTGGTTATTACACATCCGTCTTTACATTCATACCGTAATCATAATGTTGCATGTTCATACATATGTTTCTATAATCAGTATAAAACTCTGCCTGTTAGGACACCAGCACCATTACCGATGATGCGCATATTCCACGCACACTTATTTGCCGGCTCACACACATCATCATCGGTAATTGCTATGTCACGTACACTTTAGATCCTATTATCTTTTATTGATACAATCAGCTAACAGCTAGATCGATATAATATTGTGATTACTCTCTAGTGTTAGTATAGATATGGTATTTATTACTTAGACATTTCATGCATTCGCATTTTCATGTTATCATGCAGTATTATGGGACATATGCCGACACTTATCATATACTTACTCATGATTTTGGGATTTTGTATTTCTATGAGATTTCTGGATTTTTGGGGAAAACCGCAAGAATATATAAAAACTTCTCTCTCTCTCCTCCTCTCTTTTTAAAACAAAAGATGCGGTTTTCTCGTGATGTATGTGTTGTCCACCATGAGATTTCATGTTTTCTGTTGGATTTCGAGACCCGATTCGAGGAGTGGATGAACCGTCTCGGGTACATGGTGGGCTCGGTATGGTACCCCGGGGTAAGAAGATCGAGTTGTAGACGATGAGCCTGGCAGGGGAGGACTACCAACCGGTGATGTCTTGCGTGGAGGATATCCGGAGGATACCGACCGTTGTCGTGAGATTTGATGATATGGGCCGATCCGGAATGACGGAGCTCGAGATATTGAGACTATGAGACATTGAGATTATGAGGTATTGAGACTTAAGATTTACATGTTTGTGTCGATGCTTGACACGGATTTCCATGGATTTCATCGTTGATATTTCAGATTTCTATACACATTTTACCATGATAAAAGCTAAAGATTTCTTATACAGATATATCTAGAATTCAGGATTGGTTATTTTACATTCATGGTGCATGCATACTCATTCACATGACATAGTACTATATGAGGCACTGATATGAGCATGGAGCATTTGCACTTACACGTAGCGTATTATCCTGTCTTACTTGATGACTAGTAGTATATTAGTATATTATTATGACCTAGGATAGCGTTGTGCATTCGATTTCTTTTCGCAGATATCTTCTACTCACGAGTTGGCAACTCACCCCCATTGTGCCAAATTTTATTACAGGTTCGATGTACAGGTTTTCCTGGCAGCTTGCTGGCACATCTTTTCATTCAGGGTGATTTGCACGGTAGGTTGGTTCACTTGTATCTGGACCGCCATTGTACTTTTATTATTTCATTTGTATCTAAAAAACTCCATCAACCAAACTTGTATTACTTGATAGTTTACTGGATCAGTTGTTTATTTCGACCTTAGAGTCGCGCTTGTATTATTATGATATCTGGTGGTTTTATTTTCTTTTGAGTTTTGAGCCTCGCCCTTTGGCGTTGTATACTATTGTGCATTGATGTGGTTGTTTCCGCCTTTTAGCGTAGAGCTAGCTCCCGTTTGGGGATGCTTTTTATTGTTTGTATATATATTATTCTTGTTTGTTCCAGTTTGGGGCCAGTTTTTACAAAGGAGACTCTGCCGAAATTTTTGAGAAAATTGGATGTTGCTTTTAAACTTGTTTTCTACATGTTTTCCTTTACTTCTTCTTCTTTTTATGGTTTAGATTTCTGGGCTTCGGCTTACTTAGGTTACGTTGCACCTCTAGATGCTTCGTAATCTAAGTGCCGGTTACGTTCCGTACTTTCGGGTCGTGACAAAGTTGGTATCAGAGCGCTAGGTTTAACCTTGTATATGTCTAGGGTGACCCTTGGTTGATGGAGTAGGCGACTTAGGTAGTGTGACGTACCATGGGTATGATCCTCGGCATACTTACGATACGCTACTCTTCTTAAGTAGCCTTAGGATGTACATTTGTTTGCACCGCATTTCATTCGTTCCTTTGATCTATCTTCGTCGATATCGGAGGGTGGTTTCTGTTACCACGGGCGCACGGGCAGAAGGAGCAGCGGCTCGAATGCGATAACCATTAGGGTATCGGTTATTCTTGAGGATTGAAGCATTGTTTAGCGTGCAGGAGAAGGGTATTCACATGCCATCCAGACGAAGTTAAAGGATTCGAACGATTGTCAGAAACCCATTTTCCTAAGTTTAAAGTATTCGGAAGAACATGCAGGTATTTCGATGGACTCTCTAGAAGAATGAAACCCTAACTCGACATAATGACCACGAGAACGCCCTTGAACCTTAGGGTTTACGGCAGTTCCGCGGTGCCATTAGTGAGGCTTGGGTTTGCCCTTCTACAGCTGGACCATCGATGCTGGGGTATGTACCGGATATTTTTAAACTATACTTGAGCGTTGAGCTCTCGGGGAATTATGGTATTTTGATGGATCGATCAAAAAGTTTAATGTATTCCGGATATCAGGTGAAGGGATCGACAACGTGGGAGACTTTAGATATGAGTATTGCCGTTGGTAGCGCAGTCAGCACACCTATGAAGAGACAAGTTCGAAGCAGTCGACACCAGAGGAAAGGGGGAAAGAGGCGCACATTGATGATAGTGTTTACGATTGTGATTTGGTGATTTGAATTTCATATTTCCGTTGATTGGATTTTTTTTTGGTATTTTGAGGATTTTGTTCTACGATTGGTATTTCTTATGTGTGCATTCATTACATTCTATTCGTGCTTCATATATCAGTTGTATTGATATTGTTTTGTACATACCGAGTACACTCGATTTGGTTTCATGCATTTTGAGATTTTGATTTGATTTCGTGCATATGGGTTACACATGATTTTGACATATGCTTCGACCTAGTTTTCATGCATTTTCGTACTGTGATTTCGATTTTGATATTCGGTGTATGTTTTCGTGCACCATGTGCACCTGATTGAGATTCTTGCGCACATTCGGTGCACCTGATACGATTTGTGCATACCAGATGCACTAAATCGTGATTTTGTGCATATTAGATGCACCTGATATTAGAGTCGTGCACGCCCGTTGCACTTGACAGATGTTTTTGGTGCACACCTGTTGCACTCAGTTTTGTTTTTGTGTGAATTCGTGGCATCTGTATTTGGTTTCGATTTCAGTGCGCACCGGACGCACATGATATTTTTATGATGTGATTGGGATTGATTTCAGTTTGATCAGTATGTTTTTATAATCATTACTATTGATTTAGTAACCAGGCGGGACGTGTATGTTAAATAAAACATATATATATATATATATATATATATAGCTATTTTTTTAAAAAATAAATGTCCGCTACTTATGCCGTGGCACGTGCATCACACGGCGATTTTCAAAAGGGGTTCTTGCATGCTTCTTTATCCAGATGTTTGGACGATTTTACTATGATGCGCACAATATATAAGTTGTAGTTTTGATGTATATTATGTTGGTTTTCGTATTGGGTTTTGGTATTTTATTTTCGCCATAACTCCGATGATTGTGTTATGCTTGACGGAGTTGATTTTAGTTATGTATTGATGATTTCGGAGCCCCGACGATTTGAGTGTTTTGCTGAATGTTTTAGTAATTGGGGGGAGTTTTAATTTAAATTCGGGGACCGAATTTCTTAAAGGGGGGAAGATTGTAACATTTTAAAAATAATTAAATAATTAATTAATTAAATAAAATCGTTTAAGTGAGTTTTATAATTTTCGGTAAAGTAAAACGTAGTTTTCATAAAACTAAACCGTAATTATTTTTCACTATAAATTTAAAAATACCTATTTTAATTATGTTATTACTAGTAAATGGTGTTTATTTAGCCACTTATAAATTTTTAGTTTAATTAAATATTTTTCTTAAATTAATTATTTTAAATATTAACATAAGCTTTATTTTTACACTAAATTAGTGTAAATTACAAATTTGAATGGGTTTAATTTGTAAAAATGAACCATTGCATCTTAGAATCAAGTGTGTTTCATGCAAAATTTATTTTCAAAATTTTACAATGGTTCTAGACCATTCTAGGTCAAATGGAGTGAAGAAAATAAAGAATTTTTAAATAAATTCATGAAAAGACTTAATTGTGTGATATTTTTGTGAAACCTTCTACACTTTTCTTGACTTTTTCTCACTCTCCTCTCTTTTCCTCACCTCATGGCCGGCCTCACCTCCATGGGCAGCCCTAAAATTTTCCCCCCATCATTTTTGTATTAAAAATCATCAAAATTCATCAAAAATTCAATAAAAAACCCACAAAATCCTAATAAATTCCTACCCTCTATTCTTTGCTCATCTTTACATGGATTTTGGAGATGGAAAGCATTCATTTTGGAGGCTTATTTTCATATTTGGATTTCATGTTGTGGAGGTATAAATCTTCTTCTTTTGATTTATTGTTATTAGATGTTTCATTTAAGCATAATTAGATTTAATAAATAATTTCTATCTACAAGTTTTAAAATTCAAGTTAGGGTTTATAAAATTAAGTTATGGTTTTTATTAATTAAGTAGGGTTATAATAACTAGTTTAACATTTTTAGAAGTGGAAAATCTTGTATGGATGATATATTGTAAATTGTTTATCCAAAATTGTTTAAATCAATCCATTTTGCAAACTAGATTTCTATATATTGTATATATTGGTGAGATAAAATTCCAATTAATGTTTGTAACACTAGATTGCGGTTTTAATGTGGATATTAACTTGTTGGTGGAATGAAAAACTTAAATTGGTTACTAGTTTCTATTGATAATTGAAAAATACTAATAAAAATGCGATTTTGCTAACTAGATTTTGGAAATTCTTAAATAAATGAAATTTAAAATATAATTTATGGTTTCATTATATCATTATCATTATGAATTGTAGTTTAATGTATTAATTCATGCAAAATCCAGTTTAGATGTGATATTATGAAATTTTCCTTAAAAATATCGAAATCGGGCAAGTTTGCAAACTAGAATTTTCAAACTAATATAAATAGGGTGTTAAAAATATAGTGATGGTTTATATAGTCTAGTTATGCTAATTAATAAATATTATGACCATTATTTTCTTTTAAATATCAAGTTTTGAAGTAAAACGGTAAATTGGTGTTTTCAGGTTTTACGGAATCGGACGATTTGATCGATTTTTAGGGTTTCGATGAATTAAATCATGTTTTATATTATAAGTAATGAGTTTTATAACTATGAGTTGTTTGTTGATACTTATCTCGATCAATCGGCGTTTGTACACCGATATCGAGCGATATTTGGTTCTTTTGCATGAGCGGGATATAGGTTTTAACCTATGCGCGTTTCGTGCGTCGTTTTGATGTTGTACGTGATTCAGTTTACGATATTATATGTGTTTGCGTATAGGTACCCCTCACATGGACTACGGACGATGAAGAAGAGGATGGAGACACCGTCTTCGGCAGACAAGGACCAGGTAAGTAGATGTATATCTACGGGGGGAAGTCGGGTGGATGGCGTTTAGCACCCCCGTAAATGTAGAATACGGATAGCACTTATTGTCATCAGGAAGCCAGACGTGATCTTAGATTCTTGATGAGTAGGACCCTAGTAATGACCCTAGGTTGGACTAGACTGATTTAGAAAGACTATACCAGAGGATGAATACCTTGGAAGAGATCCGTAGGTTTCAGGTAGATACACACACGCACACACTGAGACTCGATGTGGTGTATACGTGTGTGTTTATATATATATATATATATATATATATATATATATATATATAGGACTAGGTGTAGGTATATATATATGTAAGTCCACGTTGCCCACCCCGGTGCTTACGGGGAGGCGGAAAACATAATAAAAATCGGATTTTTATCAACTATAGGCAACATGGACTATGCTTTAAGGATCTTTCCTAAACAAAAACTTGCTAAAGCTAACTTGAAAGTAGCAAAGTGGTAGAAAGGTTATACCTTTGGTCTTTTGTCCTTCTCTCATTGCTCCTAGAAGTAGTGGAAGGAGGTCACCTTGTCGTCTTCTCCCGTCAAAGAAAGATCCACCCGAAAGCCTCAACCTTTGGCTTCAACTCCAAGCTAGGAGTAACTAGGGTGCAAGAAGTGCTAATACTTGAACCCTAGATGAGAGTAGAGAAGATCAAGAGAGGGTTTTTCTCAAGCTCAAGTGTTTCTCAACACATGAGAGGGAGAGAGCTTGAGGGAGAGGAAGATCAAGAGAGAGAAATGAAATGATAGAATGAGAATAATTGAACCATTCTCCTAAGTATATGTGTATTATTTTAATTAAATAATTAGCTAGATAATTGTCATGGTTAATCATGATATGACCATTATCATTTCAATTTGTGAGGATCAAAAAGCATCTTCCAAAAGAAATGATGATGGTCAAAGTGTCAACCTAGGTCAACAAGTCAATAAGGTCAAATGGTCAACATCCATAACCATGCACAATTATTTAAACTAATTATCAATTAACTATAACACACACATAACCATTAGCGTTAGTAAAATGACAATAGCCATTAACCCTAATCAAAGTCCTCTCCCTCTATCTCAAATAACTGTGCATACGCACCCGCATTCGTGATCCGAGGAACACGAACACAATGAGAAAAACCAATCTCAAATCATATACTAGGATCCGGCTTAAACCAAAGCCCGCTAGTATAAACTGTCCGGACAGCAAACGTGCACAAGTGCGCGAATGTGAACGAACCCTGTCGCAAAACCATGCGACCTCTACTCATTTTGCCTAAAGGCGAATAGCTCTCTGTGTGGGACTCTAAAGACTCGACACTACGCTGGCAGTGGGTTTAACCACAGACCGCAAGCGGCACTAGCTGTACGTAACGGTCCCCAGGTAGATGTCGATAAGAAGACTGACGAGGTGAACCCCATCTGAACTCCTACTGAGCCTGTATGTGACAATCTCCGTACAGTCCGGTCTGTTCGTCTGATACATCGCATGGCGGGCCTAGGGAGGCGGTGAACGTCAGTCCCCTAATAGTGGTACAAGTCGTGTCGGAGTGAAGCCCAGAACACCCTGAGATAGCACTGGAAACCTACCAGTATATCTCGCTTGCCCTGGCCAGGGACTACTCGTGTAATGGCTCTCCTGGACACAGCGCGATGTCAACCCCCAATACCGGGAGAGACGAATCCTGTCTAACCGTCACTGCCTCCAAGTGCTTCGGGACTGCACCCAAAAACTACCTGTTTGCACGACTCCTTTGAGCCGTGGTAGGGTAGTAATCAAAGTGCAGTGGGAACACACTCGAGGCGAAGTGACAGTGTCAAGTCAACGGACTAAGCTGTACTCATGTCACCTGGGAACTGATAACTGACGATAGGTATAATACCAACCAACAGTCCCCGACGAGTCCTGTCTAGTGTACTCGTAACCCAACGAGCACCCGTATACTATCTCAAGTACGACGTACTGACGGCTGTGGGACAGACCGTCTCCCACACTGGGATGAGAAGCGCATACGCTAGTCTACTCCGGAGTATCGATGCCCTGTCTCGATAGTCCAACGACTAGAGACCTGTATAAGGATGTGCTTATAGATCACCCAGCTCCCATGAGTGCGAGCGCCATCACAACGCTGGTAATCAAGCAAAGATCCTAAGGGCTCTACTAATATGTATATCAGCAATATGCTAAAAGAAACACATGCACATATTAAAGCAGAGACAAACCAAGTAGCATACTACCATTTTGAGCAAGATTGTATATACAACTGTGAATATCCTAAGCTTCCATCAAGTAATATACAAACTAGTATGATACAGTAATGGCCTCTAGGGCATATACACTAACAATCTCCCACTTGCACTAAGGCCATGTACTGGCGTATCGAAGACCTATCATCTCGATCAGCCGCTCGAACTGAGTCTGGGGCAAGGCCTTGGTGAATGGATCTGCTGTGTTATCCTCTGATGCAA